>OX465575.1:2520000-4920000 GCA_950022955.1 Xestia ashworthii
TGTTTATAGGTTTGGGAGTGATTTTAGGTTTGGTTAGTATGCTTGATTCTTTCAACAAGCAGATTGCAGAACCTGAGTCTACAAGAAATGTGAGTGGGATGTCAGACACTTGTGACTCCACTAGCACATGGGGTAATAGCTTTTTCGAGGTGTCAATGCTAACCTCGTAAATTTTGCTATCAGAATTGAGGTTTCCGTTTTGGGACTTATTACCCTGATGTATAACCTTGGAAGGGTTAAGGTTTCCATTTTGGGGCTGGTTACCCTGGTGTATAACCTTAGAAGGGATGAGGTTTCCGTTTTGGGGCTGGTTACCCTGATGTATAACCTCGGAGGGGATGAGGTTTCCGTTTTGGGGCTGGTTACCCTGATGTATAACCTCGGAGGGGATGAGGTTTCCGTTTTGGGGCTGGTTACCCTGATGTATAACCTCGGGATCTATGCCGACTTTGACTTTACGTCCTGTGCGGCATGGTTGCAGGACATTCATTAGTTTAAATCCTCATCACCGGCATTTTTGCCTTCTTCATCGCAGACGGATTCATCGGAATCGTCATAGTCATCGACGAAATTGACTTGAGAGGACTTAGGATCGGGTTGAGACCCGGAAGATTTACTGGAATCTTTCTGAGATTGAGAATTAGGGTATCGTTTCTGCCGTTTTTGACAGTTATTGATATCATGACCGACCTCTTTGCAATATCTGCATGATAGGTTCGGGTCATGTTTAGGATTGCTTCCCGACGTACTCGGTTGCGAAGATGATTTCTGCGGGATCTTACTGCTATTTTGAGCAGAGGCTTTCGATTTGAATTGATTTTCTTTAGCCTGTTTATCCTGTCGTGAGCTGTGATTGTGCCTATATAAAGTTTCTAGAATCCTTTCCTCGGAGATAGCTAAGTTCACGGCTTCATTAAAAGTTTTAGGCGCTCTACATCTCACTATATTTGAAACGCGGGGATTTAAACCCATAAGGAAATGGTGGAGTGTTAAATCCTCCATGGCTGCTGTACGACCTGGTATTTCTTTTGCTTTATAATTAGAAAGTGATATTTCAGTTAATAACTGTGAAAGGTAAGTCTCCATTCGAAGGGCGAATTGTCCAACATTTTCTGACGAAGTCTGTTTGGCTTCTTGGAGGTCAGTAAGTAAGTGTGTGTAGTGTTTCCTTTCCGAAAATTGAGTTTTTAGAAATTCTTTTAGTTGTTCCCAAGATGTGAATTCTTTTATTGAGCAGGCAGTTTCTGCCTTGCCTGTAAGTTGGCATAATATGTATTTAAACAAGATTGATTTTTGTGGTTCAGTCGCTAGCTCGTAAGCATTGTTGCAATTATTAAGGAATGAATTTAGTTGTTCGCGACTGCCGTCATATGGTTTTACAAACTTTAATAAAATATTAAGGTCCATTTCTACTACTGTTTGCCTAGTTATCCTAGGTGATAAGATCGGAGATTTTAATTCCGGAAGATCTGATGGAATATCAATTTGCAGCTTACTGTCTTCAGCTTTAGGCACTTTAGGAGGCATAACACAAATTAGACATTCAATGACTTAAACAGTAATTTAAGACAACTAGTAGATATCAAATAGCACAGACAAAGTTACGATTAACAAAAGTTCAACAACTTACAGGAACGCGTAGGCGGCGATAAGGATTAGCACTGGGAATAGCTGCATAGTGACGCTCACACGCAGATAACTCAATTTACACTTAACTTCACCGAACACTGATAAGCACTATACGAAACACTCGCAGGATGCTCGGAGGACTCGGGAGATACCCGATAGAGTCGCAGGATGCTTGGAAGACTCGAAGGATGCCCGATGGAGTTACAGGATGCTCGAAGGTCGACACACGGGATGCCTGAAGGATTCGATGCTCGAAGAACTCGCAGGATACGTGAAGGACTCACGGACTCGCAGGATGCCCGTAGGACACGATGCTCACAGGATAGTAGTAGGCTGTGCTTACTGTGCGCTCAGGATGATAGAGTCACGCAGAATCACAACGTGTTACACATATAACACTTTTTTGTTTTATAAGGTTGCAGGATACGGAGAGTCTAAGATGCACTTGTTTTAGGCAAATGTATTTTACGCGAATCGGCACTGGGGATTTCCGTATCCCACCGCTGCCACCAAATGTTATAGGGTCCCTTGCAAAAGGCTTTTTAAAAAAAGAATTATTTTAATTAAAATGAAGTTTATTAGAGTAAACTTATTTAAGGGACCCTTATGCAACCGATCGCCTCGAAGGTTGGGAATAGACTGAAGAGGCTGCTAATTAATATTGCTGACTATGAGATGACTGAGCCTTATCATGATTGACTCATCGTTTTAGGGTTCAGTGTCTGCTTATAACAGTACGTGCATGCATCGCCGTCGCCGGTGAATTAGCAACGTCGCGTTCACTATTTTATCAAGATGTTATCAGACCGGACAAATTGCATCCGGTCGGATGTTAGCGACCGGACCCCAACAATTCCTTCTAAAACCCAACAGTCCGGTCGAAAACCGGACGGTTGGGAACCCTGCCCGGAACATAAAGGGCGAGGAAGGAACATGGATGGGTTTTAGTCAGTAAAAGTCTGACACTCCCTCCCGCTCCGCCCAGAGTGGGAGAAGTCATTTGATGATTTCCCATACTAAAAAAAAAAAAAGGTTGTGGTAGAGTGTTTAGAACTTAAAAAAATAGTAACATCATACCATGTAAAACTACATTCTTACAAATAAATGAATTCTATTCTATTCCATTCACTCCCGAGTTTTGATGCGTTTTATCTTTGTCAATATTCGTTGATTTACAAAACCATAAAATACGTGTCCATTATTTTCCAATACTCTAACGGTCGGACTAAATAGATTTGCAATTTATTGATGGTGGAAACTAGCCTATTGTGCGATCGCGGTCGCGTTGTTGTTGTTTATCAATTCTTGTTTTGGGCTAAGCGGTTTTCTTCAACCCTTTGGCCACTTAATGCTGATTGCTGAGTGTAGTTCTCTTCCAATCTCTCCACTTTTGGTGGTTCTGTTTCATGGATATCCAGTTTATTCCAGCCACTATAAGTCTGATACTCCAGGGTAGCCCACGAAATTCAATTTTTCTAGGTCTTTTCTAGGACTTTTTCAAGGTCAAAATTGTTCCTCCTTTATGAACTAGAGGGTTGAATTGATGATTATAATTCTGGAACTACATACGTCTTACAGTCGTCGAACAATATTTTAATCAACATGCAACTTAGCACTGGCCTGCAAATTCTCACTTACCTACTGAAACTGAACCTCTGCTTACCCTTTCCAGAACTACCTGCATGATGCTTTGTGTTACTGAAACTAAACATGTAGGTACCTTGTGAACGTAACGACTATTATACACAATAAGTAATTCGGAAGAGAAAGTAAGTTTGAACGCGAATACCTAATAGGAATAACATAATCGGCTCTGTAATTCGTTTACGCAGCAATTTCTAGTAGAAAACTGATACTACACTAATTTAAACAGTTGATTATCACTCGGTTATCATCTTCTGTCTAGCCTTTTCCCAACTATGTTGGGGACGGCTTTAAATACCGGTTATTTACATGGAGCGACTGCCTATCTGACCTCCACATACCAGTTAGTACTGGGTAAAACGATACCCCTTGGTAAGACTGGTTGTCAGACATTTTGGCCGGGCCACTTGACTATCTGTAACGACTGTCAGAGATCTACAAATGACAGCCATTACATAGAACAATAATATAACTTCTCTACCACTTGTCATTTTAGCAGTCACCTCGTTGAGCCATGTCATCCTTCACACAGTTCATCCATCGTTTCTTTGGTCTTCCTCTACTCATATACCCATTCACATGCAGACTCAAAACATTACTCACGACATTATCCTCATTCCTCCGCATCACAAGTCCATACATCTTTCTTTCTTTATCGTGTGGTGAGTGGCTAACCTGGGCCTCGATTCTGCTATTACGATAGTGTCAGAATAGGCGATCATTCAATTCACAATGATCAAGTTTTGACAAGTTTGGTAATCTACTAATATAATGGCGTCATTATGACTTCCCAATGAACAACCACTGACACTCCATTGAATGAAATGTCATAGAATATTAATCTCGTACATGAAATCTGGCATGAATAAATGTTCGCATTTAGTAGTAGACTTCGAAAACCGTTTGTACAAATGGTTTTATAATAATGGCAATACGAAAATGCCATTAAAACACAATTTTATTACGAGACCATCGACCGACCAATGATCGACCATTGTGAATTTAGCAGATTATGAACTTGAAGCAAAATGACAATGGGATGAGAATGGAATGGGGTTGGAGTGACGAATTTATTAAAATAGCAGAATTAGGCCCCAGGTGTCGAGTTTTTATGACTTGGCTTATCATGCCGTCGAAGAATATCTCTCAGTCATGCCGGTTTCTTCACGATGTTTTCTTTCACCGAAGCAATAGATAATTATACAATACGCACGTACATCCGAAAAATCATTCACCGATGCCAATGATATGCGTAATTAATGGTAATATTTTTTTGTTATATTGCCTTACCTATTTATCCTTTCAGAGCCGCTACTTCGAATGCGACGAAGACAGCGAGGACTACGACTCAGATGAAGACAGCTACGTTCCTCGCTACGTCGTGGAAGCCATGGAGGCACAGCATCAGCAGGAGGTGGAGACGGAAGATGAAGATGATGAGGTAAGTTACCATCATCATCCATCATTTCAGCCGAAAGACTTCCACTGCTGGATATAGGCCTCCCCCAAGTGTCGTCATATTGACCGGTCCTGTGCGACTCGCATCCAGCGGATTCCCGCAACCTTCACCAGGTCATCGGTCTACCTAGTGGGAGGCCTCCAATGCGGCGTCTTTCGGTTCGCGGTCGCCACTCCAGAACTTTTCGGTACCATCGGCCATCCGTTCTGCAAGCAATGTAACCTGCCACTTAAGTCAGGCAATTCATCGGGCTACGTCGGTAACCTTGGTTCTCTTGCGGATGTCTTCATTGCTGATTCGTTCTACGCAAGGAATCTCCGAGCATAGCCCTCTCCATTGCACTTTGGGTGACTTACTTGCTTTATACCTGTGTGTCATTTATCGTCATAAAAACAAGTAAAAATTAAGATAAGAAATTAAACGGATAGCTATTTGGCCGGATACTGTATTACCAATATCCGTCTATACGATTAATCTGAAGAGCCGGATATTGACAATTGAGTTAGGCTGTGGAGGTAAGTCAAGTATCGGTCGGATATGGCTATACTATCCAATACCCCACGGAATAGGAAAATAAGGATCCTGTTTCATCACTAATGAGGGCTATAGTTACTATAGTTAGTGAGGCATAGCATTAGCAGGAGTTGGAGACTGATGACGAGAATAAGGAGCATAAGTAGAGTAGGGTTTAAATGGATAGCTATGTGGCCGAATACTCTAATACGAATATCCGTCCATCCAAAAAGTTGAATACGCGGCCGGATATTGCCACTTAAGGTCTATTAGTATCATCACCGATCTTGGCGTGACAGATTCAAGCTTATTACCTGTTGATAAATAGTCCAAAGTATCTCCACGTATTGACCTGTCCGATTTAATTGGAAAAACAATTAACCCGATCTTTTACCGCACCAAATCAGTGTCAAACTCAAATCTAGGCAGTTTGAAGCAGTTATCACAAGAAATAATATCATTAAGGTCAGTAGTTACAAAACGGGAACGCTAATTAGTTCAAGTTTGAGCGAGATACAACACTGACAACACTCTATAGGTAGATGTTGGAAGTTATAAACCAACAGTTGACTACCCAAATGGCGCAGCGGTAATGTACCTTACGTTCTGGTTTCGGTAGGGGCAAATGTTTGTGTGATGAGCATGGACATTGTTTCCGAGTCACAAAATAAGTAATAATTTATAAAAATCCCTAATAATTTTTAAAAATCCCCAATTTTTTCGGATAAGGCTGCCTTGTACTTTGAGAGGAATAGGGCTATACTTTTCATCTTCGATATTTGTTTCAAGAGGCCTGCGGAGCATGCGTAGTTCATACAAACACAATACCAAAATAATTTGTAAATCAAACGTATTCTTAAGGTAGTGTGTATTTATTTCGACTGGATTACAGAATATCTAGGTAAGAGACACCCCACACTAGCGTCTTTCGAGCGTCGTCGTCGTGCCAGCGTCCGCGCAACGTCCACCCGACGTAAACTCAAACGTTTGACGTCGACGTCGGGTGGACGTTGCGCGGACGCTGGCACGACGACGACGCTCGAAAGACGCTTAGTGTGGGGGGTCCCTTAGGTTCTAGGTTCATTTTCCTTTCAAAAATTATATTTGGGAACATAGATATTCTGTAACCCAATCGAAATAATACACAATACTTTAAGAATATGTTTGATTTAAAAATTATTTTGGTATTACGTTTGTATGAAATACGCATGCTCCGCCGGCCCCTTAAACACAAAATACTCGCAAACGATGGAGTATTAATTGCCGCCCTTTACAAGGGCCAAGTTGCGGGAAAATCTAGTCATTTCTAACCTATGAGTAGTTGCTCTCGCTAGAGAGCACCCTCCAACTGCCAAATGTCACTTACCACATCTGCTTGAAAGCACACAGTCTTGCTGTTTGCAGATAAAAGAAAAAAAATGTAATGAATATTACCTACTTTAGAATTAAATAAAGTGATTCACTTTCTGCATTCCCCAGGTATTCATAGACACAGTCCCCGGTGACAACACATCAACTGACATGCTACTGGACAAGAAGATGTCCGTGTCGTCCGACGAGCCAAGCACTCTCACAGAACAGGAGGAAGAGGATAAACTACAGCTGGAGGTGGCTGCGGCCACCCCCGTGATGCTGAACTACTTGCTAACTCATCCAATCACTTGCAGCATACAATGAATGCGAAAAAAAACTGAGGCAAAGTAAATGGAAATGTTAAACAACGTTAACCGTGGTTAACTTAAACATAGTTAACTGTGGTTAACGAAATCATGATTAAAGGTTACTAGAGTTGGCCGTAAGCACGCGCGTTTTGCTTATGTATTTGCTGAGCCATCCCATTTTTAGCGCGCTGTGAGGATAATGGGAATATGGAAAAGTAACTAAAAAGGAACTGTGTTACTTAACCATACTTAGCTAGGTCATGTTAGGTTAACCATGGTCAACTAGGTATTGTTAGCTTAACTATGATTAACTAGATCACGTTAGCTTAACCAAGGTTAACTAAGTCTTGTTATCTTAAACACGATTAACTAAGTCTTGTTAGCTTACCCATGGTTAACTTAGTCTTGTTAACTTAACCATGGTTAACTAAATCTTGTTAGCTTTAGTATAGTTAACTAGGTCTTGTTAGCTTTACCATGGTTAACTAGGTCTTGTTAGCTTATACAAAGTTCACTTAATCATAGTTAACTAACTGGTTAATGGAACAATGGTCATCAGTTACTAATTCCATCCCATTGCTTGTTGCATACAATGAATATGCGGGAAAGTATGGAAAAGAAACAAGAAAACATTATTCAAACATACGGTAAAAAAGTAACTAAAAAAGTTAACCTTGGTTAACTTGCACTGTTTGTGGAATGCTAACTCAGCTTGGTTAACTAAACTTGATTATTATTAAAGGTTTAATTAACTAGGGTACTAGCTGATCATATCTAGATACATCTAGAAGTAGCGGCACGCCTAATCTAAAATTATTAGCAGACATAATTTAGCCTTTCCTTCAGTCAAATGCTACATGCCAGCAAGAATCAGAATCGGTTTGAGTCGTTCATTAAGGGCCTTATCTTCGTGTAATATAAGCGAAAAGCCCTTTCATCTGGATTCGGTTTACTAAATGCGACAAGTATTGTGATGTACCAATTTTTCTTGAGTATCCCACGATTGGGCAAAATTCCCCCCTTTTCTCCTGCCACACCTCTCTGTGCAATATCTGACCATGAGGTCTGATCGTCACATCGCCTTCGCCGCTGTCTATTTCGACGGCGATTTTAAGTCGGATTCGGTAGGTTGCTATCTTTCTCTGTATAACATTTTTCTTGTCGACACAAAACGTCACAGAAAAACTTTTTTTATGAATAAATTGACAGGTAGGTGGCGGGGATAGGACATTATAGAAACATCGATAACTACAAAACGTGGCATATTAACTGACAGGGCCTTAGAGATTTCAAAGTCGGTCAAGGGAATTTGTGTCCAGGTGCAAGGTTTTCGCTTTGGCTTCGTCCAAAACTCCAAAGTGTCGGTTCCACGACAAGCCACTAAATTTGAAGTGTTACCAGACTTACAATGCAAGCATAAATTCAATGAGGGATTTTCTTTTTTAACTCTTCCCTAGTCTCTGGATAGATGGCGCTGATCTCGGTATGTTACAGCAAGGAACAGAACGTCACATAATTTCATTTGGACCTAATGGTTATATTCAAAAGCTTATGCAAACGAAAGTGTCAGTCAACGAGCGTATGTGACGTGTGTTTTTTCAAGCGTTTTTGCTTTGGCACTTAGTCACGTAGTCAGTTCAACGCCATCTACCGAGTTCTAGGAAACTATTTTGTTTTTAATTCTCAAAATGAAAACCTCTCAGTGGCATAAGTAATTAAGTATGCAAGTGTACTTTTGCTTAAATGTTTAGTCTAGAAATGTCAAAGTCCTCTTTGCCTATTAACGAGATGTTTAGATGTAAATAGGTATTAGAATTTGTGCGTTTAGCTTGTATCATTTAGCAAAACAGCGGTACATATAGGATGTAAGAGACAGCCTTCTCCTCGAACTGACAGGGCGTTTTCAGCTCTTTTTTTCACCCCCGACGCAAAAACGACGGGGTGTTATAAGTTTGACGTGTCTGTGTGTGTGTCTGTGGCATCGTAGCTCCTGAACGGATTTTGTTTTTTTGTTTGAAAGGTGAAGTAGTCGGAAGTGTTCTTAGCTATGTTTCATAAAAATCGGTCCAAGATGGCCGCCGCCACAAAATGGCGGTCTACATACATATTTATTCAACAACTTCCTCAATATGGATACCAAATTAAAGGCTTGGACTAGTAGAACACTATACGCTATAATACATTTCAAATCCAAGATGGCTGCCACCACAAAATGGCGAATTAGGTACTTCACAACCCCCTCAGTAAGGGTATCAAATGAAAAAAAAACCTTGAAAATATGACCCGATGTGTCGGGGTTTTTTTAAATTTTAAATTTAATGTAACTTGTATCAGCTGTTCACTTCCTGCCTAGCTACAGAGTATTTTGAAATCATCGTCGCGCGTGCCGTTCGCTACGTGCTTTTTTTGGCCCTTCGCCGCACTCGTGGTGAGTGCGGCGAAGCCCGACAAGAGGAGAAATTAATGCCAAACAAATAACTTGCAAAGAAAGTAGCATCCCGACAACTGGAGCTTTCTCGACCGTGATAACTTATATTTTCAGTTTATATTTTATCATGAAGAATAGGTACTTATTTGAGGTTGTTAGAAGATTTTGTGATTTTTTTCCTGGCTCTGGCCCTAAATTACTCGGGGGCCCCGTGTTATTGACACGGCTGATACAGCGGTGACTACTCGCCCCTGTTTGGTATGGTATACCGAATTCACCCTAACAGTCTGCGGGGAGGGCTATCTCTCACACCTAGTTTAGCCTAGAAATCCCTGATTTGATCTCATTAAAAGTTTTTTACAACTAAATAAGCAAAAAATGCTGCCAGTTATTCAAATATGGGGTCACTTTCTCTATGCTAGTAAGGAAAGGTTCTTCACCGGTGTCGATATGTAAACAGTCTAAAAAAGATTTTTTGTATATAGCCACGATATCCAACGGGGGTCGTCCTTTAATCACGTGTGGTTTGAACAGGAGGGAGGGGGTCAGAAAAATCATGTGTATTTTTGCGACGGACAAAAATGAATTTAATGTGAGACATGTAAAATATATTTTATCAATAATGAATTATTAAAAACCTGAGCAAGTGAATTTTAGCAGCATTGATAGCCTAGTGGTATTATCCTTGGAATGGACTGTCAAGTCATAGGTCTCAAGTTAGAACAAAAGGCACGCACCTCTGATTTTTCGGATTCATCTGCGTATTGTATAATTATCACTTGCTTCGGTGAAGTAAAACATCGTGAGGAAACCAGCATGCCTGAGAGATATTTCTCAAGTCAAGTGAGAGGCCTTTAAGCGGCATAAAAACTGACACTAGATTAGGCACGAGCCACATGATAAAGAAAGAGAAATAAGTGAATTTTATCTACTTAAAAAAACTGTTTTTTATTTAAACAGATTAACTACCTAATCTTTTCAATCATAAAAAATACACGTGCTGTTAGGAGGGGGGAGCAGGGGTCGCCTAAAACCTCACCATGACGATCAAAGAGGGGGGGGGGGGGGGGGGGCTGTAAAAGTGGTCTAAAACACCTCACGTATTTGAAGGATGGCCTCCGACCCGTGTGTCTAGTTTTGCTAGCAAAATTTAATTTGAACTCTTATAAATAATTTATAAAAATCTTATGAAAGTCAATCCGTGCAATTTTCGTAATTATTTATGTATAATGATTATTCCCAAATTTTAAATAAACTTTAATTCTAATTTTAACCGAACAAATAATGATATTGTGTCCAATGTTTATTTCAACGAATTTTACTTATTTGATTTGATTGTTTTAAGTACCTATATGTATGTACCACTACCTTACTTACTAATAATTATAGTACTGAGGGCCTCGATATAATATCTGAATATCCGGAATCCAGATAGTAAGATGGAAATGATTAAGGCGATTACACGAGCTAAACGCGAGTTTTATAATTACTAAAAGTATATGATTCACTGCTATAAACAAGACCAGAAAAATATATGATATTCTTCAGGATATATGCTAGCATGATACTGTTTTGAAAACATAATACAATTAATTTGGCTCGATAAAAAGAAATCACGAACTTACCTCTAAAAATATCTTTCAAACAATAAAAAAACATACTAATATGCATGCGATCATTCTGATTTTTCGGCAAATAATTCTACAAGCAATATATTAGCATGATGATACTGTTTTAGTTTTTTAATCCAATCAATAGTTTTTTGGTAAATCGATCGAAACCACTCATTTCGCGCTATTTGGCCCGCAGTGGCTGACGTAACAACCACTTTGTAGTGCAAGCTGATTAGAACTTTATTCTAACAGCATTTCAAACGAAGTTTGAACCACCACAAATAGAGTTGCTAATTTAGCTCGTCTAAGCGCCTTAACCGGGGAGAATTATCCATAGTTGGTGAAGTAAGTAAAAAATATGGTTAAGTTTCTTATCACAAAACTTTACGATTTCTGTACCTGCTTTTACTCAAAATGATGGAGTTCCTTTATTCTTAGTAAATCAGTGAGAAATATTGTTAGTTACTAGATACTTGTTAGATGCGTAAGTAGGTATTTATTTATGTTATATAAATACTTAGATATTAATTTATTGTGTGTTTATTACTGCGAGTAGGTGTAATGATGCAGTGACACTCAACTTTTTGTGTGTATTTACAAATAAAAAAAATAATTTTGGTCGAAAACCCGGTTTTTTAGCAATTATCTGAAAAAACCGACCATGTGCGAGTTGGACTCGCGCAACAGATTATCGTGACGTTGCAGAAGGGGAGCCCCTTATATTTTTTTATTGGTTATAGCGACAGAAATACACATTCTGTGAACATTTCAACTGTCTACCTATTACCGACCATGAGATACTGTATACACAGCCCACTAATAGACAGACAGACGGACGGACGGACAGTCAAATACAATATCTATGGGGTTTTGTCAATTGATTGATGGTGAAAAAGTAAAATTGGCGGTGTCAACTGGGTAGTTGACACCGCCAATTAGGGATTTTCTTTTTCAACTCTTACCTAGTCGCTGGATAGATGGCGCTGGTCTTTGTACGTTACTGCAAGGAACAGAACGTCATAATTTCACTTGGACCTAATTTTTATATTCGGAAGCTTATGCAAACGAAAGTGTCAGTCAACGAGCGTATGTGACGTGTGTTTTTACAAGCGTTTTGGCTTTGGCACCTAGTAACTTAGTCAGATCACCGCCATCTGTCGAGTTCATGGAAACTGTTCTTTTTTTTAATTCTCAAAAAGAAAACCTCACTATACTTATTACTAAAAAGTCCATGTTTCGTAAATTGTTTGTGTGGCTTTCAAATTATCACAGATTATCATTATGTGCTCCAAAATTGTAGGACAAAACTTGAGCTCGTATTGGTCCGCAAAACAAAGATGAGCTCAAAAGGCCGGATATTGAGTATCACTGCATTAGATTGCATTCCAAATAGTATTATAGTTGTAAGCTCATGTTTTTTGTAAGTTCCTGAAGCTGATAAATGTGCATAGTTAGAGAAAATATAGTTATTATGATTGCTTGATTATTGTTATTAGAGAAGATCATTATTTGAGATGAAACGTTCCACTCTATAAGATATCAATCAATTAAATCAATCCAGACATCTTTTTCAGTGTGCCAGTCCATTTGGCTGGAGTGCGCACGATGTTGCGCGAAATATAGGACGAACATTCAGTTCAATATAACATCGATCTATGAAATGCGTGCCGGATACTGAGATACTTACTTAGTATCCGACCGGATAGTAAAATTTGACTATCCAGCAGTAGCGAAGTGTACATTTTTGTTGTAACAGGTAAGCCGGTCCGGTACGTATTTTTAATGTTTGAAAAAACCTACATTGTTTTACTTTTGGCAATAGTAGACTCCATTATAGTGGTTATTCCAAAGGGAAGTCGGTAGGTTTCGAGTTGTATGAACCCCTCGCCACTGCTATCCAGAATCCGTCGATACTGGATAGTTCCCAGATATCCGTTTCATCTCTAATAATATGTATGCACTTTTTACTCGTAGAATCTAAACAAAATTAGATGAAAACTAGTCTGATGTCAGTGTTTGTTGCAGAGAGAATTTTCCTAGGAATCAATTTATGATACTTCAATATTATGTACTAAATCATGCTTTTCAATTTACTATTTGCATTTAGTTAGGTATGTTTCGGTCAAACGACCACGTACAAATTACGGACCGACTGCGTACACTGGTGTCGATTCTGTTGTGCACAAACTAAACTTAATTTAGGCTATTACTATCTTTTTCTCACTAATAAAAAGAGAAAGAGACGGACGTAATTTAGAGCTGTCAAATTTAATTCGAACTAATATTTCCATACAAATGAAGGGTGCACGTAAAAACATGTCGACTAAAAACACGGGGAAGCGCAAGGCATAAACTAGTTTGACATTTCTAACTTAGTGCATAGCTATAGCCGTCCTTTTCTCGCACTGCCTTTTAGTAAAAGATAGCAATAGTCTAAATTAAGTTTAGTTTGTGCACAACAGAATCGACACCAATGTCATTCATTTTAGTACAGTATGACTAAATAAAAACAGCCGCTCGGGTCGATCTTCAAGGTTAAGCCGGGCTTGCCTAGGTTGGTCTGTGGATGGGTGACCACGTATTACATATCGAGTTTTCTCCGTGCCTCATAAGGCACGTTAAGCCATTCGTCTCAGTTGTCATCTGTAGATCTAGTCGTTAGTGGCCTAAAAGTCTGACAACCACTCTTACCTGGGTTGTGGAGGTCAGATATATCTGACCTCCACAACCCAGTTACTACAGGATAATACGATAGCCTTAAGCAGTCACTCCATGTACAATACTGGTATTCGGATGTATCCGGTTATTCACTCCATGTACAATACTGGTATTCGGATGTATCCGGTTAGACTGGAAGCCGACCCCAACATAGTTGCGAAAATATTAGGCAGTTGATGAGTGCCCAGTGTCCGGAGCCGTGTCCGATATTTGTCCGTATTGGTTCGACTAAATTTTATTGTAAATAAATGTAATAATATAAAACATACTTACTCCGCTTGTAAAATACAGAGATTTAATACTACTTATCTATACTTTTACTCAAAAAAAATTATCCTCAAATAATAATAATTATCAAATCAATGTTTTGCTAAATAAATGTATTTTAATGTTTAAGTTTTTAATGTAATAAGCCAAAGCTACGCCATTTTTGCTACAAAGTTTATTAAAAGGATTATTTCTGGTGTTTTTAAGTTAAGATAAAAAACATGCTTGTGTAAAATAAATGATCTCATTATTTACTTTTGAGTGTTTTTTTTAAAGCTTTTATATTAATTTAGTTATTGAAGCTGAAAGGAATTTGTTCTTCTCGACAATGTGATGCAATAAAGAGTTTGAGTTTGAGTTGAGTTCGATATTTGTTTTGTTCTAGAAGCCCAAAAAATCAAAATATTTTATCTCACATAGGCAATAGGCCTAGATGGGCACTTGATAAAACGTCGAAAAAGGTGCTCGCTTGCAACCGGCAAGAAACTCCATGGTTACAATTTTCAAATCATTTGTAGTATTTTGTGGTCAAAGTTAAAACATTCTCTTTTTTTTTTAATGTTAAAACTTTACTTTAAATACCTCATCTTCCCTGTACTATTAAATCCACCCATCAGCACAATGTTTCGAGTGCATTACATTGAGTTTTACCGTAAACCAAAACCAAGTCTTTTCCCAGCAATATTTTTTGAAAAGTTACTTACAACACCTTGTATATTATTATATTTTCTACGGAACTTTGCAAGTCAAACTCATTAGTCGTTATTTTTTATCAAATAAAAGTCAGAATATCGCCTTAAATCTATTTATTCTCAGTCATTAAAAAATCCATTTAATTATAATACAAATATAATCATTCACACTGACGTTATATAAAATTATTTTATAACTACAACTTATCGAATAGGCGTAAATAGTGAGGGGACACAATGATATTTTTACTGTTCGGAGCCTCACTACCTACCAAGTTTTTTGATGTGGTTAGGGATAGCGCAATATAACGACACTAGGCGATATGTTTTTTTTCGAGTTGTAGGTACTGATAACAAATCTGTACAAATGAATAAAATTGAAGTGTAGATAAGACATTGCACACAGCGCTATCTAGTGCCACACTAAGCAACGAGTCTTGTGTCGTGGTTACCAGATAGTTGATATACTGCATAGATACTTTTTGTTTGTAAATACATATTTATTATACGTATAAACATCCATGACTGATTATATAATAGTTGTTATACATTTGAAAGCATACAGGGTGGAAATGGTTAACGGGGTAGTAAGGGGAGCTACCTTAACCGTTGCAGCTACATGAAAATGGTCTTAGGAAACTATCCATAACTTTTCGTAAAATTTTGATCCCCATTCACAGATAAAAAATAAAAAAATAAACAAAAAGTTAGCAGGAAAATTGCCATTTTACACATTTTTAGATGCCACTCGATCCTGTTTCTAATACTGATCAAAAAGTTCTTGTTGACCAACCCAGGTTGGAGTACTCAAAACGTCAGAAATTGCAAAAAACTTTTCCAATAAATCTTGTTTGAAAATTTTAACCAATTTTTTTAAATGTTAATCGATACTGTTTGTAATACTGATCAAAAACTTCTACGGGACCAACCCAGGTTGGAGTACTAAAAAGTCAGAAATCGCAAAAACTTACGTACCCTCTTCGTGATCATTTCACGAACTATTTTTTTTTGTTTTTGAGGTTCACAAATTCTTTCATAGACCTGCTATGATTTCGAGTGAGTTTTAGATCATAAACAAGACCAATTAACATAAAAAAAAAATTGGTTCAAACTTTGCAATTTCTGACTTTTTTAATACTCCAATGGTCCAACCTGGGTTGGTCTAGAAGAACTTTTTGATCAGTATTAGAAACAGGGATCGATTGACATCAAAAAAATGTTTTGTGTAAAATGGCAATTTTCTTGCTAACTGTACATTTTTTTAAAATGGAATCTGTGAATAGTGATCAAAATTTTATGAAAAATTATGAATAGTTACCTAAGCCCATTTTTATGTAGCTGCAACGGTTAAGGTAGCTCCCCTTACTGCCCCGTTTACCGTTTCCACCCTGTATACGGTACTTAGACAAAAAAAAAATATACCGACCCCAAAATAATTGGGAAATGCAAGCCAGACAATGACTGTATGATTCTAATGTGTAGTGTTCTATCGCTATCTCCAACCATTTTATCGTAAGTGAGATAAATTAATTGTAAAGCAAAGCTAGATGACAAAAAAAAAAAAAAACGAATTAATCCGTCAGTTAGATTATCAAAAAATATTTGACCCGTATCTTTTCTTTTGTTACGTAAACCAAAATTGACGAAGATACGACGCTTTTAAAATTCTCAATACGTCACGCCGTGGTATTATTTTTAGTGAGTTCTGACGTCACGTGCGCCCACTTCCGAGTTTTGATGTGTTTTATCTTTGTCAATATTCATTGATTTACAAAAACAAAAAATACGTGTCCATTATTTTTCATTACTCTAACTGATGGACTAAATAGATTTGCAATTTATTGACGGTGGAAACTAGCCTATTGACTCTGAACTTATCTGCAAAGACTAATTCTTTTATAGTTTTATGGTACGGCAATACCTCGGCAAAAGGGATGATTCCTGACAAAAAAAAATGATTCTGTTTATTCCGTCAGTTAGATTATCGAAAAATATTGGATACGTGTTTTTTTTTTGATTTATCAAATTAAAAAAATTTTTCGATAAAAAGCGTCAAAGACATGATCTTTGACGCGGTTTTATCGTCATTTGTTTTTAATTGTTTTTTTTAGTGTTTTCGACAAACTGTGCATAGTCTTCATGTGAAAATGTACTCAAATGTGACGTAACACAAGTTTTCGACGCACTGTACATAGTCTATGTGAAAATGTACTCAAATGTGACGTCACACAAGTTTTCGACGCACTGTACATAGTCTTCATGTGAAAAATGTACTCAAATGTGACGTCACACGAGTTTTCGACGCACTGTACATAGTCTATGTGAAAATGTACTCAAATGTGACGTCACACAAGTTTTCGACGCACTGTACATAGTCTTCATGTGAAAAATGTACTCAAATGTGACGTCACACGAGTTTTCGACGCACTGTACATAGTCTTCATGTGAAAAATGTACTCAAATGTGACGTCACACGAGTTTTCGACGCACTGTACATAGTCTTCATGTGAAAAATGTACTCAAATGTGACGTCACACGAGTTTTCGACGCACTGTACATAGTCTATGTGAAAATGTACTCAAATGTGACGTCACACAAGTTTTCGACGCACTGTACATAGTCTTCATGTGAAAATGTACTCAAATGTGACGTCACACAAGTTTTCGACGCACTGTACATAGTCTTCATGTGAAAAATGTACTCAAATGTGACGTCACACGAGTTTTCGACGCACTGTACATAGTCTTCATGTGAAAAATGTATTCAAATGTGACGTCACAAGAGTTTTCGACGCACTGTACATAGTCTTCATGTGAAAAATGTACTCAAATGTGACGTGACACGAGTTTTCGACGCACTGCATCGTCTTCATTTTTTGTTTAAGTAAAAAAAGAAAAAAAAAATTGCATTTTTTTTCGTCATCTACCTTTATAAGGTGTCAATTTGCTTAACAATTCGTGTCCCTGACGGTAATTATAAACAGCTGTTTTAAGGGCATTTCCGTTCAAGTTGCCCTTTACCTCCCTCGTCGTACTCCTGTGAAGATATCCACATCTGCTGGAAGGAGCCGATTGAAGCCAGTATCGATCCTCCTGGAAATAGAAAATGGTTGTTAGTTTAAGGTCTTAACACCTCGCCACCTCACCTCACCTGGGAATGTATTTTCAGGCATTGTCAGGAGACCGCTGTTGGTAATCATATCTGTGGAAATTGTATTGTAAAAAACATGGGGAGGCGGACATTAGTTCCGATGAAACCACGCATTAAAAGGCCCACGCAGCAGTGTAGCTTTAAGGATACTCCAGGGTAGCTCGGGAAATTCAAATTTTCCTTACGTTTTTTGCAATTTGCAGTCCGAAGTTGTATGTTGACGAAAATATGATTCACGGCTGTGAGACGTATATAGTTACAGAAATGAAATATCGCAATGTAGGATTTTAGTTCGAACATGACGCTAAAGATGTCGCCACTGTCTGTCTCATGTACTCTGTGGCGGTATGTCAACTGAACAACTTAAATAGTCACCGACATGTCTGTGCTAGCTTCGGGAGTTTAAAAAGAAAAGCCCCAGGTACTATTCAGTCTGCAGTGTTGGTGTGTATGTCTGTCAGCGTCACATTATAAAAAACGTTACATTGTAATATAACTAGCGAGATTGTAAACTGCCTGAATATTGTCAACTGAATATACAGCTTCCAATATGACGCATTACTTTTCGGTAGATCTGTCGAAGTGAAACCGTAATATTGTGAAATGCATGCGACGGAACTATCTCTGCCCCCATAATCGGGAATTGGGGCACCCCGACGTTAGATCCTGCAGACAGAAATAGGAGCCCCGCATAGCGGTGCATATATCTCACCTATCCAAGCCGCGAACCGTCTCTCCGTAGAGTTGGGCGCGGCGTGGCTCTTGAGCCGGTGGGAGGAGGGCGCCCGGGTGGCGAGCTCCTTGCCCAGACGCTCCAGCCAGCCTGCAGTGTTAGTGTGTATGTCTATATCTCACCTATCCAAGCCGCGAACCGTCTCTCCGTAGAGTTGGGCGCGGCGTGGCTCTTGAGCCGGTGGGAGGAGGGCGCCCGGGTGGCGAGCTCCTTGCCCAGACGCTCCAGCCAGCCTGCAGTGTTAGTGTGTATGTCTATATCTCACCTATCCAAGCCGCGAACCGTCTCTCCGTAGAGTTGGGCGCGGCGTGGCTCTTGAGCCGGTGGGAGGAGGGCGCCCGGGTGGCGAGCTCCTTGCCCAGACGCTCCAGCCAGCCTGCAGTGTTAGTGTGTATGTCTATATCTCACCTATCCAAGCCGCGAACCGTCTCTCCGTAGAGTTGGGCGCGGCGTGGCTCTTGAGCCGGTGGGAGGAGGGCGCCCGGGTGGCGAGCTCCTTGCCCAGACGCTCCAGCCAGCCTGCAGTGTTAGTGTGTATGTCTATATCTCACCTATCCAAGCCGCGAACCGTCTCTCCGTAGAGTTGGGCGCGGCGTGGCTCTTGAGCCGGTGGGAGGAGGGCGCCCGGGTGGCGAGCTCCTTGCCCAGACGTTCCAGCCAGCCTGCAGTGTTAGTGTGTATGTCTATATCTCACCTATCCAAGCCGCGAACCGTCTCTCCGTAGAGTTGGGCGCGGCGTGGCTCTTGAGCCGGTGGGAGGAGGGCGCCCGGGTGGCGAGCTCCTTGCCCAGACGCTCCAGCCAGCCTGCAGTGTTAGTGTGTATGTCTATATCTCACCTATCCAAGCCGCGAACCGTCTCTCCGTAGAGTTGGGCGCGGCGTGGCTCTTGAGCCGGTGGGAGGAGGGCGCCCGGGTGGCGAGCTCCTTGCCCAGACGCTCCAGCCAGCCTGCAGTGTTAGTGTGTATGTCTATATCTCACCTATCCAAGCCGCGAACCGTCTCTCCGTAGAGTTGGGCGCGGCGTGGCTCTTGAGCCGGTGGGAGGAGGGCGCCCGGGTGGCGAGCTCCTTGCCCAGACGTTCCAGCCAGCCTGCAGTGTTAGTGTGTATGTCTATATCTCACCTATCCAAGCCGCGAACCGTCTCTCCGTAGAGTTGGGCGCGGCGTGGCTCTTGAGCCGGTGGGAGGAGGGCGCCCGGGTGGCGAGCTCCTTGCCCAGACGTTCCAGCCAGCCTGCAGTGTTAGTGTGTATGTCTATATCTCACCTATCCAAGCCGCGAACCGTCTCTCCGTAGAGTTGGGCGCGGCGTGGCTCTTGAGCCGGTGGGAGGAGGGCGCCCGGGTGGCGAGCTCCTTGCCCAGACGCTCCAGCCAGCCTGCAGTGTTAGTGTGTATGTCTATATCTCACCTATCCAAGCCGCGAACCGTCTCTCCGTAGAGTTGGGCGCGGCGTGGCTCTTGAGCCGGTGGGAGGAGGGCGCCCGGGTGGCGAGCTCCTTGCCCAGACGCTCCAGCCAGCCTGCAGTGTTAGTGTGTATGTCTATATCTCACCTATCCAAGCCGCGAACCGTCTCTCCGTAGAGTTGGGCGCGGCGTGGCTCTTGAGCCGGTGGGAGGAGGGCGCCCGGGTGGCGAGCTCCTTGCCCAGACGCTCCAGCCAGCCTGCAGTGTTAGTGTGTATGTCTATATCTCACCTATCCAAGCCGCGAACCGTCTCTCCGTAGAGTTGGGCGCGGCGTGGCTCTTGAGCCGGTGGGAGGAGGGCGCCCGGGTGGCGAGCTCCTTGCCCAGACGTTCCAGCCAGCCTGCAGTGTTAGTGTGTATGTCTATATCTCACCTATCCAAGCCGCGAACCGTCTCTCCGTAGAGTTGGGCGCGGCGTGGCTCTTGAGCCGGTGGGAGGAGGGCGCCCGGGTGGCGAGCTCCTTGCCCAGACGCTCCAGCCAGCCTGCAGTGTTAGTGTGTATGTCTATATCTCACCTATCCAAGCCGCGAACCGTCTCTCCGTAGAGTTGGGCGCGGCGTGGCTCTTGAGCCGGTGGGAGGAGGGCGCCCGGGTGGCGAGCTCCTTGCCCAGACGCTCCAGCCAGCCTGCAGTGTTAGTGTGTATGTCTATATCTCACCTATCCAAGCCGCGAACCGTCTCTCCGTAGAGTTGGGCGCGGCGTGGCTCTTGAGCCGGTGGGAGGAGGGCGCCCGGGTGGCGAGCTCCTTGCCCAGACGCTCCAGCCAGCCTGCAGTGTTAGTGTGTATGTCTATATCTCACCTATCCAAGCCGCGAACCGTCTCTCCGTAGAGTTGGGCGCGGCGTGGCTCTTGAGCCGGTGGGAGGAGGGCGCCCGGGTGGCGAGCTCCTTGCCCAGACGCTCCAGCCAGCCTGCAGTGTTAGTGTGTATGTCTATATCTCACCTATCCAAGCCGCGAACCGTCTCTCCGTAGAGTTGGGCGCGGCGTGGCTCTTGAGCCGGTGGGAGGAGGGCGCCCGGGTGGCGAGCTCCTTGCCCAGACGTTCCAGCCAGCCTGCAGTGTTAGTGTGTATGTCTATATCTCACCTATCCAAGCCGCGAACCGTCTCTCCGTAGAGTTGGGCGCGGCGTGGCTCTTGAGCCGGTGGGAGGAGGGCGCCCGGGTGGCGAGCTCCTTGCCCAGACGCTCCAGCCAGCCTGCAGTGTTAGTGTGTATGTCTATATCTCACCTATCCAAGCCGCGAACCGTCTCTCCGTAGAGTTGGGCGCGGCGTGGCTCTTGAGCCGGTGGGAGGAGGGCGCCCGGGTGGCGAGCTCCTTGCCCAGACGTTCCAGCCAGCCTGCAGTGTTAGTGTGTATGTCTATATCTCACCTATCCAAGCCGCGAACCGTCTCTCCGTAGAGTTGGGCGCGGCGTGGCTCTTGAGCCGGTGGGAGGAGGGCGCCCGGGTGGCGAGCTCCTTGCCCAGACGCTCCAGCCAGCCTGCAGTGTTAGTGTGTATGTCTATATCTCACCTATCCAAGCCGCGAACCGTCTCTCCGTAGAGTTGGGCGCGGCGTGGCTCTTGAGCCGGTGGGAGGAGGGCGCCCGGGTGGCGAGCTCCTTGCCCAGACGTTCCAGCCAGCCTGCAGTGTTAGCGAGTCCGCCGCACGCCACTACGGAGCCCCACAGGGCCGGCCGGGCGTCCGCGTCGCACGCCGCTGCCGCTGCGCATACTGGGGGAGAAAAAAATATATTTAAACCAGCTAAAAAAAAAGCTCATACGAGTGTCTGCCGGGGCTGCGGAACTGTTCGAAAGAGATACCGCGGCAATGGCTTGGAACACATTATTTTTCCTACTTCTCCGTTATACTTTCTGATTCATTTCGTTGCGGGATCCAAGAGAGTTAAATTCATTCTCTGGGACTTCGTCATGCTTCATTGTCTCGGCGCTTTTCTGGCGGTCGCCACTGTTGATTCTGGCGCACAGGAGTTACAGTGACCAGGGAATAGCGTGGCGAGCTTGTCCCAATAAAAAAAGACGTCTCATTTTAACACCTATAGAACACCTTCGGTTTCTACAGTCACCAGTTTGTGGTTTCACGAAAGGTAGAACGACGACAGACGCGAGTTCAACCTATCTAGTTACATATTGGTAACTTGGGAGTAGTCTTGGGATGAAATGGTATTGTGACATCTCAAAAGCGTTTGACTGCGTTGACCACAGTACATTGCACTGTAAATTACATGACATCGGAATTAGTGGACGAGCTGCCAATCTCATTATTTCCTACTTATCAAACAGGGAGTAAAAAGTAAACGTAAACGGAGCGACATCCTTCGTGTCTCCAGTCAGGTTGGGTGTGCCCCAAGGTTCAATTCTCGGCCCTGTCTTATTTCTATTTTAATCATAACGACCTTCCTTATGTTCTCACGTAACGGATATAATTATATGACGATAAGAAAATAGATAAAAGAGATACGAAATTCTACAAACAAATACCTAGTTCTTAGTCCCACAAATTGATCTGAATTTTAATCTCAAGCGCAAAAAACTTGAAACTAGGTATTACTATTGATTTAAAATTGTTTGCTCCATGGAATATACTGAGATTCGGTCCCCGACATAGGTGGGAGAAGACGAGGCAGGTGATGTATGCCAAGAAATACTACATCTTACCTAAGTGAGGTGCTCCTAAGGTAGGCTCGAAGAGGCACTCGGTCAACTTGAACCTCTCGGGACCGAAGTCCTGATGGTAACCCCCGGGGAACTCGTAGTGGCTGAACGGAACTGACGACACCTGACGTTCTTCGTATTGACTTTCTGATATCTGTGGAAGACAAATTACAAAACTGACTAAAAAAAAAATGATTCAATCGTACGATTTAGTATTTCAGTTAATTTGCCAAGTTTTTTCAATTAAATTGTCAGTCAAAAACAACCTGCATCCTTTCTGTCTAGACATTTTTATCATGGATCTTAATTTCAGAATAAAATAAAATTATACTTTATACCTGTATTTAAACAAAAAATTCTTAAAATTGTAAGATTCTTTGTAGGTACTAAAAAAACACACGTGATTTTGGGTGGTGGAGGGGGGGTTAGTCTTTAACCTCACCAGGTATCACCAAGGGGGAGGGGCGGTTCAAAAATTCAAAAACAAAACATCACGTGATTAATGGACTGCCCCTTACATACTCATACTTATCTAAGGCTCGATGTACTCTTATTAATTGAATACTAAATAGACATAGCCACATGTACATACCTGTGCCACACAGTGGCAGAAGTCTTCGTACTGCCTCTTCAGCATGTACTGCTGCCAGGAGTGCGTCAGACCGGCTGGTAAGGTCTTTAGTGTGTAGCGACCTCGCTCGCGTTCTCTTATTACTTCTTTGCTCTGAAATATTTATATGGCATTAGATATTGTGCTAATATATTATGGATGCACTGAAACACTGAAACTTTCGTGCAGTTTTTCCATCACTAACAACCTGATAATACCAGGCCACTCCAGAGCGAACGCTCCTCCTCTTACGGCCATTTTCAATAACTTACTAACAGCTAACAAAAGGTTGCTATCTCTAACTGTTTGACATTTAAGGATTGTTACAAACAAAACATCCCAGAAAAGCTGTTTTAGGATATTCCAAGCTAACTTTGTCTTGTCGAAGTATATAGCCTGTCGGTATCAGCGACCGCCCTGTGAATAGTGGTCCGCAAGTTCGAACCTCTGCTGTGAGCTAACTTTGTTTATAGAAAAACTGATAGCTACGAGATGTAGGCATATTATCTAACAGTTATAAATTTGGACCCTATCAGAATATCAGCGCTGTGACGCTGTTTTTTTTTTTAAATGTTACAGCACCATGCTGAGATAGGAGCCTTTTGGTCTTGTACAGGACAAATTCTGTTTGTACTTTTTATTTTTTTAATGATTTTGATATTTATTTATTTTTCACTATGTTTACTTCATAGTTTATACTAGTGTTATAATCACAATTTAACCAATTTTTTTTAATGTTTTGTCCTGTCGGGCTGATAAATGCCTTTTCTTTCTTTATACGTAAGTAAGTTACAGAAAAAGGCCATTAGAAGGCCTGACCGCCTTCTCAACTTAACTCGGTAATACTCGGTATGTAATGGGCGGTCACCCATCCACACACTAACCTAAAGATCGACCTGGCCGGCTGTTATTTAGCCAGGAGCCTCTCCTGGAAGTAAACTGACCTGTATACTGTAAATAGGTAGCATCTGTATATGCAAGTTGTTCAGCATGTGTTTAGCTTGCGCGGCGAGATGGTCCCCTCCCACCGGCGACCGGACTGCTGCGTTTACTAGCGCGTAACTGGAAGTGAATGGGGAGATTTAGTCTGTATAAGTATAGCAACACTAGCTGACCCACGCAACTTCGTCTGCGTTACATAAGAGAGAAAAACTAAAGGAAAAAAAATCCCCGTTTTTGCAACATTTTACATTCATGCTCCGCTCCTAATGGTCGGAGCGTGATGTTTTATAGCCTAAAACCTTCCTCGATAAATGGACTATCCATCACAAAAAAAAAACAATTCGAACCAGTAGTTCCTGAGATTAGTGCGTAGCTTTATAATATTAGTTTAGATTTATAGTAGAGCCATTATAAATGGTTTTTAGAGCAGAGCACCTCTGATTTTTCGGATTCATGTGCGTATCGTGAGGAAGCCAGTATGTCTGAGAGATATTATTTTTTCGACGGCATGTAAAGCCAAATCAGAAGTCAATAAGGCCACACAAAAACCAACGAAAAAGCTAGTTAGCCGACATTTCAATACACAAGCCACGACACTTAAAACTACACGATTATCTGTCGTCACGACATAGTGGGAACGACGCCTTACTCTGACACCAGGTTAGGCCCTCCTAACCATAGGTTAAAGAAGAGTGGAGCCATTAAATAATAACCACCATCATCTTAAAAAACTGCCTCCAGTTAGACTGGAATCAATTAGACACACACACACACACACACAGTTAGTCCCGGAAAACGGTTAGCCACATCTCAGTAGACTCATGTGAAGATGACGGGAGAAAAACCCAAGTACCCACGGTCATAAAACACTTCCAAACTAGACTCACCCATCGATAACAGGCACAGCGCTGGTTTGACTGGCCCCAGCATCCACAACCAAGGCAGTCGACTTGCCGTTAGCAAACGCTGCCAACACCGCACTCTTCACTAAAAAAAAGGCCGGTGCTTGGTATTTCTCAAAGAGCAGTTCTGCTAGCTTCTCTCTGGCTGGTCTGGTGGTCCATACGGCTTCTGTGAAGAGCGCTGGATGGTGCTCTGATGGGGAGCGGATTACCTGGAAAATGGTGGTTAAAAATATAAAGGCGGAACTGCGCAGAAATTCACAGATATTCGATTGTCATTGCTAGAGATGTACTTATATTAAAAAGGCGGGTCTATTAGTATTACTTGCTCGTAAAATAGCTTCCCAGACATTTTTTTTTTTTTGGGACGAGCCCGCCACACACGCCCAAACCAGGCATGCCATTTTACAGAAATGCATGTCCTGCCCTTTGTTTTCCAGGGCCAAGGAATCTCTTTCAAACAGTCTCGCAGCCCCTGTGCACATCTTTACCTTTACTGTTTATTAGTAGCTAAAAAATAAAGATCTTGATAAATATGCCCAGCAGATTTTTTTGCGCTGGTTCTGTAGTCCACAAAGAGTAAGGCAGACATGTTCCAAAAAGTACGCCCACATTGATTTCGCCAGCGGGGGTATTTCCGAGTGCAGGGTTTAAAGGAACCTAACTAACCTAACGGGGGGGTGCCCCAAGTCCCGATTATGGGGGCAGAGATACTTCCGTATGTTCAGTTGACAATAATTCGAGAGTTTACAATATCGCTAAATAGAGACACGTTATATTGTAATATAACGTGTTTGACAATTTTACGATGACATATATAATAATATTAATATTGCTGGAGAAAATTTATTTTTCTCATAACTCTTGTTCAAATCGGTGTACGTTCAAAATGTGTTTGGGAACCTATATGTATATTCTGTAATCCAATCAAAATAAATACACACTACCTTAAGAATATGTTTGATTTATTAATTATTTTGGTATTACGTTTCTATCTCTGCAGGCCTCTTAACTGGGTTGTGGAGGTCAAAATGGCAGTCGCTCCATGGTGGCGCGAAAGGCTAATTTAGTGGACTGTATTGCGTTGCGGAACAAAACGATTGACAAGCGCTTGGCGATAGGAGTTCGAGTTGCGGTGGGTGTAGGACCATGGAGTACAACCCGAAATAATAGGGGAGGGAAGCACAAACCTTTACAGGAGCCACGTGCTCGTCGTCGCCGGTGCACCGGTTCACGTTCCTGGTTCAGGGGGGCTGTTGGGCTTCAAGTCACTGTCCTCACTCACACACAACAACTTGATTGAGAGTCTTATTATATGAAAAAATGCGGAGATTCCAAGTTATTAGCAATTTCTAGCGGAGCGGGCTGACGCCATTACACACTTGTCGCGGTGCGTTTCGGAAGTGCGTGAGCGGCGAAAAAAATGGCGAATCTTTCTATTCACTCGCGAGGTATGTGCGGGAAAGGGATGGGTATAGGAAGTAGCGAATGTCAACCGATATTTTGAATGTTGGCGCAACCATTCCCCCCGGGTTTGAAGGGTCACCTTCAAAACAATAAGCGAAACTAATCAAATAACTAAATTCTGTTGTAACCTCTAACTGCTAACTTATTCCTAAACTATATAATAAAGCGTAACTATAACTACAAAACTAAGACGAAACCTGCTGCTGATTAGGCAGAGGACAAAGGCGAATAACCGGACGTAAATACGAACCGGTTGCGGTTTTTTTTTTTTTTTTTTTTTTTTTTTTTAATATTTATTTAAAGAAATCATATTACAGAGGTGTACCTTAACTCTAAAACTCGCCAAACTTTAACGTTTGATGGCGAGAGGCGCTCTTTTCCATTACAATGATCCACCTTACACTACTTAGCTAATACTTATACAATATATTCTACTTTTTGAGTTTTACAATGTAGTTGTTTATCTAGTTCTCTTTGCTATCCTGCAAACAGTTTTTTTAATTTTGTCTTAAGGGATCCTTTACTTAATTTTACTTTTTCTCTTAGTATATCTATTTTGTTAAACACTTTAGGTACCAAATACTTAGATGTTCTCTTACCATAATAATTTGTTATCTGTGGTTGAACCAGTCTGTTCTCTCTAACCCTACGTGTGTTGTGCTTGTTTTTAACATTAAACTTAAATTCATCACTAAAATAGTATTCTAGACCTACCAAATAATCTACTTTTTTATCTACGGGTATAATTTTACATATGGGAAATAACTTTTCATACTCTTTGTTGCACTTATCTTTAACATTTTTACTAACCAGAAACTTTATCAGTCTTATCTGTATATCTTTAATGTCTCTTAAATATGTAATAAAAGTTCGCCCGTACACAAGGAGTCCATAGCTTACTAGCGAATCGGCAAGAGCGAAATACACAGTTCTTAGCGTCTGTCTGTTCAACACATTTTTTAGGTGGTAAAACTTACTAAGCACGGATCTTAGCCTCTTACAGATATCATTTACATGTAATCTCCAATTAAAGTTCTTATCAATCGTTATACCTAAATATTTAAAATTCTCCACACACTCCAATTTTGCACAGTTACAGTTACATTTATTCCTATGTAAACATTCGTATGTATGTCCTATCACTGTAAGATAGTCATTATTTACATATTTAGCAGTTTTAACTCGTACTATACGCGTTACTCGCCTTTGATCAGGGAAAACTTCCTCCACTACACCTAGAGGCCAGTGTAGAGGAGGCGCACTCTCGGTCATTAAAACTACCACAGTACCAGCGGTGACTGGATTCGATGGAGTATTCCATTTTTGACGCGACTGCAGCGTGTGCAAATAATCCGTTCTCCAACGCCTCCAAAAGGATTGAACCAATCTATCCAAAAGAGCGTGACGCTTTAGGAGATGCAGTCTGTCTTCATCAACATCCATAGCGGGCAAATACTTAAGAGGAGTCGTGGTTAAGAAGTGAGCCGGCGTTAAAGCTAAAGACTCAGACGGGTCACTAGATAGAGTTCGACACAGTGGACGAGTATTCATTACTGCCTCTACCTGAGCGAGTACAGTACTCAGCTCCTCATAAGTGAGAATCTG
Organism: Xestia ashworthii; assembly: GCA_950022955.1. NCBI lineage: Eukaryota > Metazoa > Arthropoda > Insecta > Lepidoptera > Noctuidae > Xestia > Xestia ashworthii. The sequence goes on from OX465575.1 coordinate 2,548,158, forward strand.
TACGCCTATAACGCGGAACAGATGCGACTTGAGGCTCTTAATATTAGTCTCCCAATTACCACCAAAGTGACTAGCAGCGGGCGTATTAAAATGCCATTCAATACGATTTTCGGCCAAAACATGAGCGAATTCACTCTGATAATACTTTGACCGCAAGAATGCGTGTAATTCCGAGATACTACGGCGAGCTCCAACATAATTAGTACCGTTGTCCGAATATAAACGTTTCACCGGACCACGGCGCGACAAAAAACGTTTAAACGCGGACATAAAACTTTGCGTACTTAAATCACCAGTCAGTTCTATGTGAACCGCACGAGTGGTCATACAAATAAATAGACAAACGTAAGCTTTTGTGGAGCGTATACCACGACCACGGGCAATAGTTACCCTAAATGGGCCGGCGAAGTCTGTACCGGTGTGTACGAAAGGTTTAGCAGATTGAACAACACGACATGAGCGATGATCAGCCATTTCAGGCGTGATAAAACGCGGGCGAAGCTTAAAGCAGGGCACACATTTGTGCACTCTAGCGCGAATCAAATTGCGAGCGGAAAGTATCCAATACTTCTGTCTAAGGATAGACATCAACAAGTCCGGACCTGCGTGACAATTCACCTTATGATGATAATCTACAATCAAATCTAAAATATGGTCCTTGCGGGGTAAAACTACTGGATGCTTTTGTTCAAATCCTAAACCGGAATTTCTCAACCGACCACCTACTCGAATGAGACCATTCTGCAAAAAGGGTTTCAAATGTTGAAAAGCGCGGCTACAAGTTTTATTGGACTCTAAACTACTAAATTCTGATGCGAAATAAAATCTCTGCAATTCACGAATCACGACTGACTCAGCTTTATCCAGATCAACGGCGGTTATATTACCGTGCGTGGGTAACAGTTTTAGAAAACGACAGACATACACCACACAACGCAAAAGTCTCGACCAAGACGAGACGCGATCAGACAACAATAAAATAATCGACTCTTCACGTGGAACCGAAACTACAAGTGAATGCTTCTTCTCTTCGGGTGGTTCTGAAACGGCAGCGGGGTTAAAAGGCTTAACCGGCCATTTCTCAAGCACGCTATGAATCCAAGGCGGAGCGCAGAACCACAACGGATGATCTAAGATTTGCGAAGGGAGCAATCCACGGGAGAGACAATCGGCGGGATTATCTGTGCCAGCAACATGAAAGAGATTTTGTGGTGGCAATTCGGACTGAATTTTAGCCACCCTATTGGCGACGAATGTGTCCCAGCGATGGGGCGAAGAATGTGCCCAGCACAAAGCAACAGTAGAGTCAGAAAAAGCCATAATTCTATTAATAACAATGCGGTGCCTACAAGCATTAACAATAGAGCTAATTAGTTGCACTAACAAAAGTATAGCGCACAGCTCCAGGCGTGCCACAGAAACGACCTTGCGAGGGGAGACCTTGGATTTAGCGCTTATAAGACTAACCGAGGCCTTGTCAGCATTCAAAACGTGGAAGTAAACTACTCCCCCGTAAGCCTTTTCACTGGCGTCTGCGAAACCTACAACAGTAACTATACTGTCCGACCATATACCAACATGGCGAGGAATTTTTATTTGATCGAGCAATGGAAGCTCATTCCGAAAGCGAGCCCACAATTTAACAATATTGTCGGGCGCGGGGTCATCCCAATCACTATTGGAAAGCCAAAGTTCCTTTATAAGCAACTTGGCATATAAAACGACAGGAGCTACAAATCCCATAACATCCCATATACGTGCTACACACGAAAGGATAATGCGCTTAGTACAAATTTGCGGAGTCGAACTAACTTTAAGACGGAACATGTCAGACGCGGGTGACCAACTTAAGCCTAGAACCTTGTGCGTTTCATCACCATCAAATTCCTTCACTGAAGATAATTGATGAGATAGTGGAATCGAATCAAGAGCGGTTTGCGAGTTACTTGTCCACTTCACCAGATCAAACTGACCGGCTTTCATAAGATTTATTACTTGAGCGGCGGTCTCAACGGCCTCTGCTTCGCTGGCTACACTATAAACAAAGTCATCCATGTATAGCCCAGTCTCAATAGTGTCTTTCGCTTTCGGGAATCTTTCACCCTCATCAGCGGCTAATTGCTTGATAGTGCGAAGCGCATGGAAAGGACTCGACTTAAGCCCAAAACACACACGATTAAACTCGTAAACCTTTAAAGGTTCTTGAGGCGAAAATCTATACAAAAAACGTTGAAATTTGCGGTCGCATTCGCAAATACCAATGGAAAGAAACATTTGCCTTATGTCGGCGGAAAGCGCGACAGCAAACAAGCGGAAATTTACAATAATGTCAAATAAGTTACCTTGAAGGTTTTGACCACAATACAAAATGTCATTAAGCGATACAGAAGTGCTAGTCTTAGCACTGCCGTCCAAAACGACGCGAAGCTTAGTAGTAAGCTTGTCTTCTCTAACCACTCCGTGGTGCGGGATGATGTAAGATGGATGATCTCGAGTCTCGTCAGTTTCGGCGATGGGCGCAGGTGAGATGTATCCTTTATCTAGGTATTCGATAACTACCTCATCATAGGCTTGCTTCAACTTCGGAGATGCTTGCATCTTACGTTCTAAACAAGAAAAGCGTTTTTCAGCGGAAGCGTAGGAGTCACCGAGCGAAAAAATATCTCCCTTGAATGGAAGCGCGACAACATAACGACCATCATTATCTCGAGTAGTCGTGCGACAATAAATCTCCTCGGCCACCTTATCATCAGGGCTTAGGATAGGCGGGACATTGACCTCTTCAATTTCCCAAAACCTGCGGATGGTAGACTCCAGCGGCGGCTCAACAGTGCAGCAGTGTGACACAGTCGAGTGATTATCTAAATGTGCGGGTGCGGAACCAACAATAACAAAACCTAGAACTGTTTCTAGGGCGTGCGGTGCGGGGTACGACGAATGACCTTGAATCTTACGCGATAACTGGAGGTGCGGGAGAATCGAAGCGCCGATCAACATATCGACGTCTCCAGGGACACCATAAGATTCATCTGCCAACGGTAGATCTTTAAAATTAGTCAATAAAGACGTGTCAACCGGGACAGTAGGCAATTGTTCCGTAATTTTATCTACGACAAGCGAATCCATATCAAAACAAATATCGGAATTAAAACGCGATGTAAATTTAATTTTAATCGAACCATGAATGGTTGATTTTAAACCACCGAACCCCTTAACAACTGATCGGGCTGTCCGGTTATTAATACTAAACCCAAGGCGTTGACAACAATTTTGAGTCAAAAAATTACTCTGCGAAGCGCTATCTAACAATGCACGAACAAGACACGGATTACCTAAAGCATCATCAACAACAACGTGAGCGGTCGCGAGCACCACGGTAGTACACGCACTGCTTGCGGACATCGAACACAACGTGACGTCATTCACGGCGGTCTGCGAGCGGGCAACGTCGCGCGCTGGCTGCGGCTGCAGCTGCGAAGTGACCGCAGAGTTCGCACTGACTGTCTGCGACGACGTGTCACCGCTTGATAAACTAACTGTGCTCACATTGGATGCGGCATTATTATAATTTTTCTCTAAGTGAAGTAAAGTGTGGTGCTTTGAAGGGCACTTACGACAACTTTGACTACTATTACAAGACGTAACCCGATGCTTGTCACTTAGGCAGTTAAAACATAAATTGTTTTCGCGAACAAACTTATAACGATCATAAGGCATTAATTTTAAGAAACCAGAACACTTGTACAATTGCGGATGTTGACTATTACACAAAGAGCAATTAGATTGTACAGGTGTAGGTGCGGTATTTACATACGTATGTGTCGACTTTTGTGACTTCGAAGGCGCATCCATTCGACGGTCGGACTTAGTGACTACTTTCTTCGTAACTTCATGGTTTGAAGAAGTGCGTTGTAATATTTTAATATGATCGCGAACAAAACATTCTAAATCATTGAATTTTGGCAGTTTACTACTACGATGGTTCATTTCAAATAAACGAACAGTTTCACTGTCTAACTTCTTTAAACCCAAATATAAAAACAAAAAGTCGCAAAGGTCATCGACCTTCAGGTTCTTTACTGCGCGAACAGATGATGCAAAAGTATCTAAAAACTTCTCTAAATTATGTTCATTACAAACTGTGATATTTTTCAAGTCGAATAACTGATCTAAATATGCGGTAGCTACTAATCTTTTGTCTTCGTATTTCGACTTTAAAGTTTTTAAGATTAATGGATAATTGTCGGCACTAAAAGTGATGCCGGCACAAACAGTTTTAGCTTTACCAGTTAACTTTTCAACCAGATAGTGTAATTTTTCATGATCTGTCAAAGAGACGTTATTATCTATAGTGTTTTCAAAACTATCTATAAACTGATTCCAGTTGCGAATATCACCATTAAATTCAGGTATCTGAATGGGTGGTAATTTAGGTCGATCGCGAGTGTGAATTGCCTGGCTCTGATGAACAGACGGCTTTTCCAAGCATCTCGCGACGCGTTTGATGCGACAGAATAAATCATCAAATGACGCCAAAGCTTGGTAACTCACAGCGTATTCTGGATTTAATTCTAGCTCTAAAACGTTAACATCATGAATTACGGATTCAAATTCCGTGCGCAAACTATCCAAGTTTTCTATTGAACATAAGAACGAATCTCTTATGGCTAGATCATCTGTTTTAAGTGCATTATCACAAATAGATTGCACGCGAGAAAATAGCATGTCTCTTTTAGCATATAAAAGTTTCAATTGAACTTTGCTATCCTTTGGAGGCATTGTGAACAACTTACTTATACACAATCAATGCGGTAAACAAACAACAAAGTTATTTTAGCGATTAAGTGATGGAGAACAGGGACGCGGACAATTTCTAAATACCTAAAGTGGGTAGGCTGATAAAACGAACTGTAGGTAATTTTAACTCAATCCTAATTTACCCACTAGGTTGTCTCTGTTTCAGATAAATAAATACTTTTAGACTTCCGAATTTATGTAATATGAGCGATCTATAGCTACGTATGTAGGTATTACGTATGTACGTAGCTAATAGATGAACAATGCGCGCGAAACAAACAACGAATTGCGTTAGGTATAAGACTGCGGTGCGGTGCGTTTATTCCGGAATAAATACTATTACGATAACTACAAGAAATATGTACCTAATTCAAATACTAAACTATCCGGTGAGAGGGACCAAATAAAATGGTGGCGCGAAAGGCTAATTTAGTGGACTGTATTGCGTTGCGGAACAAAACGATTGACAAGCGCTTGGCGATAGGAGTTCGAGTTGCGGTGGGTGTAGGACCATGGAGTACAACCCGAAATAATAGGGGAGGGAAGCACAAACCTTTACAGGAGCCACGTGCTCGTCGTCGCCGGTGCACCGGTTCACGTTCCTGGTTCAGGGGGGCTGTTGGGCTTCAAGTCACTGTCCTCACTCACACACAACAACTTGATTGAGAGTCTTATTATATGAAAAAATGCGGAGATTCCAAGTTATTAGCAATTTCTAGCGGAGCGGGCTGACGCCATTACACACTTGTCGCGGTGCGTTTCGGAAGTGCGTGAGCGGCGAAAAAAATGGCGAATCTTTCTATTCACTCGCGAGGTATGTGCGGGAAAGGGATGGGTATAGGAAGTAGCGAATGTCAACCGATATTTTGAATGTTGGCGCAACCACTCCATGTAAAATACTGGTATTCAGCTGCATCTGGTTAGACTGGAAGCCGACCCCAACATAGTTGGGAAAAGGCTAGGCAGATGATGATTTAAGGGGATTTTTTTTAAATTAACAAATAAACAATTTTGTTGACTAACCTTAGCATAGCAGTAATCCAACATCTTTTCAAACAGATCCCAGTTGTCGACCTGTCCGTCTTTCATATATGTGTGTACCTCCATCCCTGCGCGGGGGACGTGGAGCTCCGTAACATCTATGTAGTGCCGGAGCTCACCGCCTGCTTTTGTGCCTGAAGGAATAACATTAGGATAGTTAGTTTTGTTCTTTTATCTTTTACTGTAAGCTACTAGCTAACAAGTATTTTATTCCGGTATTATTACATCAGTAAAATACATTTATTTATTTAGGATCTCTAACAAAAGATGTGTAGCACAGATCATGAGAAATAAATAATGGATGACAAAAGTGTCAGTTAAGTGTACTCCTTACAGGAGATCACAGCATGCATACTAAAATTTATATCTTAGCTAACAAGTTATAGTACTTATTAATAAAATTTCCACAGATAAAATTGAAGTGAAAATTCCCAATCTCCTGTGTTTATGTTAAAGATTTACATAATTACCTATGTTTGTTAAATAAATTGAAACAAAAGAGGTCTTAATAATTATGCATTGTTATATCAGGAGTCGAATAAACTGAGAAACCGTTTGCCCATTTATGGGCTAGGGTTGGTATAGCAACCCCTCCCATAAGACGACCCATAGTCTCTATAATTCATGTTAAGATCTTAAGTTACTGTTTAAATCTCTTGAAACAAACAATTTAATTCATCCTGTTTACAATCTAGTACTACAGAACACAGAGCACTTATTTGATACAATGTACTCGATTCTCTTTTTTTGGTCAACAAATAAAACCTCTCAGAGTGAAGAAATAGTCATTCTATGCACTTAAACCTTTAAAAACTTATCATACAGGTTTGAAATTCGAATTGATGAGATCATAAACACAGTTTTGAACCAAATTGAATTATGATAACAAGAAAGATGCCTTTGTGTTTCAAGGAATTTGGTAGGAAAACTTACCGGTTTGCGTGACATTCCCATCTGGAACCTTCTCCTCAGCATCAGGGATGTGTGTAGCAGGCCCTACACCCACTACAGCCGGTATATCAGCCTTCGGTGTATCCTCTTGAGCATAACCAACGCGTAACGAATGATGTCCAGGATCGAACACTAAAGCGCCTATTTCATCGCCACCATACAACATCCCGTTAGGCCCACTCATTTTTGCGATTTTAACTTATGTTTCGCTATTTTTTGTTATATTTTAAGATTTTACACAGTTTCGGCGCGATGCAGTTTTTGTTGATCACCACCACAGATTACTATATTAGTAGCTAGCTACAGATACGACAGTGACTTTTTGGTAGTTTCCAAAGGGTCCGTTTTGGCGCTGTTGTAGCCATCGGGGATTTGACAGAAGTATATAGATAAAGTTATGTATGTAAGTGTAATAGTGATTGCAGGAATCTTGTTATCGATAACTAGTGATGCTCTTTTATATCGACTTTTTCATTGATATCGATACTTTAATGGCCCCTTGATTTATTTTTGAGGTTCAGGTAATCATAATAAAATAAAAATGATAATTTATAGGTTTTATATTTGTATAAACATTTTTAAACTAACTGATTTAATTTTTTTGATGGCGTCAATCCAAAAAGAATGATGTAGTGAGTCTTCTTTACAGCTCGTCTTAATTTTCTCCTTTTTCCACCACCAGGATAGCCATTAACACTGTCAAACAGTTCATCAAAAAATTCAACAACTTCAGCTGTTGTGGCCATTGTAGCTCCAGAATCTAGACCATGTAATTTATCTGAAAATAACAATAATGAACACATTAGTAAACAAATACCAGTTTTGTAGAAATGGAGACACTTTGTTTATGAGACGTTACGTTGCTGGACTGTTAATTATAGCCCTCACAGTTGCCACAACAACTAAGAAATGTACGTTAATAAAGTAAAAAAAAAGGTCCATCAGCATGACGCACAACAAACAATTTTAAGTGATGACATGACAAAAGTTATGGGGCACTAAGGAGCCCCACACTGCTAAGAATATTTTCTGAGGGTGCCACAGTGTAGGGAATTTCATTTCCTATATTGGATTAAAATTAAAACATTAGAAGATATTTTATGTATGTATATCTATACCTGCCGTTCCAATCAAAACTGATGATGTTATGACACTGTAATCTTGCTCCTCGGAGTAATTATGATCAACTGTACCAACCAACCAACCACCCTGAAAAATTGAGAAATATTGCTGTATTTATATAAGTTGTACTCATTTTAATAAAACCAGCCTATAACTGACCCACTGCTGGGCAAAGGCCTCTTCTCAACAGAGAAGGCACGAGCATTGATTACCATGCTTGCTCAAGACGGGTTGGCGAGATGTACTCATACTTATACTAAAATAATACTGATGAATGGGACTATATTTAGATAACCATACATACCAGTTGTAGTACATGTACATCCGCCTCATCTTGTGCCTTGAAATAATTATGTTCAAGTATTACATCCCACTCTGGAAACATATTTGATACAGTTAATACAGTAATTTTTAATATTTCGAAGTTGATTTTATGTTTTCCCTATAGGTACATTCCGTATATGTTTTTTGTATATGTCCGCTATAATATGTTCTTTACGTTCTGTTGGTTTCTAGTTGATTGAAGTTTTAATAAAAAAAACTTATAACATCTCAAATCAAGTAATCAAAATAGTCCTCTTTTTACTTGATCTGAGTACTTATAACAAAACGACTTTTACATAACCTAAAAAGTTTAACAAAACTCACCAGCTACACTAAGCGGAACGCCTTATGCAACTTCTTCTGTTTTTCATAGACACGTTTCCTGAGTCCAATGAGGACGGAATTTGTTGGCACTAGGAAGCCATCCACAGATTTCTAAGTTCATTGTTCTTGGGAAAACTCACTGTTGCATTGCAACCACCTACACAGCACTTTCGGATTCCCATGACGAATAATCGCACATTTAACATGCACAATCAGTATTGTCTCAAACTACAGAGGAAATTGTGTATCTCAACTCAGTAAAATACGAGGAAAATTAAGGAAAATACACTCAGAGGTTAGAATTCTCTGAAGATTTTTGACAATGAGCGCATTATAATATACTCAAGTGTCATTTGATTATGACACTTGAGTATATAATATCCAAGATGGCGGCATGGCGCCGGCGATGCTACACCAGCGCCAAAACGGACCCTTTGGAACTAAAGCTGTCACAGCCGAGTAGTAGTAGCTAGCTCACAGATTACTATATTGAGCTAGCTGTTGATCACCAACACAGAGCACAGAGTATATAATAATCACTACGTTTAAAACACAGAGCATCTATATATACGGGAAATAGAGAGCCCTCTTTAGGATTTTTTTGCCAAACTGTCGCGCTGTCGCGCCCTCTGAAGATCTTTTTCCTAACTAATCAAACCTCCATTGTAGCCAATAGGATTTCGATTATACAAAATAACATAAGTAAAACAATTTTAAATAAGTACACTTTCATTTATTTCAGTTTGGTCTTTTTATACACTGTTTTTCATTTCGTCACTGTAAACTCTTTGCCGAACAAAACTCGGTTAATACACAACACTATACAAATTCAATACAACCAATACTTACACGTACAAACAACACACAACACATATTCAAAATGTTTCAATGGATATTTTTCCGAAACGAGACAAGGTGTTTGACATTGACGCTTCATTCGTTCGTTTCCGTTCAGAAATATCCTTTTCGTCAAAAAAAATATTTTTGTAGTGCGACTTATTTAGAAATTTAAATAAATATAGTGAATTTATGCTTCAATAATTATCATTAAATTAAATTAAAGTTAATAATAAATTAAAATAGCAATTTTCAACAACTATTAGGTCAAAGTAGATTTGTAGAGACATCTAGTGCGTCATTTATGTGAATTGAAGTAAAAAAGGTCAGAAGACGTCTATAAGATGGCGCATTCGAAACTTTTGATGACGTACGTGAAGGCAAGTTCCCCCCCTGATCACCAACCAAACTGAATTATTTTTGAGAATCTGTGGTAAAAGTGGTTCCGGCAGAAATAAATATGAATTTAAGCATGAATATGTCGAAGAAAGAGATAACAAGATGCAAGATTCGTTTGCTGTGAGGGAGATGCTGTAAATTGTGAAAGTAAACACCAATTGCACACAGAAATACGTGAAATGGAATGCAAAAAGGCAAAATCATCATGGGATGAAATCATGAAACTGATTTTCATCAGTTTCCATTGGGTACCGAAATGAAACTCCAATTTTAAATGAGTAAATAATTATTTGTCTTTTTATTGAAATGTGTACAAGTAAATTAAAACATTCTTTGGAAAATATTTGTCTCCTTTATGACCTCGTCGCAAGCGCTACGGCGCGCGGCGTAAACAGAATCACTCTTTTCTTTGTCTAGCCTGTGGTCTAGCCCACAGGTCTAGCCTCTACGCGCTACGGTCTCTCAGTTTATAGTATTTATAAGGTTATATACTCTATGGTCTATGCTACAGTCTACGAGGTGAATGCTCCAGGGTAGCCCGCGAAATTCTGAAATTCATATTATGCAGGGTGGAATTTTTCAATGCCACCTGGAGGGAAAGTACTCGTTATACTGGAAATAGCAAATTTTACTCAAAGGAAACATTCCTTAATTTTTAAAACGAAACATCTCTGCATTCACATCATCATCATCATCATCAGCCTATAATGTTCCCACTGCTGGGACACGGCCTCCTCTCAATGAGAGGGAATGGGCTATAATCTACCACGCGGGCCCAGTGCGGATTGGTAGATGTCACATGTCTTCGAATTTTTGGTTCTAGGACATGCCGGTTTCCTCACGATGTTTTCCTTCACCGTTTTGAGAGCAGCGGTGATGAAATAAATTACACAAAGTAATGCGCCTGTCTGGGTTCGAACCCACGACTTACTGTTCGTAAGTCGGGGCCGCCACCACTGGGCCACCGCTGCTCTAGTCGGGGCCGCCACCACTGGGCCACCGCTGCTCTGCTGGGCCACCGCTGCTCTACTGGGCCACCGCTGCTCTACTGGGCCACCGCTGCTCTCACAGATTTACGGAAATTCGCTTGACACACTCGGGAATCGAACCGTGGATGGATTTGTTCGAAATTGTTTTTTTTTTTTTAATTTATTAAGTTTGTTAGAGAGATTCGATCCATATGATTGACCCTATCGATTGATGTCAAAAAGGTACATAATGTTATTTTAGCTCAAGCTACACGATAGCTGACGAATGCTTGCACCGGCTGGACAAGCCCACTCAAATCTGTGTGGTTCTTTTTTCAAAAGACCATCTCAGACAATCCGCATATGTCTTATATAGACTATCCTCCATAGTAGATACCAAAACACTCCTTACGGCTTACTACGGCATAGTTGAATCTCACTTGCGCTACGGCATCATTTTCTGGGGGAACTCAACTGATAGAGACATAGCATTTAAGGCCCAAAAAAGATGTCTGCGATCATTGTTTAAACTTAAAACTACAGACAGTTGCAAGCCTTATTTTAAGCAATACGCTATCTTGACCCTTCCTGGTATTTATATTTTTGAAGTAGCTATGTTTGTACAGCAAAATCCGTATCGTTTTCAACGCCTTGCTGATGTATTCCCAAGGAATAGGCGTGACAATAGCAAACTTTGTCAAGTATCATGTCAAACCACTTTAATGCGCAAAAGTATTTACTGCATGGCCCCTATCATTTTGGATAAATTGCCAAGTGGCTGGAGGGATTTAAATACGGGGATGTTTAGAAGTAGACTACGTACATTTTTGACAGATAAAGTGTAATCTAACATGAGTTTCTAACAGAGAAAAATACATATTTGTTGATTAGTTTATTAGTGATATTTTCTTAATTTAATAATGTTGACTAAAGTTGACGTTGATGTTAATTTTGTGTAATAAAAATGATAATTTTGTAATTTAAGTAAGTAATTATAGGTAATTGTAATGAAAATGATAATTAATGAATGTAATGATAACTGATATGAAAATGATTATTAATTTATTTAATGATTGTTAACTGTAATGATAATGATAATAATTTACTAACTGATCTATTAAGTGATAATTGTAATAATATCATTAAAATCGATCTGGTATTTTAATATTGTTACGAGCTGGGTATGAGATAAATTAATTACTACCGATTAAACAACACAATCACTTTATTAATCACAAAACAATTAGAACTTAATCACAAGTACACTACAATACACTACTGATCACTATTCGATTAGATATCGCACTTCAAGTTCACTTCGATTCGCTTCGTTGTGTAGCCAAAACAAGACTGACTGTCGCGGCCCTGAGCGGTCTATTTATACTCGCCCACAGACATACCAGAATAACCTCGAATATTCTAGAGGGTCATAGAAAAACACTAACAAAAGAGTAGGTAGGTAGGTAGGTAATTATTATTACTAGCTACTTGTACAACACAAACAAATATGAACCGTATGCCCTAGGCGTACGGTTGAAATTCTAATGTCTTTTTATAAAGAGGTCGCGAGTTTGTAGGTACCTACCCAACTTTGAAAGTAATAATAATAGAAATCTCTCGAAATTCCAACGTACACATACTGCAACCACGCGCCCTCTCGAATGTTCTAGTAGGTCCGATGTAACACTGCCCCCTCCTTAGACATGCTCGTCCCGAGCATCATTAGTCCCGTAGTATCGCGCCAACCGGTCTACATGCACAATCTTAGGCACACCTCGTGGACCCTTCTGTATTCGGTAGGTGACATCGTTGATCCTAGTCACGACTCGGTATGGTCCATCCCATTTTGCTTGTAACTTCGGAGACTTTCCCTTGCTCCGCCCTGGGTTATGCAACCACACCAGTGAACCCTCGTCGAAACCCCTACCGTTTGCCTTCCGATCATAACGGGTCTTCATCTTCTCAGACATCTGTTGGCCGGATTGTCGGATATGCTCATAAACATCGTTCAACTTATTACGCAAGTCATTCGCGTAATCTGTTACACTACATGGAGCATCAGGGGGAGTTCCAGTGATTAAATCAGCAGGTAACCGTAATTCCCTTCCAAAGTTCGCGAAGGCTGGGGTCACAGTCGTACTTTCGTGGACTGCACTTCGGTAAGACAGAAGAAACGGCTGTATGTGCTTGTCCCAATCCCTTTGCCGGCTTTCCACAACTTTCGCCAGATATCTCTCCAACGTTTGGTTGAATCGTTCCACCATTCCGTCAGATTGTGGGTGGTAAGAGGTGGTTCTGGTTTTGTGGGTACCCATCAATCGACAAGTCTCTTGAAACACTTGCGATTCAAAATTCCTTCCTTGATCGCTGTGTATTTCTAAGGGTACCCCAAAACGACAGAAGACTTCCTGAACCAATTTATCTGCGACAGTTGTAGCTTCTTGGTTAGGAATGGCGAAGACTTCTGGCCACTTTGTGAAGTAATCCATGACCACCAGGAAGTACCTGTTTCCGCTCTCACTTACTGGAAATGGTCCCGCAACGTCTAGTGCTATCCGTTCCCAAGGGGCTCCAACGTTGTACACTTTTAATGCACCTCTGCTGCGTGTCTGGGGTCCTTTCACGGCCGCACAACTGGTACATTTGCGACACCAGTCCTCCACATCATCTCGACAGTGGATCCAGTAAAAGCGTTCTCGAATTTTTAGTAGAGTCCTTTTTACCCCCATATGTCCTCCTGAACATCCATCATGGTAGAGCCGTAGAACATCCGGTACCTTAGCTTTAGGGACAACCATTTGTAGATGACAGCTGTCCCCTCTAGCGTTTTCCCATTTACGGCACAAGACTCCATCCTGGATCACCAAGCTGTTCCATTGCGCCCAATAACTCTTTGTGATGGAACTCATCGCTGCCACATCACTCCAACTGGGTTTAGGAGCACCAGCTTTGATCCACTCGAAGATCGGTTTTATGTCCGTGTCATTTTGCTGAGCCTGCTGTAGGGTCTCTTTCCATTCATCGCTGAGATCCGTTCTAAGCATCCTCACGGGCACTACTTCCTTAGTCTCTTGCCTGGCGCAGTGCTTACAGTCTTCAGGACAAGGTCTTCTCGACAAGGCGTCTGCGTTACCGTGAGTTCTCCCACTGCGATGTTCAGTTACGAAGTCAAACTCTTGTAGTAGTTCAATCCATCTCGCCACTTGCCCTTCTGGATTCTTGAACTGTAATAGCCACTTCAGTGCAGCATGGTCAGTTCGTAATTGAAATTTACGTCCCAGCAAATATTTACTGAAGTGCTGCAATGTCTTTACTACGGCGAGTAGCTCCCGTCTTGTAACGCAGTAATTTCTTTCTGGTTTGGATAAAGACTTGCTGAAGTAAGCTATTACAACCTCCCGGTCTCCTTTCCGTTGAGACAGCACGCCCCCAATTCCAGTATTACTTGCATCTGTGTCAACTATGAAGTCATTTTCAGTGTCAGGATATCCCAAAATAGGTGTATTGCACAGACGTTTCTTTAATTCCTGAAATGCGACGTCGCAGTCCTCGTCCCAACAGAATTGCCGCTTTTCCTCAGTGAGTTTGTGCAGAGGTTTTGCAATGTGGGCAAAGTTCTTGACAAACCTTCGATAGTAGGAGCACAAACCCAGAAATGCTCTGACCTGTGTCTTGTCTTTCGGAACTGGCCAATCCTTGACGGCGACTACTTTTTCTGGGTCTGTTTGAACACCTTCCCCCGACACTACGTGTCCTAAAAAGTTCACTTGCTGTCTGAAAAACGAACACTTTTTCGGACTTAACTTGAGATTTGCTGTTTGGATTTTTGACAGCACTCGGTTGAGGTTTTTAAGGTGATCTTCAAATGTACGGCCCACGATTATTATGTCGTCCAGATAGACAAGACATGCGTCCCCAATCAATCCGGCAAGTACTTGCTCCATCAGCCTTTCAAACGTCGCAGGAGCGTTGCACAAACCGAAAGGCATAACTTTAAACTGCCATAGCCCTTTTCCGGTTGAGAATGCAGTTTTCTCCTTGTCCTTGGGGTCTATTTCTACTTGCCAGTAGCCACTCTTCAGATCAAGTGTGGTAAACCACTTCATACCAGTCAGCGTATCCAGTGTGTCATCGATCCTAGGCAGTGGGTAGCTGTCCTTTTTCGTGACGTCGTTCAGTCGCCGATAGTCCACACAGAAGCGCATACTGCCGTCCTTTTTCTTTACCAGGACCACAGGAGAACACCATGGACTCGATGAAGGCTCTATAACACCGTCCTTCACCATTCCCTCAATCATGGTTTCCACCTCTTTTTCTCGTGCAACTGGCAGTCTTCTTGGTCGCTGACGGATAGGTAACTCGTTGCCCGTATTAATCTGGTGCTGAACAAGTCCAGTTCTCCCTATGTCAGCATCATTTGAAGAGAACATGTTGGCGTACTGAAGTAACATCTTCATAGCCTTGTCCATTTCTTCTTCAGTTAAATCGCAGTTTTCCAAAAGTGTCGATACGTCAAATTTTGTACTACGAACTTTATTTCCGGTAGACACATCTTGCAATTGACGCATCCAAGCTACTTCCTCGCAAGTGCCTATCAAGGTGCCCTTCTTAATCACATGCTCCTGGTCACTTGGATTCAGTATGCGTACTGCTGAGATGTTGGTGGCCTTGACCAGAGTTCGTGCCATCTTCCATGGGAAGTCATTGTTCACCCTTTCTATCAGGACACTTCGATCTTTTTGTCCAGAATTCCGTGGCAAACAAATTGGCACAATCGTTTCTGATCTGCGAGGAAGAACTATCTTCTTCAAGCAGTACACTTTTCCTGACGGTGCACCCTCCATGAACACTTCCTCTGAACCACATTTCAGTACTCCTTGATCAACGTCGATCTCACAACGATATTTCCGCATGAAGTCCAAGCCCAAGATGCAATCGTCCACTATGTCGGCCACGATGACATTCTGCTTGTAAAATCTGTCACCCAATTTTAACTCTACCTCCTTCTTGCCTCGGACGTTTATGTGCTGACCGGTAGCTGTTAGTAACTGTATACGGTCGTGCTTATTGAAGTAGTCCCCAAGAAACCGACTTGCTAGTTTAGAATTGACGACCGTGTGAGAAGCTCCAGTATCCAACGTCAGTTTGCATGGCGTTCCATTGACTTCGCCTTTGATGGTCAGGCTGTTCCCGTCATGTGCTTGCGAGATCAAGATTCTCGGGGCTCTTTCAATACCAGCCAGCACCCGCCCCCCAGTCCTGGCATTTACTCGTTTCCCTGCTGTGGCTGGGCAGTCACTTCAGCCACTCTTCCCTGCTGATCTTCTCTCGGGGTGCTGCGCTTAGGACAGCTGGACCGAAGATGACCTCTTTCTCCACAAGAGTAGCACTTAGGACTATACCCCTGTGGGCGGTCGCGTACAGGTGATGCTATAACCTCCCTGACACGGTGCGTTCGGTGGTCTTGCCTCACTGCCTCAACTTCTAAGGCATGGGCCAAGGCGTCCTTCAAGGTCTCATGATGCCCAAGTCTCACGGCAGCTCTAACTTCTAAGTCACGTATTCCATCAACGAAGGCCTGTACCAGATTTCCATCAATCAGAGCAGGGGCAGACTGGTAGGCTTTGCGAACGAGTTTTTCAACTTCCAGAGCCCACTGCTGTAGGTTCTCGGCACTCCGTTGAAAACGGTCCTTCAACTTAGCACGGAATACGTGCTCCAGGTGCGCGTCGCCGTATCTGGACTCCAACGCCTCCAGCAGCTGCTCGTAGGTAACGTCCTTGCCGAGTGCCTCGAGAATAGTTAGGGCCTGGTCTCGGAGGCCCAAGGTGAGCGCGGTCATGGCTTGCGGTTTTGTCCATCCATTCGCCTTCATCACGGCCTCAAACTGAATTTTATAAGCCGACCATGACGATGTTCCATCGAATGGAGGCACTTTAAAACCACGCGAAGATGGTGCAGCAACCACCGAAGCTACAGTCCCGCCTTCAATCTTCATTTCCCCCAAAGCCTTCTTTACCCCAGCAATCTGAACTTCGGCCTCCGAGATGCGATTCTCGTGCTGGTGGACCTGATCCTTCATCACTTTCAGGTCCTTGCCGAAAGTTGCATGAAGATCCTTTATGAGGATCATCTGCTCGTCTTGGCGGCGGGCTTGCTCCTCTTTATCTCGTTGCAATTGCTCTTCCAACCGGCGAGCCTGCTCCTCTTGACGGCGGGCCTGCTCCTCTTGACGGCGAGCCTGCTCCTCTTGGCGGCGAGCTTGATCCTGCAGCAGCGCCATTAAAGCTGACAAGTCTGGCGCCACTGATGCTGGAGAAACTCCGGATGGGCCAGCGACTGGCTGTGACGTAGGCTGGACACCACCCGGTGTCTGTGTCGGAGAATCTCCAAACCGCCTTTGGTCCATGTCCTGCTGTCGCTGACTCCTGGTACGGATACCGTCCATGTCGTCCTTTGGTAGAATTGGCATAATTTATCTCTCACTTCTGACACCAATTTGTTAAGAGCTGGGTATGAGATAAATTAATTACTACCGATTAAACAACACAATCACTTTATTAATCACAAAACAATTAGAACTTAATCACAAGTACACTACAATACACTACTGATCACTATTCGATTAGATATCGCACTTCAAGTTCACTTCGATTCGCTTCGTTGTGTAGCCAAAACAAGACTGACTGTCGCGGCCCTGAGCGGTCTATTTATACTCGCCCACAGACATACCAGAATAACCTCGAATATTCTAGAGGGTCATAGAAAAACACTAACAAAAGAGTAGGTAGGTAGGTAGGTAATTATTATTACTAGCTACTTGTACAACACAAACAAATATGAACCGTATGCCCTAGGCGTACGGTTGAAATTCTAATGTCTTTTTATAAAGAGGTCGCGAGTTTGTAGGTACCTACCCAACTTTGAAAGTAATAATAATAGAAATCTCTCGAAATTCCAACGTACACATACTGCAACCACGCGCCCTCTCGAATGTTCTAGTAGGTCCGATGTAACAATATAATGTAAGTTCATGTTGCATAAATAATGTAGCTAAGTAAATGTTTGCATGCCAAATGGTAAAATATGGCTGAGCTTTGATATGTCATAACAACGATTGTACCTATACCCATGTTTGCAAAATAAAATTCTATTCTATTCTATTCACACGGAATTCTATTCTGCATAGTCTTCACGTGAGTTGACCAAGATTGTGCCAGGATCTTAAAAGAGACCATGACCTCTGAGTTTGTTTCGACTGTTTCTTCTCAGAGTAGTCAGGTACGAAACACCGGCCTCATCTAGTTTTTTGTCAAGGCACAGCGTGATATTAAATGCGCAGCTGAAATGTGAAACACATGCCTTCTTTGCGGAAAAACTATGGAACTAAAACTCCCAACATTTTCGCATGAAGATGTATAGTCCACACTCCACAGATGTTAGTATGTTTACAGGCTGTTTGAGTTTGTCTATGTCACATGAAGGAAATTAAAAAACCTAATTACTTTTACTCTCTAGTGACTAAAGTGGTCACTTTAGTCCCGCTTCGTAGGGCTGAATTGTCGTACTTTTAGAGCATGAAAAGTGAAAAAGATATTTTTTAACACATTTGCCCAAAATAGTTATTTATTAGGGTTTACATTCACGAGTTTGTAAATACCAATTTCTGCACGTATGTCATACAATGTTTTAAACATATTTTCGAGAACAGTAATATGTATATCTTCGAGTCTTCCATGCTATAAAATTATTGTACTTAAATCATAAATAGCACTTTCGCGATTTTGGCGGCAACAGACGGTTTTCTGCATTATGCGCCTCATTCAAAATAGCAGGTAGAGTGGATTCTTCATATTCTTCGCTTGAACTCATGGTACAATAATATACTGTTTGAACTCATATTATTATTAAATAACTTACCGTAAATTTGAAGCCTAATAATACATGAGAGAGAGGCCATCGTTCTGTCCTTTTTTCGCTTCCGTTCTCCCTCCTTGTCGTGTACTATCGCCGTCTCTGTCTCTCCTCCCGCCACCACCAGTAGTTGCAAACATCGGTTTGCTTTTGGATTGGACACATTGACGTCGTTGTTCCTGTCCTGATAACATCGGAGAAACAAAGTGAAATTTGAAACAGTTGATAACACTATTGTACAGCGTACAGCAACACCAAGGTAAAGATCATTTTTATAACAAAGTAAATTTTCGAACACCTATTTGAAATCGGAATATAATGTACAACATCTGTACCGTCTGTGAATAATAGGCGGAGCACGTTAACGGTGTAACCGTTCGTTTTAATTAAATGTACCCTCCTTTTTTAACTTTTTGCACTAAGTTAAATTTTATTGTATTCCAGTGTACCTACGAATTGTTATTATAATGAGTGATCAAAATATCTTACCGAACCAAAATAACAGTACCCAAGATATGAATAAGGATAGCAACTTGCCATCTCAGAAAAGAAAACGCCGTGTTCGTCATAATAGTAGCTCATCATCATCATCAAGCACTAGTTCAAGTTCTAGTAGTTCTGATAGCTCAACAAACCGTAAGCAATCTCGCCGTTCGCGTAAAAGAAATAAGCGCAGCCAAAGAGACCGTAAATTAGAAAAGTTATTCGAAGAAGTAGCCGATCTTAAGAAAAATTTTATGAATCGAGCTAATGAATTTGATTCCGGATCATTATTAGAACATGATCGTGAAGAATGTTTAGAATATGATAATGTAAGCCGTCAACTGTATTGCGATAATATATCTGTAGATGAACCGGATAATTCTGAATTAGGCCCGGAATTTTCATTGTCAATAGGGACGAAAACGAAAGATCCTGATATCTTAAAAACACCAAGTGCGTATTTGGACATTTTAAAAAATATTCAACGTTTTAACGATGCCGATTGGACAAATGTGAGGTATTCCGAAGTTCAAAAAAATTATAGGCATACCCCCGGTTTCACAGAACTCGATGCGAATGATGAGTTGAAACGATATGATGCCTCGCGCTCTTTAATTAACGTAGAAAAATCTTTTGGCTCATTGACTTTCGCCCTTATTAAACAAAAAGAACAGCTGCAAACGGAGCTTCGCTTCTTTTTAAGCTGGACTAGACAGGCAGATATTTTGAACCCTGACACGATTAATGAAAAAATAAATGATATTTTTGTAAATGGTGAGTACGCTAGAATTTCTAGCGATACATTACAAATGATTTGCGGACACCGCGCAGAATGTATACAGCAGCGAAGGGAAACTATTTTAGCTAGTGTCAAGGATCCACTGCACAAGAATATGATGAGAAAAATCCCGCCGTCTTGTCACAATCTTTTCGCGGCTGAACTACTTACTTCTATGTTAGAAAAAGCGGGAGGCGTGCATAAAGTATTCTGGCCTCTTGACAAGGATCGCGCTTCTGCACCGCAGACCGATCCAAGCACATCCATGGCTCAGCGAAAGTTTCCACTTCCGAGTCAGAGAAAGGTGACCTATAAACATATGGGGCATACCTCTTCAAGGCCGAATAATAAACCTTTCTCTAACAGCGGCAAGCCCTTTCGGGGTCGGGGTGGTAAGCAATCAAATAACCATAGATCCAATGATAATCCAAATACCAGCCGCAAGGCCTCTCCCTCATCCCACCGGGATAGGAGAGGAACTTCACGCCGATTCTGACTCAACGAGTTCGTTTCGCGCCGGTCAGCTGAGGCTTTATCACGACCGGTGGAAGAAAATGGGCGCACCAGATTATATATTAAAAATAATATCCGGTTACCGAATTCCGTTCGTACGAAAGCCTCCGCTTCATATGCCCAATCTACAAAATTCAGTCCAGTCGACGCCTCACTCTCCAGAAATGGATCAATTTATTCACAAAATGATATCACAAGAGGTGCTAACAGTCGTGCCACGGACTCAAAGTTTCATTTCACCAATGTTTCTGGTACCCAAAGGAAACTGGGATTTCCGACCGATTTTCAATCTCAAGGCCCTAAACCAATACGTCGATGCCTCTACCTTCCGGCTCCGGGCTCATAAATATTTTCAGAATCCCAGACTTCCTTCAACCAAACGACTGGATGGTGAAAATAGACCTCTCTCAGGCATATTTCCATCTGCCAGTTACAGAGGCTCACAGAATATTTTTACGGCTAGTTTACCAAGGCCAATTGCTTCAAATGAACTGCCTTCCCTTCGGGCTCAGATCAGCACCGAAAACGTTTGCCTCCTTGAGCAATTGGATTGCCCAGACTCTTCGAGACCGCGGGATGCGTGTAGTAATTTATTTAGACGACTACCTGTTAGTCAATCAAAATCACGAAACACTGGTGAGTCACGTCAAAACCACAGTGGACATCCTAAAATATTTAGGATGGATGATAAACTACGAAAAGTCTATCCTGCAACCAAAACAAGCCATAGAATATCTAGGCATATTATGGGATCCGTGGAAGAACATAAAATCACTTCCAGCAAAAAAGTGCCTGAAAATGAGAACCATGATCACTCGCTTGATCAACAAGCAAACAGCATGCTTAAAGGAATTACAAAGCATCATAGGAATGATGAACTTTTCAAGTTTTGTTGTACCTCGCGGAAGGATAAATTTTCGTCAACTTCAAAAACTATGCATCAGCATGTTACACGTGAAACCAACAGCACAGACCTCACTGCCGGAGGCAGCCCAGAGGGACTTACGATGGTGGCAAAATTATCTAGAGACTTCGTCTCCGATTCATGTCCCACATCCAACACACTATATTGTCACCGATGCCTCAGACAACGCTTGGGGTGCTTACATAAACAACACCTATGTATCCGGCACCTGGAAAGAACAAGAAAAATTGCTCTATTGCAATCAAAAAGAGATGCTTGCGATCCTAAAAACGATACAATTTTGTGGCCAAAGCATGCACAAAGCCAGTTTACACGTTCAGTGCGACAACAAGACAGCGGTATCGTATCTGAGGAACGAAGGCGGTACAAAATCTCTAGCGCTTATAGACCTGACCTACCAGATTCTGCAGCTTGTCGATTCTTACCAGATTCACTTAACCATTTACCACATTCCGGGTGTATACAACGTAGAAGCGGACAGACTTTCTCGACTGCAGAGGCTACCAGAGTGGCATCTACTCCCTCAAGTAACGCGCCTAATATTTGCCCAATGGGGAACCCCAGCGATAGACTTGTTCGCGTCTCAGCGAGCCCATGTAGTCCCCAGGTACTGCAGTCTAGATCACCGAGATCAGCAGGCCGAGTTTCAAGATGCCTTCAGCCAAATCTGGAACTATCCATTGGCATGGATTTTTCCGCCACCATTCTTGATACCGAAAGTGCTGATCCATCTGAACAAATGTCAAGGAATATTTCTGATTGTCGCCCCGAAATGGGACCAAGTCTTTTGGAGACCGGATCTGATCAATCGGGCAACAGACCGCCCTTGGACGATCAGGAACCTCTGCCAAGTACTAATGGACACCTCAACCAACAAACCCCCTCACAAGGCCAACGAAATGACTTTGGAAGTTTGGAGATGTGGGGGTGGAATGAAAAACTAAGTGACTGGACAACCCAACAGAAGCATCTTCTCACGAAAAGCTGGCGATCGTCTACTGTAAGAACATATAAGCCAGCCTGGGCTCGATGGATAAAATGGGCTAAGCTTAATAATATACCAGTAAGCGAGCCAAGTGGTTCGGCGCTTGCTAGATTTTTAGCTGATCTTCACCAAAACGAGGGACTCTCTTACAACACTATACTTGTACATAAGGCTGTTGTTTCAACATTGTGTTGTCCAGAGTTTTCAGAAAGGCTAAGTGGGCATCCTTTGGTCAAACGAATATTAAAGTCTATAGCACTGGCAATTCCAAAACCCGCAAAGACTCCAGTTTGGGACGTTGATCAAGTTGTATCCTTATTATGTCAACAGAATCCTGATATAGATAAACTCTATGAGGTGTCACAGCACACAGCTTGCCTCTTACTACTGTGTTCTGGTCGTAGGGTCCATGACCTGACCCTCTTGAGCATAAATTGTAATCATTGCGAAATTACTACTGATTATGTTATCTTTTGGCCAATGTTCGGCTCAAAAACTGACTCCGCAAATTATCGTCAGTCAGGTTGGAAATTAATGATAAATAAAGACAATAAATGCTTAGATCCAGTGCATTGGATTTTAAAGTTAATATCTCTTGGAGGTAACAGGAGAAACGAAGCTAAATGTGATAATTTATTTGTTACTACGTATGGTAAAGCTCGCCCAGCTTCACGTTGCGTTATGGCTACCTGGGTTAAGAAAGTATTAAAAGATGCTGGGATTGAAGCCCCAGCTGGAAGTTTTAGGTCTGCAGTAGCTTCAAAAAGTTGGTATGAGAACTGTTCAGTTGATGAAATTCTCTCCAGAGGAAATTGGAGATCTGAAAATACATTTAAGCGTTTTTACCGTAAAGAGGTTAAGAAAACTGACGGTCAAAACTCTGTTACTAATTTATTTAATGCAGTGTGATTCAATAAGATACCTACTTATTCAAATTGTTTCAAAAAATTATAATAATAAAACTAGCTTATTTTGTAAACCACATTTTTATTTCTTTGTACCCATACGAGTAAGAACATACCTTTCATTACAACTAGGTACTATGCTATGTATATTTCCTTCATCCGCCTGCCTTGGTAGCATAATGCCAAATGTTTGACAAAGGCTTGATTCCTTTATTTACTGTGTGATTTACATATTCATTCTAATAGTCACATTGACGTCTCCACCACCACCAGGCGATAACAAACACGTCTCTCATGTATTATTAGGCTTCAAATTTACGGTCAAGTTATTTAATACAAACGTTTTACCTGAAATAAAACGTAAATTAAATTACTTACCTACCTAAATTTGAAGCCTAATAACTTAAATTCTGCCTGGTTCTACAACGACTTCAATGAGTCCAATCCAAAAGCAAACCGATGTTTGCAACTACTGGTGGTGGCGGGAGGAGAGACAGAGACGGCGATAGTACACGACAAGGAGGGAGAACGGAAGCGAAAAAAGGACAGAACGATGGCCTCTCTATGTATTATTAGGCTTCAAATTTAGGTAAGTAATTTAATTTACGTTTTATTTCAGGTAAAACGTTTGTATTTTGTTTTTGGATATCAGTCGGAAGGTCGCAACAATCTTTGACGTTTCGATTCTAATATGAAAATGGCGCGAATTTGCAAATGGCTCCACATGCACGTGGTGAAAGTTAGAACTGCATTGCCGCCAAAATCGCGAGAGCGCTAATTATTTGTGGCATGGTCGGTGTAATCGCAAGATGGCGCATGCGTCATCTATGACGATTCAAGGGACATAAATATCGCGCTCATCACGGTAATTCGGAACGGGTTTATGGACGCTCAAATTGTTTACAGCCTAATTCGGAACGCGGCCCAAATGTCCCGCTGATGGTGGCGCCTGTCGGGTCATTGAGTTCCCTTCAAAATTTTCAAGTTAAATGGTGCTGATACATGCGCCATGTTCGTGAATGGGCGCTGTCGGTTGGGACTGGTCAGGTCTTGGTTGCCACGGTTTTTTTAAATTAATTATTTTATTTTTGAACTGTTTTTGTTTGTTTTTACTATGGAAACTTTAATCGTGCACATCTTGTTACATTGTTCTCACATAATACACCATCTCAACATGAATGATGTAACCAAGATTTTGTAACAACATTTTGATTTAAAAGAGTGTCCATGGAGTTTCTTGCCCGTTCTTCTCCATAGAGATCTACGCTAGGGAATGGGCAACTACAGTACTCTCACAGTTTTTATGTCTTGTGACTGGGACTGTACCTAGATTTACTTTCATATTTGTTTCGACAGTTCAAAAGCGCCTGTAACTGGCCTACTTGAATTAAATGCTTTGATTTTAAGCCCTCGACTTCGTCTCGGGCTACATTCGTCTACTCGTATAATATAAACCAACATAACGCACTAGTATCCTACATAACTATTATCAAATCCGACCGTAGTTCCAAAACTTCCAGATATTAGCGGGTTAAACAAACCTTCTAACTTTATTAAATTAGTAATAATATAGTCTAAAAATATGAGGAAGAAATCAATCAAATCAATCAATCAAATATTTATTTTGTGAAACATAGGTATGGTTACAGATAGTATATCGTCTAAAATATGTGCACTATGTTTTGCCAATATATGGCGTACAAAATCAACATAAACAAACAGTTACACTCAAGGCAGGAATGTCCATAGAATAGATTAGATAACAATAATAATTCAATTTAAAATACATATGTCAGTTAGGTAAACATGTCATAATTTCAATTTAAAATACATATGTCAGATAAGTAAACATGTCATAAATTCATAAGTGTTTAATTGGGAAGTCGGAATCGTCATACCTCTGTTTATCAGTAATAAATTCTGTGATGGAGTAGTAACATCTATCTAAAAGAAATTTAAACAAAGACCTCTTAAATGATCCCAGACACTCTTTATTTCTAATAGCTGCTGGTATACTATTAAATATTTTTGGGGCCATGCCTAGTACACTTTTGCCAAAGAATGCGGTTTTATGAGTGGTTACATGAATGGTATTCTGATAACGGCGAGAGCGTAATTTTTCAAATAAATGCAAGTTACAGCGAACAAACACTCCCATTTCATATATGTACATAGACGGTAGAGTGAGCAATCAAAGTTCCTTAAACAATGGTTTACAACTATCAATCGATTTTAATTTGGTAAAAGACCGCAAGCATTTTTTCTGAGCTTTAAAAGCAATGTCTCTGTCAGTGGAGTTGCCCCAGAAAATGATTCCGTACCTAATGCTAGAAGCTACATAAGCATTGTAAGCTATTTGTACTGTAATGCGGTTAACCGTTTTTGATAGTTTGTACAGAGCATATGCAAATTGACTAAGCTTCTTTGATAAAGCGTCGATTTGATGTTTCCAAGTTAGATGACTATCTATGTAAAGGCCCAGAAATTTTGTGCTGTCACTTTCAGAGATTACTACGTTACCATATTTTATATTCAGTTTCGGTTTATTTGTTCTTTGATTAAATGTCATTATTTTCGTTTTGTCAAGATTTACTTTTAGATTATTATTAATTAACCAATTCATTATATTTTCCAGATCGTCATTTATGTCATTTTCAAGAATATTAATGTCATTATTAGAAAATAAAATAGTGCTGTCATCAGCAAACAATACCACCTGATGTTTACTGACCTTAGGCATATCATTTATATAAATGTTAAATAATGGAGGGCCAAGAATGCTGCCCTGGGGAACACCATAATGTAGTTTTCCTAGGACTCGATATGTATGTTCTTTCTACTTTTGAGCCCACACATAGCCTATCAAGCGCCGTGATTTGAGTGCGATTTGTGAGATACGACTGCAATAGGTTTAATGCATTTCCTCTAACACCATAACGCTCTAATTTGTTTAGCAGTATACCATGATCTACACGGTCGAATGCTTTAGACATATCCATAAACAAGGCCGCCACCGGAGTTCTAGCATCAACACTCGAAACAATTTTCTCGATAACGCCATAAATCGCCATATTAATGGATTTCCCTTTCCTGAATCCAAATTGCTCTCTGGCTATGAGATCATGCTTTTCAAAAAACGACGAAAGACTATTATATATCACCTTTTCTAAGATTTTGGAAAAAATAGGAATGAGTGCTAATGGTCTATAATTACCCATGATACTTTTATCATCTTTTTTATGTATTGGCTTGATAACAGTAATTTTTAGTTTGTCCGGGAAATGGCCATATTCAATGCAAAGATTAATCATGACTCATAGCAGGTCCTATTAATGGCGCCACATACTTGACCGCTTTTGTAATGATGCCATCATATCCATGGCTATTGGTATTATTTAATGAGAGAATTATAGCTACTATGTCTTCTGGCACTGTAGGAGGAATAAATATGGAGTTACAATTAGTATCAATATTTGTATAAGAAGGAGTAGAATTATTTGATTTAATTTCATCTATAAAAAAGTCATTAAAAGCTTGTGCAATTAGTCGAGGTTTATGTATTTTATTGTCATTTACTGTTACAAAATTAGGTATATTTTCTTTAGGATAATTAATCTTATTTTTATAGTTATTGATAACGCTCCAAGTCGCTTTAGATTTATTCCTGGCTGAATTTATGTGAAAGTCATTAAAACATTAAATAGATATGAAATAAAACACAGGTGAAATCTGCACAATAATTTAATACAACACAATAATGTGAACAAATACCTAGGTTACGTCGACAGACAAAATCTATGTTATTGCTGCTACGTTATAGGTGTTGATGTGAAAAACAATTTTAATTTTTAACAGTCTGTTTTTTCCCCTTGAGAGTAAAAATACAGAGACCTCTATGGTCTGCAAGTTTACTTCCAAAAGAACCTCATAAAGAAATTAAAAGATGACGCCACTAAGCGTTTATTGTGACTGATTCAAATGCTTGATAAAAGGTCTAAAACATGGCTAAATGAATTACAAAAAAATAGTGGTTGAACTTTTATTAGGTACGATTAGTTTTACCTACGGCAAAGTTTTGTAAAATTGATTAAGCGGTAAGTAAACAAGGTTGAAAAATGTGGCGTGTGAAACTTGATTGCTGTAGTTCAAGGGTGAAAATACATAACAGACCATAATTTTACAATAAACCTATGAGTAGATGAAAACATGGATCTATCGGCATTAAACCATAGGTATTAGAATATTCGCGTAATTATGATTTGTTCTACCAAAATGTACTAACCCACGATCTCTTATTAATTCAGTTCGTACGTCACAACCCAACATTCTAAATGTAAAATCAGGGTCATAGGTACATCTAAAACGGAACGGTGGTATGCTTAAAACAGAAAGTTACGAAAAATTACAAAATTAGTGCTTGGGCCTCAGATTTCAAATAATCAATCAGCCAGCCGTAACAATAAAAAAATATAACAATTACTTCGGAAAATGGCAGTTGATGTGGGTTGGTATACTTTAGCAGAACTAAACTTTCATCCACAATAGGATAAAAACAATTATTGAAGCTATTTTAGACAATTTTCTAACACAGCTATAGAACGATAGAAAAATTCACATATTTGACAGTAAGAAATTGTATAGGAACCATACTAAAAGGCTTGTACGTCTGTAACATCATAAGTTTACACACATAATACAAAATATGATGTGGCTCGATAGAATTTGGTTTTTGGTTGATCACATTCCATTTAAAAAACTTCATGTACTAGTACCGTAAAATCGAAGACATTTGACATTCACCATACTCACTGCACTGCTTTTTCATAGAGCAGAGGAATGGGTCTTACTGCAGTTAGAACCTTCTAAGTAGGGTGATTATGCAAGCATTTTAAAAATCTTTTACAAAAGACAAACTTATTAATAGTTAGAGCAGTCGTTCTTTGTGTGTCACCATAAAATTGTAAACACTGTTAGAAAGCAATCTATCCGAGATTGTAAACTCTCGAAAGATTGTGAACACGGAACCGCACCTCGCACGCTTATTGGTTGAACGTCATGTGCTCCGCACCGCCATATTTGTTTGTTAATTCGTTTGATGTCATTGTAAATGAATAGTATTTTGGTGATAGTAAATTGACTCACAGCTTTAGAACTAGTTATATGAAATTGTTGTGGAAGTAAAATGAATCTGTGATTAACCAAAGAAACAAACAGAACGGCCTACTGTAAGACCAACCAATCAGAGACAGGTTCACAAACTTTTGAGAGTTTACAATCTCGCGAGATAGATCTAACGGTTTTTACAATTTTACGGTGACAATATATTTGATCGGAGACTTCACTTCACATTTAATCTCAGAAATGTATATGAGAGGTCAGAGATGTAAGGTGGATCCAGTGTTAGTGGGTGAGCGCATTGACTTCAACCGAGCAACAATGGCCTCGATTCTGCTATTACAATAGTGTCAGAGTATTCGATCATTGATTTCATAATTATCAAGTTATGTCAAATTTTGACAAGTTTGTTAATTCTACTATCATAATGGCGCCATTATGACTTCCCAATGAACAACCACTGACACTCCATTGAAAGAAATGTCATAGAATATTAATCTCGTACATGAAATCTGGCATGAATAAATGCTCGCATTTAGTAGTAGATTTCGAAAACCATTTGTACTAAGGGTTTTATAATAATGACAATACGAATATGCCATTAAAACACAATTTTATTACAAGACCATTGACCGACCATTGTGAATTTAGCAGATTACGAACTTTAAGCAATTTGACAATGGGATGAGAATGGAATCGTGTTGAAGTGACGAATTTATTAAAATAGCAGAATTAGGCCCCTGAGTACCCAATAACACTGGGCCTCGATTCTGCTATTACGATAGTGTCAGAAAAGGCGATCATTGAAGTCACAATGATCAAGTTCTGTCAAGTTTTGACAAGTTTGGTTATCTACTAATATAATGGCGTCATTATGACTTCTCAATGAACAACCACTGACACTCCATTGAAAGAAATGTCATAGAATATTAATCTCGTACATGAAATCTGGCATGAATAAATGTTCGCATTTAGTAGTAGATTTCGAAAACCATTTGTACTGATGGTTTTATAATAATGGCAATACGAAAATGCCATTAAAACACAATTTTATTACGAGACCATCGACCGAACAATGATCGACCATTGTGAATTTAGCAGATTACGAACTTTAAGCAAAATGACAATGGGATGAGAATGGAATCGTGTTGGAGTGACGAATTTATTAAAATAGCAGAATTAGGCCCCTGAGCGACCTGTAAACTTAATAAAATTACTAAGGTAGAAGGTAGGTATCAAGTTTTCTTTGATTTGAAGTAAATCTCTTATAAAAGTAAGTAAAAGAAAACTGTTGCATTTTCATTCTCATAATTATGTAACATAAACTCAACAAAAAATAGGATTACATTGAAAATTAGGAATTTCTTTCAACATCTCTCAGATTATTTCTACTTAGAGAAGTGTATTAAACATTTTCTTTTTGTTGCGAAATATGTGTTTAGAAAATGTGCGTTAAAAAGTAGTGACTTAAAACTCTGGTGGCTATCGAGCCAAATCTTTACAAAACACCCAGTATGAAAGTATACCTAATAAGGTATTATATATACTACAATAATACATATATCTACCTGTATATTACATAACATATACATGACATAATTATAATGAGTAGTTGTGAAATTATATAAATTTTTGTTTGAAAGGACTCTTAGTTGCTTCTTTACAAGGGGCCTACCATGACCATAACAGTACTGTTTCAATTAATCTTACTTCAGTGCGAGACAGAGATAGCGCTAGACGTCCTGTATAACTGCATTTCGGTCTCACACGGAAGTAAGATTAGAAAAGATCATGGTAGATCACTGGGTGTAAGCGTCCCTCTGTGAAGGCTACATTACGTAAATCACACATTATATAAAAAATGTCGTTGATTTATATATAAAGTTGCCATGTAAAAATACATTTCTTTACAATCTTTTAGAACAGACATTCACTCCAAACAATGCATTTCTTCATGTTCTGGTTCTTAACATCGTGCATGAAGCTTTTAGACTAAAAAGTTTAAGTAACAAAAAAATCATTTACTATTTCAAAAGTTGCACAAAGGGTGATCTAGGGTGCAGAAATTTTTATCCTTTTTAGGCACAGCCGACCGTAGATCGGTAGTTACAATTTGACCCTAAACTGAACCCGTAACATATATCTAATAATCTAATAGCAATATTAGTTTTAATATCACTTAAGTGTGGAAAAGAGATAGCTATACAGTTCGTCTAGCTCCGTCTCGTTCCCACACTGAAGTCAGATTAACCACTAGTACAAAAAGAGGTGTCGGTAGGTCTCCAGTAATATATTAGGTTATAAACAATCATGACATCAAAACTATTATAAATCTAATACCGTTATACATTAATCACCACTCGCTAATACTATATTCAGGATAAGGCGGGTTTACATTCTTTATAGGTATAAAAAGCCCATGAACACGTACGCTCGGCGACACATCAAACTATACATTTCCAGTAAACATGTCCTCGTTAATTATAGATTGCTAATACAATGAGAGATCCGCATTAACTAGTTTTGTATTACTAGATTGGTCGCCGTGCGTACTACAGTCCTTTTACATTTATTTTATCTGTGATAGCAGCAAACCAACATACCTTATTGCTACGAGAATAAAGGTCATTGTAATTTTGGCATATTTGTCAATTGTCAGTGACAGCAACCTAAAACCGACTTTATTACCATGACTTATAAAGATCACTGTCATTTTGATGGTGGTAGAATAATTGTAAAAGGACTGATAAGTGCCTCATCTACCAGATGTATTACAGATATCAATGTGAGAGGGATGGAGCTATACAGTGTAAATATTGCCATCCCTATCTCGCAGCATCAATAATACAGTTTGAACAGGACTTAGTTCTGCTAAAATGAGCCAATCCATAATCACATATTATTTCAGAGAAAATATCAAACTGATCCAATTTTCATAAGGTCGTATATTACTATCCAGTAAGTTCTACTAACACGCAAAACATATGCTTAGAACAGATTCAGCCAATACCAACTATCCAAAATTATTACAATTACTTTGGAAAACGGGAGAACTTTTCATGTGGGTTGGTATATTTTAGCAGAACTAGGCTTCATAGCAAATAAAGTCGCCCTATTTTTTTAAACCACACTTTTAAATTAGGAACCTATAACACGCATCACCTCTTATAGCAGTATTATTATATTGTCACTTAACGGGCCGGCGGAGCATGCGTATTTTATACAAACGTAATACCAAAATAATTTGGAAATGAAACATATTCATATGATAGTGTGTATTTATTTCGATTGAATTACAGAATATTTATGTTCCCAAATATATATTTTGAGAGGACAATGATACAAAGACGAGATAAGAGGAATTTAAAATTTCTATAGAAAACTTATTTGTCTCATAACTATTGTTCAGTGTCCAATCAAAATATATATTTGGGAACCTAGATATTTTGTAATTCAATCGAAATAAATACACACTACCTTACAAATATGTTTAATTTACAAATTATTTTGGTATTACGTTTGTATGAAATACGAATGCTCCGCAGGCGTCTTCAGCGTGGATAAGGGATGGAGCTAGACGTCATGTATAGCCATCTCTTTCCCTCACTAAAGTATAATTAAAACACTATAAAATAATACTGCTTAAGAGGTGCTAGTACGCGTTCAAGGGCATATATATTAAGTCAAATTAGCAACCATTCAGGTACTGCAATACATTGATTTCACAATTTTACTAAACATTGATGAAAAACCTACAATATTAATACATACTAACACACATATTATAGCTACACATTCTAAGAAAACCTAACTAAGGTGAATCTTATGAAATTCATCGCATTGAAAAGAACTACGTGTAAGTAGGTTATAAGGTATAATTCCCGCCAGCAGGAATATGTTTTGAAACCTTTTTGTAATAGCATTTGCCCAGTTTACAGCGTCAAAGTTAATCAGATAGAGAAACGCTGCAGATTTGATGATGATGGGTATCGATATCTATCATTATATTAAAAAAAAAACAACTGTGCCCTTTTCATTCAAATGCCAAAAAACCGGCCAAGAGCGTGTCGGGCCACGCTCAGTGTAGGGTTCCGTAGTTTCCCGTCCGTCACAATAAGTGTTCAATCCAATCCGATTTTAATAATTCTTTTTTTGTTTGAAAAAAGATACGTTCAGGATAATAAAATATGTAAATGCTTGCATATACGATTATACTACAAACTTAGTCCAGAAATTATTTTGTAAAACTTTTTGTCTTTTTTGTACAAAACTGTTGTTTCCATCCAAGTTCAAAATGATTTTCCTAGTAAGTCCTTATAAAGTTCTACTTTTCAGATTTTTTTCATATTTTCTAAACTTATGGTTCAAAAGTTAGAACGGGGGACACATTGTTTTTTACTTTTGGAGCGATTATTTCCGAAATTATTGACATTATCAAAAAAATGATTTTAGTAAACCCCTTTCCAACAATATTTCACACGTTAGTGTCGAAATTAAAAAAAAAATCACTTCCCACTTTACATATAGGGGGGCTACCCTAATAAAACATTTTTTTCCAATTTTTACATATTGGTACCAAATTTCAGCTTTCTAGTACTAATGGTTACAGAGATTAAGCGAGGACGGACGGACAAACAGACATGGCGAAACTATAAGGGTTCCTAGTTGACTACGGAACCCTAAAAACGCGCTCTAAAACTGATTTTTTAAACAAATATTTCAAGTTACTTTATTTTTGTCTATCTTTTTTAACCGATACCGACCCACACGAACTACACAGTTCCAGTAGCTAATTAATCTTGACCATGTAATGAAAACATCGACTAGAAAATTGAACTAACTTAGTTTTCTCTCAAATTACAGTCTACTGAGTTAGTTTTTAGTTTAGTGACATAGTTTGTGTCAGTGAATGGTGACAAAATTTAATAGAAAGGTGACAATAGTTCCTGAAACATGCCACGTTCACGACTTCAGGTGTTGCAACTTACGTTTAGCGACACGCGCGTTCACAGCCCAATAGTGGCGAAGGTGACTGGTTTAAACGCGCTCTCGCTTCTCACCCGCATTATAGTACAGTCTTTTCCCAGTTATTATTTTAATTCTGACAGCTAAACCACTTGAATTCACGCAACATTAACGCTTATCAAGTCGCGTCGCTCTTCCATTTGTTTTCTTCACGGTCGTTATTGCTAGACGTAGAGTTCGTGGCCCAGGGGTCAAGATACTACTAACAGTACCAACTACTTACTAATTATTCTAGAACAAAGAACTTATAGATAGGTAGGTATATATAGTTATGGGCAAATGCTATAGTAAAAGGTATTTTACTCACATTGCAGTCAAAAATGGCCCTTACGGCACTAAGCAGACGATGGACTATTGGGCCGCCGGACATATATGACCGCTGAAATGAATCTTGTGGCTTGCGGTTATTGCGTTGTTTTTTCATTTTGAGTGTGAGACTCAGGACTTCAGAATAACTTATAAATGCGTGTACCTACTGTCTGAACGGGTCCAGTCTGAATATCTGTGTGGTTCTTTCTTTAAGAAACCGTGCCACTAATCTACATTGTCTCCTTGTGACTTGACTAAGAGTTTGTTTGGACCTGAAAAATTGACGTGTCAAAGTGTTTCTAAAAAAGCAATTTACAGAATATACAATTTATCGCGTACAATGGCTCACTCTAAGGACTAAGTGCGGAAACCAAAACACCAATTAGATATACGATTAATTTCATGCTCATCTCAATTCAACGGAAAAATAGTCCATGATTTGCTCAGCACCTATTTCTTTCAAGATTCACAAAGCCAGTCACAATAACAGCTCCACTGCAAAAGTATGCCTTGTATCACTCTCATATCTCCAATATCCTTAAATACACAATAAGTGAGTATATTTCAGTCTTACACGGAATTATACAGAGGCCATTTTTTCAAATCGCTTGAAGATTGAGATATTCACGTGATTCTTGTCATTTTAAATATTATAATATCATACTTGGGAAAATTCATAAAAGGGGTGCATTCCAATGGCAGCTATAGAATGCAGACTATTGCCGTGGACCGCCGGTGTAGATTGGTGTAAACCGTAAGCGAATCTAACGCCTGATTCTCGATTACATGAGATGGACTTGCGTCAAACGACTCTAAACAACACTGTCACAACAAACATGTAGCTAGTGTCCAACCATCAATAGTTTGATTTTGCGATCTGCAAAGCTCGGTCCACGGTATAAAGTGTGCAGTTGCCATTGAAAATATAACACTAACAAAAAATGCAGCCTATTACGACACACGCTTGCAATAAGAAACTTTTAATTTGATTATTTCAACAATAATTATGACATCAAGACAGTAAGCTAATCTTTAAAATTCAATCATTTTTGGTACAAAAGTAGTAAAATATTTAACTAAGCTACGATATTTTGAAAATTATGGCAGTAATACCTGAGAAAAATTTTGTCTTATGTGTCTAAGCTAAACATGTAACTATCTACTTAGGTATATAAAATAATCATTCACAATACTGCATACATTAATGAAATAATTAATTAACCCATGAATCTGTCCTTTCTCTACTCTATTTTACCTAAATGTTGAAGTAATAAAAAGTATTTTTTCAACAATAGTTCTGCCAAAATGGGCCAATTCACAATCTTTTGTATTCAGTTGAATACATCAAATAAATGCAACATAAACCACAGTAAATCCATCCAGTAAAATCTATCCAAAAGACTTAGAAAGGATTTAAAATTAATCACGTTAAATATCTAAAATCGTTATATTTACTTCGGAAAATAAAAGAAATATTGATGTGGGTTGGTACATTTTGGCCAAACTATTTCTCGCTTCTTTGCGACATCGAAGAAAATGCCTGGACATAATGGAGTTGCATCCATTACGTGGATAACTTATAATTATACGAATATTTAGGCTTATTTTATGAAGAAAAATATCAAGGCATCAAATAGGTACAGATTGCGACAAAAAAGTATTGATACCTACAATAGAATTTTTCCACACATGATATCATTATTACAAAGTTAGTACATTTTTAATATAATAATTACACATAACTAAATTGACTAAACATTTATATATCACAAGCTACATCAGAAGGCAAGCCTTCTGTTGGCCTACATCAGCTCTTATAGCAGTTTTGTTTTATTCTTACTTTTGTGTGGGAAAGGAATGGTGCTAGACGTCCTGCATAGCTCCGTCTCTCTCGCACACAGAAGTGACAATAAAGTAATACAATAAAGTAATACGAGAATAAAGATATAAGAGCTGGACAGGCCCTGTTAATATCAGACTAGTAAAATGTCAATATTTAATATATTTAAATACAGATTGATTTTTGCTGTGGGAATAAAAGACATCTCACACACAAGCAATGTAAATGGAGTTCATGCACATCTTATTATGAACTAAAGTCGCTTTTGAAGTTGTTTGAACAGACTATACGCCCTAATCACATCCTCGGGTGATGCGATGAGACTTGTTTCCTTTGAGTTAGTATATTTTTTCATTTGTTTTCTCTATTGTCGTAACACGCGTTAGGTTGGACACAATAAGGTTAATGTCACCATAAAACAATAATTCTAAGACACCAATCTCTAAAAAACAAAACTAATTTTAGGCCTGAAAACCCGATTTATTTTCAATTAATTACCAAATAAAATTTTTAGTTGCCAATAAATATGATGTCACAGCGTGCTATTGCCATACGAAATCTATGAGAACCGCGCTTTGACAGCACTTAAAAGGTATGTTGATTGATTGGTGTGTCATCTGCCCTAATAGGCTGATTTTTCGTTCTTAACAAGATATACAAAAACACCATTTAATATTATTGCTTGTTTAAAAAACAACACCTTATATAGAGTGTTATAAGTGATTATGCAGAGATCAAAATAAGGCTAATTTTACGTAGTTAACACATCAATAGCTGTATTCGCACATTGCACACAACCTAGCCTTCTTTTTAACGGTTTTTATAAAACTCTGCAGGACTCACTTCGCATTAATTTTTTTATTTATTTTATATTTTTTTAACAATTGAAGTGGAACTGCAGACTTTTACAAACCCAACCCAACACAGCAGAGTTGCTAGCACAAAAAAAAACACACACACATCTTTATCAATGCTACCAACCTTAGAAAAACACACACCGTCCTTGCAAATTACTGGCCGCAAACTCAGTTCTTTTTTCAAACCATGCTTTGGTATTCATACTTTTTACTGAACGATGCAACCGACACTGATGGCGTTGAATAGGGGCGCAGCTCCAAGGCCTCCGTCGCCGTCTGTGACCCCTGCTAGGTACTTCGCCCTCACGCAATCGTCACAGGTACAGCTGTCTTTGAGGGTGCAAAGGCCTCGAGCTGTGGCTATGGCTTCCCATTTTATTTGGTCGTCTAGTGTGCCGCTTCTGCTAAGGAGGTTCTGGTAGAAAACACATAATGGTAGTTATAAAAATTACATAAATTACTAGCTGTCCCACGCAAGTTCGTCTGCGTCAAATAAGAGAGAAAAGGCTGACAAGAGGAAGACTTTTTAGGTCACTGACTACCTATAACGACTGTCAAAGATCGACAAATAACAGCCGGGATCAACGGCGTCATGGAGGAAACTCGGTAAGTAATGGGTGGTCACCCAGCCACAGAGAAATCTAGGCAAGAACGGCTTAACCTAAAGATCTACCCGAGCCGTAATTAATTAACCATAAGCATTTAGCCTCGAGCAATCGCATATATTCATTAATTCAAACAAGATATTAAAATCAAATGAGGTGTCAAGAAGCACCTTAAACTAACCTGCATAACCTCAACATTACTTGCTTGCCACATATCCAAGTCCCTCAATTGCTTCTCTTCCTTACTCCGAATCTTCTTTGTCTTCTTCAAGGTCCCGCAGTAGACCGACAGGTCTTCGCTCGCAGCTATAGACGTTTCATCAAATTGTAAGGAGAGAACGTCACAGGATGTCGAGGCACCGTCATTGTCATCTAACATCGTGTTTTCATGGTCTTTTGGGTCTGAGTTCAGGGTTGACATGGATGTAGCGTCTGTAGCGTGGTTCTTGAGAGGCTGGTAGTTAATCTGGAAGGTAGAGGGGTCGGGTTATACAGGGTGTAAGCAACCTCATTACGAAGCCGTCAACCAAGCATTCTGTACATCAAACTAAGTCACCATTATCTGCCTCACCCCAACTATGTATGTTGGGGTCGGCTTCCAGTCTAACCGGATACAGGCTGAAATGGAGCGACTGCCTATCTGATCTCCACAACCCAGTTTATACTAGGTAATCCGGTACCCCTTGGTAAGACTGGTTATCAGACTTTTTTGGCCACCCGTGACGACTGTCAAAGACCTACAAATGACAGCCGGAACAAACAGCTTACGTGCTTTCAAACTAAGTAACTTTACGCAAAAAATATTGCTGGGAAACGTCTTTTTTCTGGGGTGAAAAATCAGGTTTGTGGTAGAACTCAATGTTACGCACTCAAAACATTGTTCAGATGGATTGAATAAATGGGGTAGGGATTAGGGAATGCAAATCCGTTCAGTTTCAAAATCCGGATTTTAAGGAACGGATTTTTGGTCTAATCCGGATTATCCGGATTTTACGGATTTTCATGAAAATAAACACATTTGCCCATATTCGTTTATTAAACGATGTTTCTTATTTTTATGTGAATGGGTTAAAATATAAACACAGGAAAATTAAATTATATGATTTTTTAAACTTTTGTCATTTGAAATAATTCAAATTCAATACCTTGGTTGGTTTCGTTTTATAGCCATTATGTTCTTTGTAAATTTAAATTTTACATTCTTTTAATTCTTTAAAAAAAAAAAATTCGTCCGCCGGTGTCGGGAGCAGGGTTCAAGCTACCACCAGTGGTTACCGGGGATCCAGAGATAGGAACCTTCTCACCATACGGGCCATATTGAGGAGTACTGCCTCCCGAAAAAGGCCCTTGATCCAACCACCTAAAGAAAGCCTCGACAGACATTCGTCGCCGTCGTTTTGGGCCTATCCCAGTTGTAAAGGTCCCATTGTGCTTATTGGCCTTGCTTCGTTCTGTCTCCTGCTGATATGGAGGGAAGTGGAAATTACGGTTTTTTCCTATACTTGCTGATTAATTTCGTTGCAGGATCCAAGGCAGTTAAATTCATTCTCTGGGACTTCGTTGAGCTTTTCTGGTGGTCGCCACTGTTGATTCTGGCTTTCAGGAGTTACAGTGGTTTGGGAATTGTGTGGCGTGGAAATATTATTTATTATTTTATAACGCCATGCTGATCGGTCTATCCGCTATGTCCGGCTTATTGGCGACAGTAGTCCTGTCAATAATAAATTAATAATAGGTGATCCTAGTACAACGTGACATGGTTTTTCTCGAGAACTGGGTCGGGCACATACTTGTAGTATGGTACCTCAGATTCCACATGTTTATATTTCAAGGCAAGTTGCTGTTGAAAAATCCAATAAGGCATCTAAAGTGTTATCGTTTAACCTGCTACGAATTTGATTACACTCAATACCTGCTGCGGAAAAAGCTCGCTCTGAATCGAAATTGAATGCACTAAATATGCTTGTAAGCTGAAACTGAAACTGAAACTGATATTTCACTTGGAGGCCTCCAAGTGAAATATCAGTTTCAGGCTTTCGGCTTATGAGCAAATTTTCGAATATTCGCGCGAAAATGTAGCCCACGAATAACAATATCTTATTATTCAGAAAATCCGGATTCGATTTTCAAATCCGGATTTGAAAGTCGAGTAAAAATGTGGCGAAGTCCGGATTTTTCGGATCACGGATAGTCCGGATTGCATTCCCTAGTAGGGATGTTTAAAGTAAAAATCTTACAATAAAAACTTGTCAAAAATTTGGAACTTTGACCCCCAATATATCTGCGTAAAGTGCGTAACTAGAAGGTTCCCAGGTATGGAGTAGAACAAAAAAAATGATCGCTATGACAGGGAGAACAAGTGCCTTTCGGCTCGTTAAGAGGTTTTGAACCATTTTGAATTTAAATTTGAGCTTAAAACAATGACTAATTAACTTGAAAAAAATAAACCATCTTACCTGTGATTCCTCTAGTCTGCTAGTTTCACTGACGCGTCTGGTTACAATCTTCTGCTGTGACATTGTATCCTGTAATAAGAAACCAGTTTAAAGTAGGATGATGATGATATACATATCATGTAATGGTGATAATGATGATACCATCTATGATCCATGTGACGACCCGATTGTCGTAGTGGTAGTGACGCTGCCTTACGTTCTTAGGGTCCTGGGTTCGAATCCCGGTAGGAGCAAATGTTTGTGTGATGAGCACGGACATTTGTTTCCGAGTCATGGATTTTTATATGTATAATAAGTATGTATTTACAAACAAAAAAGTATATATGTAGTATATCAACTATCTAGTGTCCACGACACAAGCTTTGCTTAGTGTGGCACTAGGTGGCGCTGTGTGTTAATGTCCAGCGATATTTATTTATTTATTTATCTAGAGTAGATGTAGACCTAAGAAACGATGGATGGACTGTATGAAGGAGGATTATTACAAAGTTAGTACATTTTTAATATATTATATGTATATAATTACACATAACTAAATTGACTAAACATTTATATATCACAAGCTACATTAGAAGGCAAGCCTTCTGTTGGCCTACATCAGCTCTTATAGCAGTTTTGTTTTAATCTCACTTTTGTGTGGGAAAGAGATGGCGCTAGACGTCCCTCATAGCTCCATCTCTCTCGCACACAGAAGTGACAATAAAGTAATACTGCTATAAGAGTTGGACAGGCCCTGTTAATATCAGACTAGTAAAATGTCAATATTTACGTAATATATTTCAATACAGATTGATTTTTGCTGTGGGAATAAAAGACATCTCACACACAAGCAATGTAAATGAGTTCATGCACATCTTATTATGAACTAAAGTCTCTTTTGACCAAAGAAACGATGGATGGACTATGTGAAGTATGATATGGCTAGAAAGGAGGTGTCTGATGAGATGACGAGTAATAGAGGAGTATGGAAGAAGAAGACATGTTGCGTAGACCCCAAATAAATTGGGATAAAGATCACGTAATTATGATGAAGATGATCTAGCCGGTCACAGCGACTGCAGTTCACTTTTTATGGTGGTTCGGGACTTAGACATGCTGCTCTTTCAAGTGATTTAATGATTTATGAGAGGGCAAAGAGAGCGCGCTCTTGTGACACTATAATTAAGGGTGTAAAACACCTCTTCACGAAGCCGAAAGGCACTTGTTTTCCTCGTCATTGCGATCATTTTTTTGTTCTACACCATTCCTGGGAACCTTCTAGTTACGGAGATATTGGGGGTCAAAGTTACAACTTTTTGACAATTTTCTTTTTAAATACAAGTTTTTATTGTATGATTTTTACTTTAAATACCTCCACGTACCCCGTAGGTATTAGTCAATCCATCCATCAGCACAATGTTTTAAGTGCGTTACATTGAGTTCTACCACAAAACATGATTTTTCATCCCAAAAAAAAAGTGGTTTCCCAGCAATAATTTTTGCGTAAAGTTACTTAGTTTGTTGTACAGAATGCTTGGTTAACGGCTTCGTGATGAGGTGGCTTACACCCTGTATAATATAATCATTTTTTTGTTGTTTTTACTAAACTAAGTACACTTTTAACGTGTACATCTGACTACATTGTTCTCACGTAATGTACCATCTCAACATGAGTGATGTAACCAAGATTTTGTAACAATATTTTAATTTAAAAGAGTCTCCATGGAGTTTCTTGCCCGTTCTTCTCCATCGAGATCTACACTAAGGAATGGGCAACGTAGTACTTTCACAGTTTTTATGTCTTGTGACTGGGACTGTAGCTACGTTTAATTTTCAACTTTGTTTCGACAGCTGAAAAGTGCCTGTAACTGGCCTACTTGAAATAAATGCTTTGACTTTGATTAATTTCTTCTGCCTTGATTGTTACTTGTATGAACTATCTGTTGACCAAATTTCATCAAAATCCGGTCAGTAGTTTTTACGTGAAAGAGGAACAAACATACATCTATCTATCTCGTAGGACAGGATAGTTGGATACTTACGTCCTTCGCTGGAGATTAAAAAAAACACTAACCTCGTCTTCGCTATCAATGTTCAGTACGGACAGATCAGCTGATGCTGTTATCTCCATGACTCCCTTACTAGTTGATGGTATGGGGGATGAAGGCGTGCCCAGCGCGCCCACTGAAAACAAAATAATGAAAGTTTAGTCTATGAACTGAAAAGGCGTTCGCTTGGGTGGAGACCGTATATAGACCGTGGCCGCGTTCCGAATTAGGCTGTAAACGATTTGAGCGTCCATAAACCCGTTCCGGATTACCGTGAGCGCGATATCGATGTCCCTTGAATCGTCATAGATGACGTCATGTATATCTCACCGTAAAATTGTCAAACACATTAGATTGTAAAATAACTAGAGAGATTGTAAACTCTCGAAATATTGTCAAACGAACGCGAAACTGCTTACAATAAAACGCATTATTTTTCGGTAGATTGTAATCTATCGAAGTGAAATCGTAATATGTATTGTGAAATGCATGCGATGGAAGTCAACTCGCGCGGTGTGGAGGAGAGGGAGGGAAGGCCCCTCCTTCCCTCCCTCTCCTCCACACCGCGCGAGTCCCCTTTGCCCAATGTTACCACTCTCATAAAAAGATAATGTACCATTCCTGAGAAATACCGATTACTTAATATAACCTAACCTCAAAACACTTTATATCCCCCTAAAAAGCGTAGTCGACGGAGCCCCGCTACGCGGGGCCCCTATTTCTGAGTGCAGGGTTTAAGGTTTAGGTTTTAGGCGTCAGGGCAGCCCGCGAAATTCAAATTTTCTTACGTTTTTTGCAATTTCCAGGGCAGTGCTAAGTTTTATGTTGATAAACATATCGGTCGCGACAATAAGACGTATTAAGGCGCTTATACGAGCTAAATTAGCAACTCTATTTGTGGTGGTTCAAACTTCGTTTGAAATGCTGTTAGAATAAAGTTCTGATCAGCTTGCACTACAAAGTGGTTGTTACGTCAGCCACTGCGGGCCAAATAGCGCGAAATGAGTGGTTTCGATCGATTTACAAAAAAACTATTGATTGGATTAAAAAACTAAAACAGTATCATGCTAATATATTGCTTGTAGAATTATTTGCCAAAAAATCAGAATGATCGCATGCATATTAGTATGTTTTTTATTGTTTGAAAGATATTTTTAGAGGTAAGTTCGTGATTTCTTTTTATCGAGCCAAATTAATTGTATTATGTTTTCAAAACAGTATCATGCTAGCATATATCCTGAAGAATATCATATATTTTTCTGGTCTTGTTTATAGCAGTGAATCATATACTTTTAGTAATTATAAAACTCGCGTTTAGCTCGTGTAATCGCCTTAAGTTACAGAATTATAATC
Source organism: Xestia ashworthii (assembly GCA_950022955.1). Taxonomy (NCBI): domain Eukaryota; kingdom Metazoa; phylum Arthropoda; class Insecta; order Lepidoptera; family Noctuidae; genus Xestia; species Xestia ashworthii. The sequence continues at coordinate 2,591,011 of OX465575.1, forward strand.
ATCAAAATCATCAATACAACTCTCCAAGTTCATAAGAGTCGATGAACGAATTTTTCACGGTCACAGTCCTTCTTCGACTCTTATGAACTTGGAGGGTTGTATTGATGATTTTGATGAAGAAAATTTGAATTTCGCGGGCTACCTTGGAGCATCCCCCTTAAATGAACCTAACTAACCTAACGTGGGGGTGCCCCAAGTTCCGATTATGGGGGCAGAGATACTTCCGTCGCATGCATTTAACAATATTACGGTTTCACTTCGATGGATTACAATCTACCGAAAAATAGTGCGTTTTATTGTAAGCAGTATGTTCGTTTGACAATATTTCGAGAGTTTACAATCTCTCTAGTAATTTTACAATCTAACGTGTTTGACAATTTTACGGTGACATATACACTATTATGTACACCTCTGCTTAGTGCTACGTTGATTACAAGCGTGATGTTATGTTATTTAATGGTATTTGGTAAGTTTAAGTAGTTACCAGCCCAGATTCATTTACTCGAATTGGGTCAGTCTGACTCAAAATTTCTACGCTATTTTAAGGTATTGAACAATTATGCACCTTAGCTTAACCGCGTTGTATAATACAGACTATATGAATTATATGATGTTACGTTATATAATTTTACTAGCTGACCCACGCAACTTCGTCTGCGTCACATAAGAGAGAAAAACGAAAGGAAAAAAAATCTCCGTTTTTGCAACATTTTTCATTCCTGCTCCGCTCCTAATAATCGTAGCGTGATGTTATATAGCCTAAAGCCTTCCTCGATAAATGGATTATCCAACACAAAAATAATTTTTCAATTCGAGCGGGTAGTTCCTGAGATTAGCGCGTTCAACCAAACAAACAAACTCTTCTGCTTTATAATACTCAACATAGATAGCGAGCGGAAATAAATGAGATGTTGGAGGCTGCGCAGTTATGTCGGAATAGGGGATATTGAGATAACACCTAATACCTGGCTGTTAGAAGTTCTTATCTCGTGCACACTGTGGGTGTATTGCATTCATGGCTGGAGCATACATAAGTCATCATCAGCTGCCAAGCCTTTTCTCAACTATGTTGGGGTCGGCTTCCAGTCTAACCGGATGCAGCTGAATACCAGTATTTTACATGGAGCGTCTGCCTATCTGACCTCCACAACCCAGTTAGTACTGGGTATACGATAGCATTTGGTAAGACTGGCAGCATACATAAGTAAAATTACATAAAAAATAAAAAATCCCCCGACACAACAAAAAAAAGGGCAGTCTTTGGGGAATGCCGATGAAGTGAAAATTAAGGAATCTGTATTTGCTACGGGTTGTGCCCCGCGCACGCCTTAATAGTGCTACGCCGTAGCGGATCGGCTACGAGTGCTACGAAGCGGTAGGTGACGGTCATGCGCATAGATATAATAAAGAAGGAGATATGCCCGTTAGACGAAAATGTATCGGAACCCTGTGTCTCCACTTTATCCCTACCACACGGCAACTACTACACTTGCAGTTCAGTAAAAGCAATAGATACGCAGTCGCGCACACACCCGCCGTTTTTAAATCAGAACATAGTACACACTCAATTGTAAACCTTATGCCATCAAATGTATTTACCAAGCACCGTACAACTTACCCACTCAAAAAAATCGGTACACAAGCACATCACTAACTCGTCGTAAGAAGCAGCGGCCGCACTACGCGATGCATGTGCTTATTGAACTATCGTTTGGTGATTTTTACATTGCTTGTCCAGTCACTTAGCGATAAACTTAGGTAGTGGTTCAGAAGCAATGTATTTATTGCAAAATAGTATAGCCATTTGCTTATGACTGGCACAAGAGGTCAGGGTAGAGAGGGGTCTTGTGCCAGTCGCTCGGACCCCAACACGCCCCCTTGCCACTTCTCCTGTTTTTTATATTTCTATGGTCATGCGAGTTCCACGATTATTGTTCACTCAAAAAGTTTTCAACGAGTCGAAAGAAGTTTTCACTTCAAAAAAAAAGAAAATTGTTCCGAACGTAACCCTCTTCCTAACTTGACCCGATATATCGTTCCTATTATAACCCGAATTGTTATTTAGATAGGTCTACCCCTCTCATCTTTCTTAGAATAAAAACTAAAAAAGACATGACGACAGTATCCAAAAATTACAAGTCTGTTTAGTCCGTCAGTTAGAGTATTGAAAAATAACGGACACGTATTTTTTGTTTTTGTAAATCAATGAATATTGCCAAAGATAAAACGCATCAAAACTCGGAAGTGGGGGCTCGTGACGTCAGAACCAGCTAAAAATCATACATAGGCGTGACGTATTGAGAATTTTAAAAGCGTCGTATCTTCGTCAATTTTGATTTACGTAACAAAAGAAAAAATACGGGTCAAATATTTTTAATATTCTATCTGACGGACTAATTAGATTTTTTTTGTCATCTACCCTATTCTTAGTGGTGATATTTTGATTACGCATAGTAAATAAATATTAAATTCTAACTTACACATTGGTACTTTTTGTTCTAAGAAAGAGGATACGGGAAAACCTAAAAAAAACCTAAAATGGGACATAAAAGGCTACTACTACAAAAAAAGGTTTAGTGAAGATTGACCCGAGCGTCTGTTAATTCAGGTCCGGTCAATCTTTTACAAAATAAAACATAAAATCTTATGGGGCCGGCGGAGCATGCGTTTTTCATACAAACGTAATACCAAAATAATATGAAAATCAAACATATTCTTAAGGTAGTGTGTACCTATAGTATATTTCGATTGGATTACAGAATATCTATGTTCTAAAATAAATATTTTGAAAGGATAATGATTTATAGACGGGATATGAGGAATTTAAAAATTTCTATAGAAAACATATTTTTCTCATAACTCTTGTTTAAATCAGTTTGCATTCAAAAAATGTATTTGAGAACCTATAAAGGGTGTAAAACACCTCTTCACGAAGCCGAAAGGCACTTGTTATCCCCATCATTGCGATATTTTTTTTGTTCTACACCATACCTGGGAACCTTCTAGTTACGGAGATATGGGGGGTCAAAGTTACAACTTTTTGACAAGTTATTTTTAAATACAAGTTTTTTTTGTAAGATTTTAACTTTTAACACCTCCACGACCCCCGTATTATTCAATCCATCTATCAGCACAATGTTTTTAAGTGCGTTACATTGAGTTCTACAACAAAACATGATTTATAACCTCAAAAAAAAAGTTGTTTCCCAGCAATATTTTTTGCGTAAAGTTACTTAGTTTGATGTACAGAATGCTTGGTTAACGGCTTCGTGATGAGGTGGTTTACACCCTGTATATTCTGTAATCCAATCGAAATAAATACACCTTAAGAATTATGTTTGATTTACCAATTATTTTGGTATTACGTTTGTATGAACTTCGTATGCTCCGCAGGCCTCTTAAAAACCGGTCCTCTCGATAAATCTATAGATACCCCCTTTGATCTCGACATCAACGTTGAAGTCTTATAAAACTGAAGTAGTTCGAAGCGTGCCCTAAGAGCGTCGGCATTGACACTTCTCTTCAGATCACATCGACCATCGACCATCGACCATCGACCTTGTCTCCCACTTGTCGATGAAGGTATATGGTCTAACTGAACCGGTTTTGTAGTATTTATTTATATATTTGCTTACATGTAAAACACTGTATATTATTATGCATTAAAATGACATGCACCCTGTAAGGGCACTGCAATTCTTTTATAAGAAATTGTTAAGTTACATAATTGATTCTAAATATTAACATTATATTTCATTAAAATGGTTTACATTTCAAATATTATACAAAACATTAATCAATCATTTATTACATATTATATTAAAATTAATCATTATTATCAGTTCATTTAATCATTTTTGTCAAAGGTATAGGTAAGTGTCGCATTTATTATTATTCTTTTACATTTATGTCGTATTAATATTAGGTATTACAGGATCGATCGATTTACAATTTATCAGTTTTAAATTCCTCAACGGTATAGTAGCCTTTCCTTATCAACAAAGATTTTACCTCTTTACTGAAAATTGAGTCATTTGGTAGGGATTTTAATTTTTCAGATAGCTTATTAAATATGTTAGCCAGTCTTGAGTATGGGCTTTTCCCGATAACTTTTAAGTTTATGATGGGTAGTATTAATCTATTCCTGTTCCGCCGGTTATAGTTTTCATTTAGCTCGATATTAGATTTGAATAGGTGCCTATTTTTTCTAACGAATATACAACTTTGCAATATGTATATTGCTGGTAATGTTAGAATTTGTTGTTTAATAAAGTGTGGCCTACAACTCTCTCGTTGGTAGTAGGTACCTAACTTGATTTAAAAGAGTGTCCATGAAGTTTCTTTTTCGATCTATCGATAGTGATCTACATTTTTTTTTCTTTTATTTTAGTCTTTAGTGGTAAATTGTAAATTTAATTCAATAATAACATTAGGCTAAGTTATACTACTTCTAACAATATACATGGTGTAAACCACGTCATTACGAAGCCGTTAACCAAGCATTCTGTACATCAAACTAAGTAACTTTACGCAAAAAACATTGCTGGGAAACAACTTTTTTTGGGGTAAAAATCATGTTTTGTGGTAGAACTCAATGTAACGAACTTAAAACATTGTGCAGATGGATGGATTGAATAGAACGGGGGGAATCAATAAAAACTTGTATTGTGAACTTCAAAACTTGTACATTGGACAGTCCGGAAATGTGAAAAAGCCTTGGACAAGTGAACGAATTAAAGAGGTTATTTCGCACTTCAGGTGGCCATCGATTCTTGTATTGTATTTAATGACTATATCTATTGTTAGTACAATTAGATAATATGAAAGCATGAATAATAAATAACTACTTACACTTTTGATGTTTGTATAATTTTGCGCGCCATATTGACGCTTTCAAAATAGGCCTAAACTTTAAGGGGGGTGGCTCACCTCAGCATAATTTAAGCGAAAATAGTACATTGTGATACAAGGGGCTAAAATGACCCATTATAGACGAGGTAGTTTTTACTACCGAGCTTTAGCGAGGTAGTAAATAGGAACCGAGTTATAATGGGATTTTAGCGCCGTGTGTTACACCGTACTTTTCACTACGATTGCGAGAAAATAAAATAACCATATTTAATATGATAGTTTATTTTATTAAAAACTAGCTTCTGCCCGCGACTTCGTACGCGGATCCTGTTGCTTTTGCCAGCGACACCGGGTTCGTCAAAATCGAAGATCTGAAACGTCTAATTCTAAGAGCCCGGGGACGGGAAAATAGTAATAATCCTTCCCACCTGAGCAACACATACCATTTGTTTCTTTTTGCCATTTAACAGCTTCACAAAAAGTAAAATTTTGAACCATACCTCCGATGGCGGAATATGTGGCGTACTCAACCATAGGAGTATACGTAAATGAACTCCGTTTCTTATCAACCCAAGGAAGGTCGTCATGCCCTACGGCTATATCTTGAGACACCCGATTCTTCAGATGTTATCGACATTCTGTTCAGAGAATGTCGAAGTCTTCGCGAATTCTTTCTCTCTCACTTTCTAACAGATTATGAATATTTTGTTGTGTGCGTGTTCGGCGCTCTTCTTCTGGCTCTTCATGCCAAAAACACTCAAATAAAATAAGCTCGATCTCATATTTATTCGATAAAATAAAAATAATAAATGGGAGTTTTGGCCAGTAGAGTCAAATTTTAAATGATATACCTTCGTCATCGAAAATCGAAAATCAGTCCTAAACTGTTACCGCCTTAACCACGTGGTACTCCCAGTTTTTGTTATTTTATAATTACACAGTGAAATTAGTGATAGCTTTGCAATAATTTTCACATCAGATGTTTCTGATCTTCGATTTTTATAAGTCAACAGGAAATGCACATCAGACCGAACAACTTTTGCTAAGACGACATCATTCCTATGTGTTATGGTGTAGCTGGGCTCTTAGAGTTCCACAACAGGTGTTCCAGATCTTCGATTTTTATAAATCAACAGAGAGTGCTCATCAAATTGAACAACTTTTGCTAAGACGTCATTCTTGTATGTGTTACGGTGTAGCTGGGCTATTGGAGTTCCACGACAGGTGTCCCAGATCTTCGATTTTAATAAGTCAACAGAGAGTGCTCATCAGATTGAACAACTTTTGCTAAGACGTCATTCCTATATGTGTTATGGTATAACTGGGCTCTTGGAGTTCCACATCAGGTGTTCCAGATCTTCAAATTTATTCTCTCAGCAGAAAATGCTCATCACGTGAAACATTTTTTGCTATGGTGTCATATTTGTATCTCTTACAGTTTAGCTGGTCTATTGCGGTTCTACATCAGGTGTTCAGTTTTCAAGAAAAATTATAGCCTATATGTTGCCCAGACATAATATCTATACAACAACAAAAAAATCATTCAAATCCGTCCAGTACTTCCGAAGATTAGCGTGTACAAACAAACAGACAAACAGACAAACAGATAAACAGACAAACAGACAGACTTTTTTTTTTGGATTCGTGCTCTATTACTGTTTCTAAATCCCCTTCAATTATTATTTTTTAAATATATTCAATGTACAGACACAGCTTTTTTACTGTTTTATTATATGTATAGATAGATAGATGAAATGCACAGTTTGTACTGTTGTTCTAATGAGATGTTTTTTCCCGGCAACATAATCTCAGTTCTCTGCGAAGACGAATATAATATTGGTCGTCTGTGGGGTAAACGTAGGAGATAAAAAGGAATCCTACTTATAATTCAAATAAATAATGCAGAAAATATCTTAAAATTTCGCGCCAATGCCTTTTTTATTTCTTCTGTAGCTGGAATGCAACGCACACATCCTGCCAAAGAGTTCGGCGTTCGGCGCGTTTGGTTCCATTTTTTAAATAAAATATTTTTTTTTTATGGAACAGTAATAAGTCAATTCTTTATGAATTATGAGTAAAGACTTTGCGTTTTCGAACACCTAAACGTAGTGATTATATACTCTGTGCGAACACCGACGACGAAATTAAAAAAAAAAAAGCTTATTTTCCCTAGGGCTATAATGAGCAATTTTACGGCCCCTCTGGTACGCTATTATGACGGTCTTTTCGAGCAAGAGGAGTGAAAAAAAATTTACAGATCAGGCGCAGAAAAGAACACGACTATTCTATTTCCCGGCTAGTTCCTCTTATCTCACTCGTGCAGAATAATAAAGTTTATACTTACATTGATCAGTACTATGGCTGGTATGTAGAAGGTTCTCCGTCGAAGGCTGCTGGTCCTGGTAATCCCTGCTCCGGGCTTTGAACAGTCCAAACTTCACCGGGGCCATTATCTGGAACAACATTTATTTATAAACTGACTATAATTACTGACAGTTGATATCGCAATATCGGTCATTGACACACCTACATTGATTCTTATTAATTTATATTTTTACTAGCTGACCCACGCAACTCCGTCTGCGTCACATAAGAGAGAGAAAAAATCCCCGTTTTTGCAACATTTTTCATTCCTGCTCCGCTCCTAATGGTCATAGCGTGATGTTTTATAGCCTAAAGCCTTCCTCGATAAATGGACTATCCAACAGAAAAAGAATTTTTCAATTTGAACCAGTAGTTCCTGAGATTAGCGCGTTCAACCAAACAAACAAACAAACAAACAAACAAACAAGCAAACTCTTCTGCTTTATAATATTAGTATAGAAGTATAGATAAAGTTCTTAACATTTAAATCCAAAAATAAGCGTATTTAAGTCTTGAATCGTCATCCATCGTGATCTTCAACATTTTTTCTAATGAAAAACCATACATTATATGGCACATGTGTTTTGGTTCGTACGAAGAGATATTAGGAAAAGGGCAATGAACGGGATTCCAATCTTAACTGTCAGAAATAGCTTTAAGTCGAGGGTTGGCTCCATGGTTTATCCCACAAGAAACTTTAATTGAAAAATTGAGGTTATAACTAAGTCGGGGGTGCGCGCGAATGTATGTATATCTCCCGGCTCCCCGACACATGGTAGTAGTAGGGACAATGGGTATTTAGTCAGTTAGAGTCCGAAATAACCCTCCGCTCGCACCAGACTGAGGGTATCCATGAGAATGTTCCCACGCAAAACAAAAAAAAAAACAAAAGAATCAACGGTGATTTGAAAATAGAATTTCGTTTTTAAGAATTCAAATAATCAAAACACTCCTAAACATTGGCTTCCACAGATAAGTTTTCCGATACATTTGTTCACTTTTTTATATGATACTTTTAAAAGTTACTGATCATATTTGCACATAAACACATAATAATTGTATTACCCGATGCCACGACCCACTCCACGGAGACATCTTTACACTTCAACACGTAACCGAAGAATGAGAGACGGCCTGCTATTATGATGACCGATAGACGGAAGAGCGAGAATAACAAACTATAAAGGAAACACCTCTTAACGAAGCCGAAAGGCACTTGTACTCCTCGTTATTGCGATCATTGTTTTAAGTTCTACACCATACCTGGGAACCTTCTAGTTACGGAGATATTGGGAGCGATTAAGGATTACGAACTTTTAGCAAAATGAAAGGGGAGATCCCATTGTCATTCAACAACAATTATGAAATCAATGATGGATCATTGTGACACTATTGTTAAGCCGAATTGCAGCCTATAGAGACGTAGCTAGATCTCGAATAGATACCGATCGGATGTGCTGACTGGCCTTATCGAAACCTAACATTGAATAAAAAATGAAAAAGTCTGCCTACAAACGTTGGGTCACTAGGGCACAGTTAGTGTTAGTCGTATTTATATATTTTTTACATGACAAGACAAGACCGTTTTTAGACGAAGTTGCGATAACGAGTCAAAAACAGCTGACTCAGTCTTGTTGATAGTTTTTGATGAAAACCAAAATAAGGAAATGAATTCTATAATTTTGTTTCCATGTCATAAAAGTTTTATGACATGGAACGATGAAATCGGCATGTATTTGTTTTTTTTTTAAATAAATAATAATTTTGTTTTAATAATTTTTTTGTGTTGAAAATAAAAATAAATTAGAAAAAGTTTGTAAGTCTGGGACGGACGAGAGTAGGTACTAAAAAAAACTTGTTCTTAAAAATATTATGATACAATCGTGGTCTTGACACAAAATTATTCTATGGAGTTATTCGGTAGGTAAATCTTTCTCTTACACCTGAAAGACTCTTCTACGGTATTCTACGAGAAATTTGGTCGCTGCGATGGTAGTATGTAGAGTTACAAGGGTTTTCGTAACACAGCCCCCTTCTCCCATTCTATATTGTATTTTCGCTATTTATACGTACGTTCGTTATAAAATTTCATTCTTACTGTATTATTTTAAAGCGATCATGTTTTTCGATATATAGCTATGAATATCATCATCACACCACATATATTACTATTTTAACCATTTACTATTTCCGTATAGTAACAACAGCTGATACCCTGTTACAATTTCTGTGGTTTTCTTCTTTCTATTTTTCGTTCCAAACCTCTCGAATATTGTTGCAATACCTCTAATAGGTTGTATGTATTATAAAAATTAACAAAATTACCTTCAGTTCCTTATTTTTCACTAGGGAAATAACTGAAAAACACTTTGACAGACTCAATAACACATTATAAAACACTCGTCACTGATATGGGTATTAAGACAAAAAATGGTACAAAATTCTTAATAAATAGGAGCCACTCTCAAAAATATCATTCAGGTAGAAAATTTGTGTATAAAATAGTCACTTTAGCTAAATATTTAGTTTAAAATATAGATTTTTTGAGTAAAAAACAAGCGGTGTCGACCGCCTTCCTGAATTCCGACGACTGAGCTCTTTTTGGTTGCCACACTGCGTTGTGAAGGGAGTACGAAAAAGAACAGATATTTAGATGAAAATTGAAGAAGTTACCTTTATGTTCAATACTCTTGTAACGGAATAGACCAAAACAGTGGCGGTCCTGGTAAATATTAAATAAATATAAAAATGCTTGGAGTTATCGAATTGCCTCAAAGGCCTATGTTATGTTATCTTAATTTATTCCTATATTTGGGATGAACTCTCTTACAAATTTCGTCTGTATTGGCCAATTACATGTGCCACCATACTAACAGTTTTTGATTGAGTGTTATAAATTTAGAGTCCCATGCTGGGCGCCATTTCCTCAATAGTCCCTTACTGGGCGCCACTTACCAATATGTCCCACGTTGGGCGCCACTAAATTAATATTCCTCTACTTACTCGTATTTGCACCAAAACAAGATGAATTAATCCTTTGTTTTAAGTACGACTTTGTTTCTAAGATAATCTTATTTTAAGCAATACAATTCGACTACGAAATATCGTCAGCTAAAACGTATGAAACTATGGATTTTTCATTAGGTACCCCATAAAACAACCGACGAAAATAAATAATTTAACATGTAGAATAAAGTACAACGATATTTAATAACAGTTCCAATCTACCTGTTCCAGAGTGTCAACCAAAAAGAGCCTTCCGCCATTACACCACAACATCGCAGATGCGCGCGCACTCTGTTTATAATCCACTTAGTTTCGATTTGACATCATCTCCTAACACCAAGCTGTTAGTCTAATATACGCTCAATTGGTTTTGACTGAAGGTTTGAAGTTAAATGGCTGAAAAGCGATATCAATACTAGAGGATTACGCGGTTCTGTTTGGGTTTAATTCGAATTAATTTAAAATTGAATTGGTTTACTTTTTGCAACCCGGTTTGTCTAACTAATGTCAAAACTTATGTCCTAAATATTAAAATTAATGATTTAAGAAAATAAACCTGTAGACTATACACAAGGCCTAGTTTTAAATGAGTCCTTGTCGCTTTGCAGTTTTTTATCCTTTTGAACATCAGAGCATAAAAGCACGCGCGTACCCTAGACGCTAAGCCACAATGTCATCTACCATTTTGTCACATCTTTATGTCGTTTGGCGTACAGGGCACGCGCTGGATTGTCACGTATTTGTGACAATGGCGTTAAAAAAGAAAAAAATTAATTGCAGTTCGTTAAATAACTGCGATTTATTTTTTAGGTATCACAAAGTTATGTTTGCTACTCGGTTTAATTTATTGTTTCCTGTCAAAACACTTTAAGCAGTTGGTCCCGGCTATCATTTGTAGATTTTTGACCGTCGTTACAAGTAGTCCAGTTACTCAAAAAGTCTGACACTAGTCTTACCAACAGGTTTCGTATTACCCAGTACTAACTGGGCTGTGAAGGTCAGACAGGCAGTCGCTCCATGTAAAATACTGGTATTCAGCTGTATCCAGTTCCCCAATATAGTTGGGAAAAGGCTAGGCAGTTGATGTTTTCTGTCTGCCCCATTTGAGCTGCCACCAAAAACAGTATCATCAGATTTGACAAATCCTATATACCTACATTGTTTATCTCTCTGTAACTATCTCATCTATAAACTACGCATAACATTTATCTTTACGCGTCTTAGGTAAAGTTTGGCAACGTCATATTAATCAATGAATAAAATAATGCTGACGTGCTAGGATTGTTAAAAAGCTTGCAGCAGCACATACCGTGCTGTGGTTGACGTCGGCAAACGTCATTGCTTATTGATTTTTTGAAAGGTTTATTTATTTTACTGAATACAAGCTTCATTCAAGCTTATGAGTTCATTCATCAAGTCTCTCTTCTTCGATTCCCCTTCTTAGCATGTTTATGACAATTCAAATTGAGTCAGCTTAAAATCTGGCAACGAGTTTGGGATGTTTAGAAGCGTCTACCAGCTTCTGTGATGTGCAAACAACAGGACAGGCAGGACCCAAGATTTTATGTAAAAAGGCAGTTCCTATTAGCGTAGGGACTGCGTTTTTTTTATTACTGTCTATACTTAGAATAGAATGCAAAAATTTTAAACATTTTACAAGGGGGGTATAGACTGTTCGCGTCCGCAGGCTTGACCATCTTAGCCACCAACATAACCACCCTGCACGTGCCCCCTGGGTGGTGCCAAATGAACAGCAACGCCGAGTCACAGGCGGCGGTCAAGTAACCTGTTCCTGGGCTGCCACTAGCCTAGAGGGACTAAATCCCCTATAAAAGTGTGGTCATGATGCCTTGGGAAAGCATTATGCATATACTCCCAACCCCTTTTAATATGAAAATGTCTGATAACGATAATGCGATGTCATGCGATCCGGCCAACCCCCGGCGCTCGCAGGTACCCGGGCCTGCGAGTGTGAAATTTGTTACCGAAGACCGCTCAGGGGTGGGCGACCAGGCCCCTGTGTTGGTAAATGCACCTGGCAGCAGTAGCAGCAGCAGCAGCAGCAAAAAGCTTGTTCAGCAAGCCTTTCATCCAGGCTTGTTTATGAGACCAAGATCCTCATCCCTGGGGAGTAATAAACAAATCGAAGCTCGTCCAGCTTCTAATAATCAACCGTTGACCTCTGATACAGAGACGGAGACCACATCTATTTGCCCCCCAATATGGCAAAGAGTTCCTATTAGCAGAAATCCCAAGAGAAAAAAGATCTCAAACAGTCCCGAAACAGTAAAAACATCAAACAGCTTCGATGGTCTGTCAATTGACCTTACCGAACCTAATGATATACCGAAAGATAAACAACCCTCTAAACCGCCACCAATAGTCCTATATGGTATAGAAGACGTCAATAAGCTCACTGAACTAATTGAAACAGTTGCTGACAAGAACCAGTTTACTTTTAAGATTGTCAACCGAAGCCAGTTAAGAATAAGTTGCTTAGAGATTGAAAGCTATAAACAAATTATAAAAGTAGTAAGAGAAAACGGGTTGATCGGTCATACTTTTAATCGGAAGGACCAGAGGTGCTTCAGGGTGGTAATACGAAACCTGCATCCAACAACACCAATGTCTGCAATCAAAGAAGACATTGAAGCTACAGGAAATACAATAACAGGAGAAATCATCAATGCAAAGTATGGGCCTGACAAGAAACCAACATCCACATTTTTTGTTAATCTTGCACCTGGACCAAATAATAAAGGAGTGAAGGAACTGAAATACATATATCATCAATCTGTCATCATTGAGGATCCGAAAAAGCAAAAATCGATAGTACAATGCCAAAGATGCCAACAATACGGGCACTCGAAAAATTATTGCATGCGCCCATATCGTTGCGTAAAATGTGGACAGTCACATAAAACATCGGAATGCCCAAAACGTGACCGCACAACTCCCGCCCAGTGCGCACTATGCAATGGTCCACACCCGGCGAACTACAAAGGATGTGAAGTATACAGGGAAATCCTGCTAAGACGCTCAAAGTCAACATACCAAGTGGCAAGAAACTTTCAAACTAAAATCTCTTCTAATGATAAAACAGAGGATGGACCTGTGCTAAACTTATCCGTCAAGACAGTTGAAAATCCTGAAGACACAATAAAATATAACCTGTACTCTGACGCAACGCGGAACAAAAAACACCCAGCTCAAGAAAAACCTAACCCACAACCTTTTCTGAACTTAGAACAGATAATAATTAAACAGACTGAAAAATTTGACTTAATCATTCAACAAATGAGTACCCTTATGATTTTCATAACACAACTTGTAGACAAATTGTCAAAATGATTGCAATTCGAATGGCAACATGGAACATAAATGGACTGACTCCAAACAAAAATGACACGGAAATGTTTCTGACCCAACAGAATTTGGACTTGTTATTGATATCTGAAGCCCATTGCACCTCTGCCTCAAATCTCAAGTTTAAGAATTATGAATGTTATATCACCCTACATCCGGATGGGACCGGACATGCTGGTACTGCGATCATCGTTAGGAAATCCCTGAAACACCATATAATGCCTGAATATAAAACCTGCCACATCCAGGCCACTACAATAGCAGTTGAGGACAAAAATGGCTGTTTCAATATCTCCTCAGTGTATTGTCCACCCAGACATAAGATATCCAAAGAGATGTACTCACAATTCTTCGAGACACTTGGCAGTCGGTTCATAGCGGGTGGAGATTGGAACTCCAAAAACACGCACTGGGGATCCCGGTTAACTAGCACCAGAGGAAGACAGCTAAAACTCAGTATAGATTCTAATAACTTATGTACAGCCTCTACGTGTGAACCCACCTATTGGCCGACAGATACTGCTAAAATACCAGATCTGCTTGACTTCTTCGTTATGAAAGGTTTTTCTACTCATTACGTTAAGTGCGATTCCTGTTACGACAGTTCGTCGGATCACACGCCAGTACTACTTACTCTAAGTACAAAGATAATAGAAAAAGAAAGTCCAGGTAGGCTGTACAACAAAGAAACAGACTGGAACTCTTTCAAAGAACACATTGACGAAAACATCAAGCTAAAAGTGGCTCTTAAGACGCCTGAGGATATTGAAATCGCAACTAAATATATCACGAACCTGATTCAGGAGGCCTGCTGGAGGAGTACCCCTTTACTGGACCCAACGAAGTGGATAAATAACTATCCTCTTGAAATAAAAAAAGCAGTCTTAGAAAGACGGAGGCTACGACGTGTCTGGCAACTGAGTCGACTTGCACCAGACAAAACAAATTTTAACAGGCAAGCGTCACGTCTAAGAGAAATGCTAGAGACTTGGCACAATAAGACTCTTGAGGCTCAACTGGAATCGCTTACACCCACTGCAGCCACTGATTACTCACTGTGGAAGTTTACGAAGTTGTATGACAGACCACAGCTGGTAAAACCTCCACTTAAAAACAACAGCGGCTGGGCCCGTACATCGCAGGAAAAGGCAAACCTATTCGCAGAACATTTAGCCAATGTATTTAGCCCGAATCACTCCTGCGACATCGAGTCCGAGAAAGAGGTTGAATCAATCCTCACCCAGCCTATACAGATGTCGCTCCCACCTGCACCGGTCACTGTACGAGAAGTTTGGAGGACTATTAATGACCTCAAAGATAAGAAAGCACCAGGATATGACCTCATTACAAAAGAAATTTTAAGAAAACTTCCAAGAAAGGCGCTGGTTTTCCTGACTATGTTGTATAATGGCATACTAAGGGTTCAACACTTCCCAGACCTTTGGAAGGTATCACAAATCCTTATGATATATAAGGTAGGGAAGCCAGCCAACCAGACCACTTCGTATAGGCCCATCAGCCTTTTACCCATCTTGTCAAAAGTCTGTGAAAAACTGATCCTTCAACGAATTATGCCTCTATTAGAAAGCAATAATGCCATCCCGAACCACCAATTTGGATTTAGGCAGCAGCATTCTACTGTCGAACAGATACACAGAGTGGTCGAGAAAATCAGAAAATCACTGGAGGAAAAAGAGTACTGTTCGTCTGCATTTCTGGACATTCAGCAGGCATTTGACAGGGTATGGCATGAGGGCCTTCTCTGTAAGATAAGAACAAGTCTTCCACACAGCTACTACATTCTGCTGAAATCCTATCTTACGGACAGAGTCTTCCAGGTGAAAGAATCTGAATCAACCTCCAAATTCTATACCATAAGGGCAGGCGTGCCTCAGGGATCAGTGTTGGGACCAATTCTATATACTTTGTACACCTCTGACCTACCACAGGTAGACGGAGTAATGACTGCTACATATGCCGACGACACAGCCATTATGGCAAGTAACAAGCAGCCAGAACTGGCCTCAGAGCAGCTACAACAAGGCCTCGATGCTATTACAAAGTGGCTCCAAAAGTGGAGGATCAAAGCTAGTGCAACAAAGTCAGTGCAGGTAACGTTCACACTTCGGAGAAAAAACTGCACTCCTGTATGCCTTGATAACTCCACATTACCACACAAAGAGAGCGTAAAGTACCTGGGCATGCACCTGGATCGCCGTTTGACCTGGAACCAGCATATCAAAAACAAGAGGGAAGAACTCAACATACGGCACAGAAACCTGTACTGGATGCTGGGTCGCAATAGCAAGTTATCGATAGATAACAAACTCCTCATTTACAAGTCGATACTAAAACCAACTTGGACATATGGCATTCAGCTCTGGGGCAGTGCTAGTAATTCTAACATCGCAATATTGCAAAGAATGCAGAACGCAATATTAAGAACAATAGCGCACGTTCCGTGGTTCACTACCAACTCTGAAATTCACGCAAACCTAAATATGACCACTGTAAAAGAGGAAATACAGGCCTCTACAGGAAAATATCAAAAGCGGTTGGAAAATCACCCAAACGTACTTGCGGCGAGTCTAATGAAGCGCAGCTATCAAAAACGTCTTAAGAGAAAAGACATACTGTAGTGGAAAACCTCTGCATAAATATTATGAGTAGCTCTCCCCACTGGGGGAAGCACTTTACCTGTCAAAACCTCACAAAGTATCTGCTTATAGTATGCTACTGATTGCAGATAAGCACAGAAGAAATAACAAAAAAAAATTTTACAAGGGGTGACACAATGGGCGGTCTTATCGCTAAAAGCGATCGTATACTTACCTATTGATTTCCAAAAATATCTACATAGTACCAAATTAGCCGAGAGAAAGTTCTATAAATGCAGAATCATGATTTTCTTATTCTTCTTTTCAACGAATAAAATGTTTAATCATTATTTGCCTTACACTACCAAATACCTCTGCAAGATATGCGTCTGGGCTATGTACCTTACCTGCCCATCCTGCATCACCATACCACCTGTACGAAGAACGAAGTCAAGGAGAGAGCTGTGCAAAAAGCTACAAATATGCTGGCCTTTTTTGACCATTTTTCAGAGTATTTTTTTGTTTTAAGTGTTTTTTTTTATTTGTTAAAGGAAGATTGCGTGGTGATCCCCTTTTAATAATACACTTTTGTATTTTCTTTGCTTTGGTCTCGACCAGCACTCGTAATCATTAACTTTCATTCAATGAAACAAAAAAAATCACTGACTTCCGAAAGTAAATATATTTTCCACTTTTCAGTTTTACTAAAAACAGATTGACAAACCAACGTCTTTCTACATCAATAAAGTGATAAATATCTCGTACTAGTTTCATTAAACGCTGTCGACACAAACTTGACCTAATCTTTATAGGCATAAGCTTTAAAATCAGTGGCACGTGTCTGATGTCATTTGACCACTCTCCCTTAATGGAAAGCCTAATTGATGGAGGTTTTAAAATGGAAGTTACCGTGATTATACTAGAACAGTTAACATACTAAATTGCCAATTGCATCGTCTGCCTAACTTTTTCTCAACTATGTTGGGGTCAGCTTCCAGTCTAACCGAATGCAGCTGAATACCAGTATTTTACATGGAGCGACTGCCTATCTGACTTTCACCACCCTGGATGACACGATAACTCTTGGTAATACTGGTTATGAAACTTTCAGGCTTCTGAATATCTGTAACGACTGTAAGAAATCTACAAATGACAGCCGGGACCAAATTCTGTGGTCACCCAACTGCGGACCGACATGTAGAATCTTTGATCAACCCCTGCGGCTGTTATTACACGCCCGCCTCGTGGTACAGTCGTCATAATTAATCATCATCATCATCAGCCTATTAATGTTTCATTCAACTGCCGGTACACAGAGCTCTTCTCTAAGAGGGAATAATCCACCACGCAGGCCCGGTGCTGAATCGTCATAATTGTATACATAGTTTTTTTTGCCTGTTAGCTTCATTATAGTTACCTAAACTACCTTTTATGTCCTATAGGAGGGGAGGAAGCTATAGAACACTTCTTCTTCCTCACGCTTTGCCCGCGCTCATACATGTATTGATACAGGCTGGCCGTTTCGGAGTACTAAATACACACTTAACCTTTTTGAAGGGCGTTGCCATGGTTACCAGGTATTATTATTTAGCGCTGTTGCATAATTCTAACGGTTTTTTAGCATGTCATCTTGGTATAAATCCTATAAAGATGTTGTCATTTTGATTCGGGTAAGCTTTTAGGCGTTTAGCAGTCGATGGAAAATGCTGTCAACCACCAATGCATGAAAAAACGACGTGGATTGAGCAGGTTAGGAAAGAACAGTCTTTTCACTCAGGCAGACAAAATATACAGCGTTAAGGCGATTACATGAGCTAAATTAGCAACTCTATTTGTGGTGGTTCAAACTTCGCCTGTACCTAATACTGTTAGAATAAAGTTCTAATTTATTAGCTTGCACTACTCATTCACTGCCTGCCTAATAGTGCGAAATGAGTGGTTTCGATAGATTTACAAAAAAAATCTATGGATTGGACTAAAAAATAAAACACTATCATGATAATATGCGGCTTGAAGAACGATTTGCAAAAAAATCTGTTAAAAGATGTTTTTAGAGATAAGGTCGTGATTTTTTATCGAGGAATATTAAATGTATTGTGTTTAGCATGTTCTAGCATATATGCCCCTGAATAATATCATATATTTTTCTGGTTTTGTTTATTGCAGTGAATCATATACTTTTAGGCATTATAAAACTCGCGTTTAGTTCATGTAGTCGCCTTAAACCGTTAACGCTATAATTCCAACTGATACTGTTGGCTAGCATTAGCCTACTGTTGGGCAAAGGCTTCTCCTCATGACTTTCAGTTATTTCTATGCAGGACTTATGTGGACCACTGGTCGTTGGTTTTATCCAGGTCATCCCAATATTAACATTTAGTAACTTTTAAAAAGGATTTGAAAAAATACTTTTTTAATAATGTAATAAAACAAATTGGCCATGAAACAATCTTGCATTTTGAATAAATACTACATACATTTTGTTAACACTATTTTTTTGTGAATTTATTACATATTTTTTATTTTTATTATTTATTACAATAAAAGTGGCGTAATAATAAAATCTCTAAAAATAGTCAGTCACCCAGCTTGAAAACTATTTTTAGAGAATCTTTTTTTTTTGCCAATATTAGCAATTGTTTGACTAGAATGGTAAGACGGATCTCAATAGTTGTAATTTGACTAAAATATTTTTGGTTTGCGTTCCTTTTGACGGCAATTGCGTAAAACATCATAAAGTTAACTAAATTGCGTGAGATGAGCTGTTGAAATTTTGGTAAAATGAAAATCTCATTTTTCACTTCATACAATGATTAAACTCAAAATCATAAACATTTTGAAGACATTTCTCAGGTCATCTTAGTTCAATTTATCACTTAAAAGTGGAATTTCTATTTTAAATTCAAATTCTAAATACCAAATCAAATTTATAAAAAGGAAAACATTTCAAAATCAGTCATGAAACATTACACAATAATGATGCCCTATACATTTTTAGCCAGAAATTCAGTCATAATAGTTTCCATGCCCATCTTTTTCACAAAACATTTTATTAGAATTATAATTAAAAAATACCAGCAGAGAACAATTAAAAAAAACAGCAAAACATAAATAAAAAAATGACTATCGGTTCTTTGTTTATTTTACACGGTGATAATTATTTTTGTTACATAATATTTATTTATTTTAATTATTTACTTATAGCCAAGGTTTTTGAATGCCGGTTCGTCGTTGAGATTGTGTTCGAAGAAGGGGCTCTCCCGGAAGATCACTGACGCGTCAGCTATGTGCATTTGTCTCTTGCCATATCTGAAAAGAACAAAAATGAAATGTATCAGAATATAATATCACACCACCTGTTTTGTGTAACAATAAAAATATTATTGTGTATGCATTTTTTTCCAATTCTTCCAATAGTATATTGCACAATCGGATTTATGTGTGCTTTTCTCATAATTAACTTTATCGTTTCAAGGCCGATGTTTCAATAACGTGTGTTATACTTTCTGAAAGCTTCATGCCTGTGGTCGAAAGTTCAGCGTCAAGTTGGTAGATGGCGCTGTTTACTTCGAATAGGGACATCTACCGTCAAATAGCTAAATCAAAAGCTCAGAAAAGGGTACTGTCATTACAAGTAACTGCATTCCCAATTCCCACGAGTGAATTTTTTACATTCATGCGTTGTCTTCTTAGATAAAATATAGAAAAAAAAGAATGATTCACCATTAGGAACACGCGTAAGTGAATAGCTAATTTATGTAAAAAAGAAAGAAAACCCATTTTCAATAAAATGCCGCCCAACGTGGGACTACATAATATAATGGCGCCCAACATGGGGCATTGTAAGTAGTTTTATACTTCTTACTTTTCTTTTTTAAACACTCAAATCACTTGTTAGTCGAGAAATTATTTAAAAATGATTTCCTTAAAATTGGCGCACATTTAATTTTAAACTGATTTTCTGTGTTTCCAATTTTAAGCTGTACAGAACTCTCAGGTCTGTGTTGTATCTAGTAATATTTTTTTCATAGTTTCTATATTAAATATCCGGCTTCCAGTTTACCTATGACTTTGTTACTAGATGGCGTGACTACGAACACAGCATGCCATTTCACCGCTATATTTAAGTTGGAAACTAGTCGAGCGATCCTAATGCAAACAAGTTAACCCAAAATACAAGCACAATAATGTTTATTTATTTATTATAATCATTAACACATACATTTGTTTTAACAGGTAAAACCCAAGCTAACAAAAGTAGTCATGTATAACTAATTGTCCAGACCCAACTAACGGGTCTGGGTGAGCATAAGTTACACAGTAACACAGAGAACATGCTAACTTGCTAAGTGTCACCCTCTGGAATTCCGCCAAAGAACAAGATTGCGATCATTTTTTTGTTCCACACCATACCTGAGAACCTTCTAGTTACGGAGATATGGCGGTCAAAGTTACAGCTTTTTGACAACTTTTTTTTAAAATACAAGTTTTTTTTTTAGATTTTCACTTTTAACACCTCCACGACCCCCGTACTATTCAATCTATCCATCAGCACAATGTTTTAAGTGCGTTACATTGAGTTCTACCACAAAACATGATTTATAACCTCAAACAAAAAAGTTGTTTCCCAGCAATATTTTTTGCGTAAAGTTACTTAGTTTGATGTACAGAATGCTTGGTTAACGGCTTCGTGATGAGGTGGTTTACACCCTGTATATCCTAACGCCGATATTACATCACTGAGTAATCTTACTGCACGAATCTGGTGCGAACTTTAATGTTGTTAGAAGGACTTTCTCACCTTCCTCTCCCATGGACAGAGTAATACTCCTGTAACTCCTTCAGATAGTTGGAGATCTGCTCAGCGGTATCAAACCGCTCCGGACGGCGCGGGCGTGGGTACTGCGCCTGCGTCGCGCACGACAAGATGGCCGACAGCAGCAAGATGGCGGAGAGTAGGAGACGCATTTTGACTGGAAGAAATAGAGAATAAGGTTGGATATTAGAAGTAGGTAAATGGGTATTTGGGGTAGTGAGCGCTTAGTTTGGGGTCTCTGTCGACCGACCGAGTGACTTTACGGAAGACAGTGGCGACGTGCAGCCGTATTTAGTCTCCTCTGGGAATGTGCTATAAAAGGAGTTGGACAGAAGGGAAATCGGGGTGCTCTTCTAAGAGTTAATGTTGCCCCCATTCTTCTACTGATAGTGGTAATCGAGTTAGTGAAGTTAGTACTCTAATATATAAATCTCATGGTTTATCTCCAAAGACCACACACGTTTTAAATACCCATACAACAAGATTATCATCTTCCTACCCTTGTTCAATGTTATTTGGAGTCAGCGCAACACGATTTTTAGGGTTCCGTAGCCAAATGGCAAAAATGGAACCCTTATAGATTCGTCATGTCCGTCTGTCTGTCGGTCTGTCTGTCTGTCCGTCCGTATGTCACAGCCACTTTTTTCCGAAACTATAAGGACTATGCTGTTGAAACTTGGTAAGTAGATGTATTCTGTGAACCGCATTAAGATTTTCACACAAAAATAGAAAAAAAACAATACATTTTGGGAGTGCCGCCCATACTTAGAACTGAAAGTCAAAATTATTTTTTTTCGTCAAACCCATACGTGTGGGGTATCTATGGATAGGTCTTCAAAAATGATATTGAGGTTTCCAGCATCATTTTTTTCTAAACTGAATAGTTTGCGTGAGAGACACTTCCAAAGTGGTAAAATGTGTGTCTCCTAATTTAGAAGTTACAGGCAGAAGTTACCCTGTAACTTCTAAATTAGAATGATAAAACTAAAAAAATATATGATGTACATTACCATGTAAACTTCCACCGAAAATTGGTTTGAACGAAATCTAGTAAGTAGTTTTTTTTAATACGTCATAAATCGTAAACAGCAATTTACCTTTCATTCAATCTGCTACGGAACCCTTCATGGGCGAGTCCGACTCGCACTTGGCCCCTTTTTTTATTTTTCATACTCCCCTGTCTATAAAAAAATAAGAGGCCTCCCTTACAACCTTACTGAAACTTTCATGCGTAAGTCCCATTCGCACTTGGCCAGTTGTTACAGTCACGTAAACAACACGAAAAAACCTCGCGACATGAATGTGTAGTGAAGCATGCTACTTAGTTATCATAATCACGCCAAAGTTAGGAAATAATCCGTCAGTATCACGGGTTCCGGATCACTGACAAACACGAGTGATACCACAGACAATAGGTTTATAATGTATGTTCAGACTTTCGATACTTTTCGTTGCAGATTTTTTATACAACGTGTAACAAAAAGGGTATAGTCATATGAAAGGGTGTGCTTTAGACCACCAAACTGAACAACTTTCTCTATGGGACCACCATCGTAATCGTAAAAAAATAATCAGCTGTTTCATACATTTGGTCGAGTAGGTATTGGAATTTAGTATGGGGCCGTTGAAATTTTTTTCGCGATTAGGTTTTGGTTCCATGGAGAAAGTTGTTTAGTTTGATGGTCTGTAGCACACCCTTTCATATGACTATACCCTTTCTGTTACACGTTATATACGAGTATATTCAGGTTAATAAACGTTTACTGGTATTCAGCTGCACTGGAAGCTGATCTCAACATAGTTGGGAAAATGCTAGGTAGATGATGATGAGGTATCTAAGGCTTAAATTACTGTCACGCTGACGGGCGGTTGCTCATGGTCGGTCGCGTGCAAGTATACACTGTTCTATATAGCACCGTATTGCGACGCTGACGTTAGCGGTGCGATTTCTGTTTGTAATTTATTTCAATACAATTAATTTTCACGCTAAGCCGTCGGGTTTTACTTCAGCTAAAGCCACGCTTGCCTAGGTTGGTCTGTGGATGGGTAACTTAAAACATACCGAGTTTCCTCCGTGACGAAAGCACGTTAAGCCGTTGGTCCCGGCAGTCATCTGTAGATTTTGGCAGTAGTGTGAGGCGGTTCATAAGTCCAGACAGACTGACAACCAGTCTTACCAAGGGGTATCGTATTATAGCAACTATACTAACTGGGTTGTGGAAATCAGATAGGCAGTCGCTCCGTGTAAAATACGCATCCGCTCACTGCTGCATCCCAAAAAAAGTACACAAAAAAGGTATATATGTAGTATATCAACTATCTGGTGTACACGACACAAGCCTTGCTTAGTGTGGCACTAGATGGCGCTGTGTGTTAATGTCCAGCGATATTTATTTATTTTATCCGGTTAGACTGGAAGTCAACCCCAACTTAGTAAGGAAAAGGCAGGCAGATTATGATTACGATGAACATTGTTCCGCAAGAGAACCAAGGTCACCGACGCGACGTAGCCCGAAGAATTGCTAAACTTAAGTGGCAGTGGGCAGGGCACAATCAGTTGAAACCTTAGCCTCAGCTAGGAATATCAGAAACCTCTTTTCAACTCTTCTATAACCAAACCCACATGTAAAACAACAAAATACCCGCAGTTATTAATGAAATTACGCGAACGCCTATGGGCCATAACTGTGAAGAGGTCTGCACACAATGGACGATGTTTGTGGAGCTCTCGAACGGACCAAAACGTCAGTGTTAAAATTAACAATGCACTTTCACAATGTGGGGAAGTATTGTGGTCAGTCTTTTCCGCGATTATTGAGAGGGAATAGTTAAAGGGAATGGCTTTTTTGGCCAGCAGTGGAAAGATACAGGTTAACTGCAGTGATCAGTATTAGTTAATGAGCAAAACTTGCCAACAGAATGAGTGAGTGTTTCCAAAAAAAAAACTGCATCCAAATCGGTGCACCCGTTTAAGAGCTACGGTGCCACAGACAGACACACATAAAACGTCAAACTTATAATACCCCTCTTTTTGCATCGGGGTAAATCAAATTAAAAGTTTTGTCATTTCGATTTTCGTGATTATTCTTTTGGTATTTTTCAGCATATCTGAGATTGTCCACAGGTGCCTAGAAGCTATAGTACCTCACCTATTAACTCAAGAAAGCCAAAAACTCCTAGATTGTAGCTATCAGACCACGGGATCGTTCAATACGGCGACACTTGGAGGCCTATGTCCAGCATTGAACGTCTTTCGGCTTAACCATTTTTTAGGGTTCCGTAGCCAAATGGCAAAAAACGGAACCCTTATAGTTTCGCCATGTCTGTCTGTCTGTCTGTCTGTCTGTCTGTCTGTCTGTCCGCGGATAATCTCAGTGACCGCACCAGAAAGCTGAAATTTGGTACCAATATGTATATCAATCATGCCGACAAAGTGCAAAAATAAAAATTTAAAAAAACATTTTTATTAGGGTACCTCCCCCAGACGTAAAGTGGGGAGCGATTTTTTTTTTAATTTTGACCCTGACGTGTGATATATTGTTGGATAGGTATTTAAAAATGAATAGGGGTTTTCTAAAATCATTTTTTGATAATATTAATATTTTAGGAAATAATCGCTCCGAAAGTCAAAAACAATGTGTCCCCCCCCCCTCTAACTTTTGAACCATAAGTTTAAAAAATATGAAAAAAATCACAGAAGTAGACCTTTATATGAACTTTCTAGGAAAATTATTTTCAACTTGATGAGTTGAATAGTTTTTGAGTTATATAGCACTTTTTCAAAAAAACGCAAATGATAACTTTGTTTTTCATACAAATACTATGAAAAACAAAGTTATTTTTGCTGACGAAAAATGTTGGTATTTTTAATGGTCTGGGAAGCTACGGAACCCTACAGTGAGCGTGGCCCGACACGCTCTTGGCCGGTTTTTTTTTTTCATCAAGATCCCTGACAATCAAAATCATCAAGTGACTTCTCCTACTCTGGGCGGAGCGGGAGGGAGTGTCAGACTTTTACTGACTAAAATCCATCTATGTGCCTTCCTCACCATTTATCTTCCGGGGCCACGGTATCTCTTTCGAACAGTCCCGCAGCCCAAGCTATAGAATACCTTGACTTATTTAAACTTTCACGATCAGACAGAACACATTATATAACAAATAAAAACGGGTATTTATCGCGAATTTACCGTTAATTTAAGGGGCCGGCGGAGTATACGTATTTCATACAAACGTAATACCAACATTATTTGTGAATCAAACATATTCTTAAAGTAGTGTGTATTTATTTCGATTGGATTACAGAATATCTATGTTCCCAAATATATTTTTTGAGAGGACAATGATACAAAGACGAGATATGAGGAATTTAAAATTTCTATTGAAAACTTATTTTTCTTATAACTCTTGTTAAAATCAGTGTCCAATCAAAATATATATTTGGGAACCTAGATATTCTGTAATTCAATCAAAATAAATACACACTACCTTAGGAATATGTTTAGTTTATAAATTATTTTTGTATTACGTTTGTATGAAATACGCATGCTCCGCAGGCGTCTTAAGCCCGACGCGCGACGTTTCGACCGGATTGCACCAGCTGTGGTCTCCCCGCGGTACCTTGACTTAGTTTACTGGGAGCGACTGCCTATCTGACATCGTAAAAGTCACGAGAAACCCTGGATAAGGGACGCACAAAATCGGGAAGTGTGGAAGAAAAAGCGGAGGCTTATATCCAGCAGTGGGTGATGATGATGATCTACCACAAAAAACATGCACAACACCAATGAAAAAAATCAATCTTGAAAAAAGGCACTTGAGAAAATTAAAGCATGCAATGGGGACTATCGCGCATGAAATCGCCGCTAGCGGCGCTCGTGTAGAGTAAGGTCTTCCGAAATGTCAGATGTCATAGATTGTTCACGCAATGCGCTTTTTTGATTACGTATTTTTACTAATATTCGCATTTGTGGTCTAGATTGAGCCATTCCTGATTAATAATGACTCATTTTTAGTAACAAGTTTGATTTTCAACATGTAATTTGTTAGTACTTGGAGGAAAAAATATTTTTGAATGTTTAATGCACACTTTACTTATCATAAAGTTCTTGGTACTTTAAAGTATTAAATAGAATGAATGACAGGACCTTACTCGGCAGTGGCGCCATCTGGTGAACTCAAAAAGATAGCCCTAATTCCAAGTTTCCAACGCGCTATCGAAAATAATCAACGTGTAGAAATAGCTCCATAGTTTTATTGTCAGACTAAATAGATTAACTTTACACTAGCGCTAGATTCCCATCACTAATTACCACTATCGTGGGTTGTAAACTAGTGATGTACCTATCGATAACAAATATCACATGAAAGAGATAGAGGTGGAGCTTTATCGATAATATGAAGTATCGATAGTCCTAGCTTTCCGTTATTATCTTGATTAGTTTTTAATGTTTAATCTTTTAATTCTGCGTGTGGGCTTTGATATATTAATTAGGATATTGAGTGTTAGTGGAGGTTGTAAAAATTTGAGTGGATTTCTGATGTCTGGGGGACTTGCAATCGTGGTTTATGGCTTCAAAGTGGTGTAGAGATTTTATTTTCTAAACTGGATGGATGTCCTGTCTCATTGACGTGTTTGAAAGTTAGGTATATATATATGTAACACATGTTTCGTGCATGCATCGTGGGCAGGGCACATTGCTCGCAGAACGGATGGCCGATGGGGCCGAAAAGTTCTGGAGTGGCGATCGCGAACCGGAAGACGATGCGTTGGAAGACCTCCCACTAGGTGGACCGATGACCTGGTGAAGGTTGCGGGAACCCGATGAATATGAGTCGCACGGGACCGGTCAATGTGGCGACACTTGGGGGAGACCTATGTCCAGTAGTGGACGTCTTTCGGCTGATCCTAAACTTATGATGATGATGTTATGTTGTGCTTGTTTTCGCCGAACGATTAAGCGACTGCTGACCGTGAGGTCCTGGGTTTAATTCCCGGGTCTGGCGAAATTTTATTGGGTTTTCCATCAAGAGTTTCAGTAGCAGCCGCCGGATTCTGGATTTATGCTCGGTTGATGGTAATTGGCACGCCCCCATTTACATGTGAATTAAACATAGCTGGTGAAATATGGGTTATTACTAAGTGAGCTCGTGGCTAAATAATATCAGCCGCTCGGGTCGATCTTTCGCTCGGGTTAAGCCATGCTTGCCTAGGTTGGTCTGTGGATGGGTGACCACCCTTACATACCGAGTTTCGTCCGTGCCTCGCAAAGCACGTTAAGCTGTTGGTCCCGGCTGCCATTTGTCCATCTTTGATAGTCGTTACAGGGAGTAGGCGTAGCAACGCCCGTGTCCTCGTAGCGGCGATCGGCGGCAGCGACCTCTCGGTCCTGGTTCAATCCATGGTCCGGAGCGAGACGGAATGGAAAGTCACCTCCTTCTAAAAGCAGTCATGCTAGCGAAAGAGGTGGCGGAACGCGAGAGGGAGAGAACCACTCGCCCCAGCCGCCACGGGAGACGCACCGGGCGTCGGGGGCCACGTGGTGGCTACCGGCCACCGTAGACGCGGGCCTGTGGACGGTGAGCTATGGGCTAGCTAGCTGTCGTGTTCCACGCGCGCCTCAAAGAGATGTCAGCAAATTGAAGGAGCCCGCAAGGGCCGAAGCCTGCCGGGGCTGCGAGACTGTTCGAAAGAGAAACCGTGGCTCCGGAACAAAAAGGGCGAAGAAGAAACATGGATGGGATTTAGTCAGTAAAAGTCTGCCACTGGCTCCCGCTCCGCCCAGAGTGGGAGAAGTCATTTGACGATAACCCATCCAAAAAAAAAGTGGGTATAACAGTATTATATTATCTGTGGTATATCAATGAATGCCATCGTCATTAGAAGATCGATATTGAACGTTCTTTGATGGTCAATTCAATCATTTTGTATTTTGTTGTCTGTTGACCTGTCTCTTACCCTTTCACATCTAAACGGCTGGAAAATATTGATAGGTTATATTGGACAATATTGGATAGGTTATAATCTAGGTAAGGACAGAAATTACTTACGTTTTACCACAGTAGTGCGTTCCGATGGGATTCTTTTCCGACCACCAGTCCAGCGTAGTCGAAGCAAAAGTTAATAAGTAGGTAGGTAAGACTATAAAATGCAGTTGGATTTAACTCAAAAAGCTCAAAAGTCTTTCATCAAGGTTATCAAAAGAGAGCTGCTTACAAGGTAAACGATTTAAATGTGTTTTCCAAACTAATTACAAACTTCAAAGATGTTTTCAGGCGCCATCTTGTTGTTGTTATTGCAGAGTAGAGTGATAAACACAGTTGGAAAGAAGTGAAATATTTAATATATATTATTATAAAAATTACACATGACATATGTACAAGAAAAATAGTTGCCGAGTGACAAACAGAACAAACACCAGCTTTCACATTTGAATATAAAGTCTATTCTCTAGATGGCCAGCGTTACACTTACAACACCCCCCCATAACGTGGGCATCATGATAGCTTCATGCCACACCAAGCTGACGA
Organism: Xestia ashworthii; assembly: GCA_950022955.1. NCBI lineage: Eukaryota > Metazoa > Arthropoda > Insecta > Lepidoptera > Noctuidae > Xestia > Xestia ashworthii. The sequence continues at coordinate 2,619,541 of OX465575.1, forward strand.
GTGAACACCTCGTGCTTGACACAGCCCAGGGGCTTAGTGAACACATCTGCTAACATCTCATCCGTAGGGATGTATACAATTTCTACGTTAAACCTATCTATCATATCTCTAACGTAATGAAATCTTATTTCTATATGCTTGCTCCGTCTGTGATGAGTGTGATTGATAGCAAGCTGTATAGCAGATTGATTGTCACAATACATTACTATTTTACAACTAGTCGTCATTAGCAATTCTTTAATTAAAGCTTGTAGGAACACCGCTTCTCTACTCGCTTCGCTCAAGCTGCAATACTCCGCCTCGGTGGACGAAAGCGATATGCAAGACTGTTTGTAGCTACCCCAAGATACCGAATTACCGCCGTATTTAAACACATACCCCGTGTACGACTTACGGTCAGGATCTGCCGCCCAATCTGCGTCAGAATAACCCTCAAGAACGGGAACTACATTCGACTTCTTAAATACCAAAGCCTTTTGCTTAGTACCTTTAAGATATCGCAGTACACGCTTAGCTTGATTCCAATGGAATTCCGTATAACAACTGTTAAATTTACTTAAATATGACACGGCAAACGAAATGTCAGGTCGCGTAGTTACACATAAATACATAAGACTACCAATCAACTCTTGATACGGAAACTTTGTTATAACGTTATTTGTAGCATTATTAGAACTCTCAATGATCGAACTAACATTAGTTATCATGGGAGACTTTACAGGCTTACAGTCTGGCATGCCAAAACGATCTAACATATTGTCAATCCGCTTTTCCTGACTAAGTTTGATGGAAGTTGCATCACGTTCTACCTTTATACCTAACATGTTTCGTACCGGGCCTAAGTCTTTGAGTTTAAAAACATTTAACAAAGAACTTTTTAACGTCTCAGCCAGACGTTTATCATTATAGAACACGAAAAAATCGTCAACATACAGAGCGATAAAAACAATCGACGCACCTGATCTCTTAGTGAAGATGCAGTCCTCTTGTTTACACTGTCTGTATCCCAAAGAAAGTAAGACATCTTTTACCTTTTGGTACCAGGATCGCGATGCTTGCTTCAACCCATAAATAGCCTTTCGTAATCTATAGACTTTGTTCTCACTCCCAGGGCATATGAAACCTTCCGGTTGTTGCATAAAGATCTCCTCCTGCAAATCTCCATTCAGGAATGCTGTCTGCACGTCCAAATGATCAATTTTAAGTTTCATTTCTACTGCCAGAGATAGTAACAATCGTATAGAACAATGACGAACGACCGGTGAAAAAGTTTCTTGGAAATCTTCACCATATCTTTGAGTAAAGCCTTTAGCTACCAACCTTGCCTTATAACGTGTAATGTTCCCATCCGAGTCTCGTTTAAGGGTAAAAATCCACTTATTTTTAACGACGTTCTTGTCAACCGGTTTATCAGTAAGCTCCCAAGCTCCGTGCAAGACAAAAGAATCGATTTCCTCTTTCATGGCCTTCTGCCATAACTCTTTATCTTCACATTTTAAAGCTTCTTTGACAGTACGTGGCTCTATGGGCTCTGTCACATTACACACGTTAGTTATGTTACAGGTTGTCTTAGGCATACGTGGACGTAGGTTATATCGTGTACTAGTAGACTCTGGTGCCAATTCAGGCGACGTTACCGAATCTTTACTAGCCTCGCGTTCACACTCCAACTCAACAGGATGATTTGGTGATTCTGCAGGAACTGTATCTGGCTCCGCCTCAACCGACGTAGTCTCCAGCATCTCCCTCTCATCATCACCTCCTGTAAGATAAATAGGTTCAAACACACGTTTTGGCCCTATTTTAGATTTTCTCCCTGGAAACACAGATTCGTTGAACACCACATCACGTGATACAACGATCTTATTGTCATCAGGGTTGAACAAACGATATCCTTTGACGTTATCACAGTAACCTAAAAAGATTAGCCTTCTACTTTTGGGGTCTAACTTTTTACGTTTACAGTCATCTACATGAGCAAATGCCTCGCAACCAAAGACACGCAGATTTTTAAGGCTCACTTTCTTACCACTCCACACTTCCTCTGGTAATCTACCAGAAAGTCTCGAGCTTGGCGATCTGTTGATCAGAAACGCCGCAGTGTTTACAGCCTCTGCCCACATCTTGTCATCGAGATTTGCGTTATACAGTAGACATCTGACCTTGTCAAGTAAAGAACGATTCAGGCGCTCGGCGGATCCATTCTGCTGACTAGAATATGGTACCGTCAGCTGATGTACAATGCCTTTCTTTTTAAGAAAGTCCGTCAACTCAGCATTAACGTACTCAGAGCCATTATCTGTTCTCATTACCTTGACTTTTGCACTACACTGATTCTCTACCAGTCTAATAAAATCTTTAGTGTACTTACACACTTCACTCTTCTTTGCAATGGGATAGACGAACACCTTTCTGGAGTAGTCGTCTAGAAACGTGAGGACGTAGCGCTTGCCTCCGAGAGAAGTAGTCGGCATCGGCCCCAAGACGTCACTATGAATGAGCGCCAGCCGCGCCTCGGCCATCTGTTTGTTATGATTGGTCACAAAGGGAGCGCGGGATTGCTTACCCTTAAGACACACATCACAAACTTTCTTCTGAGTAGTAACCTGAAAGTCAATATCATTAGCTACCTTCCTAAGTGATGCCAAGCTGTCAAAATTAATATGAGCTAAACGTTGATGCCATAACATCATATCCTTAGACGTAGATGACGTTGTCAGATTGACTTTACCCACAGAATCGAGCCTGTAAACTCTCCCAACTTTCCTAGCATGTATAACTAATTTACCAGTTTTAAATATGTTACATCCATTTTTATCAAAAATAAATTTAAATCCCTTTTCTGCAAGAGTAGATACAGATATTAAATTAACAGTAAGGTCAGGTACAAGCATTACATCTTTTAAAGTAGTATCTATCGTATGTCCACGAGAGTTAACCGTAAAATGTACGTCACCTTTCCCATTCACATCTAACTTCTTGCCGTCAGCAACACAAACCTCCTTAGTCGACGACTCATCCAGAGCTTGAAACCATTCTTGGCGTCCTGACATATTATCTGTCGCTCCAGAATCAATGATCCACGAACTGTCAGTGTTAAGTGCAGACAACACCATGGAAGTTGACGTCGCTCCATTACGGTCCAATTGAGGACAATCCTTCTTGACATGTCCTTTAGAACGACACTTCCAACACCACAACTTGTTCGTACTTGACGAGGTACTAGCGTGATTTGATGGACTTGAGGCTTTTTTCTTCTCGCCTCGAGAGCTAGCCTTTTCATTACTACGATTCCGTGTAAATAAGCAGCCATCGCCATTATCAGCGGTGCTCCCTTTCCATCTCTTATCTTGAAGAAGTTTTGTTTTTACCATATCTGTAGTTATGTCTATACTAGAATGCTCAAGAGCCATTATCATTGGGTCATAATCTTGAGGCAACCCTTGGAGCATAATAGCAGCCAGAAATTCATCATCAAGTGGTTTCTTCATACTACTGAGTTGTTCAGCTAGTGACAAGATCTCGTTGACATAAATCTCCATGCTATCGAATTGTTCTAGCTTAATAGAGCATAAAGTTCGCAGACACGACAATCTCCTATGCAACCCGGTGTCATCGTAAGCCTTCTGCAAGGCATCCCATACATCCTTTGCAGTTTTCGCCTGCACAATGTGAGAATAGCACGATTTTTCAACACTCAAACATAGCCTCGCTCGAGCTTTCTCCTCTCTACGAGCTAATTTGTTAGCGTTCTCACCTGAGTTTTCGTATTTTCCAGTAATACATTGCCACAAATCCTCGAATATAAGTATATTTTGCATTTGAAATGCCCAATCGCGATAGTTGATGGTACCTTTCAGCTTTTCCATCGTAACTTTCGAATTAGTATACTCATCCATATTTCGAGTAAAATAATAATATTTTCACAAAATATTTACACTTCACACATGTAGCACATAACCTGTTGTTGTTATTGCAGAGTAGAGTGATAAACACAGTTGGAAAGAAGTGAAATATTTAATATATATTATTATAAAAATTACACATGACATATGTACAAGAAAAATAGTTGCCGAGTGACAAACAGAACAAACACCAGCTTTCACATTTGAATATAAAGTCTATTCTCTAGATGGCCAGCGTTACACTTACAACACATCTTGGTCTCTGGTGACGGAAGCAGGTTATCTTGAAACATTTTTGTTCATACATTTTTGAATAAATCAACATACTTTTCTGAATCAAGGCTAAATAATAACAGCCGCTCGGGTCGATCTTTAGGTTAAGCCGTGCTTGCCTAGGTTGGTCTGTGGATGGGTGACCACCACATTTACAAACTGAGTTCCCTCCGTGCCTCGGAAAGCACGATAAGCTGTTGGTCAGGGCTGTCATTTGTCCATGTTTGGCAGTCGTTACAGGTAGTCAGCGGCCAAAAAACAGACAACCAGTCTTAGCAAGTGGTATCGTATTACCCAGTATTAACTGGGTTCTGAAGGTCAGATAGGCAGTCGCTCCATGTAAAATACTGGTATTTAGCTGCATCCGGTTAGAATGAAAGCCGACCTCAACATTGTGAAAAGGCTAGGCAGATGATGGTGATTTTTCAGAAACATATATACAAACAGATATTATGTTTTTGAGTTGTAGTGTGTAATTATTTTTATTGTACTTTTAAATCTGTGTCAGTAAGTTATTTTTAATTGTTATTTTCATTTGATTTTTTTTTCCTCTTTTTCTCATTGTGTGTACGCAAAAATATAGTGCATGTGGTGCTCTTCTTTAAGTGATGGGGCACAGACTTAAGGTTGTACTGTATGCAAAAATGTAATAGTGTACTCATTGTTGAAGAGCCAAATAAAATAAATAAATAAATAAATAAAAACATGGCGTCAGTTAATGATTGCATTTGGCCCATCAATGTATCTTCAACGTCAATGGATTTGGTAAAAACGAATTCAAAAGTAAAAAAAAAACAACCGAGGAAAGACATTCTTTTAAGAAACGTTATTTGAAGAAGAAAAAGATGGTTGCAAACAACCTCATCACGAAGCCGTCAACCAAGCATTCTGTACCTCAAACAAAAAATATTGTTCGGAAACAATTTTGGTTTTTGGGGTGAAAAAACACGTTTTACAGCTGTAGGACTCAATGTAACGCATTCAAAAAAGTCGCTGATGAATGCATTTAATAGTACATGGGTCGTGGAGGTATTGAAAGTAAAAGGCGTTAGCATTTACTAAAAAAAAAAATGAAAGAGTTGGAACTTTGACCCCAAATATCTCCGTAACGATAAATTTCGCAACCTTTGGATCAAATTAAAAATGACAGCGTCAGCGTGATCTTACTTCAAAATGGCGGCCCAAATGTTTACGTTCCATGATGTCAGATGCGTTCCAGTACCACAAAACTTTTTTTTTTTTTTTTTTTTTGTTTTTTTTTTTTTTGGATAGGGCATCTCGCAGTTCAGTCTACGAAGACTGGCTTCTGCTTAACCGGGCAAGTCCTGTGGATGCCTTGAATTTAAGGCCTCCAGCCAGGGCAAAAATGACTAAAAACTAAGCGACAGCGCTCTAAGGGCACCCCCTGTGGGGTACGGACCTCGGCTTAGGGCGTCGCTGGGGGCAGCAAAGGGACAGGCTGGATCTGATTGTCTTTATTTAGGGACTGTTTTATTGCTAAAGGCTCAGCATCGCGGGCTGGCTCAGGCAAGGGTCGGGGAGGGATTGACTTGGGATTACGCGCCGGACCTCGGCGGCGAGGTCGGAAGGTTTTCGGTTTGTATTTGTACAATCTACGAACTGTACTGGTATCTTTCCTACTCTCTTGCAAGATAGTGATCGGATCGTATGTACCACAAAACATTAGACGACAGCGCTTTATATCACCTGAATATAACCCGACCAGTGAAATTGCTCGTTTGTTTCGTATTACACGTATGACAATTTAAGTTGATTTAATTTGGGAGTATTTGTGGTTGATTGAATAGGCTTGTGTCCTAAAAAAATCTAATTAGTCCGTCAGTTAGATTATAAAAAAATATTTGACCCGTATTTTTTCTTTTGTTACATAAACCAAAATTGACGAAGATACGACGCTTTTAAAATTCGCAATACGTCACGCCGTGCTATAGTTTTTAGTGCGTTGTGACGTCACGAGCCCCCCCTCCCGAGTTTTGATGCGTTTTATCTTTGTCAGTACTCAGTGATTTACAAAAACAAAAAATACGTGTCCATTATTTTCCAATACTCTAACTGACGGACTAATTAGTTTTGCAATTTATTGATGGGGGAAACTAGCCTGTTGTTGCTACGTTACTTAGTAGAAATTCTTCGTTTACAAAAATTATAGTTTCTCGTGGCGCGGACTATAGAAGGTTCAGGTATGGTCTAGAACTCTAGAACAAAAATAAATCGCAATGACGGGGAGAACAGGAGCCTTTAAAATAAAAGATGGCGGCAGATGGCCGCTTCGTTAATGGTACTTTTACACCCATTATTATGTTAAGGTGTAACTCAGAGACCACTTAGTAAAACTTTTTAGTAGTCTCAAGAGTTAAATAAAGCTTTTATGGAAGTGCATTTGAATAATCTTTACATATTTTTGAGGTAAAGCTGTAGGTAGGTACCTCTATTTGTTTGTCTAGCCTAGTATCTGAATGTCTAAGATCTTCTTAGTTAGTTTAAGTTTTTAACTGCATTGTTTGTGCACATAGGTTTATCCTCTTCTGCAAATCTCGCAACTCAAGTATGGTTTGCTGTAAGAAAACCCAATTCTGGGTTAAGCTCGCCGTTGTACATAATTTGTGTATATTTTAATTTTGTGTGCATTTTTGTTTGTTAATTTTTGTGTGCATTAAAGAATAAGAATAAGAATCTTCTTTACCTAAAAGGTTGATTTTGCTGATTAAGTACCTACTCACTGGCAGACGTCACGCGGTTCCCGTTCCCGTGGGAGTACGGGGATAAAATATAGCCTATGTTATTTATTTATTTATTTAAACTTCATGTACAATAGTGGTACATAGGCGGACTTAATGCCACAAGGCATTCTCTACCAGTCAACCATTGGGTCAAATAAGACAGCATTGTGATACAGTAGGAAAAAAATAAACATACCATTTTGCAAGAATAAGATCAAACACATAAATGGGTACCTACATACTAATACATAAATAAGCGTATAAAATAAACTAATACATATTAAAATACATACAAATAGTCCGAAATACGAGAAACCTTATAATAATTATTACAACTAATGTAGGCTTGTTGGTAAACAATTTAGACAGACTTTAAATAAAACTTCCGAACTGCTCTTTTGAAAGCTGATAATGTAGCTATCCATTACTGAAAGAATTTTTCAAATCGGTCCAGTAGTTTTTAAGTTTATTCGTAACAAACAAAAAAATACAAATCTTTCCTTTTGATAATATTAGTATATACATATATACGAGTAGATTGTAAGTAGATAAAAATGTACTTAGATCGATAGATTTATATTCTTTCTTTATTCAAAGAGTGAAACTCATTCATTTAATTTTCTTCTTTCAGAACCACCTTAAGAAATTCGAGAATTTTGAAGAAATCTACTAAAAATAGACCCCAAAACCCTTTATTCACCAAACAATTTAACGGTTATTTTTACAAAAAAAAACCCGTTAGCAAAATGTCGGTGTTTACCGGTAAACTTGAGTAGCGTTTACCGCGCCTTTCAATGGCGCCGCGCGGGAAAATTACCCGCCAACGTACAACAAGTGGTTTAGGGATACGATGAGTTGGAGTTATCGATAAAAAACCATTCAAGATATTTGTTACGAATACTATCGCCCAGGAAGGACAGTGATAATATTACCAGCTGATAACTGTCCTGTCTGCAGGGCAAACTTCTTTTTTAACCCCCGAGGCAAAAACGACGGGGTGTTATATTATTAGTTTGACGTGTCTATGTGTGTGTGTGTGTCTGTCTGTGGCATCGTAGCTCCCGAACGCATGAACCGATCTTGATTTTGTTTTTTTTATTTGAAAGGTGAATTAGTCGGGAGTGTTCTTAGCTATGTTTGATAAAAATCAGAAAAGATGGCTGCCGCCACAAAATGGTTGATTACATATTTATTCATCAACTCCCTTAATATGCGTATCAAATGAAAGGACTTGACTGGTAGAATACTATACGCTATAATACGAGTATATTTCAAATCCAAGATGGCCGCCACCACAAAATGATGAATTACATATTTTTTCACAACTCCCTCAATACGGGTATAAATAAAAGGACTTGACTAGGTAGGTCATGTAGAGTCAATGTACTATGTCTGTCGGGATTTATTTATTTTTTTAAATTATTCATGAACAGATAAGACAATCATCATGCTTGCTCAAAGCTGGTTTCCAATTTTGGACTTATAATAATTTTAAGTTCAGGTTTCCTCACAATGTCAATATTTTCCTTGACTGATGTCAATGATGCCCAAGACGAACTTAAAAAGTACCTACATATGAATTTAAACGGTGACATTTGTTGTATGCCCGGATTAGAACCCACAACCTCGCGTGTTAGACGCAAGGCCTTGACCACTGGACAACAGAAGGACAATAGGATCGCAGAAGCAAGTTAAAATTATATTAAGTATCTGTTAGTTTAATGACCTTCTGAAAATCACAAAAACTTTACCACCTAGAATGAGGTCTAGCTTAAATCGCTGCGGCAATTTAAACAAGGTTCTGTAGGTGATGAGGCGCTTAGACTTAAGTTTGCAATGCACTTATAATAATGTAACAGTGTACTCATTGTTGAGAAACCGTATAAATAAATAAATAAACAACATCTAATTCTGTAAGATCTTGGAACTGTGGAACTGTATTAAAAACAATACCTAAGTTATTTCATCACTTCTCTATAATTTTTTCATCGATATCGCCCGTTCCCATTTCCCAACACTATGCAGTTGATTTGCCGCCCTGAGAACAATAGAGGGGCTCCACAATTTTCATCATGCGTAGCGCGGCTGCATGCGGGCAGATGCCAATTTTCAAACGTTCTGTTGTTTAGAAGTTATGGTAGGAGATAATGTTTGTCTATGGTTAAGAGAGCGTTGACTTTTTGCAGTGATACAAAACTTTTTGTTTGTTATGACCCATCGGTAAGAAGAGGCCCTTTTTGCATTCATAAAAGTTAAGCTTTGTTGGTGGGTAACTACTTCTTTTTGAAAAGAGCCCTTCACCAGTTTCCAAAATAGATGCAGTGATCAGTTGGTAAACAAAATGTTCATAGGTTTTCTTTAAATGAAAAGCCTGTTTCAAATAATTTACTAAGAAACATGAGCTTTCTTACCTTTAAGAAAGATACAATGGTTGTTCTGCAATCCAAATGTCTACACAACCATGATTAAGTGAGTCACGTATAATCAAAATCTCTATTAATTGCGTTTCGTCTTATGCATAACCAAGTCTTCACGTAAACCCATCTTAACAAGAGTACAAGCATAACATATAAATCTAAAATCCAAACCGTTTTAACTTTTCTGAAAAACTTACGCACGAACAAAAATATTTGAATAATAAACAGCCAACGGTGTTGCCAGCCTCAAAGGCCGTATTCACACCACGACGGATATTATTTTCACGCTTGGCAACATCGTAACTAGAAACGGAACGTGCAAGATGGCGGCGCGTGGTATGAATTCCCGCCAACTTCGTGAAACAGTTTACAAGTTCTAGTTTTGCAAGTAAGTGTTAATTACATTCGCCCCTTTTTGATAAAACTTTGCATATTTCATCTTTCTAGCTAGCTATAAATAAATGATTATAAATCTTATTATAAACGCAGCTGTGGGTCGTGATGAATTGACACCCACATAAAACTAAGATCTATTTTGACTTAGGCACAAGTATTTTTTGTTGTAGGAAGAAGTTACAAACATTGAAGAAGTTCCGTATTTGGTCTGGAGTATTTAAAATCATTTGCCTTTTAAAAGTCAGAGGGTTTAGACAAAGTAACATTATACCAACTTCTAATTGATATTACTTATATTTGTCAATGACACAAACCCCTGATGACCTTGAGAAAGTGCATTTAATCAGTAATAATAAAAATAAACTCGATAGATTCTGTCAGTCATGACTAGTGTTGCCAGGTGGCCTGATTTGCGCAGGACGTCCCGATTTTCAGGGGTCTGAGGACACGTCCCGATTTGCACCTGATCGCTAAATGCCCCGCTACGCGAAATTTCCCGATAAATCAATAAATTTACTAAAAACCATAATTATCAACAAAAAATAATGTAATTATGTATTAAATCAGTTACTGACTTTGCAAGTTCGCATCACTATGTCGAGTGCGACAATGCATTCAAAATCGTGCGCATCGCACCTTGTTCCACTCTCTCTCGTAAGAAAGACTTGACCAATCATCAAAAGTTATTTTCGTGCCGGTTTCAAAAGTATTTTCTCAGGCCAACTTAATTTGGTCCGAGAGACGAAACCGTTTGACACTGGAACATGTCAAAGCGGAAATACAAATAAAAACTAACTGCAGCATAACGTGCTTTAAATTTTATAATTACTTTATAAAGAACGAAGAACTCTTAAACGCAGCAAAATTAAAAAAAGGTACTTTATTTACAGTTATTTAATCATTAATATTGCAATTAATGGCCCATAATTAATTAAAACCTTTTATGCAAAAAATAAAAACCTACTTCAAAAAACACGAAAAAGGTTGTTGGTTGTTTGGTTCACATGTGCTTACCCCTTCACAGTGTACCGGCATGATGTTATGCTATGAACTGGTGTGAACAATAGACAGACATGAAAATTCAGCATTCCCAGTACATTTGCCAACATTTATTGAGGACTTCTGTTGCCTATCTCCTTGAAATGGGACCACCCGGGAAGCACCAGCTTTCAAATAAAAAAACATCAAAATCGGTTCACCCAGTCGATAGTTATGAGGTAACAAACAAAACAAAAATACATTCGAATTGAGAACCTCCTCATAAAAAAAGCTTTGTTTGTCCGATTTGTTTTGCCATCTGCCCCGATTTTAATCCAATCGGACTTGGCAACACTAGTCATGACTGCCGTTCATGACTGACAGAGTCTACCGAAAAGTTTAAATCAGTGTAGAAATATGAAATGCCTTGAAAACGATTTCCACTTATCCTCAAGGCTCCTTCTCTAAAATGTTACCGATAAGTAAATGCGTGTGTGCGATTAATGTGGTCGTTATTATGTGTCGTTCAGGTGTCCCTAGGTGAGCATGAAACCACCGCACATGAAAACGAAGTATTTTCAAATTAAAACCAAAATAAAATTGTAAGAAAATGAAGTCCAAATTTAGGGTTAGGGACAAACGAGCGTGTAAGTCGAGTAACAAACCAGACTTCCGTATGAAAATATGCCAAAAAATTACGCTACTCATCTAAACTTATAGTCATCATCATCATCAGCCTATTAATGTTCCCACTGCTGGGACAGAGGCCTCCTCTCTATGAGAGGGAATAGGCTATAATCCACTCGGGCCCAGTGCGTATTGGACTATTGGTAGATGTCACATGTCTTCGATTTTTTGGTTCTAGGACATGCCGGTTTCCTTCACCGTTTTTGAGAGCAATGATGACGAAATAAATACACAAAGTAATGCGCCTGCCTGGGTTTGAAGCGGTGGCCCAGTGGTGGCGGCCCCGACTTACGAAACTTATAATAATCTATCCTAAAATTATGATAAAGAGGAAAGATAAATTTGATATTTTGTTTGTTTGTTACGATTTAACATAAGAATTTCTCAAGCGATATCCGACATTCTTTCACCATTAGAAACCTACATTTTTACCGAGTAACATAAGCTTATTTAGCCGAACTATCACAATTTACGCGGACGAAGTCGCGGGCAAGTGCTAGTAACTCCCAATTACGTTCGTTTAACCTTTTTTTTCGGATGAGATATCATCAAATGACTTCTCCCACTCTGGGCGGAGCGGGAGGGAGTGTCAGACTTTTACTGACTAAAACCCATCCATGTTCCTTCCTCGCCCGTTATATTCCGGTGCCACGGTGTATCTTTCGAACATCCTTTCGCCTCGGTAGGCTTCGGCCCTTGTGGGCCCCTTCTTTTATGCTGACATCTCTTTGAGGCGCGCGTGGAACACGAACGCGCCGTCGACACGGCCTGTCGTCGTAACACGAACGGACGGCTAGCTGGCCCATAGCTCACCGTCCACAGGCCTGTGTCTACGGTGGCTGGTAGCCACCACGTGGCCCCCGACGCCCGGTGCGTCTCCCGCGGCGGCTGGGGCGAGACGTTCTCTCCCTCTCGCGTTCCGCCATACCTCTTTTGCTACTTTGCTAGCATGACTGTTTCGCAGAAGCAGATGACGGCTTGCCATTCCGTCTCGATTCGGACCATGGATTGAACCAGGGCCGGACGCGACAGGTCGCCGCTGCCGATCGCCGCTACGAGGACACGGCGGTGCTCCGCCCACGCGGGGCAGACCTCCACCGTGTGCTCAACCGTGTACGTTCGTTTGACCTCACCCTTAAATTCAATATCACCTCAAAATATGCACTGCACACAAAATGACACATGCCGCCATTTTGATATCACCCTCGAGACCTGTCGATCTATTCCGAGGTTAAAACTCCTTAAAAGTCAAGACACCTCGTAGCTTGCGCCAGTGAGGGTTGAGCTGTCCCCAGAGAGCTACTACTTTACGGTTTAATCAGAAGACTTTGGGAGGTATATGTTTTACATATTTTCAATCTAAGGCAGTGAAGATTTTACAGGTTGGGTTCTCTGAAAAGAAAATTATTGACCGGTCCCGTGCGTCTCGCATCCAGCGGTATCCCGCAACCTTCACCAGGTCATCGGGCCACCTAGTGGGAGGACAGTGACAAATGTGCGGATCTGAATAGTAATGTTGCAGTTTTGGTGAGATTACGAAAACCACGGACTTCACAATCCTAAGTTTATTATAAAGTTACATGTTACTTATCTAAACCGCGGTATACTCGCTAAGGTGGTTGTTGGTCGAGTCACATTTAGTATTTAACAATTTAATTTTAACTGCCGAAAGTTAGGTTCGTCAAATTATTTGCCTGGACATGAAAGGTAGCGGTAACTTGCTTTCAATCAATTAGCGAACGACTTTTAAGGCGTCTTATTCATTGGTTCTTTATTTAAAAATGTGAACTGTCAGTTGTCAATTTAAGTGCGTCACGCAGGTATCCCGCATATCTATCATCTTGCAGTAATCACAAACAATCGATCAGATAAGTATTCTAAAGCTATAAAATCTCAACTTTGTGAACAACTACACCCGAACGGGTAAGGTAACTGTAAAATGAAACTAAAATGTTGAAAATCAGTTAATGTCATCTTAAATTTCAAAATACCTAGACCTCATTGGTCAGATTGGGAACTAGGTATAGTAACGCCATTTATAATGACCTCTGACAGGCCTTCCTCATTGCGAATCAAATTCCGAACGATTTTGAAAGCATACATGGCTTCTTTATTCAAAAATGTGAACTGTCAGTTGCCAATGTAAGTACGTCACGCAATTACCCCGCTGTTTAAAACACATTCGGCCCCACATTAGAGTCTTAGACATGCCAGTAAAATCTTTAACAGCCCCTCCATTACGCCGTGAGGGTCTTAATTTAGAATTAATTGTTTAATTCTATTTAATTACGTTTCGAAAACGAGTTGCCAGCCATTCGATTGGGGACTAAGGGCTTTGTTTTATTTTCGTGTGTTTTGTCGCGGTGTTTTTGAATTATTGTTCATGGAGCTATGTTTAGTTACTTAGATTTTAATTGTTTCTATCCCTTTTTTTGCATTCTTTTTTTTTAACTTGCAACATTTGTGGGTTTGCTTAAATCAAATCTTGCAACTGAATTTTAAAACAGTTATCGCCAACCGATTGAGCTGAAATTTTGCATTCATGTTTAGTTTGAATGCTGCTTTGATTTTTTTCTTAAATGAATCATCATCTGCCTAGCCTATTTCCAACAATTTTGGGGTCGGCATCCAGTCTAACCGGATGCAGCTGAATACCAATAATTTACATGGAGCGACTGCCTATCTGACCTCCACAACCCACTTATTACTGGGTAATACGATAACCCTTGTATTAATTTATGAATACAAGATATAAATTAATACAATACATTAAAATCGAATTACATAAAGTATTCTTGAAGTCAATTAAATCATTTCTATTTTTTTAAGACATCAGAAAAGTTAGCAAAGGAAGCTAGTTGACAAACCACTGCAGGTCTTGTTAACCTTTTGCCAAAAGGTTTTTAGAATTGGAAAAGTAAAGAAAAAAAAACGGATTTGAAGTAGATAGGCACCAACGCAAACTACCCTTAGAAAAGGGCATCATAAGAGCATTCACCCTTCCCTTTTTACCCAAAAAGTAAATAGAAATTCCCCTACTTAAAAGCCTTCTTAAACCATCCGATTGTCCTCGCAATCAAATAATAAAATCTGACCTAATCAATCTAAAAATATTCCCAACAAAAGATTTCTTCCGTACTCCATTTTTTTTTCACATTTGACATACACAATTCTTTAGTCTCTGGTTAGAGTGGAACCTCCTTTTACTAGTGGTTGACTTTTATTTGACTATGGTTCTTCTAATGATCACTTGTTAGTAGGTTAAGTATTTTTTTGTTGTATTTTGGCGGCTAAAAATAGAAATGGAGTGTTTAGAAAAGATTTTTCGAAGGAATTATTTTATTATGTTTACAAAAATAGATTGGCATATTGCGTGGGATATCCTAGTGGTTGGTACAGAAAAGGTTCAATATTCAATTTAAATCATTTAAGACCTTCTTTGGTGATGTTTTTTCAGGAAGGTCAAGTGCGTACTTGCTACCACCGTGCGTGTATGACAGATGTATGAACATGGCACTGGCAGGTCGAGGCATAGTGTAGCTTCTGTCTAACCTCAAGGGAACAAAGGCGTGACTTTTTGTATAATCTTGATAATAGTGGATTACCGTTATGCGTAGATTTTTGTAATGGAATTAGCTTTTTTGCTGCGTCATTGGTCTGAAGTGCTTGCTGTGAAGGATTTCGGGTGATACAGTAATTTTTATATCATATTTGCTTCAGGCTTCAATATAAATGGTGGATAGACAGTCGCGAAATGTAAAATACATTATTCAGCTGCATCCGATTAGACTTGAAGCCGACCCCGACGCGCGACGTAGCTGATGATGATACAGGGTGGAATTTATCGACTCACAAACGGATACCAAATGTACATCATACCGACCCCCCCCCCCCCATAGAAAATTTTCAGTAGTAAGTACTTAATTTAAAAAAAGAAAAACGCTTTTCTAGACATTTTGCATTTTGACGACGGAGGTCACTTTTGTAGGAAACAGGTGTTTTTTTTTTTATTACTATCGATGTTTTATGTGGTTTGGAAAGAAGAACTGAATAAGTGGACTAGTAGCTTTGGATAAACCGAAATAAATAATTACAAATGCATATTTATGCAGTCAGTGTTTTACGCTATGCAAATATGGACAAAAAAATAATAATTAGTCTGACAGTTAGATTATCAACAAATATTTGACCCGTATTTTTTCTTTTGTTACGTCAGCCAAAATTGACGAAGATATGTAATAACAATAATAAAATTGAACTATAAAAAAGCAGTCTTAATAAAATTATCAGCTTATTTGTGTGCATACAGCCAGATGTAATTTTAACAAGTTAAATTGTAAGAAAGATACCAACTTACATTGACATCAGATTTGTCAAATACATAGAAGACATTGGAGGAGACAACGAAATTATTTTTTTACAGAATCTGTCGAAAAGTTTGAATCAGCCCAGTTGTAGAAATATGAAACGCCTTGAAAGCGATTTTCACTTGCAAAATTGCTTTAATTGATAATTTTCAGTCAGTATAATCACCTATTTTGGCAAGCTAGCAAGCTACTTCAAGCTAAAGTCTATTTAGAAAATACTGGACATAATAGGCCAGTCAGGTCGGAAATATAAGACTTGGACTTCGTTTGCCAAATGCAAATACTTATTTTTAAGCTTTGGCAAAAGTAATTTGGATAATAATAGATTGTTGACCAAAATCTGAAAGTGAAAACCGGTAAGATACTCCGCTACACAGACCATCACAACGGTAGGTAACTCGCGAATATAAAACTGCATTCATTATAATCTGCCAATAGTGCCAATACTACCAATACAGTTCACATTGCTTGGACACAGGCCTCCTCTATGAGACGTAGTGGGCTGAAATCCACCACGCGAGCCATATTCGAGATGACGCAAATACTGGCAAAATAGAAATCCTTCTTTTATTGTTTGTTGTCATTTTAACACTCGAATCAATCCCTATTGAAAGCTAACTTAATTTGATTGCCGCCCTGATAAACGGAAATATGACGGCCATTGTTTGTCACAGATTATAAAACACAATTGATGCAAACAAAACAAAAAAAAAAGTGTGAAAATTGACGATTTCCTGATGTATTTGAATCGCGCTAAAAATTTATCTTGTAAAAGCATATTTTTATGTTTCAGGCATGGTAGATACAGTTGTGTACAGCACCCAAGTTTCATCCCTTATGTTTAAAACATACGGAACATAACGTCTGTAAATTCGCGTTTCCTCCGTGCCTCGGAAAGCCCGTTTGGTTTTTTGGCACGTTTGGTCCCGGCTGTCATTTGTCCATCTTTGGCAGACGTTACAGGTAGTCAGTGTCCCAAAAAGTCTGACAACCAGTCTAAGCAAGTGGTATCGTATTACCCAGTATTAACTGGGTTGTGGAGGTCAGATAGGCAGTCGCTCCATGTAAACTGTAATACTGGTATTCAGCTGCACCCGGTTAGACTGGAAGCCGACCCAACATAGTTGGGAAAAGGCTAGGTAGATGATGATTCCCCAAATAAAATAATTACGTCTCTTTCGTTTCTTGCATGAGACATTTGAACTTAGACTGGTAATTTGAAACGCCTAAGGAAATCGCTTTCAGATGAGATCACTGTCTGAATCACATTGATCTACTATCTCATTATAATAAGGTTGCTATTTCGTTGGTGAAATAACTGGGACAAGACTTTGGGTATCAACTTTTAATAAGCCTGTTTGCTAAAGTATCGCATGCAAACCCCTAATACCTAGACTGGTGTGGGGTGCGGGTTTGATCCTCTGATTAAGAAAAGGGTAGGAGATGAGTATTTTGAAGTGAAAACTTCTTTAGGCGCCTTTAGCACTTTTTGGGTGAACACAAATCATCACCTCGCGTGACCGTCTCCTTATGCTTCGTAGCACTCGTAGCCGATCCGCTACGGCGTAGCACCACTTAGGAGTGCGCGGGGCTCAACCCGTAGCAGATGTAGATTACTTAGTTTTTATTTCTATCGGCAATCCCCAAAGACATGTTTAATTGTTGCAGCCAGAATTTTTTGCTGCGATAATTAGATGCCTTAGATCGTAATAATAAGCATGACGACAGTATCAAAAAATTGCAAATCTATTTAGTCCGTCAGTTAGAGTATTGGAAAATAATGGACACGTATTTTTTGTTTTTCTAAAGCAATGAATATTGACAAAGATAAAACGCATCAAAACTCGGGAGGTGGGGCTCGCGACGTCAGAACTAGCTAAAACTTATACCAAGGCGTGACGTATTAAGAATTTTAAAAGCGTCGTTTCTTCGCCAATTTTGGTTTACGGAACAAAAGAAAAAATACGGGTCAAATAGTTTTCGATAATCTAACTGACGGACTAATTAGTTTTTTTATATACATGTACATGTCGTATATACATGTCGTATATCCTCATCATCATCTGCACAGCCTTTTTCTAACTATCTTGGGTATGCACAATCGTATAATGGGTCCTCCTAGAAGGAACACGGAACTATTCCACTTCCCAATTATTAAAGAAATATCCATCAATATCCTGAAAGTTCCACTATAGGGTTTTGAGTACACCCGACCCGTTACGACTCTCATAAATATTCGTTTGAAAACCGGGACTGACAGTTTAACGTGCTTTCAAACCATAGAATGGAAGCATGATCATATAACAGCATGCTTACTTTCCTAAAAAGGTATGCAGAGGTGTAAAGTGCACCTACGTTTCGTCTTTCATGGTTGAGTTCGATGATAATGGGAAAAGCTTATTGCTATCAAAAGGGGGTTTATTCCGAACCTGACCCGAAATCCTGGTGTGTGTTACCCTGGCAAAATGACCACCAAATATTAAAATTAAGTAAGTACTTATGTGATTTTTTTCCTAAAAATATAAAGCTAAGAATTTGTATGAGACTGATTTTTGAATAAAACAATGAAGCATGACCATTTTATTATTTTTACTAACCTGACCAGCAAACTTTTGTATGCAACTGTACTAACAAAACATCCGTATTATCCCATTCATTTAAGATGGTTAGGTTTATGTATGGTGTGGCCGCTTTTTCGTGACCTTTTCGATTTGGTCGGCTTATTAGAGAGTTTCTGACTTATTCTTTTTTTGATATAACTTTCGTTACAGACGTAATTGAAAGCTGAAATTAACAGGAATTAATGTTCATGAATCATTTTAATTTGCTTAAAGTATGCCACGTTTCTTAATGTCTTAGGAATAGAGTATTTCATCGCTAAAGTACGACCAGTCTAAAATTAATCAAATTTGTTTTATCTTCATATCGTGTAAAGTTACAAAATCTAATTTTCCTGACGTAATAAGGGTCTACCATGGGTATCTTTTACAGCTGTTTATTTGGTTCTAAGTGTTTTGGTTTACTTGCAAATCCGTTTTTATCTGATTTTGAAACCATTTAATTCCATTGATTTACGACGACCAAATCAAAAACTTAAACTAATTTAAGCAAATTAAGGTCTCTTGTTGGTATTTTTTCAATCTTCTGCGTTGAGCCGTTTTTGAGATCTGGGGTACTTATCCCAAAATGTTACCGCAACAAAATCTTAAATAATTCAAGAACCATAACACACACAAAATTTACTACGCAACAAAAGCTATCTATTCGTGTATTTGGTTCCGGGCTAAAAAAATTTTTTGAAAATCGATTTTGCTGAGATAACGTTTCAAGCGTTACTCCAGCAAAATGTGTTTTTCTCAAATTACTTGAAAACTATAATTCAAGCAAATTTTGCTATTAGTAAGCAAATTGCTCCTCATGATACTCTAATTAAAATCAAAATCAAAATCAAAGCATTTATTTCAAGTAGGCCAGTTACAGGCACTTTTGAATTGTCGAAACAAAAATGAACATTTAAAGTAGCTACAGTCCCAGTCACAAGACATAAAAACTGTGAAAGTACCGTAGTTGCCCATTCCCTAGCGTAGATCTCTATGGAGAAGAACGGGCAAGAAACTCCATGGACACTCTTTTAAATCAAAATATTGTTACAAAATCTTGGTTACATCATTCATGTTGAGATGGTATATCATGTGAGAACAATGTAGCAAGATGTGCACGTTAAAAGTGTCCATAGCAAAACAAAATTAAAATACAACTCAAAAACAAAATAATTCAAATAAACCATGGCGACTAAGAGATGACCAGTCACAACTGACAGCGCCCGTTCACGAACATGACGCATGGATCAGCACCATTCAGCTCAACCATTTTGAAGGGAACTAAATGGTCCGACACACGCGCCACCATCAGCGAGACATTTGAGAGAGCATGACATACTCTCAACCGCCAGGGCACATTCAAGTCAAGAACTGCCGTAGGTTTCCAGTGAATGATAGCTTACTAGTACATAGTACTCACACAATATGGGCTATGCGATTATATAATACTAACATTGAATCTATACAATGCAAAGATAAGTTTGTACAATCTTCAGCAGCTCCAACAATACCATTTAATGCTATCAATTTTTGCGCCCCTGTCCATGTGGAGCAGGACCAGCATTAAGCCAAGCATTTTTATCAGCGATATAATCGCTTAACTTGTAATATGCTTGTTTACATAGTGTGCGTTTAACGCATGTTTTAAATTTCGTCTCATTCAGTTCAAGAATACTTTGTGGAATTTTATTATAGCATCTCAAACAGTACCCCATGAAAGATGAGTCTACTTTAGCGAGTCTAAAGCCTGGCTGAACTAGTTGGTCCCTATTTCTAGTACTGTAATTGTGTCTGTCACCTCTTTTACCAAAAAGATGCAGATTTTTTCTGACGTACATTATGTTTTCGTAGATGTATTGGCAATGAACCGTCATGATGCCAATATCCTTAAATAGTTCCCTTAGAGAATCGCGCCTACGAAGATTATATATGGCTCTGATGGCTCTTTTCTGCAGAATAAATATAGACTCAACATCAGCAGCCCGTCCCCATAGCAAAATACCGTAAGACATTATACTATGGAAGTAACTAAAATAGACCAGTCTAGCGGTATCTACATCAGTGAATTGACGGATTTTTCTAATGGCATATGCTGCTGAACTTAAGCGCCCCGCAAGCGATGTTAAATGAGAACCCCATTGTAGCCTTGAATCAAGCGTAAGCCCCAGGAAAACAGTTTTATCTACGAATTCGAGTTTCTCTTTATTCAATATTATCTCACAATCACTACTTTTAACATTCGGTAATGAAAATCTTATGCATTTAGTTTTCTTTTCATTCAATACCAAATTGTTTGCTGTGAACCAATTTTGGACCTGAAGTAGGGCATTATTCACTTCATCTAGATTTTGGGCCCGTCTATTTATCTTAAAAATTAGGGAAGTGTCATCAGCAAACAGCACCATATTTTGTGGTTGGTTTTTCAATAAATAGGGTAGATCATTTATATAGACTAGAAAAAGGAAATTATTTGTTAAGGTCTCACATCTCAAATCCACAACATTTTGCCAGGGTAACATACACGAAATCCTGACCCGGTCGCGGGTAAGGTTAGGAAAATAGAAAAAAGAAGTCTAAACGTAACCCCCTTCCTAACCTGACCCGAAGTATCGTTCCTAACCTTACCCGAATTGCGATATAGATAGGTTTTTCGGTTATTCGGTAATAAAAAGTACCGATGTGTAAATCAGAGTTAAAAAAAAACCTGTACCTTTAGTAAAAATTAAAATAATTCTCACTTTGAACCTACTTTTTCAACAAAATATAAAAATGCACTACAGTTTTTATTATTTACTAGCACCGGGACAGGTCAAGAGGGTTTCGTTAGGAATAAAATTCTTTGTTTTTCTATGTTCCAAACCTAACCCGCGACCGGGATAGGATTTCGGGTCAGTTTCTGAATAATCTGTGAATTCGGACTTAAAAACTCAATAACATTTTGCCAAAGTCAGGGCTCGAAGCTAGGATACACACATTAGGAATTGGCAAAGAAGTGACGCAAAATCAGGGCCCACAGAACAAATGAAGGTAGGCCCAGCCGTGCACGGGCACTTGTCTTCCCGGTCATATTGCGATCAATTTTTTGTTCTAGAGTTTCTAGACCATACCTGGGAAGTTCGGGTCAAACAAACCTTTTTTTTGAATATTAGTTTTAATGTTTAGTACTCAACTTCATAACTTTACATTATGGAGACTACACGAGCTAAATTAGCAACTCTATTTGTGGTGGTTCAAACTTCGTTTGAAATGCTATGGGATTAAAGTTCTAATCAGCTTGCACTACAAAGTGGTTGTTACGTCAGTCACAGCGGGCCAAATAGTGCGAAATGAGTATTTCCGATCGATTTCCAAAAAATCTTTTGAAAATGCTTTTAGAATTATGCATCAGAATGATCGCATGTACGAGTATTTTAGTATGGTTTTTACTCGTTAAAAGATTTTTTAGAAATAAGTTGGTAATTTTTTTTATCGAGTATAATTAATTGTATGTTTTCAAAACACTACCATACTAGCATATATCCTAAAGAATATCATAAATTTTATTGGTTTTGTTTATTGCAGTGAATCATATACCTTCAGGCATTATAAAACTCGCGTCTAGCTCCTGTAGTCGCGTCAAATACCTCCACGAACCCCATACTAATCAATGCATCCAGCACGCTGTTTTGACTGCAAAACAGCGCTGTTTTGAGTGTTACATAAAGTCCCAACCTAAAAACGTGATTTTTCACCCCAAAGTAAAAGACGTTTCCCAGCAATAATTTTTGCGTAGTTACTTAGTTTGATGTACAGAATGCTTGGTTGACGGCTTCGTGACAAGATCGTTTTATACCTTGAATAGCCCATGACACTAAAATTTTCGTAAATGATCAGTACTAGTTCCTATGATTACCCCAAACATCTAAACTTACCTCTTTATAATATCGAGAAGTCATAAATTGATTGACATTTAAAGCTACCGAAAAGCTCATTATGTCAATTCTTTTGAAAATCGTAGGTAATAGAAAAAAAACGATTGCCCTCTGGACCATTTAAACATGATTTAACGTTCTAATAATTTTAAATTATGCAAGAAAAAGGAACAGAAAGAAAATACAACAAAAAATCTGGACTCAAGACGCGAAGTTAGGGCAATCATCTAGCCGTAAATATTGTTTAATTACCCAAATAATTTTATATTCTGCCGTAAGCGCGACAAAGGTGAGGTAACCGCCATTTTTAGGGTTCCGTAGCCAAATGGCAAAAAACGGAACCCTTATAGTTTCGCCATGTCTGTCTGTCTGTCTGTCTGTCCGCGGATAATCTCAGTGACCGTTAGCACCAGAAAGCTGAAATTTGGTACCAATATGTATATCAATCATGCCGACAAAGTGCAAAAATAAAAATTTAAAAAAACATTTTTATTAGGGTACCTCCCCCAGACGTAAAGTGGGGAGCGATTTTTTTTTTTAATTTTGACCCTGACGTGTGATATATTGTTGGATAGGTATTTAAAAATGAATAGGGGTTTTCTAAAATCATTTTTTGATAATATTAATATTTTAGGAAATAATCGCTCCGAAAGTCAAAAACAATGTGTCCCCCCCCCCTCTAACTTTTGAACCATAAGTTTAAAAAATATGAAAAAAATCACAGAAGTAGACCTTTATATGAACTTTCTAGGAAAATTATTTTCAACTTGATGAGTTGAATAGTTTTTGAGTTATATAGCACTTTTTCAAAAAAACGCAAATGATAACTTTGTTTTTCATACAAATACTATGAAAAACAAAGTTATTTTTGCTGACGAAAAATGTTGGTATTTTTAATGGTCTGGGAAGCTACGGAACCCTACAGTGAGCGTGGCCCGACACGCTCTTGGCCGGTTTTTTTAATAGATTTCAAAATGGAACGCCTTGGTTTGAATTTGAAGTAAAGAGTTTTATTAACTTTGCTTTTTATTTTTATGTTTTATTTTTATTTATATGACTAAAGTTAAAATACGAGTATGTACAAATAGAAAAGGAGAAAAGCATCCACATCGCTGTCAACAAGAAGAAAAGGACTTATTCAATAAAAATATTTTAATAATTAGTATTTTGTTTTGTCCATTATGTTAGCTTTTATAAATATTATAGGGTTTCATGAATATTATAGATAATAAACATTATAGACGACTTATTTTTAATATTTGTTACAAGGCTGACTTCCGGTAGAAAATAAATATTAGATCTATTTCCGTTTATAAAAAGGAAGTCTATGATACTTATAAAATTATTTAGAAAATAGTGACGGTAGTGACGTAGATTGCGCTCCCCACTTGGAGCGCCCCACTTTGAAGTGTCTTTGTTTGAATCAGTTTAAAAGGAGATGTAACGATGTTTAGATTCAGTTAATTTTTATAAAATAAAGTGCTTAGTCGTTACGCTGTTCGTTTTCTTTCTTGAGACCACACTGAGTAATCTTATATCAGAAGTGGGATCAACCAAGAAAATTCGGTGGACTTATTTGTGGAAAATTAAACAGTAAGGTGTTTGTGTGCAGAGAAGTGATTATAAAAGTCGAATTATTTTAAACTGTATGGTGTGATTGTGTTTGTGTGGACTTGCGAAGAAGTAAAACAAAAGTGTACCTACATTTGTTTTTTTTTGAACTATAAAACTGTGAACAGTGAATTTTGCTGGTGTGGTGAACTACAAATTTAAATTATGCCGAGACGTAAACGCGATAAAAGCAGTGATTCTTCGACTAGTGATTCTGATGATTCGTATAATGAGAGACGTGTGAGGCGACGCCGCCATAAGGATGCAAAGCGACGTTTACGCTCAAAAAGCCGGATGCGTTCCCACAGTAGACGCAAGAGTCAGAAAAACAAGAAATCGAACAGGTCCAAGCGAATAAGGGAAAGTAGGAGTCCTAGTGTGATTCCATCGGCAGTCGATCTTAGTGAATCAACGTTAGGTAATAGCAGTCCGCCCCAAGCCCCTGGGGTGGTTACCGAATCCGTGACCCCGGTTATCAATGCAGAGGAAGGTACGAGGAATGTCAGCGAGGAATCGCGTGCAGGTACAAGTGGAAGCAGTGTAGTGGACGATGGACAAGGGAAGACGACACCAGGCTCATCGGGGGGTATGTTAAATAATTTTCTTAACATGAATGTTCCGATGAATATTCAGGATTTATTAAGTTTTATTTCTTCTTGTGTGAAACCTGATCACTCTATCAAATATAATCATGATAAAAATATTATTCCTGAATTTGACCCGTCTATTCAAAACCATAGAATAGATAACTGGTTAGTGAAAGTCAACGAATGCGCTCAAATCTATGGTTGGTCTGATCAACAAACGGCCCATTTTGCCCTGCCACGGCTTGTAGGTCACGCCAAAAAATGGTACGAGGGTTTAAAAACTATAAAAAATACATGGTTAGAGTGGCAGGAACATCTTAAAAGAGCTTTTCCTACCGATACTAACTACGGAGCTTTGCTGAATGAGATGTTAGGGAAAAAGTATAGTGTAGGTGACTCTGTTGACGAGTATTATTACAATAAAATGATTCTATTAAATGCATGTGACATATCGGGCAAGAAAGCTGTGGATTGCATCATATATGGTTTAGAAGATCGCACCATAAGAGCTGGTGCATCTTCGGCCCGCTTTGCCGAACCAGAAGACTTATTAAAATATCTAAAGGACATGTGTCGTGAACAAAGAGATGTAGTACCTAAATTAAATAAATTTAAATCCTCCTTACCAAATACTTCCACTCTGATTTGTAATAACTGTAACATGAAGGGCCATCGTGCTAGTCAGTGTCGTAAATCAACTAATGGTTCTGAGATGTTATGTTTTAATTGCAAAGAGACTGGTCATCGAGTATTTCAATGTCCGAAACCAGTTATAAAATGTGAACATTGTCAAAGGTATGGGCACAAATCAGATGACTGTTTTAGTAAAAAAAAGGGGAACCAAACTGATAATAAAAAGGAAAATCAAAATAAACGGGTTATGTTGACAGCTACTTCAAAATCAAAAACTTTACAAAATAAATATTATAAAAATGCTTTTATTGATAACGGTAATTCACCAATCAAATGTTTCATTGATTTTGGAAGCGAGTGCACTCTTATTATCGACTCGATAGCAAACCAATATAATTTAACAATTAGTACGAATTCTTTACCGGTCATAAGTGGTGTTGGTGAGACTCGCATTACAGTTTTAGGTGAAACTCGATTATTGTTATCCATAGATGGTGTTGAGGCTTTGATCACAACATATGTTGTTCCATCTGAGCAATTACACGTTCCTATGCTAGTCGGACAGAATTTTACTGAATTGCCACATATTATAGTTATAAAGACAGATAGTGCTCTTGAAATTTTGAAACGCAATGTCTTTTGTAATACAATCTTGCCTGATATTGAACATGAGACTGGCGATGTCATCAAGTTATTTGCTGAGTCGAACTTTTCTTGCACTGATGTAGGGCTAATTAAATGCTACACTACGACTGACGAAGGTTCCATAATATTCGTGCCAGGTAGTTATAGAGTTCATCAAAATTGTCAATATTGGATCAAGGAAGGGGTCTATAAAGTAATAAATAAATCGTGTGAAATATCTCTGGTTGTTTTAGGCAATGAAATGTTACAAATTAAAAAGGATACGTTAGTGGTAAGAGGCAACAAAGTTCAGTATAACAAAAACATTGAAAAATTAAACTGTTTACATATTCAAACCCATTGTAATCCCATTGATACTAACGACATTAACATTAATCCAGAACTATCACTAAAAGAAACTGAAACTGTCAAGAAATTAATAACAAAGTATAGAAAATCATTTGCCCAAAATCTTTCGGAATTAGGTTGCACTAGTATAAGTGAGATGGAGATAAAGTTGTCCAATAGTACTCCAGTTGTTTATAGACCCTATAGGCTAAGCTACAAAGAAAGGCAGTTAGTTCAAGAAATGGTTAAGGAGTTATTACAAAATGACATTATTGAGGAATCTTCATCATCTTACGCTAGTCCAATTATACTCGTGTCAAAGAAAACCGGAGGGCATCGCTTGTGTATAGACTATAGAACTCTTAATAGTCGTACAGTTAAGGATCATTTTCCACTCCCATTGATAGATGATCAGTTGGATCAGTTAAGCGGCAGTAAATACTATACTACATTAGATCTGATGAGTGGCTACTATCAAGTGCCCATAAGGGAGGAATGCCGACATGTTACAGCATTTGTCACCCCTGACGGCTTGTATCAATTTAAGAGGATGCCCTTTGGTCTAGCCAATGCGCCCTCAGTATTCCAGAGGACTATGGCTCGAGCCTTGAGTTTGAATCGAGCTCACGAGTCGAGTGATAGTAAGGGTAAACCAGCCTTGGCTTATATGGATGATTTAATAATACATTCTAAAGATTTCGAGCAAGGTGTCCAAAAATTAGAAGATACTTTTAACTTATTAAATGAGGCCAATTTAACGTTAAATGTCAAAAAATGTTATTTTTTTCAAACCTCCATAGATTACTTGGGTTACGAAATTACAAGCGAGGGAATTAAGCCGGGCAAGGTTAAGATTGAGGCAGTAAGAAATTTTCCCGTGCCACGAACTGTACACGAAGTCAGGCAATTTATAGGTCTTGCCAGTTATTTCAGAAAATTTATTGATAAGTTTTCTATAATCGCCCGGCCGCTAACTGATCTAACAAGAAAGAGCTGTCCATGGAGATGGGAAGATGAGCAGGTGGTAGCTTTTGAAAACCTTAAATCTAAATTAATTGAACGCCCCTTATTGACCCTATACAGTCCAAACTATATCACAGAGTTGCATACTGATGCGAGCAAAATGGGACTAGCAGGTATACTTCTACAAAAAGAAAATGATCAAGCCTCCCTAAAGCCAGTCGCATATTTTAGTAGAAAAACTACAATTGATGAACAAAAATTTCATGCGTATGATCTCGAAACGTTGGCTGTTGTTACTTCACTCCATCGCTTTCGTGTTTATTTACTAGGTCTAAAATTTACTATTATGACCGACTGTAACGCCTTGAGATCCACTTTTTCTAAGCGAGATCTTTTACCGCGAATAGCCCGCTGGTGGCTGGCTCTACAGGAGTATGATTGTGATATTGTTTACCGCCCTAATCATAGTATGACCCATGTTGACGCATTGAGCAGGAACCCTATCGATATAAATGATTTGAATAGTGAAGTTGATTTAAGAGTCCTAAATATTAGTCAAGACGACTGGTTGCTAAGTGTACAGTTATCAGATCCAAAATTATGTTTCATTAAAGAGATTTTGAACGACCCTAAATATAAAGATGTTATTGACATAAAACAAAATTTTGTTATGAAAGACAACCGGTTATTTAGACGTGTTAAGGATGAATTAAAATGGGTAGTCCCAAAGGGAGCTAGATGGCAAATATGCAAACAAAACCATGATGACATTGGTCATTTTTCCGTCGACAAAACATTAAATAAAATTAGCAAAGATTTTTGGTTTCCGAAAATGAAAAGATTTATCACTAAATATGTTAAGGCTTGCATTCATTGTGCTTATGGAAAAATGCCAGCTGGCAAGAAAGAAGGGTTTTTACATTCCATACCCAAAAATGACATACCTTTTGAGACGGTGCATATTGACCACCTAGGCCCCTTCGTAAAGAGTTCCAAAGGTAATGTTTATTTACTTGTACTGGTAGATGCGTTCACCAAATTTTGCATAATCAAGCCATTGCGCACCTTAAAGTCAAGTCCGACTATTAGGGCACTCGAGGAAATTTTCACAACATTTGGCTATCCAAAACGTTTGATCTCAGATCGGGGTACCTCATTTACCTCTGATGAATTTCATAGGTTTTGTGAAAAACACCATATTAGGCACATCTTAAATGCAGTAGCTTCACCTCGAGCCAATGGCCAGGTGGAGCGCTATAATCGGACAATTTTAGGGTCATTATCAACATACACAGACAAGTTAGGTGAAACAAAATGGGATACTGAATTGGGTAATATTCAATGGGGTTTAAATAATACTTTAAACAAGGGGACTGGTAAAACCCCAGCAGAAGCATTGTTTGGTCGAAATTTAACTCATAGTAGCGAAAATGTAATGAATGAGATATTTGTAGATACTAGACCGATAGATAATAATATAGAAGAAATAAGGGCCGATGTAAGTCAACATATTTCACAGGACCAACATAAGCAAAAAGATAGATTTGATAGAACTCGTAAAGGTGCCAGGAAATATGCGATTGGGGATTTAGTTAAAATTCAAAAACAAGTAGGTCATAATGAAGGAAAAAGTAAAAAGTTAGTACCAGTATACTCTGGTCCCTACAGGGTCTCAAAAGTTTTAGACAATGACAGGTATGAGGTATCAAGCATCCCGGGTTCTAGCATTGGCAAAAAACACTATAGCAATGTTTGGGCAGTAGATCAGATACAACCATGGATTAGCACAAGCATAAATGAACCTAGTACCGAATCTGAATCTGACGAAGAGTTATCAGGTTGATAGAGTAATAGTAAAGAAATAAAAGAGAGTTGATTATTAAAATATTTTATTCATCTTGTGGTCTGTTTGGTGTATAATTATGTGTCAGTTGTGATGTAATTTATATTAATTTATAGTGATGTAATTGAAGTGAATAATGATATTGGTGTGTAAATGTGTTAACTTTGCAAATGTTGCATAATTTTATTCTGCATGTTCAAAAGTACTTGATGGATATAATGATGAATAATAGTATAGTAAAGATATGATACTGAGATAGAAGTCGTGGGATGGTCGGTTTGGTTGGCGAAGTCCACGTTGCAACCAGTGGGTCTGGTTGGAAGACGTTGGGTGGTCAGCCTCCGGCGAAGTCTCACGGTGTGTCTCCCATTAATAGACATAGGTCACTTATTGGAAGTCGTACAGTGGCTGGCAAGTAAATGAACTTAGTCCGGTGAAGCTTGCGATGCAATGGGTGGCAGATGTATTAGAGTAGATTATTGAACTGAATACTGATTGAAGGATTTTGA
The DNA here is from genome assembly GCA_950022955.1 of Xestia ashworthii. NCBI lineage: Eukaryota > Metazoa > Arthropoda > Insecta > Lepidoptera > Noctuidae > Xestia > Xestia ashworthii. The sequence goes on from OX465575.1 coordinate 2,648,934, forward strand.
GATTATTAGATACCAGATAATGGTATTTTTATTTTCATTATCGTTGTCAAAATTAGTTTGAGGACAAACTAAATGTCAGGAAGGCCGATTGTTAGCTTTTATAAATATTATAGGGTTTCATGAATATTATAGATAATAAACATTATAGACGACTTATTTTTAATATTTGTTACAAGGCTGACTTCCGGTAGAAAATAAATATTAGATCTATTTCCGTTTATAAAAAGGAAGTCTATGATACTTATAAAATTATTTAGAAAATAGTGACGGTAGTGACGTAGATTGCGCTCCCCACTTGGAGCGCCCCACTTTGAAGTGTCTTTGTTTGAATCAGTTTAAAAGGAGATGTAACGATGTTTAGATTCAGTTAATTTTTATAAAATAAAGTGCTTAGTCGTTACGCTGTTCGTTTTCTTTCTTGAGACCACACTGAGTAATCTTATAATTATGAATCCCCGGAAACATGACGCTTTGGAAGTTTTGATCACATAGAATTCGTTGGCATGATGCTATAGACAACAGGCTTAGACGAAATTTTTGAAGAGTCTTTAGGCCCAATGGCATTCAAAACCCCTTTTTAGACAGTTGATTTCCTTGAGTATATATTCCTACCACAGAACACATTATATGTTGCAGAAAAAATAAATAATTTCACTTTTTCGCATTTTGGTTTCCGTAACTACTACGAATTTGGTCTAGGCATAATTATGAAGTCACGTAAACTCTAACCAAAAATTATAACCGTTATTTATTGAGAATTTATGACTTGTAAACTTTTCTACGATGATTTTTGTGAAAGAAAATACTGATTTTACATATTTTTTTTAGAATTTTGACGTTCAAGTATTAAAACTTAATTTCCAAACAAAAGCATAATAAATTGAATCATAAATTAAGCGATGTTTTCTATACTTAGGTAGAGCTTTTTCAATTCCTATCATTTCAAAACTAACTTTTCGTAAAATAAGAAATCCATGAATATTTTATTAAAAACCTTAAAGATTTTTTTTTTCTTTCACAATAAAAAAAAAACAAAAAGTCTGCAATAAGTTTGAAATCCCTTTTAAAATCAGACCAAAAAGTCTATCTCCCGTAACCCAACCTCCTTTCAAAAACCACTAACCTGTCTTGAAGCAAGGTTGCCAGCAGTCAGCTGATGAGGACCAGGTGCTGCTCTCTAGGACGCGCGGCTGTCAATGGGAGCGGGGCAGAGCGCGCTGAGTTTAATACAGCCTGCTACAGGTGGGCGGAGCGGTGGGCGGGCGGGAGATGTGGAGTCGCTGTTGGGGACTAAAGATTTTAGAAAAAAATACATTTTTTTTTTGAATAGTTGTGAAACATTAGTTGCACTGTTCTAATTTGATTATCCTTTGGCGAAGAACCGATAAGATACTAGATAATTGGTAAGTAGTCAGGAACATCGTTTTAATGCAAACAAAAAAACAGACAGGTTTGTTTTCTTTAAAATGAAATTATTGTTAGTTCGTTATGAAAAAGGATGAGAGTTCTTTCAGCTGGTCTTGTGAAAAACTTCCACAATAATGGAAGAAGTTATTTACTTTGTTTTGTTAGCTGGGTTTTTTATTTCGAAATCAAATTAATTTATTATCTCTTCACAAACGTGACCTTTCATTTTCTACCTTTCATTTTTGTTTACAAACAATTATAAATTAAAATAAACTAAAGTAACTTAAACTATTAAACTTAAAAAAGGGCATCAAAAAACTCCTCCTCAACGCTGTCAACTGGTAAAGTCCCCATGAGACTGACGGCGTTACCGCGCTATATGGCAACTCTAAGCCTTTGGTCAAGGTAAACACATGACTTATTATACATATTTAGAGCTTCAAATTATGGTAACCAGATAAGTTTGTGGGAGACTGGTGTCTGGAAAACCTGTAGGTATAGCAGATCACCAGTTTTCATAACGTATTAATAATTTTTATTTATTTTGGTTGGTTCAAAACAGAATAATTTCAAAATAGAAGAGGGGAGTACAATGCAAGCTAATTAAATGATTAATTATTACCTAATTATAATCAGGCACGTAGAAATATTTTTTATTCAAAATTGATAACGGTTTTATAACAGAAACACATATGAGAAAACTATTAAATAAATCGTTAACTTGACAAATTATTAACACAAGACCCAAACTAATCAACATTTGAATTTGACTCCACAATTTATTCGCATTTTTTTTATTTTCTCAAAACATTTCTTGTTTTAATAAATTATTTAACTGTAAATTGTCTGCGCATAATGTAGTGCATGCTGTGCTTTTCTATAAGTGATGAGGCACTTAGACTTAAGTTTACAATGTCCAAATTATAGTATAAGTAAGTCTTATATTAAAAAATATATGTAGTAAAAATAAATAAATAAAACTCGACTCCACCCCGCCCCATGTCCGCGAATCACAAACGCACCACTGTACTTCGTAATTACAGTATTTCGTGAAACACTTTAGTATTCGTTGAAAAAAGCTAGCATTATGATTTAGGTCTGATTTTAGGATCAGAATCAGGACTAAATAATAACGATAAGACATTTTTATTAGTAAATATTTTCACATCACGACTAAAAATAGCCTGTGACATCTCTAAACGGTTTGAGGTAATCGATTTGTGAAGTTAAGCTACTGTTGTTGAGGTTGATCGTGGGATGGGTGATTTATTGTAGGGTTTTTTTTTAATTTTTCTTTTTGCATAATAGGTAACCTGCTAGTTCGTGCCTTTTACCAAATGGGGTAGGTAGGAGTTACAGAACATCTACTCCGATCCTTATATACTCCTTCCACCGGTTCTCTATCGTACCTAACTTTTAACCCCGGACGCAAAAACGACGGGGTGTTATAAGTTTTAAGTTTGATGTGTCTGTCTGTGGCATCGTAGCTCCCGAACGAATGAACCGATTTTGATTTTGTTTTTTTTTTGTTTGAAAGGTGAATTAGTCGGGAGTGTTCTTAGCTATTGTTTGATAAAAAATAGTCCAAGATGGCCGCTGCCATAAATGGCGGATTATATTTTTCAACAACTCCCTCAGTATGGGTATCAAATAAAAGGGGTTGACTAGTAGAATACTAAACGCTAAAATACACTTCAAATCCAAGATGGCCGCCACCACAAAATGGTGTATTACATTTTTTTTCACAACTCCCTCAATATGGGTATTAAATTAAATGAAATGGCTTGACTAGTAGAATAATGTACATTATTTTACTAGTCAAGCCATTTCATATATTTCCTCTTTATAATATTAGTATAGACTAGCTGACCCGCGGAAATGTTATGTTCTAAATTTATTTAAATAGATTTGTGAACATTTCATCAAAATCCGTTCAGTAGTTTTTACGTGATGCGCGGTCAAATAAGCAAACAAACAAAAATTTTAAAAATGGTTTTAATAATGTTCAGTTACTTATTTTAAGTCACCCACGTGACACACAGTCACTTCAATGCTCAGATTTTTTGGTATATCACATGCCATAAAATTATCACATGCCATAAAATTGAAATTCCTAAATACAAAATGCCCTAAACCCGTTTTTCATAAATATTGCATTTACTGAAGTATAGCAAACGTGTTATGGATAATGATACTCGGAAGACAAGAAAGGGAGTACCCCTTCCACCTCATCCACGTCATACATTTGGGCCTCAAGTTTGCTATTATACAATATCGTCAGAATAGTCTATCATTGACTTTATATTTGTTGATTTTAACATGTTTGGTAATCTACTAACATAATTGCGTCATTATGACTTTCCGATGGTCAACCAGTTTTCGTGCGTAATTATTTTTAAGTAAATGTTCAATACGTTCGCGGTATCTAATTTCATAATCTGGATTAGAAGACATTTTTCTTTCTACAGAGTGTAATCTTTTTAATGCTACTGGATAAGAGTCCGGCATAACAAATTTATCGTGCTTCCATGGAAGCTTGACCGACCATTGACCGTTAACTAACTCAGCTGACTGGTTAAGGATATTTACGGCTCGTAATTCATCAATATTTTGACGTGGTTTGTCACTGATGCCAATTGAATCGAGTGAAAATGAACAGCGAATTAAATCGTGTAATTGGCTTAAATCAATGTCTGTACTACTTTCGAAGGTATCTTTGACGACAGCTGACTGACACAATGAATTATTTACACATGTCCCGCTCGCGTCCGCGCTGCGGTTCCTCGCGGACAAGTCGCGGAGCGCGTGCGCGGCTGGCTTACCTGGGTGACTGAGTGTGCACGATGTCGCCGCCCCGTGCGCTGCGGCTGCCTCGCCGCCGGCGCCACCGATGCTACCGATGTTGTTGACGTGCTCGGCGCGCTTACCAGTAACATCAGCTTGCCAAGCTCCGTGCACACACCATCCTAATAAAGTTTGTGTGATGTATGGTCCGCCCGGCTTATACCTTTTACAGGAAATGGGTGCAATTAAATCATAATTGTCCTGACCAATTAACATCTTAGGTTTAACATTGCTGTCACATATTATGGGGTTATTACTACTTGACATGTTTTCACAATAGTTTACATTAGAGGTGAATAACTGTAAGGGCAAATTAAGTTCTTTGAGTTTACGAGCACGTAAGTCGAATTTGTTACCGTCACTGTTACTTATTTTACATTTAACTATCTCAGTCTCGCACAGTAACTCTGAGTCCCATGCACCTGAAGCGCGCATTGTGACCTTTTCCCCGTTCAGCCCGACCTTATCGGCCAGGTCGGACTTACTCAACTCGTCTATTTCTCCTAGCCTGTTCGCGATAAATACTTTATATGTTCTACATTTATTTTTAACCCAGTGTAAGACTGTGGTCGAATCTGTCCAGTAAAAAACTAAATTAGGTTGTAAGCGATGTTCTTTTTTGACACTATTAGCTAACTTACATGCTAACACGGCTCCTTGTAACTCAAGTCTAGGCACGGAAACCGGTTTTAATGGAGTAACTTTACATTTACTCGCGATGAATGATACAGTTACTTGTCCGTCGCTGCTTTTACGACGCCAATATGCGACAGCGGCGTACGCGCTCGGCGATGCATCACAAAATAAATGCAGTTCTAAACTAGCTAAACTATCACCTGTCTGATCACAGGAAAAGTAAAAACGCGGAATTCTTATATTATTTATTTCCTTAGCTTGGTTAATCCACTTACAGAATAAATCATATAAATGTTCGTTTACATTTAACTATTCTGTGGTATAATCTATGGTTCTGAACGTCAACGTCACGTCAAAAAATATTATTTCAATTATTTTTATTTTTCAATTTTTATTCGGTTTTATTTTATATTTCATCACAAAATTAAAAGTAAATTTATACACCAAGTTACATACGAAAAATACAATAATGAATAATGATGACGCCAATGGAGAAGATGACGCTGATATATCATCATCGCAGCCACAAATTCCATCTATGCGACAAACATTTTTAGCAGCAAAGGAATCATGCCCGGTATGTTCACAGGAATATAAAAAACGAGGGCTAAAGAGACATATTCTCGCGTCACACCCAGACTATTACCACCCACCCAATAATCCTGCTCAAAATATCAACCAAACCACTGAAACAACCATCGAACTCCCCAACCAAGCGCAAATACAAAACGAAACAATCCTTGAACCCGTGAACCCATCACAAATTCCGGAAACCATCCAAAACTTGTTCCTAAAAGGATTCAATGCAAAATTACTTAATTGCGAAGGTGGCCCAGACTCTATCTGGAGAGAACGTTGGAAAAAACTTTTAAATTTTCACAGTAAGCAATATAGTATCCCACAAGGAAATGTGGGCAGACAACTAACCACACTCCTAGCCACGGAAATAAAAGATCTCACAAACAACCTTCCAGGAGAAGGAAACTCTGAAAGAATTTTCATCTTATGTAGTACAATACTACAGAGAGACAATTTAGTTAAATCAGGCCAGGATATCAGGCGAACACTTCAAAGAAGAATGGAGATGTGGAACTCAGGTCATTATGATGAATTAATTGAAGAAACTCTAATATGCAACTCGAAAATAGCATCAAAAAACAAACAGAAACAAGACATTGATCATACTGTCCGAATATTTGGCCGCCTCATGTTACAAGGAAAAATTAGACAAGCAAATAGATGGATTACGGAAAGATCTGGGGGTGGAATCTTGGACCCAAATGGAAAACTAGGAAATAAAACAGTACATCAAATTTTTAAAGACAAACATCCTTACCAAGTAACCCCACAACTATCAGATTTTATAGATCAACCTGACCTCCCAATTATGACAAAAGTCGATATCACCTCGAACCATATAGAAAAAGTTGCCAGACAACTCTCTGGCGGAGCTGGACCAAGCGGCACTGACTCAGAACAATGGAAATCACTCTTACTTCGCTATGGAAACCACAGCAAAGAACTGAGAGAATCAATCGCAGCACTAACAAGAAAACTAAGCAGTGAAATTGTCGATTGGGATAGCATAAGAGCTCTATTAGCAAGAAGAGGTATAGCATTGGATAAATGTCCAGGCGTCCGACCTATTGGCATAGGTGAAATACTTCAACGCATCATTGCAAAAGCCATGGCGACCGCAACAAGCCTAGATGTTCAACTAGCATGCGGCTCTGATCAGCTATGCGCAAGTATGAAATCGGGTATTGAAGGTGGAATTCATGCCATGACCAAATGTTTTAATGAAGGTGAAGATGACGAAGGACTCCTCCTAATAGATGCCGCGAACGCCTTCAACGCGCTGAGTCGCCCAATCGCTCTTTGGAATGCTAGAATCTACTGGCCGCGCTGTGCAATATTTCTTTTTAACACATATAGAGGCTTCGCAGTCATTTGCCTATCAGGCTCAAAAGAATTCATCCTAAGCAAGGAAGGAACAACACAGGGTGATCCTTTAGCAATGCTAATGTATGCAGTCGGAATTCTACCTTTAATCCAAAGCTGCAAAGACCCTGGAAAATATATACAAAACTGGTATGCTGATGATTCTGCTTGTTTTGGTAAATTTAAACACTTAAAAGAATGGCTAAAAAAACTGATGAAACAAGGCCCGAAATACGGTTATTTCCCAGAACCTTCTAAAAGTTATATCATAGTCAAAAATAAATCAATTGAAGAAGCCAACAGAATATTTGGAAACTTTGGGGTGAAGATTGTACTTTCACATCGGTTTCTAGGCGGTGTCATCGGAAACGAGAATGGACGAAAAGAATACATTAAAGACAAAGTTAACGAATGGATAGAATGTATAAGACTACTATCAAAAGCAAGTAAAAAACATCCACAACTGGTACATACAGCTTTTACAAAATCACTCCAATGCGAATGGAGATACCTACAAACAGTCATGGATAACACCTGTGAGGAATTTCATACATTAAAACAAACCATCATGACAACGCTGATACCATCAATCCTAGACAGAGAAATAATGTCATTTGAATATGAACTATTCAGTCTACCGGTGAAACTTGGCGGATTAGGTATCACCGACCCCATGAATAACAACGACTGTTATAAAACATCGGTAGAATCAAATAGAATACTAATGCATGCCATCAAATCCGACGAAAAACTAGACTTATTATCCCATATAACTCATGCTACAAAGACTGTCAAAGAAGAAAAATTATCGCGGGAAAAGAGAGACGCTGAAAAAAGTAATTTCATAATATCTAAACTACCAAATAAAATGAAAAGATGTGTCCAAAGAGTCGTTGAAACGAACTCTTCACAATGGCTAACTATCATCCCGACCACGGCTAACAATACCGATCTCACAGCTACCCAGTTTAGAGATGCTTTAGCTATTAGATATGCTCACGAACCTGCAAACCTCCCTGAGACTTGCGACGGTTGCGGAGAGAGTAATTTCGACTTAAATCACGCACTAAACTGCAAGAAAGGAGGATTAATAAAAAAAGGTCATGATCAACACAGAGATGACTGTAAAAATTGGGCTGAGCTAGCATGGGGAACTGGCACAATAGAACCCATAATGCAAGACGCAAGTATCAATCAACCAGCACTTATAGGTGATATGTTACTAAACAGTGTGTGGGAACCTGCAAGGAAAGCGTTCTTCGACGTTCGCATTGTAAATGCTGACGCTTCCTCTTACAGCAACCTCACATGGCAAAAAACAGCACAGAGACATAGCCGAGAGAAACACTCAAAATACGACCGAGCAGCTGAAGACCTAAGAGCCTCATTCACCCCGTTAATCATTTCATGCGATGGAGCCATAGGAACGGAATATAACAGTTTTTTAAAAAAAACCGCATCAAAGCTTAATGAGAAATGGGGAAACGCTTATTCTCAAATAATGTACTGGTTGAAAGTGAAAATACAAATCTCAGTTATAAGAGCAGTTTCAATGAGAGTAAGAGGCACGCGAAAACATGTCAGGGCCTTTCAATGTGAAGATGGAGCAGGAATACTTTAGTGACAGCTTGATCTCGTAAAACAAAATTACCTACATGTGTTTTTATATATGTGTGTGCAATGTATTTTTATATATATTATGTGTGTGCAATGTGTAACTCTGAGTTGTTTCTATAATAAACATTATCTACGTATAAATGTTCGTTTAATTTTTCATCCCATTTGATATTAAGTTTCCATGTTTCGCGCATCAATATTTTTCCCTTGATGGTAAACGGTCCTAAATAGCCGTGAATATCAAATATAGACATAATTATACTCAGCATTTCGCGCTTAGTAGGTATTCGTTTTAAAAGTGTTATGTCTTGCGGAATACGTTTGAAAGATAAATCTAAAGCTAACTGATCGCTGCGCGGGAACCACAATATGCCTAATGCCCGCTCCGCCTGTTTTTCAAAATTGAACTTTATTGCTATGTCGTTAAGACTGTCTTTTGGAATGTCATTTAACACATTAGGTACATTACTGAGATAGTTACACATTTTAAATCCACCTTCATTATGGATAAACGATATTTCTTTTATTATTTTTCTAGCTACCTCCTCATCAGAGAAACTATCAATATAATCGTCCATGTACTGATTATTGGTTATAGCCTTCACAGCGTCAGGCATCTGTTGACTAAAACGAGAAGCATTTTTATTCTGATTTATAAATTGAGCAACAAACGGGGAACAATTTGCGCCGAAAATAAGTGACGTCATTACATATTTATTTACAACATCGCTGCCTTTCTCCTTCCACAGAAACCTAAGCGCATTTTGATCGCTTTTATGTATCTTAATTCGCAAAAACATATCTTTTATGTCTCCTATTATTCCTATATGGTTCTCCCTAAACCTAAACATTATACCATATAAAGATTTTAATAAGTCTGGCCCTTGGAGTAAAAAGTCATTAAGTGACATGCAGTCACTTTTAGCGGCGGCTTCAAAGACCAATCGTAACTTTTTTTTGTTCGGGTTGTCCACACCAAAATGCGGTAAATACCAAACGTGGTCCGACTCGGAATCGAACCTGCACTCTGCCTCGGTCAGTTTTCGTGCGTAATTATTTTTAAGTAAATGTTCAATACGTTCGCGGTATCTAATTTCATAATCTGGATTAGAAGACATTTTTCTTTCTACAGAGTGTAATCTTTTTAATGCTACTGGATAAGAGTCCGGCATAACAAATTTATCGTGCTTCCATGGAAGCTTGACCGACCATTGACCGTTAACTAACTCAGCTGACTGGTTAAGGATATTTACGGCTCGTAATTCATCAATATTTTGACGTGGTTTGTCACTGATGCCAATTGAATCGAGTGAAAATGAACAGCGAATTAAATCGTGTAATTGGCTTAAATCAATGTCTGTACTACTTTCGAAGGTATCTTTGACGACAGCTGACTGACACGATGAATTATTTACACATGTCCCGCTCGCGTCCGCGCTGCGGTTCCTCGCGGACGAGTCGCGGAGCGCGTGCGCGGCTGGCTTACCTGGGTGACTGAGTGTGCACGATGTCGCCGCCCCGTGCGCCGCGGCTGCCTCGCCGCCGGCGCCACCGATGCTACCGATGTTGTTGACGTGCTCGGCGCGCTTACCAGTAACATCAGCTTGCCAAGCTCCGTGCACACACCATCCTAATAAAGTTTGTGTGATGTATGGTCCGCCCGGCTTATACCTTTTACAGGAAATGGGTGCAATTAAATCATAATTGTCCTGACCAATTAACATCTTAGGTTTAACATTGCTGTCACATATTATGGGGTTATTATTACTTGACATGTTTTCACAATAGTTTACATTAGAGGTGAATAACTGTAAGGGCAAATTAAGTTCTTTGAGTTTACGAGCACGTAAGTCGAATTTGTTACCGTCACTGTTACTTATTTTACATTTAATTATCTCAGTCTCGCACAGTAACTCTGAGTCCCATGCACCTGAAGCGCGCATTGTGACCTTTTCCCCGTTCAGCCCGACCTTATCGGCCAGGTCGGCCGCGATGAGAGTCACCGTTGCGCCGTCGTCTAGAAGCGCATGCGTGGCCACACTTGACCTGGGTCCATGAATGGTAACCGGCACTATTTTAAGCACTACATTCGTCTTTGCTTTTAACACTGACACTTCGTGACACTGCGCGACGCGGGTGCTAGCGTGTGATACGAGCTCACTAGCGGCAGCGTTAGCGGAGTCGGGCGTCGCTGTATCGTTGCGTGGCGCCTTCGGTGGCGCGGAAGCTTCACTGCGGGCCGCTTCTGGCTTCTTCCAGTGCAGCATCTGGTGATGAGCCCCACCGCAGGCCTCGACGTTGCAGTTTTCGGCAATACACTCGTTCTTATCCGGGTGCCGAGCACCGAGACATTTGAAGCATAACTTGTTTGCTCGAACAAATCGCCATCTATCCTTTCTCATGGCTCGCTTGAATTGACTACATTCTGGCAGCGCATGCTTGTTCCTTCTGCAAAACTTGCACTTGCCGGCAGTGTCGGGGTCACTGCCCTCAACAGATGTTAGCACGGAATAATGATCGTTATGTTTTTCTGTTGTTGTTTGTTATTATTAAATTCCTTCTGGTATTGTATGTGGCTAACTCCCGACTCTGCGACCTTTTGCGCTTCCTCATAAAGGAATTTGGCTAGTAGTTCCAATTTAGGCGTTTCAGTGTGTACTCGATTTTCGTGTAGGTATTCTACCCATTTGTTAACGAGTCCTGTAGGCAATTTGGATACGACGATTGTTAACAACTCTGGACTTTTCAAATAATCTATTTGTTTCAATGTAGTTGCGGCGGTGACGTAATTTTTAATTTTTATGGCGAATTTCACAATTTCGGCGTGGTATGAGTGTGGTAGTGGTGATAACTTTTTCAGTTGTGATATAACTTGCCGCATGACGTTTTCTGGTCTGCCGAACCTCAGTTCGAGCGTTTCTATGATATCGTGGGGCGAGCTCGCTCCCATCAGCAATGCAGCGGCTGCATCTTTTGCGTCGCCGCGCAGACACTTCCGTAGACGCCACACATTTTCTGTATCACTGTACTTACATACCCGTGACGATTCATAAAAGGCTTCCCGAAATTGTATCCATTCCAACGGATCCCCAAAGTACAAAGGCAGATCCTTCGAGGTGGCCAGCCTAGACAACAGCACTTTATTGCCCGTGTTAGAACTAGATGAGCCGACAGCCTCCTTAATCGCGTTGGTCAGCTCCTCGATGGCGCGATGAGTACTTGTAGCGGTAGCACGTGGCACAGTCATCTCGTCGCCGTCATTGTTGCGGTGGCACTCACCGCCCCCGCCAGTCGCTTTGTTGCAATCGTGCGACGTGCGAGGTTCAGCAACAGACTTTTCCAGCCAATTTTCCACTTTGCTCTTGTAGGAAACTGATGAAGATTGATTTGAGTAGCGTGATTTCGATTCCAACTCGGCTAAGTCCATGGCCAATTTCTTGTCGATCAATTCCATTTCGATTTTCGCTTTGACTTGAGCGGCTTCGTATTCCAGTTGCTGCCGTCGTATTGCTGACGACGGCGCGCGTGAGTTGCGAGAACTTTTGCACTCGCTGCCGCCATCTTGTCGCTTCAAGCTCGAGTTAGCACGCGGACGTACACCGATATCTGAGTGCACTTTCCCGACTTCTTTCATTGCATCCGTGCTGCCAAGCAGCAGCGCCGATTTGACTTCAAGTTGGTCCAACGAGCCGAATTGTTAGGTACCGGTAGTGAGAAACAAAACCTGTGTAGCAGGGATGTCGTTCCGAACGCAGCGTGTGGCGAAAACACGTGCACAAAAGAAGGAGCAACTGACTAACGAAGAAGAAAACCAACTTGAAGTCAAATCGGCGCTGCTGCTTGGCAGCACGGATGCAGTGAAAGAAGTCGGGAAAGTGCACTCAGATATCGGTGTACGTCCGCGTGCTAACTCGAGCTTGAAGCGACAAGATGGCGGCAGCGAGTGCAAAAGTTCTCGCAACTCACGCGCGCCGTCGTCAGCAATACGACGGCAGCAACTGGAATACGAAGCCGCTCAAGTCAAAGCGAAAATCGAAATGGAATTGATCGACAAGAAATTGGCCATGGACTTAGCCGAGTTGGAATCGAAATCGCGCTACTCAAATCAATCTTCATCAGTTTCCTACAAGAGCAAAGTGGAAAATTGGCTGGAAAAGTCTGTTGCTGAACCTCGCACGTCGCACGATTGCAACAAAGCGACTGGCGGGGGCGGTGAGTGCCACCGCAACAATGACGGCGACGAGATGACTGTGCCACGTGCTACCGCTACAAGTACTCATCGCGCCATCGAGGAGCTGACCAACGCGATTAAGGAGGCTGTCGGCTCATCTAGTTCTAACACGGGCAATAAAGTGCTGTTGTCTAGGCTGGCCACCTCGAAGGATCTGCCTTTGTACTTTGGGGATCCGTTGGAATGGATACAATTTCGGGAAGCCTTTTATGAATCGTCACGGGTATGTAAGTACAGTGATACAGAAAATGTGTGGCGTCTACGGAAGTGTCTGCGCGGCGACGCAAAAGATGCAGCCGCTGCATTGCTGATGGGAGCGAGCTCGCCCCACGATATCATAGAAACGCTCGAACTGAGGTTCGGCAGACCAGAAAACGTCATGCGGCAAGTTATATCACAACTGAAAAAGTTATCACCACTACCACACTCATACCACGCCGAAATTGTGAAATTCGCCATAAAAATTAAAAATTACGTCACCGCCGCAACTACATTGAAACAAATAGATTATTTGAAAAGTCCAGAGTTGTTAACAATCGTCGTATCCAAATTGCCTACAGGACTCGTTAACAAATGGGTAGAATACCTACACGAAAATCGAGTACACACTGAAACGCCTAAATTGGAACTAATAGCCAAATTCCTTTATGAGGAAGCGCAAAAGGTCGCAGAGTCGGGAGTTAGCCACATACAATACCAGAAGGAATTTAATAATAACAAACAACAACAGAAAAAACATAACGATCATCATTCCGTGCTAACATCTGTTGAGGGCAGTGACCCCGACACTGCCGGCAAGTGCAAGTTTTGCAGAAGGAACAAGCATGCGCTGCCAGAATGTAGTCAATTCAAGCGAGCCATGAGAAAGGATAGATGGCGATTTGTTCGAGCAAACAAGTTATGCTTCAAATGTCTCGGTGCTCGGCACCCGGATAAGAACGAGTGTATTGCCGAAAACTGCAACGTCGAGGCCTGCGGTGGGGCTCATCACCAGATGCTGCACTGGAAGAAGCCAGAAGCGGCCCGCAGTGAAGCTTCCGCGCCACCGAAGGCGCCACGCAACGATACAGCGACGCCCGACTCCGCTAACGCTGCCGCTAGTGAGCTCGTATCACACGCTAGCACCCGCGTCGCGCAGTGTCACGAAGTGTCAGTGTTAAAAGCAAAGACGAATGTAGTGCTTAAAATAGTGCCGGTTACCATTCATGGACCCAGGTCAAGTGTGGCCACGCATGCGCTTCTAGACGACGGCGCAACGGTGACTCTCATCGCGGCCGACCTGGCCGATAAGGTCGGGCTGAACGGGGAAAAGGTCACAATGCGCGCTTCAGGTGCATGGGACTCAGAGTTACTGTGCGAGACTGAGATAGTTAAATGTAAAATAAGTAACAGTGACGGTAACAAATTCGACTTACGTGCTCGTAAACTCAAAGAACTTAATTTGCCCTTACAGTTATTCACCTCTAATGTAAACTATTGTGAAAACATGTCAAGTAGTAATAACCCCATAATATGTGACAGCAATGTTAAACCTAAGATGTTAATTGGTCAGGACAATTATGATTTAATTGCACCCATTTCCTGTAAAAGGTATAAGCCGGGCGGACCATACATCACACAAACTTTATTAGGATGGTGTGTGCACGGAGCTTGGCAAGCTGATGTTACTGGTAAGCGCGCCGAGCACGTCAACAACATCGGTAGCATCGGTGGCGCCGGCGGCGAGGCAGCCGCAGCGCACGGGGCGGCGACATCGTGCACACTCAGTCACCCAGGTAAGCCAGCCGCGCACGCGCTCCGCGACTTGTCCGCGAGGAACCGCAGCGCGGACGCGAGCGGGACATGTGTAAATAATTCATTGTGTCAGTCAGCTGTCGTCAAAGATACCTTCGAAAGTAGTACAGACATTGATTTAAGCCAATTACACGATTTAATTCGCTGTTCATTTTCACTCGATTCAATTGGCATCAGTGACAAACCACGTCAAAATATTGATGAATTACGAGCCGTAAATATCCTTAACCAGTCAGCTGAGTTAGTTAACGGTCAATGGTCGGTCAAGCTTCCATGGAAGCACGATAAATTTGTTATGCCGGACTCTTATCCAGTAGCATTAAAAAGATTACACTCTGTAGAAAGAAAAATGTCTTCTAATCCAGATTATGAAATTAGATACCGCGAACGTATTGAACATTTACTTAAAAATAATTACGCACGAAAACTGACCGAGGCAGAGTGCAGGTTCGATTCCGAGTCGGACCACGTTTGGTATTTACCGCATTTTGGTGTGGACAACCCGAACAAAAAAAAGTTACGATTGGTCTTTGATGCCGCCGCTAAAAGTGACTGCATGTCACTTAATGACTTTTTACTCCAAGGGCCAGACTTATTAAAATCTTTATATGGTATAATGTTTAGGTTTAGGGAGAACCATATAGGAATAATAGGAGACATAAAAGATATGTTTTTGCGAATTAAGATACATAAAAGCGATCAAAATGCGCTTAGGTTTCTGTGGAAGGAGAAAGGCAGCGATGTTGTAAATAAATATGTAATGACGTCACTTATTTTCGGCGCAAATTGTTCCCCGTTTGTTGCTCAATTTATAAATCAGAATAAAAATGCTTCTCGTTTTAGTCAACAGATGCCTGACGCTGTGAAGGCTATAACCAACAATCAGTACATGGACGATTATATTGATAGTTTCTCTGATGAGGAGGTAGCTAGAAAAATAATAAAAGAAATATCGTTTATCCATAATGAAGGTGGATTTAAAATGTGTAACTATCTCAGTAATGTACCTAATGTGTTAAATGACATTCCAAAAGACAGTCTTAATGACATAGCAATAAAGTTCAATTTTGAAAAACAGGCGGAGCGGGCATTAGGCATATTGTGGTTCCCGCGCAGCGATCAGTTAGCTTTAGATTTATCTTTCAAACGTATTCCGCAAGACATAACACTTTTAAAGCGAATACCTACTAAGCGCGAAATGCTGAGTATAATTATGTCTATATTTGATATTCACGGCTATTTAGGACCGTTTACCATCAAGGGAAAAATATTGATGCGCGAAACATGGAAACTTAATATCAAATGGGATGAAAAATTAAACGAACATTTATATGATTTATTCTGTAAGTGGATTAACCAAGCTAAGGAAATAAATAATATAAGAATTCCGCGTTTTTACTTTTCCTGTGATCAGACAGGTGATAGTTTAGCTAGTTTAGAACTGCATTTATTTTGTGATGCATCGCCGAGCGCGTACGCCGCTGTCGCATATTGGCGTCGTAAAAGCAGCGACGGACAAGTAACTGTATCATTCATCGCGAGTAAATGTAAAGTTACTCCATTAAAACCGGTTTCCGTGCCTAGACTTGAGTTACAAGGAGCCGTGTTAGCATGTAAGTTAGCTAATAGTGTCAAAAAAGAACATCGCTTACAACCTAATTTAGTTTTTTACTGGACAGATTCGACCACAGTCTTACACTGGGTTAAAAATAAATGTAGAACATATAAAGTATTTATCGCGAACAGGCTAGGAGAAATAGACGAGTTGAGTAAGTCCGACGAGTGGCGATATGTGCCCACTGGCGTAAACGTCGCAGACCTGGCAACCAAAAATAATGATTGCGTATTGACAAGTGATTCGGAGTGGTTCTCGGGCCCGTCGTTCTTACACCAGCCGCGTTCCTGTTGGCCGCAACAACCTGAAATAAAAACAATTAGTGATGATATATTAGAAAAAGTACACGTTGTTCAAGATAATAATATATTATGTAGCTTACCTGTTCCCGAACCAAGTCGATTCTCTAGTTGGCTGCGGTTATTACGTAGTACCGCAACTGTTTTGCTATTTGTTGAAAAATGTAAGAAGAGTGAAATTAGAGTAATTAACGAAAAACTTATAAATCAGGCGGAACAATTGTTACTTCGTTACTCACAAGAATGTTCCTTTCAAACTGAAATAAATTTGCTTAGATTAAAAAAAGAAATAAATAAAGATAGCCGTTTGAGGTCACTCACCCCGATATTGGACGAAAATAATTTGCTACGCGTCGGTAGTCGTATCGGTAACGTAAAGGGTGTAGATCAGCTTACTAAATACCCTATAATTTTAGATGGTAATGATTATATCGCGCGACTAATTGTTACTCAATACCATATAAAGGCCGCGCACTCTAGTAACGAGATGGTAGTTAATGAGTTGCGGCAAAAATATTGGCTCATTCGATTTAGACCTACAGTTCGTACTATTTCTAAACAATGTTTAATTTGCCGTTTTAAAAGAGCCATGCCTTTGCCGCCGCGACTAGGTGACCTACCCGATTGTCGTCTTACGCATCACCAGAGACCATTCACCATGTGTGGAGTAGACTTATTCGGGCCTATGGAAGTCACGATCGGTCGTCAGAGGGCGCGCAGGTACGGTGTACTATTCACTTGCCTCACGGTGCGCGCTGTCCATATTGAAGTAGTTCCGACTCTTACTACTGATTCCATGATAATGTCACTTCGTCGAATGGCCGCTCGTAGGGGTTGGCCACACACCATTTTTTCGGATAACGGGACTAATTTGAGAGGGGCTGACACGGAAATTAAAAGGGCTTATAAAGAACTACTCGATAATGAACAAGCATTAACAACTGAAGCTTTAAACAAGGGAGTCGAGTGGAAATTCATTCCTCCAGCCAGTCCACATATGGGTGGTGCATGGGAGCGCCTCGTTAGGAGCGTTAAATCAGCTTTAAAAGTTGTTCTAAAGGAAAGAGCTCCGAGAGAAGAAACTTTACTCACCTTCTTGTGTGAAGTTGAAAATATGATCAACGGGCGACCTTTGACACATGTTTCCGTCGACCCACGTGACCCAGAGTCTCTAACACCCAATCATTTTTTGCTAGGTTCTTCATCCAATCTTCCACAAATAGGTATCTTTGATGACAGTGACTTATACCTTAGAAAGCAATGGCGTATTGTACAACGCCTAGCTGATTTATTTTGGTCCAGATGGCTCAGAGAAGTATTGCCTACACTAGTGCCCCGCAAGAAATGGGATCGCGAGGGTGCACAGCTAAAGGTAGGTGACCTGGTTGTTGTAGTAGACCCCGCTTCCCCTCGGAATGTCTGGCCAAAAGGAATCATTCATCAAGTGTATCCGGGAGCTGATGGACGGGTAAGAACCGTAGATATTAAAACAAGTACGAGTATTTTGAAACGTCCCGCAACACGAGTTGCTTTGCTCATGAGTTTTGAGTGTCGCAATGACGACACTAAGGGGCAGGATGTTGACGATGGTGTGGTAGTCCGCCCGTCTTTCTAAAAAGTATTAAATTTTAATTACTACTTTATTGTTATATCATTTATTATACCTAGATTTTAAGTTTTTAGTTTAAGTACCTACTCGTTTTAAATTGTAAGTTAACTCAGTGTGTTTTTTGTTACGTTTTATTGATTTCAAAATTAAAAAATACTCAGGCCAACAAGAACGGACTGCATACGGGCGCTCTCATTGGTGGATGCGCGTCTCCCTCACCCCGCCTACCGCTGCGGCCGCCATTGCAAATGACCACAGGGCAGTGCATAGAAATCCCTCAACAACTCCACGCGTTACATATTCAACGCCCGCGCATTCCGTCATTGTTGGCCAAAATTTATAAAAAGTTGTCGTTTTATTCTCTTTCTCACCACCAACAACCACCTATCAGCTACAAAGTTTTCAACGTGATGTGATATACAGGGTGTAAACAACCTCATCACGAAGCCGTCAACCAAGCATTCTGTACATCAAACTAAGTAATTTTACGCAAAAATTCTTGCGGGGAAACAACTTTTTTTTGGGGTCAAAAATCACGTTTTATACTCAATGTAAATCACCAATAGCTCAATGTAACGCACTTAAAACATTGTGAATGGATTGAATAGTACGGGGTTCGTGGAGGTACTTAAAATATAATTCGTACAATAACTACTTGTAATAAAAAAAACTTGTCAAAAAGTTCTAACTTTGACCCCCAATATCTTCGTAACTAGAAGGTTCCCAGCCATGGTGTATTATTATTATTGTAAGCCTATATTGTCCCACTGCAGGGCAAAGGCCACCCTTCCCTCCTTCCACATTTCGTGATCTAATGCGATTGTAGGCCAATCCTTTGCGGAAGAGTCTAGCTCATCCCGCCATCTCCTTCTGGGCCTGCCGCGTTGTCGAACAAAAAAATGATCGTAATAACGAGTAGAACAAAATCCTTTCGGCTTTAAGAGGTATTTTGCACCCTATAAAATCTTATTTACCTGACCACTATCTCAAACGAGGTTCTTGCTCAAAATAAGTATATTTTCGAAGAACTGTAGCGGTCAGAAGTTAAGAATCTTTTCAGCAAGTTTGAAAACGCACGAACAGCTAGCTTCCTAAGTTTATTCGTGCGAATAAAATCTTAATACATATGCAACCAGTTCCTTTGAGGTCAGTACGTCTACGGAGAATTTTGAGCCTCTGGTAAGGGTGTTTGCATACAGCATGATCTGATGCGAATCGGAGAAATCACGGCCCCAAAACAAGTTAAAATTCGGATAGGCAGAACTCAGTGGATATAAGAAGAAAGTGGCAAGAAGAAAAATTAACAAAGAATATTGAGGAATTTACACAATAACATCACACCTATAATACCAGAAGAGTTAAGCAGAGGTGTACTTATTAGTCTCGTTAGCTGTCGGTGTGTCCTATGCTTTATAAAATGCGACATTTGGCATTAGGTACACCTAGTCACCTAGGTCCAATTCTGGTTATTCAGTGCACAAAATAACCGCACGTGTATAAAGAATCAATGAAAGAGAGTATTTATTCTTTAGCAACTTTAGTATAGTACCCTAACTTACTAGCTGATAATCGCTTTGCCAAATGCAATTCTATCCTATTCTATTCACACCCGCGTAGAATTCAGTAATGTTCACTTAGGATCGTAATACCGGGCCATACATTTTTTTTTGTCTTAGGCTTGTGTCGGGCAATCGTTATGGGCAGCTTACCATCGATATGGTATCGATACAACATAATCGACATGGTGTACTGTCGATGTAGCGTACCATCGATTTATTCATTAACATTTGCTGACATTCATTAACCTGTCGATGGAACGTTTTCGATACATGATTTAGTGACTGTCGATATTATGAACTAGACCCAATTTCATACCTGTTACATACCGAAGGTCCTCACATGTTAAGCCATTGGCCCCAGCTGTCATTTAATTTTGTAGATCTTTGATGTTTTTGACAATCGTTGAAGGTAGTCAGTGGCCCGAAATTCTGACAATCTGTCTTGCAAAGGGGTACTGTATTACCCAGTACTAACTGGAGGTCAGATAGGCAGTCGCTCCATGTAAAATATTGGTAATACGTTGCATCCGGTAAGACTAGAAATGCTAGCTATATAGGCAGATAATGGTTGTCCATGGTACATAATTTACTATTCTATTACTTATCTCACATGGAACGTCACTTCTTCGTACTACCTATAGCTTACTGGTAAAATACAAAACAACCTTCTAACAGAATGGCAATCAAAAAACTTAATAGAGCGAATAATGTAAATTGCAACTGTTTAAATCTTTAAAAGAAATTGAAGTATTAACTGTACTTAAATAGTTTTTTTGAAAACGAATCAAAATGGAATACGTTTTGTCTTCAGAATTAAGTTGTGAATCACTGAAAAACCGCAAAAGAAGTAAAGAACAATGACAATCTGTTAGCATTACATGACTTGCTTTCGCCCAAGGCGTCACTCGTCCTATGGTCGTAAATTATCAAAGAACTGTAATATATCCTTATAGATTAGATTAGTAATATAAGGATATTTTACAGTTCTTTGATAATTATATGTATAGAGGAATTTGATTTTTGTTTGTTTGTTTGTTAAGGGGCCGGCGGAGCATGCGTAGTTCGTACAAACGTTAAGGTAGTGTGTATTTATTTAGATTGGATTACAGAATATCTATGTTCCCAAATATGTATATGTTTTGTAAGGACAATGATATAAACACGAGATATGAGGAATTTATATAGAAAACTTATTCTTCCCATAACTCTTGCTTAAATCAGTGTCCATTCAAAGTAGGTATATATTTGGGAACCTAGATATTCTGTAATCCAATCGAAATAAATACACACTAAATTAAGAATATGTATGATTTACAAATTATTTTGGTATTACGTTTTTATGAACTTCGCTTGCTCCACGGGCCTCTCGACCAATTTTAAAATTGCTGGGAAACGACTTTTTTTTCGAGACGAAAAATCGTGTTTTGTTGTAGAACTCAACGCAACGCACTCAAAACATTGTGGTGATGGATTGATTAAATAGTAGGTACGGGCGTCGTGGAGGTGCTTAAAGTAAAAAACCTTACATTAAAAACTTGTCAAAAACTTGGAACTTAGACCCCCAATATCTCTGTAACTAGAAGAATAGAAGATTCCCAGCCCGCGTAGCATGACCACCGTACCTACTCCGTAGACACGACAGAGAGTCGACAAATCTTTTGTTCGTCTGTCATTTTGTCGATTCAATGACAGATGAACAAAAGATTTGTCGAGTCTCTCTCGTTTCTCCGGTGGTCATGCTAGGCGGGCAGGTATGGTGTAAAACAAAAAAATGATCCCAATGACGGGGAGAACAAATGCCTTTCGGCTTCGTTAAGAGGTTTTTTCCCTTTATTAAAAACAACTAATAATTATTTTATTTACCCGAGAACCAAACCCGTTATAGTACGTATTCGTGATTCAGAAGCTAATAATTCAGCCACTGCGCCTATAGAGTCACAGTTTATTATTCTCACCTATTTCGGTAGGTACTTTGTTTAAGAAGCAACATGGTTTCATTTTTCAGTATTATTGCAAATACACTGTCAGACAAAGTTAGACTGTGTCATACTGTAAGGAACCAAACAGGGGCCCAATACTGCTATTTTCATAAATTCGTTACTCCAACACGATTCCATTCCCATCCCATTGTCATTTTGTTTAAAGTTCGTAATCTGCAAAATTCACAATGGTCGATCATTGGTCGGTCAATGTTCTCGTAATAAAAATGTGTTTTAATGACATTGTCATATTGCCATTAAGAAACCATAAGTACAAATGGTTTTAAAATCTACTACTAAATGCTAATATTTATTCATGCCAGATTTCATTTAAGTATAATATATTTTTACACATTTGTCAATATGTGCGAGATTACCATTCTATGACATTTCTTTCAATGGAGTATCAGTAGTTGACCATTGGAAAGTCGCCATTATATTAGTAGATAACCAAACTTGTCAAAACTGGATAGAACCTGACCATTATGAAATTCGATTATTCTGACACTATTGTAATAGCAGACTTGAGGCCCTGGTTAACCTACTATTTTGCTTCGTGATAGTCTGACAACCAGTCTTACCAAAAGGTAACGTGTTACCAGGTACTGTTTTGTAGAGGTCAGATAGGCAGTCGGTCTATGTAAAATACTGATATTCTGCTGCATAGAGTTAGAATGGAAACCGATCTCAATACAAGGTATAAACAGACTCTTCACGAATTCTGCACATCAAGCTAGCCTTAGTAGCTCTACGCATAAATTATTTCTGAGAAATCTTTTGGAGTGAAAAATCACGTTTTTTGGGAGGACTCAATGTGACGCACACAAAACATTGTGCTGATGGATTCATTTAATATTATCAGATTTTTTTTTTTAAGTTTACTCTTGGAGGTATTATGAAATCAAACACTCGCGTATTCAAAGTAAAATGTTAAATCAATTATATAACAATCACCAATTTATAAGCAAATATAGCACAACAGCAATACGGGTTCACAAGCTATGTTTACTGTTCAACGCCTCAAGATAGACTGACTCTGTCCAAAATCTCAACCAAAAACTAAATGTTCCCCACTCTAACAGTAGCTGAACACTCAGCATACTATTCGACCAATCAGAGCAAAGTACACAGTACGTTTGCTCAATTGATTGACTAAAATATATTTAGGCTTAATATTAAGTAACCGTAAATACATGCTAATTTATAAAATAATGATTTAGTAATTGAAAAATAGATACTTAGTTAAAATCTATATTTAACAGGAACTAATAACTAAAATAGATGTATTTCATTCGTCCACCCACTAGCGCCATCTGTTGCTTGTGGAATGAAGTACAATTATTTACTATTATTTTACAAAATCATATCATTACAGAGGTATATAAAGTTCTAAATTTAAAAACCTGTTCCTAAAAAAGCTCAATCCCCAATATCTCCGTAACTAGAAGGTTCCCAGGTATGTAAAAATTATCGCAATGACGAGGAGAATAAGTGACTTTCGACTTCGTTAAGATTATTTATACACCCGTTATATAAAAAAAAACTGGGCAGATGATGCCTGGCAATTATAATTATCCGAGTTTTTGCAAAATAGCAGACTCCTGCCCTTCTGGAAAACCCCATGGTTTGTCCTCCGCCTTGGGCCGTGAAATGGGATCTGTCAGGCGTTTTTTGAGTTAAGCCCTCATGGTGTTCCTTAGCTAGATGTCGTGAGACTACTGGGCCTATTTTAAAAGGAGTTTAATATTAATTACCTGTTGACAGCGTGGAGGAGGGGTTTTTAAACGCCATTTTTTAAGTTTTTAGTTTGTTAGTTAGTTTAGTTAATTTTAGCAAATTGTTAATAATCTACATTAATATATGTATTAAATGGTACAAAATAATCACACTAATATTTTAATCTACGAAAATTTGTATGTGTGTATGTTTGTCACTCTTTCACGCAATAACTACTGAACGGATTTGGATGACATTTTGCACACAGATAATTTATAGGATATATTTGATTCCCGTACTTCCACGGGAACGGGAACTATGCAGGTGAAACCGGGTGACGTCCGCTAGTACATTGTTTTTTTTTTTTCTTTGTAGAAATAACTCAGTACCGTAAGCGTGTTTTAAAAATGAGATAACTATCTTTAAAACAAATGAATCAGAATGTTTAACACCTAATCGTCACTGTAAAATTATAAATACTACGTAATTCATCCACGTGTTCTAACCAGGGATCCCTTTGCTCTAAAAAAACCCTTTTTTTTTAATCAGTAATTTTTCTTTATACACACATAACACATAAACACACGCGTTATACTTCCATGCAAAATAAAACTAAAAGTAATGTAGCGACTTCATAAATACCAAAAAAAAAACAAAAGAATACTGTCTACTTTATTTTTACTTTTTGTCTTTACAACATCTCTCATAGCGCCATCCAGAAAGGCACAAGAAAATAATTTTTACAGCTATTTGTTTCAATATATCCGTTCAGCGCTTTATTTTGTTTTGCTTGAAGCCGCTTGATAGCTTCAGTATGATTATAAAGCGATTTATTCGTGGTAAATAAGCGGTGTAGTCTCACAAAGGGGTATCGTATTACCCGGTACTAACTCGGTTGTGGAGGTCAGGTAAGCAGTGGCTCCATGTAACATACTGGTATTCAGCGGCATCCGGTTAGACTGGAAGCTGATCCCAACACAGTTGTGAAAAGACTGGCAGATGATGAAAATAAGCGGTGGGGTTATCTATACTAATATTATAAAGAGGAAAGATTTTTGTGTATGTCACCGTAAAATTGTCAAACACGTTAGATTGTAATCTCTCTAGCGATATTGTAAACTCTCGAAATATTGTCAACTGAACATACTACTTACAATATAACGCTTTATTTCTCGGTAGGTTGTAATCTATCGAAGTGAAACCGTAATATTGTGAAATGCATGCGACGGAAATATCTCTGCCGCCATAATCGGGACTTGAGGCACCCATAAAAATGACACCATAGCAAAAACTGTTCCACGTGATGAGCATTTTCTGCTGAGAGAATAAATTTGAAGATCTGGAACACCTGTTGTGGAACTCCAATAGCCCAGCCACACCATAACACATATAGGAATGACGTCTTAGCAAAAGTTGTTCGGTCTGATGGGCATTTCCTGTTGACTTAGAAAAAATCGAAGATCAGAAACATCTGATGTGAAAATTATTGCAAAGCTTTCACTAATTTCACTATATCTTCTATATATAATAAAAGAGTAAAAAACTGTGTCTGTACATTGAATATATTAAAAAAAACAATAATTGAGGGAGTTTAGAAACAGTAATAGAGCACGAAACCAAAAAAAAATCTGTCTGTTTGTCTGTTTGTTTGTACACGCTAATCTTCGAAACAACTGGACGGATTTGAATGATTTTTTTTGTTGTATAGATATTAAGTCTGGGCATTATAAAGGCTATAATTTATCGTGGAAACTTGAACACCTTGAACCGCAACAGACCAGCTAAACTAAAAGAGATACAAAAATGAAACCAAAGCAAAAATTGTTCCACGTGATGAGCATTTTCTGCTGAGAGAATAAATTTGAAGATCTCGAACACCTGATGTGGAATTTAAATAGCCCAGCTACACCATAACACATATAGGAATGACGTCTTAGCAAAAGTTGTTCAATTTGATGAGCACTCTCTGTTGATTTATAAAAATCGAAGATCTGGAATACCTGTCCTGGAACTCCAAGAGCCCAGCTACACCATAACACATATAGGAATGACGTCTTAGCAAAAGTTGACCGCTGATCGTGAACGTCATGCACTGTCTCGCGAGTCGGAGACCTTTACCGATACAGAATCACGCTTGAGTTCTTAGCGTATTCGCACATCTACTAACAGGTCTTTTGAAACGAGTGACGAACGTGACGCGCGACTAACTGCTGCTCGAAACTATCATACATTGCCCCGAACACGCACACAACAAAATATTCATAATCAGTTACAAAGTGAGAGAGAAAGAATTGCTGGAGTATGGCATGAAGAGACAGAAGAGCGCGAAGACTTCGACATTCTCTGTACAGAATGTCGATATCATCTGAAGACTGATGTGTCTCAAGATATAGCCGTACGGCATGGCGACCTTCCTTGGGTTGATAAGGAACGGAGTAGTGCATTTACGTATACCTACTCCTATGATTGAATACGCCACTTATTCTGCCATCGGAGGTATGGTTCAAAATTGTACTTTTTGTGAAGCTGTTAAATGGCAAAAAGAAACCAACGGTATGTGTTGCTCAGGTGGGAATGATCCGTTATTTTCCCGTCCCCGGGCTCTTAGAATTCGACATCAGACGTTTCAGGTCTTCGATTTTGACGACCCCGTTTTCGCTGGCATAAGCAACAGGATCCGCGTACGATGTCGCGGGCAGAAGCTAGTACCGAATAAACTTAAAAACTACTGGACCGATTTGAAAAATTCTTTCAGCAATGGATAGCTACGTTATCAGCGAGTAATATAGGCTATATTTTATCCCCGTACTCTCAAGAGAACGGGAACTACACGGGTGAAACCGCATGACGTCCGCTAGTTCCAAATATTTTCCTTCACCTAAACCTACATGGCCACTTTAAAAACATACACTTTCTTATTTATATTATTGTGTGTGCTGTAACTGACGTCAAAATAATATTTGTCTTTCTTTTTCTTTCTTTAAAAGGTCAGCAATGGGTACGGTCCGAATTGGTCGTTTCCAACCTCATCGACATCATCATTCTCTTGCCCTTGATGATCTTCTACCACACTTCTATATAACTCCTCATCTCATCAGACACCTCCTTTCTAGCTATATCATACTTCACACAGTCCATCCATCGTTAATTTGGTCTTCCTCTACTCTTATACACATCCACATTCATACTTTAAAACTTTCCTCACACATTTTTCTCATTGCTCCGCATCACATACCCTTCGTCGTTTTCTACTCGTATCTACCTTTAAAAGTACCTAATTAATATTTGTGGACACAATGGGAATGCCTGTTAATTCCAGCAATTCTAATATTTATAACGATTATTGATGACAATGCATTTGACGGGATTCAGTCAATTACCTACAACATTTTGTAATCATTAATTTATTTTAGCTGGTAGCCAAACATACATAGTTAGTGTATTTTGATACATCGCTGAACCAACGATTTTTTCATTAGCATGTGTGCGATTTAGGTTCCCCGAACAAATGGTTGTTTGAAAAATATAAATCAACATCATTTATCAATGATGTTTATTTATCAAGAAAGCTTATACAAACATTTTGACACGTCATTTTTTTTAAACAAGATGGGACCGTTGTTCGTACCGGACTACTCTGAGAAGAAACAGCCGAAACAAACTCAGGGCTCAATTCACATAAAGACTATGCAGATTAGTGTCTGAGATGGTCTTTTGAAGAAAGAACCATATAAATTTGAGTGGACCTGTCCAGTCAGTGCAAGCATTTGTCAGTTATCGTGTATCTCGACTTATAATAACTCGAGGAGCTCAACGAAACGACGAACAATACCAAAGAAAAGACATTTGGGTAGGGTGATTATAGTACTCAAACTGCGAGACAGTCGTGGGAAAAAAATATGACCCACATGGTCCTCACATTCACAATAATAAAATAAATTAAAAATAATTTACAATATGAATGTCAATAAAAATATATACGGAACCCTTCTCTATAATTTTCACGCACTTGTCAGTTTCTTTTTTCCATACTCTATTTTTCGATTAAAATAGAGTTTATATTACTTACCTAATTAAATCGGTTTCCGTGTCTGTCTGTGTGACTACGTTCTTATCACAAGCTTTTTTTATTTAACTTTCAATCTTTGTTTATTAGGTATAATTTTTGCGTAGAGTTAGTTAGTTTGACGTACAAAATTTGGTTGACTGCTTCGTGAAGAGTCTGTTTACACCCTGACGTAAAGCAAAAAAAAAATCCATTTATTGCGCTACCGTACACAAACATGACAATTTATATTACATTAAAATAACTACAGAATTTTCTACCTACATCACGAATCTCCGTCTGACGAATTTTCGATCAGATCACGTGTCCTGACGCGAGTTTAACATTTTTTATCCATCCCAAAAAGTGCGCAATACCGCTAAAGAAGTTTTCACGTCAAAAAAATCGTGATAAGTCGTCTCGTAAAAACCGCACAATCAGGGTGAAGTCACTAGTGAAAAACAAACTACAATAGAAAATCTATTGTCTCAGAAGTTTAGCTTGATTCTCAAGGATTGTATAAGACTCGCATACCTATTTCATTTATTTTCATAATATATCCACAGGAAATTTCAATAAACCATTCAATTTCTCTTAGCTATAATAATAACATAATAAACCTATGATTTTTTTTTTAATAACTTAGGTTAAGTGCCAGTAAGCTGTCTGTTCAGTCGTGGAAAGAAGTGCGCGTGAAATGGAACGTCCTCGGAGTTTCTTTTTATTTTTGTTTTTTATTTTCTTATTTTTTGTTCCGAGTTTGGCTAGTTACCATGAGCAGTATAGAGGTTGGTATATTTTTTCTATTTTTTAACATAGCTTGTGGCTTTTTAAAACTATTCAATGATTTCCTAACCAGTACTTTGCTGCGTTCTTTTTTGGGGTCGCGTTCATTCAAAAAGTTGTTAATATTTTTGACAGCCATTTTCGACGTTGCCAACTTTCAGTATAAACGCTCTTAAACAGCTTTAAGAGCGTTTATACTGAAAGTTGGCACCAGGGTAGCCTGCGAAATTCAAAATTTCTTATTTTTTACAGTCGCGAACAATATTTTAGTCAACATACGAGTACAACCTAGCACTGACCTGCAAAAAACGTAAGAAAATTTAAAATTTCGCTTGCTACCCTGGCTTCTAAGTTTCTTGGACATTTGTCCTTTTTTTATTGCCTCTTTCATGATCGTTATCAGCATTAAAATGCTCCTTACAAAGTACTACAAAGCACGAATGTAGCACGAATTTGTCTAGCTTAGACGTACTTAGAAGCCTCTATCAAGCGTCCCTTGCTATGCAAATTGGCACTTCGCTTAATCGAGCGTAGACGAAGCTCAAGATCTTTTTGGACACAAAAGTCTCCTTCTCACATTCGAGTGTTTAAATTTTACATTCAAATGCTCTCTATACTAACTTGTAGGTACAATTCTTGTAAGTCTATATCTTCCTGACCTTGTACCATTCTACTTGGTGTCGTCGCAACACGTTTTCTTCTTCCATTCTCCCCTGACAGACGTCACGGCATCATTTACTCCTTTCTCTTTCATATCATTTCTCACACAATTTATGTCACTCTTCACTTCTTCTTGCTGCATTGTTCTTACATGACATAAATACCATCTCAACATAAATGATGTAACCAAGATTTTGTAACACTCATTTGATTTAAAAGAGTGTCCATGGAGTTTTTCGCCCGTTCTTCTTCGTTCTTCTCTACGCTAGGGAATGGACAACTATAGTATTTTCACAGTTTTTATGTCTTGTGACTGGTACTGTAGTTAGATTTAATGTTCATCTTTGTTTCAACAATTCTAAAGTGCCTGTAACTGGCCTACTTGAAGTAAATGCTTTGATTTTGATGTTACTTTTTAAGTCCTATACTCTGAACTGTCAGTAAACAGATATTTACTGCTTCAGAGGTTGACGGAAAACCAGAAGACAAGTC
This sequence comes from Xestia ashworthii, assembly GCA_950022955.1. Lineage (NCBI taxonomy): Eukaryota > Metazoa > Arthropoda > Insecta > Lepidoptera > Noctuidae > Xestia > Xestia ashworthii. The sequence continues at coordinate 2,678,164 of OX465575.1, forward strand.
ACACCGATTATCAAAAACTGACCAACCGACGCATCGTGCGCGAAATTCATCAGCTTGCAGCTGTAAAAAACACAGATGTACTCCTAATTGTACGAAACGCAACATTGAGCGTAGATTTGACATCACAACATCGGGACCTATTCGTTCTGTCTTTTGTCAATCGACAGACTTCAAGATGTTTTGCAGATCTCTGAGTGTTGCAGAGGGTTTGACTTTGAAACCTGTTAATGTGTCTACAGGTAGGATTTTCCTTCAAATAGTGCTTTTGCACTGTCTTCATTTGTGGTTCTTGTATTTGGCACTTAGTGGGTCTTCTAGAGATTAGTTTTCTCTGCAATTCTCTTTTTTTTGTCTTATTTTCGTTGGTTTGTCTTCTAGCGTGGTTATTCATTGTAATAATGCTGCTCTGTTATTAAAGCTGCAGTAGAGATCATAATCAAATGAGTATTACATTTCAGCACTAACCTTCCGTATAAGTACCAGTCCAATCGTAAATTACTCGAAAATTATCCACAATTTATACTTGAACTAAGAACCCTTTGAGTAAATTTAAAAAGATATCAGGAAGAGATTCATGAATTTTATTGACATTCATGAGTTTCAAAGGGGTGTCAACTTTTTCAACGATAAGTTTTAGAAAGTACTCTAAAATTTATTATATCAATTTGCACTGAGTTCACGTGCTACATTATGGTTCATAGCAGTGGAAACATTAAAGACATGTTTCACTCGAATAAAAATAAAATAAAAATAAAATCGTTAATACCTTATTCATTAAAATCGAATTTAATGAATAAGGTGTCAATCGATTTGTATATTATGGCCCGGGTAACATGGGCTACATTTTAAACGACTTCAAAAATAACAGGCGATTTTAGCTTGAAACCCCCGATTATAATTAGAGCGTGATTTTTCTGTAGTCGGGTTTTTTTAGTAGTAGTATACAACACAAATTCTTGTTTGTGTCTTTTATTCAACAACAATTTTGAATTAAAGACACAGAAAAAAGATGAACACTTAAATTGTGCGAGGAATGAAATGTTAAGAAAGAAAAATAGTAAAATGATGCCGTGACGTCTGACAGGGGAGAATGGATGAAAATAACGTGTTGCGACGACTTCAAGTAGAATGGGATGATGAAATTGTTTGTTTCAGTACCTCAGCAAAGTACTCCAAAGTGGGAGTCCTACATCCTCAACGACAAGGAGTACATTATCCAGGTTCTACCCGTCAACTGGGAGGAAGCCAAAATCATCTGCCGGTATGTATAATATAGAAAGAAAGAATAAATAAAAAGCATTTATTATTAGCCCGTACTGAACAAAACACAAGAATTTATGGTACTTACAACAAAATAAAATAAAAATAGCCTTTATTTTACTCTGACGTTCTTAAGGGGGAAGCGTCGTACGTTTTTTGTAATTTACAGGTCAGTGGCAGGTTGTATGAAGTTGAAAATATCGTAAGAAAATTTGAATTTCGCGGGCTTCCCTGAGCTTTCACCTTAATACATTAACTTAAAACTATTAAGCAGTGACCTGCTGCGGCTGTCTTGCGACATAGGCCTCCTCTATTTCCCTCCAGTTATTCCTGTCTGGAGCAGTTGTTCGCCAGCCCTTTAGTAGATCATCCTCTCACCTTTTAATCTGTTTCTACGTCTTTTTCCACTTCTTGGACTTCTATTCTGTGACTTTTTGGTCCATTTTTCCGTCTTGGCTCTCATCAATGACCTGTACATTTCCACTTGAGTGTTCTGGTTTTAAAAAAAAATTAAGTTCATCTATTAAAAATTAAATATGGATAAAAATTAAAACAAAATAAATAAACGAAACTGGTCCTGTACGAGGCCAAAAGGTGAAAAAATCAAAGAGTGGGTCATCTCTGCATGGTGCTGTAACATTAAAAAAGTCACAGCGCTGGTATTCTGATAGGGCCAAAGTGAAAGTGATGCCACGATGCCACTGTTCATATGATTCTAAAGTTTTACATCTTCTTCTTGAAAGGGGTAAACGACAGAGTTTCCACACAGAAACCAGGGCCAGATATAACGACAAAATCGCAAACTTTCGATCGCTGATTATAACGAATTAATTCGGGTGCAATAATTATGCTTACGAGAAACGCATCAAAAGATTACTCGCAAGCATCATTATTGCAACCGAATTTATTCGTTAGTAATTAGATTTATGATTAAGATTAAAAATATAGTAATGTCGTTATCTTTCGGTTGCTAATTACTAACGAATAAATTCGATTGCAGTAATGATGCTTGCGAATAATGAAAGTCTCTACATCCTTGATGCGTTTCTCGTAGGCATAATTATTGCAACTGAATTTTTTCGTTAGTAATTAGCAATCGAAACTTAACGATTTTGTTGATTGCCTGTCGAGAATGCTAGCCCTGGGCCGGCAGTCTCGACAGAGATAACGACAAAATCGTTAACTTTCGGTTGCTAATTACTAACGAATAACTTCGGTTGCAATAATGATGCTTGCCAGTAATGAAAGATGATCCATCTGAGACGCATTTCTCGTAAGCACAATTATTGCAATCGAATTTATTCGTTAGTAATCAGCGATCGAAAGTTAGCGATTTTGTCGTTATCTCTGTCGAGACTGCTGGCCCTGGGCCTGCAGTCTCGACAGAGATAACGACAAAATCGTTAACTTTCGGTTGCTAATAACGAACGAATTAATTTGGTGTCATTAATGATGCTTGCAAATAATGAAAGTCTCTACATCCTAGACGCGTTCCTAATGAGCATAATTGTTGCAACCGAATGTATTCGTTAGTAATCAGCGATTGAAAGTTAGCGACTTTGTCGTTATCTCTGTCGAGACTGCAGGAGCTGGGCTACTAGTCTCGACAGAGATAACGACAAAATTATTAACGTTCAAAATTGTTAACAACGATGCTTGCGAAAACCGCATCCTGGATGTCGAGACTTGCGCTTCTCGCTAGCATCGTTTTTACAACCATGTCATCGATTCGAGAAAAAGAGGATTCTAATGATTCAATTTGGGGATGAAGCCAATTGATTAAGCCTTTGGCCGCGTAGGCATTTTGTATGAAACACCACATTTTTTTTTAAATAACCGATGCAAAATTTCTAGTGAATCGAGTTGCCGCGTATTCAGTAGATCCTGAATGATGTACTGAATACGCGGCAACCGTTTTATTGTCTTTTCTAACCTATCTATAATGAATGTAAAAATACTCTTAACAAAGCACTTGTTGTCCTCGTCATTGCGATTAATTTGTGTTCTATCTAGCTATACCATACCTGGGAACCTTCTAGTTAGGAGATATTCAAAGTCAAAGTTCCAACTTATTCACAAGTTCTTTTTTTTTAAATAAGTTCATGTTTTCAATGTAAGATTTTTACTTTGAGCACCCCCACAACCCCCGTTCTATTCAATCCATCCACCAGCACAATGTTTTGATTGAGGTACATTCAGTTTCCACCCCAAAAAGAAAAGACGTTTCCCAGCAATAATTTTTACGTAAAGTTACTTAGTTTGATGTACAGAATGCTTGGTTGACGGCTTCGTGATGAGGTTGTTTACACCCCGTATAATGATGATGATGCAATACGATTGATTCCTGAGAAACCTTCTGTAATCAATACAGAAGTAATATTTTATTCATGATTCATGTATTTGAAATCAAATGCTTGTTTCAGTGGCTATCACAATGGAACTCTAGCTATTCTAGATACCAAGGATAAAGCAGAATTCGTGGCCGAAGCATTATCGGAGTCACAGTTCAGTAAGTATTTTGTCATTATGCTGAGGAGCAGCGGTGGCCCAGTGGTGGCAGCCCCCCGACTTACGAACAGTAAGTCGTGGGTTAGAACCCAGACAGGCGCATTACTTTGTGTAATTTATATCATCACCACTGCTCTCGAAACGGTGAAGGAAAACATCGTGAGGAAACCGGCATGTCCTAGAACCAAAAATTCGAAGACATGTGACATCTACCAATCCGCACTGGGCCCGCGTGATGGATTATAGACCATTCCCTCTCAAAGAGAGGAGGCCTGTGTCCCAACAGTGGGAAAATGAATCGGCTGATGATGATGATGAACATTCTGCTAATTTACGGTGCTCAGACCTGGTCGCTCACCGAGTCTCAGAAGTTCCGCCTTGGAGTCTGCCAAAAGGCAATGGAACGCAGCATTCTGGGTGTCAAAACACCACGCTGCGTTCCAAAACGGGCATAGTGGACGTTGGCATGAAGGCTGCTTGGCTAAAATGGAATTGGGCGAGTCATGTTGGCAGGCACGATGGTCGCTGGGTAAAAGTCTCCACACTCCATGGTTACCGGAAGACGAACGGTGCTGCCCAGACAAAAATGGCGAGACGATCTGCACGCGTACTGGGGCTACTCCGAGGAGGCCCGGGATAAGAGGGAATTGGGAGATAGGCCTTTGGCCAGCAGTGGGACAGTATAGGCTAAATCATCATGCCTTGATTCATCAAGTTATAATTGGTTTAGAACATGTGGTATATCTGTTGCCAAATAAAATCGGAATAGCGTTCATTGACCCACCCACATTTACAAGTTCTTAAGTTTGAAATCCGAAAAAAACCTGTTCAAGTCTCGAATCGTCATTTGTGATGTTTAACATTTTTTCTAATGAAAAACGATATAAATGTTTCATTTGTTTTGTATCGTATGAAGAGATCTTGGGGAAAGGGCATTGACCGCTTTTGCGATTTAACTGGCAGCATCTATAGAAGTAAAACGATGACATTCTAAACTTTCTTATCTGCAGCCGTGACGTCAGTATGGGTGGGAGCTCGCCGTGATTCAGCTGAAGATGCAGCAGGCTACCGCTGGGGACCTGGCATGGAGTTAAGGAGAACTGCCCTCGATGTGCTGGCGAATGAAGAGGAAGACGACAATGTGGACAGGCACTATCCTATGGTGAGTTTAGAGGCTGTTTTAATTTTTTTAGGTGGCAAACAAGATGGCCGCCTAAGACACATACCACACCCGTATAATACGTCGTTTTTAAAAATACTCGTTTTAAATTATTATTGTATTTGAAACGAATATTTTGGCTTCTCGAACCAGAATTAACCATTTAATTTCATTAAACCCTACATTTCACGTGTCTGTTAACATTGTACAAAGTTTCATTTTACATAACAATTTTTTTTATTTCAATCAAACTTATATAATGTTAGCGTCATATTGTTAAACCCGCTAGAGTGTAATATAACTAGCGAGATTCTAAACTGTCGAAATATCATCAACTGAACATGACGCATTATTTTTCGGTAGATTATCATCTGTCGAAGTGAAACCGTAATATTGTGAAATGTATGCGACGGAACTCAGCTCGCGCGATGTGGAGGGGCGGGGGAGCGAAGGAAGGGTCCCCCTTGCTCCATGGTACTACCACTCTTGAATAAAACTGATTAATGTTATCTAACCTCAAAACACTTTATATTCGCTTATAGAGCGTAGATGACGGAGCCCCGCACTATGCGGGCTCCTATTTCTGTCCGCAGGGTTTAAAAGAACATAACAACCCTAACGTGGGGGGTGCCCCAAGTCCCGATTATGGGGATATGCTTCCGTCGCATGCATTTCACTATATTACGGTTTCACTTCGATAGATTACAATCTACCGAAAAATAAAGCGTTATATTGTAACCAGTAAGTATGTTCGTTTGACAATCTTTCGAGAGTTTACAATCTCGCTCGATAGATTACAATCTAACGGGTTTACCAATTTTACGGTGACATTTGTTCATTACATTTACAATTTCATAAAACATTTTTATCTTTACATTCTAGCAAACATTAGTTCCTACATTATTTTAACATGTACAGATGGTGGTAAAGAAAGTACGTGCTTTCAAGAGAGTGCCGACATCGTGACGCGGACTGTACCTAATATCTAACCTATAATATTTCCTCCTTGTATTTAGTGGCTGAACAGAACTCACGTCCCAGTCCCGGAGATGGGCGCTGACTGCGTGGCAATGGAGAGAGTCAAGCACGACCGGCCCGTGTTCCTGGACCTGCCCTGTCATCTGGACAGAGCCTTCGCGTGTGAGAGAGGTATGTACATCATCATCATCATCATCATATCAGACCAGAATCACCCACTGCTGGGTATAGGCCTCATCTTTTTTCTGCCACACGTCCCGGTTCTGTGCGTCCCTTATCCAGGTATAACCCACGACTTTGAAGGTATTTAGAAATTAATATTTCAATCAATCAATCATTTTTATTATCAGGTGACTAAGGCCAATAGATAAAATAAATAAAATTATATTTAACGAAAATTATAAAATAATACTTATATATTTTAAAACCTACTATACACGCAACGTTGTCGGCGTCGTGTTTCGCTGAGTGGTGTCGCGTAAAGGTCGTGGCTCACTTGACAAGCACCGCACCAGCACCGCACCAGCACAGCTCCTGACCGGCGGCGCCTCGAATATAGGCTACGGCGCGCGGTCCGCGCGCCGCAAGCGAGGTGTAAGCACGCGGTCCCCTCGCTTGCGGCGCGCGGGCCGCGCGGGGTCCCCTCGCTTGCGGCGCGCGGGCCACGCGACGGCCACGCCACTCGCCGTCCGCAAGGCGCAAGCTCGCAGTCCGCACGCTGGTAGTAATAGTCCGGGAGGTAGCATTGTATTTTAGGTATTATCTCTAGTAATAGGCTTGTTAACTGAAAAAATCTAATTAGTCCGTCACTTAGATTATCAAAAAATATTTGACCCGTATTTTTTCTTTTGTCACATAAACCAAAATTGACGAAGATACGACGCTTTTAAAATTCCCAATACGTCACTGTTCGGTATCATTCTTAGTGAGTTGATACCGAACAGTGACGTCACGAGCCCCCACTCCGAGTTTTGATGCGTTTTATCTTTGTCAATATTCGTTGATTTACAAAAACAAAAAATACGTGTCCATTATTTTCCAATACTTTATTTGACGGACTAAATAGATTTGCAATTTATTGATGGTGGAAACAAGCCTATTATATTTTGTTAATGTGGATTCGTGGTTTAATTCACCTACCCCGCGAACACCCTTTCCATTACAGTTCTGAGATTTTTTTCAGTTCAGTATATGTAAACTATTTATAAAAAAACGTTTCAGCCGGTGTACTGTAACGATTGATTCAGTTATTGTAACATAAGATCAACCTTCGATTACAACAATATCAGTCGGTTTATTAGGGCTTTTTTATTTCTAACCGAACTAGGTTTAGTGTCGTGGGCACTCTAACTAAATTTGTAACTGGCCATACATTAAACAAAGAGTACCCACGACGTGGAGAAGCACGACGGCGCAATGACGTTGTTTCGCGGGCCACTCGGCGTCCGCGCGCGGTCCCCTCGCGGACCCCTCGCTTGCGGCGCGCGGACGCCGCGCCGAGCCGCCCGCGAGGCGAGTCGTATGGTAGCGGCAAGCGCGTTGACCACCCGCCGTAAGCTTTTTCATATGGACATTAAAAAATATGTTATGCGACACACGATTTAATGCTCTAATTTGAATGGCAAGTAAATTGCTGGGTTGGAGCGGTGCTGGTGCGGTGCTTGTCAAGTGAGCCACGACCTTAACCGTCCTCGGAAACGTCGATATACGACACCCTTCGGCCAAAAGTCCTCCTCCATGCAGGTCTGTAGATGATGGGTTGGAACTCGTACCACGAATTACTTTAAAGTTGATATTGTGGCGTGATTCCAACTTTTCAACCCTCAGAGTCCAGTTCGTCTTCACTTTGACATACTACACCACATGCTCAGTTGTAGTGGAGTGATGCAGACGCGAAAGGTTCAGCTGTGTCCGAGGCACAGCAGGACGCAGCAGTATCTTGGGTCGCACAGGTTACGAGAACAGGGCTTCTTCTTCTTCCTTTCTACTTTTGCGCTGTTGTGTTGATTATACACCTCATGTGTAAACTCCTGGTGTAAACCACCTCATCACGAAGCCGTCAACCAAGCATTCTGTACATCAAACTAAGTAACTTTACGCATAAGTTATTGCTGAGAAAAAACTTTTTCTTTTGGGGTCAAAAATCACGTTTTGGAGTATAACTCATTGTAACGCACTTAAAACATTGTGCTGATGGATGGATTGAATAGTACGGGGGTCGTGGAGGTATTTAAAGTAAAAATCTTGCGATAAAAACTAGTATTTAAAAAAAAACTTATCAAAACGTTGTAACTTTGACCCCCAATATCTCCGTAACTAGAAAGTTCCCAGGTATGGTGTAGAACAAAAAAAATATCGCAATTACAGGCAGAACAAGTGCCTTTCGGCTTCGTTAAAAGGTGTTTTACACCCTTTAATTTAGATACTGGCAATAGTGGCAATAGAAGTAAAGTAATGTTTGAGCAGCGCAGTCCATTGGTTTAAAAAAAAAAGCTTAAGACCCTCATTTAACCGTTTAGTTTTGCTTTTGTAGAGCTCACGGCTAAATACAAACAGCCACTCGGATCAATTTTCAGGTTAAGCCTTGCCTAAGTTGATCTTTGTATGGGTGAACATCCATTACATAGGTACCAAGTTTCCTCCGTGCTTCGGAAAACACGTTAAGCTGTTGGTCCCGGCTGTCATTTGTAGATCTTTGACAGTCGTTACAGGTAGACAGTGGCTCGAAAGTCTGACAACCAGTCTTACCACAGGGTGCGTAATACCTAGTAGGTACTAACTGGGTTGTGGAGGTCATAGGCAGTCGCTCCATGTAGTTATACTGCATCTAGTTAGACTGGAAGCCGACCTCAACATAGTTGGGAAAAGGAGGTTTTCCTCAGAGCGCACCTAGTTTTACTTTTGGAATCGGAACAGTTTTTGTTTTCTACAAACAATAAGTATGTATTTACAAACAAAAAGTATCTATGAGTGAAAACTATCTGGTGTCCACGACAAAAGCCTCGTTGCTTAGTGTGGTACTAGATGGCGCTGTGTGTAATAAACATATTTATTTAAGACCTGTTTTTCTTATTTTTTAAATGTCAAAAATTCTTCTAAATCCACAGATGCGAGTGAGTCGAAGCCGGTAAAAGAGGTGAACACTGTGCGGTGCAGGGGTGGGTTGTACCACCTGTATGATGGTAACATGGACTGGCATCAAGCGGCTGCCTACTGTGTGCTGAGGGGGATGGCGTAAGATATCGTTATAATAAAAAGGGTGTAAATCAACCCTTAAGAGCCCCGCGGAGCATGCCGTAGTTCATACAAATGTAATACCAAAATAATTTGTAAATCGAACATAGAATACTAGATACTAGTATATGTTTCATTTACTAACTACTGATTGAAACAAAAGTTATGAGAAAAATAAGTTTTCTATAGGAATTTTAATTTCCTCATATCTCGTATTTTTATCATTGTCCTTTCAAAATATATGTACATTTGGGAACATAGATATTCTGTAATCCAATCGAAATAAATACTCACTACCATAATAATATGTTTGATTTACTAATTATTTTGTATGAACTACGCATGCTCCGCGGACCTCTTAACGAAGCCGAAAGGCACTTGTTATCCCCATCATTGCGATATTTTTTTTGTTACGGAGATAATGGGAGTCAAAGTTCCAACTCTTCCTTATACCTATGTTTTTTTTTTATCAAAAACTAGTTTTTAGAACTTCACTTAAAACGCGCCAAGTCAGAGGCTCAAGGACACTATACTTCCGAAGTTATTGTATTGTGCATGTGGGGTTTACCTATAAGTAATTGTTGCACTGTTATTTAATTTTATGAGTGAATTATGTCCCTGTATCCAGTGTAAACAATTGTTGGTAGACCTATAATAAATAAATAATTTCTAATAACAAAATCAGTCAGCTTTAGCTTTAGCTTTAACATCGCTATGGAGAAGAACGGGAAAGAAACTTCATTGACCTCTTTTAAAGAAGAATATTGTTACAAAATCTTGATCATCTTTGTACGATTTATCAACACATACAGGATGTAAACCACCTCATCATGAAGCCGCCAACCAAGTATTCTGTACATCAAACTAAGTAACTTTACTGGGAAACGTCTTTTTTTTGGGGTAAAAGTCATGGTTTGTGTTAGAAGTCAATGAAACGCACTCAAAACATTGTGTTGGTGGATGGATTAAATAGTACGGGGCTCGTGGAGGTGTTTAAAGTAAAAATAAAAAATTGTAGTTAAAAAAAACTTGTCAAAATGTTGTAACTTTGACCCCCAATATGTCCGAAACTATGTAGAAGGTATGGTGTAGAACAAAAAAATGATCGCAATGGCGGTCGTTAAGAGTCTTTTTATACCCTTTCTATACAATCACACGAACAACACAGTGAGTGTGTGTATTATTCAATGCTTTCTTAACACACTTACAATAATATCAATTTTATTTTTCACAGCCTAGCAAATATAGCCACATTAAAATGCTTAAAGAAACTGGGCATGACAATGCTGAGAAATCGACCAAGTAAGTCTTGTTAGATATTTTGTCATGCACATATCGCGTAGCAGGCCCGTAGACTTTGCTACGACTCGGCGTAGCGATCCCGTAGAAGACGCTACGCGCATAATCATGTCGTAGTTGAACCGCGGAGGGCGCCACAGCGCTAATGTCAATATCGGCTCCGTATTTATACCAATTTTAATTTAAATTTACTAAGCATTCGAAGTGAAATCCATGCAAAACAGCATCCTTCAGAAGCAACTCAGCTGCTGAGAAGAAAAATATTCCCAGGAAATCCCCAAACAGCGGGAAAAAACGACGAACATCAGTTACCAACAAAAGTGCAATTATTTTGAAAAATCCTGTGATCAGTGCGATTATGAGTGCAGTGTTACAGCTAAAAGTGGTTTAGCCGTATACAGAATTACCCGAAGTCACCCTAAAGGTACAGAATAAAACTTTGTGAAACTCGTATAACCTAAAAATTTGCGCAATCATCATTGCAAACAAGATCTAAGTCGTTGAGAGACAGTAGCGCCATCTATTGCCAAGTAGCGACACTAAACAACGCCATCTATCTTCGTACGATTGTACCAACTGAGAAGCGCCATCTAGCAGCAAGCAGCTGTACTAAGCATAAAGCGCCATCTAGCGTCGAATAGCTATACCACTTTCAAATCAATTTCAAATCAATAATAATCTCAACCTTGCACACCGATCACTATGGATGAAGTAATGAAAATTTTACAAGACTTAAAAAACGAAATCGCCGAACAAAAACAAGAAATAAAATCGAATGGTAAAAATATTGTCAACGAAATAAACGAAAACATGAATTATAAATTTCAGCAACTTTATCTTGAAAACGAAGAAATAAAATCTAAACTAGAAAGCCAAAACTCTCGTTTAGATTTCATAGAAAAAGAAATGAGGAAGAAAAATATAATTGTGTTTGGAGTTGAAGAAACTGAAAGAAGCTATTTTGATCTTCAGGAAAAAATCTTGGGAATAATGGCTAACAATCTAGAAATCAGCTGTATACCAAATGACATTGAGGCAGTCCAAAGAAGAGGAAAAAAAGTGGAAGGCAAAGTACGTCCCGTAGTGTTAACTTTCACTACGCTGGGTATGAAAATTATGGCCTTAAAAAACAAGAAAAAGCTAGAAAGCTGTGCCTACTATATAAAACAAGATTATCCTAAACATATTTTGGAAAAGAGAGCCGCACTGATGGACCAGGCAATTTCCGAAAAAGAAAAGGGAAATAAAGTCATCCTTAAATATGATAAATTAATTATTTTAGAAAATAAAACCGACAAAACTAAACCTATTAACAAAACTGGTTCCTCAGAAAAAGCCAACACACGGGGAGAAAAGAGGTCACATACGTACTCACCTACGAAAGACGATAGAAAACACCAGAACCACAAAAGGAACAAAACGCAAACAATACTACCTTACGTTAAACATTCACCAGCGCGTCCAGCACCAATACCACTAACAAGTGACTCTAATAACGAAATATAGCAACTAGAAAGTGGCCCCCCTCTCGTCCCCTATACACTCCCAATACGGCTGGTCACCGCGGGAGAGTCAGACCAAAACCCTCCAAAGAAGCAAATAGTACTAAGAAAAAATAAAATAAATATCTGCACTTTGAATGTTAAGTCATTAAGCTCACCTTACAAACTACTCGAATTGAAGACTGCCCTTCGTAACATAAATCACGATATAGTCGGACTCTGTGAAGTCCGACGCCAAGGAGAAAATATAATGGAAGACGAAGACTATATTATGTACCATATAGGGCAAACTAAAGGTCAATATGGCGTCGGTTTCTTGATTAAAAAAACATATAAAGAAAATATAATAAACTTTACTGGCATATCGGAGAGAGTCTGTTTCATGGAAATAAAACTAGAAAACTTACATTTCGCAATTATTCAAGCATACGCGCCAACCGAGTGCTCCCCACAAGTCGACATAGAGTTTTTCTACGAAAACCTTGAAAAGGCCCATGAAATGATCTCTACACAATACATTATAACTATGGGCGACTTTAATGCGCAAATTGGGAAACCAAAAACTTACGAGCACAAAGTAATGGGTAAATACGGTTATGGTAAAAGAAGCCAGAGAGGTGAAAAATTCATTCAGTATGTTCAGCAAAACAATCTAAAAATATTAAATACTATGTTTAAAGCAAAAGAAGAGAACAGATGGACATGGATTTCTCCAGATAAGAAGACAAGAAATGAAATTGATTTTATAACAACTACCAAACCGAATTTATTTTCTAAATTCGAGGTGATAAATTCCTTATCCTTTGGAACAGATCACAGACTTGTCAGAGCGACTCTTATTTTGTCACCAATAAAAAAGAGTAGACGCAACTTCACCGGTAGCCCAAACACACTTAAAAGTTTGGAAAATCGCGAATTATTCATAAAAAGTCTAAGCGAACACATACCAAAATTGCTAGAGACACATGAAAACCACACAGCCAAAGACTACTACCAGTTAATTGAATCTGCTTTAAAAACCAGCCTGAAAGACAAATCAAGTTCCAAGAAGACAACTATTTTAACAGATAAGGCAATAGAATTAATGAAGAAAAGAAGCGCCCTGCAAAACAAACCCCATCTAAGCAAAAAAGACAGAGAAGATCTAAAAATCCTATATAAACAAACAAACAAAGAAATAAAACAATGCTATGAAACACACAGAATGGACACTTTAAGGAAACATATAGAAAACACAAGATCAGCTAAAAAGGCATTCAAAGAACTAAACAGAACAAAAACATGGATTCCATCTCTCCAACATGGTTCAACAAATAGTAAATCACGTACTGAAATTATAAATATAGCTACAGATTTCTACGCAAGCTTATATAGTGAGCCTAACCCTACACATACTATAGAGACGTCAAACCAACCCAAGAATACGTCGATTGTAGAAATGTTTTGTGAACCTGAAATCTTCAAACAAATACTGAAATTAAAATCTGACAAAAGCCCGGGACCAGACGGTATTACGAACGAATGCATTAAACACGCCAGAGGTCATCTAGTAGCACCTCTTACATTACTATTTAACAAGATCCTAGATGAGGAAGTGGTGCCCGAGCAGTGGACTGAATCAGAAATTATTTTATTGTACAAAAAAGGTGACCCAGCAGACATAGGTAATTACCGTCCGATAAGTCTTATGTCTGGGTTTTATAAGTTATTCTCATCATGCCTACTCGACAGAATAACTTCGGAATTAGAAGCATTCCAACCTATGGAACAGGCAGGTTTCAGAAAGGGCTTCAGCACTTCAGATCATATACACGTATTAGATCAAGTAATCGAGAAATACCTGGAATATCGAAAGCCGCTCTACATAGCTTTTGTTGATTATAAAAAAGCCTTCGACTCTATCTCGCATCGCAGTATATGGGAAGCATTAAATAACCAATCGGTCAACAATAAATATATAAATATTATAAAAAATATTTACTCTCAAAGCTCAAGTCGAGTTAAGCTGGATAGAGCCGGGCCTGCCATCAGTATCAACAGAGGAGTCAGGCAAGGTGACCCAATCTCACCGAAATTATTCATAGCTGTCTTACAGAATATAATGACAGACCTGCCATGGTCGAAGAGGGGCATTAATATAAATGGAAAACATCTGAGCCATTTGCGTTTCGCTGATGACATTGTTCTGATGTCGGAAAATCCGCTGGAATTGAACACTATGGTCAAAGAATTACAAGCAGCGAGTGAATATGTGGGTTTAGAGATGAACCTTAGCAAAACAAAGGTCATGACCAACAGCGAGATGACTCCTATCTATGTAAAAGACATGCCACTCGAATACGTCCAGGAGTACGTATACCTAGGTAAACAAATCTCCTTCAGAAAAAATAGGAATACGGAAGAAATAGATCGAAGGGTAGCTATTACTTGGAAAAAATATTGGGCTCACAAAGAGATATTTAAATCAACCCTCCCGATCAGAGCAAAAAAGACCATATTGGACTCGACAATTTTACCTTGTCTCACTTACGGTTGCCAGACTTGGATATACGACAACAAGGCGAGAAACAAGATCCAAACAACACAAAGATCTATGGAGAGAAGTTGTTTAAGTATCAAACTAAGCGACAAAATACGAAACACAGAAATTCGCAATAAAACAAAAGTAACAGATGCTCTCAAATTTTCTCAAAGTCAAAAATGGAGGTGGGCCGGGCACGTTGCAAGGTACTCCGATGATCGATGGACAATCAGGGCAACTAAATGGAAAGGTCCACAGGGCACCAGAACTAGAGGCCGACCCAGCGCCCGTTGGCAGGACGAGATTGTAGCGAATGCCGGACGAGACTGGATAGCCACCGCTTCCGATAGAGGAAAGTGGAATTCTTTGGAGGAGGCTTTTACCCGAAGGGGGTCCACACATTAATTCTATTTTATAATTGATTATCATATTATTATTGCTATCTTTATTACATATAATTATTTGAACTTACAACTTTTTATTACATGAAATTAATCAATCTAAAGTACCTAATTATAAATCGATTTATTTTAATGAATATTTGTTTTCTAATTTAATATAATTTTATGTTTTATTTTAATTTTGTAATTGAGTTTATTTTTAATTTCACTATATTTGACAATTGTAAATATTTATTGTTATTTTTTGATTATTAATTTATTGTGATCACATATCATATTATACTTTAAAATATTATGTCAATTTATAATTTTATTATATTACATGAAGTTCAATTATCTTAAGTAATTTTTAAATCGATTTATTGTAATGAATGTTTCTAATCTTTGTAATTTATTAGTTGATTGCTATTATTTGATTGTAATTTGATTATTATTTGATTGTGTGGAATGAATAAAGCTTTATTATTATTATTTATTATTATTATTAGTTGAACCGCATCAGACGCTACGCACCGCGTAGCCGCGTAGAGGATACAATTATTGCGCTGCGTAGACAGTGATATTGATTGGCAAAAACGTAATAGTTTCAATACTAAGTGTGGTACCACTGCCTAATTATCTTTATTCAACCTATTTTTTATTAAGGTGACTATATGAGCTAAATAAGCAACTCTATTTGTGGTGGTCCAAACTTCGTTTGAAATACTGTTAGAATAAAGTTCTAATCAGCTTGCACTACAAAGTGGTTGTTACGTCAGTCACTGCGGGCCGAATAGTGCGAAATGAGTGGTTTCGATCGATTTACAAAAAATCTATTGATTGGACTAAAAAAAAACCACTGTGATGCGAATATGTTGCTTGTAGAATTATTTGCCAAAAAATCAGAATGATCGCATGTATTTTGATATGGTTTTTTTTGTTTAAAATATTTTTTTAGAGACAAGTTCGAGTTTATTTTTTTCGAGTAAAATTAATTGTATTGTTTTCAAAACAATATGATACTAGCAAACTTATAACCTGAAGAATATCATACATTTTTCTGGTTTTGTTTATATATTGCAGTGAATCATATACTTTCAGGCATTATAAAAATCGCGTTTGGCTCCTGTAGTCGCCTTAAAGAAAATTCATCGCAGGCATCTTCTTATTACCGTGCCGATAGCTAAAAGTTCAATTTAATCCCAAAACTCAGCCAGGCGAACTCCGCTCACTGACCATTATGAGTTAGCTTATCTAATTTGGCCTTAAGCATGTCCTGTTTTCGATTCCCGGCTTGAGCAAAATCTTTTTGGGTTTGTCCATCAGGAATTTCTTAGCAACAGCCGCGGAATCTGGATTTGTCACCAGTTGATGGTAATAGGCTTGCCCCTATTCATCATCATCATTTCAGTTGCAAGATGTCCACTGCTGGACATATGCCTCCCCCAAGTGTCGCCACATGTCCCGGTGCCGTGCGACTCGCATCCACCGGATTCCCGCAACCTTCACCAGGTCATCGGTCCACCTAGTGGGAGGCCTTCCAACGCAACGTCTTCCAGAACTTTTCGGTCCCATCTGTATGGGTTTTCTGCCACTATTACATGTGACTAAAACATAACTGGCGAAAACCCAGCGGCAGATTTCATGCGTCCATTTTTAGTTATGTTAAAGTACCTAGTTTTAATTTTAAAATGTAATACACAGGTATTGAGAATGCCTGGATCGGTGCTAAAGGCAACCTCGGCCATTGGAAGTGGATCGACACCGGTGTCAGCGTGTTTCGTACACCAGCTCTGACTGACGCTACACCTGATACCTGGCCTCCTATGAGGTTAGTGACTGTAGTTGATGACAATAGCGATCATTGCCGTTTTCCTAATGAACCTTGTATCTTTTTCATGAGAAAAAATGTTGAAGATCACGATACATGACGATTCTTTGAAAAACTCCATCTTGTATAATTGTTCACTTTGAATTACTTTCTCAGGGACAGAAACAACATCAAACAGAATGGATGTCTTCAGCTAGACAGGCATGCCACCCATCCTCCTGTGTTCCTTGAAGCTAGATGCGAGAGGAAAATGCAGTTCATATGTTACGAAGGTACTGTACTATTGTTCTTCTTAAGGTGGAAGCGTCCAGGTATCCGGCGAAATTCAAATTTTCTTACGTTTTTTGCAATTTGCAGGCCAGTGGTAGGTTGTGTGTTGATTAAAATATGATTCGCGTCAGTAACAAATATGGTTTTACAGAGTTAGAATCATTAAGATCATGAATACAACCCTCTAAGTTCATTTAATCCCATTGAATGATTCAGAAATAATTAGAAATGAAATAGTTTAGTTTTCAAAAAACGTAACAAAACTTGAAGTTTGGTGATTCCTAGATTATTATCCTATTTATTCTACTAAACAAGCCAATTTAGGCCCACAGGGGGTTTAAACCATGACGTAATAAAGCAGGATTGTTTTAATGTCATTCCAGTGTGGGAAAGAGTCGGAGCTATGGTGGACGTCTAGCGCTATCCCTTTCTCACTCTGGAATAAGATTAAGGTGACAGCGTCAGAGGAGCCCGCGAAATTAAAATTTTCTTACGTTTTTTGCAATTGTAGGCCAGTGCTTAGTTGTATGTTGATGAAAATATCGTTCGAGACTGTAGGACGTATGTAGTTACAGAATTATAATCATCAATACAACCCTCCATGTTCACAAAGGTCGAGGAACGACTTTGACCTTGAAAAATTCGTTCTTCAACCCTTATGAAGTGGAATTTCGCGGGCTACCCTGACGCGTTCACCTTAATGTGACAAAGCAAGATGTGTTCACAAGGTTATTAGCAAATAGCGTACTCTAATTTCTGCCTATGCGTATTAAACCTTGGTTGCCCGTTTTCAGAACAAGGAGGTGAATTAGAAAGGGAGGTTCGACGAAGTGGTTAGTATGTTCTTTGATGGGGTGAATTTGTTCTTATTCTTTGATGGGGTGAATCTATTCTTATTCTTTGACGGGGTGAATCTATACTTATTCTTTGATGTGGTGAATCTCTTCTTATTCTTTCATGGGGTGAATCTCTTTTTTTCTTTGCTGGGGTTAATCTCTTCTAATTATTTTATGAGGTGAATCTCTTCTTATTCTTTAATGGTGTGACTTATTTGATAGTGTGAATCTCTTCTTATTCTTTGGTGAGGTGAATCTCTTCGTATTCTTTGATGAGATGAATCTCTTCTTATTCTTTGATGGTGTGAATCTCTTCTTATTCTTTGGTGAAGTGAATCTCTTCTTATTCTTTGGTGAGGTGAATCTCTTCTTATTCTTTAATGAGATGAATCTCTTCTTATTCTTTGATGAAGTGAATCTCTTCTTATTCTTTGATGGGGTGTTTCTTTTCTTATTCTTTGATGGAGTGAATCTATTCTTATTCTTTGGTGAGGTGAATCACTTCTTATTCTTTGGTGAGGTGAATCTCTTCTTATTCTTTGGTGGGGTGAATCTCTTCTAATTCTTTGATGGGGTGACTCTCTTTTTTATTCACTGATGAGGTGAATCTCTTCGCATAGCTTTGATGGTGTGTATCTCTCATATTCTTTGATGTGATGAATCTCTTGTTATTCTATGATGGAGTGAATCATGGGAATTTCGAAGGGAAGATAAAAAAATATACATACAACTTGCATTAATGTAGCTTACTGTGCTTATGTAGAATGGCAAGTATTACCCAGAATTGGGATTTGGGTTTTCATTCAGGAAAACTTATTTCGATTGCGAGAGTTGCAGAACAGGATATTCCTATTGCATTTACAGTACATCTATTTCTTCATCATCTTCCTGTCCTCTCCTCAAGTGGGTCTGCGAAACATGTTTTTTTCTTCCATTTTCCTCTGTCCACCGTACCACCCTAGGAAGTATCGCGGGGTTTGGCGTCACTACGTGTACTACTACTTATTGGATTACGTTTCGGGATATAGTCGTAGAGATTTACTAGCTAATTCAATACGATCTTGTAAATTCATCATCATCATCATCTTCCTGAATCCTGATGGCCATGTACCATTCTACTTGGGGTCGTCTCAATACGTTTTCTTCTTCCAGTCTCCCCTGTCAGACGTCACAGCATCATTTACTCCTTTCTCTTTCGTATCATTCCTCAAACAATCCATTGCTTTTTCCTTTGGCCTTCTATCACCATTCATGTCCACTCACTCTTTTAGTCACATGCGTTTCATCCTTTCCATTACCCGTGGTCCGGTGGGTCGACCCATTACCAAGTCCATGGGTAATTTTAGTTACATGTCCATACCAAGACCAACTACTTCTTTTTAAATTGTCTGTAACTGGCGCCACTTTCAAATATAGGTCTTGAACATTAAGAGCGCGTATCCCGAAAGTTGGCAACGTCGCATATAGCTGTCAAATGTTTACATGTTTTAATTAATTTGGCAATTTTACTGTATGAAAATAAGAAATATGGCTCTCTACTGCACTAAAAAAATTAATATTAATTGCAATTAAAACCCTAAATTGGATGTTGTAAACGTTTCAGGTGTAAAAAAGGCATTTGGCAAGTTCCCAAATACTTTTTTACATCTAAAACTATATATTCGGTGTTACGATATTAATTATTGCATCCCTTATCATTTTTTTAGTCCACTACAGAGCCATATTTCTTATTTTCGTACAGTAAAATTGCCAAATTAATTAAAACGTGTTAATATTTGACAGCTATTTGCGACGTTGCCAACTTTTGGGATACGCGCTCTTAAGTTGGATGCTCCACGGTAACCCGCGAAATTCAAATCTTACGTTTCTTTGCAATTTTCAGGCCAGTACTAGGTTGTATGTTGATGAAAATATGATTAGGACGCATGTAGTTCCAGAATTACAAAGAATCATCACAATCATCAATACAACTCTCAAAGTTCTTAAAGGTCTATGAATGTCTCTGACCTTGAAAAAGTCGTTCTAAATTTGAATTTCGCGGGCTACGATGGAGCATCAGCCTTAATATCCCCACTTTATATTCCAGGATCACCCCACAAGTTGGAGACGCCTAGTGACGACCAGTATTTCTATGTGCTAGTTCGTCAGCTATTTTACTGGCAGCATGCATACCAGAACTGCTTGAAAATGAACGGGACGCTCGCGACTTTGGACAACAATGATATTCTGATACAGTTGCTTCTTGTTATGGGCGAGAATAAGGACGAACGTAAGTTTTGTAAACTTATTTGCTTTAAGGATTTTCACTCTGTTCTCTTCTGCTTCGGCTATCTTCGGCTCTGGTCGAAAGGGCACGAAGTTTTGGCCGGAGTAGAAGGTTTCTAGCGAGAACCGGAATTCTGCGACGTGTTACGAAAGGCAGGGCTCAGACATTTTAAAATGCCGTTTCTTTGGCTTGTTGTAAGCTAATTTTAATCAACCTCATACGGTGTTGTACAGTCTAAATTTTAATAGCCAATCTTGAACTGAATTTCTGAGGGTTCGGCTTCGGTCGAAGGTTGATGACGGTTGTTGGCGATGCTAATCCGGTGCAAAACTTATAATTGTGCTAATGGGCTCCAGATCTAGGCCTAGGTTGGCCGGAACAAGAAAAACCTGTTCCATTGGAGATTCTTAGATCTGTAGTGGAGTGAAAATGTGGTGCTTCAACACTGCTTAAAGCTTTCAAGGTTTAAATCTAAACTCAAGGGATATCTTCCGTGATTGACTTAACGGATAGTCAAAAGTGGCGTTTGATCATACAAAATTTAAAGTTTAGGAGCTGTTCAAATGTTAAACAACCCTTAAATGAGTGACGTTTCAGTATTTAGGGGTAAGTCACGGAAAAACACACTCACAGTATCAATAAGGACTCCACATACTGTGAGTGTGTTTTGCCGTATAAGTTTGAATGTGGAGTTGCTACACAAACAAAGGGGTACTACCTAATATCATGCCCTACATGTCCTGTTGATTGTACAGTAACTACAGGAGCTGTAGCACGCTACTTCAAGTGTAACTCTTCGTCTTTTTGGCCAGTAGAATTTAGATTATACTATCGACACGCTAAAAAGAGCTATATCGTCACCAAAAAAATCGTTTGTTCCAGCTGTCGAACACATCTGGATCTCCGGTCGTCTGAACATGACGAAGGATGTCCCCACCGACATGGTCAAGTTCAGTTGGTACAATCCCATCAATGGGAAAGTTATCCCGAACCCTAAGGCAGGAGCCTCCGTACCAGGTACCTATGTGAGTAATTATTCGTGTTTTAACTGAAACTGACTTCTTTTTGAATTCAAAACTTGTGAACAAAAAAACTTTTTTGCAAAAAATATAACCGACTTCACACAAAAAAGTGAAAAATAACTTTAGCTTCAGAAGTCGGTGACCTTTGTTTGATTGATTTAGTTTTTTTGTCACCGACTTCTGAAGCTAAAGTTATTTTTCACTTTTTTGTGTGAAGTCGGTTATATTTTTTGCAAAAAAGTTTTTATTTTTCACTTTTTAGTGGTTCACATGTGCTTACCCTTTCACAGCGTATTGGTGTGATTTTTTGTTATGAACTGGTGTATACAATAGACAGACGTGAGTCTTCAGCGATCCCAGTACATTTGCTATGATTTATAAAGGAGTTCAGTTGCCTATCTTCCGAAGTCACCAGATCTTTATCAAATCGAAATGGGATCACTCCGAGAAAGTACTCTGCCTAAAACTACCCAAACCGCTTCTGGTGTGCCCATAAAGTTAAGGAGTTACCTCTATTTCTCCGGGATCCCATTGAATGGAACTTTACACGTCTAACTGTCGAAATCTGGGTGTATCGTATACTTCTGCGTACTCCCTCAGAGCATACAGGTGTGATGTTACGTCATGATGTTGTATAAACAATAAACAACCAAGCGATTGCAGCAATTACTGCAGCTTTGCCGTGTATTTTTGAAGAGTTCCATTTATATCTCCGAAGATCAGCATAAGATCTTAACCAAATTGACATGGAACCACACGGAAAGCACCAGCTTTCAAATAAAAAAAGAATCATCAAAATCGGTTCACCCAGTCGAAAGTTCTGAGGTAACAAACATTGTCGAAATCTGGGTATATTGTACACATCTGCGTACCCCCTCAGAGCATACAGGCGTGATGTTACGTCATTATGTAGTATAAACAATGAACCTACAAGCGGATGCAGCAATCACTGCAGATTTGCCGTCTATTTTTGAAGAGTTCCATTGTATATCTCCGAAGATCAGCATCAGATCTTCAACAAATTAAAATGGGACCCAACGGGAAGCACCAGCTTTCGAACAAAAAAAGAATCATCAAAATCGGTTCACCCAGTCGAAAGTTCTGAGGTAACAAACACAAAAAAAAAAAAAAAAAAAAAAAAAAATACAGACGAATTGAGAACCTCCTCTTTTTAGAAGTCGGTTGAAAATCAAGAAACTCGCGAGACCGTCAGTGGCCCGAAAGACTCACAACCACTCTTACCAAGGGGTAGCATAAAAGACAGTAAATGGGTTGTGGAGGTCAGATAATATCCTCCATTAGTTGGGAAAAGGCTGGCTGGATGACTTAAGAGCGCGTACATCCCAAAAGTTGGCAACGTCGCAAATAGCTGTCAAATATTTACATGTTTTAATTAATTTGGCAATTTTACTGTATGAAAATAAGAAATATGGCTCTGTAGTGCACTAAAAAATTGAATATGAATTGCAATTAAAACCCTAAATTTGATGTTGTAAACGTTTCATGTGTAAAAAAGGCATTTGGGTAGTTCCCAAATACTTTTTTTACATCTAAAACTATATATTCGGCATTACGATATTAATTATTGCATTTCCTAATCAATTTTTTAGTCCACTACAGAGCCATATTTCTTATTTTCACACAGTAAAATTGCCAAATTAATTAAAACATGTAAATATTTGACAGCTATTTGCGACATTGCCAACTTTCGGGATGTACGCGCTCTTAAGGCCGTTTTCTGTAACTTACTTACGTATAACTGCCAGTTAATAATATGACACGTCTCGCAGCTATCAGTGTTTCTATAAACAAATGATAAACAAAGTTAGCTTGAAATAATATATCCTATCCGCGTCACCTACCTGTCACTTGTCACTTGTCTCTTGTCTATGACGTTTTGTTTTTAACCGTCCGTAAGCTAAATGTCAAACAGACAGAGATAGCAATCTACCGATACCTGTTGCTTAAGTTATTATTAAAAACCAATTTGTACTGTTGCGATTTCGACTCTAGGTGCTAGGCCGAGCATTCAAAATAGAGCAATTGACTTTATTACGCATACCTACACGTAATTGTGTTTAACCTAATATTAATGAAAACGATAATTTATTAATGTGTAACTAAGTAAAGATAATAGTACCTAATACAGCAAACTGCTTTCTTGAGTTTTAACCTAGTTGTAGTATGTACATATATTATGTCACCGTAAAATTGTCAAACACGTTAGATTGTAAAATAACTAGAGAGATTGTAAACTCTCGAAATACTTATTGTCAAACGAACATACTGCTTACAATAAAATGCATCAGTTTTCGTGAAATGCATGCGATGGTAGTCAACTCACACGGTGTGGAGGGAAGGAGGGGTCCCCCTTGCCCAATGGTACCACTCTCATGAAAAGATAATGTACCATTCTTGAGTGATACCGATTAATATAAACTTACCTTAAAACACTTTATATTCCCCTGAAAAGCGTAGTGATCGACGGAGCGTATTTCCGAGTGCAGGGTTTAAAGGAACCTAACTAACCTAACGTGGGGGTGCCCCAGGTCCCGATTATGGGGGCAGAGATACTTCCGTATGTTCAGTTGACAATATTTCAAGAATTTACAACCTCGCTAGAGAGATTACAATCTCACGTGTTTGACAATTTTACGGTGACTTATATATTGTACATAATAAAGTAACTTTGCGCAAATACTAATAAAATACCTAAACCAAAGAAACATAAAATAATCTTATTCTGATCTAATAAATAAAAATTGCTTTAACTTAATATTGAATCCCTAGATGGCATTAATAGTGGGACACGTTTTAAGCAGCTAGCTTACTATGTATTACTGCTATTCCTCAATAGATGGCAGGGCATTGCCGCCATTTATTTGACAGCTGTTTTACTTTGAAGTTTTACTATTCCCCACTAGATGACACTACACGTGCTTGGCGTTTTAATTAGCCATTTCTCGTAAACGTTTTGCCACTACCCACTAGGTGTCACTATTGTAAATAGTTTCTGGTTTCGCCGCTAGATGTCTCTATTAACAATAGCTTAACAAAATGGCCCTGCTTTTGATCACGAATTCACGATCACGCCTGATGGCAAGAGATGGATCAGGTCTATGATGGAACGAGTACCCCAGGAGATGCCTAAAATGGATAATAAAATATTGATGGATAATAAAAAATTATAATAATATCAAAGATAATGTTTTTATATTTCTTCTATTTCCCGCTAGATGCCGCCCTGGTGGTTAGATGAAGAGTTCACAATGGATAACTCTTGCCTGAACTTGGACAGACAAGATCACCTCATTGGCCTGATCTATGGTCTTCCCTGTGATACACCGCAGTACTCCGTATGCATGATAGGTAAGCAACATACAAAATCATCGGCCTACAGCAGTCCACTGCTGGACATAGGCCTCCTTCAACTGCATCAGCCTGAGGGCGACCCATCGCGACGTTAACGCTCTTGCCGATTCGCAGTCTCTCCACCCAAGAATATGTCTGCCCAACGAGCATGGTTCTACGGATCTTGCTTATTCTGTGACGAATATCTTAAGAAGAATATTGAAAGAAGCTTTGTTGTTTTTAGGATCTACTCTTGACCTCTCTTGTCCTAAGGACAGAGATGAGTTCAACGATGGAACAAGGTAGCCCAAAAGAAGTTGTGATGGTGGAAGCGTCAGGATAGCCTTCGAAATTCAAATTTTTCTACGGCTGTAAGACGTATGTAATTACAGAATCCTAATGAATTTTTCATGAAAAATCCATTCAATCGACGTTTATGAACTTGGAGGGTTGTATTGATGATTTTAATCATTATAATTCTGTAACTGCATACGTTTTACAACCGAGAATCATATTTCAATCAACATACAACCTAGGTTGCACTAGTGCTTAGCACTGGCCTGCAAATTGCAAAAAACGTTTAAAGACAGGCAACGAGTATCATTTTTTTTTCTAAATGGAAATCAACAAATAACTTCTCCCACTCTGGGAGAAGCGGAAGGGAGTGTCAGACTTTTACTGACAAACCCTGGATGGGTTTGTTTGTTCCTCCCTCGCCCTTTATGTTCCGGGGCCACGATATCTCTTTCGAACAGTCCCGCAGCCCCGGCAGTCTTTGGCCTTTGCGGGCCGGAGACCTAAAAACCTTTAAATCATCTTCTTGTATTTTCTAGAAAAATCACCAAAAGCCCCGCCTGTCTTCGTCCCACCTACCACGACGACGCCAGCAGCAACGGTAGTGGTGACCGTACTACCATCAGCCCCACCCACCACCGATGGGTATGATTCCAGCTGAATAGCAAGGATGAACATCTTCTATTAATATGAGATCCTGTGTCAATAATATATGTATTAGAATAAATAGTTTGTGTAAAATGGTGTTCTTGTGAAGTTTTATTTTTAACTATGTCTTTTCTGTGCAATATTATAGCAATGTATCATATTTTCGCATCAGCGTCATGTTCTACTGGTATTTAGCTGCATCTGAGCAGGGGTGGGACAGTGGTGGCGGCCCCGAATTACGAACAGTAAGTCGTGGGTTCGAAGGTTCGAACCGAGACAGGTGCATTGCCTGCCTGGGTTTGAATCCACGACTGTCTGTATTTTCTGTAATTTATTTCATCACCACTGCTATCAAAACTGTGAAGGAAAACATCGTGAGGAAACCGGCATGTCCTAGATAGAACCAAAAATTCGAAGACATGTGACATCTACCAACCCGCACTGGGCCAATGTGGTGGATTATTGCATATTCTGTCTCATAGAGAGGAGGCCGTGTCTCTCAGCAGTGGCTGATTATCCGGTTAGACTGGAAGCTTGGTAACAGTGATTCTTAAAGCAAAACCAAATTGAATGATTGTCAAAGGCACCAGCTAGTATCTAATATTTGAATAACAGTATCAAGCACTGCGGAACATGATGTCCTAGGTTTGATTTCGAGGTTGGTACTAAGTGGTATTTGGGGTTTTCCGTCACCTTCTCAGTAATAGCCACAGAGACTGGATTTATGCACGGTTGATGGCAATATGCTTGCCTTAATGAAACAGGAAAAATGTAAGGCACTAAATACGGAGAGGTGTATTTAGTAAATACACCACTGCCTAATTCTTCAGGAATTACTAGTGTGACATTAGAATGAAGAAATGATTACCAAATAAATTCTTAAAATAATTTATTTCTAACAATACATAACATTTATTTCTTACTAGTCAACATGTTCACCCATTGCTTGTTTACTTTGTTCAATTGTGTGTAGTTTTCATTCACAACTCCTAAATTCTTGTTTAGCCCTCTCAGATGTTCCAAGTAGGCTCTAAGACTGCTGTTCATTGCCCGCACTGAGTCTATTTCTTGTGCCAACTCTGAGTTAGTTTTCTGCAAAAAAAAAAATGATGCAGGTTTATGGCTTCTAGAATATCCGGAAAGTTGAGTTCCACATTCAAACTATAGACTCAAAATGGAATTTGAACTTATTGGGTGTAAAAAGACACAATGAAGATAAAAGTCATTAATTGCTCTCCCAGTCATAGCAATCAATTACTGGAAGACATTAGAATAAAGATTCATCATCTGCCTAGTGCCTTTCCCAACTATTTTGGGGTCGGCTTCCAGTCTAACCGGATGCAGCTGAATACCAGAATTTTACATAGAGCGGCTGCTTAACTGACCTCCACAACCCAGTTAGTACTGGGTAATAGGTACCTATTAATTACCTTATTACGATGCTCCTTGATAAGACTGGTTGTCAAACTTTTTGGGCCAGCGACTACTTGTGACGACTGTCAAAGATCTACATATAACTTAATTCTAACTTTTCCACATTACTTATTTAATTTTTATGAATAAAAGTTACATTTTTTTTTTTAATATTACAGAAAAAGAAATTACCTCACGCTTAGACGAAGTCATAGATACACTCGACATTTTAATAGATAACGATTATATTCCCTGTTAAGTATTATTCTTTTTTCTTTCAAATAATCACCAAGCTATGAGTTTTGTAAACACGGAAGAAATGATAATTGATAACTTGTATGAAAAGCATCAAAAGCATGAAAAGTATTGAAAACAACTTTTTAATTTGGCGGTTGGTATTGTGTTGCTATAATAAAATTAAACACTCCCGTGTTTTACATCCCAACAAAATGTTATAATTTATTATGATATTTGTGTTTTCGAAGAATTGTGGTTGGAAAGGAGGTGACTGCTGAGTTGACAAGTAATAGAAGATTAGTGGAAGAAGAAGACGTGCTACCCCGACATCAAATGAATTGGGAAAAAGTCACAATTAAGTGAAAATGGAGAAAGTATCTAAAGTAATATTATAAAGAGGAAATATTTGATTTGTGTTTGTTACTATTTAACTCAAGAACAACTCAACCGATTTAAAAAAAATCTTTCACCACATTATAGCTACATTTATACCGAGTAGCATAGGCTAGAGGTAAATTATTTTTCTATAATGCATATTAGTAGCGCTATCACAATAATTTTGGGAAGTTGTGGGCGAATTGCTAAAGTCCGGTCGCGGAGCACAAGGAATTTCGTACAATGACCTTTACCTACTGACAGTGGTCACAAACATTTTTCTATTGAGTGTGGTTTACATAAATGAAATATTTCAAGGAGAAAGAAATTTTACCAACTTAATACCTAAATAAATTATTGTTATTATGTAAATTATTTTTTTATACGTTATATTAAGTAAAAGTTATAAAAATCGAGTTACAATTTTATTACTAATGGGGAAGAAAACTGTCAAATAGTTCCACGTAGAGGGCGCTGACTGTTGTTACAAACAAACTGTCAAAGTCCATAGAAATTAAAGAATATCTTATTGTTTTGTGAATTTGTTCAATATAATGGGTCGTTTTGTAGCCTTTGAATGCAAAGAAATAGGCGTTGTCACATTTCCAAGAAATTTCGCATGAAAAAAAGTGGGAAAAGGCACTGAAACTAAAAAATGATGTGGAGCTAATAGCATCACGAAACAACGCCTCTTCTGGCAATTTTATCTGGGATTCAAGACTGTTACACACACTGTCGAAGTTGAAATTTCTTTCGTACCTCAGATTCCAACCTCTGAAGAAACAATGGGTTACTTTCAAAAAACTTACACTATGTAACATGTAACCAATGATCACCTCAGTTCGTTTATCATTAGATCATTAAAAGCAAAAAGTAAGTGACTGAAGTTTATTTTACAACTTATAGAACCATAATATTGCTTAGTAAACAGCCTAAAGTCGATAAAATGTTAAATATAATGTATCTTTCGACAAGCTCCGCTTTCTTTCTTTGTTGCGTTGCTTTTTGTTTTTTCAATTCCCCCTTCGACTGGGTGATACGCCAGGTACTTAGCATATTTTGTGCAGCACCACAAATTGAGTAAAAAAAAACACGAAAAATACTTAACAAATCGTCCAAACAATGCACAGGTTTATGTCTAAAACTTTTGACAGGTAACAAACTATCAGCGCCACCTTGCGGCATAATTTCCGGGAAACAACCCCATTCGGCAGAAATAAAAATTATGTCTGGATTTTTTGTCGTGACTGAACCAACCAAAAAAACACATGCAAACAAGAACTAACCTTACAGTGATAGGTAAAAGCCACATCCAGTCACCGTTTATCTGTGTTTTAGAGATACTTGTTTATATGTATCGAACGAACATTTTGCCTGCAATGATTTGTAATCTACCTTCAAAACATTTATAAAATCGACGTCTAATTTTTGTAATACCCCAACTTTTTGTTCTTTTTATATTAATATTCTCATGTAAGTGAATAGTGTCATTCTTATGAGAATAAATGATCTTAAACCTCAAAAGGTTTACAATCCCTGAGGACGGCGGCCATTGCATCTGTGCGAGCGATACACATTATATTTACGCGGGAGTGACAGAGACAGGTAATAACGGGTCATTGTACGAAATTCTTCATGTTCCGTGACCGGACTTTAGTTGTGAATATAATTCAATTATTAATATTCTCCCGCACTGCTCTTTATTCCAATTTGATCACGCCAATACGAAATACTTAAATAGGTCAGCGAAGCTGTCTTTCTCGGCCATACTTCTCTATTACTCATTACTCGTCATCTCCTCTTCTTTCAAGCCATATCATCTTTCACGCAGTCCATCCATCCAATTCAGTCTAATACAAATTATAACAAAATTACAATTGATAGAATCTTTAAATTTTAACTACCAATAAAAATGGGAAATGAGTTGAAGTGGCAGCACTGAGAACTTTAACGTCACACTTGGCAGTTGCGGTTCATTTCATCTAGAATTATTACACTCATTGGACCAAAAAATCAACAAACAAAACATTAAACATTATATTCTATTGTGTTTGATTGAGTAATTTCTCATTTACAACAGCAAAACTCTATTGGATAAAATAAACTACAACGCAAAGTAAAAAATGAGAGAACAAAACCTTTTCATAGTTCTGCACTTAGTATCCTGTCTGTCCACGAGTGTCTTCTCTTATCACTTTACTTTGAGTCTTCAACGTATTGTGATATTATTTACTCGCCTTAACCGACGATATCATCATCATCATCGTCATCACCTTAAGAGCCGGAAGACGTCCACTGCTGCTGACGTAGCCTCCCTCAAGTGTCGCCACAATGACCGGTCCCGTACGATTCGCAACTAACGGATTCCCGCAACCTTCACAGTCATCGGTCCACCTAGTGGGTATCTTCCAACCCACGGTCCATCGTCATCGAGAAACTGAAAATTATCCTGGGCGCGTTCTATAAAAGTGAATCCTATATCTTATACCTATGACATAGTCTAAATTAAACTAAGTACGAAATTCATCAAAATCTGCTTAGCCGTTAAGGTGTGAATGATCAATTAATAAACTTACACACATAATACCTATCAGTTAAGACCAGAAAAGAACGATTTTCCTGTAGGTACTGTGAACGTGTGAACTTGGTCTTATTGGAATGTGGGATCTAGCTAGGTGTCCTGCATCTCCAAATTAACTTTGATGGACCTTTCAGTAAGGTAATAAAACCCTCAAAATGAATACTGTATTATGCGGTGGAGGTGTAAATCCGCCCATAAGACGACCCACTGACCGCAATTGGAAAGAATTCTAGACTGAAATCATAGTTGAATTTCAATTTATTTTCCTTGGAATTCTCCAAAATTAAAAAGAAACTCCCGAACTTTCATCCCCGAAATGTGCATTGGATACTCAAAACCTCAAGCTCAACCTAGCCCCCAGTATCGACCTTAGGAGCAGTCACAAAACGCATGCGCACAGCCAGCCACGGCGCCATCTGCAGAAAAACCTCGTAGTTAAAAAAAGAAACGCCGCCATTTTGACATTTGTTTGGCTTTTGTGTTCTACATTATAAGTTATCATGTAATTACTCGTAACGAGTTATTATTCAATATATTTCGGCTGTCGAACTATTTCGTTGGTAATTTGGATGAATAAAATCCAACGCATCAGTGGTAATCGCATGCGTCGAGCAGCGAAAAATCGATAATGTGCTAGTGCCGCTTTTTTACTTTCGCGTTGGAAATGTTCGTGTTAAATTATTAATTTATCTACTAAATTTAGTTAAAATACAGCTTGTATTCATCATGAAGTGTTTTAATTGTGTTTGGACTGGAAACTGACAGTGTTATGTGGTGAAAAGTGGATTTGGAAAAAGGCGCGAAGTGCCTGTGCCGATATTGACCACGGAAATAAAAAAATAATATCTAAATTAAAACAAAGGGATTCTTCCAACGCGCTATGCGTATCACATCGAACTGGTGCTTAAATTAATTTCCCGGTTATGTATTACGTACAGCAAATGGAATGATACTTTCTAAAAATTAAGTTCATGTAAGTACATATTTCCTGAATTAGGTAATTTCATAATGCTAGATTATCATACGTTTTCGATACACTGTTTTTAATAAGATTAACCTTCATATTTTCTGCTGTTACTCCTTAAAAACTGAGATTGAGAATGCTCATGTCAATGACATCAAAAGATAACATTATCAATATTATTTTGACAGAAAAGTGTAAACAAATATTTTGTTGACATTTTTTGGATTATTTACATTTTTTTTCACGTTTTTTAATTTTCAAAGGGCTACTAATTTAGTGAGCTAAATATTAGTCTTGATAAATCTTCATGATCTTCATCAAAGAAAACTGATTACTATATTTTTATTTTCTGTAGCTGCTAAGGATCATTAAAAACTTTCTTATTAGAGTCTCTAGATTATGTTAATCTGCATATTTCCTTACATCCAGCTCATTAACTTCCTTCTTATACTATCTTATTGGAATGGCATAAACCCATACACTGAGGCATATGATGACCAAATTCTGATAA
Organism: Xestia ashworthii; assembly: GCA_950022955.1. Taxonomy (NCBI): domain Eukaryota; kingdom Metazoa; phylum Arthropoda; class Insecta; order Lepidoptera; family Noctuidae; genus Xestia; species Xestia ashworthii. The sequence continues at coordinate 2,709,604 of OX465575.1, forward strand.
TTAAATTACCTTAATTAATTTTTTAAAAGCAGCCATGTCTGGATGGATGCCTGGATAAAACCAACCAATCCCATTAAACAGATTAACGCAGATCTAGAGCAAAAACTTTTCTTTTACAGATTATTTTATTTTGCAGATCCACTTTATATCGTACTAATATTATAAATGCGAAAGTTTGTGAGTATAGATGGATGTATGGATGTTTGTTACTCATTCATGCATAAACCAGTTAATGGATTTGGATGAAATTTTGCACACAAGATAGTTTATAACCTGGATTAACACATAGGATACTTTTTATCCCGGTAGTAAGATCCCACGGGACAGTTATCAAACTTCACGCAGGCGAAGCCGCTGGCAGAAGCTAGTTAAACATACCTAAATGGCAAAATGTAGAAGACAACCTAACCTCTATCTAATCGTTAGGGGATTATAGACATGGTATTATGATTATCATCTCGTCTGCCTAGCCTTTTCCCAACCATGTTGGGATTGGCTTCCAGTTGCAGCTGAATACACAGCATTTTACATGTAGTGACTGCCTATCTGACCTCCACAACTCGGCTTAGTACTGGGTAATACGGTACCCCTTCGTAAGACTGGTTGTCAGACTTCGGGCAACTGACTACCTGTAACAACTATGTAAGATTTACACAGGTGGTTTCCCATCCACATACCAACCAGGGCAAGCACTTATTAACCTAAAGATCGACCCAAGCAGCATAGTATTATGATAAAAATCATCTCCATCGCCTTTGCACATAAGCTATGTAATTGCAATTACTTTGTATTTCTGTTATTTTGTGTGCAATAAAGAATAAGAAAGTCAAACAAAATCTTGTCTCAATCTCATCTCTGCAACACTACATTGATATAGTTTTTTAAACTTAAAAATTAAAAGGTCATGTTAACTGTACATACCTAAATAACTTAGAGATGATACCTTGGATCTCTTTAAAAATAATAACACCTGAAATGAGTGACTCCTGCCTACCGCTGTCTTGCACTTTCTTAACTATTCATTCAATTTCGGAGCTGGCCAAAAACCTTTGGTTTCCGTGAAAAGCAGGGCTCATTTTGGTCATAGCAAAAGTTTTACCAAAGCTTTGGTTGGACGCTACTTACAATGTAATGATTTGTACAGATGGCCTGCTTTTAAGAAATTCCTAGTGGCCACAGTTCACATTTTATGATCAATGCTATTGCACCAAGCACGTATCCAGACTTTTGGTTCGGGGGAGACAAACATTGAAACAACCATGTGATCTGTATAAAAATCGCTCTCAATACTATAATTACATACTTCGCAGTGGTTATGATCCCATTTATTATAAGTCAGGGGGGGGGGGGATAAATCCCAACTATCCCATGTATTGCACACATGTTTTTAGCCTGCAGTGCAGAGAACATAACCATGTTTTTTTCTCTTTGGCATCTGAGCCCATGTTGTTCTGCCTGTAATCATCACCATGTTGTGGGTTCTGGAGGTCAAGTAGGGTTGCTCCATGTAAAATACTAGTATTCAGCTTCATCCTCCTGTATGAAGAAGCCAATCTCAACATAGTGTGGAAAAGGCTTGGCAGATAGCCAACCAATATTCTTAAGTAAGGCTCATTCATATGCCAATTTACACTCAACAGCAAAACTAAATTTGTTTTGAATTATTTTAATTTTAATAATGTGTATGCATGATCTTGCTCAACCAAGTGAACTCCTAACATTTTAGATTCTTTAGAATAAATAACCCTCTTTTTACTATACATATAATAAAATTCAAAATAAATTCTCACTCTAATTAATTCCACAGGTTCAGTTGTCCTCTAATCTTGCGATGCGGTTAAGAAGTAGAAAGAGGGAGCGACCGCTCTCAAGTAAACTGAGTTCTAAGGTAACGAAGCTTAAGAAGCCCATTAAACCTCTAAGTAAGCCTCCAAACGCTTGGAAGAATATCCTCAAGCGTGACGTGAAAAATGCAGTGTCTGAGACACCACAATTCTGCATCACTCGGTCACAGAAGAATTTAAAAACTCGTCCTGTAAGAACAAAACTAAGCATGGAGAAGCCATTGGAGACGACGCACAAGAAGGCAAAGCACAAAGATGATGGCCGCACAAAGAAACCGATCTTTCAGACTGTTGTACGGAGTTCCTCTGCAAAAGATCCAGTGTCTTCTTCAACTGCGGTGAAGAAACCACAGAATGATAAGATCACTACCACATCTAAGAGCAAAGAGGTTCGTACAACAAAGAGTGTCCAACTACGGCACAGCTCGTTGAACCGAGAGCTTAAAAAGACTGAAGCAATATCTTCAGCTATAAGTTCACCTCGCAAGACAAGGCGTATGGATAAGACTGACAAGTCTGCCTCATTGAACAGCTCACCAATTCGTAAGGTCCGTCAAATTGGGATCATAACTCCTAAAATAACAAAGTCATCCGTTAGCTCAACCAATGAGAGTCCTAAAAAGAGGACGAAAAAGGCTCCCGTTGTGCCGGAGACCAATTGTTACCCAGAAGATAACGATGTAACTATGTATGAAGCCCACACAACAACGTTTGTTGACTTTCCAACTCAGAAGTCAGAGGAATCAGATTCTGATGGTCACGTAGAATCTTCGGAACTGTGTCTTCCAAATGACTGTTTGAATGACTTCATGGCTATAGCGGAGTGTGCTAGGCTGATCAATGAAGAGATGCCAGCTACCGAGGAAGATATAAACTTCTTAGCGGACAAAGCAGCAAGGGTGATGACTACAGAAAAGGCAGAAGAGAAGACTTCTCGGACCAATTCAGTGGATAAGCGAGTGATGAAACGCAGGAAGTCAAGTAATGACTTGGAAATGTACCAGCCAACGTCCACTACAGACGATTTGGATAATTGTACTGATTTCTTGACCAATGGGGAAAAATATGTTCAGGTGAGAATTTTTTACTTTGTACAACATTTAGATACTTTTTTTTTTTTAAGTTCCAAATTAAAATGTTATGGTACATTTAAATTTGAACCTTAATAAAAAAAACACATGTGACAAACCTGAAAGAATCAATTAAGTATAAAAATATTGACGTAGATAATAAATTCGTTTGATTATTTGTTTGAGGAAAAATCATTGAAAAACTGATAAAAATAATGACAGTTTAAAAATATATTATAAAAAAAAAAAAAAGAAATTGGGAGCTCAAAATAATGAATAATCATATAAGTTTGGTTTTGAACCGTGAAAGATTAAAACAGTGTAAAAAAAAAAATATAAACTGTATACTATTTTTATCTTGTTTTAACATTTTGTTGTTTACAATATTCCATCTCCCTCACACAGCCCGACTTCGTATCAATGTTAGAGCAGGACGGCTACGTCCGAGATTCGGAATGCGAGATCTCATCTACATGCGACACTCAAGGGACTGCTATAGAGAGTCTTGAAGCCCTATCAGCTCGCAGCCCCAGCTCCGGGTTCTTGGCTGAGATCAGTCAGAGCTTGGCTGCTGAGGCGCACGGTGCGGTGAGTTTGTCTCTTTCTTTGCTTAAGATTTCAGTTGTATTAGAAAAGGACAAATGATTGGAGTAGCAAGCTAGTTCAGGTTAAATATGGATGGTGAAAAGTTGGAACTTTGACCTCCATTAACTTTAAAAGCTAGTATTGTATTGTTCAATGGGCTGGTGTCCGCAACTCCACGTCAAAGCGTGTATTTTGCGTATGGGTTATAATCCACCACGCGGGCCCAGTGCGGGTTGGTAGATGTCACATGTCTTCGAATTTTTGGTACTAGGACATGCCGGTTTCCTCACGATGTTTTCCTTCACCGTTTTTGAGAGCAGTGGTGATGAAATAAATTACACAAAGTAATGCGCCTGCCTGGGTTCGAACCCACGACTTACTGTTCGTAAGTCGGGGCCACCACCACTGGGCCACCGCTGCTCTCTTAAAAGCTAGAGCTAGTATTTTTTTTTTTTAAAGTTGGAACTTTTACCACCATTAACTCCGTAACTTCCCACGTATTATGCTCCAGGATAAAAAAAATGTTCGCAATGATAGGGAGAACAAGTTACTTTCGGCTTCGTTAAGGGTTTATTTGCACCCTTTATATGTATGTAGATACGGGTGTAAGAGTAATCGCTCCGATTCGATTTATATATGTAGATACGGGTGTAAGAGTAATCGCTCCGATTCTATTTCGAAGAATCAGATGTTACTGAAAAATTGTTTTATCAACAGAATGGGACTGATCTCAACGTTGATGACGCCGCGCTTGCTTACCACGACGAGCAGTCACCGACAGATATAGAGGTTAGTGATGTTACTACAGTTATCTACTAGTGACGTAAAGCGAAGAAAGTCCGTTAGCCTTTAGTTTAAGTAATCAATGCTACCATAAAAAAGTATAATTATAACATGTAAGCTAGATAGTATGATACAAGCCAGTAAAGGCGCGATGTCTGGAGAATTTTCGCGTCGTCTCACGAATTTCCACTGCTAGCAACTTTTATTTACGTTTCTCAAGTGGATATAAAATCACATTATGTTTATGACGATGCCGGGTATTTTCTATCAGGTATTTTCTCAGTATCTGTCACGAAGTCTAGATTCGTGCCCAGTTGATCGAAATAGGCTAAATGTCAGTGTACTGTAATAGGTTAGATTCCACCATCAATAAATTGCAAATCTAATTACAATTACTAACACATGTATTATTGATTATGTCTGAAATAAATAGATAATAATAATAATTAGTCCGTCAGTTAGAATATGGGAAAATAATGACACGTATTTTTTGTTTTTGTAAATCAATGAATATTGACAAAGATGAAACGCATCAAAAGTCGGGAGTGGGGCACACGACGTCACTACGCTCTAAAAAATATACCTAGGCCTTTTGAGACTTTATCGTATTTTCTTCAATTTTGTTTTAAAAAAACGGGTCAAATATTTTTTGATAATCTAACTGACGGACTTATTAGTTTTTTTTTGTCGTCTACCCTATTGGAAATGTCACCGTAAAATTGTCAAATACGTTATATTACAATATAACGTGTTTCTCTCTAGCGATATTGTAAAGTCTCGAATTATTGTCAACTGAACATACGGAAGTATCTCTTGCCCCCATAAACGGGACTTGGGGCACCCCCCCGTTCGTTTAGTTAGGTTCCTTTAAACCCTGCACTCGGAAGAAGCGAAGCGGGGCTCCGTCGACTACGCTTTTTAGGAGAATTTATACTGTTTTAAGGTTAGGTTATATTAATCCATATTTCTCAGGAATGGTACAGTATCTTTGCATGAGAGTGGAACCACTAGGCAACTACCATCGCATGCATTTCACGAAAAATAATGCGTTTTATTGTAAGCAGTATGTTCGTTTGACAATAATTTACAATATCGCTAGAGAGATTACAATATAACGTATTTGACAATTTTACGGTGACAGATACACCGCTCCTTATCGCTTTGGGAATTACAAGCATGATGTTATGTTATGTTATAAGTAAATACACAGTGCGTACTTAGATAGCAATATATTCAGATCTCTCTCCATCCTAAAACTACAGTTACCAGTTAAGATGTCAGTAGCTCTTTCCTTAAGGGGCCGGTGGAGCATGCGTTTTTCATACAAACGTAATACCAAAATAATATGAAAATCAAACATATTCTTAAGGTAGTGTTTATATATTTCGATTGTATTATAGAATATCTATGTTCTCAAATTAATATTTTGAAAGGAAAATTATATATAGAGGAGATAATAATATGATGAATTTAAAATTTCTATAGAAAATTTATTTTTCTCATAACTTGTTTCAATCAGTGTACATTCATAATATGTGTTTGGGAACCTATTTATTCTGTAATCCAATCAAAATAAATACAAACTACCTTTTTTTTGCGGATGGGAAATCATCAAATGACTTCTCCCACTCTGGGCGGAGCGGGAGGGAGTGTCAGACTCTTACTGACTAAAACCCATCCATGTTACTTCCTCGCCCTTTATGTTCCGGGGCCGCGGTATCTCGTTCGAATAGGCCCGCGACCCCGTAACAGGCCCGCAACCCTGGAAATACACACTACCTTAAGAATATGTTTGATATACAAATTATTTTGGTATACGTTTGTATGAAATTCGCATGCTCCGCAGGCCTCTTAAAATCTCTTCGTACGAACTAAAACAATGAACCATGTATCGTTTTTCATTAGAAAAATGTTAAAGATCACTATAGAAGATGACGATTCAAAACTTGTACAGGCTTATTTCTGGTTTTTAAAGTAAAGAACTTTAATAAATTTAGGTCCATGTTCACCAAAAAGTAACGGTCTGATTATCTAAAACAGCTGTTTAAAACATATTTTTGTATGGGAACATGTCACAGTGACAGCTGTTTTTAGATAATCAGACCGTTATCTTTTCGGTGAACATGAACCTTAGTCGAGTCAATGACCGCTATTGACTTAACTAGCAGAACTATAGTTCATCTTAAATTGACGTGTGTATATGTTATCAGGGTACCGTATTGTGTATGTTGTACCAGGAGGAAGCTGCTGACGTGATTTCCTCGTGCAGCAACCGCGTGGACTGCGAGCAGATCTCATCCTGGGTGGACGCCTTCGATCCTTATCTCTTCATCAAGCAGGTAAGCAAACTAATTACGGTTTAAGAGCGTTTATAGATACTGAAGATACCAAGGCATTATAAACAAATAAAAGATGTTTTAGAAACTTAAACAATTGTACCACAATGTTTTTATGCGCCAATACAAGGCATTTTTAATAAATTAAAAGAGTTTTTCATCCCCCCATCTCGGAAAGAGTATTTTTGCTCTTCGATATCTGAGTGCAAAAGCCGTTTTTATCGTCTAGAGGATAAAGTAAATTGAAAAACCTAAAATGACCACTCATTATCTAGCGACGAGGAAGTTTATTTGAAACCAACAGAATTAACTGAATTTGATAATAATGCGCAATTTTTTTTTGCGTTTATTAATTTCCTCGCTGAGGTGGGATGAAAAGTTACGTGTTGCACTCGATTGCAAAGATCTTTCACCTCGTGCTCTTTTGATTCCCTCGCTAACGCTCAAGATTCTAAGTATTGAATCACTCGCTGCGTTCGTGACTCAATTTTAGAATCTTTCGCTTGCTCGGTCATCAAAATTGAGCACGCGGTTAAAAAACAACTTTGCAGTCTTGTATAACAAATAACTATTGTATTTCTTGCATAGCAGAAAAGCGAGAGAGCGTAGACTCACATCCTGAGAGCACCCAGCTAGCTCGTTACACCAATATATAAAAAAAAACACATGCTAGCTAAACAAACTATTTGGTTTACAATTTAACCCACAAATTACATTGCAAAATGGAAAACAATAAAAAAATATTGAAAAAGTTGGAACTCTGACCTCCAATGTCTCCGTAACTAGAAGGTTCCCAGGTATGGTGTAGAACACAATAATGATCGCAATGACGAGGAGAACCAGTGCCTTTCGGTTTCGTTAAGAGGTGTTTTACACCCTTTATAAGAATTTCTAATGGAAAAACGCGATGACACACGATATGGTGTAGAACACAATAATGATCACAATGACGGAGAGAACAAATGCCTTTTGACTTCGTTAAGGGTGTTTTTACACCCTTTTTATATCACTCTTCCTCCATCTGTTATCAATCTGCTTATCTCCATCTGTATTGTTTCAGCTACCGCCTTTGGAGACAGTAGCGACGGGCGCTTTGCGGGCTCGCTACCCCGCGTTACCGCTGAAAACAAGAACCAGTCCAGATTTCAGTCTTGTATGTACCTGAACTATTGTTTTACTAGCTTTCAATATCACTAAAAGCTAATCTATACTAATATTATAAAGCAGAAGAGTTTGTTTGAACGCGCTAATCTCAGGAACTACTTTTTCGAATTGAAAAATTGTATTTGCGTTGGATAGTCCATTTATCGAGGAAGGCTTTGGGCTATATAACATCACGCTACGACCAATAGGAGCGGAGCATAAATGAAAAATGTTACAAAAACGGGGGCAATTTATTCCTTTTGTGAGCTGTTTCTCTCATATTATCGTTGGCTTATAGCGATCAGTGGCGAATCTGCCATACAAGCCCGGCTAAGAGCCAAACCCAATAATAGAGCTGCGGTGGCCCAGTGGTCGCGTGGGTCGAACCCAGGCGCCTCGCATTACTGTAATTTATTTCATCACCACTGCTCTCAAAACGGTGAAGGAAAACATCGTGAGGAAACCGGCATGTCCTAGAAGCAAAAATTCGAAGACATGTGGCATCTACCAACCCGCACTGGGCCCGCGTGGTGGATTATAGCCCCTCATAGAGAGGAGGCCATGTGTCCCAGCAGTGGGAACATAAGTAGTGTGTTAAATAATTAATTCGTTTCTCTGTCTAGGTGTTAGATCTAGACGAGACGCTAGTCCACTGCTCGCTGCAAGAGCTGCCAGACGCGAGCTTCCACTTCCCAGTGCTGTTCCAAGATTGTCGGTACACTGTAAGTACATTCACTACACCTCTCATTATTATCATCATCATTTCAGCCGTGCGACGTCCACAGCTGGACCTAGCCCCAAGTGTCGCCACATTGACCGGTCCCGTGCGACTCGCGTTATTGGGTTTTGGCGTTCAACTTTGTTTTACTTTTTAACCTCAGACGCAAAAACGACGGGGTGTTATAAGTTTCACGTGTGGGTGTGTGGGTGTGTGTGTGTGTGTGTGTGTGTGTGTGAATTAGTCGAGAGTGAAAAAAATGCCGGATTTCATGTTTATTCAACAACTCCCTCAATATGGGGGGAATTTTAACTAACATCAAGGAGGCTCTAAGTAGTTAGATATTTTATTTGTTCTTTCCCGGCAGGTATTCGTCCGCACCCGGCCGCACTTCGCCGAGTTCCTATCGCGCGTGTCTCGCCTGTACGAGGTGATATTGTTCACGGCGAGTAAGCGTGTGTACGCGGACAGGCTGCTTAACCTACTCGACCCGGCGCGACAGTGGATCAAATATAGGTAAACAAGTCTTAATTGAATCTTAGCTCATATTTATTTCAGCTTCGCTAGACCATTGTCTTTAGATATTCAATTAAAACGTCGAATCTTTTACAAGCATTTTATTACTTGTGGAGTTTATTTTTACACAGGTACAATATTTTTAAGATTTTTTTCGTGTTACACAATGGTCACAGAAGTAGTCTCAAATTAAGATTACAGGTGACACCTGGGTCTCATCTTGGTATCATATTTAGAACAACCATGGTGACGAGAAGAAAGAATCGACAAATCTTTTGTTCCTGTCATTGAATCGACAAAATGACAGGTGAACAAACGATTTTGTCGATTCTTTCTTCGAAGAAAGTTTCTACGGTGGTCATGCAACGCGGGCTGGTCGTCATCTGACATCACTGGTCATCATAATCTGCCTAGCTCTTCCCAACTATGTTGGGGTCGGCTTCCAGTCTAACCGGATGCATCTGAATACCAGTATTTTATATGTAGCGACTGTTACCGTCAGTTAGATTATCAAAAAATATTTGACCCGTATTTTTTTTTTTGTTATGTAAACCAAAATTGACGAAGAAACGACGTTTTTAAAGTTCTGAATACGTCACGCCGTGGTATAATTTTTAGTGAGTTCTGACGTCACCCACTTCCGAGTTTTGTTTCGTTTTAGTTTTGTCAATATTCATTGATTTACAAAAACAAAAAATACGTGTCCATTATTTTCCAATACTAACTGACGGATTAAATAAATTTTTTGATACTGTCGTCAGACCTATTAATAACATTATACATTTCTCTTGTTATCAGATTATTCCGCGAGCACTGTCTGCTAGTGAACGGCAACTACGTCAAAGATCTCTCCATCCTCGGTCGCGACCTGCGGAAGACTGTCATTGTGGATAATAGTCCACAGGTAAGACTATCTGACCTCCATAACCCAGTTACTGCCTGCCTTTTCCCAATTATGTTGGGGTCGGCTTCAACTCTAATCAGATGCAGCTGAATACCAGTATTTTACATGGAGCGACTGCCTATCTGACTTCCACAACCCAGTTAGTACTGGGTAATACGATACCTCTTGGTAAGACCGGTTGTAACGACTGTCAAAGATCTACATATGTCAGCCGGGACCAACGGCTTACCGTGATTTTCGAGGCACGGAGGAAACTGGGTATATAATGGGTGGTCACCCATCCACAGACAAATCTAGGCAAGCACGGCTTAACCTAAAGATCGACCCGAGAGGCTGTTATTATTTAGACACAGGCTCCTCACTGGGTCCCCAGTGTTATTAAAGTAAGACTGGTTGTGAAACTTTCGCTTCCCTAAATATAGGTACTTGTAATTCAAACCGATCATATTCGATTTGAATGTTTATTTACTGATTTACGTAACTTTTTCTAGGCATTTGGCTACCAGCTTGAGAACGGCATACCAATCGACAGCTGGTTCGTAGACAGAAGTGACAACGAGCTGCTAAAGCTGTTGCCTTTCTTGGAGCATCTGGCGACTGTAAGTACTGATGAAAATACAGCATCACTATTAAGCTTTTGTTCATCATCATTATTTCAGCTGAAAGACGTCCACTGCTGGACATAGGCCCCAAGTGTCGCCACATTGACCGGTCCCGTGCGACTCGCATCCAGCGGATTCCCGCAACCTTCACCAGGTCATCGGTCCACCTAGTGGGAGACCTCCATCGCAACGTCTTCCTATTCGCGATCGTCACTCCAGAACTTCTCGGCTCCATCGGCTATCCGTTCTGCAAGCAATGTGCCCTGCCCACTGACACTAGTTTGGCTTTTCGGGAGCTTTTTATTGATAAACTTACATTGCCTAAACACAATAAAAGCCCATCAGATATAACACCAGTCTGGTTGGAGAATCCTTCCTTTTCTATAGAGGAAGACACACCCTATTCCCTATTCCTAGCTGTCTGTGAATAGCGACCGAATCGGTCTGACGCCATTTTTTATTGTGTCTACTTCGCCAACAGACAAAGGTATACCCATATCATCTAGTCTTCTATAACGTATGGTTAGTACCTAACCTGGTGTCAGAGCATGGACCTCTGACTTGGCTTTACATGCCGTCGAGAAATATCTCTCAGGCATGCAGGTTTCCTCACGATGTTTTTCTTCACCGAAGCAAGTGATCATTATACAATACGCAGATGAATCTGAAATGTCAGACGTGTGTACCTTGGGTTCGAACCTCAGCGTCATGTTGTTCTTTCATTTTTCTAACTTAGGCCCCATTCCCAATGTCGTGACGATTAATTTATCGGTAGTTTTTAGTTGGCAAAAGTCGTGGACGACAGTTATCGCGTCGTCCTATATGTGGACACCTCCATTTAAATACACAAGCCGACACTTTAAACCATATGAGTAAGTAAACGGAACAGAGTATAAGCTTCTTAAGAACGAGCAAAATTGTTACCTATTTTGGTAGGGTTGTCACAATAAGTGAAGACAAATTAATCAAATATTTACTTACCTATTGTACTTCTTGAGATAGTTAAAGTATGATATATTTTTTTCTAGTACTATTCATACACACAATACAATAAATAACCATTATTCATAAATCCCACGTTTTTACATTAAAATATTCAAACTTGTCACAAAACAAACAACGTGTGTTGCCCTGACAACCCTGAGATTGTCAACTGGCTGTGACAGCCTCGCCGCATACGCGACAAGCGGCCAGTGGTCACGTACACCTGCTCCGCGTGCGTAGTAGTAGTGCAACAGAATCGCGCGGTTGTACGAGTATGAAGCTTATACTCTGTTCCGTTTACTTACTCACATGTTTTACACGATTATAAAGGGTGTAAAACACCTCTTCACGAAGCCGAAAGGCACTTGTTCTCCCCATCATTGCTATCATTTTTTTGTCTTACACCATACCTGGGAACCTTCTAGTTACGGAGATATGGGGGGTCAAAGTTACAACTTTTTGACAAGTTTTTTTTTAAATACAAGTTTTTTTGTAAGATTTTGACTTTTAACACCTCCACGGCCCCCATACTATTCAATCCATCCATCAGCACAATGTTTTAAGTGCGTTACATTGAGTTCTACCACAAAACATGATTTATAACCTCAAACAAAAAGTTGTTTCCCAGCAATAATTTTTGCGTAAAGTTACTTAGTTTGATGTACAGAATGCTTGGTTAACGGCTTTGTGATGAGGTGGTTTATACCCTGTATGTCGAAGAACGGTTTCAGTAAAGTGAATAAGAAATATACTAAATCTATCTCTCTCTTACCCACAGAAAGACGACGTACGTCCCTACATCAGAGACAAATACAAACTATTCAGCTATCTTCCACCGGACTAAGAACCATCCAACTCTACCTTAAACTATAACTGTTCGGACATTTCGGAGAATAGCTGGTCAGAGCGAAGAACTATCGAGGTATGGACTATGTATCATTTGGTAACAGAAAGTTGAAGTATGATTTTGTACTGAAGTTTTAAAGAATGACCCGGTGATGTGGATAATGTATTTATTCTGGTTTGTAAAGTAGATAGAGGATGATCTAGGTCGGCTATTACTGAACCTAAATCAAGATCTATAATTCCCGCCACGAGAAGCCATGAATTTTTTAAACAAACGTTCGCAACCTTTGGATCAAATTAAAAAATGACAGCGTCAGCGTGATCTTGCTTCAAAATGGCGACCCAAACGTTTACGTTCCAAGATGTCAGATGCGTTCCAGTACCACAAAACATTAGACGACAGATCTTTATATCGCCAAAATATAACCCGACCAAGTGAAATTGCTCGTTAGTTTTTTATTACACGTACGATACGTATCTTGGTAGAAATTCTGTTTTCAAAAATTTTAGCTTCTCGTGGCGCGGACTATAGGCCGGTTATTACAGAACCTAAATCAAGATCTAAAAACCGGCCAAGAGCGTGTCGGGCCACGCTCACTGTAGGGTTCCGTAGCTTCCCAGACCATTAAAAATACCAACATTTTTCGTCAGCAAAAATAACTTTGTTTTTCATAGTATTTGTATGAAAAACAAAGTTATCATTTGCGTTTTTTTGAAAAAGTGCTATATAACTCAAAAACTATTCAACTCATCAAGTTGAAAATAATTTTCCTAGAAAGTTCATATAAAGGTCTACTTCTGTGATTTTTTTCATATTTTTTAAACTTATGGTTCAAAAGTTAGAGGGGGGGGGACACATTGTTTTTGACTTTCGGAGCGATTATTTCCTAAAATATTAATATTATCAAAAAATGATTTTAGAAAACCCCTATTCATTTTTAGATACCTATCCAACAATATATCACACGTCAGGGTCAAAATTAAAAAAAAAATCGCTCCCCACTTTACGTCTGGGGGAGGTACCCTAATAAAAATGTTTTTTTAAATTTTTATTTTTGCACTTTGTCGGCATGATTGATATACATATTGGTACCAAATTTCAGCTTTCTGGTGCTAACGGTCACTGAGATTATCCGCGGACAGACAGACAGACAGACATGGCGAAACTATAAGGGTTCCGTTTTTTGCCATTTGGCTACGGAACCCTAAAAAGGGTAGACGCTAAAAAAAAAAACTAATTCCTTTAGACCTAACTAGTCCTTCAGACAGATTTCTAAAAAATATTGGACACATATATATTCTTTTTTCACGTAAACAAAAATTGAAGACGTTACAGTGCGTCGAAATGTCGTGTGACGTCACATTTCGGTACATTTTTACCGGAAAGTGACGTCACAAGCCCCGCTCATGATCTTTGATGCGTTTTATCTTCGTAATTTTTTATAAATTTGTTAAAACGAAAAACACGTATCCAATATTTTTCGATAATCTAACTGACGGACTAAACAGAATTATATTTTTTTAGGTTAGTCGTCAGCCCTATTACTAATAAAAACTGGTTTTTCAAACAGTCAAATAGTTTAGTAAAGTCTTGAGTTAGGTTTTGTAATATCTGCTTGGAAAGTTCCATTTATAATGTGAAATTCATAGTATTTATTTATATTGGTGTCGATTCTGTTGTGCACAAACTAAACTTAATTTAGGCTATTGCTATCTTTTTCTCTCTAATAAAACGAGAAAGAGACGGACGTAATTTAGAGCTGTCAAATTTAGTTGGAACTAATATTTTCATACAAATGAAGGGTGCACGTAAAAAATGTCGACTAAAAACACGGTGAAGTGCAAGGCATAAACTAGTTTGACATCTCTAACTTAGTTCATAGCTATAGCCGTCCTTTTCTCGCACTGCCTTTTAGTAAAAGATGGCAATAGCCTAAATTAAGTTTAGTTTGTGCACAACAGAATCGACAACATTGACTATCTAATAAATGCTTAAATATTTCATTAATAAATCCTTTACTACTGAAAAGATGCGTTCTCCAAAATGTACTATAGTTGCAAAACTAGTGATATATAAAAAACAAAATTTCGATAAAATTCATAATTATTTCTAAAAGTTTAGGAGAAGATATTCTAAAAGTATAGATTAATTTATTATTTAATGAAAAAATAAAAATGGATTCGGCATACTACTAGATTTTATTGATTTAGTCCTAGTATTTTATACTTTTGACTGTTGTAACAGGAACTATTTTTACTTTGACCAGTGTTGCCAAGTTAGGGACCGAACTTATGGACGCGAAATGGGTTTGAACCAATCATAGTCGTCCATGCAATAAATAAATGGAATAGAAATGCTCGTTTTCAATATGCGACAAAAATAATGCCTATTTAAAAGTCCGTTATTGTATTTTCGACTTTAAACGAGTGTCGAAAATCCACAAACACGCTTCTATTTAGGCTTTTATCGAAACACCGCCTTAGGTTAATGAAAACCAGTAAAAAAAAGCTGCTGCTAAATAAAATAAAATAAAAATCCTCCCTTTTACAACAGCCAAATAATAATAATTATAATGCATTTGATGAGAAATTAAATAAAATATAAAATCAAATGCTATCAAATTGGGTTTACAGATCTGTGATTATGATTTACGTTTTCAATATAATGTTTCTCAATTTGTTTAAATGTACACCCTGAATCTTGTGTAGACATAGCCTTTATTGTTAAATATCTAGCATGTAATGTTCCCACTGCTGGGACACAGGCCTCATCTTTATGAGAGGGAGTGGGCTACTACAATCCACCACGCGGGCCCAGTACCCGTTGGTAGGTAAATTAACTAAAAAGGGTGTAAAAAACCTCTTAACGAAGCCGAAAGGCACTTGTTCTCCCCGTCATTGCGATCATTTTTTTGTTTACACCATACCTGGGAACCTTCTAGTTACGGAGATATTGTGGGTCAAACTTCCAACTTTTGACAAGTTTTTTACTTTAAGTACCTCCACGAACACCGTACTACCGTGATTATTGCAGTTAAAGTTTTAATTGATATGCGCCTATACTTCTTAGGTCCATGTTCACCGAAAAGATAACAGTCTGATTATCTAAAAACAGCTGTCAATGTGACATGTTCCCATACAAAAATGTGTTTTAAACAGCTGTTTTTAGATAATCAGTCTGTCATCTTTTTGGTGAACATAGACCTTAGTGTATTTCTGTGTTCAATATTTGAGATCATTACTATTTGAGGTTGGTGTTAGCTGTGTTAATTACTAACAGGTAACGGAAGGTTGCTATCTCTGTCTGTTTGAAATTTAATAACTTACTAACAGGTAACGGAAGGTTGCTATCTCTGTCTGTTTGACATTTAGCTTACGGACGGTTAGAAAAATAACGTCAAAATTTTTTTTTGAATTTAGAATCAAGTGACAGGTAGGTGACGCGGAGAGGATATTTCAAGCTAACTTTGTTTATAGAAATACCGATAGCTACGAGAGTAGGCATATTAACTAACAGTTATACGTAAGTATGTTATAGTAAACTGCTTTTAGTAGCTGAGCGGAAAAAATAAAATATTAAACTACAGATTTTCTTATATAACATTGACATTGCTGCATTATCATTAAGTTTAAAGTTTTAATTTTTATCTAAGCTATGTCTACACACAGATGAAATTTATACTAAGTTTTCATATACACAAATATGGTAGAAAAAATATAGTTGCAGAAAGCCGACCCCAACATAGTTGGTCATCTGCTTAACCTTTAACCTATGTTGAGGTCGGCTTCCAGTCTAAGCGGATGCAGCTGAATACCAGTATTTTACACGGAGCGACTGCCTATCTGACCTCCACAACCCAGTTAGTACTGAGTAATAAGATACCCCTTGGTAAGACTGGGTTTAAACTCTGCCCGCAACGACTATCAAAGATTATTTCTCTTATATTTGTGTACATGAATATAATAAATATTGTTTTACAATTAACCAGTAAGTGTTTTTTTAAATATATATTATTTAATATATAAGCGAACTCGATTGAGGTGCTAAACATTTTTTATGTAATTTTTTTATACAATAAGGTTATATTTTTTGTATTACTTTTGTTTTGTGTGTGTGTTTTGAGGGTGTGTGGAGTAATTCCTTTTGGTCTTAGATTGTCAAGAAACCATTTTACAATCGGTTTTGATATACCACTGAATTCACAGAGGCTCCATCACTTTTCAACCTTATTAAATAGGACATAAGAGACACCCCACACTAGCGTCTTTCGAGCGTCGTCGTCGTGCCAGCGTCCGCGCAACGTCCACCCGACGTAAACTCAAACGTTTGACGTCGACGTCGGGTGGACGTTGCGCGGACGCTGGCACGACGACGACGCTCGAAAGACGCTTAGTGTGGGGGGTCCCTAAGGGTGAAAACTAGCAGACCCTCAGTGCTCTTAGGAGTCTCTTAAATGTTGTTGAAGAAATCCAGGAATCCTTGGCGAGTTCGTTATAGGGCGGGCAGGTTGTGGATATAAAGGGTGTAAAAAGACTCTTGACGTAGCTCAAAGGCACTTGTTCTCCCCGTCTTTGCGATCATTTTTTTTGTTCTGGACCTGGGAACCTTCTAGTTACGGAGATATTGGGGGTCAAAGATCCAACTTTTCTACAACTTTTATTTTAAATACATGTTTTTCATGTAAGATTTTTACTTTATACACTTCCACGACCCCCGTACTATTTAATCCATCCATCAGCACAATGTTTTGAGTGCGTTATATTGAGTTCTACCACAAAACATTATTTTTCACCCAAAATAGTCGTTTCCCAGCAATAATTTTTGTGTAAAGTTACTTATTTTGATGTACACAATGCTTGGTTGACGGCTGCGTGATGAGGTTGTTTACACCTTGTAGTAGTAATTTAGGAGTGGACATCTCAAAATGTAAAACAACAAGTCGTACTATAGGTACGGTAGGCAGTAAGCATTTGATGTGCTTGAATGTAATGATTTTTTTTGAGTATTAAAAAAAAAAACATAGTTTCCAAGAACTGTAGATGGCGTTGAACTGACTACGTTACTAGGTGCCAATGACAAAACGTAAAAAAAAACATTACGTCACGTCACATACGCTCGTTGACTGACACTTTAGTTTGCTTAAGCTTTAGAAATGATGTGACGTTCTGTTCCTTGCAGTAACTTACCAAGTTCAGCGCATGGAATGAAACATAAATAAATTGAAAGAAATGTATTCCACACATTCTCAAATAAAAATCAAATAATGTTTTTTAACAGTACCATTTAAGTTTATTTTTTTTATTATTAATTAATGTACGTCCAATTTTTTTATAATTATTATGTGTTTAGTAGTTTAGCTATTATGATAAAAAATATCTTTAGGCTGTATAAATTTCATGTCATCACCACGTTTTTTATAATGTAAGAATAACATAAAATTGATAATGTCTATGGTATATAAAATATTGGTGTGTTAACTGCTGTAAGTATGTTTTTTTTAATATTTTTATTGGACTAAATGAGAGGAAATATTTAAAATATTTTCTTAAATAATATTATTAAAGCCCGTATCGGGATTTAAATAAATTAATGTTTACAAAATATAAATTATTTCAATTATGTGTTTGTGTATATTTTTAACAAATTAATTGTGTGTCTTTATCTGCTTAGCCAACCAACCAACTATGTTGGGGTCGGCTTCCAGTCTAACCGGATGTAGCTGAATACCAGTATTTTACATGGAGCGACTGCCTATCTGACCTCCACAATATAGTAACTAGATAAAACAAAACCCATTGTAAAGACAGGCCGTGGACGGTTACTGCTTTTTTTATAAATTATTTATTTTTACAAATATATAGCAGTTAACATATCAATAATTTACTAAATAAAATATACTTCCTAAATTATGCATATAATTAATCAAAAAACAATTTATATTATTTATTTGAAATACAAATGTTTTATGGTGCAAGACTTATTGAAAACTGTTAGAGTGTCAAATATTTGGTTAAATAATTCCAAACCGCAGCGACCAAACTGGTTTGTAATAATGACAAAAACTCTCCGTCATTTTGTTTTTTTTTTTTGTTCTAGGCCTTACCTGGGAACTTTCTAGTTACGAAGATATTGGAGGTCGAATTACGAGTTTTTAAGGCGATTATACGAGCTAAACGCGAGTTTTATAATGAATAAAAGTATATGATTCACTGCAATAAACAAGACCAGAAAAATATATGATATTCTTCAGGATATATGCTAGCATGATACTGTTTTGAAAACATAATACAATTAATTTGGCTCGATAAAAAGAAATCACGGACTTACCTCTAAAAATATCTTTCAAACAATAAAAAACATACTAATATGCATGCGATCATTCTGATTTTTTGGCAAATAATTCTACAAGCAATATATTAGCATGATACTGTTTTAGTTTTTTAATCCAATCGATAGTTTTTTTTGTAAATCGATCGAAACCACTCATTTCGCGCTATTTGGCCCGCAGTGGCTGACGTAACAACCACTTTGTAGTGCAAGCTGATTAGAACTTTATTCTAACAGCATTTCAAACGAAGTTTGAACCACCACAAATAGAGTTGCTAATTTAGCTCGTCTAAGCGCCTTAATGTCATACCTTTAATTTAAATATCTTCATGTCATTCAATGCATCTATCAGCGCAATGTTTGGGCACTTCTTTTTCGTGATTTTTCACTGCAAAAAAAAAGTATTTTTCCAATTACTAAAAGAAATACTAAAAGTATTTTTGCTCAGAATTACTTAGTTTGATGTACAGATCGAACTCTTACTTAGAAATTAATAAAATCTACTTAACCAAGTATTTGACAAGAACGACAGCAAAAATGTAATAATCAATTTAATTTATTTTTACAATGAAATTCTTTATGTTTTATAAGTCTGATGTGATCTGAAAGAAAAGTTGTACGCCATTTTTCACTAATAATAAAAAAATGCAAAATGAACTCTAAAACATTTTAGCACTGTTGGAATTTCAACTTTTTGCACTCAGCTGATGGTTGAAAATCCTACAGCACAGAATCAGAATCAAAATCGCACACATTTAGGCATTGTTTTAGGTGACACCTATTATACGTGAAAGAGGGTACTAGACAAGCCAAATTGCCTATTACATCTTAAATGGTGTCCAAAACTTTTGGATAGTAAAAGAACTAAAATTCTGAAACAAGTATTATAACTGTCGAATGTTTGATTTATTTTTTTAACGTATATTTATACAGTAGTTAGAATACTAATGTTCTGTGGTTTTGGTCAATATTGGATAAGAAATAAACTTTAAGTCAGTTCTTAAATAAAATAAATTAATTTTTTTTTTGGGTCAGGGGGTCTAAAATGGCCGCTTTAGCAGAATTATAAAATATAAATGACCATGGTGACCATAAAACGAATTGAAGCGTGTTATGATTCTGCTAAAGCCGCCATTTTAGACACCCAGCCCGGCTAGCATGGGCAGGGGATAAAATTTTATCCACCGGTTATTTCCACTGACAAGGGACAAAATTCAAACAAAAGTGGAAATAACCGGTGGATAAAATTTTTATCCCCTGCCCATGCTAGCCGGGCAGGACACCTGATAACTTCTACCTAGAATACGTAAGCCTATAAATTACTTAGACTCACGGCTTATTCCCATGGGGGTAGGCTTCACTTTAGAACACATCATTTTAAATTCTTACTCCTAACACGCACGCTAGTTGCACTGAAAACCTATTTTTTAGTTTCTGATAAGATAAAGTAAGAACATTTTAATGTGGCTTCACTTTAGAACACATCATTTTAAATTCTTACTCCTAACACGCACGCTAGTTGCACTGAAAACCCATTTTTTAGTTTCTGATAAGATAAAGTAAGAACATTTTAATGTGGCGGTCTAACTTGGCGCTTCCTTAAGGGTGACGCTTCAGGGTAGCCCGCGAAATTCAAACTTTCAAAAATTTTCAAGGTCAAGGTCTAGGAAAGACGTTTTCAAGGTCAAAGTCATTCTTAGACCTTTATGAACTTAGAGGGTTGTATTGATGATTATAATTCTATAACTAAATACGTCTTACAGTCTCGAACGATATTTTCATCAACATACAGCTTAGAACTGCCCTGCAAATTGCAAAAAACGTAAGAAAATTTGAATTTCTCGGGCTGCCCTGGAGCATCCATCCACCTTAACTTAATCAACTGCCTATCACTGCTTATAAAGGCGGTACTTTCATACAAGCATACATTAAGCTTGGCTGGCCCTTGTAACCTACTTCTCTTCAAGATGTTAGGGTTTCTGAACCACATGAAGGGTCCACTGCAATAATGATGAACGTCCAAAAAACATTTTTTCTTATTCAGTAATGCCATTCGGTCACTTGACTATGTAGTTATGAAATCGCGTTTACATACTTAGCAATATTGCTGACAGTCCCGATATAAAACGTTTTTGATATTTTGGCTACACGGCTAGAACACTTAACGTCACAGGTGTTCACGACAATAACGATGAATGTCCAGTAGTAGTTTATAATACCCTAACAATAATTGTTTTCCAAAGAAATAATAAATAAATACATATACTTACCTTCCGGTCCGAGTTTTTTCACACCGATTATAAACTTAAAACCAAGTTATCTTAAAACAAAGGACAATGGACATTCATCATTATTGCAGTGGACCCTTCAAATGCTAGCCGTATGTGCTTTGGCCTCTAGACATGCTACTGATTGCTTACCATATCAAACTTGTAAGTACCTCTAAAACAATAGAAATATCTTGAATATCATAACTGTACACAAGACGATGCATCAAGCTACGCGTATCCAGTGTAACAAGACCTCGTTTTGTATAAATTTCTTGTACAATGAGAGATGTGCTTATACTCGTTCTGCTACTTGATTGGTTGTACGTACTTATAATTATTAATTCTATATCTTCCGTTAAAGCCAATTTTGACCAAAATAACAGCCCATTGCATCCTTAAGATTAAATCAACAATTTAAAATACACTGTAATATATTTAATAAAATCAAAATAAAAATATCCATCAACTACTACTACTATTACTACTTAACGCCTATATTAAATGTTATTTAAGATTTTAACTTCCAAAATGTACTGAATTTTATTTTAAAATGTACCAGTCACCGCGCTTTTACGCCTAATTCTAAAACAAATTACACTAATTTTATAAAGAGGAAAGAGTTTTTTTTTGTTTGTGTGTTTGCTACGATTTAACTCAAGAACTCCTTAACCGATTTTAAAAATTCTTTCACCTCTAGAAAGCTACATCTTTACCAAGTAATATAGGCTATAAATTATATTGGTATCATGCTAATTAGTCGTATCACAGTTTTCGCGGACGAATTGCTAGTACCAAATCAAATAGATACATTTGGAAGCTAAAATGTAAAAAAAAAAAAGATTTTTGTCTTGTACTTGTTTTATTATTAATGATGTGGTCTCAGGATTAAATGCACGCCTGTTTATGATTCTATATTGTTTAAGATTCGATACCGTTTGTTATGACTATGTATCTTCAAGCCAGGTCTTTTTGGGGGTCAGTAGAATAGGCTAGTTTCCACCATCAATAAATTGCAAATCTATTTAGTCCGTCAGTTAGAGTATTGGAAAATAATTAACACGTATTTTTTGTTTTTGTAAATCAAAGAATATTGACAAAGATAAAACGCATCAAAACTCGGGAGTGGGCGCTCGTGACGTCAGTACTCATTAAGAATGATACCAAACAGTGACGTATTGGGAATTTTAAAAGCGTCGTATCTTCGTCAATTTTGGTTTATGTGACAAAAAAAATACGGGTGAAATATTTTTTGATAATCTAAGTGACGGACTAATTAGATTTTTTCGGTTAACAAGCCTATTGTTAGATGAGAGTTTTGACTTAGTGAGTTGGGTATTTGTTAACAAGCATTAATCAAAATAGAACCCTCGTTTTCTACAGTCAGTTAAATATATATTTTTGGTTGAAATATTGGATTATCACTTGCTTCGGTGAAGGAAAACATCGTGAGGTATCGTGTGGCATGCCCGAGAGAGGCGAGAGATATTTCTCCACAATCTAACTGACGGACTAATTCGATTTTTTTTTCGTTATCTAACTTATTATAGTTTGTCAAGTTGAAGGGTTAATTCTGCTTAAGTACCTCACAAGAGATGATGGCATGAAGATATAAAAATTGTTTAACAGGTTTTTATTTAAACAGTTTGTTTTTGTTAAATTGACAAGATAATGTCCTATTCGTAACTGTAATGGCGCATGTAAGTTGATGAGACGTAAATCAGCGATAGTTTTCCACGAAGAGATAGATAGAGATGTGCTCTAGTGTGTTACACCAAGATATGTTTATATCTCATGTATTGAGTCATATTTTTATTTGACCCAAATGTTTAGAAAATGGTTTCAATCTATCAATTTATTTAAAATTACTTTAAATATCTAAATTGTAATGATTAAATACTATTTGTAAATTATTTTATTTTTAATATATTTCCTGAATCATAAATGGGGTTGCCAGAAATCAAATGTCTAGTATAATAGTGTAGATAAGTAAAAATTTAAAATTTTTAATATACTTAGTTGTAATATCGATTTAAGGTATGTAGCGATCAAATTGTTTTCAATCTTATTGTAGTTTAAGACGTAATCAAATGTTTAGTCTATTAAAAGTATTTAAAGAAATATTTACTTGTTTTATTTATAGTAACTAACTACAAAACATTACATTCATCACCATCATCATCATTTCAGCCGAAAGACGTCCACTACTGTACATAAGGCTCCCCCAAGTGTCTCCACAGTGACCGGTCCCTTGCGACTCGCATCCAACGGATTCCCGCAACCTTCACCAGGTCATCGGTCCATCCTGCCAAATCGGAAAAGGTGTAGGTAAACATTACATTACCTACACCTTTTCCGATTCGGCAGGATCCATCTCATCACCATCATATAAGCTCGGAATCACCCACTGCTGGGTACCTATAGGCCTCCCCTGTCTCCTGCTACACTTCCCGATTCTGTGCTTCATTTATCCAGCTGTTCCCCGCGTCTTTGAGGATGTCGTCCACCCAACGAGCTTTTAGGACGGCCCTGGTTTCTTTGGCCAAACCTTGGCCACCACTCCGTCAAAGCTTTGCTCCATCGACCATCTCCAAGTCTAGCCAGATGTCCTGCCCTGGGGGTCTAAAATGGCCGTTTTAGCAGATTCGTAAACGAATCACGTTAAAGATAAGATAAGATATATTTATTTGCTCAAAACATGTGTCACACACAATAATAAAAAGTGCATGTAGGATAAAATAAATACAGAAAAAAATAAAAAAAAATAATGGGCTTCGTAACCATTACAATAAACGGCGGTTGACTGGTAGAGAATGCCTATGGCATTAAGTCCGCCTCTGTACCTACTATGTGCTTGAAGTGTTAAATAAATAAAGTCCATTTTAAGAATTTTAAATTTTGTTCAATAAAATGAATCACGAAAATTAAAAATTCTTAAAATGGACTTTATTTTAATGGGTACAAAGACCATTTTAAGAATTTAAATTCTTTAACGTGATTCATTTACGATTCTGCTAAAGCGGCCGTTTTAGACCCCCAGGTCCACTTGAGGCGCACCGCCCGGTCCCCGACGTCGAAGACACGTACAGCAGTGGATTTCGGTGTTACGTACTCGATCTAAGAGGGCTGAGCATGGCTCGCTCCATGGCTCTTTGTACTCGGTGGACAGTCTTCTTTGTGAGATTGGTTGAATTGAAAAGCTGGGTTTTTAAGCACTACTCTAGCTAAATCTGGTTCGGGTCGGCTCGGGCCAATATGAGTGGACGTCAGTGTCATCTGCCTAGCCTTGTTGAGGCTACTAAGTTGAGGTCGGCTTCCAGTCTAACCGCCCTTACTTCTTTACAGGATTTCAAAATTAAACGATACACAGGGTTCATGGTTCTCTCCTTAAAAAAAGGGGCCAAATGCGAGTCGGACTCGCCCATGAAGGGTTCCGTAGCAGATTGCCGAATGAAAGGTAAATTGCTGTTTACGATTTATGACATAATAAAAAAAACTGCTCACTAGATCTCGTTCAAACCAATTTTCGGTGGGAGTTTACATGGTAATGTACATCATATATTTTTTTTTAGTTTTATCATTCTCGTATTTTAGAAGTTACAGGGGGGGGGGGGACACATTTTTCCACTTTGGAAGGGTCTCTTGCTCAAACTATTCAGTTTAGTAAAAAATGATGTTAGAAACCTCAATATCGTTTTTGAAGACCTATCCATAGATCATAATCATAAATCTTTATTTTGCCAAAAGAATAACAACCTTACAATAAAAATGAACACTAGTACTTATTTTATCTACACTAATATTATAAAGAGGAAAACTTTGTTTGTTTGTTTGTTTGGTTGTAATGAATAGGCTTAAAAACTACTGGACCGTTTTTAAAAATTCTTTCACCATTCGAAAGCTACATTATGCACGAGTAACATAGGATATATTTTATCCCCGTACTCCCACGGGAACGGGAACTATGCGGGTGAAACCGCGGGACGTCCGCTAGTATAAATATAAAAGCTTAGATACCCAATTAGTAATTTAGTTCGTACACATTAATAAATTCTGGTTGTTACGAAACCGATTCACACTGACCCCCGTACTAGTTATAAACTGTATTACGGTGGGACAGGTTTCCTCGTTCTCAGTTAACAATATTATAATATTTAGCCGATTTGGGAGAAAATAATTAGATAATCTACTCTTTAAACATCAAAAACAAAATAAAATCGAGACTGTGGGTAAAATGTATCGAACATTCAAATTGTTGTTCACTAAACTTTTTCAATTTGTAGGTAGTGTTTTCTTGTAAAAATGTGTGTGTGTGTGTGTGTGTATGTATGTATATGGGTGTGCGTGTGTGTGTCTCACATTTATCATCTCAAAATATTTTCCACTTCATAGTAATCTAGTTGTTTAAGAAATTCATCAGTAGACCTCCTACATTCGCGACAGCTTAGATCTCTTATTTTAATTTTTTTGCTTATTTTATTATATCAACGACCATACAGCCTATAGACGCCTAATACACGATCCACAGAGTACATTATACTATATAGAAATAGAGACCAATCTTGTTCCGTAAAACGGGTCACTTGCGTTCGTAAAGAAACTAGCGCCATCTGATATTCTTAGTTGGAACTACACCTTTGTTATGGGTGGATAGGTACACAGGTACCTACAGGATTATTTTATATTATTCTGTATTTAGGGTCGATTTCAAGGATTGGTAAATGAAATACAATTTAGCTAATCATGTTTTTATTATCAAAGTAGTTTTAACACGGTATGGTATTTTATTTGTAAAACAACCCGTTTGGTTTACTGACTACTGGTTAAATGAGAAAAAATACAATTTTGTTGCAGTTTTAATACACTAATCAATATTGGACAAGAAACTCTTTTTCGCTGTTGTTAGTATCGGTCAAGTATTAATTGTAGGGCCAAATGCATATACAAGGTTAGTTGGAACAGGGTTTTTACCATGTTAAATCGTGTAAATAATTTAAATTCCATAAAAAAAGCTATTACGACTGAAAACAAAGTTAATAAATGTGACTAACGACTAACATCGTATAGGTATTCACATAGTTTACGTTTGACAATACAATTCATCTAGTTTCATCCTGTGGCACAAATCCATTTTTGCTTATTATGATGATGTCTAATAAGAAAAGCAAGGTCTGAGGGCTTAAAAGGGCTACATTCGCAAAATCATATTAGGATCATAATATGAATTGCGGTTAAATTGTCATAGATAATAAATTAACTGTATCCGAGACCAATCTAGGAATATTATCGCAATTCATTTTATGATTCTGCTAAAGTGGCATTTTTGTGTGACACACTTGGAATGCTAATTTCGTTATTTTGATAATACAACCAAATATTCATAGAATGTTTAAAAAAATTGTCTGCGTGACGTTGCATGTGTTACAAAATTAATTTCTTAACTGAGAAAAACGATGAAATTATTCAAATTGTTTTATTATCATAAAAATATTGAAATAACTTAAAAGTTTTTCTCCTTTCAAGTCCCAACTGAGTAATCTGCAGCAGCATACAGGAGCTGAGGACGATCCATACAGATTTCGGAAAATTGCATAAGAAAATGGATTTGTGTAACTTGCGGTGAAAGTGTCAGGGTACCCGCGAAATTCAAATTTTCTTATGTTTTTTGCAATTTGCAGGCCAGTGGTAGGATGTATGAAGTTGAAAATATCGTTTGCGACAGTTACAAAATTAAAATCATCAATACAACCCTCCCAAGTTCATATAAGTCGCGGAACGATTTTTTCTGGATCAAAGTCGTTCCTAGACTTTTGTGAGCTTGGAGGGTTGTGGAACGATATTTTCATCAACATACAACCTAGCACTGGCCTGCAAATTGCAAAAAACGTTAGAAAATTTGAATTGCGCGGGCTTACAAAATGTACTACGGATTCCATTAAAAGCTTCTAGACTAGCGTTGAAATTTTACATCAGGTATTTCTTAAGAGGGCTATCACAATTTTTCTTGTAATTAGTAACCCTCTCATGCAGTAATTCATAAAATATTAAAAAATGCTATGTTAGTAAGGTCGACCAAGCTATTTGGTTTACTTTTTATCATGCAAATTACATTGTAAAATGTAAACTAAATACCTAGGTCGACCGATAAATAATTTAATTATTTCGGTAATTAATTTATTTTAACAAACTGAATAAATAAAAACCAAGGTGAAATTTCAACACTGAGGTTCTAGTTATAAATACTGAATACATGTTATAAGTTGGTGACATTTACATTTTTCTTTTAAAACATTTACTGTGATATTTTTTAGCTTTTATTTGTACTTTATCTTCTTCATCATCAACTTGTCTCCTCCCAGATAAAATTTTATTGATTACTTTACAATAATTGAAATTCATAAATCTAATTACGGTATTAATTAAATAATCTATCATATTTTTTTTATGAATACTACATTTTATAAAATCAAAATTTATCAATGTTACAATGGACATTTTAATAATATCTTTTAAATAATAAGCTTCTATGTTTTCTTTTAGTATGACGTGAATTGTGTCTTGGAAATTTGATACAAGTCTAATTAAATTTTTACTGGGAGTACAAAGCCATCGTCGACCTGCATACTCTCTGTACCTTATATACTCAATTTCATCGTGACTTGTTAAATCGTTTTTGCACATGGAGCAATTTTTAAAAATCTTTGATTTTGCTTTTATCAAAAAATAACCACTGACATATTGAAGAGGTGCCAGTATTCTTGGGTCTTTTTCTTTATCTTCTAAATTTTCAAAATTAATTTCTAAAATGCTATCAAGATCAATAGTGCAGGTCGACGTGGCTTCTGTATTTTCGTTGAGTACGAAGGAGCATAAAGCATTTGAAAAGTCATTTTCACAATTTTTTCCTTGGGTGTGGACACTGTTTAAATTATTTATTAGTAGAGTGGCAAAAGCAGACTCGAATTGGTCACATGTCGGGTTAACATTGCGGCACCCATGACTTCTAACCGCTCCAAAGAAGTTCTCAAGCGGGTCTTGGTTAAGGTGCCGCAACCAGACTGATGTGACCCCGTATTCGTCATTTAACTTTTTTAATAAAACCTGAATTCCGTCCAGTGTCCACACCCAATTTTTTACAGTAGGTACAGATTCTACCCTGCCTGTAGAAGTTACAAATTCCATAGAATTAAATATTTGTTTTGCTTCTGCCCATGTCTTTTTATGAGCAGATGTTGGCGTAGCTGGACCAAGTAGTGGCTTTGCAAACTTATTTTTCTGGTGACTCCCATTTACAGAGTCGAAGACGTCGTCCATAAAAATTAGTAGATCTGCAGTTTCTTTGCACTCTGCCGGTAGAATTCCTTTATCTGAAAAAAAGGACAGAAAAAAATGTTATGAATCCAAACATCATCTAATTTTGACTGTAAAACTTTTTATGGCATCAATTCGGAGGTTGGTTGGTAATTGGGTTATATTTGGAATATGTGTTAAATATTTTATGATAGCAAACTTCTTGGAAACTGGTTCTTACTACACAATAAATAAACAAAAAATATAAATTACCTGCTAGGTATCCCATATTGGATCCCACAGTACGACTAAACACCTGGGATGCAAACTTTACTTTCATTTTGTTCAATTTCTCAGGGTTTAAGTGGTATTCAGTCAGTTTCGGTATTAATCTTATGCCTTTATAGCCAGGGTTTTCTTTAAGCAACTTTAATAAATTCTTGCAATGGTTTTTTTCCAACACTTGGTAACTTTTGATGTGATTGTAGATTTAAACCTGAAAAAATGATAAAGAATAACTGCATGAATTATTTTGAAAAGGGCTTTATAATTTTTAATTAGTTGGGAGTTCCAACCTGGGCAAGTACCAATGTGTCTTTTTCTTTTCATAATGTACTTTCTAACTTTATCTTGGACATCACTGATATTTGTAAAGAGAAAAATTGTGAAAAGTCATGTCAGAGGCCTGTAGGGTTTACTGAGGCAGCTTAATTAACTCTGACACCACATTGGAGTGGCTGCATCCTCAAAAGACACAACAATTAGTAAAAGTAACAGTAGCCACTTGAGTCTTCACCCCTGCATTCGCTCCTGTAGGCCAGTCTATGAGAACCATATTTTTATTCCATCATAAGAATGACACTATTTGACACTAAGCTTGCTATGAGTAAAAGTATTTTCAAAATCCAATGAGTAGTTTTGAAGATTACCGCTTGCATTTAAACTTACATATACAAATTTGACTGCTTTATAATATTAGTGTAAACACAGTAACATTATGTAATGAACAAACCTGGTAAATATAAAGTTGGGACTGCAATATTGCTTATTCGGTTATTGCGACATACATATTTATCTGGAAAGTGTCTGTGACACACCCGACGGTACTTAAATATGTGTGCATTTTCCAGTGACAAAATATCACCTCCAACTGAATACAGCCAGGTATTAAATCGAACTCTATCTTTTTCAGGGTTCGGAAATCCGTGAAGCACTGAAGCCATGCCTGAAACAAATTACATAAGATTATTAATATCCCCTAAGACGACCCACTGACCTATATATTTCTAACAGTTTAAATTACAATTTCTTTAGGTTATTCAAATAAAAATATTGGAATATAGATAATAAGGTTTCATAAAAAAATTTAGAGACATGGAACATAATGATAAGTATTTTAAAACAAATAAAATTATTTATGGAAGTGAAATAGCGGAGACTTAGCAATAGTTCCCATTGGCGTTGTGTACTCTTCGGATACGGAAAATTATAACTCAAGAACGGGCGGGCTCACCTATCCAAACCAAATGTTTAGGCTTTGTTCGGACTATTTAGTAGATGGTTTATATTAAGGTTGCACAAAATCGGTCCAGCGGTTCTTCACGCAGACGAAGTTGCGCGGGTCAGCTAGTTGTTTAAATATTACCTATGTGTGAAAGTTCTACAATGACTTTTAAAATAAATATGACATACCTCCACTGTCCTTGCACCCAGGAACGCAGCAGTGCTTATCCGATGACATGATAAATAACTAAGAGTCCTGTCTCGAACTTATCACAACACTTCTAGACGGCACTGGAGTCCTATCTCAAGTTTGTGACACAGTCACTCACAAATTGTCTTTTCTGGTCACAGTTATGGATTTGCCGGAGGAGCTTTCGCTTCGACTCAACGGCAAACACGCAAAATAACACAGAAATAACAAAAAAATAAACAAAATATCGCAAAACACCGGCGCAAGCGTCAGATTTTTGCCGACATTTGTATTGGGGTTACCAGTTTATTAGCAATAAAAACCACCAAGAAAATTCTACCACCGCCCCAAAGAATGTAATTATAAATTATTAAAATGTATTTTAAATGACAAAAAAAAACATACAAAACATTCTGTGCATATTATGCAATTCAAATTTGTGACAATCATGCTATTTTTTTGATATATTAAAGCAGAAGTAAGTTTTAAAATATACTTTTTTAGTAGTAATGAGCTACCGGAGCTAGGCAATGATGACAATTTGCGCTTTTATTTAGCGCCATCTATCCGCGTAAAAGTAAACATTGCTTCAGAGCTGCCATCTCGTTTTTTAGGGTTCCGTAGCCAAATGGCAAAAAACGGAACCCTTATAGTTTCGCCATGTCTGTCTGTCTGTCTGTCCGCGGATAATCTCAGTGACCGTTAGCACCAGAAAGCTGAAATTTGGTACCAATATGTATATCAATCATGCCGACAAAGTGCAAAAATAAAAATTTAAAAAAACATTTTTATTAGGGTACCTCCCCCAGACGTAAAGTGGGGAGCGATTTTTTTTTTAATTTTGACCCTGACGTGTGATATATTGTTGGATAGGTATTTAAAAATGAATAGGGGTTTTCTAAAATCATTTTTTGATAATATTAATATTTTAGGAAATAATCGCTCCGAAAGTCAAAAACAATGTGTCCCCCCCCCTCTAACTTTTGAACCATAAGTTTAAAAAATATGAAAAAAATCACAGAAGTAGACCTTTATATGAACTTTCTAGGAAAATTATTTTCAACTTGATGAGTTGAATAGTTTTTGAGTTATATAGCACTTTTTCAAAAAAACGCAAATGATAACTTTGTTTTTCATACAAATACTATGAAAAACAAAGTTATTTTTGCTGACGAAAAATGTTGGTATTTTTAATGGTCTGGGAAGCTACGGAACCCTACAGTGAGCGTGGCCCGACACGCTCTTGGCCGGTTTTCTAGTTGTAGTAAAATGAGCGATTATAATCCGACAAAATTAAGAAACACACCTAAACTCATTTGGTGTAGGGACTACATGTACTTCGTGATTTTGTGTCATTGTACCCCTTGCTGTCCCCAGTTTTTTGTACTAAGATTGAGCACCCTGACACGATCTAACGCACGAAAGAAAACTATTCTGTCAACTCGCTGAGGTACGAGGTACGCGAGGGGGACGGGGTACTGCGTTCTGATTGGCCAATTCAAGGTCATTGCATTTCACTAGGGATGGGACAGTTTTAAATCAAACAAGAAAGTATCGATATTTTTTAACTGTAGGCATAATAAAATATGTTTAACATACTTTACTTGAATTAAATTACCTCCTTTATTCTAATTACGATTGAATCATGTAGGTAAAATATCTGAACTTCTATGAACTTAGTATGCGGCGACGGTTTTTCATAGGGATAAAACAATCTTCGGTAAAATGACGTGAACATATTAATAAATAAATAAATCTTGTAATTTTTTATTATTAAAAATATATTTTTTGCATAAATAAATAGTTATAGGTTTTATTTTTTGCTTTATCGATAACAGAGGTGGTCGTACGATTTGGAACATCACTAATTATGTTAACGTAACATCGAGGAAAAGAGATAGAGAAAAAAGTACTTTCAAAAGAAAGGGACGCAATCATAAAAGACATCAAGTATGACCAGTATAAGATGAACTCCGATAAATATTGTCAGAAATTTAATCTAATTTAGATTATGGAACTTTTAAATTACCGATGAAATGTGATACCGTCTTTCAGGAAACTTGAAGTTCGGCTTTCTTTATCACACCAACGTATTATACACGGGGCCATATTATGTCTATTTTCTCGATTTTTTAAAGGAGTAATGCGGAAGTGTTTGCGGCTCACAGGAGTGGTCGAATCTAATTCGAACTCGGTGAGCGACGACGGCTATAAGATTTATACCCCTTATGTGTTGACAGACATCGGTCGCCTGTTATTAGGAGTCTAGAGGCTGTATGGTCGTTGTATTATATAGACTGGGGCCAAGATAATTTGAAAAGTTTTGAGCAAACTTAGTCTTACATCTAGGAGTATTATATACCTACTACATCCAACCTCCGCCTAAACCCGGAGTCAGGTTTCAATTTGTGTTGTGCAATAATTAAAAGCCGGATAAATAGTTTCCTCACAGAAAGTACATTGGTTTCCTTATATAATAGATCAGTAGGATACCTGTAGTTTTTAAAACACATTACCTTTAGTAGCGCACGTTGAGCTCTTTCTACCACCAATAAAGTAGTTTTTGATGTCCCACCCCAGATAGTTAGACAGTAGCTTACAATAGACTGACAAAGTGAGTAATACACAGTAGTGCGTAATTGCATTGTACAAGCACTTCTGAGGATTTTAAAGACATATATTAGTTTTCGTATACGGGCACTTAGTTTTTTGGCCTGTTCTTTCCAGTTCAGATACTGATCAACAACAACACCGAGATATTTAATGGAGGTCGTATTGGTTATACCATAACAGTCACATGTTAGTACGTTCTGACATTTCTGTACTTTTAGGTATATCCATAGTGTTTGATGGAGGCTGGGTTTTAATAGAAGTGCTGAAGGAGACGTACATGGTTTTTTGGGCATTCAAAGTTAGCAAGTTGTTATCAATGGGTTTGATGAAAAAAAAAAATGAGTTTCAGTTCTAACTATGGGGTTTTTTATTTTTGTGTGAAAATATTAATGCGGTTCACACAATACATCTACTTACCAAGTTTCAACAGCATAGTTCTTATAGTTTCGGAAAAAAGTGGCTGTGACATACGGACGGACAGACAGACAGACATGACGAATCTTTAAGGGTTCCGTTTTTGCCATTTGGCTACGGAACCCTAAAAAACAGCTATATTAGGTAACTAGCTGACCCACGCAACTTCGTCTGCGTCACATAAGAGAGAAAATCGAAAGGAAAAAAAAATCCCCGTTTTTGCAACATTTTTCATTCGGGCCTCGCTCCTAATAGTCGTAGCGTGATGTTATGTAGCCTAAAGCCTTCCTCGATAAATGGACTATCTGACACAAAAATAATTTTTCAATTTGAACCAGTAGTTCCTGAGATTAGCGCGTTCAACCAAACAAACAAACTCTTCTGCTTTATAATACTGCTCTCATAAGCCAAAAAGCGGTATCTCAAAAAAATACAAATTTCTGATTTTTATTGCATTTGATAGCTTAACAAATTCTCTACAGGTTAAATGAAGTTACATGGCGCTATCTCAACCAGAAACCACCTAAAAGCTAAGAAAATATTGCATATCTCAAATTGATACGATATTACTAAGGAGCTGAGAAGTATATCATTATTTTTAAACACAATGGCCGTATATTATTGGAAATCGCCGCTAGTGTAAGATATATAATAGTGGTAGTAGTAGTGTAGTAGTAAGTAGTAGATTTTAAAAATGAATGCTCTTCCACCTCCAAAGAAGAAAACCATGCTTAACGGAATTTTGCAAGCCAAGAAGAACAATATTTTGAAATCCCTTCAAAATATAATACCAGGCAATAGACTGTCCTTCTGGAGGGAGCTGGATACTTCTGAGTGATTTATGACATAGATGACTATTTTCAAAATTTAAAATTTTCTAATTATGTTAATCTTAAGTTTATTAAAATTATTTCCAAATGCACTTTTTTCGTGTTTTATTTTCTTTTACATGGATTTTTAGCAAAAATGTATAGAAAAACATTTGTATGAAAATTCCTATGAACACACTATAACTAAAAGCGGTAACTCATATTAATAAACATATTATTCGAAGCCCAATAGCGGTAACTCAAAAATGAGGTAAAAAAACATATTTTTCCTTTTTTTAAAAACATCAACAAGAAATATGGGTTTGAGTAGGTATCTAATATTATGAATGAATTATTTAAAAACTACTTTACTAAGTTGACGCGAAATCAAAACAACTAAAACATGAATTTTCTCGAGTCTCACTTTTTTGAGATGACGCTTTTTGGCTTATGAGGGCAGAATATTAGTACCTATAGAAGAATTCTTCAGGGAAAAAAATCATCATTCTCTTACCCTTATTCCAATTCATTTGTGGTCGTCGCAGCATGTCTTCATCTTCCATACTCCTCTATTACTCGTCATCTCATCAGACACCTCCTTTCTAGCCATATCATACTTCACACAGTCCATCCATCGTTTCTTTGGTCTTCCTCTACTCTTATAGGTACCTTACCTATCCACATTCATACTGAACACTTTCCTCACGCCATTTTCGTCAGGAAGTTCTTCAGCTAATCTGAAATCCGTACGTGCAATTAAATACCAAAAGATGGCTATCGAAGTTATCTTAGATCTTGAAATTGTATAGTAAAAATTAAAAAATGTTTCAAGATTGTATCTACAATTTTATAGAGCGATAACATCAAAAAATTCTGACTAATTGAATTACAAAATTCATTTTCAAATACGCAATGATTTCGGGATTTGATAATGCGCTCAAAACGTGCCTTTGATTTGCAATAAATTAAAATAACATGATTTCACTATTTGAAGATTTTTATCGCTGTTACATTTTTTTGTAATGTTGACGTAATATTCGTAATTATTTTCACAGCCAAGGATGAGACCTTGCTAGGCTGTTAGCATTGAAAAAGTCACGTTTCCTGAAGATTATCAACTTCGATTGGTATTGCATTACAGTAACTTTTCCACTCATACCCACCCAGCCTGTCACTTTTCTGCCCGCTTCCAGCGACGCCCTAGGCCGAGGCCCGTACCCCGCAAGGGGTGCCCTGCCCTTAGCGTGTAATCGCTTAGTTTGTAAGTTTTTCGCCCCAGCGACGTCCGAAGCCGAGGCTCGTACCCCGCAGGGGGTGCCCTTAGCGTGTTGTCGCTTAGTTTGTAAGTTTTTCGCCCCAGCGAAGTCCGAAGCCGAGGCTCGTACCCCGCAGGGGGTGCCCTTAGCGTGTAGTCGCTTAGTTTGTAAGTTTTTCGCCCCAGCGACGCCCGAAGCCGAGACTCGTACCCCGCAAGGGGTGCCCTTAGCGTGTAATCGCTTAGTTTGTAAGTTTTTCTCCCCAGCAACGCCCGAAACCGAGGCTCGTACCCCACAGGGGGTGCCCTGAGTGTGTCGTCGCTTAGTTTGTAAGTTTTTCGCCCCAGCGACGTCCGAAGCAGAGGCTCGTACCCCACAAGGGGTGTCCTTAGCGTGTAATCGCTTAGTTTGTTAACTGGGAAAACCCCGTATCGCACACGTGATACAAAAAGTAAGTAAGTACCTAAACATTTCTGCCATTGATTAAAAATAAGTTGTTTACAGGAATGTTCAGGCATTGATTGAAAATTCACAGAATCTATGAATAATATGCAGCATTACTAATTGTTTATTTTGATGAATTAAATTGTAAACAATAACAATTTTGTAGGTGGTTAATCGTCATACAATCTAACTGCGCATCATCTGATTTCTATTATAAGGCTCTTTAATAATTAATGTACCTACTGCAGTTGTACCTATGTACGGTGGAACAAACTATTTGGTTTACAGTTTAGCCTACAAATTACATTGTAAAATGTAAACTAAATAGCTTGTTCGACCGTACCTACTAGGTACTTACATATTT
Organism: Xestia ashworthii; assembly: GCA_950022955.1. Lineage (NCBI taxonomy): Eukaryota > Metazoa > Arthropoda > Insecta > Lepidoptera > Noctuidae > Xestia > Xestia ashworthii. Next base: position 2,745,413 of record OX465575.1, read on the forward strand.
TTATTCTGTTTTTAGTAGGCAAGTATTGGTTGTTATAGTACAGCGGCAATAAAATTCATTATCTGTGAACATTTCATATAGCCTGGTGACAGACAGTCAGACGGACAGTGGAGCCTTAGTAATAGGGTCCCGTTTTTACCCTTTAGATACGGAACCCTAAAAATGTAAGACGAGTATTTTTAAATTTGAAACCGGCGCGCTCGTGCCCATGGCCCACAGAACATCTGTACAGGGTGTAAACAACCTCATCACGAAGCCGTCAACCAAGCATTCTGTACATCGAACTAAGTAACTTTACGCAAAAATTATTGCTGGGGTACGACTTTTTTTTTTGGAGTGAAAAAGCTTGTTTTGAGGTATAACTCAATATAACGCACTCAATATAGTGTGCTGATGGATGGATTGAATAGTACCTACGGGCCTACGGGGTTCGTGGAGGTGTTTAAAGTAAAAATCTTACAATAAAAACTTGTAGTAAAAAAAAACTTGTTGAAACTTTGACCCCCAATATCTCAGTAAAGTAACTAGAAGGTTCCCAGGTATGGTGTTGAACAAAAAAATGATCGTATTGACGGGGAGAACCAGTGCCTTTCAGCTTCGTTAAGAGGTGTTTTACACCCTTTATATACGGCCATGGTCTCCGTCATATTATGGTGAAAGCGTCAGGGTAGCCCGTGAAATTCAAATTTTCTTACGTTTTTTTGCAATTTGCAGGCCAGTACAGATCGAGGCACGTAAGTTGAGCCAAAATGGCGGTCGTCCGCATAGGTACAATTAGGTTCCCTATCCATTTGCATAAAATTTTAAGACCTAATATAACTTAGCATAATTTTGTTTGGCATAATTATATTTTCACATAACATAATTACGCATAACAGCTTACGCATAATTTTTTAAGCATAATTTCTCTAGCCATAATAATGATTAAGCATAATATTCTAAAGCATAAATTTATTAAGCATAAAGTTCTAAAGCATAACTTTATTAAGCATAATATCCTAAAGCATAAATTTGTTTGTTGTTGTTGTATTTTGTGGCTTTTTTGTCGCTGTAGGAAGCATGAAGCAAGCAAGCATACAGCATGCAAGTAAGCATACAGCAAGCATGCAAGTAAGCATGCAGCAAACAAGCAAGCAAGCAGCAAACAAGCAAGCATGCAGCAAACAAGCAAGCATGCAGCATACAGCATTCAAGCGAGCATGCAACATGCAGCAGGCAGGGTTTCTGTCACGGCTCCGGCGCTGCGGGCCTCCGGCGGCCCCACGCGTCCTAATCGTCGCAGACGGCTTTCGCTCACCACCGCAGCTTCGGCTTGTTGGCCGGATTCGCCGGCCAGCCTCAGCCGCGGCGGCTCACTCGCAGCCGCCTGCTCCTCAGCCCGCGGGCCGCCTCACCCCTACGCGCCTACGCGATTTTAAATTACACTCTAGGGGTAGGACAAACAAGACTACGTGGAGTCGGTTTTGCAGCAATTCGGTTCTGTCACTAAATTTTGTAGCACAGCATATAAAATTTTTAACCAACAATATTATTTAATTGTTACAGAAACTATAGCAAATTGGTTTGATCAGAATTAACTGATTGACATTTTTTTATACAAAAACTGTTTATTTAATTTATATTTAATGTCAGATTACAAAGATCCATAATGGTTAGTAACAATTGGAACTTATAAACTATGTTAGTAGAGTTACAAAATAAAAATAAATAAAAAACAAACAATTACAAAACACATTCACAACATATTATTAACAACATAAACTACATTTATTTTACTACTCCTACCACAATTTTCACCCATAGCGAGTATATTGGACACTGATATTTATCAGAAATGATCCTCAGAATGCCGTTGCTGCTGCCGCGTACTCTGCCTAACAGTGACGACACACGCATGCGTCTTATTGCATAGAAATCATTCGTATGCGCTTCAGCAAACATCGCGGAAGCACTGCAGAACCGCGGCAACCGCAACAACATTCTGAAGACATTATTGTATTGTACCCGCAGAGCGCTGTATGCCCTTTGAGTATAATTGATCCACAGGCTGCTCGTGTAGAAGGATTGACAATAGGCTTTGAACAATGCTAACTTGACCTTAGCTGAGCAACGAGCAAACCTGCGAACCAACATATTACCCCGGACAGCCAGCGCTCTGCGTTCACGTTCGATGTCCTCATTGTCCTTCAGATCATCGGTGACAATATGTCCTAGATATTTAAATTTTTTCACTCTAGTGAGAGGAGAACCATTCAAAAAAATGGGTGGAGTTGCATGAGGGGTTTTATCACCCAAGCCGAAAAACATACACTCGCTCTTGGCCGCATTGTACACCAGTCCATGTCTCTCCGCATACCTCTCACAAACCTTCAGTAGGTTGCGAAGGGCCCCTATTGATGGGCTCAGCAGCACCATATCGTCAGCGTAGCTTATATTATTGACTGCGACCCCATCAATATAACACCCTGCATGCATGCTGCTGAGCTCACCAATCAGGCTGTCCAAATATACATTAAAAAGAGTGGGCGAGGAACTTCCCCCTTGCCTCACGCCGCACTCTAGCCTGTACTCATCAGAAAAGCTATCTGCCCATTTAATGACATTTAATTGATTGTCATACCAAAATTTAAACATCTCCACTAGTTCCGTCGGTACATTTTGTTTACGAAGTTTATCCCACAGGACCTCATAACAGACCAGATCGAAGGCTTTGGACAAATCTAAAAAGCAAGCGTAAACAGGTGTCCTGCGATCCAAATAATACCTAACCGTGTGCTTCATACAGAGAATGGCACTCTCAGTGGAAAGGCCTGGTTGGAAACCAAATTGCGCGTGATGCAAGTTTAGGTTTTTTCTTAAATGCCTGTTAAGCAGGTTATCCAGTACTTTGGCTAAAATTGTTGCCAGGGAGATGGGACGATAATTACTTTTATCGCAAATATCTGCAGTTTTACATTTAACTATTGGTACGACAATAGTTTTCATGAGGTCCCGAGGAAGATACTTATGACTTATACAAAGTGAGAAAAACATGGCCAATACCCTGGGTAAATGACAGCCTGCGTGACGTAGATGTTCAACACTCAAGCTGTCATGACCAGGGGATTTACCACGAGTCATGCTGTCAATGACACTCTTAATATCTGCAGATCTTATTTGTACAGTAGTAGTAGTATCAGTCTGGGGGCTGCACTGTACCGGTACGGGAGACATAGGTGAGCTAACTTGAAAATGTGCCTTAAATATATTAGCAATTCTATTGGGGTCTCTTTCAGAATTAATACATTCAGCACGCTGTGGTTTTACATTCAATTTATTCGTACATTGCCAGAATTTTTTGAAGTCATGCTTACTGGAATGAGATGCCAACGTGTCCATTTTAATTTGTTCAGCGTGGTCTTGACACCACTTAAGCCTAGACTTAAATATTTTTCTACTATGGCACATAGCCTCATAAATATGGCCGGATGACGGTTTCCCATGCCAGACCCAATTATTAAAATTACTTTTAGCCACTTGATGAGCCTCCTTTACATGCTTATTCCAGCCAGATACCACCTTTTTACTTTGACACCTCCTATGAGTAACACTTTCATAACTCTCTATACTTGCCTCATGCAGCGTTTTTATAATACTATTATACATTGTATCTATAGCTTTCTGATGTTTTAAATTTTTACAATATTTGTCAGCGCATGTCTGAAATTCTGACGGAAAGTCAATACATTTAAGATTTTCATTACAAACTTTATGATACAACTGGATTTGTCCTGGGGTTCTATTGCCCCAAACTATTTTGTTAGGTACATAATTAGAAGAAGATTTCTTATGTCTTACAATATCATAATCGCATTCTATTTCAACAGGAAAGTGATCAGACCAGAATACATTATAATGAATTTTTACATTTGATATAACTTTATAACCCATTTCAGTACTTACACAATGGTCAAGCCATCGGCAAGAACCATGAACGTCACTAATAAAAGTATAGTCACCTGCGTTAAGGCCTAGGCGTTCAACGTCCGCACATACCCATCTTTGCTCCTCACAAAAATGAGTGAGTTCACTATAAAAGAGACCACTCGGATGGGCATTAAAATCCCCCAGAACGAACACTGATTCCACGCCACTGCTGTCTATTATTGCACAAATCTCGCTCAAGCATTCCGTAAACTCGATAAGGTTATCACTGGACTCAACAGGCATATATACGCACACAACTAATACCGCACATTCGTTATTCACCACTACTTTACACGCCGCTAACCGATCAGAACTGCAATCCACTGGAGTAACGGACACAAACGCATTCTTTCGCCATAAAATAGCAACTCCGCCATAAGGTCTTCCTTTCAGACATCCAGCTGACGTATCAACCGACGATTTGCCAATGTACGCATAATCATCACTTATCGTGCCCAGCAGTGGGATATCATGTGGAAGTAACCACGTCTCCTGTAGCGTTATTATATCTGCTTTGCCACAAAAAGATCTTACACATTCCACCGAGCGCTTAAGGCCTTTACAATTAAATGTCATAATTTTATTTTTACTTTTCGTATTATCCATTAAATTTATTTATTATTATTAATTATCGTGTCAGGGCGTTTGTCCGCAGTCCGGTACTTAGAGTGTACAAACCGACGAAAAACAATCCCTTTCGGCCACATTGTCTCATTCATAAACATATTTAACGTATAACTCGGTACAAAAATTTTATAGGCATTATATTTATTTTCATTCATAATGGATAACTTTGTCAGTGAAACTTTTTCTCCGGTTTTCTTTAGGATGTAATTGGTGATATCCTCTGTTGAAGTTTCCTTATGTACATTTGTTATATATATAGGTAATCTTTTCTCTGCTGCTCTGAAATTTAATTCTGTGTCTTTTATGGCATTACCAACTTTTCCACTGAAATAATTTTTTCTCTTAGGCCTCTGCACCAATGTCCAATCATTACTGCCTTCTGCCTTGTTAGATTGCATAACATTATCTTTACCTAAAATCTCAGCCATCGATATTCCTCTATTTGGGGACACGGTTATACGATCAGTGCCGAGTAGCTGCGGCGCGGGCGCGGGCGGCACCGTCTCGTCCACATCAACTCGACCCAGCGATATTGAGTCGGAAACCGGTTCGCTCAGCTGTTCGACATGCGTACAAGCTGTAGTTTGACTTTTCTTCAACTGCTTACTATCAACGGAGTTTGCAGATATTATGGATTTTTGCAACACACATTCCGTAGATCCCACTGATTTACTAGGAGTTTTGATAGTATCATAATTTAATATTAGTCCCACAGGTCCACTGTCCGGCCCACATCCCGAGACATCAATATACCCTCCTCTTCTTTTATTGATGTTGCAATCGAAGTTGTTAACGATTGACGCTTGTTTTATATTATCAAGGTCCGAACGCAGCTGATTCAGTTGTACAACTGTAGCACAATCACTTTTAAGTGTTTTTATTTCATTTTGCATCAAAATTATGTCTTTCAATAATCTTGTTGCGTCGATATGATCGAACGTAACTGGGGGTAGACGGTGCAATTCCCTTGCCACAAATATAGGGATTTTCTCAGGATCCACTCGCTTCAGCGTACTTATAATATCCTCCAGGTTACGTTGATTTTTGCCGTCACCTTTTCGCGTAGTTTTCTTAATTGCAGACATCGAGTCAAATAACAAATTTTTGGCCGCATCAACTTCTTTCTCCAAGAAAGACGTTGCACAAAGACGTACAATGCTTTCTTCATCCATTACATCCATTTTTGATTGGATGAACGCTAAAACTTCATTAATCACTATGTTGCAGTGAGAACATTTTACAGTACTTGATGACATTTTCGGTCACTACACACAATAGCGGAGCTCGCGCGCGTACCGTAAGCCGTCACGCGGTAGACTGTTTATACATCTAACATATTCTTCAGATAAAAGTTATCTCGCGATTGAAAAATCGTTTAAGTTACATAATGTTAAATATTATTAATATGTTAATGTTTAATAAATCATTTGCATGAAAATTGTTTTTGTTAGTTATGTTAATTGTATGCCTAAATATTATTATGCTAATAGTCATTAGGCCTACTAACGTTATGCGAATCAAATTTATGCCAAAACAAATTAGTCTTTAAGATGATTATGCCAACATTAAATGTATGCCTAAAAAAATTATGCCGAAGTATTATTATGCCAAAACAAATTGTGCCAAAATCGTTATGCCGAAGTATATTAGGACAAAGAACATTATGCGAAAAGAAGGGATCCCTACAATTACTGTCAAAAATCGAGTGAGACCCGAAAATGTGTAACTGCACATTCAAGTTCATAGTTCAACTTTCGTGATGCAATCTGTAACATATTATCGAGTCTCAAACGACTTCTTTCCATAATTGTAGCATCACGGACGACCGCCATTTTGGTTCAACTTACGTGTCGCGATCTATACTAGGTTGTATGTTGATTCAAATATCGTTCGCGACTGTAAGATATAATTATGTAGTTATAGAATCATCAATACAACCCTCCAAGTTTATAAAGGTCGAGGAACAAATTTAAGTCAAAGTCGTTTATTTTAATCAACATAAGGTACAACCTAGAACTGGCCTGCAAATTGCAAAACACGTAAGAAAATTTGAATTTCGCAGGCTTGAGGCTACCCTAGAGAATCAGCCTTAACGTGTAGGTAGGTCACGAGTGGATTGACTTTTAAAACATTTATAACATACAATAATAATCAGGTAATTCCTATTTATTGCTATTTTCCGTTCATAAATAGCTAATGCCCGATAAATCTGTTAATCTGAAACTGCTAGAACTATGATAATTGATAAGAAATCGAATACTTTGTGATATTTACAGCCACGTCACACTAAAACATTTGTTTAGATCGTGTTTTCCTTTCAATATTAGGTCATCGTCTAGCGGCCATTTTCAATAACTTACTGACAGGTATCGGTAGCTTGCTATCTCTGTCTGTTTCATTTAGCTTACGGACGGTTAAAAACAAAACGTCACAGAAAAGCTTTCTTCAGGTAGGTGACGCGGTAGTATTATTTGTTTATAGAAACAGCGATAGCTACGGAAGTAGGCTTATTAACCAACAGTTATGCGTAAGTAAGTCATAGCAAGTCAATTTGATGGGTACCAATGGACATGGCATCAAATGCGAATTACTTCACTTCATTTTTATTGTAAACGCATGCTTTGGTTTATCCACTAGTTTATAAGTATGCGTTTAAAATGATTATGAATATTGTTTTACTAATCGTACGAAGCCGTTGGTCCCGGCTGTCATTTGTAGATCTTTGACAGCCGTTAATAAAATACCGGTGGTTAGAGTGGCCCGAAATGCATGAGGACAACTCCGACTGCGGCTCTCGAAGCCATGTTGGGGCTCCCACCGCTCCATCTGTTCATGTCATACAGCAGGAAGCGACGATGTCGGCTGTACGCCTTAAAACACTTCAACTCTGGGGTAAGAAAGGAACACAGCACAATGCGGTATTGGAGGAATTCCATGACGAGTTCCCACTGGCGAAGGCAAAAAAAGATCGAATACCGAAACAATTTGTATTTGATAAGGAATACAAAATCCAGCTTCACGAGAACCACCGCTGCGAGGGATTAAATCCCGCGGAACTAATACGGATCTTCACAGATGGATCTAAAACAGCTACTGGCTCTGGGGCTGGAGTCTTCTCGGAAGACCTCAACATCCACATAGCCATACCTCTGGGTGCCCACAACACGGTATTTCAGGCAGAATGCATAGGCATTTCCCTGGCGGCGTCGGCCATCATATAGCCAGGAAGATTGTGGACCACTCAATTCGTATACTGTCAGACAGCATGGCGGTTAAGCTGGCTCTAAACAACCACACAGTGAACTATGGGTTAATACACGAGTGTCATCAACGCCTGAACCAGGTTGGTAATCTCAATAACATAACCATCCAATGGATCAAAGGACACAGCGATTCCCGCGGCAATGACGCGGCGCATGAACTCGCTAGAAGGGGATCAAGCATGGCAGAGGTGGAACCAGAACCCATCGCACCACTCCTTTTCGGATACCTACGCGCACTGGTAAGGAAACGAACTAGTGAACTACACCACAAGCTGTAGCTTGACCACTGCAAGTGTAGGCAGGCCAAGGAGGCGCTTCCTGCCATCGACGGCCGCTAGACCAAACGCGCGCTTAGGCTAACCAAGCCACAGCTGCGCACAATTACAGCCGCCATCACCGGACACGGCTCTTTTAACAAACACCTCTTTGTCATAGGAGTCACAGATAGCCCCCTGTACCGTGCATGCATGGAGGAAGACGACACAGCAGCCCACGTGCTTCTACACTGCCCAGCCGTTGCAACATACAGGGCAAAGTACTTCGGTCACCCAGGAACTCTCCGCGAGATTGTCGGCAACATCGGGGCGCTGCTGCTGGCCTTTCTCGGGGAGTTGGGATGGATCGAGTGAATTTCCCACCCGTATGCAAAATACGCGCCTTGACGTGGAGTTGCGGACACCAGCCCGTTATACAATACAATACAATACAATAGTGGCCCGAAAGTCCGACAACCAGTCTTACCAAGGGGTATGTAAAATACAGGTATTCAGCTGCATCCGGTTAGACTGGAAGCCGACCCCAACATAGTTGGAAAAAGTGTATTCACTTCGACAGATTATAATCTACCGAAAAATAATGCGATAATTTATATTGTAAGCAGTAATGTTAGTTGACAGACAATATTTCGACAGTTTACAATCTCGTTAGATAAATTACAATCTAACGGCTTCAACGACCATACAGCCTATAGACGCCTAATACACGATCTAACGCAAGAAAACACTATTCTGTCAACTCGCTGAGGTACGAGGTACGCGAGGGGGACGGGGTACTGCTTTCTGATTGGCCAATTCAAGGTCATTGCATTTCACTAGGGATGGGACAGTTTTAAATCAAACAAGAAAGTATCGATATTTTTTAACTGTTGGTATATTAGAATATGTTATTACATACTTTACTTGCATTCAATTACCTTCTTTATTCTAATTACGATTGAATCATGTAGGTAAAATATCTGAACTTATATGAACTTAGTAGGCGGCGACGGTTTTTCATAGGGATAAAACAATTTTCGGTAAAATGACGTGAACATAAATTACACTATAAGTAGATGGGATCCAGTTCTCTCGCTTGGTTGCAATTATCCATTTATTTTTTAAATCAGGATCATGTGGGTACCTATCTAAAATTAATAAATTAAAGTTTCACAATTCATCAGATCTAATCTGAACGATCGCCGTGATCTGTGAGCTGTTGTAATTTTTAATTTTTAAAAATATAATATTTTTTGAATAAATAAATAGTTATAGGTTTTTGTTTTGCTTTATCGACAACAGAGGTGGTCGTACGCTTTGGAACATCACTAATTATGTTCACGTAACATCGAGGAAAAGAGATGGCGAAAAAAGTACTTTCAAAAGAAAGGGACACAATCATATAAAAGACATCAAGTGCCCAGTATAAGATGAACTCCGATAAATATTGTTAGAAAATAAATCTAATTTAGATTATGAAACTTTTAAATTACCGATGAAATGTGATACTGTCTTTTAGGAAACTGGAAGTCCGGATTTCTTTAACACACCAACGTATTATACACGGGGCCATATTATGTCTATTTTCTCGATTTTTTAAAGTAGTAATGCGGAAGTGTTTGCGGCTCACAGGAGTGGTCGAAACTAATTCGAACTCGGTGAGTGACGACGGCTATAAGATTTATACCCCTTATGTGTTGACAGACATCGGTCGCCTGTTATTAGGAGTCTATAGGCTGTATGGTCGTTGAACGGCTTTGACAATTTTACGCGCGTTAGGTTAGTTAGGTTCCTTTAAACCCTGCACTCAGAAATAGGGGCCGCCGCAGACGCTTTTTAGGGAATATAACGTGTTTTGAGGTTAGGGTATATTAATCGGTATCTCTCAGGAATGGTAGATACATTATCCTTTCTCGAGAGTGGTACCATGGCCATGGAGGAGGCCAGGGCCAGGAGGGATCCCCCTTGCCCCATGCAGGACCCCTCCTTCCCTCCCCCTCCTGCACACCGCGCGAGTTGACTTCCATCGCCTACATTTCACAATATTACAGTTTCACTTCCATAGATTACAATCTACCTAAAAATAATGCGTTATATCTTAGCAGTATGTTCGTTTGACAATCTTTCGAGAGTTTACAATCTCTCTAGTTATATTACAATCTAACGTGTTTGACAATTTTATGGTGACATATAGATTAAATAAAAATATATCGCTGGACATAACATATACAGCGCCGGCGGCGCCGTCTAGTGCCACACTAAGCAACGAGGCTTGTGTCGTGGACACCAGATACCTAGTTGATATACCTACTACACACATACTTTTTGTTTGTAAATACATACAAGCTGGTTTCAGACTACGCTATACTATTCTGCTATATTCATAGTATAGCAGAGCAGGACCTCATTCAGTCAAAAATGTATCGAGAATGGATGATTTGTGTATGGTTCCAGAGTCAATTATTTGTTTTTTTTTTTTGTTGTTGTTAGATTGGCACAACTGTTTTCCATTTTGGCGCGGAGTTTGAGTTGCATCTATTATTTATATCGAATGCAGTGCTGTTTTTAGTTATATCATATCTAGCGTATATAGCGAATTTCATTATGGACAAAACCATCGAACAAAGAGTTTGTCTTAAATTTTGCATCGCCAATGGAATTTCATGTTCGGACTTCTGTAACATTTCCACTGAAAATGTTACAGAAGGCTTACGGTATCGACTTGATCAAAAACACGTGCTTATGAGTGGTACAAAGCGTTCAAAAGCGGTCGAGATGTGATGGAAGATTTGCCTCGCTCTGGTAGGCCATCAACGTCTGCAACTGAAGTTAACATCGCAAAAGTGAAGGAAATAGTGACTAAAAATCCTCATTCAACTTTGAGAAAGATAGCCAACGAACTTTCTGTATCTCACGAGTCGATCCGTATCATTTGGGTATGAAACATGTTACCGCTCGGTTAGTCCCAAAAGATCAGGTGGCGTACCATGACGTCTTAAAGCAGGATTGTTTTAATCTTACTCCAGAGTGAGAAAGAGATGGCGCTAGACGTCCTCTATAGCTCCGTCTCTTTCCCACACTGGAATAACGTTAAAACATTCTTGGTAAACCCCCTGAATTTTCTCCAAAATCTCAATCGCATGAGAGTCGCTGAGGACATGCTAGAACGAGTAAATTCCGACCCAACATTCATGAAACGCATTGTTACTGGTGACGAGACGTGGGTTTACGAGTTTGACATGCAAACTAGTCAACCATCTTCGGAGTGGCGCCTTCCAACTGAACCGAAACCGAAAAAAAAAGAATTCGCGGCGAGAACTGAACTCCATTCCGGAAACAGCGTTTAAAAATATTTTGATGGTTGGATTATTCGTTGGCGTAAGTGTATCGTTTCTGATGGAGCATACTTTGAAGGTAATAAAATAAATTTGGATGAATAACAAACATTTTGTTTATTATTGATCTTTTCCCGTTACTTTCTTGACAGAGCAGTACCTACTTACTTATACATATAAACATCCATGACTCGGAAACAAATGTCCATGCTCATCACACAAATGCGCTTACCAGGATTCGAACCCTTAGAACGTAAGGCAGCCTCACTACCGCTGCACCATTATTGCTGGGACACGACTGTTTTGGTTGGGGGAAATACAAATCACGTTTTAAGGAAGGACTCAATGTAACGCACTCAAAACATTGTGTTGATGGATGTATTGTACTGTGTACCTACTACACTGGAGGTCGTGGTGGTGTTTGCACCTATTTACTTAACTTGTGAAAAAGTTAGAACTTTAACCCCAATATCTCTGTAAGTAGAAGGTTCACAGGTATGGTGTAGAACAAAAAACAAATCGCAATGACGCGATGCAGGGAGAACAAGTGCCTTTCGGCTTATTTAAGAGTATTTTCAATACACTTCCTCGAACGAAAACTGGTTCTTTTCGCATCACGATTAGGTTCAAAATGCAGTGTATTTCACACACGTGCGTTTTTGCAATTTTTTCCACACGTGTGCGGAAAGCAAAATTGCCACAGATAACTATACATATATAAATTGGTTCAATGCATAATCAAAAAAAACATTCACCTCTGACTATAGAGTCAAAGGTGAATGTTTTTTTTTTTTAATTTCGGAAAAGCGATCTACGTCTTTCTTTGTAAACATTTTTTGAATATTCAAATTGTGTTTATAAATTTAATATCATAGATAAACATGATTAGGTATTTAAAACTAATATTTACTTTTATAAAAAATAAATATTTGTGTTCTAAATTCAAGACATTTATAAAAACTATTATTTATATTAAGCTGTATAACGGCTTCATACCTTTGCCTCTCCTTTAACCTGGCGAAGCAAAGCGCAGAAAAAAAAATTAAATCATAGTCTCGTAATAATTCATGACACAAATATTTTACATTATTTTATTTTGTTTCTTCAAAAGTGTATTGAAAAACGTCGTTTGATACACGTGGGCATTTGTTATTGCAGTTCTCGGCTCAAAAACACCCGAGGGTGTTTTTGAGCCGAGAACTGCAATAACCTACGGCTCGTGCGTTAATACCGCCTTGAACTACAATAACAAACTTTCTCCACTTGTATAAAAAAATGTACTATTTTACACCATAACCTTTAATCGTTAATATTGATCGATAACAAATAATAAACATGAACGGCGATTAATTGCTACCTATAGACATTTTTAGACAATAAATTACCTAGATATCCTATTTTTAGTATCTAGTAAATAAACAATTCCTCGATCTTCAGAAAGACATGATGCCGATGACATGTTATCAAAACAATATAGCGATATCTATGATTGTATTTATTAATCTTTTTCCGACTTTATTCTTCCTTCTTTGATATTATCTGGTACAATCGTAATGACAGCTCAATAAAAAAATAAAAACCTTTACCACTAACAAAATAACGCCGAGTTTTGTATGTTTTTCAGTTTATTGATAGCAATATCTTTGTTGATTAATTTGTTGGCTTGTTTCTATAAAAGTGGTTGATTAGTTTTTGATAATTAGACAGTAAATAATACACAGCATTTGACTGTTTAGGAGTCTGTCCCAGTCCGTAAAGTGCTACCTACACCGCACCGTGAAAAAAACAAGTGACTTTTTTTTTAAATATATTTTTTGTGCAAAGACATCGAATTTAAAAAAATGATCGGTGAGTGTTTTTTTTTAATGATTAACTATCATCATTTTTTAGCGAGTTTCTTTAAAAAAAAAAAATGTTTTCATACCGGATACCCACACATTAGTTTAAGGGACCGGCGGAGTATGCGTTTTTCATACAAACGTAATACTTACCAAAATAATATGAAAATCAAACATATTCGGTAGTGTGTATATATTTCGATTGTATAATAGAATATCTATGTTCCCAAATAAATATTTTGAAAGGACGACGATACATACGTACAAAGACGAGATATGGGAGGAATTTAAAATTTCTAAGTACCTACAGAAAATTTATTTTTCTCATAACTCTTGTTTAAATCGGTGTACATTCAAAATATGTGTTTGGAAACCTATATTTTCTGTAATCCCAACAAAATAAATATACACTACCTTAAGAATAAACTTGATTCACAAATTATTTTGGTATTACGTTTGTATGAACTTCGTATGCTCCGCAGGCCTCTTAAGCACCTGAAACTTGAAAAAAATCTTTACGTAAAAATAAATTGAATGGCTAACTCGCGGTTGTGCATATTGAGGGTAAAGCCTAATAGAGGTCAGGTTTGATCTTCTATTCGGGTAGTCCTTTTTTATTTTTTATTAGGAATAATTTCTAAGTAGGCTGCGTTCTGAACCGGCGGCGAACCATTTTAAGTACTTAAATACTTTTATTTGAAATCTCTGCTTACCTTTTCCAAGAATCGTTTAAGCGTGTTGGTGCCTAAGGTGCGAAATTGATTGATCATTTGGGTTTTTCATGTATGTAACCAGAAAAGTGAATAATAACTTCGCAAAGTGATGGCCCAGTAATAATGGACTCCGACTTCTGAATTGTACACAGACCTTTAATACCCATTAGGTATTATAATTAAATTTTGAATGCCGATCCGAACAAAGTTACAATCTGGGGGTCGAGAATCTCGGCTTAATTAGCCGAGAACCGAGATAAATTTCTCGGTTGGATTTGTAGCCGAGAATGCCGAGACCGAGACCGAGACTGAGATCTCGGTCGAGCCTTAGTACTAACCCAAACTTTATACTTGTGGTTGGCTTAATTGTGGTTTTAGTACCTAACCTGGGAGTCAGAGGGTTTATGCCGCCCTTGGGCCTCTGAATTGGCTTTACATAAGTGCACACTTTGAGATTTATACCCTCACCATCGCTTTCAAAATGGTGTAGAAATCATAGACATCGTGCGGAAACCGGGTATCGAAATCGATCCCAGGACCTCATACTCAGCTGTCGCTCTTGCGACCATTATACTTACGAGGCAGTCTATACTCATATAAATAATCCTACAAAATTAAGATGTTACTAAGGTCCATGTTCACCAAAAAGATGACGGTGTGATTATCTAAAAACAGCGGTTTAAAAGACACCTTTTTGTATGGGAACATGTCACAGTTACAGCTGTTTTTGGATAATCAGACTGTTATCTTTTCGGTGAACATGGACCTAAGTCAGCTAAATTAAACGTGAGCTATGACGTTAATTAGTCATTACTAATGATTACAGATTAGGGCGATTACAATAGAAAAAAAAATTGTGATATGAAAATCTAACGCTAGATATTTGTTTCAACTAGGTAAGTACGACATGTCTATACATGTAGAAAAACATAGGAATGACGATACGATAAGGCGTATCTTTGTAACTACCAGTCCTACTCTGCCTCGATAGTCCAGTGGTCGCAAAGTACTGTTGAGTTCGACTCCCTGATAGTGCGAAGTGTTACTGGGGTTTACCCATCAGATTTTAAAAGTGAAAACATCTGTAGACACGTTGAGCACTCTTTGGGTGGTACAAAATCTGGCGTTACCGTCACGTACGCTGCGTACAAAGACTTTAAAATATAATTATGACGAGCTAACCCCGAATACTGAAACGTCACTCGAAATTAAGTAGCACCATAGCACTTATATTTAACAGATACAAAGTGACGTTTGGTTTTCGTCAAATGTCAAATTTTGAGTGACGTTTAAGTATTCGGGGGTTATGCTACGTAGCACTCATAGCCGATCCGCTACGGCGTAGCACCACATAGGCATTCGGGGGTACAACCCGTAGCTGTGCAACGACTACTGGGGCGGGGCCTGCGTACTTTTTGTTTTCTCTTCTATCGACAGTCCCAAAAGACTGCCCCCGCATGTTTTTTTTCTGCAATAATGCTGGGGCCACACTATTGCGATAACGCGAAGATTTCCATTGTCACGACACGTCTGGCCAAAGAATTCGTCATATTCGCGAATCATCTTCGCGAATACGAATGCCCTTTCGCCGCTGTCGGTAAATTCCCGCACATCAAAGGGTTTTGTCGCGACAAAGTTCGTGCGTTTGGCTACACTTCGCGCGCTTTAGTTGACTGCGATACTCCGAGCGGTTTGAACGTGTTTGATTGAACTTGTTAATCATGGATTGGAATAATGAGAGGATAAGGAATGATGCAGTTAGTAATTATTAGCCGCCATGTGATACAGTGCAACCGCCTCTTCCCTGTTTTCCGCGAAATGAATTATCGCGACGTTCCAGATGTGGCCAAGCACTTCGTCATGGATCGAACACGAACTTTTATCGTGGCAATGCGAACACGAATCTTCGCCTTCAAGTCTGGCCGTAGCATAACCTGTAGTTTAGATTTGTGCATCCTTAATAGCAATGGGTTTTCCCACTCTAGCTGTCATTTGAAACTTCTAAATGCTGAACTGGCAAAATGTCGTGATGGTACTTTTTCTACTTCTGCCGAATACAGAAATGATATACAGGGTGTAAACAACCTCATCACGAAGCCGTCAACCAAGCATTCTGTACACCAAACTAAGTGACTTTACGCAATTTTTTTTTTGGGTGTGAGAAAACACGTTTTATGGTAAAACTCAATGTAACAAACAAATAAAAAAGCATTGTGCTGTTGGATGAATTGAATAGTCGAGAAGGTATATAGGGTGACATAGCTTAGATCCTACTATTATTATAAATGCGAAAGTTTGTGAGTATGGATGGATGTATGGATGGATGGATGTATGTGTGAGTAAAGCCCCTATAACGCGTACCTTGCGTATACTTAATGACGTAGCAGACAGCATAGATCTTTTTACTTGTTCTCTGGGTGAGTTCACAAAAGCCACTATGTAGGTACAGAATATGTTATAATAAATAATAAAACTGTAATTATAGCCACACTACTGAATTAGGGTAATCCTGTAATAATAGTGATGATGAGTGAATAAATAAATAAATAAATAAATGTTTGTTACTCTTTCACGCAAAAACTTCTGAACGGATTTGGACGAAATTTTGCACACAGATAGTTTATAATCTGGATTAACACATAGGATAATTTTTATCCCGGTAGTAAGATCCCATTCAAACTTCACGCGGTCGAAGCCGCTGGCATAAGCTAGATAAAAATAAAACTATAAACTTAATGATAATGTAAGCAATGTCAATGTTAATTCTGATCATATATTACTGGCAATTAATGTACGATACTTAAACACGTGATTGTAGGTACTCATGATAACAAACAACTTTTTCATTACTCATACTCGGAAAGTAGGTCTGAAGTTGCCTGAGGAGCGGGCTGAAAGTAATACTTTTCAGCCCTAGGGAGAATCACTTTCAACTGACAGCTGTCACATTATTAAAAAAAATCTAGTTCTATTTTCACATTTCTATTGAACCATGTTCCGACTTCTATACAGGCTGTAAATTACAGCGCGATGTAAAATGGAAATAACATAAAATTCAGTATTAATTAAAGAATATAATTATTTTAAATAACTTAGTTATAATTTAGTTACAAATATTTCTTTAAAATAACAAAAATTTGGGCAAAATATTTACAATTTTTTCAGTGACGATAGTGAAAATAAAGGCTGAATAGCCGGCCACAGAAAAAAAAAAACAAAATAGGCGGGAAAGCGGCAATCCGATCTTCATTTTTTTTTCGAGTGGTTTCGTGTTTTTGTTTTTATTTTCCTTGTATTCGTAATGAAAAGCACAGTGTTTACCTGTCCCTCGAGCTATTAGCGCCCGCGCTACGCTTGGGCGCCAAACCCCGTCTCGGGACTAAATAAGTTACTTTCACCCCTTGGATAACAATGTACTATTACTACCTATGGGACCAAACCTCAAATCGCGAAAAACAATCAGCAGTTCTGTACATTTATATTCGCTTATCTGGACAAAATGTACTGACCAGTTGACTTTTTTCACGTGTTTAAGTATCGTACACTAATTGTCAGTCACCTTAGAGGTACATAGAGGTAAGTAAAGTACAAAATTAAAATCTGG
The DNA here is from genome assembly GCA_950022955.1 of Xestia ashworthii. Classification (NCBI taxonomy): domain Eukaryota; kingdom Metazoa; phylum Arthropoda; class Insecta; order Lepidoptera; family Noctuidae; genus Xestia; species Xestia ashworthii. The sequence continues at coordinate 2,763,013 of OX465575.1, forward strand.
TATTTAAAAAAAAACTTGTGAAATAGTTGGAATTTTGACGCCCGTATATATTATCTCCGTAACTAGAACGTTCCCAGGTATGGTGTAGAATGAAAAAATTATCTCAATGACGGACGGGGAGAACAAGTGCCATAAGGCTTCACTACAGGGGTACCTATACAGGGTTAGTTTTCAATGACCAGCCAAAATTTAATATTAAGATCTAGATATCAAACCAAAAGTGCATTTTAAATATTATTGCCGAAAAAACTAAAATAAAATAATAAAAAAAACTTCCTAAAAAAATTCTAAATCATAAACCTAGTGGAAATCAATGCACTTGTGTGCGTGCATGCACCGCCAAATGTATGTGTGTGCTACCTGCTACCTATAGATACAATAAATATGGTTTAGTGGTGGCCGGAGTGAAACCTCATTAATTTTTTTTTTTTGTCTTGGTTTTTTTTTTAATTATATCGAAAATATAATCGATTCTAAACCATCTCTGAAAGTTTGGCCGGTTATTGAAAATTAACCCTTACGCCCTATAAACTTTTTCATTACCTTATAAAAAGTTTATCAGACAAAGCCACAGCACACGACGAACAAGACACCTTTTTTACTGAAATCTGTTGGTTCCAAAAGAAAAACGTTAGTTTTAATAGCAACGGTATTTTTCAATCAATCCGCCAAAATCACTCTTTTATTTTACAAGTCACAATAAAACGGGTGACCTACTCGTACTTTACACCCATGATCACGCGATTACTCACATTTAATCAAAGCAATAAACAAAATAACAACATCCATAAAAAAAAAACTAGATCATAGAGTGTAGAGTATTTACTTATTTAGCTAATCATCCAATATCTATGCTAATCTGTCTGAAGGTCATCTAGTCGTTCTATAGTTTATTGACCTTAAGTCCTTAACATTTAATTGTAAAAATCTTTAATGGTAATATACAGGGTGGAATTTTTCAATGCCACCTGGAGGAATAGTAGGCACTCGAAATACTGGAGACAGCAAATTTTACTCAAAGGAAATATTCTTTTATTTTTAAAAAGAAACAAATCTGCATTCACAGTTTTTCGAAAATTCGTTTGTTAACTCTGGAATCAAACCGACTTAAGTTCGAAAAAATAACATGCTGTACTTTTTTTACCTCAATCGATAGGGTCAATCATATGGATCAAATCTCTGTAACGAACCAACATGATAAATTCAATGAAGGGAAAACCATAAAATCTAAAGAACAGTTATAAATTCAACAAGATAAAGCAATATTATTCACAGTTTTCTTTTCTTTTAATGTAACATGTTTGTTGGAGAGATTTAATCCATATGATTGAACCTATCGACAGATGACAAAAAGATGTCAAACTGTCTATTTATCACGGTTAATGAGATACAGCCTGGTGACAGACAGACGGACAGTGGAGTCTTAGTAATAGGGTCCCGTTTTTACTTTTTGGTTACGGAACCCTAAAAACTATCTAGACGTAAAATGCTTTTTCTTTTACGTACACTGTACTGTAGCTTCTTTCTTGCATCCCCATTCACCATAAGCCGTCATAGCTTCCACTATTCTTATGTGAGCCTTCGTTTACCCTCAATTTTTTTATTTTTATTTATAGCTTATTGTATTCTTATTTATTATATTTATTTTTTACATTTAAGGAAAGCTTACATACCTACTAATAACATCACAATAACAAAATATATACTTAAATTGCTAATAACAAGCCTCCACTGATAAATACAAAAATTAAAGCAAAAGTTACAAAAACCTAGCACTGTTACATTATTATTTACAATTAACAAGTTGGTTTATTCTATCCTATTGTTGTTAGTTATATACCTACATAGATTTCTTATGATAGATTCTAGTTAAGGCGACTACACGAGCTAAACGCGAGTATTATAATTACTAAAAGTATATGATTCACTGCTATAAACAAGACCAGAAAAATATATGATATTCTTCAGGATATATGCTAGCATGATACTGTTTTGAAAACATAATACAATTAATTTGGCTCGATAAAAAGAAATCACGAACTTACCTCTAAAAATATCTTTCAAACAATAGAAAACATACTAATATGCATGCGATCATTCTGATTTTTTGGCAAATAATTCTACAAGCAATATATTAGCATGATACTGTTTTAGTTTTTTAATCCAATCAATAGTTTTTTTGTAAATCGATCGAAACCACTCATTTCGCGCTATTTGGCCCGCAGTGGCTGACGTAACAACCACTTTGTAGTGCAAGCTGATTAGAACTTTATTCTAACAGCATTTCAAACGAAGTTTGAACCACGACAAATAGAGTTGCTAATTTAGCTCGTATATATAGGCGCCTTAAGTATTCATATTATGGGTAATGGGCTCCCGTTTCAGCCTTTGTAACTGATCCTTTTTGGGATAAAAGCCTCCTCCATCTTCTTCCAATCCTCTCTTTTTGCACCGAGATTCCACCAGTTCCTGCCAGCAATTTCTATTATATCGTCTGCCCGCCGGTTTCTTGGTCTTCCAACTTTTGTTTTTCCAATGGGCCAGACCACTTTGTTGACTGCGAAGTTCACCTTTTGTCTGAGTATCTTGTTATGTGACCCGCCCATGGCGCCACTTCAGCTTCGAATCGAGGCTTGTCTGTCAGCTTTTTTCTTTCTTATCTCTTCGCTTTTTACTTTCTCTATTCTTCTTAATTTCAAAATTCAGTAATAAAAAAATGTCAGGAATCCTAGTCAATGTCGGGAAAATGGTTTGGACCATTTTCCCGACATTGACTAGGATTCTCTACCTATTCTTCTCAATTTCAAAATTCATTTCGAAAGAAAAATGTCGGAAAAATGGTCTAAGGCGTCAACACACAGTAAGGGGTCGTCCTTTATTCACGTGGTTTTAGCATATTTTTAATCCTCCCCCTCCCCCACCGTGATACGTTGTGAGGTTTTTAGACTACCTCTCCCCCCTACCCAAAATCACGTCTATATTTTTGGTAAATACATAGGTACAAAGTACATATACTAAAAAAATCAGAACATTATGTTTACATACAGGTTTTTACAATAATTATTATACATATTTAGGCATAATCTTATTTAATTCTGGATAATTAAGCATCGAGATAAAAATGTCTAGACAGACAATTAAGAAATCGCGCGTTCAAAGAAAAAATAAACACACGTGATGCCTGCCTATACCCCTCCCCCCTCGCCCTAGTGTTATTTCGTATTTCTTCCGAACCCTCTCCCCTCCCTTCCTTTCGAGCCTCAAAGCGTCAGGGTAACGATACGAACGATATTTTAATTTACATAAAACCTAACACTGGCCTGCAAATTGCGAAAAACGTAAGGAAATTTTAATTTCGCGGGCTACCTTGACGCGTCAAGGTAGCCCGCGAAATTCAAAATTTCCAACGTTTTTTGCCATTTCCAGGGCAGTGCCAAGTTGTACGGTGATGAAAACATCGTTCGTGGCTGCACGACATACGCAGTCACAGAATTATAATCATCAAAATCATTAACACAACCCTCAAAGTTTATAAAAATCGAGGAACGACTTTGACCGTCAAAAATTCATGAATTTGGAGGGCTGCACCGATGATTCTGATAACTACGATTCTGCAACCACATACGCCTCACAGCCGCGCACGGTACTTCCAAACATACAACCCAGTACTGGCCCGCAAGTTGCAAAAAAACCCAATTTGAATTTCGCGTTCCACCCTGACGCTTTCACCTTAATGGACGATCTCTAAGTACACGTGGTTATCAATAGGTACTCGTTCCGTCTCCTAATTGAAAACTGACCAAACGCTATCCATAACACATATCTTGATGGCTGATACGATCAAACATAACATAGGTAACAATTAAAATCGATTGAGAACTCGATAAAAATCAAACAACAAAGTGTGTAAATAGGAAATGCGTTTATTATCAACTACTTGCTATCTTTACATCTATGCACTCTCCACCCTCCAACTCGAGGTCCCGCGGGGTGTTTTTGCCTGTATCGAGAAATAATAACAATTAATTAAGAAATAATAACAATTAATTAAGAAATAATAACAATTATGTAGGTAATCACATTATCAACATTATCATTATCATCTATTCCCTTACACTTGACAAGTCGTTTTTTAGCTCTACTGTAAAATTTGCTTTATAAAATAAAATAAGAAATAAAATAAAATCTTTTTATTAGCCCATAACGTGTGATGGTAAAACAACCTTAAAAAGAAAAAATAAATAAATAAAAACGGTTACATTGAAATGCTAAAAAAACCATAAAATGTGAGAATAAATTTAAATGACATTAGACAAAGATTACATGTATAAATTAAAAATTATAATAAAAATGAACAATTATAATAAAAATTAAAAATTATAGTAAAAATTTAAAATCAAAGTAAAAATTAAAAATTATAATAAAATTGCATAGAACAAGTTAAAAATTACATTACTTATATTATAAAAAAATTGTTAAATTGCTTTGAACCACTTTGCTAGGTTTTGATTTTGGACAGCCGATTCCTCCTAGCCTTTTCCCAACTATGTTGGGGTTTGCTTCCAGTCTAACAGGACGCAGCTTAATACCAGTTTAAAAAAATTAAATACATCACAAAATTATGGAGGGCTAGTCCATCCGTAACTTTGCCTGCGTGAAGCTCGGTAACTGTCCCAATATTACCAGGATTAAAAATATGTCATGTCCCACAGAATCATTTATTACCAGGATAAAATGTATCCTATAAGAAGAAGAAGAACTACTGTGTATGTGTTATAAAATCTGTAAAATACCATATTTCTGGCAAATAAATGAATATATCTACTCCAGGTTGTGAACTTACTATGTATATGCTAAATTTCATACAAAATAGATAGTGCATTATGGGAACTAAATTTAAAATCTTAAAATGGACTTTATGTTTATGAAAATAAAGTCCATTTTAAGAATTTTAAACGATAATCAAACTATGATTCTGCTAAAGCGGCCAGTTTAGACCCGCAGTACATATAGGATACTTTCTATCACTGTAGTACGATCTAGTGGGACAATTACCGAACTCCACAAAGCTTCGGACATAAGCTAGTAATAAATAAAAAATCAACATACCTGTAATCAAATCTCCATCGAAGTAGAATTTTAATTGTTCTATAGGTATTTCTAAGTGTTCCGCACATTTCATCATTGCTAACATAAGTTTATCTTCAGGTCGCAGCGTAGTTTCAAACGGTTTCTTCTTATTTTGACACTGAAATTTAAGTTTAAGACCACCTTCTTCTTCCTTGCTACTCCCCTGCATTAAATGTGTTACGTTTTGTTTAACGATACCTCCGTCTATAAATTTTGCTATGCTATAGTTTATTGAGTCCGGAGTATCATCAATTTTCAATATTCTATCGTTATAAGTTAGCAATATGTTTTCATTACTAACTCCTTCCTTCGCAGTAAAATATTCAAATATTGGTGTAAGTTTCTGATACTTTCTTATATTGAATTTGAATATTTCTATATTCTGCCAGTAGACTTTGACGGACATTTCTTCATTATCGTCATCCACCGGGTCTTCTTCGATGATCTCTACATCATTTGCGACGGGTCTCGCAGAGAACAATTGTTGGTTATCAGACTGGTCTGGATATTCATCTGTGTTACCAACGCTGTACGTAGGGTAGTTGGATGAAGAATTTGGAGCCCTGGAGCTTGATAATTGATTGGAATTAAATACACTGCCAAACATATTGTCGAACATATCCCAAAGCTCTCTTCTAGTGCGAGCCCGGCCTCTCGCCCTGCTTCGAGAGCCTCGGCCTCTGCGCCTGGCACTACCTCTCGCGCTCGCTGCTATTGTAGTTGCAATCTCTTCTACAAGAGCATTTACCGTTGATTGTGCAACGCTTTGTTCCACAGGAGCTGTACTAGGCTCTGGAAGAGGACTGGTCCTACCTGAAAGAAATAAAGCCTGTGGCATTAAGTCAACCTCTGTACTTTGTGCTTCAAGTGTTAAATACATAAATTATAAATAAATAAAGAAAAAGCTCCTATGCGCTATAACATGACGCATAACATAAAAAAGCACAAAAATAAATAAATGAACCCTACCTCTTGTAGAATTTGAAGTTCTCCGTCTAGTAGCCCTTACCTCCCGTTCAGTGGGTTCAGGAGCTTCATTAGAGGCCTTTCGCTTGTTACCACGTCCTCTTCCGCGACTTTGTGTCTTACTATTCCTAGCTATTATCGCGTCCAGCGTGAATTCCTCATTGTCTGTGCTGTTTATAGTTATATTCAAATCTTCTGTGATGGTTTCTGAGGTACTTTCTAAGTTTGTTGACAACGTTCCATTGCTTTTTGGAACTTCGTCGCTGTCATTTAGACTAGCGCTTTGCACTTGTTCTTTTACGAACGCGCTTTTGATCTTTTTAAGTTTTTGAGCCATATTGCCATAGCAATCATCTTCGGAATCCGAAGAAGACATTATTATAAGTTATAGATTATTATCACAAAAACATGAAAACATTCACTAGAGAACACACTGGCCGATTCAAAATATTTGAAGTATGTAGTGATGTACCGTAAAGCGTGATAGCGTCCTTTGTTGTCGAAATTCGAAATTATCGATGAGTTCCACACTACCGATTTATAATTTAATGAGTTATAATACAACTTTACAAATGTGTTAATGTTAGTATCATGGTGATAGGCAAAATTGTAAAATAAATTTATTCTAACAATGTGTATTTAAATAGGTACGTATTTTTGATAAGAAAAATAAGATTGAACTCAATGATATAAAACGGAAAACGCTTCGTGGTTGTATGAATCAGTTTCAATTAGCTGATTACGCTGTTTTCTCAACAGTCACGTTTTAAATTACATTGTTGCAAAAATCACGTATATTAAAATTTTAAACCTTTTTCCGTTTGTTTTTTTGTAGCTTCACATTTTAGGATTTATCGATAGACAAAGACAATCTCTAGTAGAGTAAAACGTCTTATTCACCGTTTTGTTACTCCTTAGGGTAGCCTAAAATTACTTTATTTAGATTAATTGAATATTAAATCACGCCTGTAATCATTACCCGGGAATTAAACATAATAATTATCCTCACAGGTTATGTTTAAATCCCAGGTAATAGAGAAGCGAGCATTAAATTAATGTTGTCCAAAATTAAATTTCGTAGCTTTTCGTGCAGAATGTTAAAATTTTCGGGTTTTCATTGCAATTTTGCAATAATAAAACGCCAAATAAGGATGCGTTCACGATTAAAATAAATTGTGTCTCCAAATCCTTTTCATGTCTGCAATCTACGCAATATTGTTATCAGAAAGATAATAGTGGAAAATAAATTGTTGTTTATTGATAAGCATTTTAGATGCGATAAGAAACACAGTGACATATCACACTCCGGTTTGTTACGTCTATAGTTTCCAGGTTTCCTTGGTATAATTCTTGGACCATCTAATGTAGGTTTGCTATTTAGTTAAATAGTGATGATGGATGACCCAAAAAGCTGCTGAGGATTTTTGAGGATTAATGATAATAAAGATATGGAATCGTCTGGATTCAAACTGGCTGGACCTAGCGCTGGTGTAGCTCTTAGAAAACGCCTCGTCCAGTTTTAGCGGAAATTACCAACAATTCTCTAGGTAGGTAGTTGATGGTCCGGATGAGTATTTCTGTCCGTTGCCACATAATTTTGCCACAAATTAATATAAACAATTATGGCACTAAACTTTATGAAATGTCTTGATAATGATTTCTTTATTGTACGAAATAAAATGAAGTCGGTTTGACTTCATTGATTTCTTTAATCTTTATTAATCTTGTTCCAATGGAACTATAAAGATTTGATTCGCTATTTGATCAAATCAAATAGTTAAGGATTATATAACTGGTATAAATTGATAGTAATATTTGAATTACACGTCGGCCTATTGGCTTTCCTCTATTGGGAAATCAGGACCCTACTGGCTGCTACTAAGAGCTACCCAATCAAACAGAACACTGGCCTAAACCTGAGATCGAATCCAAGACAGCTCGCTCAGAAGTCAATTAGACTAGCTCTACGAAAAGAGTAGTTTTGTCGACTTATACAGAAAAGCTTTGGAAGGTCAGATAGGCAGCCTCTCCTTTAAAATACCAGTATTCAGCTGCATCCTGTTACACTGGATGCCGACCCCAGCATAGTTGGAAAAAGGCTTCTGATGTCGGTGTACTGTGAGGTACCTTTGTCTTTGGTAATTACCTGTTGGCCTGTTGTGACGCGCGCCAGGTCTTTTGATCAGAACTTTGAAATTTCCCGCGCGTCGGAGAGCGTCTCGTCGCCGAGCGCCATAGAGCGGGGCGGCACTCGACGAATCCGAAGGCTTCCCGCCAGATTTTTAGATTAAGACTGATGGTCTTTGGGATAGAGTACTTAAGGTGGACGCACACTTATCCGCGCCGAAGGAATCGACCGCGCCGAACGCGCCGAATTTTAGAATTACTTGTATGAAATCCTATGAAACCTCGCACACCTATCCGCGCCGAATCGTCCGAATCGAGCAGAACCCCAGAAAGAAATCCTAGAAAAATTCGGATGACGTCATCAGATTCGACCACAGAGTATATAATCACTACGATTAGATTCGACCGATGCGGTCGCATTCTATCTATTAGAGTTTGGTCAACGAAAGCTGTCCACGAATTGTTTTCAGAAGTTTTAATATGTCATATGGCAATAATTTAAGACTGCCAAAATTGACACGTTTTGTGGTAGAGTCATCTTGATCTTGTGTTTACGTGTATCACATTTACATTGGTTTTGTTTAAGCAGTGTCCCGCCTTTTTTCTTGGACAGCTTTCGTTGGCCAAACTATACTTCTTCAAAAATGAGTGATTCCAATCTTTCGGCGCGTTCGGCGCGTTCGGCTCGGATAGGTGTGCGAGGCCTCCTTGACTTCGATTCGTTCGGCGCGTTTGGCGCGGATAGGTGTGCGTCCACCTTTATTGGATGCTTGTGCAACGTGTAGAACTGGTAACTTGTAAATTGATTTGAAAACTGAATTAATAGACTTTGTATAATATATCAAACGGTGTTTCATTGGTGTGAACATTAAACTGTCACATTTTTGTTAAAGAATATGTATATCTGGTGGATCGCTATATGGCATCAATGCAATAAATACAATTAATCCGAGAATTTCATAAGTCCTGTTTTATTTTCATTTCAACATAACATTATGTCAAGGTTGACATTACCTGAAGGCAAAAGGCACAACAACAAAAGGAGTTCATAATACAAGAATATAACCACTGAGTCTTCGCTCATTGTCTATTCTCAACATCCACCTCTCTTGAATGTAGAAACTCCGGCCAATATCTTCAGTTCTTTGATTCTGGGCCCATATAAAGATTTTGTAAGCATGTCAGCAATCTGCTTCTCTGAACTGACATGTCGGATATCAATGTTTCCCTCTTGAATGCAGTCTCTGATAAAGAATGCCCTTAGTCTTATATGTTTCGTCCTCTGATGAAACTCTGGAGGGTTTTTCGCTATCTTGATAGCCGATTCGTTGTCCACGCACAGATATGCATGACAATCATCTCCTGTGATATCTTTCAAAATGCGTTTCAGCCATATTATTTCTCTAGCAGTCTCACTCGCTGCGTAGATCTCCGCCTCCGTTGACGATATGGCAACAACGTTCTGTCGTTTGCTATTCCAAGAGATTGCACCTCCGGCAAACATGCAAAGAATGCCTGAGGTCGATCTTCCAGTGTTTGCATCTCCACCGTGGTCAGCGTCACTATAGCACTTCAGGTCAGCAACACAATCTGGTGTGTACTTAATTCCATGATCAATAGTGCCTTTGATGTATCGCATGATCCGTTTTACAATCTGCACATCATCTTTGGTTGGACTGTTTAGATTGCGAGATACCACTGATACGGCATAGGCTATGTCTGGCCTCGTGCCGGTCATTAAATAGGCAAGTGCTCCAACGGCTTGGCGATATGGGAACGTGCTAACTTTGACCTCTTCGTCGTTATTCATCGCCTTCATATCTTCAGCTTTCAATATTGGAGTTGCCACTGGTTTGCATTCCTCCATCCCAAACCTCTCCAGTACTCGGTTCGCATACGCTTCTTGGTGAAGCAGTATTGAGCCATCTGACTGTCTCTCTATCTCCATGCCTAGAAAATAGGTGGCCGGTTTGGTTGTGAGTTTGAATCTCTTTTTCATTTCCTCTAGAAAAAGTGTCGTCTCCTTCTCACTTGTTGACGCTATTAGACCGTCGTCAACGTATAGGGCAAGGATTATCCTTTCTCCCCCTCGCTTTCTTGTAAACAGGCAGGGATCCGATTTACTTTGGTTGAAGCCAATTTGAACTATATAGTCCGTTATGCACCTGTTCCAACATAAGGGCGCTTGCTTTAGCCCATAGAGGCTCTTTTTCAGCTTGAATACCAGCTTTTTATCATTCGCATAACCTTCTGGGGGTTTCATGTATATTTCTTCATTTAGCGTGCCATATAGGAATGCCGTCGATACATCAAATTGTGCTAGACTTAGCTTCTCCTTTGCTGCAACACTCAGTACAGCTCTTATGGTGCTACTTCTCGCTACGGGACTGAATGTCTCGTGAAAGTCAATGTCCTTCTTTTGTGAGTATCCCTTTATTACGAGTCGGGCTTTGTACTTTTCTATTGTACCATCCGGATTCGTTTTTATTTTGAATATCCACTTGCAAGGGATTGCTTTTCTTCCTTTTGGTAACTCCACTAGCTCCCAAGTTTTGTTGTCTTTTAGCGAATTTATTTCACTATCTATGGCTTGTAGCCATTTTTCACGCTCTGAAGAATTCATTGCCTCCTTGTAGGTCTTAGGTTCAGCCATACTGTTAGCCTCTACTGCCATCACATAATCTTTAAATCGATCTGGTGGTCTCAATTTAGATCTGTCTCTCAATGTTCTCTGACCTTCTCTTTCGATCTCATTATTAGAGAGGTTCAAATTCAAATTATTGGCAGGCTCTTCAATAGGCTCTTCCTCTTCATTATCTGAATGAGCTGTTTCATAGTTTTGATCTGAGTTTGCATTCTCACTTTGAGTTAGATTGTCATCTTCCTGATCATCAACATCATTGTATTCAACATCTCTTGATGATGAAGGTTCATTGTCATTCAAGTGTATGTCACTCTGATCTTGATGGCTTTCTGGATTATCTTCATGTCTCTGATCATTAGCATTCCTCTCAATGCTTTCATCTCTGACATGTTGAATCCATGGAAAAGTCCACTCTTTAGAAGTAATCGGCTTTAGTGAAACTATTTTGTCATCTTCTGCAGGTTTTTCTAGAAGTGGCCGCTCATCAAATGTCACGTCTCTAGACCTAGTCAGTTTAGACTTTTCTTTGTTCCAGATCCTGTAGCCTTCGCTTCCTTCGTAGCCAACCAGTATACCCAGCTCTGCTTTCTTTTCAAGCTTCTTTCTGTTAGCTTTAGGTACATGGGCGTAGCATTTGCAGCCGAGAATTCTTAGATGCTTGATTGATGGTTTCTTTCCAAACCACAATTCGTATGGGGACTTATTGGGTACGCTTGATGGTCCAGTGCGATCTAGCACGTACACAACAGCTTCTATCACTTCTGCCCACAGCTTCTCTGGAATCTTTACACGTGCATGCATGATGGCACGCGCTGCTTCTACTATTGTGCGATTCTCTCGCTCTACACATCCAGCTTGCTCGTGAGTGTATGGCATTGTTAGTCTTTGTGTTATGCCGCGTTCTTGAAGGATCCTTTTAAATTCTGCGCTAACAAACTCACCGCCGTAGTCACTGAGTACTTCTTTTACAGTGTGTCCCGCAACTTTAGCTGCAGCTAGAAATTGCCTTAACTTTGATGCTGCTTCAGACTTCTGCTTTAGAAAGTAAACATGTCTATGCCTTGTGTAGTCATCTTTGAACAGAATATAGTATCGATTCTTCCCATATGATGTCGGAAATGGCCCGCATATGTCAGTGTGAACAAGTTCACCAGGTTGAGTGGCTCTTGTTCTTGTTCCAAACTGCAATCTGTGCGTCTTTCCATAAATACAGCCTTCACATAGATCTGACTTGTTGTCATTTATCTTCATTCCGAGCTCAGTTTCAATAACTTGCTTTACGTGTCTTTTATTTTGGTGTACTAGCCTTTCATGATACAGCTGTAGTGGGTTTGTCAGTAATTGGTTTACTTCCAGCTTGTTTGGTCTGATACAGTTAATAGCCAACTTGTATAGGCCTCCGTCAATCTTTCTTGTCCCAATTGCTTTTATCACTCCATCTACTTTGAGTATGCAATGCTTTGGCGTAGATTCAAATGTGCTCTTCGACGATACATCATGCGTTGCAAGAACAGAAAATAGATTTCTCTTGATTTGTGGTACATACCATACATCTTTCAGTAGGAGTTGTTCAACTTTACCGTTGCATTTGGCTACAGCTCGAATATTGCCTTTCCCAATGGCTTCGATGGTTTGTCCATTAGCTGCGGTGACAGTAACATTGTGCGAATCGTCAAAGTGCTCGAAGCTTTCGAAGATGTCTCCTTGATGCGTAACATGGCTTGTCGCTCCGTTGTCGACGTACCAGTTCTTGTCATCGATTGGTAGTTTATCTCCTACAGCTAACACGGTCAAATTTACATTTGTTTTGCTGCACGACGGCTTTGGTGGGCGTCCATCTTCTATCCATTTACGGCATTTGCGAACTCTGTGCCCAGCTAATCCACAGTATTTGCATTTGAAGATTGCTCCTTTACCTTTCGTTTTCTCTGTCTTGACTACTAGTACTTCCTCTTTGTATTCACTTACTTCTTCATTGCTCTTTAAGGCTTTCTCGAAGGTACTTAGCTGTGCAGTTAGATTCTCTATTGTCCTATCCTTTTTGTTTACAAGGAGCCAACTTGACTTGAAAGTAAAGAAATTCTTAGGTAGAGTCCCAAGTATCTTGCAGATCAGCAGTATATCAGGCAGCTTCGCTTGAATTTGGTTATTCAGCTCATGCCATATATTCTTCAATGCAGAAATATGCTTCTTTATGTCATGTTCTGGGTCTTTATTGTAACTAAAGAATTGTAGACACAAATCGTAACTCTTTTCTTCAGCGCACCCACAGTAGAGACGTTCTAGTTCATCCCATACCTCTTTAGCGGTTTCGAAGCGCATAACTTGGTCAAGTACTTCATTTGTCATGTTGTTCGTCAGTAGCGTTAGTACAAGGCTGTCTTTAGCTTGAAATTCTTTCAATTTCTTCTCATAATCAGCTCTTGTTTCTTTTGAATCTATACTCTTTGGTTCCATCGGAACTTTAAATGTCCCATCAATGATCTTCAACGCATCGGGATAACCTTTGAGTACGTTGCGGATTCTGTATTTCCAATGCTTGAAGTCTTTGCCATCACTTAGGCACTCGATCTTCACTTTTGATGCACTTTCAAACGACTTTTCATCCATGGTGAATTTTTCACTTCACAGACGATTTTTCCACTTTTCTACAGTTCACTTTATTTTACTCTGCTACCATGTTAAAGAATATGTATATCTGGTGGATCGCTATATGGCATCAATGCAATAAATACAATTAATCCGAGAATTTCATAAGTCCTGTTTTATTTTCATTTCAACATAACATTATGTCAAGGTTGACATTACCTGAAGGCAAAAGGCACAACAACAAAAGGAGTTCATAATACAAGAATATAACCACTGAGTCTTCGCTCATTGTCTATTCTCAACAATTTTTCCTTATTTGCCATACATGCCTAGATACAGAAATCACCCGTAATGTTGGCTGTAAACACGCAAATTACAATCTGTTTACGAAATCTAAGATTGAAACTAAATCGAGATACGAGTAAACCAATTTACTGATAACCATCTATGTTTTATAAATCGGTACACATCTATCATTTAATAGAGTTACATTAAAAGATACGAATCAAAGTCGTGAGGGAAGTTTTGAGTATGAATGTGGACGGGTATAAGAGTAGAGGAAGACCAAAGAAACGATGGATGGACTGTGTGAAGTATGATATGGCTAGAAAGGAGGTGTCTGATGAGATGATGAGTAATATAGAAGTACCTATAGAAGAAGACGACATGCTTCAAATGAATTGGGAAAAGGGCAAGAGAATTACGACATTAAATGATAGGAATCTATTGACGTGGAGTTTTTGTTGAGTTCAAAGCGTTATTTGGTTTTGCCGAAGTCGGCAGGATTTGTGTTCTGTTGAGGGGCTCATTCTTTGGTAGGTAAAGAAAGAAGAAAGAAAGAAAACATATTTATTTGGCTTATGCCGCAAGCGAACACAACATAACAAAAATAGGAATTAAATAAAAAACTAAACAATAAAAAGTAAATTAAGAAACTTAAAACTGTACAGAAAACAAAGGAGATAATATTGTGTGTCTCACGGCTGCGCCAAAAAGGCCCAGTTCAGCAAACTGCCGAGCAGCTAGTGCCCGACGCTGGTTTTCAACTGGACGTAAAATAGTTTTGTGGTGTGAGTGTTCAAATTAGATTTGTGTATGTGTGAATAGATAGATAAGTACTTTAAGAACTTTGCAACCCGTTTGGACCCCGCGTAGTTTGTTACAGCCCATTCCTTTTCATAGAGAGGTGGCCTGTGTCTTAGCAGTAGGATCGTTATATACTGATTATGCTAAGAACTAACTAACTGCTCCGTTGTTCTCGCACTCGGTTCTGGGTTCGACTACCGGGTCGGGTTTTTTCTCAATAGAAGTTACCAGCTCATCATTATCATAATTGTTTTAATATCTATAAGAGGGAATGAACTTGGCCCGCGTGGTATCCACCGTCTTCATTTTTTTTGGTTTTAGGACCGGTTTCCTCACGATGTTTTCTTGAATTCGATGGCTAATCTGCGCTATAATTGGCCACCGTGCGCTGAAACGGTTAGGAGGACTGATAATAAGAAATTCGAAATGGAGGGTACCCGTTTAAACAATCGCACTATTGCGACAAATTAGTTTAAACCTCGTTATAGATAAATAGTTCATACATCCGTATCGGATATACCTACATCGAAAGTCCGTATTTCACCCATAATCTAGCTAAAACATTAAATAATAATCAATGGTGTCGATTCTGTTGTGCACAAATTAAACTTAAATTAGGCTATTACTATCTTTTTCTCACTAATAAAACGAGAAAGAGACGGACGTCATTTAGAGCTGTCAAATTTAATTCGAACTAATATTTCCATACAATTGAAGGGTGCACGTAAAAACATGTCGACTAAAAATACGGTGAAGCGCAAGGCTTAAACTAGTTTGACATCTCTAACTTAGTTCATAGCTATGACCGTCCTTTTCTCGCGCTGCCTTTTAGTAAAAGATAGCGATAGTCTAAATTAAGTTTAGTTTGTGCACATCAGAATCGACACCATTATCGGTTTATAAATACCAAGTAAGATTGATCAAATTCTAGGATTAATCTATACTGACATTTAATTTTAGTGTAATCTAAATAGATTAACAACTACATAAAAACATTAGAAAATCCGGATCTCGGGATATCTATGAATTTGATAAGAAACAGTTAAGCTTATTACATACTCATTACTAGCAGACGTCACTCGGTTTCACCCGTGGTGTTACCGGTCCCGTGGGAGCACGGGTATAAAACCGACCCCAATGGGGCAGCGGTAGTGAGGCTGCCTTACGTTCTTAGGGCCCTGGGTTCGAATCCCGGCAGGAGCAAATGTTTGTGTGATGAGCATGGACATTTGCTTCCGAGTCATGGATGTTTAAATGTATGATAATTAAGTATTTACAAACAAAAAAGTATATAAATGTAGTCTATCAACTATCTGGTGATCACCTACACAAGCCTCGTTGCTTAGTGTGGCACTAGATGGCGCGGTGTGTATTGTCCAGCGATATTTATTCATTTATAAAATATAGCCTACGTTACTCAGTGAAGACATAGGTGAAGACGTGGCTGTCTAATGATGAAAGGATTTTTAAAATCGGTCTAGTAGTTGCAGAGTTAAGTCGTAACAAACACACAAACAAAAAATTAAGTTTTGAGTTTTTGTTTGTGTTTGTCCTCTTTATAATAATACTATAGCTTCTGCCAGCAGCTTCGCCCGCGTGAAGTTTGATAATTGTCCCATAGGATCTTACTATCGGGATAAAAAGTATCCTATGTGTTAATCCAGGTTATAAACTATATCAGTCTTATTACAAAACGTGGTCTTAAAAATAGTACAGGGTTTAGTACTAGGTCTAAACCATGAACTTGAAAAAACGTTAATACAAAACGAAGTTTATCGCTAGTCCTAGAACTATCTATGGTACCAAAGTTAGACCATCGCGACCCCTAGTTTAACTATGGTACTAAAATGTCAAACGTCAAATTCAGTCAAATTCTTAACTTTGAGGTTAGCAAATTATCTTTCGGAAAGTATTATTTTGTGATAAAAACCAAAAATGGATATTAATATGGAAGATTTGGATGTGTTGGATATACTTGCTAGTTCCCGGGGACCCAACAGAGTTCGTCAGCGACGAAATCCATTTGAATTGCCTGACGCAGATTTTCGATATAATTAAAGATTTACTAAACGTTTTGGCGAAAGGACTGTCGATTTAGTACGTGAAGATTTATTGCACACACGATCTCACCACAAAGAACTGTACCTTTACTTGTTTTAATAATCTTGATGTTTTTCTTGTCTTGAGTTTACTTTTAAGTAATTGTAACATAGACATTTCGTTAACATTACTCGAATTACGCGCGCCGCCAAGTTCACTTCGTTATACGTGCTAGCTCGATAGTTGTTCCAAACCAGAACAATTAAAAATAATTGTGAACATGCATTAAAAAAAAACACAAGTCGAAATATTTAAATACCTTTAAATAACAAAGCTTTAATTTTTATCACTACAAATAAAAATTTATAAAATAGTTTTTCTTTAATTTACGTAACAACATTGTGTAAAAAGGAGCGGCACATAGAACGCTGAACGAATGAATGAATGGTTTAAATATTTTTTTGCTTATAATCTGTGGATAATGTTTGAACTAGGGACTATCTTTGGTACTAAGTAGTCCTCTGTTGGTCTACGATTTGTAATACGAATGTAAGAACTAACGTTAGTACCGTACTAAACCAAGACCTTTTAGTTCTGGTTTAAACCTGGTACTTACGGAAGTTTTTATAATAAGACGGTATGTGTGCAAAATTTCATCCAAATCCGCTCAGTAGTTTTTGCGTGAAAGAGTAACAAACATCCATCCATACATACGCACAAACTTTCGCATTTATAATATTATTAGGATTAGCTTAGACTACATACGTACATAACATCACGCCTGTAAACGCAGAAGAGTAAGGCAGGGTTGTATCTACTGACTAAAACCCATCCATGTTCCTTCGCCATTTATGTAAAAAAAAGGGTTGTATCTTCTAGTAGTACCCCCACATTTCTTCAGTTGTATAAGTCCTAAGTATACAGGGTGTACACAACCTCATCACGAAGCCGACCACCAAGCATTCAGTACATCAAACTAAGTAACTTTACGCAAAAATTTGCGCTGGGAAACGACTTTTTTTTTGGGGTGAAAAATCATGTTTTGTGGTAGAACTCAATGTAACGAACTTAAAACATAGTGTTGATGAATGGGTTGATTAGTACGGGGGTCGTAGAGGTGTTTACAGTAAAATCTTACAATAAAAACTTGTGTAAAAAAAAAACTTATCAAAAAGTCGGAACTTTGACCCCCAATATCTCCGCAACTAGAAGGTTCCCAGGTATGGTGTAGAACCAAAAAATGATCGCAATGACGGGGAGAACAAGTGCCTTTCGGATTCGTTAAGACGTGTTTTACACCCTTTATAAGAATTCCTAATGGAAAAACACACACTGCCCGACCCGGGAATCTAACTCAAGATCCTATGCTCAGTATTTCACTTGCGACCACTCACTCGGCCTAACTACCAAGATTATTAATCGTTTACTAAATTACACAATCCAGCGGATTCCCGCAGCCTTCACCGGGTCATCGGTTTACCTAGTGGGAGGCCTTCCAACGCAACGTCTTCCCGTTCGCGGTCGCCACTCCAGAACTTATCGGCCATCCGTTCTGCGAGCAATGATGTGATGTATATTTTATGCGTATTTTCTCCTCCACAGCAAAAGTCCTGACCACCTTGTTCCTGCTGAACGTGGCTCTCGCAGCAGAGGTCCCGAAGAAGGACGCCTCGGAAGAACCCATTCACAAAGCCTTCGATCCCAATGTAGACCCCAACGAACTTAGCTGCGACCCAGCAGGACAAGTAAGTATCTTAAGGTTGATGCTCCAAGGTAGCCCGCGAAATTCAAACTTTCTTTGACCTTGAAAAATTCGTTCATCGACTCTTATGAATTTGGAGGGCTGTATTGTTAGTCGTTAATTACATGCCGAGTTTCCTCCGTGCCTCAGAAAGCACGTTAAGATGTTGGTCCCGGCTGTCATTTGTCCATCTTTGGCAGTCGGTACAGGTAGTCAGTGGTCCAAAAAGTCTGACAACCAGTTTTACCCAGTACTTATCGTATTACCCAGTATTAACTGGGTTGTGGAGGTCAGATAGGCAGTAGCTCCATGTGAAATACTGGTATTCAGCTGCATCCGGTTAGACTGGAAGCCGACCCCAACATAGTTGGGAAAAGGCTAGGCAGATGAGCGTGAATCCTGTTTGGTAACATCGCATAAAAACTGTCGAATTTCGCCCTGTGTCAACATTTTACAGAATTTTACTGAACGAAATTATGAATTCTTTTTCTGAGTTGTATTTTAAAATATGTGTTGATTTTATATTGCAATCATTAATACCATGACACTGACTTAAATATTAATTTAAAAGCTTCGAAATGCCATATTGACCCCTGAAACTATCACAACACCGAATACAATGGGTTCATGCAATTTTTTGTAATGCATCTTACAGCGATTTGACATAATATGCATTTATTAATCAAAATAGCAAAATATTTGATAGCTATTTGCGCCGTTATCAACATTCAGAATGTACAGCCTGAAAAGAATCATAATATGCCTGTCCTTCGATCAGATGCTGCTAATTGAAGGGCAGGCAGAAGTTTGGAAAACTCCCGACACACGAAGTATACTTAAGTACATTATTTTACTTGTCAAGCCCTTTCATTTGATACTCATAATAAGGGAGTTGTTAAAAAAAAATGTACTTCACCATTTTGTGGTGGCGGCCATCTTGGATTTTAAATGTATTATAGCGTATAGTATTCTACGAGTCAAGCCCTTTCATTTGATACCCATATTGAGGGAATTGTGAAATATGTACTTAATCTGCCATTTTGTGGCGACGGCCATCTTGGACCGATTTTCATCAAACGTAGCTAAGAACGTTGACGTTGCCGACCCGAATGGCGTAGTGGTAGTGACGCTGCCTTTCGTTCTCAGGGTCCTGGGTTCGAATCCCGGTAGGAGCAAATGTTTGTGTGATGAGCATTGGACATTTGTTTCCGAGTCATGGATGTTTATATGTATAATAAGTATGTATTTACAAACAAAAAGTATATATGTAGTATATCAACTATCTAGTGTCCACGACACAAGCTTTGCTTAGTGTGGCACTAGGTGGCGCTGTGTGTTAATGTCCAGCGATATTTATTTTATTTATTTATTTTAACGCTCCCGACTGATTCACCTATCAAACAAAAAAAAATCAAAATCAAAATCGGTTCATTCGTTCGGGAGCTACTATGCCACAGACAGACACACACACACGTCAAACTTATAACACCCCGTCGTTATTGCGTCGGGGGTTAAACATACTGTACTTTTTGGAAACAAATCATTTAAATTCAACTTTAAAATACGGTCTATAACCACTGCGTCTATACCTATCACTCCAAGTTACCAGATACGAAGGACTATCTTTACCATGAACATTTTCTTTCAGATCTTCTTACTCCTGCCTCACTTCACCGACTGCACCAAATTCTACATGTGCGCCCACGGAGAGGAGGTCGAGTTCGTCTGCCCGGGAGGACTGATCTTCGATTTTCAACTGCAGGTAATTCGAAAATTCTTTTCATAACCTGTGTTCTTATTCTTGTGCCTCTTCAATTACCTACTGAAGTTTGGCATCAACTCAGAATATTTTCACCTTTTCGTTTGTGAAGTAGAACAGGGTCAACCAAAGTTGTGATTCCGTCCGTTGGCGAATTTCAGGCGAAGATAATGCGGTTTTGCAGTTACAGCAATCTATAATAATACTAAGTACTATTTACTAATAATACTTCATCACCAAGCATTATTTTGCGCCCACCAATTTTTCTACCAAATATAATGGCTTTTTGATCGTTTACTGTACCGCCTTTAGCTAAAATGTTGCGTGGCAAGGCTTTTCTATTAAAGTACAGCGTAGTCCCACGGTGGGAATCGGTGGGTAGTAACGATCTCCACAGGGTGGCTGGTAACAGCTGGATGAGAGCTATGGGAGCGATCTTGTATGGGGTAACTCTACGTTCGAAAAAAAAGTATTTAAAACCCAAAAGAAATAATCAGAGCCATTTACTGCGTTGGACCTCTCGATACATAAAGAAAGAAAGAAAGAAAAAGCATTTATTAGCCCGCACAAGACCAAACACATCAAATAAATAAATATCGTTGGACATGCAATAATTAATATCGTAATACCGAATACATAGTTTTAGATGTAAAAAAAAGTATTTGGGAACTTGCCAAATGCCTTTATTACACCTGAAACGTTAACAGCATCAAATTTAGGGTTTTGATTGCAATTCATATTCAATTTTTAGTGCACTACAGAGCCATATTTCTTATTTTCATACAGTAAAATTGCAAAATTAACTAAAACATGTAAATATTTGACAGCTATTTGCGACGTTGCCAACTTTTGGGATACGCGCTCTTATTGCGGTTTACAGAATACATCTACATATCAAGTTTCAACAGCATAGTTCTTATAGTTTCGGAAAAAAGTGGCTGTGACATACGGACGGGCAGACAGACAGACATGACGAATCTATAAGGGTTCCGTTTTTTGCCATTTGGCAACGGAACCCTAAAAACGTCACAGTGCTGGTATTCTGATAGGGCCCAATAGGGACCTACATGTAGATCTCGTCACTACTGGAACTCGACACTACAAAACACACTCACGGTATCACCAGGTCTTGTGGAGTCCAGTATTACTAACCCACACACTAACCTCGTATAACTTTGTGAACTAGACCTGCAACTGGGCGTGGGCCACCACCTGCCAGCTGAGAACACCTAAAGATGAAGATGAAGGGTCTGGAGACGAGGCTGACAGTCTGATCGGACTCTTCAGTGATGAGCTGGAGCAGCAGGCTGTTGGTAAGGATCATCTGCAACTACTCTTTAAAACTGAACGTTATGCAATGTGTAAATATGGCATAGTGTTACATGGCTCTTTTGGCTATAGTAGGTATGACAGGGGGGTATCTGAGTACCTAATCTCAGTGTCAGTTTTTGTGCCACCCATGAGCTTGGCTTTAGATGCCATCGAAAAATATATCTTTCAGACATGCTGATTTCTTCACGATGTTTTCCATCACCGAAGCAAGTGATAATTGTACAATACGCACATGAATCCGCGAAAAATCAAAGGTCTTCTGTTCGAACTTGAGACCTTTGACGGGTTGAGACCACGTGCCAATAGATTCATAAACAACGATAAATATTCTACTTTTAGGAGCAAGACTGAGGATGTTTTTGCTTGAATTCAAATAATTCCCTTGGATGTGAGTGAAATCACGGGTAGTAGTGAAATAGTGGCAGTTTGGTTCACTTGATGGTGAATGCGGTCCTGCCCCCGTATTCACAAACAATTCGAATTAATTTCGATTCGACAGGTCGTATGTCTTTTTTGGCACAACGATAACGAGCGAGATAGACATAGTATACGACTTAAGAGGCCTGCGGAGTATGCGAATTTCATACAAACGTAATATTTATTTATTTATTTAAAATAGGTGCACCAACAGTACATACATAAAACATTTATAATTAAAGGTCCATTTGGTATGGTTCTAATGTACGTACCAATTATAGGTGTACACAACATTCATAACAAAATAAAGTAACTATGACTTAAAACTAAAAAAGAGATCAAATAACAGACTTACAATAACACACTTAAAATAATAAAGTATTAAAATCAAATAAAATAACAGAATTTAAATATAAAGACTGAAAACAAAAATAAAAAATTAAATAATTACTTAAGGCTATTTAAATGTCGGTTCAAATGGGAGCGCAACAGGGTTTTGAACCTGGGTAGGGAACCAAAGAACACATCCAAGTCAGGCAATTTTGAATTGAGTTCGTTTTGAAATTGAATGCACATTCTTGATATTGGTGAGTGTCTCCCGATGTTACTTCTACTGGTTGGCGGTTGAAATAGTCTAGAAATTGGCTGTCTAGGACGGTTACCAAAACAGTTTGTAAATCAAACATATTTTTAAGGTAGTGTGTATTTATTTTTATTAGATTACAGAATATATAGGTTCCCAAGCACATATTTCGAATGTACACCGATTTAAACAAGAGTAATGAGAAAAATATTTTTTCTATGGAAATAAATATTTTGGTTTTACGTTTGTATGAAAAACGCATGCTCCGCCGGCCCCTTAAGCACCTCATACAGTGCAAAGACTGAACAAAATAAAGTGTATGTGCTGTCTATCACGGCATTCTCAACTTTCAGACTTTGGCAATAACATATGTTTTTGTCTACAGACACCGTAGCGAGCGTGCGCCCCATTTCTCCAATCATGGGCAGGTACAACGGCGTCATCAACTGCGCGAGACCTGATGCTGCCGCCAGACAAGTGGCTTATAAGTAAGTAGAGCAATTCACCCCGCAGCGGCTGACGTAACAACCACTTTGTAGTGCAAGCTGATTAGAACTTTATTCTAACAGCATTTCAAACGAAGTTTGAACCACCACAAATAGAGTTGCTAATTTAGCTCGTATAGGCGCCTTAAGGCGACTACATGAGCTAAACGCGAGTTTTATAATTACTAAAAGTATATGATTCACTGCTATAAACAAGACCAGAAAAAAATATGATATTCATCAGGATATATGCTAGTATGATAGTGTTTTGAAAACATAATACAGTTAATTTGACTCGATAAAAAAAACACGAACTTACTCGTATCTCTAAAAATTTCTTTCAACAAAAAAAAAAACATACTAATAATATACATCCGATCATTCTGATTTTTTGGCAAATTATTAATATTAGTATCACAGTGTTTTAGTTTTTTAGTCCAATCAATAGATTTTTTGTAAATCGATCGAAACCACTCATTTCGCACTATTTGGCCCGCAGTGACTGACGTAACAACCACTTTGTAGTGCAAGCTGATTAGAACTTTATTCTAACAGCATTTCAAACGAAGTTTGAACCACCACAAATAGAGTTGATAATTTAGCTTATCTAGTCGCCTTATAGGATGTAAAAATACCCTTAACGAAGCCGAAAGGTTCAAAGGCTCAAACCCAGCTGGTTATAAAAGTGTTATTGGTTTTTTCCTCTCAATAATCTCCCTTTAGTCCAGATTCTGTTTTTGTACCAGTTTAATGACAGTCTCCTTGGTCCCCTGTTGCATGTTACTTAATTATCTACTCAGAGTCATCATCTTCTTTTCTTAGCCTTTTCCCAACTATGTTGGAGTCGGCTTCCAGTCTAACCGAATACAGCTGAATACCAGTATTTTACATGGAGCGACTGCCTATCTGACTTCCACAACCCAGTTAGTACTGGGTAATACGATACCTCTTGGTAAGACCGGTTGTAACGACTGTCAAAGATCTACATATGTCAGCCGGGACCAACGGCTTAACGTGCTTTCCGAGGCGCGGAGGACTTAGAACAATTAATAATAGACCATTTTCTTCCTTCAGGGGTGACTGCCAAAGATACTGGAGGTGTGACGCAGGAGTCCCCCAAGTGGCATTCTGCTCCGACGGTCTATTCTTCAATGAGCACACCCAGCAATGCGACTTCGAAGCTAACTCTAAATGCGTTCTGTTACAGGAGGACGAGTTGAAGAGTGAATTTATAAGATACGACCAATAATTGACTGCAGACTTTCTGATAAGTTTTAGAGTGTAATGCAGACTTGATTTTTCTGGCATGATTTTGATACCTTTCTGCTATTGGTACAGTATGACCATTTTAAGTGAGCAGTTTTAAAGGCGCTGATTGTAAAGAAAAAATGCATCAATATGTCAAAATTGGTCCATTTATTTTAGTTCTGTGTTTTTCCACCTGCTCAGATAAGTTGGCTGAAGTGTTAGTGTTTCCAGATGGGTACTAAATTCAAAATTGGTACGTTATAAAATAATTGGCAACATTGTTCCACCCATGGTCTGTGCAAGTTCCATTTCAAATTCCCATGATGATTTTTGTTTGTTTCTAAAGATTCACATGACATTTTGCAGTTAGGTATCAAAATAATGTAATTCAACTTAATTTGATAGAATATCTGATAACTCAAATAGTATAATACTTGCTGGTTCAAGTATACAATTTTGTGTTGTCATTCTCTTTCGGCTTCTTGTCTGACTACGCTCTAAATCACTCTGCAACTCTGCAAAAAGTATTATTAGTGATATAAAATAAGGTGTAAGTCATTTTGCAGAGTGCAGAGTTCATTTCGCTGATAACTTAAATAAGCTCCTGGTTTCCAAAAGCCTATTGAATTTACTCGCCCATCTCAGTGAAATAAGATTGGCTTTTGCAAAAGCTGTATAGTTTTACCGATGACAGCTGTCAAATGAGTTTGACAGCTGTCAATTTTTGTACCAGCTTTTCGGGAATCGGGTGTAAATTTTCATATTGTGTATGTAGATCTTGTAAACTGTAAATTAAAACATGTAATAATACTAATTTTTATACCATTGTGTTAAGTTTAATTATTGTATTATTTAAGTATTTGTTTTTTTATCCGACTGTACAGTGTAACTGTGTGCCTAATGGTTAAATTATAATATTTAATATTATTATGTTTTAATAAAAAAGAACAAAATGTTATTTGAAAGGCTTTTTTTTATTTATTTTTTCCAAAACAAAACAAAACATGACATAATAGACTATTTAAACTTTTCCCATAGTGAAAACGAAAATTACCCACAACAAAATTATGTCAACGTATTTTTTAAGTAGATCGTTGATCGCAAAAGCGGTCATTGCCCTTTCCCTAATATCTCTTTGTACGAACCAAAACAAACGAACCATAATACCCATCGCTATTAAATGTTGATATAGATAGATGACGATTGAAGAATATGTTTGATTTTCATACTATTTTGGTATTACGCTTGTATGAAAAAGCGCATGATCCGCCGGCCCCTTAAGACCAAATTGTAGAAGATTAAGAACTTTAATAATAATGTAGGTGTCAATGACCGCTATTACGATTTTAACTGGCAGCAATCGGGTTGGCCGGTGAAAGCTGAAAGCAGATGGAGCTAGCATAGTTTGTTCCCAATCTGACCAATGAGGTCAAGCCATTTTGAATTATAAAATGACATTACCATATTTTCTACCAATGACGATGCTTGGAACAAACTATGCTAGCGCCATTAGTTTCACAGTTGTCATCCCTATTAAAGTACTGCAATCGAAAAAACTGACGGTTGACGACTTTTCACTTTGCGATAGCAGGTAAGTATTTTATGAGACAAAATAAGAAATCATCAGCGAATTGACGTTTAACTTTGATTACTCATCTCAGAAAGGTGACACTTTATGTCTTAAGCAAAACTAATTTGTATTATCGATTGATTAATATAGGTTTTATGACTTTTATGCGTGGACGAAACTTTGAAAAAAATAAATTGTAAGTAATAACGTAAAAGCTAATTAGGTTCAAGGTTGATTGGGAAAAATGTTCAGTTTCGGATAGCTTGATGTAGCTTAACTTTAAGGGTCTACCTCTCGCTAACGACCTTGACCGAGTGGGAGGAGCTTAGCAATAGCGTCTACCCGTGTGTGAGAGTGGTCAGCGATACTCTGCCGCCCGTCGCCCGCTAGAGCCCTCGCGTCGACGCGCACCAAGATTATTCGAAAAAACCACCCAACTTTATACATAACTAGCGGACGTCCCGCGGTTTCACCCGCATAGTTCCCGTTCCCGTGGGAGTACGGGGATAAAATATATCCTATGTTACTCGTGGATAATGTAGCTTTCGAATGGTGAAAGAATTTTTAAAAACGGTCCAGTAGTTTTTAAGCCTATTCATTACAACCAAACAAACAAACAAACAAAGTTTTCCTCTTTATAATATTAGTGTAGATGTAGATAATTGTATTTCACATGATGGTGGCCGTTGCTTGTCACATTTTTTACGGCCTTTATGATGGTGTAAATTTTATTGTTAACTCAAATGAAATTAAAATTAGACCATCATTTAGACTCTTGCCTTTGCGATTTTATTAGATGCAATAAAGTGCAAGTAATCATGTATCGGACGGCTGAAATATCTAGATCAAAGTGTGAAAAATGTAATATATTTTTTTCAGAATTTATCCGTGCTATATCTACATTATTTATCTACGAATAAAACAATAAAAAAACGTCTCACTCAAGGTCGTTGGCGTGAACTGTGCTAGTTTCACTTAGCATAGAAAACAACGAATAAGTCCTATTTTTTCTTTACAAGGGAAATTAAACCATATTATAACTTCAAAAAGTTTATTTTTAGGCTGTCGCTGCTTTACTCATTTTTGTTGAATAGGTCGGGAGCCGGTACATCAACCTTCTCGTACGGGTAGTAGGGGTGATCTTGCCAGAAACTGGGGAACACTACCCTGTAGTCCTTGTTGAATTTACCTGAAATAAAAACAATAAGATAAATAAATCAGTCTTAATTGTCAGGGCTGTGTTAAGTGGCAGTGGGCAGGGCACATTGCTCGCAGAACGGATGGCCGATGAGACTGAAAAGTTCTGAAGTGACGACCGCGAATCGGAAGACGTTGCGTTGGAATCCTACCACTAGGTTGACTGATGACCTGGTGAAGGTTGCGGGAATCCGCTGGATGCGAGTCGCACGGGACCGGTCAATGTGGCGACACTTGGGGGAGGCCTATGTCCAGCAGCGGATGCCTTTCGGCTGAAATGATGATGAATGATAACTTACTCAAAGTCTCCATTTCTTCCTTGGTCAGTTCGAAGTCAAACACTTCAATGTTCTCCTCCACTCGATTCTTCTTCACTGACTTGGGGATAGGAACTACTCCTCTTTGGACCTGAAAATAGGCATTACAGATTGTTGTGAGTGTGAACACTTGTATTTTTTGGCATAACATAAAGGTGCTCCCTCACGTTACAGATTCGAGCAATACCTCAGTGAGGGAAGAGCACCGAGCATTACAGTGCGCATTCGATGATTTGTACAATTTGTAAAATTAATATTGCCGCGCTCAGCACAACGACCGCTTCGTCTGACATTAAGGAATCAACTGAAATATTAAATTACAGATGAATGCTCGTCAAATTAGGGAGGCAGTACCGTAATGTGCTCGTCAAATTAGGGAGGCATCACCGTAATGTAATGCTCAAAATCGAATATGAAATATTACATTACAGGCGAAAGCTTGAGGTTAGGGAGCACCTTTAGGCAATTTTAAAGAGGAAGACCACAGAAAGGCGGTATGCTGGGCTTAGACAAGTGCCAGGAGTGATGTGGAGCAGAGTGGCTCAAGGAAGATACGAATGGAAAAGGCTGGAGGAGGTAGCGAACAGATCTGTAGACAGTATCATTCGAAGAAGAAAATTCTAATTGTATTAGTTATGCTGAAGTAATTCGATCTGAATAAAAGTCCATATTATTGTAAAGCAACTATAACGTCGAAGTCCCTTTTAATTTGTAGGTCCGATCAGGCTGTATGTTGAACAAAAAGGTGGTAGGAAGGAACCAAAGCCTGGGTAGCCCGCGAAATACTACTTCGCTATTTCATGAAAAAGTCATTCAATGGGATTAAATGAACTTAGGTGGTTTTACTGATTGGTGATTTTAATGACTATAACTACATAATTATGTCATTAAAATCACCAATTTGTTACGGTCATGAATCATAGTTTAATTAACATACAACCTAGCACTGGCCTCCAAATTGCAAAAACCGTTGAAATTTGAATTTTGCGGGCTACCATGGCGCTTCCAAATCAATACGATACTCACCAAATATCTCAACACAATTTGTGGCACTTTCTTTCCATACTTCTTGGCTAGCTCCACAAGCGTGGGGTCATCAGCTCGGGGGGCTGGGGGTCCAGACTCCCTGCTGAACAGGGAGCCGAACGGGGTGTAGGCCATCACCACGATGTCCTTGCTCTTGCAGTAGTCAAGCAGCTGGTTCTGGGCTAGGTTCAGGTTTACCTAGAGATTGAATAAGTTAGTAGACAAAATGGTAGAAAAACTGGCCAGATGTCAGTCGAACTCATGCATGAAGGGTTCCATCGTACGAGTACTAAGGGGGACTTCCCAAATACTACGATGAATACGATTTTCTACTTTTAATTTTGTTTTATCACTGAAACCAGGTCCATTTGTTCAGCAGTCGCGGTGGCTGGGGTACCTGCTAAATTAGCAAGTCTATTTGTGGTGGTTCAAACTTCGTTTGAATTATTAATAGAATAAAGTTCTAATCAGCTTGCACTACGAAGTGATTGTTACGTCAGTAATTGTCGCCTAATAAATCATTTTAGATCAAAATGCCAATTGTATACTTTGTAAAGAAAAAAGTGACAAATATTTGTGTAAAAAAAGAAAGCTAAAACTTAATGCTGCTTAGGAGTGAAGAAAAAATGCATAAATTTGATTGTTTTTTTCATGTAGTAACAATAAAGTTAGAATTATTTCAATTAGCGTCTAATAAGCAACATGTACTTTTTTATATTCACTCATCAAAGAGGAGTTACATGGAGAAAACCTCTCGTTAGGGGTTACCACCGCCTTCAGGCCTCTTTTGAAAAAGATTGCCCTAAGTATATCTAGAACATTGAAACTATTACTGTTATTTATTGTCAATTTTTACCGTCCAAATTAATTTGTGCTTTGTAAAGTTTGTGAAGTGATGGTCTGAGACACAGGTACAAATAAACCTAGTACGGGCAGCGACCTACCTAACATTTGAATTCCACATTATCGTTACTTGCAACTGTAAAATATGTTTTAGTTATAGTTTACATATAAGCACTAAATATTATAATAATAATTGTTTAAAATAACACAACTGCGCCTAAATGTCACCGTGAAATTGTAAAACCCGTTAGATTGTAATCTATCTAGCGAGGTTGTTAACTCGAAAGATTGTCAAACGAACATACGGCTTACACAGCATTACAGCATTATTTTTCGGTAGATTATAATCTATCGAACTGAAACCGTAATATTGTGAAATGCATGCGACGGAAGTCTCTCTGCCCCCATAACTACCTACCTTAACTACCTACGGGGTGACTTGGGGCACCCCGACGTTAGGTTAGTTAGGTTCCTTAGTAGACATCGAGACTACGCAGACTACGCTTTTTACGCGAATATAGTGTTTTGAGGTTTTTCTTAGGAATGGTGCTGCATTACTTTTTCATGGGAGTGGTACCATGGAGCAAGGGGGACCTCCCCCTTCCTTCCTCCCCTAAAACCGCGCGCGTTGAGTTCCGTCGCAAACATTTCACAATATTACGGTTTCACTTCTACAGATTATAATCTACCGAAAATAATGCGTCATATTGTAAGCAGTAAGTTCAGTTGGCATATTTCGACAGTTTACAATCTCGCTAGTTATATTACAATGTAACGGTTTGTACAGTCTGACGCTGACATAAAGGGTGTAAAACATCTCTTAACGAAACCGAACGGTTTTTTTTTTACACCATACCTGGGATTCTTCTAGTTACGGAGAAATTGGGGGTCAAAGTTACAATTATTTGACAAGTTTTTTTTTTAAATACAAGTTTTTATTGTAAGATTTTAAATACCTTCACGACCCCCGTACTATTCAATCAATTCATCAGCACAATGTTTTAAGTGCGGTACATTGAGTTATACCACAAAACGTGACGTTTCACCCAAAAAAAAAAATCCCCGCAGTATTTTTTGCGTAAAGTTACTTAGTTTGATGTACAGAACGCTTGGTTGACGGCTTCGTGATGAGGTTGTTAACACCCTGTATATTTTTGTAATACTTACTTAATAAAATAAATTATTCTTATTCTTCTTACCTCAACCTGCAACACGGTAGGTTTAACTTCACAGTTAGCCAGTAACCTCTCAATCATACTGACGTTGAAGTTAGATATGCCTATAGACTTGGCGAGGCCGAGCTTCTTGGCTTCCTCCATTGCCTTCCAGGTGTCTACGTAGTCGATCTCCAAGTCATAACCGCTGTGGTCGGGCTGGAATGACAAAAAAAAGGAATTTTTAAAAACCTAACATCATCATCTGGCTAGCCTTTTCCCATTATGTCGGAGTCGGCTTCCAGTCTAATTGCATGCAGCTAAATACCCGTATTTTACATCGAGCGACTGCCTCCATAACCCAGTTAGTACTGGGTAATACGATACCCCTTGGTAAGACTGGTTGTCAAATTTCGGACCACTGGCTATCTGCAACGACTGTCAAATATCTGCAAATGACAGCCGTAGCCAACGGCTTACGGGTTTCCCGAGGCACGGAGGAAACTCTGTCCCTGAACTAACCTAGGCAAACGCGCCCTAACCTAAAAATCGACCCGAGAGGCTGTGATAATTTAGACACGAGGTTTTCGAATTTTGAAAAGGGTGACATCAACGTAAAATACACTTATGTTTTCCGAAGGAATACTGTAGTGTGTGACCACTTAAAGTTTGCAGTTCATGGTGGCACCTGCTTGTCTTGAAAAAAATGCTTCGACTTGTCCTACTTGGTACATTTATTTTACTTCTGTGTTTACTCACTTTTGATTCATTGATTTTTAACGTCACGCATACCCGAAGGGTGCATCAAATATTAGCTGTTTGACTACATTTATAGGTAAAAAATTGGCAAAAAAGTCAACACACTTCAAATAGCTCTATTGCTGTTCTCCGGCGACTTAGGAATGTAATTTTAGAAAAAAAAATGAGGTTCTAATCATTAGCTACATATTGGGGGTCAAATACAGTACTACTTAGTTACAACTTTTTGACAAGTTTTCTAGTTTTTACTGTAAGATTTTCACTATAAACACCTCCACGACGCCCATAGGTACTATTCAATCCATCCATCAGCACAATGTTTGCGTCTGAGTGCGTTACATTGAGTTCTACCACAAAATATGATTTATCACCCCAAAAAAAAGTTGTTTCCCAGCAATAATTTTTGCATTTGATGTACAGAACTCAGGTACAGAATGCTTGGTTGAAGGCTTCGTGATGAGGCTGTTTATACCATGTATACTTGAATTCTGTTGGGTTTACGCCCAGAGTTCCACACTATATATGAAAATCTAATAAATATTGTGCAATTAGCACAAGCATTGAAAATCTGATAAAAACATTCAAATCATGCAGATCAGCGCCATTTTAGAATTCCAAAGTTCATGAAGCTTCGATTCACGTTCTAAATTCAAACATATGACACACAAGGATAATTTGTTCAGAAAAAAATAAATAAAAGCAAGCCATGTAAATGCATAGATAAAATAATATAGATCATTATCTTTTTAATTAAAATATTGTTTCAAAATGATTGATCGGCAGCGGGTTTTTTGAAATGCAACGATTAGAAATTATAGACATTGTAGAATTTGCGTATCAGTTTCTTGCTCATACTTTTTTGTATGCAAATAATATTTTTATCGGCTAATCTGGAATCTGAACATGCAATCTTTAATATTTTTTTAATTGTATTAGATTTGTAGATTGTGTAGGATAACTGTGGACAATTCGAGACATAGGCACGCGATGTGACGTCAGACGTAGGTAATGCGTCAAGTGAACGTGATTATTTAAACGTGGAAAACACGAGTCAAATGCATTGTGTTTTGTGGTTATGCAAGATAATAGTTATTTGTTATGTAACAAGAGTGCAAAGTTGTTTATTAACCTCGTGCAAATTTTTGATGACCGAGCAAGCGAAGAATTCTAACATTCACAAATTAGAATCCTGAGCGTTAGCGAAGGAATCAAAAGAGCACGAGGTCAAAAATCTTTGCACTCGAGTGCAACACGTAACTTTTCATCCCACCTCAGCGAGGAAATGACTAAATGCAAAAAAAAATTCAATACGCTTCCTCGAAAACTGGTTCTTTTCGCACTACGATTATGTACAAAATGCAGTCACACACGTGCGTTTTTCATGTTTTTTTCCACACATGTGCAGAATGCAAAATTGCCACAGATAACTATATCTATACCTATAATTAGTCCAAACTGGTCTTGATACATAATTAAAAAAAAAACAGTCACATCTGACTATAAATAGAGTCAGAGGTGAATGTTTTTTTTTTAATTTCGGATAAGCGATCTACGTCTTTACGGCGTTGTAATCATTTTTTGAATATTCAAATTGTGTTTATAAATTCAATATCATAGATAAACATGATTCTTTAAAACGAATACCTATTTTCTTTCATAAACAAATATGCATTTACTTGTGTTCTAAATTCAAAAATATATTAAAAAAATATTTTTTATATTAGGCTGTAGGTATAATAGCTTCATACCTTTGCTTCTCCTTCAACCTAGCGAAAGCAAAGCGCGGAAAAAACAATTAAATCATAGTCTCGTAATAATTCATGACACAAATATTTTAAGTACATTCTTTTATTTTATTTCTTCAAAAGTGTATTGAAAAACGTCGTTCGATACACGTGGACGTTTGTTCTTCTCGGCTCGTGTGTTAATACCGCCTTGAACTACAATAACAAACTTTCTCCACTTGTATCAAAATGTACTATTACAATCACACGATACTTTTAAGTATTTCAGTTTAGGTATTAACTACAACCATTACTACAACATTATGATTGATAAGTATTACAGAATAATCTTTAAAATCTAACGGATAAAAACGGCTTTTGCACTCAGATATCGAAGAGCAAAAATACTCTTTCCGAGATGGAGGATGAAAAGTATAGTAAGTATGTGTTTCCGGATGATATCCATAAACTTTGACCGGTCATTGTACTCATCATTATGAATAACTTTTACTATGGGACCAACCCCGAAAGGAATCTCAAAAAAAAACAAATCTGCTGTTCCTATGGAACAGTTGATTTATTTTAGCGACTCAGGTTCAGCATGGTGCTGTAACTTTAAAAAAAAAACGTCACAGCGCTGATATTCTGATTAAGGGCTTAAGGCCCATACTTAGGCTATATTTTATCCCCGTTACCCCACGGGAACGGGAACTACCGCTAGTAAACGAGTGACTTCCGATAGTAAAAAAAAAAAACAGAATAAATGACGAACCTTAAAAGTGACAGTGCTATGAATCAAGTACAGATCCACATAGCTCATGTTCAGCTGAGCCAGCGAGTTCCTCAGGGAAGACAGCACATCTCGAGACTCATGGGACGGAAGCTGTGATTGGAAAACATAAAATTAAGATGTATTTATGCTTGCTATTTCCTTATGAGGCCGCATGCGTAGTTCATACAAACGTAATACCAAAATAATTTGTAAATCAAACCCTAAATACTGTGTATTTATTTCGATTAGATTACAGAATATCTAGGTTCCCAAATATACATTTTGAATGGATACTGATATAATCAAGAGTTATGAGAAAAATAAGTTTTCTATAGAAATTTTAAATTCCTCATAGGTCTCATCTTTATATCATTGTTCTTTCAAAATATCTATTTGGGAACTTAAATAGTCTGTAATCCAATCGAAATAAATACACTCTACCATAAGAACGTGTTTGATTTACAAATTATTTTGGTATTACGTAACTTGTATGAAAGACGCATGCTCCGCCGCCGCCCGCCGGTCCCTTTAAATACCTCAAACCCAAACCATTTATTTCAATTTTGAATGTCAAAAAACACAAAAAAAGGCGTTGGGGCTGCCGATAGACCAGAAAACTACGTAATTTGTGAATTGATCGTAGCACTGCTAAGGGTTGTGCCCCGAGCACGCGTAAGTGGTGCTACGCCGTAGCGGATCGGCTACGAGTGCTCCGAAGCGTTATGTGATGGTCACAAGAGTTCCATGATTTTTGTTCACTCAAAAGTGCTCAACACGCTTAAAGAAGTTGTCACTTTAAATAAAACGATCCTACAGTTACAGTCACAAGGCATAATAACTTGAGAAAGTACTATAATTGCACATTCCAAATCGTAGATCTTTACGCAGAAGAACGGGCAAGAAACTCCATGGACTCTCTTGCCGTAAGAGAAAGTGAGACGCAAATATTGGTGTCGATTCTGTTGTACACAAACTAAACTTGATTTAGGCTATTGTTATCTTTTTTCTCTCTAGTAAAACGAGAAAGAGACGGAAGTAATTTAGAGCTGTCTTTAATTGGAACTAATACAAATGAAGGGTGCACGTAAAAACATGTAGACTGGACACGTTGAAGCAATAGCCTAAATTAAGTTTAGTTTGTGCACAACAGAATCAACACTATTATTCCTGTTGAAAAGCGTATAAAGACAGGTGAAACAGTAGAAAGTCTGTGAAATGGATCTAACCTTAGTCACAACGAAGACATTCTCCCTAGGTACTCCGGAAGCTCTAACTCCGGCTCCCACCTGGTCCTCATTCTTGTAAGCCGCTGCAGTGTCTATCATTCTGCAAACATAATAGTATGACCACTTCAAGTATACAGCACAAAACCGCGCTGCTTCTCAAGAAAAATTGCATCGACGTGTCAAACTTGGTACCTACATTAAATTATGGCTCCAGGTTTTCTCGCCTGCAAAGATAACTTGGTTGATGTGTAGAAATATGATATGCTTTGAATCGGATGCCACTTGTGTAGGTCCTCTGGCCATGGAAGCAGTCTCATCATCTGCATAGCCTTGTCGCAACTATGTTGGGTTAGTACTGGGTAATACGATACCCCTTGGTAAGACTGGTTGCCAGACTTTTTGGGCCACTGACTGCCTATAACGACTGTCAAAGATCTACAAATGACAGCCGGGACCAACAGCTTAACGTGCTTTCCGAGGCACGGAGGAAACTCGGTATGTAAGGGTGGTCACTCATTCACAGACCAACCTAGGCAAGCACGGCTTAACCTAAAGATCGACCCGAGCAGCTGTTATTTTTTAGCTACGAGCTGCATGGAAGGAGTTTATCATTACCAAATAGTATACATACAGGGTGTAAACCACCTCATCACAAAGCCGTTAACCAAGCATTCTGTACATCAAACTATAGTACATTGTTATCCTAGGGGTGAAAGTAACTTATTTAGTCCCGAGACGGTGTTTGGCGCCCAAGCGTAGCGCGGGCGCTAATAGCTCGAGGGACTAAATAAGTCTTTAACCCGAGGTAAACACTGTGCTTTTCATTACGAATACAAGGAAAATAAAAACAAAAACACGAAACCACTCGAAAAAAAATGAAGATCGGATTGCCGCTTTCCCACCTATTTTGTATTTTTTTTCTGTGGCCGGCTATTCAGCCTTTATTTTCACTAACGTCACTGAAAAAAATAGTAAATATTTTGCCCAAATCTTTGTTATAGTAAAGAAATATTTGTAACTAGGTTATTTAAAA
The DNA here is from genome assembly GCA_950022955.1 of Xestia ashworthii. Lineage (NCBI taxonomy): Eukaryota > Metazoa > Arthropoda > Insecta > Lepidoptera > Noctuidae > Xestia > Xestia ashworthii. The sequence continues at coordinate 2,798,781 of OX465575.1, forward strand.
AAATTACATTCTTTAATTAATACAGAATTTTATTTTATTTCAATTTTACATCGCACTGTGATTTACAGGCTGTATAGAAGTCGGAACATGGTTCAATAGAAATGTGAAAATAGAACTAGATTTTTTTTTAATAATGACAGCTGTCAGTTGAAAGCGATTCTCCCTAGGGCTGAAAAGTATTACTTTCAGCCCGCTCCTCAGGCAACTTCAGACCTACTTTCCGAGTATGAGTAATGAAAAGTAACTTTACGCATAAAATATTGCTGGGAAACAACTTTTTTTTTTGAGGTTATAAATCATGTTTTGTGGTAGAACTCAATGTAACGCACTTAAAACATTGTGCTGATGGATGGATTGAATAGTACGGGGGTCGTGGAGGTGTTAAAAGTAGTTTAAAAAAAAAAAACTTGTCAAAAAGTTGTAACTTTGACCCCCCATATCTCCGTAACTAGAAAGTTCCCAGGTATGGTGTAGAACAAAAAAATGATCGCAATGATGAGGAGAACAAGTGCCTTTCGGCTTCGTGAAGAGGTGTTTTACACCCTTAATACGCAAGTGATAAAGGGCTTGTAAAATCAAGTATGAAACCTAACTGCGCCATCTTTTTTTCGAAGTTGCAGCCACGGCTTATTCCTAAAGCCGGACACACTTACGTGGTGTGGCGTGTCGCGCCATAACCCCACCACCGCTCTGGCGCAATCGGTGGTGAGTATTCAGCGAAACGCCAGAACGCGCCACGACACGACACGATATACAAATATGTTTCTAACCATACTAATAAATGTATGAAACCGATATGCTTCTGGCGCGCCACGCCACACCACGCCACGTAAGTGTGTTTCCGGCATTACGACTACGACCCACCTACATTTATAAAGCCGGAAACACACTTACGTGGTGTGGCGTGTCGCGCTCGCGTCATAACCCCACCACCGTTCTGACCAATCGGTGGTGAGCATTCAGCGCCACGCCAGAACGCGCCACGATACGACACGACCTACAAATATGTCTCTAACCATACTAAACGTATGGAACCGATATGCTTCTGGCGCGCCACGCCACACCACGCCACGTAAGTGTGTTTCCAGCATTACGACTACGACCCACCTACATTTATTAAAGTTCTTAACTTTGAAATCCCAAAATAGGCCTGTTCAAGTCTTGAATCGTTATCTATCGTGATCTTCTACATTTTTTCAAATGAAAAACGATACATAGTTCATTTATTTAAGAGATATTAGGGAAAGGGCCAATGACCGCTATTACTATATCAAAGTTAAAGTCCATTCACTGATGATAATATTTATATCTTGGAAACGGGACACTTTAGAACATTTTGTCTCTTACAAATTTGTTTGTATTGATATCAGTATTAAAATGGCGGAAGATTAAACCTTTTTAAAAGTGGCTAACTCGTACCTGTATCCAGCCTTCAACGCCCAGGTGACCGGGTATTCCACTTCATGCTCCTCTACCGGTTTCTGTCCATTCTATAAAAAAAAAAAACAAATGAGTTCGTATGCCAACTCACCATGTTACTGACCGGTTTTAATGGCCTGTTGAGGATTCTGAACGCTCTGTTCATGGCTGAGAGTGGAAAATACCAGTGCATGATAAAGAAACGTTACAAAAGAACGTCCAGGCTACGTGGGCTTTCTTTCTGGTAGTTCATACCTCCGCCACACTCTCCGAACCATGATAACAACACACACTAATTTGCATGAAAAAGAATAGGTACCTACTTATTAGTTTAATTCACACGGACCACATTTTTTTTTCGTATGGGAAATCATTAAATGAACTCTGACTTGTACTGACTAAAACCCATTCATGTTCCTTCTTAGCCCTTTGTGTTCTAGGGCAACGGTATCTCTTTCGAACAGTCCCGCAGCCCCGGCAGGCGTTTACCCTTGCCCTTTGTTATGCTGACATCTCTTTGAGGCGCGCGTGGTACACTTTGCCATGGCGCCGTCGACACGACCTGTCGTCATAAGACGGACGAACGACGACGTGCTACCCCATAGCTAACCGTCCACAGGCCCGCGACCACATTTTAGCCTCTAAATTCAACCGTGGGGGCGATTTCGACTACATACATACACGTAATGATGGGGGAGCCTAAAAGCTCACGATGTATCACCAAGCGGGAGGGGGGGCGGCTATAAAAGTGGCCTGAAAAACCACATGTGACTTAAGGCGATTACACGAGCTAAACGCGAGTTTTATAATTACTAAAAGTATATGATTCACTGCTATAAACAAAACCAGAAAAATATATGATATTCTTCAGGATATATGCTAGCATGATACTGTTTTGAAAACATAATACAATTAATTTGGCTCGATAAAAAGAAATCACGAACTTACCTCTAAAAATATCTTTCAAACAATAAAAAACATACTAATATGCATGCGATCATTCTGATTTTTTGGCAAATAATTCTACAAGCAATATATTAGCATGATACTGTTTTAGTTTTTTAATCCAATCAATAGTTTTTTTGTAAATCGATCGAAACCACTCATTTCGCGCTATTTGGCCCGCAGTGGCTGACGTAACAACCACTTTGTAGTGCAAGCTGATTAAAACTTTATTCTAACAGCATTTCAAACGAAATTTGAACCATCACAAATCGAGTTGCTAATTTAGCTCGTATAGGCGCCTTAAAAGCATGGCCCCTAAGAACTCTTACTTACCTCGTCAAAACCCAGGAAGGTGCCAAGTCCTAATGCTGGTATCGCGTTTCCATCATTCAGTGGGATTCTGTAAGCTTTGCCGCCGTCTTTGTCATCACACAACTGAAATATAAATATAATTAAATAGTATTTTAAGTCTGATGGTCTATCTAGCTTCCTTGTGTTATGATCGCCTAGGGTAGTTCACCAAAAAGATGACGGTCTGATTATATGAAAACAGCTGTTTAAAACACATTTTTGTATGGAAACATGACACAGTGACAGCTGTTTTTAGATAATCAGACCGTTATCTTTCTAATGGACCTAAGTATACATATAAATAGCCTCGTGTCATTTGTTGGCCTTTGGTTCAGAGTTGATTGCAGTAATTAGGTTAGGGGCGATGGGCATAGGAAGCCTTAGGAACTATCCCAACATTTTTTGGAATGCGAAATGTGTATGTATTAGTACTCTTCCTAACCATTCATGGAAACAAACGTGATTTTTTGTTTATCACTACTTATTATGAAACAAAATACTCCGCCGCGTCTGTCTGTCTGTCTGTTCGCGATAAACTCAAAAACGACTGCACCCATTTTCATGCTGTTTTCAACAATGGATAGAGTGGTTCTCGAGGAAGGTTTTAGTATATGTATGATTTGTAGTTACGCGTGCAAAAGTCGCTGGGATCAACTAGTATACTATAAACTAGCGATCCGCCCTAGCTTTGCGAGTACAATATAGATATATGGTCTGTGATATAGCATTTACATATAAACGGAGCTAAACGCGTGTTTTATAATGCCTGAAAGTAGGTATATGATTCACTGCAATAAACAAAACTAGAAAAATATATGATATTCTTCAGGATATATGCTAGTATGATAGTGTTTTGAAAACATAATACAATTAATTTTACTCGATAAATACATCACGAACTTATCTCTAAAAATATTTTTCAAACAAAAAAAAAAAACATACTAATATGCATGCGATCATTCTCATTTTTTGGCAAATAATTCTACAAGCAATATATTAGCATGATAGTGTTTTAGTTTTTTAACCCAATCAATAGTTTTTTTGTAAACCGATCGAAACTACCTACTCATTTTGCACTAATCGGCCCGCAGTGACTGACGGAACAACCACTTTGTTGTGCAAACTGATTAGAACTTTATTGTTACAGTTTTTAAAACGAAGTTTGAACCACAACAAATAGAGTTGCTAATTTGGCTCACATAGTCCCCTTAAATCACTCTCTCTATCTATTGCTGAAAACTGCATTCAAATAAGACTTTGTATTAAACTATGTTAAGAATAACGATTAACATAATCAAAATAATAAAAACTTACCACACCAACTGCCACAGATAATAAAATAAAAACAAACGTCATCTTCTAAGCTCGTACTAAATAAGACTGACCCATTCACTTGCTTTATACTGACCAACCAATTAAGCTTCCATTTTCAAAATACACGATTTTGAACTTTATTCTCATCAGTATCAGGTTTATAATCAAGATCTTCGCTGTTGGTTGTGGAACTTTTTAGCTTTTGATTACAATGCTGTTTGTTGGAGTTGGAGCTTTGTTTTTTAAATGATAAAGGTTGAATTTCAATGAATGGTACCTACTACAAAGGATTTTTTAGATGTTACTGTACAACATTAATTAGAACACTTCAGTTTAATATTCAATGATCATGTTGCGACTGTTAGTAATTGCACGTTGAGCCGTTGGTTCCGGCTGTCATTTGTAGATCTTTGACAGTCTTGCAAGTAGACAGTGGCCCAAAAAGTCTGCCAATCAGGGGCGGATTTCATACGTTGGCTGCCCTAATCCTGCGAAAGATTACCGCCCCCTATGTGCTGTAAAGCATACGAAAATGACCTTGGAATAAACTAGTAAGCAAAGATTCAGTTGGATGAGCAACGCTTCCAATAATCGTAAGCGCCATACGAGTATTTTTTTTGCGGGATACTATGGACACATTTTTGAGTTTTTACATCTAGGCGCGCGAGCAAGTTCTAAAAAAAACGACTAAATTTTGCCACCCCCTAAATTTTGCCGCCATAGGCCCGGGCCTTCTCGGCTTATAGGGAAATCCGCCCCTGCTGCCAACCAGTCTTACCAAGTAGTATCATATTACCCAGTACTAACTGGGTTGTGGAGGTTAGATAGGCAGTCGCTCTATGTAAAATACTGGTATTCAGCTGCATCCGGTTAGACTAGAAGCCGACACCAACATAGTTGGGAAAAGGCTAGGCAGAAGATGATCCGGACCGCCGGGACCAACTGCTTAAGGGGCCGGCGGAGCATGCGTCGTTCATACAAAATCTTTTTAGTTTAAATCACTGTCCATTCAAAATGTATATTTGGAAACCTAGATATTCTGTGATCCAATCGAAATAAATAGACACTACTTTAAGAATATGTTTCATTTACAAATTATTTTGGTATTACGTTTGTATGAACGACGCATGCTTCGCAGGCGTCCTAACGTGCTTACCGAGGCACGAAGTTTATAATATCTGTGACGAGGCACAGAGGAAACTTGGTATGTATTGGGTGGTCCCATCCTCAGACCGACCTAGGCAAGCACGGCTTAACCTAAAGATCGACCCGAGCGGCTGTTATTTTTAAGCCACGAGCTCCTCCTCAAAATCCATAAACATGTTCCTGAATGACATTCGCATGCTTAATCTCCAGCAGAACTCAAATAAAAGTTCTGTTTTAAGCTATCACAGTTCATAACTAAACTTAAGGCGACTTCAGGAGCTAAACACGAGTTTTATAATGCCTGAAAGTATATGATTCACTGCAATAAACAAAACCAGAAAAACATATTATGATATTCTTTTATCTTCCATCATCGCATGTATTTTAGAATGGTTTTTACTCGTTAAAAGATTTTTTTAGAGACAAGTTCTTGGTTTTTTTCTATAGAGTAAAATTAATTGTTTTACGTTTTTAAAACACTATCATACTAGCATATTTATATATCCTGAAGAATAACAAAATTTTTTCCTGTTTTTTTTTATTGCAGTGAATCATATACTTTCAGGGATTATAAAACTCGCGTTTAGCTCTTGTGATCGCCTTAAGTTCAAATAAAAGTTGTCGTGCTATAGCAACTCTGTTCGCAACAATGACTCCAAGGTAAACTAGTACCTAGTACGTGCGATGAAGTTATTAGCTTGTTGTAAAAACTCTATATATGTTTTGTTGTTATCGATTGTTATGATTAAGTATTGTTATTAGTTCTGGTTTGTGTACGATTTTTCTTAAAAGGCCTGCGGTGTATGCGTATTTCATAATATAAACGTAATATCAAAATAATTTGTAAATCAAACATATTCTTAAAGTCTTTTAAGGTAATTGGGAACCTAGACATTCTGTAATCCAATCGAAATAAATACACACTACCCTAAGACCATGTTTGATTATTTTGGTGTTACGTTTGTATGAACTACGCATACATCACGGGCCTCTTAACTTTACTTCATATCGGCGGAACACGTTTTTGGGGTTACGTGCCTCTGTTGGCATAAACAGAACCCTTATAGGATCACTTTTTTGTCCGTCTGTCTGTCTGTTCGTCTGTGAAGCCCCTTTTTCTCAGGAACGCGTGGAGATATCAAGCTGAAATTAATATCAAATATTCAAGTTTGCTACCCCTTGGAGCAGTGACAAAATCAAAATTGTAAATCAACGCGATCAAAAGATACAACCGAGGTTCACAATGAGAGGTTTTCTTGACAATAAAATAAATAGTTTCCAAGAACTCGGTAGATGGCGTTGAACTGACTACGTTACTAGGTGCCAAAGCCAAAACGCTTGAAAAAACACACGTCACATTCGCTCGTTGACTGACACTTTCGTTTGCATAAGCTTCCGAATATAACCATTAGGTTCAAGTGAAATTATGTGATGTTCTGTTCGTTGCAGTAACGTACCGAGATCAGCGCCATCTATCCACCGATTAGGGAAGAGTTAAAAAAGAACATCCCTCATTGAATCAAAACCCACATATAGGGTCAAAAGCTGAGACTGAAAGTTTCCACATTGTAGTATGTATTGATAAATGTACGAGGTATGAAACAAGAGTGTAAAGAAGTTTGAAGATTGCTTATTGTCAGGAATATTCTAATTATTCATGAATAATTAGAATATTCTTAATGTTATCTTTGTTCGGTAAACCGATACACCTCAAACTTTAAAACATCGAGAGGAATTTCGATTAGCAAGTTAAGGCGCTTAGACGAGCTAAATTAGCAACTCTGTTTTTGGTGGTTCAAACTTCGCTTGAATTGCTGTAAGAATAAAGTTCCATTCAGCTTGCACTACAAAGTGGTTGTTACGTCAGCCACTGCGGGCCAAATAGCGCGAAATGAGTGGTTTCGATCGATTTACAAAAAAACTTTTGATTGGATTAAAAAACTAAAACAGTATCATGCTAATATACTGCTTGTAGAATTATTTGCCAAAAAATCAGAATGATCGCATGCATATTAGTATGTTTTTTATTGTTTGAAAGATATTTTTAGAGGTAAGTTCGTGATTTCTTTTTATCGAGCCAAATTAATTGTATTATGTTTTCAAAACAGTATCATGCTAGCATATATCCTGAAGAATATCATAAATTTTTCTGGTCTTGTTTATAGCAGTGAATCATATACTTTTAGTAATTATAAAACTCGCGTTTAGCTCGTGTAATCGCCTTAAGCGAATGCTTATTCCTTTACATAAGAAATTATATCTTATGCAATTTAGAGGGATAACTTACAGCCGGTATAATACTAGTTTATGCTGAGGTCGGTAACCCCACAGAATTGATGGAAATTTTGATTGTTTTTTTGTTGCTATCACAAAATAAACTGGCCCGACTAGTCCCGTTCTATTTGCTTCAAGGATTATTAGATAGTTCATTGAACTTCACACATATAAAAATGTCTATTAATTGTGTACCTAAATGTTGAGCAATAATAGTGGCTTGATTTAAAAATAGATACTTACTTTGTATCAATCTAGTACTAAAATTCACAAAATGATCACAGACGCAATTAATAAATATAGGTAATGAATTGTCACTTTGTGGCTATTTGTAGGTATGAAAACTTTTTTAGGCGCCATTACATTTCTTTCCACTTTTTGGGTGAACAAAAATCATAGAACTCGAGTCATCGTCACCGAACGCTTTCGTAGAACGGTTAGTCAAAATCAACCTAATACGATGAAGATAATAGTACATTTTGATACAAGTGGAGAAAGTTTGTTATTGTAGTTCAAGGCGAAGGCGAGGGTGTTTTTGAGCCGAGAACTGCAATAACAAATGTCCACGTGTATCAAACGACGTTTTTCAATACACTTTTGAAGAAATAATGTAAAATATTTGTGTCGTCACGAGACTATGAATTAAGTAAATTTTATTTTTTCCGCACTTTGCTTTCGCCAGGTTGAAGGAGAGGCAAAGGTATGAAGCCGTTATACAGCCTAATATATAAAAAAATGTTTTTTTTTTTTTAATTTTTAATTTAGAACACAAATAAATGTTAATTTGTTTATAATAGTAAATCTACGATATTGAATTTATAAACACAATTTGAATATTCAAAAACTGTTTAAGTACAAAGACAGACGTAGATCGCTTTTCCGAAATTAAAAAAAAACATTCACCTCTGACTCTATAGTCAGAAGTGAATGTTGCTGTGATGTTGTCAATTTGGACTAAGTATATGTACTTATAGCTATTTGTGGCAATTTTGCTTTCTGCACATGTGTGGAAAAAATACGAAAAACGCACGCGTGTGAAATACACTGCATTTTGAACCTAATCGTAGTGCGAAAAGAACCAGTTTTAGAGGAAGTTTATTGAAAAGTTTATTTTGGATTACTCAGTTTTTTAGGGTTCCGTAAGAGACCAGCGGTGGCCCAGTGGTGGCGGTCCCGACTTACGAACAGTAAGTCGTGGGATCGAATCCAGGCAGGCGCATTACTTTGTGTAATTTATTTCATCACCACTGCTCTCAAAAACGGTGAAGGAAAACATCGTGAGGAAACCGGCATGTCCTAGAACCAAAAATTGGAAGACGTGTGACATCTACCAACCCGCACTGGGCCCGCGTGGTAGATTATAGCTGCCCATACGCAAAATACGCACTTTGACGTGGAGTTGCGGACACCAGCCCGTTGTACAATACAATACAATAGGGTTCCGTAGTACCCTACAAGGAACCCACATAGTTTCGTCATGTCCGTCCGTCCGTCCGACGTTTTGCTCAGAGACTAAGTACTAGAAAGCTTTAATTTTGTAGAGGTGTATATAATTACCTACACCGACAAAACGGTAAAATAAAATTTTGGAGAATATTGTTTTTAGGGTCCCTACATGTGAAGTGGAGATGAATTTTCTTTTCGTCGCCTATCCTATCGTGAGGGGTATCGTTGAATAGGCTTTTAAAATGACTTTAGGGTTGCTAAGGTTTTTTTTTCGATTTAATGCTCCATTTACGAAATATTAAACTTCGAAGTGCAAATCTTTGTTCTAAAAACTAAACTGCTGGCTTGAAAAATCAACTAACAAACTCAGGTACGGTAGGAAACAACAATTTATAATTTAAATATATTAACACATCTTGGTTTAAATGTAAAATGCATAACAATTAATAATGTCTTAATCAAAGGCGTACACCGTACAACTTTAGCCAAAGCTGACAATGCTAAAGTAGCCAAGGTAATATGTAGTCTATTCTATATCCAAATTAAGTCCATTCTTCCAAATACGAAGAGACTCAGGGATGTCCATCTTTTCCGGGATCTTGTCGAAGGGGTAATTCTGATAGTCTTGCCAGAAGAAAGGTTTCACTGTGCGGAACCCGTTGTCGAATTTAGCGAGCGTCTCCACGTCAGCTTTGTCCAGGGTGAAGTCGAAAATGGATGCGTTTTCTACGACTCGGGAGTTAGTCACCGTTTTTGGTACGCTGACGATTCCTCGTTGGTACTGGAATTGAAAAAAGAAATAGTTGTTAGACAAAATAATTCTTGCTTTAATGCCCAGGAGTAAATAGAACCTGCCGGGACTGCAGGAAAGAGAAACCGTGGCCCCGGAACATAAAGGGCTAGAAGGAACATGGATGGGCTTTAGTCAGTAAAAGTCTGACACTCCGAAAAAAAAATGGGTTGAATAGAACTGGGTATAAGATTCTATCCTTAATTTTCTTTAATTGGAGCAAGTCCACCACACTACACTCAAACCACTGTAACTCCTGTGCGCCAGAATCAACAGTGGTGACCACCAGAAAAGCGCCGAGACAATGAAGCTCGACGAAGTCCCAGAGAATGAATTTAACTTTCTTGGATCCCGCAACGAAATTAATTAGAAAAGTATAGCGGAGGGAGTTGGAAAAGTAAAAAACCTAAGTCATACACCCGTATTTAAAAACAAACCAAAGTGATTACTTTAATAATAGAATTATTTGTTATACAAGAGTGCAAAGTTGTTTTTTAACCGCGTGCTCAATTTTGATGACCGAGCAAGCGAAAGATTCTAAAATTGAGTCACGAGCGAAGCGAGTGATTCAAAACTTAGAATCTTGAGCGTTAGCGAGGGAATCAAAAGAGCTCGAGGTGAAAAATCTTTGCACTCGAGTGTAACACATAACTTTTCATCCCACCTCAGCGAGGAAATGAATAAACGCAAAAAAATTGCGCATTTAGCAAATTCAGTTAATTCTGTTGGCGTCAAATAAACTTCCTCGTCGCTAGATAATGAGTGGTCATTTTAGGTTTTTCACTTGTTTTCAAGTTGGATTCCTTGTTTTTAACCTAAGGTGTTAACAACATGACGTGAAAAGAAAATGGCGCGGGCAAAACATATTAAAAAAAGTACACCAAGAAGGTTCCGAGTCTGAGTTCTTACAAATTAAAAAAATCCCTCCGGCAAGCCGCAGGAGGAGGTAGATTTCGAAGAAGGTGCTGGAGCGTCCGACTATTGAAAATTTGTATAAAGAGTTGTACTTATGTGTACAATCTACAAAAAAAAATATGATTTCAAAATCGTTGTCTTGTAATGGAAATTTTACCCTTTTTAAATTCTCTCATAAGAGTTTAGCATGGAAACGCCCTCAAATGTTTAGTTATAATTTTTTATTTCGAAAACTATAAGTTTTATCGCTAAACTTTGAAGGTAACAATTGTAAAGTAAACAATTTGCTTTCAAAAAAAAATATTTGCGACGTTCAAAATGTTTACTGTTTCGGAGATATGATTTTTTTTCGCAAAAAATTTGGAATTTTCAACCTCCTCCCCAATTTAGGGGTTGCATCAAAAAAGTTTTAATTTAACGATGTCCGTATTCGTACTAAGAATGATAAAAATGAGAAACGGTTCAAAAATTTTCCATAGGAAAAAAGTTATGGCCAAAAAACTGATTTTAGAAAAACCGCCCCCCCGCCGCCCCCCATGGACGAATTCCGCCCATTCACGAACTTAGCCTAAGTTTTGACCGTTTCGATTTTTTGGCCAAGTTCGAAAGCAATCGGTTCATAATTGCGACCTGTAGAGTGTGGCTAAATTTTGCTTGTCACCCATATACATACGTATTCATATATATCCCCGTAGGTGAGAGACCAATAGGTAGATTTTTTTTTTTTTCAAAAAAAAAGAAATCTACCTAAAAATGTCCATTTCAACCACGCGGACAACTCATAATATTTGATGAAACTTTGCCAGGAATTAGTCGTAATTTGTTACTTTACACACCTCTTTTCTTGAATTTGTCCCAAAAAAAACCAAGACGCTATGACAAAGAATAGTTGGCCGCTAGAACCGCCACTTGCCGTAGTCACCGCCCGTGATTACACAGAAACTATATAATGCAGATAGACGAATGATACATCAAAAGAAAGGTCTTACTTTGTTTAATTTGTCCCAAAAATAAAAAACGTCAAAACGTAAATAAACAAAAAGTTATGCAATGTTTAGTTTTCAGGTTATGAGTAGGTAGGTATATCACCATAAGTATCAAATTAATAGAGGCTAATGTGTATAGACAATTAGATTTTAATTTGTTACAGCGAAAAAACACAAAAAATACTAGAAAGTAGGTTCAATAATATGTTAGAGTCGATTTTAGTTGGCCGCTCGGACGGCAATATGCCTAAAATACAATGGCGTTTATCTCGTTATTAAAAGTAGGTTTAAGCTTAATTAGAGTACTAATCGACGGGTAACGTAACCTAGTTTGCATAAATATGGCGAATATAACTGCAGCATTCATATTTTAGAAGATATTTACAAAAACACAGTAGTATGAAATCGTATGAGAGTAGGGTGACCATGAATTTTCACATTTTCGGAATTTTCGATATATAGTATTCACATCTTATTTTTTTAGGGCGAGTGAACCCTACTCTACTTGTAAGTAGAGTAGGGTGACCATTATTACATTAGTACAAAGGCATGTTGTTAATGTTGTATTCTGAACGAATATGCGGTTCGTTTTGCGGTCATATTGATGTCTATTGTTCTTAATCTTTAAAGTACCCATTTACTGATAAAAATTTCGTTTCATTGACTTTCCGCAGGTGTTTTATGATGGGAACGATTCCAAAAAAAGAATCTCTTTTGTTTCCAAACTATTGTTAAAAATATTTGTCGCAAGGGGTTTAAAAAGCGATTATTTTTTGTTGCGAATAATATCATTACTGTACTGAATTTTGAAGTGTATGCTTGTACGTATTTAATTCCCGTGATTTTCATACTACTAACTTACTGAGACAATTATCATTAAATCCAGAAGTGTCTAAAAGTGCTTAGCTATCAGTTGTGCCCACTTATATGTTGGATTTGTTAATGTAGAACTCACCACCAAAAGTGTATTGCAGAGGGATCCAAATCGACTGCGGTAAGTTTAATTTTACAATTGACTGTGAATGACTTGAATAAAGTAATAAACTGTTTGTAGTATGATTACATTAGTACAAAGGCATCTTGTTAATGTTGTATTCTGAACGAATATGCGGTTCGTTTTGCGGACATATTGATGTCTATTGTACTTAATTCTTTAAAGTAGGTACTTATTTACTGATAAAAATTTCGTTTCATTGACTTTCCGCAGGTGTTTTATGATGGGAACGATTCCAGAAAAATAATCTCTTTTGTTTCCAAACTATTGTTAAAAATATTTGTCGCAAGGGGTTTAAAAAGCGATTATTTTTTGTTGCAAATAATATCATTGCTGTGCTGAATTTTGAAGTGTCTGCTCGTACGTATTTAATTCCCGTGATTTTCATACTACTAAGTTACTGAGACAATTATCATTCCAAATCCAGAAGTGTCTAAAAGTGCTTAGTTATCAGTTGTGCCCACTTATATGTTGGAACTCACCACCAAAAAGTGTATTGCAGAGGGATCCAAATCGACTGCGGTAAGTTAATTTTTTACAATTTTATGATGACTTGAATAAAGTAATAAACTGTACTTAGTACGTACTTATAATTATTAAGTATCTATAAAAAGACATGAAATTCGTCTCTGCCACATTTTAATGTGATTTCACTTCACTTCAAGTGTGGTCATCTCTTAAAAATATTCTTAGCTTAATAACTTAGCTACATTAGCTTTTAATTTATCTGTAAAATATAATTGCGTCGTAACCACACTTCTTTCATTATATAAAGTAACGTTCTATCTGCATTGCCATTTTTGCCAGTGTTCCTACATAATTTCATAAATAATAACGACGATTGATAAAAAATACCAAAAACTATGTTGAAAAATGACAGATCATAAAGGCCAGTCAAAATCCGTCCAAAAAATCGCTAAATTCGCAATGCATGACGTATCTCTGATTTTTTAGTATATTGTTTGGATCCATTAGGGCTATCTATACCCAAGTTTGCAACTCTTTAAAAAGTTGTGTAAATTTTTTACAGCCTAACTAACGCTAGATTTTTGGTCATTTTTCAAATTCAGCTCTATATGTTCTAATCCACGCATTTCTCGAGGAAAGATCATCTGACATGTTTTTAACCGTATTAAATTTGTGACAAATTAAGTCTAACCGCAGCTCTGTAGGTCTATTGGTTACCGAGTTACGGCACCTTTAAAATATACACCGGTCAAAATCGAGAAATGAATGAAAAAGACATGATGTACATCTGATTTCTTAGTATATTGTTTGGACCCGTTATGGCTATGTATACCCAAGTTTGCAACTCTCAAAAAGTTTTCGAAATTTTTTTACACTTTATTTCAGATTCTGCTCTATATTTCCTAATCTATACATTTTATTTATCTTGTCGACTTTTATTACTTGATTTGTTTGCCTTTGTGTTGATTATGAATAAAGAAATTTTAATCGATTTGTGACTTTTACTTTTATAAATTATGCACTCTCCCTAAAAAAATAAGATGTGAATATCGAAAATTCCGAAAATGTGAAAATTCATGGTCACCCTACTCTCATACGATTTCATACTACTGTGTTTTTGTAAATATCTTCTAAAATATGAATGCTGCAGTTATATTCGCCATATTTATGCAAACTAGGTTACGTTACCCGTCGATTAGTACTCTAATTAAGCTTAAACCTACTTTTAATAACGAGATAAACGCCATTGTATTTTAGGCATATTGCCGTCCGAGCGGCCAACTAAAATCGACTCTAACATATTATTGAACCTACTTTCTAGTATTTTTTTGTGTTTTTTCGCTGTAACAAATTAAAATCTAATTGTCTATACACATTAGCCTCTATTAATTTGATACTTATGGTGATATACCTACCTACTCATAACCTGAAAACTAAACATTGCATAACTTTTTGTTTATTTACGTTTTGACGTTTTTTATTTTTGGGACAAATTAAACAAAGTAAGACCTTTCTTTTGATGTATCATTCGTCTATCTGCATTATATAGTTTCTGTGTAATCACGGGCGGTGACTACGGCAAGTGGCGGTTCTAGCGGCCAACTATTCTTTGTCATAGCGTCTTGGTTTTTTTTGGGACAAATTCAAGAAAAGAGGTGTGTAAAGTAACAAATTACGACTAATTCCTGGCAAAGTTTCATCAAATATTATGAGTTGTCCGCGTGGTTGAAATGGACATTTAAAAAAATAGTACATTGTGATACAAGGGGCTAAAATGACCCATTATAGACGAGGTAAGTTTTACTACCGAGCTTTAGCGAGGTAGTAAATAGAAACCGAGTTATAATGGGATTTTAGCGCCGTGTGTTACACCGTACTTTTCACTACGATTGCGAGAAAATAAAATAACCATATTTAATATAATAGTTTATTTTATTAAAAATGAAATGTACAATTTGTACTGTTGTTCTAACGAGATGTTTTTTCCCGGCAACATAATCTCAGTTCTCTGTGAAGACGAATATAATATTGTGTCGTCTGTGAGGTAAACGTAGGAGATAAAAAGAAATTCAAATAAATAATACAGCAAAAATCTTAAAATTTCGCGCCCATGCCTTTTTTTATTTCTTCTGTAGCTGGAATGCAACGCACACATCCTGCCAAACAGTTCGGCGTTCGGCGCGTTTGGTTCCATTTTTAAAATAAAATGTTTTTTTTTTTTTATGGAACAGTAATAAGTCAATTCTTCATGAATTATGAGTAAAGACTTTGCGCTTTCGAACACCGAACACGAAATTTAAAAAAAAAAAAGCTTATTTTCCCTAGGGCTATAATGAGCAATTTTACGGCCCCTCTGGTACGCTATTATGACGGTCTTTTCGAGCAAGAGGAGTGAAAAAAATATGATAAATTCGGCACCATAGAGGAAGTCAATAGGTTTAATAATGTTTTGAATTCACATGCTTAGTGCACACGATGTTCTAAATTCAAATTTACTTTACCCTCAAGACGATAAAAACGGCTTTTGCACTCAGATATTGAAGAGCAAAAATACTCTTTCCGAGATGGGGGGATGAAATAGTACATTGTGATACAAGGGGCTAAAATGACCCATTATAGACGAGGTAGTTTTACTACCGAGCTTTAGCGAGGTAGTAAATAGGAACCGAGTTATAATGGGATTTTAGCGCCGTGTGTTACACCGTACTTTTCACTACGATTGCAAGAAAATAAAATAACCATATTTAGTATGATAGTTTATTTTATTAAAAATGAAATGTACAATTTGTACTGTTGTTCTAATGAGATCTTTTTTCCCGGCAACATAATCTCAGTTCTCTATGAAGACGAATATAATATTGTGTCGTCTGTGAGGTAAACGTAGGAGATAAAGAGAAATTCAAATAAATAATGCAGAAAAAATCTTAAAATTTCGCGCCAATGCCTTTTTTTTTATTTCTTCTGTAGCTGGAATGCAACGCACACATCCTGCCAAAGAGTTCGGCGTTCGGCGCGTTTGGTTCCATTTTTAAAATAAAATGTTTTTTTTTTTTTTTATGGAACAGTAATAAGTCAATTCTTTATGAATTATGAGTAAAGACTTTGCGCTTTCGAACACCGACTACGATTTTTTTTTTAAAAAAAAGCTTATTTTCCCTAGGGCTATAATGAGCAATTTTACGGCCCCTCTGGTACGCTATTATGACGGTCTTTTCGAGCAAGAGGAGTGAAAAAGTAATTTTTAATCTGCAACTGCTTGAAGTTGGAACTGTCAAAAGTTAGAACTGTTAGCGACGGTTCATAATTCGTTTAAGGCGCTTATACGAGCTAAATTAGCAACTCTATTTGTGGTGGTTCAAACTTCGTTTGAAATGCTGTTAGAATTTCTAATCAGCTTGCACTACAAAGTGGTTGCTACGTCAGCCACTGCGGGCCAAATAGCGCGAAATGAGTGGTTTCGATCGATTTACAAAAAAACTATTGAATGGATTAAAAAACTAAAACAGTATCATGCTAATATATTGCTTGTAGAATTATTTGCACAAAAAATCAGAATGATTGCATGCATATTAGTATGTTTTCTATTGTTTGAAACATATTTTTAGAGGTAAGTTCGTGATTTCTTTTTATCGAGCCAAATTAATTGTATTATGTTTTCGAAACAGTATCATGCTAGCATATATCCTGAAGAATATCATATATTTTTCTGGTCTTGTTTATAGCAGTGAATCATATACTTTTAGTAATTATAAAACTCGCGTTTAGCTCGTGTAATCGCCTTAAATTCTTGTCTATTGCACCAAAAATGCTTGTGTAAGGTAGTTACTTAAACTCAGGTAATTACTTTAACTTGAATATAGACACGGATGTTAGTAAAAAACCTGTCCAGACAGATTCCAATCTTAAAAAAAAACTATTTTTAGGGTGGGAAATCATCAAATTACCCTTCCTGCTCTGGGCGGAGCGGAAGGAAATGTGTCACACTTGTACTGACTAAAACCCTAGTTTCGGCCCTTGCGGACCCCATCCATTTTGCTGACATCTCTTTGAGGCGCACGTGGAAACCAAAGACGGACGGCGAACTAGCCCATTACTCCACAGGCCAGTGATCTTACCAAGGATAACTTTTTATTTTCACGCAAAATCTTGGAAAACAAATAGCTGCATAGTCAGCTAGTAACGTTTCTACTTCTGGTCTCTGGGACACAGATGTCCTCTCAATGAAAGAGTCATCGCATCATCTGCCTGGCCTTTTCCCAATTATGTTGGGATCAGCTTCCAGTCTAACCGATTGCAGCTGAATACCAGTATTTTACATGGAGCGACTGCCTATCTGACCTCCACAACCCAGTTAACACTGGGTTATACGATACCCCTTTGGCAGGACTCTGAAAATGACAGGCGGGAAAATCAGCTTAAAACGTGCTGTCCGAGGCACGGAGGATTCTCGGTATGTAGTTGATGATTTGTCCCACCACGGCCCAACCTAGGCTACCGCGGCTTAACCTAAAGATTGATCTCAGCGTCTGTTATTATTAAGCCACGAGCTCGTCTCCCTGTGAAAGAGTATAGGGCATAATCCACCACACGGACCCAGTACAGAAATCATATTGTTTAAGGAAAATCAAGAACATGTTCCTATGACCAGTGTGTGTTGCCAGTGATTACATACGGGACCGAAACGTGGTCGCTCACAATGGGCCACAACAGAAGGCTTAAAAGTCACCTAAACGGCAATGAAGAGGGCTATGCTTGGAGTTTCCTTGCGTGATCGAATCAGAAATGAAGACATCCGCAAGAGAACCAAGGTTACCGACGTTGCCCGAAGAATTGCCAAACTTAAGTGGCAGTAGACAGGGCAAATTACTCGCAGAATGGCGACCGTGAACCGGAAAACGTTGCATTGGAAGACCTCCTACTAGGTGGACCGATGACCTGGTGAAGGTTGCAGGTATCCGCTGGATGCGAGTCGCACGAGACCGGTTAATGTGGCGATACGTGGGCTGTAAGCCTCCCCCTATGTCCAGCAGTGGTCGTCTTTGGGTTGAAATGATGATGATGATGTTCGAGAGCATCAGTTTGGCTGTTTGAAGTCTTTTGCTTGTTTTTGAAAGTGCAAAGAAACTCTCTTACCAGATATCTGAGCGTGACCTGCGTGACAGACTTCCCATACTTCTTAGCTATCGCTACCATGGTCGGGTTGTTGAGCTTCGGCTCGGGGCTGTTCGGGGCACTTCGGGAAGGCACCATGGTCCCGAACGGGGAGTACGCCGTGATCAGCACGTTGTGCGACTGGCAGAAGTCTACCAGCTCCTTCTGGCCGAGGTTGAGGTTGATCTGGAAGGAGATTGATATTATTTAAGAGATCGTGTCGCAGATAAACAGACTGTCGTGTCTCTAGTTGTTTAATTTTAATGTAGCCAGTGAAATATCGCGCCACAAACGCGCTATCCAAATCCGTTTACGAGGGAGCAAAAAAACATTCATACACAAACCCATAACCCCCCTATTGGTCATCGCCGCTGCTGGTAAAAAGAGAATTGACTCGGACTCATCAGACTTTTAGTGAGAATAAAATTTTCTTAATGAAACGTCAAAGCTAAATCCTGAAAAATAATAAATGCTGCACAGCTACAACACTAGGGTGGGGTGATGTTACGGAATTTAGACGTTCGAAACTGATACTCTCACTTAAAATGTATGGTGTACACATAAGCATAAGCAGAACATAGTAGGTCCGACTGCTGGATCACAGGCCTCCACTCTATGAGAGGGAATGGGCTATAATCCACCACGCGAGCCTATTGTGGGTTGTTAGATGTCACATGTCTTCGAATTATTAGCTCTAAAACATGCCGGTTTCCTCACGATGTTTTCCTGTACGCATATTCTTTTCTATTCTCCGCTTACTTTGAATAAACGGCTTTTGATGTTAGAAATCTCACCTCAACCTGGTTGGTCACCGGTGGGACCTTGCAGTTCTTCAGCAACCTGTCCATCTGCTCTATATTGAAGTTGGACACGCCGATGCTCTTCACCAGTCCCTTGCGCAGCACTGACTCGAACCCGCGCCAGGTCTCAAGGTAGTCGATCTTCTCGTCTACTCCGTCTTGCTGGAATTTAAAAATATTGTTTTTTGTGTCAAGGGTTCATGGCAAAATAACTTCTAAAACTTAGTAGTTACCCTGTCTATTCCACTCGTTACTGTTTTGCGTGGTGATGAAATAAATCACACAAAGTCTTGAGCTGAGCTGTGGCTGACTGGGCCATCAAAAAAACGGAGCCGTTTAGATCAGTTGTGGTACTAACAGCATTAAGTATTATCAGCCTAGTGTTCCTACTGCTGGGACACGCGGCCCCCTCGCTCTGAGAGCGTATGGGCTATAATCCACCACGCGGGCCCAGTGCGGGTTGGTAGATGTCACATGTCTTCGAATGTTTGGTTGTAGGACATGCCGGTTTCCTCACGATGTTTGCCATCACCGTTTTGAGAGCAGTGGTGATGTAATAAATTACACAAAGTAATGCGCCTGCCTGGGTTCGAACCCACGACTTCCTGTTCGTAAGTCGGGGCCGCCACCACTGGGCAACAGCTGCTCCTACTGTGGTACTAATAGCTTTAATTTAATTATCTCTGGCAAAATGGGAGTAACAAGACGAGTAATAGAGTACGTATAACGTGAGTATAATAAATCAATAAATATCGCTGGACAATTTACACACAGCGCCATCTAGTGCCACACTAAGCAAGGAGGCTTGTGTCGTGGACACTAGATAGTTGATATACTGCATAGATACTTTTTGTTTGTAAATACATACTTATTATACATAAAAACATCCATGACTCGGAAACAAATGTCCGTGCTCATCACACAAACATTTGCTCCTACCGGGATTCGAACCCAGTATGGAAGGAGAAGACATGCTGTGTTGACTCCAAATAAATTGGGATAAGGACAAGAGAATGATGATGATGATGATGATGATGATGTAAAATGATGATGAAAATCACGCTCACATCAGAGCAGTTATAAGATTCTTAGATGGAGAAACTCACCGAGATAGACATGGGCCAGTGCATCAGCACCAGGTCGATGTACTCCAAGTTCAGGCGCCGCAGAGACCCTCGGACAGACACCTCCACGTCAGCCTCGCGGTGGAAGTGTTGCCACACCTACAAGAGGAATGAAGACTTGGTGTTAGGAGAAGAAGATCATAAGGTGCTCCCGACCCTTGCTCGAACGCAACGCCTAAGCGGAGGCTCGTACCTCACAGGGGGTGCCTTAGCGCCCTCAGCACCATGCTAAGATGGCCTTTTGGCCTCGGACCAATTTCGTTATTTTTTTTGTTTTATTTTTCTTTCTATGCTTACTTTTTATCTATACTAATATTGTAAACAGGAAAGATTTGTTTGTTTGTGTGTTTGTTACGATTTAAATCTAAAACTACTCAACCGATTTTAATTCTTTCACCGAGTATAGGCTATAATTTATCCCGGTACTCCCACGGGAAAGGAAACTATGCGGGTGAAACCGTGTGACGTCCGCTAGGTAATTATTATTATAATTTACCAACAAAAAAAATAGCAAAATAAAATGGTAAATTATATTTATAATTTACCATTTTATTTTTGTGTGTTCTGTCCTGAGCGAGCTAGTGAATGCTATTTCTGTCTTTCTTTTGTTTATTTATTTATTTATTAAAACTTTATGCACAATTAAAACTGTACAAAGGCGGACTTAATGCCTTGGGCATTTTCTACCAGTCGCATTTAAACTTGATTTGCCCCTGGAGACAACGCTACCATAAGCGAGCCTCGTATGTTGACCTGTGAGATGCTATTTATAGGTAAGTAGTAGTAGTATCTCCCAAAGACAAAAGGTACGACGTAAAGACGTTAGGTATGCTGAGATACACCAGCATACCTAACATCAAACCTGTGATCCTCGAAGGCCTAAAATCGTGCTTTTCCGAGGCACGGATGAAACTTGCTTTGTCATCCAATGACAAACTTAGGTCCGTGGATGACAAAGCGAGTTTCATCCGTGCCTCGGAAAAGCACGATTTTGGACCGTAACCTAAAGATCTATCCGAGCGACTGTTTTTATTTGAACACAAGCTCTTCTCTTTAACAATACTTAACCGAGTAAACCTCTTCAACTTGATACTAACCTTAGTAGTAATGAAAAGTTCTTCCCTCTTCACGACGCCATCTTTAATTTTCTGCTGTATGATCTTGCCGACTTCCGGTTCCACTCTGTAGAAGTGAGCAGTGTCTATGCTTCTGTACCCGATGTCTATGGCGTAGGAGAGGGCCTCCATCATCTTTGGCATGCCTGAGGCGCTGAATTCGAACTGGAAGTATTGATTAAGGAGTATATTTCGTGTTTTTGATGGCCATCTTCCATGAATCGACGTCAGTATTGATACTTATTCCGAAACAGATTTATTTGGAAACGTGAAAACAAAATGTGAGGCTAAAAATTTCCTCAGCATGACTAAAATCATCATCTTCCTAGCCTACTTGAAGAAGTATAAGATGTCGAAGCGCTGCTGCAGGACAGACTATGATGGCGCTAGCATAGTTTGTTTCAAGCATCATCATCATCTGCTTAACCTTTTCTCAACTACATTGGAGTCGGCTTCCAGTCTAACCGGATGTAGCTGAATACCAGTATTTTACATGGAGCGACTGACTATGTGACCTCCACAACCTAGTTAGTACTGGGTAATACGATACCCCTTGGTAAGACTGGTTGTCGTCAGATTTTCAGGCTGACAACCAGTTAAAGATCTACAAATGAAATTACTAAAATGTTGAGACTAATTTCCATATTGTTTAGAAGTTTAACTAGGAATTAATCTTCGTTTTCTCCGCGCTCTCAGTACCTTAATTCTGTGAAAAAAAAATTAGATATGTCTACATATTTTTTTCGTACATACACTCGTATCTACTAACAAGGTGTAAGTTGTTAACTTGAGTGAAAGGAATTATTTCAGATACGACTTTTGTTCTGTAGTTCAATAATTGCTTTAAGTTAGAACCGTCAAAAGCTAGAATTCTTTATTTTGCTTTCTTTGTCAGTTCTTACTTTGTTTCAATTCTAATCTATTGACTAAAAATGTTTGCATTAGTCATTAAATACATAAACTCAAGTTATTACTTAAACTTGACTAAGATACCAGCGACATAAATTTTAAAGGTCCATTTCAAACACAAATGTTACAAGCACAAACAGCCATAAACCAACCCGTAACAAACACCAACTCACAACAGAATTGAACCCACAGCACTTAGTACAACAGCCAATAGCTCAACCACTGCACCGAACTAGCCAAGAAAACAGTCGAAGCCACAATCAATGCTAAGTGTTTTCGCTTAGGCCACGTCCACACACTCGGGTGACGCGACTCGCATCAAACGACACGCGTGTGCATCTCTTTCCTTCACGTGTAGACGGTTGCGTCACAGTGAGTCGTGGTATGCTCTTCTTCTTTTGTTTTCTTGCAGTCACTGTTGTAAAACATGTGTCGCTTGAGGATGATTGTTTTGGAGGCAAGCGGAAAAGCGTAAAATAAAGCGAAACACACATAACATACAAAAAGTATACCAAATTTAGTTACTAACATTAAACGGCTTACTCGCGCCCGCGTCTTCCTATAAGGTAAAGGAAATGCAAAACAAAATATAATACACATGCAAATTAGTTAAAAACTGAAACTTGGCTAAAGTGGGTCCTGGATAAGTAAAAAAATAAATTTTTGGTTCTAATTTCACGACAAAATAGGGTAGGATTCATTTTGGTGATCATTTACTAATTTTGGCAATCAAAAGTGATTTTTATGCTGTTACATTTTGCAAAATCTGGTGTTTTGTTAATTGTATGCCAAATAATAACACAAACGGAGATTTGACCAGCTATCCTGGTACCAGAATGGTTGGTCATTTTAAAGTCCCATTATTTTCTTAATAAGTCGTCGTAAGTTACGCAATTAATTGGCTCTAGGTAGTAAAAACTAGCAATTATTTAGCAATTTTTGGACACCAGCCTGACGCGAACCGATACAGAATACCAGAGGCATATTAAGTCCCTGACTAAAGTTAATAGGTCCCTGATTACTAATACTAATCTTTCTAATTTAGGCATGCCAAAAACAATGGGTGCAATCAAAACTACAGACTAATCCCACTACACTACTTATTGGGGCAACTGTAGCTAGGTTACCTTCTCGTCCATGCCCAACCAGGTGCCGTAACCCACCGCTGGGATCTCCCGGCCGTCGTTCAGTTTGAATGATGGGATATTTACCTGGAATTACAGAAAAAAGGGTCGATTAGAATTTAATATAAGTAGGCAAAAAAATTAGGTCCAGGGTCAACGGATTCGGGGACAAGGAAAGGTCTCCCATCACACTAGACCCGTGAAGGTGGCGAGTAGTATTTTACGTGGACCTCTTTTAGATGTAAAGGGAGGAGTTTGACACATCTATCCCTTCGACGAAGCCCGCAGGTCAAGCGGGCCGGCTACTAGGCCGGTGCAGCAGAAGTCGCATTTGATCATGCTGACCCCCGACCCAAGTGTGAGGGGAAAACCGCGGTATGGTTTAGTCAGTACGAGTCTGACAGACCCCTCAGCTCTCCCCAGGGCAGAGGATTTTCACATCGAGAAAAACAGACAAGAACGACATCAGATCATAATGATTCTCTTGCCCTTGTTCCACTTTATTAGTGGTCAGCGCAGCATGTCTTCTTCTCCCATTCTTCTATATTACTCGTCATCTCATCAGACACCTCCTTTCTAGCCATATCATCTTCACACAGTCCATTCATCATTTCTTTGGTCTTCCTCTACTCTTCTACCAAAGTAAGCTGAATGATGGACCCCTCCGAAGATGCTTAACTCGTTACTGAATTCCGACCGGCTAGATTTAGAATACCATCGACATACTGAACAGGATCTCGATGCCGGTATATTTTTAGACCTGGAGTGCGATTCACTAACGCAAAAAACGGTTGTAAAGATGTTTTGCCTTAGTGAATCGCACTCCTGCAGTGCAAGTACGTAGGATTCGATAGGACTCGATAAAATAAATTTGACAGTTATTCTCGATAAAATTCGACACCATAAAAACTCATTTTCGCCCCGCCTAAGATTAGCTTTAAAGTAATTGACATTGCGGGAATATCCTGGATGAGGCTGGCACGAGAGCGTGGATCTTGGCACAAACAAAGAGAGGCATATACCCAGAAGTCGAGCTGTGTATTATGTTGATGATGAATTGACTGGCGATTGACAATCAATAGCAAGCTCACGATCTAAGTGTGAGTAGTTTATTTGTGTATGTAATGCCTTCGTCTTGCTTGTAGTGGAGTTAAAGAATGGGAGTCAAGCGACGACACGCGTTCTTATCCAAATCAGCACTGCAAGTACGTAGGATTCGATAGGACTCGATTAGATAAATTTGACAGTTATTCTCGATAAAATGAGTTATATGGAGTTAAAAACTCATTTTATCGAGAAACACTGTCAAATTTATCTAATCGAGTCCTATCGAATCTTACGTACTTGTACTGCAGGAACTATTTCCTTTCTAAACTCTTTTATCTGTTCTGTAGCAGCGACTGGGTAGCGATAGCTATCCTTTAAAATTGTGATTTTTCGATACAAGTCCAAATTAAATTGTTTTGCTAGCTTATTTTATTAGAACCATTCTTTTTTACACAGCGGAAAACAATTTGCCTACGACTATCTCAACATGCTTCTTGTGTTATGAAATTCAAATCTTTCTTCTTTATGTTTATGTCAATTATATAACTATCTTATGATAGTAATTATTAATTTCTTACTTTATCGGAGCAAGTTCAAAGTTTATCTTTATGACTACGAGCTTGTTGCCTTTTGTAGTTGAATCGGCTTTTGTTAATATATGTTACCGTAAAATTGTAAAACCCACTAGATTGTAATCTAGCTAGCGAGATTGTAATCTATCTAGCGAGATTGTAATCTATCTAGCGAGATTGTAAACTCTCGAAAGATTGTCAACCGAACATACAGCTTACAATTTAACGCATTATTTTTCGGTTGATTATAATCTATCGAAGTGAAACCGTAAAATTGTGAAATGTATGCGACGGAGCTCACCTTGCACGCTGTGGAGGGGGAAGGCGTGGGGAGTATCCATCTTGCCCCCTGGTAACACTCCCATGAAAAGGTAATGCAACATTCCTGAGAAAAACCGATTAACTTAACCTAACCTCAAAACACTATAAATATGTCTAAGTACCGTAGTCGACGCGACGGAACCCCACCACGCGGGGCTCCTATTTCTGTCTTTATGGTCTAGAGGAACCTAACTAACCTAACATCAGGGTGCTCGAAGTCCCGTTTTTGGGGGCAGAGATACTTCCGTCGTATGCATTTTACAATTTTACGGTTTCACTTCGATAGATTGTAATCAAACGAAAAATAATGCATTAAATTGAAAGCAGTATTGTGTAAAGTCGGTTGACAATCTTTGGGGAGTTTAAAATCTCGCTAGATAGATTACAATTTAACGGGTTTTACAATTTTACGGTGACTTAAACACCACGTAACCCAAAGAATGAATCTGTTTTACGTCCTCATCACTATCTGTGGGCGCGCAGTCTCGACATAGATAGCGATAAAATCGGTAACTTTCGATCGCTAATTGCGCAATACTCATATTGGATGCAGAGGCATTTCCTGCAAGCATCGTTATTGCAATCGAATTTTTTCATTGTTAATTTAGCTATCGAAAGTTATCGACATTATAGTTAACTTTCGATCGCTTATAAATTACGAAAAAATTCGAATGCTTTAACGATGTTGGCAGGAAAAGCATGTCTCTACATCCAAGATTTCGATTCTCGCAAGCATCGTTATTGAAATCGAATGTTTTTATTGTTATTTTAGCGATCGAAAGTAAGCGATTTTGTCATTATCTATGTATGTCGAGACTGCCGGCGCTGCACGCTGGTCCAATTGAAAACCGAACAGTCCAGCTAACTGGGCCTTTTTGGCGCAGCCGAATTTTACCCCAAGTTTGCCTAGTAATTAGTTGAAATTTGTTCTAAAGCTAATTGATTGCTGTACCTTATTAGCGTGCTCAAACACACCTAACTTTCTATTTATAAAATGGACGTCATTAATAGCGAGCTGTTTACTAAGCACATTCAATTAGAATAAAAGAGACCTACCCAGAGCTCTTCACATCATGTCTTGTGTAGTCGTGTGTGTCTGTAGGTAGACCAATTACTTAGCACTACAATAGTGTCCCGTGTTTGAACTTGTCGTCTGTCGTCGTAGAGTCATGTGGTTAGTGATTTTAACCTGGTGTCAGAGTTTTAGCCCGCCATGCTCATTTTTCCTCACGATCATAGATAATACACTATATAATACAAGATAGATGCGCAACTCTGGTTTTCGTTTTTAAAATTGTGTACCTCAACTGTTAGATGGCGCTGTTAGTTTCTGTTCAACCAAATAAATACAAAAAGTAATTCTTGACTACGGATTCGGACTTGGGGACTATTATTCACAAGGCAACCGCTGTCACCGCTAGGGTATCTACTTCACTGACAAGTTATCAAAAAAAGCTGTTCTCTTTATGACAGTTGTAAAACAGTCAAACAGTTGAAAAGTTTGTGTCCTCAAACACACAGGTGGCAGCACTATCTATGAAAATTTTGTTTGACGCCAATGTATGGAAGTTTCATCCCCTGCTCACGATGATGTTTATATAATACTGCACATAAATAAAAATGTAAATATTTTATTTTACATAGACAGTCCTAGTCCTACATGGGTTTTTTTAACGTTGAGAAAAGGTGTACGGTTCGGTTCATGAGGGATACTTAAAAATATATCTTCATTTTCCATCTACCTTCATTACATAGGTACGTAAAATACAATCAGGTAATCACGCTAATCGCACCTGTTTTAAATCAATTCTACTCAATTAAGCACATACAATCGGAAAGTAATTACCTACTAATTTGCTGACTACCTTGTAATGCATACATTCAAGATACCTCTCGGTACAGTGTCCAATGACACTAAGTACCTACCTATGTTTGTATTTTATACTAGCGGACTTCACCCGGTTTCGCCCGCATAGTTCCCGTTCCCGTGGGAGTACGGGGATAAAATGTAGCTTATGTTACTTAGGGTGAATGTAGCTTTCCAATGGTGAAAGAATTTTTGAAATCGGCACAGTAGTTTTTGAGTTTATTCATTACAAACATACACACACACACACACAAAATTGTTATTTCCTCTTGATAATATTAGTGTAGATTTTGGTATAGTAATATTTCAGCGCGTTGAGAACTATTTGGATGAACAAAAATCATGGAACTCGCGTGACCGCCATCTAACGCTTCGTAGCACTCGTAGCCGATCCGCTACGGCGTAGCACCACTTAGGCGTGCGCGGGGCACAACCCGTAGCAGATATAGATTATTTGGTTTTCACTTTTATTAGCAGTCCCCAAAGACTGCTTGTTGTTCAGGGGGGTGAAACTTCCATACATTGGCTTCAAACAAAATTTTCTTAGATAGTGCTGCCATCTGTTTGTTTGAGAACACCAACTTTTCAACTGTTTCACAGCTTACAACTGTCATAACGAGAACAGCTACTTTAGACAACTTGTCAGTGAAGTAGATCACGGAATAGGTAAATTTACCTATTTCGTGAAGTAGATAGCCTAGTAGTAACAGTGACTGCCTTGTGAATAATAATTCACAAGTCGAATCAGTCAGGGATTACTTTTTGTATTTATTTTGTTGAACAAAAACTAACAGCGCCATCTAACAGCTTGGGTACACAGTTTTAAATATGCTGTTGTTACTGCTGACTGTTTTTTTGTTGCAGTTTCTAGTGGCCTAGCCTATTGTTATCAAACCAGTACAAATCTCGAATAATAATTCATCATCATCATCATCATCATCATCATCATCATCATCATCATTATTTCACTGCTGGACAGAAGCCTCCCAAAGCCTCGCCACATTGACCGGTCCCGTGCGACTTGCATCCAGCGGATCCCCGCAAGCTTCACCAAGTCTTCGGTCCACCTAGTGGAAGGTTGCCAACGCAACGTCTTCCGGTTTGCGGTCGCCACTCCTGAACTTTTCGGCCCCATTGGCCATCCGTTCAGCGAGCAATGTGCCCTGCTCACTGCCACTTAAGTTTGGTAATTATTCGGGCTACGTCGGTAACCTTTGTTCTTTTGAAAACGGCTTAATATTATTTTTTCATTTTGTTTTAAATTACCCCAACTTTTTGGGACCGGGTTGAAAACGTAACATTTTAATCCTAGCTTTTAAATGTTATCCAAAATATTTATTTTAAAAGTGTTTAGTTTTTTCGTGGAATTAAAACTAAATATTTTGCGTAATATTCAATGTCATGGATTTCTGCAATAAGTATAACACCTGACTCAATAACTTACCCAACCTAGCTTTTATCACCAAAATATTTACGATAAAAGTTATTGACAATGTCTTTAGGACGTAAAGAATCTAATCTCTGAAATTACGATTTCCAAAATTCTGATGATATGATGATGATGAAAGATATTTTTAACAGACTTCAAAAAGGAGGAGGTTCTCAATTCGTCGGAACCTTTTTTTTTTTGTATGTTCCCCGATTACTCGAAGATGGCTGGAGCGATTTGAATTATTCTTTTTTTGTTTGAAAGGGTATACTTCCCAGGTGGTCCCATAATCATCAAGTCGGGATCTGATGATGGGATCCTGGAGAAATTGAGAGATCTCTTCAAATTTTATAGGCACACTTGATGTGATTTTAGTTTTTGGAAGAGTACTTTCTTAAAGTGGTCTCATTTCAATTTGGTGAAGATCTGATGACGAACTTCGGAGATAGGCAACGGAACTTCTCAATAAATGACAGCAAATAGACTGGGATTGCTGAAATCTCATGTCTGTCTATTGTTTACACCAGTTCATAACATAACATCACGCCGCTACGCTGTGAAGGGGTAAGCACAAGTGAACCACCAAAAATTGAAAAATAAAAACTTTTTTGCAAAAAATAAAACCGACTCCAAAAAACACAAAAAAGTGAAAAATATCTTTAGCTTCAGAAGTCGGTGACAAAAAACTAAGTAAATCAATCAAACAAAGGTCACCGACTTCTGAAGCTAAAGTTATTTTTCACTTTTTTGTTTTTTTTTAAAAGACTCATCATTATCTGACTAGCCTTTTCCCAACTACGACGTTGCAGTCGGCTTCATGCAGCTGAATACCGGTATTTTACATGAAGCGACAGCTTATCTGACCCCCACAACCCACGATCACGATCTGAAACGACTGTCAAAGATCTACAAATGACAGCCGGGACCAACTGCTTAATTAACGTTCTTTCCGAGGCACGGAGGGAACTCGGTATGTAATGATGGTCACCCATCCACAGACCAAACCTAGGCAAGCACGGATTTACCTAGAGATCGGCCCGAGCGGCTATTATTATTTAGCAACGAGCTCTTAAGATTGAGACTATTTTCATACATTTTTTTATTCCGAACATTTTCGATTTTGACACATGAATGCAAGCGGGCATTTGACATTAGACGAACCGATTTGTTACTATTTAGTAGTACGACACAAGTAGGTTACGATTTGTTTCGCTTTATACCGTCTATCGCTTGTGAATATTTGTATGTGCCATTCAAATGTTTTTTCCGCTGGGAAATGTTGCGTGTAGAAGCTACCTATCCAGGAATAACAACAAAATTGAACTTACGCGCGCCATTTTGCAAGATGTTCCCGCCAAGCGAGTTCACACAACACTGTCTGATTTGCTGACCGCCTACGTAATACGTAAGTACCGCAGTTTATAAACATTTGACCACAGATTAGATAGGATTAAGAAACGTAAACGCAGATAAATGATAAATCGTACAGTGTGAAGGCCAGTCTATACTAATATAACAAAGCTGAAGAGTTTGTTTGTTTCGCGCTAATCTCAGGAACTACTAATTAAAATTGGAAAAATCTTTTTGTGTTGGATAGTCCATTTATCGAGGAAGGTTATAGGCTATATAACATCTCGCTACAACCAATAGGAGCGGAGCATAAATGCAAATTGTTGCAAAAACGGGAAATATTTTATTCCTTTTGTGGGCTTTTTCTCTTTTATATGACGCAGACGAAGTTGCTATAAATTATTTTTTAAAAGTGAAAAGCAGGCTTAGGTAACAGGAGTTTTTGATTGGTGCTGTTGGCATCCCAACACGGATATTTATTTTTATATCGGGCAACATTGAACATGTAGAAAGTTGTCTATGACAGTTTCCTTTTAATACTCGATCTCGTACGGTGGCGACAGCAGCCACACTTGCAAAAATAACCTTGTTAATCGCATTTATTAAAAGAAATTAAAGTCCAATCAAGAGTGTTTTCTATCCAAGGAATTCGTCCTCAACTGAACTAGCCTAAAAGACAGGCACAAGGACATGTAAGGGATAATAGGCTTGTGTAGTTGTGTCCTAAAAAAATCTAATTAATCCGTCAGTTAGATTATAAAAAAATATTTGACCCGTATTTTTTCTTTTGTTACATAAACCAAAATTGACGAAGATACGACGCTTTTAAAATTAGCAATACGTCACGCCGTGCTATAGTTTTTAGTGCGTTGTGACGTCACGAGCCCCCACTCCCGAGTTTTGATGCGTTTTATCTTTGTCAGTACTCAGTGATTTAGAAAAACAGAAAATACGTGTCCATTATTTTCCAATACTCTAACTGACGGACTAATTAGTTTTGCAATTTATTGATGGTGGAAACTAGCCTATTTTAGAAATTATTCATCCGGTTCAAAATAAACATTTTATTCATAAAACACTCAAACATAGAACGGCGCGGCGGGCCTAAAATGGCCGCTTTAGCACTGGGCGCTGTCAGTCGGGACTGGTCGTCTCTTAGCTGCCATGGATCATTTGAATTGCTTTATTTTTAATTGTTGATTTATTTTTTTACTCTGGACGCTCTTATTGTGCACGTCTTTCTACATCGTTCTCACAAATATGTATGTAGGATCCGGTCATTGGTATGGACACGGGAATGAATCAAAGCGCGCCAGTGGTGACATCACGCGACCTAGAGACCAGTCTACCCCCGCCATGGCGTGCTTCTACAGAGTCCTGACGTTAACAGATCACCGCGAGGACGACATTCTGGGTCGGATCGCAGCGGAGTTCAGACGTCTTGAAACTGTATCCGATTCATTGTACCCAGTGTTATAGTGTGAAAGTGTAATGTCAAGTAATTTGTTAGTTTACTCAGTGTAGGTATCTGTTTGAAAAGAGTAACCATGGAGTTTCTTGCCGGTTCTTCTCCATGGAAACAACCAGCCCGAACCGAGCACCTGACAATAAACAGTGTATCGCATCCAGTGAGTTTTCATAGCACGATACCCGTCTTCTGCCCACATAATGCTCGAGCCTAACGAAATAAATCCTGACAAACCCGATATGTATAATCTCAACATGAAAGATGTAACCAAGATTTTGTAACAACATTTTTGATTGAAAAGAGTGTCCATGGAGTTTCTTGCCCGTTTTCTCCATAGAGATCTACGCTAGGGAATGGGCAACTACAGTATTTTCTCAAGTTATTATGCCTTGTGTCTGTGACTGTAGCTTCGCTTTATTTTTCGTTTTATCGACATTCAAAAGTGCCTTAATGGTCTAGTTGAAATAAATGATTTGAGTTTGAGTTTGAGTTTGAGCAGAATATAATTTGAATAAGGATAAAAATATTAAATTTAAAAAATGGACTTTAAAGTTTTAATTTTAAATTTTTTACGTGATTCATATAATGTATTATGTTCTCCTAAAGCGGCCATTTTAGGCCCCCGGGAAAAGTCGCGGGCAAAACCTACTCAGTATGAAAAGAGTGATAAAAACTTCGAAAGGCACTTGTTTTTCCCATCATTGCGATCATTTTTTTGTTTTACACCATACCTGGGAACCTTCTAGTTACGGAGATATTGGGGGTCAAAGCTCCAAACTTTTGGAAAAGTTATTTTTTAAATACATTTATGTAAAATTGAATTGTCTGATTGTAAATTCAAAATAACAGATTTTTACTGAATGCATTTGTGAAATCTCGGTATATATTTTATTTTTATGTAAGTATGTCTGTCTGTTTTTTCCGGCTAATCTCCGAACACGACTTTTACTGGCAGCTGATGTTATAAGTACTTTAATTGGAACAAATATTTAAAAACCCATGCAAATTGTTACCAAAATCCGATTCAAATAGGGAAGGGAACGGATTTTTATAAAAATTTAACGGGAATGAAGCTCGCATACAACAGCTAGTCTAAGCTGTTTCTACTAATCCTATATAATAATAATATTACGAGTATAAAATAATGTGAATGTAAGTTTGTTTGTTACGCTTTCACGCGAAAACTACTCAACCGATCATCATGAAACGTTGTACACATATTCTTGGAGGTATTAGAAGTAACATAGGATACTTTTTATTAAAAAAAAAATATATTTATCCTCGTACTCCCACGGGAACGGGAACTTCGGGGATGAAACCGCGGGACGTCCGCTAGTAATATTACAAAGAGTAAAGATTTCATTTTTTGTTTGTTTGTTACGGTTTAACTCAAAAAGTACTAGACCGATTTTAAAATTTCTTTCACCATTAAAAAGCCACGTCTTTACTGAGTAACATAGGCTATATTTTATCCAGCACTCCCACGGGTGACGTCGCTAGTCAGTAATAAAAATATTGTACTTACGCGCGTCATTATGTAAGCAGTTCACTATTCGCCGGTTCACACAACACTGGCTGAATCGCCGGCCACTTACGTTCGATTTATAAACATTCGAACATAGATTAGATTATTTAACGCAGATATGATATCTTTGAACTTGGACTGTTTCTTATCGCAGCTGATCCTATAAATATGTTTAAATATTGGGATTTCCTAATTCGAATTCAATGATAAACAAAACACTCACTTTTTGCCCAGTCATGTAAGGTGACTGGGTAAACGGTGGGTCAGTTGGGTACAGTATACAGAGGGTAAACAGGAACCCGTCGAGCAAGCATCATCATCATCATCATTTCAGCCGCAAGACGTCCACTGCTGGACATTGGCCTCCCCCAAGTGTCGCCACATTGACCGGTCCCGTGCGCATTCGCATCCAGCGGATTCCTGCAGCCCTCACCAGATCATCTGTCTACCTAGTGGGAGGCCTTCCAATACAACTTCTTCAGGTTCGCGGTCTCCACTCCAGAACTGCCAACCAAGCATGCTGTATGTCTTTTCACCCTTTCATTTCCCAGCAATAATTTTAGTGTAGAGAAGTATTGTATTGTATTGTACAAGAGGCTGGTGTCCGCAACTCCACGTCAAAGCGCGTTTTGCGTAGGGTAAACTTGCTTAATTCGTACCCCTTAAGGGAAAACCATCATATTTAGAAAATTAGGAAAGATAAATTAGTTTTAATTATTAGGAATTTTTGTTTGCTTAATGCTTTATTGTTTCTATAATCAAATTTAACATAAACCTTATAAACTTCTCAAAAATAAACAATTTAAAAAAAACTGAAAAAAGTACGATTTAAGGCCATTCATCCCAAATCGTACTTTGAGTTTTATTCTTTGGTATACAGTATTGAGAATCAGCATCAAAATCAACAATGTGTTACTAAAACAAGTAGGAATTCTTAACAAATTCGACGGATGATCTTCGCCAATTCTCGGCAATCATCGCTAAATCGTACCAGTATGTTTTAAGCTGTTTTAAGAAATTAACTCAAGTACGAAATAGGAGCAAGAGCCAAACAAATTTTAAATTTACCGGCAAAAAAATTGACAACAGTTACGAATATGATAACACATCAGATGAAATCGTAAAGATACACATTAATACGTATCAAATCGTAAAATAGGTTATACACGACCTTATTTGAATAAAACTCTTACGAAATGTGTAAAAATATTACAGCAATAGTCGAAAAAAGCTTACTTTTTCAATATTTTTGTCGAGAGCAGCTTCACAGGTGTTATCTGTCAGGTGGTAAAATGGCCGACTGTTATTTATATTTTTTGACACTAGAGGCGCTGATAGCTGTTACCAAAGCCGAGTTTTAAGTGGAGTACGAATTTGGCGTAAGTACGAATTAAGCAAGTTTACCCTATGCTATAATCCACCACGCGGGCCCAGGGCCTCGATTCTGCTATTACAAAAGTGTCAGAGTATTCGATCATTGATTTCATAATGATCAAGTTCTGTCAAATTTTGACAAGTTTGTTAATAATTTCCACTATCATAATGGCGCCATTATGACTTCTCAATGAACAACCACTGACACTCCATTGAAAGAAATGTCATAGAATATTAATCTCGTACATGAAATCTGGCATGAATAAATATTCGCATTTAGTAGTGGATTTCGAAAACCATTTGTACTAAGGGTTTTATAATAAGTAATGACAATACGACAATGCCATTAAAACACAATTTTATTACGAGACCATTGACCGACCATTGTGAATTTAGCAGATTACGAACTTTAAGCAAAATGACAATGGGATGAGAATGGAATCGTGTTGGAGTGACGAATTTATTAAAATAGCAGAATTAGGCCCCAGTGCGGGTTGGTAGATGTCACATGTCTTCGAATGTTTGGTACTAGGACATGCCGGTTTCCTCACGATGTTTTCCTTCACCGTTTTTGAGAGCAGTGGTGATGAAATAAACTACACAAAGTAATGCGCCTGCCTGGGTTCGAACCCACGACTTACTGTTCGTAAGTCGGGGCCGCCACCACTGGGCAACCGCTGCTAGAGAAGTATCACATACACTAAAATTATTGCTGGGAAACGAAACGGTGAAAAGTCACATTTTAGTTAGAACTCAATGTAACGCACTCAAACTATTGTGCTGATGGTTGGATTGTATAGTACGCGCATCGTGGATGTATTAAAGTAAATTTTAATTACCTACAACATTAAAAACTTGTATTTAAAAAAAATTAAACCGACTTCTAAAAACACAAAAAAGTGAAAAATAACTTTAGCATCAGAATTCGGTGTCCTGTGTTTGATTGGTTTAGTTTTTTTGTCATTGGTTTAGTGTTTTTAGAAGTCGGTTTTATTGTTTTGCAAAAAATTTATTATTATTCACTTTTTAAAACTACCCAAATCGCTACATGTGTGCCTATAAAATTTGAAGAGTTCCCTCGATTTCGCCAAGATTCCATCATCAGATCCTGTCTTGGTGCCTATGGGACCATTTGGAAAGTATACCCTTTCCAACAAAAAATATTTTTTCAAATAGGTTAGCAAGCGACGGAGTAGGTAATGCGAGAAAAAACATAAAAAAAATAGAAACATCCGAATTACGAACCTCCTCCTTTTTTAGAAGCCGGTTAATAAAAGAACTTGTCAAAAAGTTGGAACTTTGACCCCCAATATATCCGTAACTAGAAAGTTCCCAGGTATGGTGTAGAACAAAAAAATATTGCAATGATGGGGAGAACAAGTGAACTCTCTCTCTCTGATGGCAACGCATTTGTGATGCCTCCCAGGTAATGAAATAAAACTCTGGAAATGCAGAAAATAACAATTTTATAAAAAAATATACTTAAAACAAATATTTGTCACTATGTAAAATGCATAGAAATTCATTAATGTCTTAAACAAAAGCGAAAACGCCATAGCCAAACTAAAGATAATATTGTCAGTACAATTACAAAAAATAGCTAGAAAAACCTCTAATCAATATCCAAGTTAAGTCCGTTCTTCCAAACCAGAAGAGACTTAGGGATCTCCATTTTTTCTGGAATCTTGTCGAAGGGGTAGTTCTGGTAATCCTGGTAGAAGAATGGTCTGAGTGTGCGGAACCCGTTGTCGAATTTAGCGAGCGTCTCCACGTCAGCTTTGTCCAGGGTGAAGTCGAAAATGGATGCGTTTTCCACGATGCGGGTGTTTGTCACCGTTTTTGGTACGCTGACGATTCCACGCTGGTACTGGAAATTGAAAAACATTAGCTATTAGAATCATCATCTGCCTAGCCTTAGCCCAACAATGTTGGGGTCGGCTTCCAGTCTTACCGGATGCAGCTGAATACCAGTATTTAAAAGAGCGACTGCCTATGAGACCTCTACAACTCAGTATCGGGTAATACGATACCAGTTGGTAAGACTGGCTTTTGGACCACTGACTACCTAACGATTGTCAAATATCTATAAATGACAGTCGGGACCAACGGCTTTACGTGCTTTTCGAGGAACGCTAGGTTACTGGCGTGTACTACTACCTTCTATACGGCGAATTTTACCAATGGAACTGGATGACCAGTCAGTGTAGTCATTGGTTTATAATATTGACACTAACTGCTCTTGAACACGGTTTATATTTTGATCGCGCTCAATTTTAGAGGAATCCGCTGTTAAATTACGCTTGTCTTTAAAAGTCCTCATCATCATTTCTGCCGAAAGACGTCCACTGCTGAAAATATGCCTCTCCGCGCGTTTTGCCCCGTGCGACTCACATCCACTAGATTTCCGAAACCTTCACCAGGTCTTTGAAAGCGCAAAAAACAAGATCTCTTACCAGATATCTGAGGGTGACTTGTGTGACAGTCTTCTCATACTTCTTAGCTATCGCTACCATGGTTGGGTTATTGAGCTTCGGCTCGGGGCTGTTCGGGGCACTTCGGGAAGGCACCATGGTCCCGAACGGGGAGTACGCCGTGATCAGCACGTTGTGCGACTGACAGAAGTCTACCAACTCCTTCTGGCCGAGATTGAGGTTGATCTGGAAGAGAGTTGCTAGATTTGTAAGAGACGGTTGAAGGTTTTAAGAAAGTCGTAGATATATTGTTTTGTGGTGGTCAGGTTGACGTTTGAAAAAGATAGAACAAACCAAGCATTAAGTTGATGACGGCAGAAATGTATTAAACAGTCTTC
Organism: Xestia ashworthii; assembly: GCA_950022955.1. Taxonomy (NCBI): domain Eukaryota; kingdom Metazoa; phylum Arthropoda; class Insecta; order Lepidoptera; family Noctuidae; genus Xestia; species Xestia ashworthii. The sequence continues at coordinate 2,835,814 of OX465575.1, forward strand.
AGAAACGCCTGTCCTGCGCCGTTCCTGGTGTTTAACAAAGGAAACGAAGTGCTGCAGAAACTCACAGGCAAAAGAAGAATTACCTATGTCTAAAGCTTTAGTGATCAGATCTGTAACGGTTTCAGCGAGTTTAAATTCTACATATATATCAAAGACAATGGGTGTTTTATGAGCCCGAAAGTTCCTTTATTTTCAGAAGGTGGGGCAAATTTTGTCGTCAAAATACGATCTCAATTTTCGTCCGTTTACCGCTGAAGTTTTCTTGAGATCTATGCAATATAGAAAATTTGGTGTGACTACGAGTTGGCAACGATTTCTATGACCTTGGGTCTCAAAACCACCAACGAAAAACCAAAAGAATTCACGTTCACATGACATTTGACAGCAGTTTCATCATCCACGTACTACTTTTAAAACTTCGAAGACTGATGTCTCACCTCAACCTGGTTGGTCACCGGTGGAACCTTGCAGTTCTTCAGCAACCTGCCTATCTGCTCTACATTGAAGTTGGACACACCGATGCTCTTCACCAGTCCCTTGCGCAGCACGGACTCGAACCCGCGCCAGGTCTCCAGGTAGTCGATCTTCTCGTCTACTCCGTCTTGCTGGAATTTAAAAAAAGAAGAAGTTCTTAGACTGTTAGGGCACGATAGTCTGACAATCAGTCTTACCAAGAGGTAAGGTATCACCCAGTATCTACTGGGTTGTGGCATTAGCTCCATGTTAAATACTGGCATCTGCAGCTGCATCTGGTTAGACTAGAAGCCGACCCCAACATAGTTGGACGAAGCTAGGCAGATGAGATACTTTTACCATAGAACCATCCCTGGATTGGACTTGATTGCTGATGAATGGAAGACGTTAATATTAGAATGTTTGTGGTTCTGCGAGAACACCGAGTAAAAGCATTCGATATTTAATTTAGTGTTAATGGTATACGCTGTACTAAAGAAATAATAGAACTGTTTTAAATGACATCAATAACATGGCTTTTTTTTGTCTCTAACAGGATTTCCAAACTCACCGAGATAGACATGGGCCAGTGCATCAGCACCAGGTCGATGTACTCCAAGTTCAGGCGCCGCAGAGACCCTCGGACAGACACCTCCACGTCAGCCTCGCGGTGGAAGTGCTGCCATACCTTGGAACAAAGAAGACAGTTATGAAAAGACTGGGAGACCATTTTTTACTTGAGTAACACGGAATTGGGTCTAGTAAGGACCAAAGGAAAGGTCTGAAGCACAGGAGTTTAGTCTTTAGACGAATAGGGAACAAGGAACAAGAACAAGGTGTAAAGTCCCTCATAACCATTGGAAAGGTCGGATCCTCCGACCAGACGGTGTCATCTGGTGGTTTTTAGTTGTTAATGGCGTCATATATGTCGCAAGTGTTCTTTTTGTCAACATGGTTATGTTTGCTACACTCCGATCATGAACACATTATTACATAAATGATGCAAGGAGGTGAAGAAGCGATCTTATTGCTTCTGAGGCCCGGTTTCCTCTTAAGCGGAGACGAGGTGGATTCGACATTACACACGAGGCACACGGTGGGAAATATTTATTTATTTATTTCTCCCCCATTTCTAACTGCTCTGCTCTTCTCCAGTCTAATGGCAACCAGGTCTGATAACGATCGATTCAAGCCTTCGGGGCTACTAATGTAATTCTCCTAAATAATATGAACAACTAACTAACATAGATCAAAACCGTTTTAGACTTTCATGGTTTTTCACTACACAGAGCAAAAGAAAAGAAAACGGTGCGGGGTGCTCAAAACAAAAGAAAATCACGGATATAATCCCTAGTGTAACATAGATCAGACCCAGGTATCGGAAGGTAGACTATTAAAGCCATACTTATTTACTGATTTTGCTTTATCTCTCTCTCTTATATCTATCTCTTATTCTCAGGTGGACCGAGGTGACCTGGTGAAGGTTTCGGGGATTCGGTAGATGCGTTTCGCACGGGACCGGGAAATGTGGCGACACTTGGGGGAGGCCTATGTCCAGCAAAGGACGTCTTTTGGCTGAAATGATGATGATGATCCCTTAAATTGAAACCATATGTAGGTTTATTAGGGAGATCTACCACCACTAATGGCTATATCAGATGTATAGCTCCTTTTCACGCTGAACTCAGATGAAAAAATACTTATAAAGTTGATCGTGGTGCTGGCCTAGTACCCATTATGGCGTGAAAGAACCTTACCATAAACACGAATAAACATCCCTAAGAAATTCCACCAACCTTAGTAGTAACAAAGAGTTCCTCCCTCTTCACGACGCCATCTTTAATCTTCTGGTTTATGACCTTGCCCACTTCCGGTTCCACTCTGTAGAGGTGAGCAGTGTCTATGCTTCTGTAGCCAATGTCTATGGCGTAGGAGAGGGCCTCCATCAACTTTGGAATGCCTGAGGCGCTGAATTCGAACTGGAAATTGATATTGAGAGGTTAATTAATGGTGAAATATTTTGTTTGTATGATGATGTCCATCTGCTATGAAAAGTATTTCGATCCTAACAGGAAACAGTTACATTTCTCATTTGAAAACTTAATAAAAACGAGGGTCTAAGCACGAGGGGAGTAAATATTTTATTATTTATTTATTTATTTATTTTATAAAGGTAGCTTCACAGCTTACAGCACATTAATTTGAAAAAATAAAACGAACATTACGCCAATTACGAACTACACAGAAAAGCTTATGATTAGCCGAGAGTGGTGCGAATTAATTGGCATTAAAATGTGTAGTGTGTGCCTGTGTGCGTATGGGTAACTGTACGGTGTCTGTGAATGTGTATGGTGGTGAGTGTATGATATATTTGTGACTAACTGGCACTAGAGGCGGCACTGAATATCCCGCGTTTGATCCAGGATTAAAATTACCTATGTCTTTTTTAAGGCGGTTCCGTGTGGTATTAAAGGGGTCGAGCGTTGGGAACTTGTCGTTGTATAATGCGGGTAAACGCAAAAATGGCGACATCTGCATATAATTAGTAGAGGCCGAAGGAACTGCTAATAGAGAGGTATGTCTGGTACGTCTGGGAGGGACGTTAAATAATATTTTGCTGAGTAACGTTGGACAGTCAAATTTATTATTAAGTAGGTCGTACAGTAACACCATGTCATTCATCTGCCGTCTCTCTTCCAGTGTATTTAAGTGTGTGTGTGTTGTTTGTTGAATAACCATAAAATTTCGTGCACGCTTGGAAACGCCCGGAAGTGGCCCGGAAGTCGCGTTCGGATACACATGAATCTATTGTATTATTTTATGATATAATTAACAAGATATAATTACCGAGACAAGTATTTATCGGGGCTCAGGAGTTACAAAACAAACAATACACACAAAAATACACGCAAAAAGTATATTATGAAGTATTACTTACACTAAATGGGTTTTTCGGGTCCGCTTCCTGCAAAAGTAAAAGAAAATGCAATAAATTAATATAATGAAACAAAATAAAGAAATATACTACGAACACCAATGTTAAAGAACGAAAAAACTAATATGATCTTGAAAAACTAAAGTATTTAAAAATAAAAAATATGAATCTTGGGAGGTTTTTTTTATAAAGATTAGCATAATGCTCATCATGATGATGATGATGATGAGCATAAGGCATAGCTTATGTTTAAAACGAGCAATGTTTACATCGGGTGCCGTATCGAGAATCATATTTAAATCAATATACAATTTGACATTGACCTGCAAGTTGCAAAAAAGCCTAAGATTTGAATTTCGCAGGCTACCACGGTGGTTTCATCTACAGCATTCTATCTAATTAAGTGCGCAATTGCATCTATGTTACCTTCTCGTCCATGCCCAACCAGGTACCGTACCCCAGCACTGGGATCTCCCGGCCATTGTTCAATTTGAATGTAGGGATGTTCACCTGGAATTAAGAAAAACTACATGTTTAGAATAGAATCTGGTTCGAGTAGGCAAGATATCAGATGTCGACGGTGGAGAAATGCAGTGAGAATGCCATCATTCTCATCATCTGCATAACCTTTTCCCAACTATTTTGGGGTCGGCTTCCAGTCTAACTGCATGCAGCTGAATACCAGTGTTTTACATGGAGCGACTGCCTGTATGACCTCCACAACCCAGTTAGTACTGGGTAACGCTATCCCTTAGTAAGACTGGTTGTCAGACCTTTTGGGTCACTGACTACCTGTAACAACTGTCAACGGCTTAACGTGCTTTCCGAGGCACAGAAGAAAATCGGAATGTAATGGGCGGTCACCCATCCGTGGACCAACCTATTTGAGCGCGGCTTAACCTCAAGATTGACTCGAGTGGCAATACAATAATTATTGTATTATTTATTAAGTAGGTAAGTAGTCGTGAATCAAGAATTACAATGATTTTATCTTTTATGCAGGATGCATTGTGTGAAGGCCGATGTTAACGATGCAGACAGACATGTGTTTAGACTGTAAATGAATTTATTTATTTATTTATTTATTTATTTATTTGAGGACAACCAACAAAGCGTACACCAAAAATACATGTTTAAGAACTCATTTTGAATAACATTCTATAGTGTAGCCTTAATTAAAGGCTGCCACGGCATGCATTGAACATAGGAAAAAGAATACAAAAATAGTCTTTCTTTGTTTGTGTCTATATTAACTGCATTTATATACCAATCTATTGGTACATAAATACAGCTAATTGTGACTTACATCTGGCATACAAATTTATATGAAAACCCACATAATACATTTTGGTTTGACGTTGTGCTAACCAGAAAGAAGAAAAAAAACAAAATTAAAAATACAAAAAATACAACACATTCTCAATCGTTAAGCACATACAATAAAGTACAAATCAAAACAAAACAAAACAATCAATACAGTCTTTTATGACAATGCCATACGCAAGACAGACTTGACTTTATTTAAGGAGTAAGACATATCAATATCAACATTAGGCGATCGTGACAGGCGACTAAATTGAACCTGCATTCTGTTAATGGTGGAGAAATGACCCAGATTGGTTTTAAAGCCTTTACCGCGCAGCAACTCATATCTAGACTTACGAGCAAGTTTGTAAGGCACATTTAGGTTTATTTGGTTCAGTAATCGTGGACAATCAAAGTGATTGTTTATTATTTTGTATAAGAACAGATGATCTAGAATCATACGGCGATTTTCCAGACTCATAAGTTTGAAATGTTTCAAGCGTGAGCTGTAGCTAGGCAAATGTCTGACCATGTTGCACTGGTATGACAAGTGCCATAGAAATCTTTTCTGCACTGATTCCAGACGACGTTTGTGTATTTCGTAGAATGGAGTCCAGACTACGCTGCAATATTCCAAGCCTGATCTGACAATTGAGTTAAAGATTGCTATTTTAGTTGAGGTGCGCTTAAAATCTTTACAGTTACGCAGAATGAAACCCAACATTTTAAACCCTTTAGTAGCAATTTTGTCAACATGAATATTGAACCGAAGCTTATTGTCGATATAAACACCCAGATCGCGAATCACCTCTTTCTCGCAAATTATTTGGTCATTAATTTTATAATTACGAAAATACGGTCCTTTTTTCCTAGAAAAATGTACGTGATTGCATTTGTCAGCATTAAGTAACATGTTATTGTCCAAGCACCACTGGGAAAAACGGTCCAAATCCTCTTGGAGTTTAAATGGATCCTGATTGCACTCCATTCGTTTTATAATTTTTAGGTCATCCGCGTATAAATATATTTTTGAGTGTACAAAACAAGACGCTACGTCGTTTATGAATATATTGAAAAACAAAGGGCCCAGGTGGGAACCTTGGGGTACGCCTGAGGGTGTCAGAAAAAGATCCGATGAATAACCGTTAACGACAACTTTAGACGAGCGTTTAACAAGGTAAGACTCACACCACTGCAATAAGCTTCCTGCAATTCCGATTGAGTGTAGTTTGTTAATCAGTATTTTGTGATCCACTTTGTCAAACGCCTTGCTAAAGTCGGTGTAAATTACATCTACAGGTGATCCTCGGTCTATGGCGATGACTAAATCCGATACAAAACACGCAAGATTGGTTCCTGTCGATCGGCCTTTCATGAAGCCATGTTGTTCAGGCATTAATGTTTGTTTCACATGCCACGAAAGTATAGGGTATACTAAAGCTTCGAATACTTTGCCAAAAATGGACAGAATAGATACTGGTCTATAGTTACTCGCGGCGGATTTGTCCCCAGACTTAAAAATCGGTACTACTCGTGCTTCTTTCCACGCTTTTGGAAAACAACCTGTGCTCAATGATTTATTATAAATCATAGAGAGGGGCTTCCCCAACAAGTCAAATCAAATCAAATCAAATCAAAGCATTTATTTCAAGTAGGCCAATAACAGGCACTTTTGAATTGTCGAAACAAAGATGAAAATTAAATGTAGCTACAGTCCCAGTCACAAGACATAAAAACTGTGAAAGTACTGTAGTTGCCCATTCCCTAGCGTAGATCTCTATGGAGAAGAACGGGCAAGAAACTCCATGGACACTCTTTTAAATCAAAATATTGTTACAAAATCTTGGTTACATCATTCATGTTGAGATGGTATATTATGTGAGAACAATGTAGCAAGATGTGCACGTTAAAAGTGTCCATAGCAAAACAAAAATAAAATACAACTCAAAAACAAAATAATTCAAATAAACCATGGCGACTAAGAGATGACCAGTCACAACTGACAGCGCCCGTTCACGCACATGACGCATGGATCAGCACCATTCAGCTCAACCATTTTGAAGGGAACTAAATGGTCCGACACACGCGCCACCATCAGCGAGACATTTGAGTGAGCATGACATACTCTCAACCGCCAGGGCACATTCAAGTCAAGAACTGCCGTAGGTTTCCAGTGAATGATAGCTTACTAGTACATAGTACTCACACAATATGGGCTATGCGATTATATAATACTAACATTGAATCTATACAATGCAAAGTTAGTTAAGTACAATCTTCAGCAGCTCCAACTATACCATATAATGCTATCAATTTTTGCGCCCCTGTCCATGTGGAGCAGGACCAGCATTAAGCCAAGCATTTTTATCAGCGATATAATCGCTCAACTTGTAATATGCTTTTTTACATAGTGTGCGTTTAATGCATGTTTTAAATTTCGTCTCATTCAGTTCAAGAATACTTTGTGGAATTTTATTATAGCATCTCAAACAGTACCCCATGAAAGATGAGTCTACTTTAGCGAGTCTAAAGCCTGGCTGAACTAATTCGTCCCTATTTCTAGTACTGTAATTATGTCTGTCACCTCTTTTACCAAAAAGATGCAAATTTTTTCTAACGTACATTATGTTTTCGTAAATGTATTGACAATGTACCGTCATAATGCCAATATCCTTAAACAGTTCCCTTAGAGAATCGCGCCTACGAAGATTATATATAGCTCTGATGGCTCTTTTCTGCAGAATAAATATAGACTCAATATCTGCAGCCCGTCCCCATAGCAAAATACCGTAAGACATTATACTATGAAAGTAACTAAAATAGACCAGTCTAGCGGTATCTACATCAGTGAATTGACGGATTTTTCTAATGGCATATGCTGCTGAACTTAAGCGCCCCGCAAGCGATGTTAAATGAGAACCCCATTGTAGCCTTGAATCAAGCGTAAGCCCCAGGAAAACCGTTTTATCTACGAATTCAAGTTTCTCATTATTCAATAATATATCACAATCACTACCCTTAACATTCGGTAAAGCAAATCTTATGCATTTGGTTTTTTTTTCATTTAATACCAAATTGTTTGCTGTGAACCAATTTTGGACCTGAAGTAGGGCATTATTCACGTCATCTAAATTTTGTGCCCGTCTGTTTATCTTAAAAATTAAGGAAGTGTCATCAGCAAACAACACCATATTTTGAGGTTGGTTTTTCAATAAATAGGGTAGATCATTTATATATACTAGAAAGAGGAAAGGTCCCAATATTGAGCCTTGTGGAACCCCCATTTTTATTTTTAAACCCTGTGAATTAACACCATTTATCTGAACATGTTGTTGTCTATCATTCAAATATGATCTTACCAAACTAAGTGCAAGTTTACCCAGTCCGTAATGCTCAAGTTTCAAAAGTAATGTGTCGTGATTTACGCAATCAAACGCTTTGGAGAGATCACAAAAAATTCCTATGGCATCTTGGGACTCTTCCCACGCAGTAAATATGTGCTTTAATAAGGTTACACCGGCGTCAGTTGTACAACGTCCCTTGGTGAAACCATACTGTTGATCATGTAAGATTCTGTTGGTGTTAAAATGATAGAGCATTTGATCAAGCATTACTTTTTCAAAAACCTTGCTAAAAACTGGCAACACGGATACAGGTCTATAATTGTTAGTATCTTTACTGTCCCCGGATTTGAAAAGAGGTATGACTTTACTGTATTTCATTAAATCAGGGAAAACTCCTTGGTCTACACATAGATTAAAAATTAAAGCTAAGTATGGGGCTATTGTCTCAAGTATGGATGTACAAACTTTGATAGACATTCCCCATAGATCTTCGGTCAGTTTGATTTTTATTTGCCGGAAAGCTTTAATAACTACCATAGGGTTAATGTGTTTAAATTTAAATTCAGCCAGGCAGCCAGACACATTCGCCTTTAATAAACCCATTGAGACTTCAGGAGAGGAATTTAGAGCCTCCGTAGTTTTTAATGGTATTTCTGTAAAGAAATTTACAAATTCTTGAGCTACTTCCTGATTAGAGCTTTTAGGACCACTTGCTGTATCTAATGTGTAGCTAGTGTTACGTATTTTCTTCCTGTTAGTCTCGTTATTTATGACTTTCCAAACTGTCTTTATTTTATTTTCTGCTGTTTTGATCTTGTTGCTAATGTGCAGGGCTTTAGCAACCTTGCATGTATTTCTAAAAATTTTTGAATACTTAGCAACATACTTGTTAAAAGTTTCAGTGTTAATAAAAGGCTTAAGGCCATAAAGCTCAAATAGTCTTTCCCTACTTTTTCTGATGCCTCTAGTTGCCCAATCGCTAAATATGAATTTAGGGCAAATACTTTTTGTCTTCTTTTCAAAAGTTTTGTTGAATTCCGTGTGAACTATTGAAAAGAAACGATTATAAAATTGATTTATATTAATATCGTCATGGCTCATAACACTTAACTTGTTCTGTAGGGAAATATTAAACCTATTTAATTTGCTAGAAGTTATAGGTCTAAATTTAATCTGTAATTTTTGCAATGGTGTATTACACCTATAAGTTACAGTTTGTCCGCTATGGTCAGACGGCAAACAATTTACTATGGCTTTATCTAAGTAATCACAATCGCAGAAAACGTTATCTATACAAGTAGCAGAAGATGTTGTGATTCTAGTAGGTTCAACAAAAACGTTAGTCAGGTCAAATGACTTAAAAAGATTTAATAACCGACCACTATTTGAATGTTCTTCTAAAATATTGATATTGAAATCACCACAAATTATTGTAGATTTATTACTGGCTGCAAGTTTTGCCAGGACATCTTCCATTATTGATTCAAATATGGAAAAGTTTTGATAGTTTGGGGGTCTGTACACACACACAATTACATGCTTATCTAGCTCAACACAGGACAGTTCGACGCAATGTTCAACCGAGAGACCTACTATGTCATTACGTTGCTTATATTTAAAACTATTTTTAATTAATATTAGGGAACCTCCACGAAGCATAGTTTTACGATTAAAGCAGCTACCCACCATATAGTTCTCATAATTAATAAGCATTTGGTAATCCTTTAGCCAATGTTCAGTAAAACAAATAATGTCAAACTTACTACTTTCTAAAAACAATTCAATTTCTAATAATTTTGAAGAAATGCCTTGGATATTTTGGTGGAATAATTTTAAGGTGTTCTGCTGAGGCCCTTTTTTACTAACTAATTGAGTGCAAGAAGATACCTTGCTGTTGGTAGGATTAACAAAAATATTGTTAATGGTACCTTCTGTTGTCTCACTTTCTAGTTTAAATTTTTATTTGAAGTGAGGCCGGAGACTCCTGTGCCATCCTCAGACGATATGACCCTATCACTAGTAAACCCTAATTGAGAATTTTCCACGGTGACAGATGGATCCTCCTCAGTACAATGTTTGTAAATATTTATAGCACTAGTGCTATATTCATTTGTGCCTGTCACCTGTACATTAGTAGAATTACTAATCGTCGCAGTGTTAATAATATAACTAAACTTAGACATACTATTTATGTCTGTGTGAATACTATAAGCTAATAGCCGAGCTATTTTGTGTCTACATACAATAGGTAGATACACCTTACCCCGTGTCGACTTAAGATTACCAACTATAGTGTTGATATCCAGATACATAAGCCTGTCACTATAGTGACCTACTAAAAAATGTACATGTTTATTCAACATATGTATATAATCGTTTTTCCTACTACTTAAATTTTCAAAATATGGAAAAGCACACAATATGATTTTATTACATCTTAACTTTAGCAACTCAGAAACACAGTCGGTGATATCTTCCTTTTTTACATTAGAACTATTACCAACACATAGAGTAATGGTAGTGTTAAGATAACAATCATTTTTTATTACTGATGCCATTACTTGTTTGTAGCTTGACCCTGGCATGCAATAATTTTGGGTATAGTAACTCAGGTTATTACTGATCAATTTACCTAGCCCTCTACCCATACTATCAGAAAACATAACTGAATGATGACAATCATTACAATCAGGTGAAACAAAATGACTAATCTCAGGCTGTACTACTTGTGAATCATGGTTTTGATGAATGATGAAGTTCTGAGCACTCACAGCTTGGGACGGGTCCTCCGTTGCCTCAGGCTGGAGGGCATCAAGACTGGGTTCATTCCGACAAGTACAATGAGTGTTGCTGAGAGTCAGCAAGTCCACTTTGTCAACCAACTCATTTGTGACAAGAATATGCTCCTTAATTTGTTTTTTAGAGCTTTCATATTTATTATACAAAGATTTTAGTGACTCATTCAGTGCCTCAATTTCTGATTGTAAGCGCTGAGTGTCTATTTCATAAATACTTGTACTGTCTTCTAACTTAATTTGATAATTATTTAATCTATTAACAAGAGAAACACGTTCTTTCCTTAATTGAATATTTTTGGAATAGTGCTTTTGTTGTTTCTTGTGTTTATGACATTTTTTAATTATTTTATTCAATCTTGCATATTTCTTAATTTTATTTTTACTTACTTTATGGTATGAATTATGTTTCAGTAAGGAGTCCTCTGTAAGGTCTATTGTTATGAGGGAATGAGGGTTACAATTTGTATTTACTAGTTCGTTGTACAAATGATCAGTTTCCATAACCTGAGTACGATCCTGTTCCTTTTTTAAATTTAAAAGTTTAACATTAGCATGGACTAATTCCTCCTCTAGGTCCCTAATTTTACACAAAGCCTCCTCATATAAGTTGCTGCAGCTGTGGAACCCATCCGTGACCACCCTTAGTTGATCCCGCTCATTGACAACATTCAAGTAATCCTGATGAAGGTCTACTAGCTCCCTTTTTAAGCTGGAGTTTTTGCTGTTAATATTAATGACCTCCTCCTCACTGTCTTCTCTCTCCTGCAATAGCTGTTGGCATTGGAGTTTTGAGTCCTTTAGTTCTTGGAGGGCCGTTCTCAATTTAAGCTCCATATCCTGAGCAGTAGCCTTACGGGTCATCACAGGCATGGTTTCCGGATTGGTTTCTGAAAATTGGAAATAAGGAAACGGTGAGAACTAATAGGATAGACCAATTAAGAAAATTTAGAGATGAAAGGGGGAAAAACAGGAAAATAAAAAATAAAAAAAGTTTGCTTTGCTAAAAGAAATGAGGTAGGCTGCTGTATTAGATTAACAAGATTGATATTAGCCGACTGAATTAACAATTTAATTGCATTAATAAGAAGTTTAATATCTTATGATTTTACTTTTTCCTAACGTGGGTAGATAGATTAGAATAAAATCTTATGATTTTCTAAATATTATTAAATGTAGTTAAGTAATAATTTAATTGTAACGAACACAAGGACTTAATAAGGACATATTATGTGTGAAGTAGGGTTTGAAGTGAATGTTCTTGTCTGGGCAAGTGTTTTCGTCCTCGATTTTGCTTCCACAATTGTCAAGCAAAATGAGACATAAACGTAGCCGGTGTGTGTACGGGAAGTTGCTCAGAGCTCTGAGCAGTGTTTAAGTGATGTTTAGTATGTAAATAATACACCAATAATAGGTAAATTAAAACGGAATACTCCCCCGGTTCGAAGAATTCAAATTCACAGTCCAATAGTTGACAGCCGGTACTTGATTTATCGAATTATCGATTGTGGCGAGATAACACAATATAAACACGTCACGAACACTACGTGTGTCACTTTATACATTGATTCTACTATAAAGAATAGATTTAAAACAAACTAAACACAATAAATCAATTATTTTAAAATAAATAGACACAGTAAGTCACAACATTTTATTGCAAAAATAGAAGGTAGTCCGTCAGGCCCTGGCCCTTTACTAGGGTCAAGTCTCTTTAAAGCTTTAGTTACAGAATCCGTGGTTAAAGTTAATTGGGTCAGAAAATCAGTATGCTGACATTGCGAAGTCCCGTATCTAGGCATATCGACATCAGTATTGCCATTATTTGGGTTATAAACAGATGAAAAACATGAGGCAAAAATGTTGCAATTATCTGCTCCATTACTACCTTTGACATCACCGTAATGTATTGATGAAGGGTACGTACTGTTACCATTACGTTTATGTTTTAAAAATGACCAAAAGAGCTTAGGGTTAGAAGTGATCGAAGATTCAATTGACTTTATATATTGTCTATAATTAACATGTGTTAATTTTGAAACTCTGTCTTTGAGCAAACGATGAATGAATACTTACAAGCCTATTATGAATACTAACAAGAAATGAATACTTACAAGCCTATTATACATAGGTGAAGTGGCGTGTCTAGGGCCCTACAATACGGCAAGCCCATAAGGCAAGCTGACTGTTCTAAAACCCTAGCGTCATGAAGAGTAGTAGGGTATAAGGGCAAGCCAGCTTCTAGGCTTGAATGAAAGTAACGCCACTAATACCAAGTTGTTAGTTAGCGTATATTATTATAAATAACTTCGTGTAAACAGCCTCATCACGAAGTCAACGATTCTGAACATCAAACTATGTAACTTTACGCAAAAAATATTGTTGGGTAAACGACTTTTTTGTGTGTCTGGTGCGTCTCCCGCGGCGGCTGGGAAGAGAGGCTCTCTCCCTCTCGCGTTCCGCCACCTCCTTCGCTAGCATGACTGTTTCGCAGAAGGAGGTGACGGCTTCCCATTACGTCTCGCTCCGGACCATGGATTGAACCAGGGCCGGACGCGAGAGGTCGCCGCCGCCGATCGCCGCTACGAGGACACGGCGGTGGTCCGCCCACGCAGGGCAGACCTCCACCGTGTCCTCCGGTCGATCCTCGCAGTGGAAACATCCGGGCGTTTCCTCCCGCCCGATTCGATGCAGGAACCTCCCGAAACATCCGTGTCCGGTGAGGACCTGCGTCTGGCGGAAGGTGAGGACGCCGTGGCGCCTCTCAAGCCATGCACTCCTCAAAGAGGGGATTTACCGCCACTATCGTGGCGTGTCCTCAGGCTTCGGCCCTTCAATGTGCAAATGCAAATCTCTTGCTCGTCGCGTGTGGAACACGAAAGCGCCGTCGACACGGCCTGTCGTCATAAGATGGACAGACGGCGAGCTAGACCATAGCTCACCGGCCACAGGCCCGCGCCTACGGTGGCCGGGTGACACCACGAGGCCCCTTCAACAATTCTTCGAGGATGGGATGGCGATACTATATTAGGGTAGTAGCGACCCTCCCCGGCAATGAAAACATAAACATTTCTTTTGTATTTCTCTATCTATTGCTAAGATATGCGTACAGATAGCGGTAGCGAATTTGTTTTATACTATACTAGCTGATGCTGGCTGGGCTCGACTACAAATTATATACTAAAACCTTTCTCGAGAACCACTCTAGCCATTGGTGAAAACAGCATGAAAATCTATGATGCAGTTGTTGAGTTTACAGCGAACAGACAGACAGACGCGGCGAATGACTTTGTTTTATAGTTATGTAGTGAGACTATTTATTAGAATAGAATAGAATATAATTTATTTGTGTAAAAACATGGTACATTTAAGGTCTTTAAATAATAGGGTTGTGAGCTCACATGTTTCGCCATTTAGAGGCATACAAATATTAGAACTTAACAATTTAAGATTCATATATCGAAATTTTAACAATTACAAATGCTTATAGTTAAGAAAAAAATAAAAATAAACATATTACTTAACTTGAAATACTTTATAGTTCTCAGTAGCCATATTTATCAGTTATTTTTTGTCAATAAATTCTTTTACACTATAAAAACAATTATCTGTAAGCCATTTATGTAATTTGGATTTAAAGTATTTTAAGGGGAGTTCTCTTATTTCTTTGGGTATGTTATTAAAGATTTTTATTGCTGTGATTAAACTATTTTTTTGGCATAATGTGCTTTGATGTGAAGGTATTATTACTTATGAATGACTTGTGAAAAGATTACCAACATACTAATATTTAACGTCACACATAACGTTTCATGATTCGCAAAATATCCGGATATTTATTTATCGACGTAATCAATCCTGATTGCTAAGGACGATAAGTAATCTGTGTGCACGCACGGGGATCAATAAGCTATATTTATGTCGTAGCCAATTCGTATAACACGCTGTATTACATAATGGCGCGTCGGATAGTAATACGTGCCGTTATGTAATACGGCGACGTCACGTTCAGCCGGATTGTAGTGGCGATACGTTCTGTTACGATTTCCCAAAACTAAAGAAAACCCTTTAAATTGTCTCGTCATCAACTGCTGCGGGACTTCAGTCTCATTCCATCTCGTTCTCTCGTTTCTGCCAGTTCCAAATTAATTGTACAAGGTCAATCCCAAAATTAAACTTTTACATTTCAGTGAACAAAACAGTTTTTTTTAAACGATATTTTCGGGGTCCCATGTAACAGTTCGACAAAGCAGCGTCCAACGTTTAGCCGTATTGTAAAACGATCGAATAAAATACAAAAAAAAAACCGAAAATAACGCGTAGTAGACGTAGCCCCGCTATGGGGCTCTTAATTCTGTCTATAGGGCTCCGTCGACTAGGCTTTTTATGGGAATATAAAGTGTTTTGAGGTTAGGTTATGTTAATCAGTACTTCTCAGGAATGGTACATTATCTTTTCATGAGAGTGGTACCATGGGGCAATTCCTTCTCTCCCCCTCCAGCACACCACGCGAGTTGACTTCCATCGCATACATTTCACAATATTACGGCTTCACTTCGTTAGATTATAATCTACCGAAAAATAATGCGTCATATTGTAAGCAGTATGTTCGTCTGACAATCTATTGAGAGTTTATAATCTCTCTAGTTATATTACAATCTAACGTTGTTTTAAGCTTTCACGGTTTAAAACTAAACTTATATTATCACTTACGGGATATCGTAATCTCATAATAATCACGGAAGATATCCCGTAAGTGATAATATAGGTAAGTTTACAATCTAACGTGTTTGACAATTTTACGGTGACATACATAACCAGTTAATGCGGATCTCTCATTGTACGGGAAAATAGAAAGCGATATTCGAGGCTAAGTTATTTTGAAATTGTATAGGAAGCTGGACAATGTCGTGAGAAAAGTTTTGAGTATGAATGTGGACGAGTATAAGAGTAGAGGATGACCAAAGAAACGATGGATGGACTGTGTGAAGTATGATATGGGTAGAAAGGAGGTGTCTGATGAGATGACGAGTAATTGACAGGTATGGCAGAAGAAGACATGTTGGGAATTGGGATAAGAGTAGAGGAGACGAAAGATGAGAAGCTACCTGACTGCCATAGAATCACTAGATTCACTCAAACACATTACTGTTACTGCTAGCCTGCATCACCCCACTGCTGCAAGGACCTCTCCCCATGATTTCCAGTTGTTTCGATCTAGGGCTAATGTTGACCAATGATCATTAATTTTGTCCCGTCATCTTCTGCGAGGTCTACCGCGATGCCTTCTGGCTCTATCAGGGCTCCAGAAAGTCGTTATTTTGGCCCACGGCGCATTGAGTATGCGGCAGACGTGGCAAGTCCAGTCCCACTTCAGCTTAGAGGCTTTTTGGGCAACTTTAGTACTTTGCGTTTTGGTGCGTTGTGTGGTGTTTTTCTCCAACACATAATATAGGAAACAAATATACTCGTATTAATGTTTAAGTATCACTTATTGACGTAATCTAATCTGTAGTTGTACCTATTTTAAAACAAGCTAATCAATTGGCGTAAACAATCAATACAATATTATGTTGATAAGATTTAAATATTGCTACTCAAGTGAGAAACAGGTTTATAGACTGACTAGCTTCTAACGCCTTCGGCCGCGTGAATTTTGATAATTGTCCCGCGGGATTTTACTACCGGGATAAAAAGTATCCTATGTGTTAATCCAAGTTATAAACTATCTACTACTATACTATGTGCGAATGCATGTGCTCCTGGAGTGCACAGGCGTTACCAAGATTCGCGAGGAGATCCTGGGAACGCCAAGATCACTTGCGGATGTCCTGAGGAGACCGGGAAGTTTAATTTGCTTCTGGGGGGAGGTGGGCTGGTTGGAGTAACCGGCCACCATGGCTCACGCACAATGGTCCACTTCAAGGACTAAGAGCGGAACCCTAAACCCATGGGGGTTTAGGGTTCCGCACTTATCTCTCGTCATCATGGGATGATGATGATTATGTGCGAAATATCATCCAAGTCCGTTCAGTAGTTTTGCGTAAAAGAGTAACAAACGTCCATAAATCCTTATTTATATCCTTATAGTTTGGACAATCAACTCAATATATTTATAAAAATTACTAACGGATGTCACGCACCCGCTTGGTTCTCATTCCCGCGGGAATACAGGGATAAAAAGTAGCCTATGTCATCCGGGGATTAGTGTACGTTCCCAAAACGGTGAAATTTTTTTTCAAATCGGTCCAGTCCTTTTTAAGTTTATTCGTTACATACAAAAACACAAATCTTTCCCTGTTTAGCATATTAGTAGGTATAGACAGACTATGTGTCATTCTGATAGCTATATTGTTGCTAAATTTCATCTAAATCCGTTCAGCAGTTCTTGCGTGAAAGAGTTACAAACATCCATACATACATCCATACTCACAAACTTTCACATTTATAATATTACTAGCGGACGTCCCGCGGTTTCACCCGCGTAGTTCCCGTTCCCATGGGAGTACGGGGATAATTTTTTTTTTTTTAATAAAAAGTATCCTATGATGTCTAAAGCCTCCAAGAATATGTGTACAAAGTTTCATGGTGATCGGTTGAGTAGTTTTCGCGTGAAAGCGTAACAAACAAACTTATATACATTCACATTTATAATATTATAGGTAGTAGGTAAAGGGATGTAGTCGGAAGTAGGATGACGGAAAGTCTAAATGATTTATTTGGTAAATAACTGTTGTTCGCGACTATAGTTCAGGTGAAATATTTTTTAAATAACTTCCATTTTTTAATCGGATTTTGTTGCCAATTTCAAGGGTTTTATTTTATTGCACGGAAACCTAGTTCTTGTAAATTCTAAAATAAAAGTAGCCTAAATTAGTTCAACTATCTGTGTGTATTTATTTGTGTGTACATAATTATACATTTTTACAAGTATAAAACGTCTGTCATCATCATAATAATTTGTACAGCATTTGCACAGTTTTAATTGTGCATAAAGTTTTAATAAATAATATATATATATATATATTTTTTTTTTTCGGTTAGTGTAGTGTGCTGTCCTAGTGTGAACCGGCCCTAATTAACATTTATGAAGATCAAGTGAGGGTAGTTGAATAAACACCTTCACTTTGCTGTGGCGGTACCTCCACACTTCAGTCTCCCCGCGACCACGGCTGGTGAAATCCGGTCGAAACGTCGGGCTTAAATTAAAGGTAAATTCGCTATAAATACCCGTTTTTATGTGTTTGATGAAGTAATAATTTATGCTAAATAATTCATTGATCGAGAATAAGCAAAGAATCTACGATTGATGTTATGGCAAGGGGTTACTTGCACACTAAATTATTGGTCCCTGAAAACTACAAAATCATTTAAATAGATTAGGTTAGGAATCAGCGATTTTTGAAGGGAAAATATTATATAATTCAGAAATATACCACCACTTACAATATCTTTCACCACTTAGTAGTTAGGGAAAGCTTATCAGGCTACACGGCTTCTAATGAATTTAATTGTTAATCTTATTATTTATAATCTATTTGTTAAATTTATATAAATTGTAATTTTGTTTCTGTGTAACTTTACATCATTGGTTTCAATTCAATTTAATTTATTACGTTCTTGCATTAATTAATCTTGTTTATTTCAATTTAATTTACCCTATCAAGTTATAATAATTTTAATTCGTATATCTAAACTACCTACATAGGTACATTGCTACTAACTTAGTATTAAGATATTTAATTTGTATGCTACTAACAAAGTATGGACATCACTGAGTCTGAAATAAACATTTTTATTTTATTTTTATTATTTTATGGTAGTGATTTGGTTAGGCATTCGAAAAATGTGGAATAACCTAAGGGAAAAAAAGTTACCTATACCTAACCTAACCGTGACGCTAAATTAAAGGTGGTAATTCTTTCCAAAATCAGCGCTTTTCGGAGTACCTACAAAATATGGTATGAAATACAGCCAAAAACTGCTCACCACGTACATGTTTAGGGACGAAAGTGGGATGAGCAAAGACATTCAAAAATATTACCTAAATGAAAGTATTTTTAATCTCTTCGGGTGTTTCACAAATTCATTGAAAATGCTTGCTATCTGATTAATATGACGAATGTTAAGAATGTTTGATTCATGTCATGGTAACGTAGTTTTCATCGTAAACAAAAGTGATGTAGCATTAAATGCCTAGATTGTTGACCATTTTAGTACATTTGCCCTTAAAAAGTGCTGATACTTTGAGTCATCTATTAACAATGTTTTGTTGTTACTATTAGTGAGAAATCAGCACTAGTTTGCTGTTGTTGTCTAAGATGTTAGTAATCTACTCCTGCGAGGTTGTTGGTGTTTTACAAATGAGAACCTCCTCCTTTTTTAGAAGTCGGTTAATAACCCTGTACCTATAGGTTTTCGACCCAAAACCTATGTACACTATAGAGTACTTCCGGTTGACCTAGAAATGTCAATTTTGGTTAAAAGTAAGGTTTTCAGCACGAGTGAAGGAAAAATTCCGAAAATAAAAAAAAAGTTGAAAATTTTGGTAAATTTTGGTAGACAAGTTTTCGCGCGAATCTAAATTTGCCCATGTATCTTTTTATCGTGTTGACTCAGGACCTTGAGAAATTATAGCAAAATACGTTCAGAAATAATTGATGAAATCAACATAGACTGGAAAGTAAACAGGAAAGACTGGGGGCCCGGTCGAGAGTCCTCGATCAAGAGGTATGACACACGAAAGCATAAGATATTTTATCACAAGACGCAATACTTAACAGGCGAGCCGATAATTATACTCGTAATTTATGAACATAATTATTACTCGTATAGTACACTTCACAGTCTACCTGCATTTACCACATAAAACAATAACATACGCAATAAAATAGCTACTATGTAATCACACCTGTTTTAATCAATTCCCACTTAAATGAGCACCTACAATCGAATCATATTATTTATGAATTAAGTACCTAATTACTACTAATTACCAAATCCATGAATTCAAGATACAGGTAAAAGGAAGTATTTAGAACCATTTTATTTACAATCAATGCTATAGTTGGTACCTAACTTGTTAGTTCCATTTTAAGAACAATCCAAAGTTTAATTTTCTTACCAAAAAATTGTTTTTGTTTACTAAATTCTATCAAACTTGATTTAATATCAAGTTTGATTTAGTTTCGTCCCACATAACAAGATCCTGGGACGTCCCAAGCAATATGCGTCCTAAACAATAAAATTGCGTCCTAAAATATTATTTGTACTATTTTATTCCCGCTACATTCTATTTTACATTCCTTCTACGGCTTATTGTTATAAATTACAGTATCTAGGTACTCACACGTGCCATTTTGGAAGTAAGTCCCTCTTTTCCGGCTCACACAAGGTCTGTATTGTCAGCCAAAGGCGTTCCGTGGTTTATAAACATACAATCACAGATAAGATTATGTACAACGTAGATAGTAATTAATGTAATCTGTGCTCTTGTGAATGCTTCTTATCGGAGTTGATTTAAATAGGTTAGCCTGCCCTTATCTAAAATCAATGAAAAGCAAAACGTGAAAATTTTGCCCAGTCATCAGTCATGTATGTACCTACGAAAATCTGAACTGTTATCATGGGCCGGACTCCACGAAAGCGTAGATATGCGAAGCGTGGCTAAATAATAACAACTGCTCGCGTCCATCAAGTGTCGATAAAAGCGTGCTTGCCTAGGTTGGTCTGTGGATCACATACCGAGTTTCCTCCGTGCCTCGGAAAGCACGTTAAGCTGTTGGTTCCGGCTGTCATTTGTAGATTTTTGACAGTCGTTACAGGTAGTCAGTCGCCTGAAAGTGTGACGATGACGACCAGTCTTATCAAGGGGAATCGTATTATCCAGTGCAAAATGGGTCGTGGAGATCAGATAGGCAGTCGCGCCATGTAAAATACTGGTATTCAGCTGCATCCGGTTAGACTGGAAGCCGACCCCAACATAGTTGGGGAAAGGCTTGGCAGTTGATAATGATGATGCGAAGCGGAGTGGAGTGGAGATCTTCAGGAGCTGTGGTGTATCCACCTATATCTCCATGACCCATTTACGGTTTTTTCCAACCTCTCCGCTATACTTTCTGACTAATTCCGTTGCGGGATCCCAGACAGTTTAATTCATTCTCTGGGACTTCGTCGTGCTTCATTTTTTCGGCGCTTTTCTAGTGGTTGCCACTGTTGATTCTAGCTTAGTTACAATGGGCACGGAATAGTGTGGCGAGCTTGTCCAAAGAAAAAAATTACCTGTTTACGATTAAATACATTGCCACCAGCAAAACGTGTTCAATTTTCACCCCATAAATAAAGTTTACATCCCAGCAAGTTTGATATACAGAATGCTTGGTTGACGGCATCATGAAGAGTCCCTTTATACTCTGAATACCGAGTTTCCTCCGTGCCTCAGAAAATACGTTAAGATGGATGCTCGAAGGTAGCCCGCGAAATTCAAATTGCCCTAAGTTTCCAAGTTCATGTAACTGTCAAGAATGGTTCATCATCATCTGCGTAGCCTTTTACCAATTACTATGTTGGGGTCGGCTTCCAGTCTAACCGGATGCAGCTGAATACCAGTATTTTACATGGAGCGACTGCCTATCTGACCTCCACAACCCAGTTAATACTGGGAAATACGATACCACTTGGTAAGACTGGTGTCAGACTTTTTGGGCCACTGATTACCTGTAACGACTGCCAAAGATGGACAAATGACAGCCGGGACC
The DNA here is from genome assembly GCA_950022955.1 of Xestia ashworthii. Taxonomy (NCBI): domain Eukaryota; kingdom Metazoa; phylum Arthropoda; class Insecta; order Lepidoptera; family Noctuidae; genus Xestia; species Xestia ashworthii. Next base: position 2,857,403 of record OX465575.1, read on the forward strand.
AACAGCTTAAGGCGCTACCCCAGGCAAAAGCCGTTTTTTGTGCAGTTTTTTGGAGCCAACTCCTCTTTATCCAAAAGAAATACAAAGTAATAAAAATACATTAAATTTCTACATATTCTTAGACTGCAAAGTGGTAGTTTTATTTTTTATTTTAAGTCTCATAATGTGTAATAAATCCCCTCACAATGAAACCACAAAAATGAGAAAAAAATATTTATAACATGCTTCTTCTCGTAAAGTTAACATTATTTTGATTTGCTTCTTATACTAATGGATAGACAATTTAATAATGAACATAATGCTAGTTTTCTTTTTTTCAAAAGACGGAAATTTGATTTTATAAAGAATAAAAATCACTAATTTCGCACTATTCGACCCGCAGTGACTGACGTAAAAACCACTTTGTAGTGCAAGCTGATTAGAACTTTATTCTAATAGTATTTCAAACGAAGTTTGAATCACCACAAATAGAGTTGCTAATTTTGCCTGGGGTAGCGCCTTAACGTGTTTTCTGAGGCACGGAGGAAACTCGGTATGTAAGGGTGGTCATCCAGCCACAGACCAATCTAGGCAAGCATGGCTTAACCTAAAGATCGACCCGAACGGCTGATATTATTTGCCACGAGCTCCTCAACTGTCAAGAATGATAACTTCATGAAAAAAAAAACATTTTTGACAGTTACATGAACTTGGAGGGTTGTATTGATGATTATAATTCTGTAACTTTATACGGCTTACAGCTGCTAATCATGCAACACTACCAGCATACAATCTAGCACTGGCCTGTAAATTGAAAAAAAAACGTAAGAAATTTTGAATTTCGCGGGCTATCCTTGAGCGGCGTTGATCCCGGCTGTCATTTCAAGTAATTTTTTGACTATCGTTCCATTAGTACAGTCCTAACCCGAAGATCGACCTGATCAGCGGCTGCTATTATTCAGGCACGCGTTTTTTGGTGATTCCGAAATGATGAATAAATGGTTTAAGAAACAGCACTTTTTAAGGGCAAACGTACTTATATTTTAATCAATCACTTAGATGACTGACAAAATCATATTTTAACGTCACATAATATTACGTCAAGTATAATCGAAATTATAATGACTTTTAATTCAAAAGTTGCACCACATTTTTCTGTTGACCAAAACACTGGGATGTGGTACTAGTGAATAAGCATTTTGTTGCTGAATTTCACAACAATTGAACAACAAAAAGTGCTGATTCCTTATTTTCAACATTATCAATAATCAAACATTTTTGGTGATTGAAAACACTTTAACGTCATTTATTCCAATGACTAGTAAAAACAGAAATGCTTATAGGTAACTTAACAAACCAGAACGTATTATCGCTGAATTTGTTGCACCATATATTGCAACCAGCCAAAAGACAAAAAGTTGCTAAAACATTTTGTGTTTCACAGTCTTCTCTCTTGTGCAAATATTTGAACTAAGGGATGGACTCATAGAGTATTATAGTCTTTGGCTGGACTCCACTAAAGCGTAGATGTGCGGAGATTTGTGAAGCTAAGAGAAGAAAAGATGCCAAGGACCTGGGGTGTACCTATCTCTCACCGTAAAATTGTAAAACCCGTTACATTGTAATCTATCTATCTCTATTTATTTATTATTTACTAGCTGACCTGCGCAACTTCGTCTGCGTAAGACGAACCAACAGTTCTTAAAATTAGCGCGTTCAACCAACCAAACAAACAATCTCTGCAGCTTTATAATATTAGTACAGATTCAAGTAAGTAACAATTTATTTTTTATCGAATAGGTTTACATTAATCGCCAAAATATTCTACTTGTGATTTTCCAAATAAAAGCTCTTCCCTCGACTGCATTACGTTTCTATCCTTGGGCACTCGACGATATCATATTATACTCCAGCTAGGTCGAAAGTTCTCATCAAGTGGCATGACATGAGCCGCGACACGTTCAAACTGTTGCGGACCTCTCGCATCTGTCTTCCTTCTCCAAAGTCAGACCTTCGATGGTAGTCATACTCCAGGTAGGTCAACACAACACGATGGAGATGCTGTAAACTCTTGAAAACCTATTGCAAATTATTTTCGTCTCCAAGCCTCCATCATGAGACTTTCTTTGACAGTAATACTCCAGCTATTTCTAAAGTTCTCATCAAGGTGCATTAAGTGCGCCCAATGACGATATAGCTGCTGTAAACTGTTGAGGATCTCTTGCAACTGCCTTCAGTCTCCATCGTTAGACCATCGATGACAGTCATACTCCAGCTAGGTTTAAAGTTCTCATCAAGGTGCATGAAATGAGCCTTAAACACGATAGAGCAGATTTGAAGTGTTGCGGACCTCTTGTGACTGTCTTCCGTCTCCATTGCTAGACCTTCGTTCACAGTCAAACTTCAGCCAGGTCTAAAGTTGTCAAAAAGGTTTATGAAATAAGCCCTAACACGATCTTCTTCTTTATCGTGTGGTTAGTGCCTAACCTGGTGTCAGAGTTTTTATGCCGCCCTTGGGCCTCTGACTTTTCTTATCATGCCGTCGAGAAAATATCTCTCAGGCATGCTGGTTTCCTCACGATGTTTCAGCGATGATTATACAATACGCACATGAATCCGAAAAATCAGAATTGCGTGACTTTGATTCGAACACGACTATTTTCAATATAAAATGGGACAAACTTTCAAAATTCAACCCCTAAGAGGGGTAAATGGGCTGACAAAGCCTAAAAATCACCGCACAGCCCAAACCGCTGGGTCTACAGATTCCAAATGTGGCAAGTAGGTTCCTTATGTAGTCTAGGGGTGCACCCCTAGACAAAGAGGGAAGAGGGGGGAGGGTGAAACGGGCCTCAAAAGTTTGTAAGGGGAAACAAGATTGGTAAGACTATTGCATTCGAAACCTCACAAGAGTACTCCAATTGATAAATTCAAGATAGCGCCGAGGAAAAGTATTTGTTTTTCCATCTCGGGTGTCGTTTACATGGTTTTCGAGGTCGCTGATTACAAAAATGAGATCGAAATGAAAATCGAAATGGCGTTGAAGTAAATTTTTCGTCATGTGTGTCGTTTTCATGTTTTTTGGGGTCGCTGATATCGAAAATGAGGTCAAAATGAAAATCCAGGATGCCGTCTAGGGTTTTTTTTAATATTTTCGTCATGGGTGTCGTTTGCGTGGTTTTCGGAGTAGTTGATAACAAAAATGAGGTCAAAATGGAAATCCAAAAAGGCACCTAGGATTTGTTTTCGTTTTTCCTTCATGGGTGTCGTTTTCATGGTCTTCACTGAACACAAATCTATTTTTTCTTTAATTTTTTTCTTTAGTTTGTCTTCGTAGCTACGTATCGTTATGTAATTTACCGGCCATAGTAATTCCATCCTAGACAATAATTTAAGATTTTACACAATACTTCTGCAAAGTTCCTCTGTTCTGCTTTGAAACCAACTAATTTATGAGCAACCCAGATATGTATATGGTTAAAAGTCTGCTGGATCTTGAATTTTACTTACTCTTAGTTTTGCGCAATTAAATTCTCTCATTTTTTAATTAAAATTACCTCAAATTCAACGTGAGCAAAGCCGCAGACAAAGCTATCTAATACATAAAAATCTCGTGTCACATTGTTTGTTATCGAAGTCCTCCGAAACGACTTCACCGATTTAATATTTTTTTTTTGTATATTTGGTAGGTCAGGAACAAGTCGAAGGCTACTTTTATACCCCTATGTGACAAAGGTGGTTTACGCGGACGAAGTCGCGGGCAACAGCATAGTTGTTTATATTTTGTTTGTTTTTGTTTTGCTTGTATTTCATTACTGCTTCTATTATGATTTTAAATGTAATTTGTTGTATAATTCCAACACAGTGTAAATTGTTTGATGAATGAATAAAAAAAAAAAAAAAAAAAACGGATGGCCGATGGAGCCGAAAAGTTCTGGAGTGGCGACCGCGAACCGGAAGACGATGCGTTGGAAGGTCTCCCAATGAAGGCTGCGGGAATCCGCTGGATGCGAATCGCCCGGAACCGGTCGATGTGGCGACACTTGGGGGGGGCCTATGTCCAGCAGTGGACGTCTTTCGGCTGAAATGATGATGATGATTTTGATTAAAGCAGTAGGTATGTACGGCTCGGAGCAGGCAGCGTTATGTATTTTCTGTCTGCTCTCATTGGTAAAAGGCGTAAGGCTTATTAGTATCTCTAGGGAATGTTTTTAAAATCTTAAAATTTTTAAGTAAATTTTAATGGTACTTATACTTAAATATGTATTTTTTTTTTCTTTGTATTTTTTACTTTTTTTTTTATAACACGTGTAAAATGCTAACGTAGGTACGTTGCGTGAAGTAATGATGTAAGACGCATTTATCACCTAGTTGTATTCTTGATTGAAAAACAAAAAACCAACAAGGACAAAAATAAATAAGAATTTATTACGAGTTATGTCTACTAAACTTATCGCAACACCTGATTTGAGTAATATTGTTATAAAAATAACATGCAGTTAATCTGTTTAGTTTGCATATACTATGTACATTCATTAGAGACAGCAAACTGGTTGCACTACTCTGCCGTCGTACAGTTTATAACTAGTACGGAGGGTAGTTACCTAATTTGTTTGTCACATAACTAGCCAATAAGTTTCAAATACCTACATCCATCATCAATTGCAAAATTGTTTTATTTTTTATACATGATACTTACTTACATGTTGTTATGAAATTGTAAACATAAGTAGGCTAAGTTTAATGGAAATAAATTTATTATTATTAAAGTTATTATTATTATGGCTTTATTTAGGCTTATACCACTTGGAGTACCGTGTTGATTAAATTACATTTGTACTGTTTTTACAGGACTCGACATCTATGATAGTTGCAATTAATTACAATAGATAAAGAAACATTATAAATACAAGCTGTTATTAATATAATACTTACCTGTCTGTAGAACGAGGTGTTGTATAACTTTATGGTTTTCGCATTTTCATTCGCATTGTGTATTACAAACATTTGAACGTAAAATTGCATTTCTACAAGCATTAAAATTAGAAATAGTAGTTGTAAATCGTCGAGTGTTATTAAATTTTTTACGCAAGTTCATAATTTTTGACGCTGTAATTTCCAGCAGCAATAAGTTATTTTAATTATTTAATTGCTTCTGAATAACGATAGTGCCATTCTTTCTTGTAAGTTGGTTCATTCAATTCTCAGCTAAAATAACAAAAAGTTATGTTGTATGTTCTAATTGTTGGCTGGAGTTCTAAAATGTCGTTAAATTCCTTCAGTTTTCACGGTATAAATGCTTCACGAGGAAAGGTCCTGAACACAAAATTTTCATCGATAACAATTATTATTGATTCGTGTTGCAAATCGAAATAATTTGATTCAAAAAGTAAAAATCAAAAATTTGCAAAAAATATATTTTGTTTACAGCGCCATCTGTACTCATATACATATATTAACATCGGTTGCTGTTTCTCTACACTGTTATTAATATTGCTATTCGACGCTAGATGTCGCTTTCCTAAACACAAAAACTTTGTGATTTCTAGTTGGTCTATTTGGTACTAGATGCCGCTGCCAGTCCCAATTCAAGCAACAAGCTAGATTACTATCTAGGAAATTGCCTGCTAAAGATACATATCTGAGTGCGTCGGCGAAACGTTTCATTGAATCACATCGGAACGTGTTATTATACTCAATAATACACTCTTTATTGCACCATTTCCTTTTATTCTGGTTCTTATGAGTTATGCATTCCTCATTAGGCGTTTGCTTTCAGAGCAGCAATTATTGCTAATTGTCATTTATTACCGGGCGTTTCTTGAAAGAACGAGTCGTAATGAGACTGTAAGCAGTAATTTTGAGGCAATACTCATGAGAAGTAGTTCCTATTTATTTTTTTGAGTTTATTTTATGGTTTCTGTGCGTAGGCGAAATTGGTAGGTGTGATTTCCTGTTGGAGCTGTTAAATTAGGTAGGTAGGCAGCTTTCAGATTGGCTGTAACGGCTATAACTATGTTCTAGGGTTCCGCTTGTGTTCTACTTTTGAAACGCCAAGAGTTATTAGGTCGTGAGAATTGGTTTTCCATAGCATCTAACTGAATATTATACCTAAGCTTCAACATAAAATATTTTTTTGTGAATAATTGATTTTGCTTGTTTTTCAGAATTGGAATCACCTGGTGCCTTGATATTAAAGGTCGAAAGGCCGAAAGAACCGACCTCGCCGAAAGAAACATTTTCTCATTAATTCTCATACGGATAACGTTATCTATTCGTCCGATTCGACGCGGATAAGTGTGCGAGGTTTCACAGGATTTCATACAAGTAATTCTAAATTCCGTTTTTCTCGGCTCCTTCGCTTCTTTCGGCGTGAAAAGTGTGCGTTCACCTTAATCAAGATTTTTTTTGTTGTTGGGAAACGAGCTCAATGACATAGGTACACATACACAGCTATATAAAATCTTTGAGAATTTCGTTTCAACAATTGGCATACGGATTCCGTTTCAACTTTCTGAAAACTTCAGAAAGTTGAAACTACTAGTGTATCAACTTTCTGAAGTTTTCAGGAGTTATTCAATCTTAGAACCTGTTTGCTATTTGCAATATAACCAGCCTACATTATAAATTACATAAATATTTAAAAAAAGTGATCGAATAAAAACAAAAAGTCACGGTTTTTCTTTCGAACGAAGAAAAGGCTCAAATATACCAAAGTGACTTGTAAGTTAACTTTTTTAATTAAAAAGGGAGCGAACATTACTATCTATTAAGAAACGCGCAGAAAGAAAACATTGTCTGTGTTTTACGAGAAAATGAGACTTATTCGCAACTAGCTAAGATATTTGGGGTCTGTTCGCATCGGGCGAGGTACTTGCTCTAGTTGGTTGGTATAATCAATTAGAGAGGGTTTAGAGAATTAAAGTTATCAGTCTATAGAGTTTTACAACATCAAACAACATACAAAACAACGACTGCCACAAGTTTTTAACATGCTGAAAAGTGTAGTATTTAAAAGATTGTGAAGGTAAGACGCCTGCGGAGCATGCGAATTTCATACAAACGTAATACCAAAATAATTTGTAAATCAAACATATTCTTAAGGTAGTGTGTATTTATTTTGATTGGATTACAGAATATTTAGGTTCCCAAACACATATTTTGAATGTACACCGATTTAAACAAGAGTTATGAGAAAAATAAATTTTCTATAGGAATTTTAAATTCCTCATATCTCGTCTTTATATCATTGTCCTTTCAAAATATTTATTTGGGAACATAGATATTCTACAATACAATCGAAATATATACACACTACCTTAACAATATGTTTGATTTTCATATTATTATGGTATTACGTTTGTATGAAAAACGCATGCCCCTTAATGGTTATTACAGAAGATAAAGTTGAATGTAAATTTTCATAAAATGCTTTTAATATTCAGTTTGGTATGTATATTTTCTTTTCACAGAAATATAAAACGTTTTCAATCTATTTTTATTAAGTAATATCTTGAACCAATTTCAGAAAAAAATGTTAGAACAGTTTGAGCCCAAATAAAAAACCAAACTTGTTAAAATATTTATATTATATAAAGTTAAAAACTATTTCGAAATACACAAAAAACATACACAAAAACAAAAAAAAAGTAATTTCACGATGCATATTAAAATATAAAATTGGTTTTCATAAAAACTTGTTCAATTTTTGATCAATCACGTTTCAATTTCAATTATTTATAACTAGCTAGTTTAGGTGTTATATTGTTATATAAGTGGATTGGTATTGTGGTATATAACGAGCTGTTTTAACAATAAAAGATGTTAAGTACCTAGAGACGTATTGTAATTCATATGTTCGTAGGAGCTGACGTACTCCTTTCTTAGTAGGTAATAACAGTCACAACAAATATGGGCCTTAATTTTCTAAATTTGGTGATCAATTGATATTTTAGGTGTAAATTTAGTTAGTGGTCACAAAGTTATTTTGGCGGTCATTATATTTTTTCCCAATAATAACAGCCATTCGGTTGATCTTTATGTTAAACCGTGCTTACCTAGGTTGGTCTGTGGATGGGTGACCACCCATTACATACACAGTTTCCTCCGTGCTTCGGAAAGCATGTTAAGCTGTTGGTCCCGGCTGTCATTTGTAGATCTTTGACAGTCGTTACAGGTAGTCAGTAGCATAAAAGTCTGACAATGTCTTACCAAGAGCTAACGTATTACTCAGTACTAACTGGGTTGTGGAGGTCAGATAGGTAGTCGCTCCATGTAAAATACTGATATTCTGCTGCATCCGGTTTGACAGGCAGATAATGAGGATCTTATGTGCATGGTAGGATGCAGAAATACCAAAGAATTTAAAATAAATAAATAGCGACATTGAAAAAAACTACTTACATAAATGAAAATGTTGATCCCGAACACTTTCGATATCGACACACAAATGCTACAAGCGGGGTGTGAGTTGTGAGACTAGTAGTAGTGTAGTAGTGTGTTCCTAAATAGTAACAAGTATTGCATTACAATTTTCTTTGCTTTGCCCCGACTGTCGCTCGTTAATATTTTATAATTATTATAATAATCCTGGACCTCTCTTTTAAAAATTTATTTTTTAGATGTTTTTTAAAGATATATTTTATAATGTAAATTATAAGATGTTAAGATGAATAAACGAATAATAATCCTATCCTTTCATGCAACTTAAAATTCAAATAAATGTATATATATTACAAATAATATAAATGTATATTATTTGTAATAAAAACAAAAAACAAAAAAAAAAAAAACAAGAAACAACACAAATTTTGAAAGCGGTTTGTGATAGTGTAGTGAGGTTAAACAGAATTATTGATGTAGGTAAGCATTTCTGGTGATGATAGTTTATAATGCAAAAAGAACACCCTTTTGACTTTTTCTTTATCGTTATCACGAATAGATTATCAAGTTATCTAAGCGATTGTGTCTTTGTTCTATTATAGAAACTTTAAATTGTTATCTTGAGCTAGATGCTCACCATATTTGTAAGCCTGCTACTGGTATAACATAGCGCTCGGTTTTATCAATTATAAGATCTGTATTTCTGTACTTACCTGTGTTAAAAAAAGTGATTTGATTTGATTTTTTTTACGTCATGACAACTATAAATAAATAAACTAAGTAACAGAAGGTAACTACACACTACTCAATACGAACACTCTACTTGCCCGTAACTGACTCTCCACTTCCATCGATTCAAACGCAGCATCCGTCTTAAAAACACTTAAAAAAGGTGACTAATTAAAAAACTCCCTTCTTTTGGGGTGTTTTTTTTGTTTTTTCTCACCCCCTCACCCTCTCAGGTGGAGAGGAATGCAAGGGGATGAGAATTACAGTCGACATAATATTGCTTCCAAAAAACATTCGGTACGATGTGTTTTTTTACAACAAATGAGACATTTAGTAGGAATATATTCAAGATGTTTTTTCATAATAATAATTATACTCGTAGGTACTTAAATAGTACACCTACAAGTAATTTCGTAGTTTTGCCGATGATATTAATGTCTTTGCACTTAACTTAATAAACTTAGTAGGTAAATATCCCGAGATACAATGATATCTATTAGAAAATATAATGTGTTATGACGACCATTTGCTTCTGTATCATTTAGTACGTAAAGTTTATTGAATTAAAATTTGTAAAAGACTATACTCACTATAATATTTCATTTCTTTTTTGGGTGTTCAAATTATAATTACGAAAGTCATAACACAAAAATTAAAATCAGTAAGTAGGTACAAGAAAAGAATGATAGCGCAGTTTTGTTAATTTAATTAAGACCCAGCATCTGTTTTTCAATGATTTATCTTGTTTCTAAGAAAAGGAGGAGTCTGTGGCTACATAATAACAGCCTCGGGTCGATATTCAGCCCTAGGTTGGTCTGTGGATGGGTGACCACCCATTAAATACCGAGTTTCCTCCGTGCCTCGGTAAGCACGTTAAGCAGTTGGTCCCGGCTGTCATTTGTAGATCTTTGACAGTGTTTCAGGTAGTCAGTGGCCCGAAAGTATGACAACCAGACTTACGAAGGGGTATCGTATTACCCAGTACTAACTGGGTTGTGGAGGTCAGATAGGCAGTCGCTCCATGTAAAATACTGGTATACAGCTGCATCTGGTTAGACTTGAAGTTAACTCAAAACATGTTGGGAAAAGGCTAAGCTATGAAAATATTAAGAATTTTTTATTTAAAACGTAAGAATGTTATACAAACTTATTCATAATTTATAAGTGCAGTAATTATTCTAGATATATAATGATTAAGCTATTAAAATTATAATTTTATAAGAGTTTATGTATCAGCTGCTTTGGTATAGTTATATGTAATTTCTTAAACGGGTTTATATATTATGTCAAATTATGCGAATTAGCTTTGCCCTGTAGGCTGAAATATTTATGGGTATGGCTATGCTAATCAACTTTTAACTATGTATAATAACAATTTATCTTTTTATCAGAGAACTTATTATTGGGTAAAACTTGCCACCAACGTTTATGGTAAATAATTGAATTAAAGCTTGCCACCAACGTTTATGGTAAATAATTGAATTAAAGCTACATAATATACATTAATTTAAACTAAATATTTTCAAAAAAGGAACTAATTAATAACGTAACTACGATTATAAATGTGAAAACAAAGTTTGTTTGTTAGTTACCCTTTCACGACAAAACCACTGAACCGACCATCCTGAAATTTTGCAAAGAAGGCTTGTGTCCTGAAAAAATCTAATTTGTCCATCAGTTTATAGATTAAAAAAAAATATTTGACCCATATTTTTTCTTTTGTTATGTAATTCAAAATTGACGAAGATACGATGCTTTTAAAATTTTCAATGCGTACGAGCCCCCACTCCCGAGCTTTGATGCGTTTTATCTTTGTCAGTATTCATTTATTTACAAAAACAAAAAATACGTGTCCATTATTTTCCAATACTCTAACTGACGGACTATTTAGATTTGCAATTTATTGATGGGGAATTAGCCTATTACTTAGAATAGATATTTTAATATTCGTCGTCTTTCGTCACCGTTGCTCTGAAAACGGTGAAGGAAAACATCGTGAGGAAACCGGCATGTCTTAGAACAAAAAAATCGAAGACATGTGACATCTAAGTACCAACCCGCACTGGGCCCGCGCGGTGGATTATAGCCCATTCCTTCTCATAGAGAAGAGGCTGTGTCCCAGCAGTGGGAACATTATAGGCTGGTGATGATGATGATGATGAATATTCCTCTTTTAACACTGAATTGGCGGGGGACCCTGCCAGTCCTCTTGAACTGAAAACCTTTGTAAATTGGAGTGGCAGACATAGGTAAGTGGAGGTAAATAGGTGTCCACCGAAGGAACATCTATCATTATTATAATAATAAATCAAGCTACCTGTCAAACTAATTAGGTAGGTTTAATGATACCTAGACCAAAGCTAATGATTTGGTAATAACTATAATTTCTAGCTACAGTAAGGTACAATTTTTATTTCAGTAATTTTATTTTTCAGAAGGAAAAATGATGTTCTAAGGCACCACTAAGTAGGTATTATAGTATTTAAACAATATAGTAATATCGCCCATGCAAACAAATAATGCTTGACGTTTGCTAAAATTTATTATATGGCTAAAATTGGTTTTACACTATCACTCAAATAATATTCATATTAAAAAACAAAAAAATAATTAAAATACTTCCACCTTTTCTTTTTAATAAATATTAATCAATAACTAACAAACACGAAAACATTTTCCATCAGTATAAAAAAATAAATTTCCACGAATAATAAAAATTTTCGGAAACAGACAAGAGAATACCAACAGTATACTAATTAAAGCCACCCAACGCTTTAAACCTAAAATGGCGGCAAGCCTGTCCTATCACAAAAAATGTTTCTCAATTAAGACGCGAAAATCACGGAGTCAATACAATGACGAACAAACAGATACACATTACAATATAATAAACTGCCGACGAATATAATAAAACCAAGAAAGTATAAATAGGAAAAAAAATATTACTCCAAGCCCCGCCTTGCTGTGGGTATGTTAAAGCCACGCCTATAGAAGGGGGGTGGGTAGACTCATTCGCCAGTCGCAGCCGATTCGCGTATAGAGTTAGCGCTCCAAACGTTAAAACCTCTTTTGTAAAAATTCAATTAACTGTCAAAATTATTTTTTATCTGTATTTTTTTTGTCTATATCCCGCGCGATTTTGACAATTCGGTTTTTTAGATTTTTAATCGCGTTCGGTTTAGTGTCTGTGTGATTAGTGAGTGTGTGTACTGTTCGTTCAGTTTTATTTTATAGGAAAATAATTGTTAAAATGAAGGATTGTTTTAGTGTATCAAGTGGGATTTTGTAGAAACGTAAGTACTTTTTTTATTCCTTTAAACATCATGATTACAGCCAATGCCAATATCGGCATTCTCGGCAAATGAAAGTATTAAATGGAATAGTGAAATCCGTAGTCCTTATTTATTTAAAAGTGTAAAACTAATCAGTTCACAATATTTGTAATGTCATTGCCAAAATATTTTCCTAAAACATGATTTACGGGAATCTATTTAAAATTCCGTAATAAATGATGGCGTGATACATTAGCGTTCCGTAAATTAATTTATTACTGTTATAATTTATAGCGTCTGCCAGTGTGGGATTATTATGATTTATAGATAGATTAATATCATTTACAAGGCACATTTCATGTAGCGACGCATTTTTGAAATGGCAATAATGCCGATAGAACCTGAAATCTAGTTTATAAACGAAAATCAATTTGAAAAGAAACTATTTTCGACATTAAAAAGCATTATTTGACATAACGATTGTGAATAGAACAGGTTATTCAAATGACTTAATCATTTTCAATTTTGCCAAGCATAATATCACTAACCAATTAATCATCATGTATTTTCGAATGGTGGCAAAATCGGAACGTTACTGTGCGATATCTTTTTGCCTCATTCTGAAAAGATAAAAAGATGACTATCTTTCCGGCTGTCGTCAAATTGTATTGTTGAGAAATAAATAAGATAATAATTGAGACGTATTTCTAAATAATATAGCACATTTTATTTTATATATCGTTGTCCTAAAAAGGTGATAATTTACAACGAGCAATATTTATGTGGTTTTGTTTTATTATTGAGATCTTTGATGCAAAAGAGAACAGGCTTCATTTATATTTTTTAACGTTCGACGAGTAAAATCATAAAATGTAGAATAGTAGTAAACTACAGTGGAGAAATTTTTATATTTTTATTTTTATATACATCAGGAGGTTTCAATCTTTAGTTTAGACCGTGCTTGCTTAGGTTGGTCTGTGGATGGGTGACCACCCTTACATACCGAGTTTCTTCCGTGCCTCGGAAAGCACGTTAAGCTGTTGGTCCCGGCTGTCATTTGTCCATTTTTGGCAGTCGTTAGCGTTACAGGTAGTCAGTGGCCCAAAAAGTCTGACAACCAGTCTTACCAAGGGGTATCGTATTACCCAGTATTAACTGGGTTGTGGAGGTCAGATAGGCAGTCGCTCCATGTAAAACGCTGGTATTCAGCTGCATCTGGTCAGACTGGAAGCCGACCCCAACATAGTTGATGATGATGATACAAGAACTTATCTTATCTACATCATAAAGAGGTAGTTAGCTTAAATATGGGTAATCTGCGGAACTGCTGATCCGATTTTGAAAATTCTTTCAGTAACGGGGAGGTATATTATCCCCGAGTGATATAGTTATGCTATATTTAAAACATTCAAGTGGGATAACTTTCGACCATAATGCGGGTGAAGCTGCTGACAAAGCTAGTTACTAATATACATTACTACCGGGTAATAAGTACCAGTAACTGTTAAAACACGCTGTTTAATTAAACTGAAAACCCTAAGATAAGAGTACTTACGAATCTATCCATCTAATACATACAATCTCTGAAACGGCTACAACGATTTTCATGAAATGTACTATTCCTAGGTTTCAGGTGCGACAAATCGATCTAGCTGGGTTTCATTTTTAGAAAACGTCACCGAAATCATCCAGATATTTTATGATAGTGAAAACCGATGCAAATGTGGGTTGGACCCGCTCTCTAAGGGTTCTGTAACATCAAAACTATTTAAATTCACAATATTTTTATAAATCGCGATAATAGCGTAAATTACTTATGGGTGGTTTCACAGACAGCTTTTTTAGAGGTTCTTCGCATGAAATCACTATGTAAAATGTTTATATAACACCATTTTATATTTTTTCGTGTGATAACAAAACTAGCTCATATGAAGGCACTAGTATTAATAAACTCTTAATTATAAATTTAAAACAAATGAAATATGTCTGTTTCTCAATAACGGTGGTATTATTATGTTGATCTATACATTAAGCAACCATATTTATTACTTCCGTTCTTTCTGTTATCATGCATGACATGGACCGGACAGGACCATGTGATAAGAAATATCCGCGCCATAAATGCAGTTTCGGTGTGTTTTGCTGAAATCGATCTAAATACAAAATTTAATCAATCTACGAGTACGTAAAGGCAAATGAAATTAAACCAAAGCCGCTAAACTGAATCAGTACTAGACTGGTCATGTCTGTCGTATGCCCGACGAGCTGTGGGTCAAAAAAACCATGTTGTGGAGCCCTGACACAGCCAGAAGACGTCGCGGTAGACCTCACAGGAGATGGCGGGACGAGCTGAACAAAACCAACGAACAAAGGCCCACATTGGCCCTGGATCTAAGGTTCTGGAAGTCATGGGGAGAGGCATTTTCCCAGCAGTGGTATGACAACAGCTAACAGTAACAAACTACCTATTAAGCAGTAAGGCGAGACCTGTGACAAATAAACACGGACTGTAGGCTTAGAAATAGGGTTCCGTTTAATACCCTTTGATGCCGAACCCTAAAATGAACACATAGCATGTTTAGAAACTCGCTTATGAAAAGGCTGAAGAACATAAACTTTGATTTGATTAAGTACACTGAAATTTCAAATGACTAAATAGGCTCTTGTTCTTGCTTGGCTGACCGTTGCATTTATGAAATCTTGCATTTTTCCCTAAGGACCCGACGTCTGATGTAATAAGAGGTGGACTTTTATCCAGCACAAATCTGGGATACTAAGTACTAGATAATATTGAGATTGACTGTGTGTGCAAATTTAAGTGTTTTATTTAGTTAGAAAAACCTGGTTACCTGCTGTGAGAGTTTTTATACCGCTCAGGGGTCTCTGACTTAGCTTTACATGCCGTCGAGAAATATCTCTCAGGTATGCGGGTTTCCACACGATGTTATCCTTAACCGAAGCAAGTGATACAAGGGACACATAAATAAGAATAAGTACTCGAATTGATCGAACTTATGACCTACCTACATAATTATTGAACTTAAACACGAATGATTTCTTAACTAAGTATTAGGTATACTAATTAACATAAGAATTGAGTCTGGACAAACTTAAATGCTGGAATTAATCGGTAGCAAAACTAACATAGGTATCTATTATAAGAACATTGGTAAATAGTTTATAAATATGTTCAGATAGCTTACTACTTATTATGTAAGTATTTTTTTCCATTAAAACGTTATTCAAATACTATCGTGCGTGAGTAAAAATAATAAGAATAACAATATCCTAATATATAATATAATAAACAATGAACATTCATATCTACACTTCTACACTTATATAATTTAATATATATAATGTAATAATATTACAAAGAGGAAAAAATTGTATTTTTGTGTGTATGTTTCTAATGAATAAACTCAAAAACCGCTGTGTCGATTTCAAAAAATTTTCACCATTGGAAAGCTACATTCACCCTGAGTAACATAGGCTATATTCTTAGCGCCGTACTGAAACCGCGTGACGTCCGCTAGTATATAATATAGTAAACAATGAGCATTCATATTACTCATAAATAACTAATGTTTTTAACCAATTAATCATTTTAACTCATTAATTAATATTTTAATCGATTGCTATAATGTACACAACTGTGTATTATCGTACAAAAATGTGTATGATCGTTCATACATGTGTCATACATTAGGGTGCGACCACCAGTTGTCGACTTTAGAATATTTTAATAAACAATGTTACTTGTCCATAATATTAAGTATATGAGGCATTAATCTATTGTAAGTTAAGGGTGATAAGTAAATGTAATGTTACATATTTATGTATCGAATTGTAAATTATTAATTACTCTGTTAATAAATAATTAATAGTTAAATAAACACTTCACACTTCTAGACCAGACACCATAAGTTGTGTTGTTTCTTGGGTAATTATTTTAATATACATAGATTACATTAATTTACTCAACGCATTATGTGCGCATTCCAAAGTAAATAATACTGATAGTATGTAAATATAATGAAGGCTTAAAATAAAGTCTAACAAAATATACCATAAAAATATCTTGAGTGAGAAATCTTGTTAGTAATTTATATTTCATTAGGTTGGATTATTTGCTCATTATAGGATTTTCAGACCCCATCTTCAGCTTTTATATTTTATACATTAAATGAATTATTTGCTAAAAGAGGTGGGGCATGAGGTGACATTTGTAACAAAAGTTCTTTAAACCCTTTTTTCACCGAACAAATATGTTTATAATGTGATATTGTGCAAAAAAATAGTATTCTGCTGTCCGGGTCGTTCTCCCGTTAACCCGCGCTAGTAACAGTCGGTTTGTGGATGGGTGACCACCCGTACATACCGAGTTTCCTCCGTGCCTCGGAAAGTGCGCTAAGTTTTTGCTCCCGGCTGTCAATTGTAGATCTTTGACAGTCGTTACAGGGTGTGGTCACCCATCCACAGACCAACCTAGGCAAGCAAGGCTTAACCTAAAGATCGACCTCGAGCACCTGTTATTATTTAGCAAATTCTACGTAAATAGGCGTAAA
Source organism: Xestia ashworthii (assembly GCA_950022955.1). Taxonomy (NCBI): domain Eukaryota; kingdom Metazoa; phylum Arthropoda; class Insecta; order Lepidoptera; family Noctuidae; genus Xestia; species Xestia ashworthii. Next base: position 2,874,333 of record OX465575.1, read on the forward strand.
TCTGTGTATGCAAAATCGCACAAACCCTGTCAGCATATAGGCTTATTCTATGCACACATTTTGTTATGCTTGTCAACCCGCGCAAATTGTACGACTCAGCGGAAGGAAATGAGTCATTGCAAGTATTATTCGTTAAATTATCGAGTCTACAAGCTACGTACTGGTCAGAATGAACAATTGTTTACTTGTCGAGGTATAAACAATCGTGTTATTGAAATGGAAGATGTAGTTAGTGATTATTTGGCGATAGTTTTTGAACAATGGGTCCGGGACGTGTTGACAGGTTGATTTCTTTGGGAATTTTTGTGTTGGAACTTACACTTACTGTACTTACAGTTATATACAGATATGATTTAAACATTGTTGGTAATTCATCACCTGCCCAGCCTTTTCCTAACTATGTTGGGGTCGGCTTCCAGTCTAACCGGATGCAGCTGAATGTCAGTATTTTACATAGACCGACTGCCTAACTGACCTCCACAACCCAATTAATTCTGGGTAATACGATACTCGGTGTTGTTAATTATTTCACTGAAATACGCATGTAAAAAAAAATTTGCTTACTCTAAAAAGAAAAATTTGGTTCGTACTTCTGGTAACGCCTATATTTTAAGCAGATAAACGATTCTCGATTCAATAATGTCGATTAAATTTAAACAGACCCAAAAATTTTAGCAAATTTTACAAAATCTGTACCTGATGAAGTACCTGTCTCTCTTTTTGATCAGTTCCTAACTTTTATCCGCGGCGTCGCACCCGTTTTGGTCGAAAATTATCTCACGGGAATGTTTGAACTGTCTATACTTCTATAGCCTTATAGAAAACACTAGAAATTCATTAATAAAAGTTTCGTAAGTGCTGCTTCGGCAACCATGCTCCTAAACCCACACCCTAAAACTTGTCTCAACTACAGTGTCCGGGACTACAGATATTCCAATGTCAAAGGTCAAAATAACTTTCTTTTACACATTTCTTGCAAATACTATTAAAAAGTTAAGCTGCGGGCAGAGCAATCTCAGAAAATAAACAAATGACTACTTGAACGGTAACTTTTCATACGTTTTGAACACTTTTCATCGTTTGTGGTTACGTGAAGGTGAATTCAATGAATGAGCATTCTTACCGCACAGTCATTTGCAACAATTCATTCAAAATATTGTTGCTTTACAATCATAAAGTAAAACGTAATTTTACATACTTTGTGGCGATTTGATTGAATTCATTTGTAAGCATGATCAATTGAATAAAATAGAAAACAAAATAACATTTGAATGCAGTACTTATTGCCCGACAAATTCCTGTTGGGAAAACTCGATAGCTTTTTACTCGACCAAGAAAACTAACTCGGTAAAGGGACCAGGGCCCCGATTCTGCTATTGCAATAGTATCACGATAGTCTTTCATTGATCTCATAATTGTTCATTTTGACAAGATTGGTGATCTACAAACATCATGGCGTCATTATGACTTCCAATGAACAATCACTGACACTGCATTGAAAGAAATAGCTAATAATAATTATAGTAGTCTCGTACATAATGACAAATGAATGACTTACGCGGTAATCTGCCAACATTTTGACAGTTCTTTTGAGAATTAGAGCGGAAATTTGCTCAATTAGCACTATTTTATATTGCAATCAATGTAGGCTTCTTTAAGGGGCTACCTCACGCCAACGACCTTGAGCGAGTGGGAGAAGTTTAGCAATAGCGTATACCCGTGCGTGAGAGTGGTCAGCGATACACTGCCGCCCGTCGCCCCGAGGAGACCCGCACCAAGATTATTCGAAAAAACAACCCACCTTGATTTATCAAACACAATACGGATAAAAGCCGTATACTAATATAAAGGGCATTAAATTGTCTTTGAGATGATCTAAGTTTCATGCAAATACGCCCTATAGTTTTTGCGTGATGATCGTTTTTTTGCCGCGTTAGACATTACTTCACAAATTAATTACACTAAGTTATAAAAATGTTTCTTCACATTTTCACATTTCAAATTATGAAAAAAATGGTCTAGTATAACATATATTTTTTTCAAAGAAATTAGACTAGAAGTTAAGACGTGATGATCAATTTAAAATCACTAAAAGTTATGTGTCTGTGCCTTAATAAAGATAACTTAAAACACTTGTAAGAAAATAAATCAAAACACCGGACGCTAGAAACAAAAACAGATTAACATAAAGTAGAAATGTCACATTTGACTTTGACAGCTAAACAGATACAATGAGTTGGATAGTTGCACATTTATCCACGTTAGTATTAACATTGGTATTAAATTACCCATAATAGGTAATTTTGTCATAAATATTTTGAACTCTATAAATACGTAGTAGGTATTAATCGGCTAACATAATATATAAATCTAAAGAAAACCATTTTCCGGTAACCCTTCTACTTACTGATAAATAATTACCTAAACCATTATTGGGTCTCTCACCCCAATGTAATTTTGTTTACACAAATGGTGTAATTAAGCCTAAAACGTAATTAATATGTATTTTGTTACAATTGATCGTCATTCGAGATATTTTTGAATTTTGAAACAATTATACTAAAATAAAACAAACAAAGGTACAAATATTCTTCAGTGGAAATTACTATTTAGGTAAGTAGATACGTGATATATATGTCACCGTAAAATTGTCAAATACGTTATATTACAATATAACGTGTATCTCTCTAGCGATATTGTAAAGTCTCGAATTATTGTCAACTGAACATACGGAAGTATCTCTTGCCTCCATAAACGGGACTTGGGGCACCCCCCCTTTAGGTTAGTTAGGTTCCTTTAAACCCTGCACTCGGAAATAGGGGCCCCGCGAAGCGGGGCTCCGTCGACTACGCTTTTTAGGGGAATATGAAGTGTTTTAAGGTTAGGTTATATTAATCGATATTTCTCAGGAATGGTACAGTATCTTTTCATGAGAGTGGTACCACTGGGCAAGGAGGACCCCTCCTTCCCTCCACACCGCGTGAGTTGACTACCATCGCATGCATTTCACGAAAAATAATGCGTTTTATTGTAAGCAGTATGTTCATTTGACAATAATTCGAGACTTTACAATATCGCTAGTGATATTACAATATAACGTATTTGACAATTTTACGGTGACATATATATAGAAGAGGCCTGTCCCAGCAGTGGGAACATTAAAGGCTCATGATACGGATATTCTACAATTACTTATTTTGTTTAGGTACTTTTCAGTCAGTGCTGATAGAATGCAATTTTTAGAGTTTAAAGGTGTATTGAAGATGTATTGTCACCGAAATGTCCCCGATGTTTCCCGCCGAATTTCTTTGGCAGCCATTTTGATTTTCACGGAAACGGCTTTCCATTAAATCGTTCACACTACAACTTCCTTCCATGACGTTATTCTTTTGTTAAACGCACCAAACAAGCTAACTACGGAAAACAAAGCATTCATTTACATAAAGTGACAATATTACCATTTAAAATGTGTGACTAATCGTATCTTAACGCTAATCATATAATTTATCGTCTCAAATGTATCTGGCGAACAATAACACCAGTTATGTGATGTTTAGCATTAGCACCTTGTTGTGTTGGTAACATATTCTTTTGTGATGCCGTTAAGTTGGATTGTTGGTATCATTTAGTTTTTTTTTCGGAGGCTGCGAATTTGATTGCTTATATTGAGAATGTAACCTCTTTGATTGATATTAATTAAATAGTGTTTTATTCACATTGATTGACTACAATCATGTTGGTGTAGTAATCAAACGTAAGCAAACTTATGTTACTGAGTGTGATGTCTCGGGTTTGAATCCCATGACGTGCAGAAGAATGATAAATTAATTTTCTCTTAAGAATACTCAAAGAAGCGTGGAGACTGAATTTATCCTCGCTTGACGACAATATAGGTTCGCCCATATGCGCTTAAACGTAATGTAGCTGTTCTAGGCACTGCAGCTACCACTGTCTTTTGTAGATCTTTGACAGTCTTTACAAAGTCTAGCCCAAACCAGTCTTACCAACGGGTATCGTATTACCCAGTACTAATTAATAGGTTGTGGAGGTCAGATAGGCAGTAGCTCCATGTAAAATACTGGTATTCAGCTGCATCTGGTTAAACTGGAAGCCGACCCCAACATATTTAGTTTTGAAAAGGCGCACTACTAGCTTGTACCGTATTACAATAAAATTAAAATTTGATGATGAACTGAAATCTCTATTACAAAGCAAAACGAAAGAACAAAACAACAAAGCATCAAAATTCGTCTCCCTCATACGTCTTGTCAAACTTTTAAAACGTCATCGAATTCCCACCTCAGCCGCTAGATGGCGCTAACACCCTGGAGCGTCGCACGCGCAGTGTTTATCGCTCATCTACGAAATGATTAAGGAGTTCGTGATCAAGGCGGCTTGTGTTGCGAAGAGTTAGATATTTGTTTGTTTTTCATCTGTGGTTTCTTATTTTAGTTAGAATTAATGATGGGAGACTTTGAATTTTGAGTTTGCAGTTGTAGAAATAAAGAGGAGAGAGGAAGTATGAAAGTGGCGCCGATAGCTGAAAAGTATATTATACTAGCCGACCCGACAGACGTTGTCCTGTCAACTGTGAATATTTAATTCGAATTGACCTACTATCTACCACTATCTACCACCTACCCACTACCTACCTACCACCTACCCACTGTTTACCTTCCACCTACCCACTACCTACCTACCACCTACCCACTACCTACCTACCAACTACCTACTACCTACCTACCACCTACCCACTACCTACCTACCAACTACCCACTACCTACTACCTAACCTAACCTACCCACTACCTACCTACCAACTACCCACTACCTACCTACCTACTACCTACCTACCACCTACCCACTACCTACCTGCCACCTACCCATTACCTACTCACTACCTACCTACCCCTACCTACCCAATACCTACCCACTACCTACCGACGGAAAAATAAAAAAAAAAACCAAAAAAAAGTACCTATCCTATGTCCGTCTCCCGGTTCTAAGCTACCTCTCCACCAATTTTCAGACAAATCGGTTCAGCCGTTCTTGAGTTATAAATAGTGTAACTAACACGTCTTTCTTTTATATATATAGATATACTAGCTGACCCACGCACTAATGTTATATAGCTTATAACCTTCCTCGATAAATGGACTATCCAATGCAAGATTTTTTCAATCGGTAGTTCCTGAGATTAGCCCGTTCAAACAAACAAACTCTTCAGCTTTATAATATTAGTATAGATTATTATATGGACATGATGTAATGTGCACGAATGGGGAAAATGTGGAGTATGAACATATATGGCTATAAGAGTAGAGGAAGACCAAAGAAACGATGGATGGACTGTGTGAAGTATGATATGGCTAGAAAGGAGGTGTCTGATGAGATGACGAGTAATATAGAAGCATGGAAGTAGAAGACATGATACGTCGCTTCGAAATAAATTGAGATAAGAGCAAGAGAACGATGAAGAGTTTTAGAAATAAAGACTGCATGGTTTTCTCTATTTCTACAGGCTATTCTGTCTCGACTATTTCATCTCCACTGCTCTCAAAACGATTGTGAGGAAACCAGCATGTCCTGGAACCGAAATAAACAATCAAAAGACATATGACCTATATTTTGTAATTTTGTGTATATTTTTCTTTATAATTTTTGTGTGCAATAAAGAATAAGAATAAGAATAAGACAGGCTTCTGCACTAGGTTCCACCAACTCGTCCTCGTGGTGGATTTCATTCGTCCATCTCACAAAGTGGAGACCCCTTGAAATAGTATGGGATAGAACTGCTATTTCAGATGCCACCTTATACTGATAGACAGATGGTGCTATTGAAAACTGCCTTGCCAAGCCTTGGCCGGGGTGAAACTAAATCGTCTTTCAACCCTCATCATCTACCTAGCCTTTTCCCAACTATGTTGGGGTCGGCTTCCAGTCTAACCGGATGCAGCTGAATACCGGTATTTTACATGGAGCGACTGCCTATCTGACCTCCACAACCCACTTAGTACTGGGTAATACGATACCCCTTGGCAAGACTTTTGGGCCACTGACAACCTGTAACGACTGTCAAAGATTGACAAATGACAGTCGGGACCAACGGCTTAACGTGCTTTCTGAGGCTCGGTGGAAACTCGGCATGCAATAGGTTATCATCCATTCACAGACCAACCTAGGAAAGCACGGCTTTACCCATAGATCGACCAGAACGGCTGTTATTCTTCAGCCACGAGTTTTCTTTCAACCCCTTCTTTGATAAAATACAAAAATTACCAAATAATTATGTAACTTTGCCCCCGGCGAGCGTGATGTATCTCTAATAAAACATGCCTAAACAATAATATATAAATTACGAACACACAAACATTCAGACATTTATACGCAGTAAAGATTGTCTGTTTGTTCAGTACAAGATTTATGATTTTAAGATCGTTTCGGGCTCGTTTTTAATTAGTTTTTCAAATGTAAGTTCGGCTTAACTGTTGGTGGAAATGGTGTGTATATGCCTTTAATTCTCGAATGACTTCGATAGATGTTAAAGCTGGCGTAAACGTGAAGATTGTTGAAATTTCTGGGTAAGCAGAGACCTGAGAATCATTTGAATCTTTTCTAAAATTGGTCTTTGTTTAAAATTGGTCTTTGTTTAAAATGTTAATCATGTTTGTTTTTGGTTGTTTTAGAGCACGTGGATAAATAATAACAGTTTCTCGGATCAATCTTTAGGTTAAGCTGTGCTTGTCTAGGTTGGTCTGTGGATGGGTGACCGCCCTTACATACCGAGTTTCCTCCGTGCCTCGGCAAGCACGTTAAGCCGTTGGTCCCGGCTGTTATTTGTAGATCTTAGTCAGTGGCCCAAAAGCCTGACAACCAGTTGTACCAAAAGGCATCGTATATTTATTTATGTATTCCCGGAACTGACAGGACAGAATAAGGAACTCAGATCGCCGGTCCAAAACAAAACTGACCGATGTTCTAAAAAACTAGACCAACAAAAGTGGAGGTGGACAGGCCACATGATGCGTGACACTAAAGGCAAGTGGAGCAAGGTAGTGACAGAATGGTATACCCAAGAGACGGCAAAAGAAATCGGGGAAGGCAGCCTGTCCGCTGGGAGGATGAAATAAAGCTGACAGCAGGTTCAAACTGGAGGAGGGTACCCAGCGACAGACGACAATGGAAATTATTAGAGGAGGCCTATGCCACGAGGCACACCGAAATTCGAGACATTTTGTGATTTTTGTTTTAACCATTATTGTAAGTGTAATTGTTTGGTTTCGGAATAAAAGGCTTTATTATTATTATTATTATTCCCGGAACTAACTGGGTTATGGAGGTTAGATAGGCGGTCGCATAATAAATACTGGGTATTCAGTTGCATCTGGTAAAACTGCAACCGACCCTAACATAGTTGGGAAAAGGCTGGCAGATTTTGAATTAAGTAGTATTTGTATAGCCAGAGGGGAAATTGGTTCTTCGGAGGAATTAAAACATATCGTCATCATGAAATAAAAGAAACAAAATCATCATCAATCATCAATAGAAGGCTTTTTCCAACTTTGTTGGAGTCGAGGCCTTGACTTCAAGATAGTTAGAAAAGGCAAATCTAATCTTTCTTGCAAACTCCTATAAAACTTCGTCGGATTGCCAAGTCAGAGGTCTAAAGTTCGAACCTAAGGCACGCACCTCTGATTTACGGATTCATGTGTGTCACTACATATTATAAAACAAAGTCTCCCGCCGTGTCTGTCTGTCCCTATGAATGGTTAGATCTTTAAAACTCCGCAACGGATTTTGATGCGGGTTTTTTTAATAGATAGAGTGATTCAAGAGTTCTAGTATGTAATTTTACGCGAGCGAAACCGCGGGCATCGGATTATTGATCACTTGCTTCGGTGAAGTAAAACACCGTGATAAAACCAGCATGTCTGAGAGATATTTCTTGACGGCATGGTAAACCAGAGGCTCATGGGTGGCATAAAAACTTTGACACCCAGGTTAGGTACCTACTAACCACACGATAAAGAAGATATCTTTCCTGCAGACCCAGAAAACAGCACAAACGCCATTTGCTTAAGTTCTCTACCGGCCCAACCTTCCCCTCGAGTTTCTGATTATGCACAACAAAATTTCGATTTTGCATGAACAACCACGCGAAATGGTGATTCTATTAATAAATTATAGTGGCAACATGAACTGCTGGAAAGCGGTCTATAAATTATTGGTAATATTAGTCTGCGTTAATTGCTCCCACATAATATTGAAGTTTAACAGCCGGCCGATTCTGTAAAATTCAAACAACAACTCGCATCTCACATCGTTTTTCACGCTCACTTCGCATAAGGTTCAAAATGACCTTGATTTTGTATTCTGTAAGCATCACCTAGAATTACCTAACAGAACGGCATCTCATACTTTATCTGTCAAAATCTCCCTGTCAATTTAGTTCAACTCGCTGACACGCTCGCAAGGGTGGCGCTAGTGTAAATTCCAATTATGAACCGAGTTTTTGTTTTTAGAATGCCGATCAAGAAACTCACAGCGGATTCAGATTCGAAGTTTGGAATGAGGTCTTATAGAATCAGCAGGACACGGCAAGAATGAATAGAGCTCTGCCTTGCTTGTGACGTGGAAGTGACTAAGCCCACTGTTTACTATAACTTACGGATAACTGTTAGTTATATGCCGACGTCTCGCAGCTATCGGTGTTTCTATAAACAAAGTTAGCTTGAAATATACTATCCGCGTCACCTACTTGTCACTAGATTCATAGAAAATTCAAAGAAAGAATTGCTGTGACGTTTTGTTTCTAACCGTTTGTAAGCAAAATGTCAAACAGTTAGAGATAGCAACCTTCCGTTACCTGTTAGTAAGTTATTGATAATGGCCTTGAGGGGCTAATATGTATCTACCTGTGGGCTATATTAAGAGTCACAACTACTATACTGGGCGTAAAATAATCTTTAACGAAGCCGAAAGGAACTGTTCTCCCTGACATTGCGATATTTTTTTGTTCTGACCGTATCTGGGAAACTTTGAGTTACAGAGTTATTGGAGGTCAAAGTTTGTCTAAATGAGTGCAAATACGAGTATATCAATCAATCAATCAATCAAAGCATTTATTTCAAGTAGGCCAGTTACTGGCACTTTTGAATTGTCGAAACAAAAAAGAACATTTTAATGTAGCTACAGTCCCAGTCACAAGACATAAAAACTGTGAAAGTAATGTAGTTGCCCATTCCCTAGCGTAGATCTCTATGGAGAAGAATCGTCTGCCAATCATGCACCTGGACGACCCACATATCTTTTACTAGTTCTTGAAAAGAAGTCATCATCATCAGCTTTTTCCCAACTACATTGGAGCCGGCTTTCAGTCTAACCAAATGCAGCTGAATATCTGTAACGATTGTCAAAGATCTACAAATGATAGCCGGGACTAACGGCTTAACGTGCTTTCCGAGGTACGAAAGAAACTCGGTACAAAAAGTACAAATACTTTTAAACTTTTACAAACAATTTTAAAAAACAGCTAATCGAATCACGAATGTAAACCTTACATGACACCTATGGAACAAGGGTAGGGGAACCCTGTTCGCTCCCCTAATACACATTTGTACGTCACGGTAATTTAGTTCAACGCCTTATATTTGGCTATTAAAATACTTTCTTTTGCTTGCTCGGGTGACTAATAATGTTCTAACAAAAATGTTTCTAAAACTTACATTTATGTTTTTGTTGAATATTCGTTTTTCAGTCCAGTCTTACCAAGGGGTAGTATTACCCAGTATACTAACTGGGTTGTGGAGGTTAGATAGGCAGTCGCTCTCCATGTAAAGTACTGGTATTAAGCTGCATCCCGTTAGACTGGATAGGCAGATGCTGATTTAAGCATACATTTAACACTCGTGCGTTATTGAAGCTTTGAATCGTAACTTAAAATAAAAATATTCATGTAAATTTACAGGTTTAAATACAATTTTCACACTCACAACTCGTTAGTGATCAACAAAAAAATGTTGATTAAATCATTTAAAAACATTCAATTAGCGAATTTGATGATTTTATTGTATAATTTGATGGTGTTTTTTATAGCCGTCTACCATAAAATGTAATGGTGTCCAATTTTGTTGTAAAACCATTGATTTTAATTGAATTAGCGTGTAATTAATTGATTTGGAATTTGGGTATTTTAGGCAAGATTTTAGGGTATCGTGGTTTATTTTAAATCTCAATATGAAAATCACAATATGAATTAATTATTGAATAATATTCCCGATCATTTAATTTGATTATTCGATCGATTTTTGCACTGGTCGTATTTTTTTTTCAATTTTTCATCTCAAAACTGTCATTTTATAGACAGTCATGCATGCCCAGTGCTCTCCAGACCACAAGCGACGATTGTGTCGTTAAAAAACAAAAAAAAAACGAGATACGTAGTTGGTTTTGCCTCTAATCCGGCGTTAAGTATAGATTTTTCGATGTTGTTTTTAGTTGATCATAAAATTAACCAAAGTAGATGAAAAGAAACGTAATACGTAATATAAACATTACATCTTTCGATAAAGGTTCTATGCAAAAAAAAATATCGTCAATAGTAATGAAAATATTTCTACTCTAACTTAAAACGGTCCTTGACATAAGCTATTCGGTAGTCTACTATCTCAATCCAATATATCTTTAACATATCTATCATTTAAAACGCTCACAAAATGTCACTTTAAGCTAAGTATGACAGGCATACAGTTCAACCAGTTAAGTGCAGGCGGAAAAACACAGAACTAAAATAAATGTACCAAGTTTGACATATCAATGCGTATTTTTGACAAGCAGCGCCATTTTGAACTGCAAACTTAACGCGGTCGTATTCGCGCCATTTTTCAATGGGGTAGGTCGAAACTATGGAATGCCACCTGCTAGGATTCTTATAAGTACATAGGTACCTATACCCTTCGCCTCGTCCTCAAACATAACTTTTTATTATATCTACATACATTCCTATAAAAGTACTACTGGGCACTAACTACTGGGCATTTAAGTTATCACAATTTATCATTCAGCCACTTACTAAAATAAACGAGGTGCGTTCGTATTAGCAGCCATGTGCAAACTAAATGTGTAAAGATAAAAATGACGGATAAGCATTGACGCATTGCTATAAAAATAACCAGTTTTTACTAAAACTTATAGCGAAACAGCTGAAACATTTTTCTTTAGTAAAAAAATCATATTATTTAAAATTAACAGTAGGTAATAAAAACGACCTTGTTTGATAGTAATCAACAGGACGCAGGCTGTATGTGGGTATTCCTTATATGTTACTTCTTAATGTTTCCACTAAGCATTAGCACGGTGAACGGAACGCGTCTAGGCAGGAATAAAAAAAAGTTAACTGTCAAAGTGACGTTTGCATTTTTCCCGCCAATTTAAACGTCAAATGAGTCTAAGGTTGTTGGCTTGCGACCGTTATTTTCCTTTTAGAGGTCTCTAGGTGTTGCTAATAACACTTCGAACGCATTTGATGTCATAAAAATTTATTGTATCGCTTTCTTTTTATTTAATGCTGGTTTTCCCTTTAAATGATGGACTGAATTTCAGGATTAGGTTTTTGCACCAGTTCCTGTAGTTTATTTATTTGATTCTAATCTTTGATTAAGGATCGCCTTTGTAACTATTTCCTTAGGGCCATGTTTAGTAGCCTAGTGCCTTTTATAACATGATTATCAAATTTTAAGAAGGGTTTTACATTACAAAAGTCAGACAGCAAATATTCAGTATCCAATCTAGTACTTTCTAGCTGACAGACGCTTTACAAAAAAGCTTTTTCTTTCGTATCGCTAAACCAACAGTCAACTCTATAGTACTGTAGATCAAAAGCAACAATAATTAGACATTGACAGCGCCTTTATGTCTTGCAGGAAGGGTGATTTACTCGTCATAAATGTTACCCTTGAAACTTAGTTGACTGTTTAAGAAAAAATGGAAAAAGTCAAAACGATATATACACATACACTTTTAACATAGGTAGACGTTTGACTACTGAAGGGCTGTAAAATCCTGTTCAAAGTAATAGTCATCATCATCAGCCTATAATGTTCCCACTGCTGGGACACGGCCTCGTGTCTATGAGAGGAATGGGCTATAATCTACCACGCGGGCCCAGTGCGGATTGGTAGATGTCACATGTCTTCGAATTTTTGGTTCTAGGACATGCCGGTTTCCTCACGATGTTTTCCTTCACCGTTTTGAGAGCAGCGGTGATTGAAATAAATTACACAAAGTAATGCGCCTGTCTGGGTTCGAACCCACGACTTACTGTTCGTAAGTCGGGGCCGCCACCACTGGGCCACCGTTGCTCTCAAAGTAATAGTAATCCTAGCAAAAACACAATTCTCTTATCTAAGCCCCTTGAAAGCACCTGATAATGCTTGTCAATGCAATGTCATTAACGTCAAAAAAGGATTAAAGTAAAACATGTTTTTGTTTTAATAAAAAACAGTGACAAAAGAAAATGGCGTGTCACAATACAATAACCATTTAATTAAAATGTCCTACCTGCATGCGCAAAAAGCGATAAATATGTAAACAATTCGGTGACATCCGCCATTTTGAAATGTCAGTTGCAATTAACTTTATAGAATGGTGTCAACTTGTCTTTAATTCAATCTGCTTTCAACAGAATTGTGTGACGGTTTACAATAAATTATTGATTAATTGTGACAACCCAATGAAATAATAAGTTAGTTTATCTATGACTTTGTGATTGGTTCTCATTGTTTTGTTTCTAAAACTGCTCATGGCGAAGGAAAACATCGTGAGGAAGAGGCCATGTCCTCATAGAGACAGTCAGTCAGTGGTTCTCATCCTATGGTCCGCGGACCTCTGGTGGTCTGCAGGGGCCTCGCAAAAATGTTATTCTCACTTTTTAACATGCACAGAAATCGACCTAAGTAATTGAAAATCCAACCTAATTGAACATATCAGGGGCAAGGTGCTATTTTTTTTGGAGAATTTTCTAACTTATTCCTTATTTCCCGTATGAACGATTGCTTATTTTTCGAGCTCACTTCGATCGTTTTTGTATCCTTCACTATCTTAAAGTTTTTGAGTTACAGATTCAAATCCCTAGGTTTAATCCTGTCGGTGTCCACGTTAATCTAGGACCTCGTGGCTCCTGCTAACAATAAAGACAATAACGTGGTCCCCGGTCAGAAAGATTGGAAATCACTGATATAGGCTGATGACAAAGCTGCCCCTAACAACGGCCGTCAACGCTCTGGGAGGGTAACCCCTTCTTTTAAAAGCCGATAGGTAAAGGTAAGAGCACACATCAGCCGTATGGATAACGACCACTGGACAAGTCTCCATGCAATGGGTGCCTATAGATGGACATCGCCGTCGAGGCTGGCCCAGAAAGAGGTGGCGAGATGACTTGGACGCACACTGCGATGGCTGATTCGAGGTGGTGCATGAAAAGAGTCGCTGAAAAAGTATAGGAGAAGCCTTTACCCAGAAGTGGATCTAGAATCTAGAGGACTTAAGCCTTGAACCAAAGCTTCGAAAATATGTTAAAACCACCCACCAGATTTTCTCTTCCATATGATCTTTGTGGTATAATTCGTTGAATTATGATTGTTTACTCAATCTCTAATTGATGCCCCAATTAAATGATTTTTAGTTCCAAAAGTTATTTTATGTATTCTTTTTTGCCTTTTAAGGGAAAATCATTGCTTAAAGTCATGCCACTTATTGACTAAAACTGCAACAAGCCATTTTAGACTACTACTACACCCACAATCATTTAGGATAATGATAAAAATAAGACTGGTTTCTTTAAAAAAAAATCAGTTCTTGCAATATTTTTCCTTAATCGTTTAGTAAATGAAGTAGAAAGTGTTATAAGATTTTATTTGATGACGTTAATAGAATTTTAATAGCCTGAATAAATGTGTTGAATAAAGCACATTTGGTTTAACAACTTATTAGGTTGGTAGATCAAAAGCATGTTAATGTTATTGTCGAATCGCGGGAAATATGGATGAGGGACACACAGAACCGGGAAGATGGGAAGAGGGCATCGTATTACCCAGTATTATCAGGGTTGTGGAGGTCAGACAGGCAGTCGCTCCGTGTAAAATACTGGTAGTCGGCAGCATCCGGTTTGACTGGAAGCCGACCCCAACATAGTTGGGAAAAGGCTGGGCTGATGAGGTTATGTTTAAAATTGAATACGAGAATACGAGTACTTCAGAGAATTTTTATCTGGTAGAACTTTTCAAATTCGTGAAGCTAAAACTTAATGGTACGTTTTTACGTGAAAAGTGTATGTTTCAGAGAATAAGTTAAAAATTAATTGAAAGAAAACTTACAAAACGCGCAGCCCTGTACAAGTCAATTGACTACCCAACTTGCGTCAGTGATTTACTTCACAAATAGCCTTTATTAACTACAAATCGGTGTTATTACTGTAAAAACGTAAATGCAACGATTTGTTCAACAAATCAAGTGATCGGAATAAACCTAGAAATAGTGAAATAAGTGTGATAACTGATAATTTTCGAGTTAGCAACTTTACAAGTACTGACATACAACTTACACCTTTAAAATTGCGAAATCGTGATACTAAAAATAAAAAAAAATACGATTCGCTACACTCCGAACACGTAATCTTTCACCAACTCAACTCTTCATTCCACACAAACCCTAGGGCCAACAAAATAAGATCGATATTCGATTAATTTCAGAAGAAAAATATCGTGGTTTCGTCTCGTTGTTCGCCAACTTTAACTTTGCGGTTGGGAAAGTGCATAATGTAAGGAACATAGTTCGAAAATCGCTTGGGTGGATAGTATGTGTAAGTTGGTGGTCGGATTAAACGAAATATCTGGTTGGAGCGCGTACGGGCGTCGTGTGTGGTCCCGAGACGCTACGGCAGGAAAGTGGCTCTACTTAAATTTTGCGTTTTAATGAAGGATACTTTTTTGAGGAGGTAATTCGTTTTGTTTCAGTTAAAGTGAGCTTTGGTTATGGAATATATGGAAATTAAAAAAAATAGTTTATTTAAAAAATTGCGCCATCCTTACAATAGGTAATAATAACTTCACAAGGGCTTGATTCAGAAAGGACTACTTATTGACACGTTACGTATTTATTGTTAGGAGGTTCCTCTCTCATGAGCCCTCAAACCGGCAGCTCGGACCCTGTTTTCAGCGCTAGTGGGCTACTGTTTTTTTTATACTTATTTTAAAATAACTTTACAATTCTCGTTTTTTAGTGTTAAGGTGTTGTTTACCAATTAAATTCTATTCATATTATATCATTCCTAAAACGTGCCCTAAAAATAACATCGCGCTTAATTCCCGGACATTTTAATTGTTTTCTTGAATCGTTAATTTTTTTTATTTAATTATTGCAATTTTCTATAAGAAACTATTAATCAAACTGTGCTAAATTCACACAGTCCAGACTAAAAATAAACTACTAGCAATATTATTTATTAACATGACTAATTTACAAGTGACAGATTTAGAAATGACTACTATTTGTACACTCTGTAACGCGTCAAATTCTATGAACAAGATGAAGTGCTGTGTTAAGTGGGGTGTCAATTAATCATGTCAAATTAATTCTGAGTCTTCTCTAAAAGCCTGTCATTTAAATAATTTACGTCAGGATCTAGAATCTAGAGAACAAGTTTTAATTTCAATGGACAAACCGAAAAGCGATCTCTTTTCGGTTTGTCCATTGTGCAGTCGAACGATTACCGTTTCGCAATTTGCTCCTTGTTACTTGTATTTTTTTTCTATCATTTGCCCCCATCAATCGTCATGCTGTACAAGCTAATGACAAATGATGATGATTATATGCAATCTAATCTAGCCAATTTCGGCCACAACGCGTGCATTGGATAGATTCCTATAGGGTGGTTTCGGGAGCTTTGGTGTGCTACTTTTTCTTGTGCTCGCAAGTGGCTAACATATCCAACTTTAGCTGAAAATCTCCGAGCACATAGTGGAAATGTCAATTACAAATAGCACATGTATAAAAAAACAACTTTTCTTTTGACTATCTGTCAATAACCAAGTAACTGTCCTGAACTTAAAAGTACTAGTTGTGACCCAAACTGTTTGCCGCTGTAACCCTGTTCATTTTATGCTCTAACCTTAAGCTAATGCCATTTACTTTAACTACATCTGCATTAATTTAATCGCAAGGGTTAACACAGTCATTAATACTGAACAGTTTAGTACTTCAACTTTATTTTGAAGCTTTTAGGTAGTGTCAGATGTAGCGAAAATAAAAGTAATTATTTCCTTCCATAATTGAATCGTAACTTTATTGAATGGTAATTTTTTGCTCTGTATTTTTGTATCTTTTTTTATTGTACTTTAAGTTGTCAAAATAATTAATGTATCACTACATTTATTATAAAACAAAGTCTCCGCGTCTGTCTGTCCCTATGTATGCTTAGATCTTTAAAACTACGCAACGGATTTTGATGCGGGTTTTTTTTTAATAGATAGAGTCATTCAAAAGGAAGGTTTTAGTATATAATTTTACGCTGGCGAAGCCGCGGGCATCGGCTAGTTCTTAATAAAATAATGTAACTTTAAATAAAACTACTCTATTGTATTAGGTACCTAAACCTGTGATAATAGCTGTATGTGTTGTTTAAATAAATAAATAAATATTTATTTGCAAATGTTCACAGATAAAGAATAACATCCTAAAATCATTGATGTGATCGTGTACGTAACACAAATTGCAGTTTATTTATTTATGTACAAACACAATACTTTACAGGACTTTACATAAACATAGAACAGCACAAAGGTACCTATACTGCTTATTATTATTATTCGTGCAGTTTATGGACGACGCAACTTTTCTACTTAACTTAATAAGTAACGAACTTGCTAACTGGATTAAAAGTATCCCTTGTCTTAACCCAGGTTAGGTCTATCTAGGGATAACATCAGTAGACGTCGCGGCACAAGCTAGTCTAACACAAAATTACTAAATAGAGAAGCTTACCTTCCATACTGTGTCGCTCTACGAGTACTGCTTATACCGTCACTGCGATATGTTAACGTACTATCATTATTTGCGTTAACCTTACCGCAGTGGACCTGTGTTCTGATTGGCTACCTGTACTGTATAGTTTGGAAGACCTAGGCATTTAGGAGAGAATATTTAGGCTTTCCATTCTCACTGTTCAACTGAAGGCTTTGATTGAAACTAATATTGTAAAGGTAAAAGATTTGATTTTTTGGTTCTTTGTTTGTTAAACGATTTAACTCAAGAACTGCTCAACCGATTAGAAAAATTCTTTCACTCGTTTTTACCGAGTAACATAGGCTTTAAATTATGTTGATATCATGCAAATTAGCTGACTATAACAAGTAACTAAGTAACTGCGCAAAAATTATTGATGGGAAACGACTTTTTTATGGGGTTTAAAATATCGTATTACGGTAGGACAATTAAATGTAACACACGGATGCATTAAGGTATTTAAAGTAAAGTTGTAACCTTAAAAAACTTGTACCTACTTGTTTACAAAAACCTTGGGACAACGTTGAAGCTTTGACCCCCATATCTCCGTTACTAGAAAGTTCCCAGGTATGGTGTAGAACGAAAAAAACATCGCGATGACGGAAAGTGCCTTTTGATTTGACTTCGTTTAGGATGTTTTTACACTTGAGGAGCTCGTGGCTCATAATAACAGCCGCTCGGGCCGATCTTTAAGTTAAGCTGTGCTTGCCTAGGTTGGTCTGTGGATGGGTGGCTACCCTTACATACCGAGTTTCCTTCGTGCCTCGGAAAGCACGTTAAGCTGTAGATCCCGGCTATCTTTGGCAGTCGTTACAGGTCGTCAGTGGCCCAAAAAGTCTGACAACTAGTCTTACCAAGTGGTATCGTATTAACCAGTACTGACTGGGTTGTGGAGGTCAGATAGGCAGTCGCTTCATGTAAAATACTGGTATTCAGCTGCATCCGGTTAGACTGGAAGCCGACCCCAATATAGTTGAGAAAAGGCTAAGTAGATAACAAAGGATATTTGTACACTCATTATAATATCATCACACTGGACCCGCATTTAAGTTAACGACTACCTCCCCTTCTCAAGAGGCTTAGTCTTGAATTCCTGCTACGTCGATGTCTCTCGCGTACGTCAGCGAGAAATACAGTAGCAACATACGTGCTGGCGACGTCAGCGTCATACAGGGTGTAAACAACCTCATCACGAAGCCGTCAACCAAGCATTTTGTACATCAAACTAAGTAACTTTACGCAATTTTTTTTCTGGGAAACGACTTTTTTTTGGGGTGTAATTCACGTTTTGTGGTAGAACTCAATGTAACGCACTCAAAACATTGTGCTGATGGATGGATGAATAGTACCCGGGGGTCGTGGAGGTGTGTAAATTAAACGTGAATTTTAGAACTTTGACCCCCATTATCTCCGTAACGGTTCCCAGGTATGGTATACGGCAAAAAAATGATCACAATGACGGGGAGAACAAGTGCCTTTCGGCTTCGTTAAGAGGTTTTTTCACCCTTTATACAACACAATGTACACATACTCGTACGCTACCAACATCAGCGTAGCAGGAATTCAAGCCTTACATCCCAGAAGTGGAAATACTAGACATAATATAGACCGATTATCTATGCTTGTACCAAATGCAGTGTCTGCAATAGGGACTTTAAAACACCTTCATAAAGGTTACAGAATTATAAGTGTTAGGTACATGTTGAATTGGCAACAGAATCAAATATGTAACACTTATAAATGTGTTTGCAATGTGCTAACCCAAAACACTTACAAAAGTGTAACCGTAACATATCTGTAACAGATATAAAAGGTTTAACAGTGTTAATAAGTGTTTAACAGATAAACTCAGCATTGCCATTGGATAGCCGAAATCTAGTCGCAGTCTGTGTAAAACTGATTATTTCAGTTACACATATTAACACATATAAAAGGTTACAGTTTGATTCGGTAACTTTATTGTATCTGTTACATTTTTCTGTTGAAACTGTTTTAAAAACACATTATTACGGTTACAGTTTGAGTCCCACTCTGCAATTATCAACAACACGACTTGAACTGTAAAATTGTTCATAAGTTCTTTACAATAGTAATTTCTAAAGAACATTTTCAGAGGTATATTCAGACATTTTGGTTCAGTAGAAAATTGTTTATAATATCTTCAACACGTTAGAAAATGTGTACGAAACTAAAGTATGGACCGAACACCTTGTTATAATATCAAGATATGACAGGTTAACTGTCGCCTCGTGAGATGAGATCTGTAATAAGATGTTGGTGAGGTCCAGACGTGAGGTTACTTCACGCTTTTCGTTTGTAAGGTGAGCAGTTTTATGTGGGGTGGGGGAAATTGTTGTATCAGGGTTTTGAACAATTCTGCTGGGTTAGGTTAGACTGGAAGCCGGTCCTAACGTAGATTGGAAAGCGCTAAGCAGATAAATTGATACATCTATACTAATATTACAAAGAGGAAAGCTTTTGTATTTTTGTAATAACGAACAAAGTCAAAACTACTGGACCGATTTGTCTATTATACTTAAATAAAATATTTGTATTTTTGTATATAACGAATGAACTTAAAAACTACTGAACCGATTTCAAAAAATCTTTCAGCAATGGATAGCTACATTATCAGCGAGTAACATAGGCTATATTTCATCCCCGTACTCCCACGGGAACCGGAACTAAGAAGGTGAAACCGCGTGACGTCCGCTAGTAGATTATGTAAGGCGATTACATGAGCTAAACGCGAGTTTTATAATTACTAAAAGTAAATGGTTCACTGCTATAAACAAGACCAGAAAAATATATGATATTCTTCAGGATATATACTAGCATGATACTGTTTTGAAAACATAATACAATTCATTTGGCTCGATAAAAAGAAATCACGAACTTACCTCTAAAAATATCTTTCAAACAATAAAAAACATACTAATATGCATGCGATCATTCTGATTTTTTGGCAAATAATTCTACAAGCAATATATTAGCATGATCAATAGTTTTTTTGTAAATCGATCGAAACCACTCATTTCGCGCTATTTGGCCCGCAGTGGCTGACGTAACAGCCACTTTGTAGTGCAAGCTGATTAGAACTTTATTCTAACAGCATTTCAAACAAAGTTTGAACCACCACAAATAGAGTTGCTAATTTAGCTCGTCTAAGCGCCTATATTACACAATGATGATGATTTTACGTTATTAAATGAAACACGTTACCTAATAGATGGAAAGGGAGTAGAATACCAAAGAAACTATGAATGGATTGTGTGAAGAATGAAATGAAAGATAAAGGAGTTATGACAACCTGTCGGTTTACGAAGGAAAAAAACGTGTTGCACCGACCTAAACTAACATATTACAAGGGCATCTTCTTCTTCTTGTTGAAGAAGAAGATGATGATAATGATGATGGTGATAATGATAATGATGATAATGATGATGATGATAATGATGATGTTGATAATGATGGTGATGATAATGATGATAATGAAATGAATGACCCTAATTAAAGTGTCCGTCACAGCATAAGACTTGACTGACCACACATCATCTGGCTAGGCTATACCTACAGGGTGTAAACAACCTCATCACAAAGCCGTTAACCAAGCATTCTGTACATCAAACTAAGTAACTTTACGTAAAAAATATTGCTGGGAAATTACTTTTTTTTGGGGTCAAAAACATGTTTTGTGGTAGAACTCAATGTAACGCACTTAAAACATTGTGCTGACGGATGTTGGGGTCGTAGAGGTGTTTAAAGTAAAAATCTTACAATAAAAACTTGAATTAAAAAAAAAAAAACTTGTCGAAAAGTTGGAACTTTGACCCCCAATATCTCCGTAAAGCTAGAAGGTTCCCAGGTATGGTGTAGAACAAAAATATGATCGCTATAACGGGAAGAACAAGTGCCTTTCGGCTTCGTTAAGAGGTGTTTTACACCCTTTATTTTATCCCCGTACTCTCACGGGAACGGGAACTACCCGAGTGAAACCGCTAGTAAAGAATAAGACTAGCATGTTTCTCAATAAATTGACGACTCGAATGGCGTAGTGGTAGTGAGGCTGCCATACGTTCATAGGGTCCTGGATTCGAATCCCGGCAGGAGCAATTGTGTGTGTGATGAGCATGGACATTTGTTTCCGAGTCATGGATGTTTACATGTAAAATAAGTATGTATTTACAAACAAAAAAGTACATAATGTAGTATATCAACTATCTGGTGTCGACGACACAAGCCTTGCTAAGTGTGGCACTAGATGGCGCTGTGTGTTAATGTAAAAAAAAAACTATTTTGACACAATTCAGTTTCAAATCAAAAACCTTTACAGAGCCAGCACTAGATTGGCATTCAATAAACTACACTACGCAAGTCACTGACCTCTTGATCCTACTTAATTTATGTATTAGCTTGAAGCTCTAAATAGTGATCAAGCACGCTAATGTTAATGAGAAACTGATCTGGTCTGGGGATTGAATTCATTAGTTTTGTTACTGAACAAATTGAGTCTGTGAGAAATTTTGAGTTTTTGGGTTCAAAATGCACCTGGTACTTCTAATCGTGCTTCATTTGAAATGTGATTTATTATCAAAATTAGATAGTTACATTATGTGTTAGAAATAAAGCTGCTGGAGTTATAAAAAAGCTTTTTTTGCAATGTCAATAACTGACCACTAAAAACTTTTCTTCCGGAAGCCTGTGACTTTTTTTTGTTTCATGTTGACTTTTTAGCCATTGACTTCCGGAAGAAAATGTCATGCACACTGCGCAAGCTTCTTTTATCAAAAGAAAAAAACACGTAAAAAGGACGGAGTTATGAGGTAACAAATATAAAAAAGGAAATTATTTGACACACTCCTCCTTTTTTAAAGTCGGTTAGAAAGAAAATTTTAAATTCTCTGAGTGATCATTCGGACAAGAAAAACAACTTCACTTTATAACACGAAACATTTTATAAAGTCTTATATTTTTCTCCAACAGATGGCGTAAACTCACCAATCCAAGATGGCTGCGGTATCATCAGCCCACCTTCAAGACTCCAGGATCAAAATCCAAGACCACAGCGATGACGAGCCTTACTCCCCAAACACACGAGACACCACCAGTCCAGAGTATCATGATGAGGAAAAAGCAGAAGACAGACCCGTACTGTCATCCTCTTTCGCCATACACAACGTCTTAAAGAAAGAAAGAGACAGTCATAGTCCAGAAAATGTCTTCTCAACTGACAAGTTGCTACAAAACACACCGAATTACGAAGACTTACGAGAGCTTAACGAGAACAGTCGAACGTCTGATCTTATTGATGATGACGATGATCGGACGAACGAATCTAGAGCTGAAATTAGTATAGATGATAATTCTTGTTGCAGTGATGATACTGTTCTTTCGGTTGGCAATGAGGCGTTGCCAGCCTTTGAGCAGAAAAGTCCAGAGACGTCACAGAATTTGACGTCGTTTAAACACATACAGACGCATTTGAATGCAATATCACAGTTAAACCAAAACATCAACATGAATCAGCCTCTCCTATTAAGGCCGAGCCCTATCACCCCCAACCCCTTAATGTTCCTAAACCAACCCCTCCTTTTCCAGAACCCCTTAATAAACCAAGTAGACTTAAAATCTGGATTACAAAGTCGAATGCCAGTTCCTCAAAGCAATTTAAACCTTAACCCTCAACCTTTTGGTTTGAACTTCGGTTTAAGAATGAAGAGTCAGAACCAAGAATTGAGGAGAACAGACGAAAATCGAAGAATGAACTATGTCTCCCCAAAATCACCGGAAAACGAATCTGGGAGGGATTTTATAAACCAGAACTGTCTAAAATTCAGTATAGACAATATTTTGAAGGCTGATTTCGGGAGAAGGATCACAGATCCTCTGAATAAGCGGAAGACGAAGTCCAGGGTCGAGGCTAAGATGTCTCCTGTGAAAGAGGCGTCTCCTTCCAAACCTGAGGAGGCGAGAGTTCCTGAGGTGAAGCCGGGAGAGAAGAGTGGAGCTATCGACCTGTCGAAAGGAGAAGATAGCGGGAGCAGTCAGAGTTCAGCTACCGGTAAGAGTTTTTTTCAAATGAAGACTACTTTTATCTATACTAACATTGTGAAGAGCTAAAGTTTGTGATGTTGTAGGGGGTAATCTCTGGATAAGAAACGATTTATAAAATTCTTTTACCAATACATTTATAATTAAAAAAAATAAGGGGTCGCGGAATTTGAGGAAAATAAATGTCCATCCGTGCGAAGCCGGGACGTGCCGCTAGTACTTCATTAAAGTGGTTGATTCAATTCTTAAAAAAAAAATCCTCCGTCTTCAGAAAATTGAGGCTTTAGTGGTTGACATAACATCACGCCTGTAATTTAGGGGTTAGCAGAGGTGTACCTACGACCCGAATGGTGCAGCGGTAGTGAGGCTGCCTTACGTTCTTAGGGTCCCGGGTTCGAATCCCGGTAGGAGCAAATGTTTGTGTGATGAGGATGGACATTTGTTTCGAGTCTTGGATGTTTATGTGTATAATAAGTATGTATTCACAAACTAAAAGTATCTATGTAGTATATCAACTGTCTGGTAACCACGACACAAGCCTTGCTTAGTGTGGCACTAGATGGTGCTGTGTGTAATGTCCAGCAATGTTTATTTAACTATTTTATTTTATTTATTTTCTTAAGAGAAGCCGACCCCAACATATTTGGGAATGGATGATGATGATGATGATGATGAAGAGAACACCCACATTTTGTAAGCCCCATGTATGCATTTGGGGCCGAGCCAATTGCCATCAACTGGCGCAAATCCAGACTATGTTGCTGTAATTGAGAAATTTCCTATAGAAAAACATAATCTTACTTCTATACTTCTATGGACTAATTCTTTGTTGTCTGCAGGTACCACGATGGCGGACGGAGCAATGGTCTGGCCGGCATGGGTCTACTGTACCCGGTACAGTGACCGACCCAGTTCCGGTGAGTCATATTCAGTTGTTACTATAGCGACCCTGATTACTCTATCTCTATTGTGTGCTTTAGAATTATAGGGTAGACGTCAAAAAAGTCTAATTAGTCCGTCAGTTAGATTATTAAATAATATTTGACCCGTATTTTTTCTTTTGTTACGTAAATCAAAATTGACGAAGATACGACGCTTTTAAAATTCTCAATACGTCACGCATATATTATTTCCTGAGTTTTGATGCGTTTTATCTTTGTCAATATTCATTGATTTACAAAAACAAAAAATACGTGTACATTATTTTTAATTAATTCAACTGACGGTTTAAATAGATTAAATTACAAATTTTGTAATTTTTGATACTGTCGTCATACTCGTACCTATGAGATGTTAAGATCTTTTTCAAATTGTTCCGGAACTGTTTTATAAAAAAACGGTAAATAATCCTACCTTTAATAAAACAGTTGAATAAAGAGTGTATATACTTAGATTTTGGGACGAAGGAAGCATATCGTTTGGGACGTACCAGCATTTTGTTATGTGGAATGAAACTTAGTGGGCCGAACGAAGAATAATTAATCGTCTAGAATTGAGTACTGAATGCATGGTAACAGTTTGTGCGTTTCGATGGGAAAATTGCCGTATGTATTAACACAGATTGAGTCTGAATTTGTGCCCAATTGATGGCAATAGGCCTGTCCCTATTAAAAGGGACTTAAACGTGACTAACGAATGTGGATTACAGGTGTGCTGCTATTTCATGTTATGTTATATTGGAAATCGCCAAGCGGTTGGTTGACTCTTCACGTGATCAGAGCGCGGGCCTATTTTTAGCCCAAGAATCAGTATTGCCATCCAAATAGACAATGCTGCCAGCCTTCTGGGCACTTTTTCTGTTGACAGCGATATGGACAATTTTTTTGACGCCCTTTACAAGCCTTTTGATGCTTTGTAGGTATTTCTATTACTATTATACAGGGTGTGAACAACCTCATCACGAAGCCGTCAACCAAGCATTCTGTACATCAAACTAAGTACCTTTACGCAAAAAATATTGCTGGGAATCAAATTTTTTTTCGAGCGAAAAATCATGTTTTGTGGTAGAACTCAATGTAACGTACATAAAACATTGTGCTGATGGATGGATTTAATAGTACGGGGGTCGTAGAGGTGTTGAAAGGTTTAAATTTCGTACAATAAAAACATTTAAAAAGTTGGAACTGTTCCCAGGTATGGTGTAAAACAAAAAAAAATGATCGCAATGTCGATGAGAACAAGTGCATTTCAGCTTCTTAAAGAAGTGTTTTACACCCTTTAGATTTAGAGTTTGTAAATAATGTACTCTTTAATAAGTAAATTACAATAATCGGGTCCATCAAAAACCATAGGTACCCCATAATCAAACAAATTAACAAGGCATCTAAACTCCCTCGCACCCCAACAATATAAGATTAACTAAATCTTTCCGCACTAAAATCATCCCTTTGGCCACAATATTCAATGTAGCGGGGTCCAATAATTTGATAAGTGCCCCCTTGGGGTCGTGTGGCGTTAGATAAAGGGGGCGGAATGGAACCCCTCTGAAGAGGGTCGGTTTATTAGGAGTGTGAAGATTGTAACACGTGTTTTTGTTTTAAAAGAGATTGGGAGGGAATTGGTAAAACACGGACCATTAAAGAAAGAAAAAAGATTTATTAGCCCGCCAGGCCAAAACACGCAAGAATAAAATGGTTAAATTGTAATTAAAACTAATAAAAGTAAGCATAGAGAGTAACACCCACAGACTTTAAGTAAAAAGAGCTCGTGGCTAAAAAATAACAGCCACTTGAATCAATCTTCAGGTTAAGCTGCACATCCCTAGGTTGATACATGGATCGGTGACCACCCTTTACATACCCAGTTTCTTCCGTGCCTCGGAAAGCACGTTAAGCTGTTGGTCCCGGCTGTCATTTGTCCATCTTTGACATTCGTTAAAGGTAGTCAGTGACCCAAAAAGTCTGACAACCAGTCTTACCAAGTGGTATCGTATTACCCAGTACTAACTGGTATGTGGAGGTCAGATAGGCAGTCGCTTCATGTAAAATACTGGTATTCAGCTGCATCCGGTTAGACTAGAAGCCGACCCCAACAAAGTTGGGAAAAGGCAGGCATATGATGACATTTAACAAGAAATTTTGAAAACTATTGTCACTTGTTTTGACCCCATGTTTTCCTTACCAAATCAGTTTTCACGTTTCGTAGATCAGAACAACCAGACGAATGTACTGTAGTAATAGAATTAGGGATCAATAAGCTTCATGCAATGTTGCTGATAAATATGTATACAGGGACTGAAGGGGAGTAAATAAAAATTGATTCTTAGGGATGGGTGTGCGTCGATAGTGTTTTTTGTTGTTGTCGATAGTTTTGGTAAGATTATCTTATCGACTAGAGTTATCTACAGTTATATTATGAAGAAAGATTTGTTTTTTTTTTGTTACGATTTAACTCAATAACTTCTCGACCGACTTTAAAAAATTGTTTCACCATTAGAAAGCTACATCTTTACCAAGTTACATAGACTATAAATTATATTGACATCATGCTTATTAGCCGAGCTATCACTATTTTTCCGGACGAAGTCGCGGGCGAAATGCTAGTGTAAAATAAACTTAATGTTGCGGCATTATACTCGTATAATCAAAGTATTGCGGGTATATTTTTACGTAAATACCCATTGTTAAGCCTTTTGGGCCAATGACTACCTGCAAAGACTTTTTACAAACGACAGCCGAGACTAACGACTTAACATGCTCTCCGATGCACGGAGGAAACTTGGTATATAATAGGTGGTCACCCATCCACAGACCAACCTAGACAGCAGCGGCTTAACCTGAAGATTGATCCAAGAAGCTGTTAATATTTATCCATGATCTCCTAACTGGAAGAAGTAGTAATATTATGTTTAATGTCGGTTTTATTATTATCAATTGTAATTTATCATGTTCTCTGTCATGTCATGCCAATTGTCACGTAGTACCTATTATTTAATAATAAAGAGGTCCTTTATTAAAACAATAACTTACTATTAAATTGCTTACAACGAACGATTTGTATGTTAACACGATGATAAGGTCAAGTGATGACTAGTGTGAAGGTTTTATTAAAACGTGTCCAGTCTTTGAAGTACTAGCTTATATGCCAGCAGGTTCGACCCACGTGTAGGTCGAAAATTATCCGACGGGAACGAATTACTGGTGTACAGATCTTCGACAGTCGTAACAGGTAGTCAGTGGTCGGAAAGTCTGTCATAAATTCTTACCAAGGGGTATATCGTAGTGCCAGGGCTGCGGGACTGTTCGAAAGAGATACCGGGGCCCCGGAACACAAAGGGCGAAGAAGAATGTATTATGGATGGAATTTAGTCAGTAAAAGTCTGACACTTTCTCCCGCTCCGCCCAGAGCGGGAGGAGTCATTTGATGATTTCCCATCCGAAAAAAAAAGAAAAAAAAGGGGTATCGTATTACCCACTGCTAACTGGGTTGTGGAGGTCAGATAGGTAGTCGCTCCATGTAAAACACTGGTATTCTGGATAGCTGCATAAAAGTTAGACGAGCTAAATTAGCAACTCTATTATTTTGTGGTGGTTCAAACTTCGTTTGAAATGCTGTTAGAATAAAGTTCTAATCAGCTTGCACTACAAAGTGGTTGTTACGTCAGCCACTGCGGGCCAAATACCGCGAAATGAGTGGTTTCGATCGATTTACAAAAAAACTATTGATTGGATTAAAAAAATATAACAGTATCATGCTAATATATTGCTTGTAGAATTATTTGCCAAAACATCAGAATGATCGCATGCATATTAGTATGTTTTCTATTGTTTGAAAGATATTTTTAGAGGTAAGTTCGTGATTTCTTTTTATCGAGCCAAATTAATTGTATTATGTTTTCAAAACAGTATCATGCTAGCATATATCCTGAAGAATATCATATATTTTTCTGGTCTTGTTTATAGCAGTGAATCATATACTTTTAGTAATTATAAAACTCGCGTTTAGCTCGTGTATTCGAAGTCGACCTCAATTTTGGAAAAAGGCTAGGAAAATCGAAATAGTTACGAAATGGGAGTTTGGTTATGGAATTTTATGAAGTTGGTGAACCGGGAAAGTTATCAAGCAGGATATAACCATGGTAACGAACTATAGACAAAGATGTAGCCATAGTAACGAACAACGGAGATGAAAAGTTTCTTATGAAATCGGTTGAGCGGTTAAGACGTGAAACAACCTGTGACAAGCAGACAGTCAAAGTAACTCTTGTATTTAGCCCTCTACCCTTTAATGGGACGACAGGCTGAAAATAAAATAAAATTTTAACATTTTGTTATAATAATATGCATTTTAGTATTCTTTTATATTTTAGTTAAAAATAATTTCTAGTCTATTTTCTCTGCAATTGCACCTACTGTGTATTATCTCTTCATCACACTAAGGTAAACTGGTAGAAAATGCCCAAGGCATTAAGTCCGCCTTTGTACATTTTTTAATGTATATGTCACCGTAAAATTGTCAAATACGTTATATTGTAATATCACTAGCGATATTGTAAAGTCTCGAATTATTGTCAAATGAACATACTGCTTACAATAAAACGCATTATTTTTCGTGAAATGCATGCGATGGTAGTCAACTCACGCGGTGTGGAGAGAAGGAGGGGTCCTCCTTGCCCAGTGGTACCACTCTCATGAAAAGATACTGTACCATTCCTGAGAAATATCGATTAATATAACCTAACCTTAAAACACTTCATATTCCCCTAAAAAGCGTAGTCGACGGAGCCCCGCTTCGCGGGGCCCCTATTTCCGAGTGCAGGGTTTAAAGGAACCTAACTAACCTAACGGGGGGGTGCCCCAAGTCCCGTTTATGGGGGCAATAGATACTTCCGTATGTTCAGTTGACAATAATTCGAGACTTTACAATATCGCTAGAGAGATACACGTTATATTGTAATATAACGATTTGACAATTTTACGGTGACATATACTTACTAAATACGTAGTATTATAAAGCGGAAGAGTTTGTTTGTTTGTTTGGTTGAACGCGCTAATCTCAGGAACTACCGGCTCGAATTGAAAAATTCTTTTTGCATTGGATACTCCATTTATCGATGAAGGTTTTAGGCTATAAAACATCACGCTATGACCAATAGGAGCGGGGCAGCAATAAGAAATGTTGCAAGCGGGAAAAAAGCTTCCGTTGAGCAGGCGATGCGTTGCGACATGGAAACTTCACGCGAACGAAGTCGCGGGCAGAAGCTAGTTATGCATAAAGTTTTAACCTTAGAACATATTACTTACCCATCATACCATATTACCTTACACACCTTTCTGGAGCTCTGACACAGTCAGAAGGCGTCGCGGTAGACCTCGTAGAAGATGGCGGGATGAGCTAAGTAGACAAAACCAACGACCAGTGGCCCACATTGGCCCTAGATGGAAACAACTGGAAGTCATTCTGAGAGGCCTTTGCCCAGCAGTGAAATAACGCAATCTAACAGTATCAGTACCCCTTAGAACATTTCTGTAGACATAGTTATACCAACGCAAACAAACAATCGATTGGTGTGAACAATTGATTAACAGATTCGATTCTATTTGATTGCCCGGTAATCGATTAGCGTGTCTAATAGCACAAATAGTGTTTGTTAGTTGATCTTGCGCATGAGTCATATTTGTTTACAATTGTTTTGTAAAAGTTTTCCTTCTTGTGTGTACTTGCATTTGTTCAAGAGAAAGAGTTACTGAGCTTTTTCCTCAAAACCGTTTTTTTAAATCTGACCATGAGGTCCTGGGTTCAATTTCCAGGTCGTGTAACGTGTTATTGGGTTTTTCCATCACGGATCAGTAGCACCGCCTCGGGCTGTGGTCTAGCACGCCGTACGTCCGTCTTATGACGACAGGCCGTGTCGACGGCGCGTTCGTGTTCCACGCGCGCCTCAAAGAGATGTCAGCAAAAGAAGGGGTCCGCAAGGACCGAAGCCTGCCGGGGTTGCGGGCCTGTTCGAAAGAGATACCGTGGCGTGATATATATGACCATACCCGTTTACCATTTCAAAATCAGTACTGTGACGCCTTTAGTGTTAATTATAATGTTATCTACATTAAAATCTCAGCGTTCCTGAGGTGAACAGACTGTGCTAATCAAAACTTAAGATAGCTAATTATGATGCTACATATTAGTCTAATTACTTTATTAATTAATTTTGTTACGGTAGATAACGTTACCTAAGTGTCCCGCTAGTCTAGACTTGCGTGAGTTATCGCCAGAAGATTCATGTTTCAGGAATATTTGGGTAGCTGTCCGGTTTATTCGTCAACTGGCGACTGTGAAACTCGGGAGTGCTCGCGAGTTGGCACCTTACAATTTTATTTTAAGTTTCGTCAACTCGCTCGCACGTTAGCTTGTTTAAAGTTATCATTAGATTATATATTTTATAAGAAGTTTACGTAACTGACTGTACATCTGACGTAATTTACGTCAGATATACAAGGTCGCGCGAGTTGACGAAAACAAACAACAAAAATTGGTAGGTAGGAGCCAACTCGCGAGCACTCGCGAGTTTTACAGTCGCCAGTTGACGAATAAGCCAGCTCTCCGTGCCTGTGATTGTGCCAATTTGATGGCGATAGGCTCGGGACCATTGGTCTAGTAGTCGCAAGGGCACAAGGTCTGTGCCTAGTTTCCTTGGCCTGACAGTTGTTTATGTAGAAGTTCGGTGTCGGGATTTGTTTTTGTCTGCTGGCAATAGGCTCGCTCCCTATTACTTAAACATTATCATCATCATAAGTCTCTTGTCCTTATTCCAATTAATTTGTCTTCTTCCATACTCCTCTATTTTTCGTCATCTTATCAGACACTTCTTTTCTTACACGGCACTTAAACATGAACACAAAAAAAATTGCCAAAATTATGGTAAGTTTTTTTTTGTTTTTGGCAAAATTTTGGTTTAGTCTATAGAATAGAATAGAATAGAAACTTTTTATTTCAGACCGGAGTCCATAGGGTTAGTAACAATTTTACTTAAGTTCTAGTGTTAGTAGGTTACAGACAAAGATAAAAATATACTATGTGCACTTCGTTTTATAAGTGTGGAAATCGGTAAGTATAAAGGGTGCGAAGCCGAAAGGCACTTATTCTCCCCGTCATTGCGATAATTTTTTTTGTTCTACACCATACCTGGGAACCTTCTAGTTACGGAGATATTGGGGGTCAAAGTTCTAACTTTTCGATAAGTTTTTTTTTTAAGAGTGTTTATTGAAAGATTTTTACTTTAAATACCTCCACGACCTCTATACTATTCAATTCAATCACCAGCACAATGTTTTGATGGTTTCTACCACAAAACATGATTTTTCACCCCTGAAAAAAGTCGTCTCCCAGCCATAATTTTCGCGTAAAGTTACTTAGTTTGATGTACAGGTACAGAATGCTTGGTTGATGGCTTCGTGATGAGGTGGTTTACACCCTGTAGATGTCTTCCCTCATGGGGAGAGAGGAATGATTTTGTTAGACTCTTACTGACTGAAACTTCACGGATTTCCTCTTCATCACTTTGGGGTAGGATACATCTATACTAATACTCGTATTTTAAAGAGAAAAGATTTGTGTTTTTTTGTGTTTTTGTATATAACGAATAAACTTAAAAACTACTGGACCGATTTGAAAAATTCTTTCAGCAATGGATAGCTACATTAATAGCGAGTAACATAGGTTATATTTTATCTCCGTACTCTCACGGGAACCGGAACTACGCGGGTGAAACCACGTGACGTCCGCTAGTTTACAACCTAACCTTTTTTTTTTCTAACCTAAACTAACCCTTTTGTAGGAAGAAACCTGGAAAACCTTCTGTGTTTGTAATTTCAGAGGCATTCACACCCTTAAAAAATAAACATCGCATCTAGTTATTTGCGGTATGAACTGTGTTTAATACTTTCAAAAGTGCTAAAAATAGCTGTTCCTAATTGGATACGCAACATATCAAATGTCACAGAAAAATTTCAAAGAAAATACCAAATAATTTGTAATAACCTTTTTTGGTGTTTAATAATTATATTAGTGTACACACATATTTAATTCTTGTTATAATCAGATCATTACTACTAAAACCATAAAAGTACATTTATCGAAACATTCCAAACACAAAAAAATATGCATACGGAATTCGACATTTTAACCAGAATTCATACTTGACTGTACTCATTAACGTCATTAATTTTGAAATTAGAACTCCGATAGTTCGAAATACGAAATTACAAATTGGCGGTTTGACGTTTTGAACTCTATTCGAACGTGTTAGAGGTGCGTTTTGCGCTCTATGGCGAAGCACTAGAGAAGCTTATTCGATGATTTTCCAAGTTAATCGATTGGAAATGCTGTTAATTACTCGATGTAATTTACTCTGCGGTTAATTATAACTTGTGAGGCCAATTAGCTGTTAGTTTAAGATGTAGTATGATTTTTTCTGTGTCTATGTCTAAGTTTTTGCCTAGAAATGCTTGTAAAGTAGATTTTGTGACGGTTTCAAGTGATTAACTGTGTTCAGAATAGAATTAGTGCTAATTACGTTATCAATATAAGCTTGGGAATAAAGTAATGGTAGTTATCAATCAATAATAATTATACGCCTTTTTCATATATTTAGACTTTTTAGAAACTTTCAGATAGGCTTTTCGTCGGTTTTTCCAAGTATTTTAGGGTCAGATACAAGTCGAACCGGATGTTGTAGATACTAGTTTTTTTTGTAATGAAACAACTCCTTATTTTTCTTTCACAACGTAGTGACTATAGTTGGGTAATATCTATCCCTTAAAAACATAAAAAGAAATCAATTTTTATCTGGTTCTGTCTTTCTGAAAAGAGTTCCCTCAGGAGTTTCCTAATTTAGGCTATTGAATGAGGTCACACAGCAGCACGTTTATCAGTACACACAAAAACACAGAACTTGGTAAACAAAAACAGGAATCAGTAATATAGTTACAGCACTGTCACTTGTTTAATTTAGTTTTTAGTATAGATGCTTTTTTTTTTACCTATTATTTGTGAATGAGTGGACATCGTTGGCTTTGTAGATTCCCAGATGCTGTTTAACTTTTGTAAAATAAATATTCGCTGGATATAAATATAAATATTCGCTGGACATTAACACACAGCGCCATCTAGTGCCACACTAAGCAAGGCTTGTGTCGTGGATACCAGATAGTTGATATAGGTACTACATATATACTTTTTTTTTCTAAATACATACTTATGATACATGTAAACATCCATGACTCGGAAACAAATGTCCATGCTCATCACACAAACATTTGCTCCTACCGGGATTCGAACCCAGGACCCTAAGAACGAAAGGCAGCCTTACTACCATTACGCCATTCGGGTCGTCATACAAAATATTTATCTTGTTTTATATTTTTTGTATAGTAAGCAACGACCTATTGTCGGGCCTACGCTGTCCTCCCATACTAAAGTACTAATGCTGTTACATATTACCATTGTAACACCAAATCATTTGAAAAGAGTAACCATGGAGTTTCTTGCCGGTTCTTCTCCATGGAATCGACCAACGCGAACTGTGCACCTTTTTCGACGTTTTATAAGTGCCCATCAATAAAATATTTTGATTTTGAATAAAACTTTAAAATTTTGACGATAAACCTTGTCATTAAATAATTTTCTTTTATGCAATTTAAGATCGACAAAGCTCCTCACACTTCCCCTTGCAAAAAAAAAAGATTTATCGATACACACCCCCTCCCTATCACCCCTAAACATATGTTTTCACGCTCAAACTAGAGATTGCTCTTAACTTATTGACTATAGTGTTGTGTAGTTGCTTATCATCCCTCTCCAAGGGCGCAGTCGATTGA
The DNA here is from genome assembly GCA_950022955.1 of Xestia ashworthii. Lineage (NCBI taxonomy): Eukaryota > Metazoa > Arthropoda > Insecta > Lepidoptera > Noctuidae > Xestia > Xestia ashworthii. The sequence continues at coordinate 2,908,255 of OX465575.1, forward strand.
ATTAGTCGAGAAGAGGGATGAACTAACATGTTGGTTTCATTATTTAAAGTTGTCTTGAGTTTTGGGGTGAATTTTTAAATTGCAAATTGGTGTATCGTGTGTATTTGGTATTTTAAATAGTGACTAGGAAAATATAAATTAACAATCACTACATATTGTAAAACAAAGTCCTCCGCCGCGTCTGTCTACACTTTATTTCTGTTCGCGATAAACTCAAAAACTACTACGCCGATTTTCATGCACCACCGAGGTTCATATAACAGCCTCTTTTCATACTAATAATAACATCATCTGCCTAGACTATTTCCCACTTTATAGCGGTCGGTTTCCAGTCTAATTGGTTGGCCTATCTGACTTCCATAAACCATTTAGGTACTTAGTATTGGATAATACGGTAACCCTTGGCAAGAGTGGTTGACAGTATTTCAGGTCACGGACCTGTAACAAATAAAATAATAAATAAAAATAAAATCATTTATTTAAGGTCCGAGACCCATATAAAGCAAAGATAAAAATAGATAGACACAAATACAAACACATAAATTATATAAATCATACCAATACAAAAAAATATTAAAATGTCATAACGACTGTCAAATATCTGGCAATTACAGCCGGGGCCAACGGCTTAACGTGTTTTCCTCAACTCAGTTGTAATGGATTTTCACCCATCCACAAAACGACCTCGATAACCACGGTTTAACCTATCGACCCTTCTGTCTGTTATTATTTAGCCAAAAGCTCCTATAAAAAGAAATTCTTTGACGATTAACAACAAAACTTGACATCATAAGCTGTATCTGGAAAAGCAATAACATTTATTCAATTTATCGATAATTCGATACCCTAATCGAAGTCCCAGCCCTAGTTCTAAGCATTTCCTTCCGAACGATTAACTCTTGATGTCCCGGCATTTTTTCTCTTCAATACATCTGCAGTGTCCGTGAAAATAGTTGGACAAATCGCTTTTTACACTTCACAGTCTTAGAAGAAAATGTTCGGAGTTTAATGTATTTTTAATGTCCGGAGTTTGGGTGGAGGAAGATTCGTTTAAATCGGTTGTTTGTTTTAGAAACTGGGAAGTCATGGAGACTTCTGGATATACGTTTTGATATATTCTCGTTTTTCATTACTTCGTCAACTTACATGTACGGGTCGAACAAGCTACATATTTGGTTTACATTTTACAATGTAATTTATTTTCTGAGTTAAACTTGTTTTCTACTTCCATTCTCCCCTGTAAGGCCTCATTTACTCCTTTCTCTTTCGTATCATGCTTCACAAAACCATCCATCTTTTCTTTAGCCTTCCTCTCTCTATATTTGATTTTTTATTAGAGACAAGCCCGCCACACACGCCCAAACCACTGCAGCTCCTGTGCGCCAGAATCAACAGTGGCGACCACCAGAAAAGCGCCGAAACAATGAAGCTCGACGAAGTCCTAGAGAATGAATTTAACTGTCTTGGATCCCGCAACGAAATTTTTCAGAAATAAAAGCGGGGGAGTAGGAAAAAACCGTAATTTCCATTTCTCTCTATATCTATACAAAATATTGAAAAGTAGTAGATAACCGGCGTGATATTACATTCTGGTATCCATGGCAACAGACATCAAAAACTAAAACTTTCCACATAAAACCACATCAATTTCGATCAACAAAAATCAGTTTTTTTCTATTACAAACCCACATTACAATTACAGCGTTCAGCTATAATTATTTCTCGACACTATATACGTCCTAATGAGTGTAACTAGCTAGCATTAATGAAGAACAGCTCATTATATCTAATGATCACTTGTAACATCGGTGCGAAGCGTAAGCTCACACCTGGTATATGTAGTTACCTAGTATTTATATCAAGTGTGTAATTATAGATACATTATGTATTTTGTGTTTGGAGTTGAAAAAATCGGGGTTTGGATTTTTTTTTATAGGAAAGTATAATCATCATCTGCGTAGCGTTTTAACAACTATGTTGGGATCAGCTTCCAGTCTAATCGGATGCAGCTGAATACCAGTATTTTACATGGAGAGACTACCTATCTGACCTCCACAACTCAGTGAGTACTGGGTAATACGATACCACTTGGTAAGACTACTTGTCAGACTTTTTGGGCCAAATTGGGAAATTGCAGATGATGAATGATGACGTAAAACTAAAACCATGGATTCCTTTTTTATTTTACGACGATGTACACTTTTGAATTTCCATTTACGCAAGGCATGTTGATAACCTTATGAAATTACTTTAAACTTACATAATAAGTATTAAAATCAACCGATGCTTTTGAATTCATAAGCATTAAAATATAGGTGTATATGTTGTAACGAACATACTGCTTACAATAAAACGCATTATTTTTCGTGAAATGTATGCGATGGTAGCCAACTCGGTGTGAAGGGAAAGAGGGGCCTGCCCAGTGGTACAACTCTCATGAAAAGATAATGTACCATTCCTGAGAAATACCGATTAATATAACCTAACCTTAAAACACTTTACATTCCCCTAAAAAGCGTAGTCGACGGAGCCCTGCTTCGCGGGGCCCCTATTTCCGAGTGCAGGGTTTAAAGGAACCTTACTAACCTAACGGGGGGATGCCCCAAGTCCCGATTATGGGGGCAGAGATACTTCCTTAAGTTCAGTTGACAATATTTCGAGAGTTTACAATATCGCTAGAGAGATTACAATATAACGTGTTTGACAATTTTACGGAGACAAGTACATACATATTATACATATAGGTAAACATCCATGACTCGGAAACAAATGTCCATGCTCATCACACAAACGTTTGCTCCTACCAGAACACACAACATAAATTGAATACTGTCTCGTTACAATCAAAATTGTCTCCCGAAATAATCTTACAACCAATCTTTCCATACCCCTGAAATTCAACCCCGTTCCATCTCAACCAAGACAGCTACTATACCTAATTGTGACTCCCTAACCTAACTAATAAAATAAGTTAAAACAATAACAATTCTAATTGCTTCCATCGCTTTATTAAGCGCTAAAGCGTTCGCTCCCGACGTCTGACTGACTTTTAATTGGCAAACTTGTGGCAATTGAAATTTCACTGCTCGCTGCAAGGGAGGGGTTGGGTTGGGCTTCGAAAATGGTGGAGTGATTGGCGGAGCGGAATTTCGGGTGAAGAAAGTTCGCCTTTTTATATTTAAATTACCTTCTTTCTTGGCAAGTAAAAGTAATAGGCTAGTTTTCTAGAAACATTGCGAAAAAAATAAGCTTAATGGAGAAGTTTCATGATGTTGAAAACACTATACAAGTTGTAGTTTACATCCTAGTCAAAATTCAGGAGCGTGTCACAACAGACATAAATGATCAATTTAAATTACGATACCGGGTCAAATGATGAATAAAGGTACAAGTATTTTAAATTGTTTAAATTTGACATAATTCAGAGTGTTATTCTGAAATACTGTCAATGGAATCACCCATCGCGTGATATGTCTCTGTGTGTGTAAAGGCGCGGTTATAGGGCCAGTTACAGACGGGCTGCGTTTTAGTACGGGTGGTTTACACGTACCGATTTCCGACAATAACAAAAAAAACAGCACCAATCCATTTTATTATCAATTCGGGTCGAGCATAGATAGAACTTAGCATAGAAACCTCCTCTAATTTGACCAGGATGCAATCTGACAGAATTAAAATATATAAGAAAACTTTTTGCCATGCCAATATCGTACAGATGCATCGTCACGTTTTCATCTTTAGCATTCATTAAATACTTTTAAAATTAGTTTTTATGAGTCACTGCATTATTTATAGGTACGTACTGACTGTCTGATGCATTTATTATACTGTATCTTGTCACGAGGAAACTTTGTGTTCAAAGGTCTGGGGTAATGGGGTAGCGTTCGGTTGCTGACAATAGGATCGCCAGCACATCAAAATACCCGGAACTGTTAAATTTAATCAATAAATCTTGAACCTAAATGCTGTAGCAATAAAGTTGAAGTAGTGGACTACCAGTATTTTACATTGAGCGACTGTATCTGACCTCCACAACCTACTTACTACTGGGTCAAAAGATACCCCATTGTTAGACTGGTTGTCTGATTTTCGTGCCACTGACTACCTGTAAATACTGTCAAAGATCTACAAATGACAGTCGGGACTACTCGGGACCAAGGGCTTAACGAGGAAACTTGGTATGTGTGTAATGGGGGGTCCCTTTGCACGCATCAATACGAGATGCTGTTGTTATTTTCGCCTCGAGCTCCCCATAATGGTAATTAGTTCTCGTTACAATTGCTTCATGTTATTTAGAATGTAAATATCACATACAACAACATATTTAATCTAGTTTATGTTGGTACTTCCTATATTGGGCCATAAAAAAGACAATTGACGTCAATCAACGTCACCTGTCACCTAGATTTCTTCGGCGAATGGAGTTTGATTGAAAACTATTTCAATTAATTTTCGGTCTAGTTTTAATCCGTGAGAAGTGGACGGTTGGTTTTTGACGTATTTAGGTAAAATATAAAATGAGTACATTAAAGAGGAAGTCTGAAAGTGGCGCCGGTGACAGAAAAATTGTGTGGTAATCGGTTGTCGTGGTATGGGCATGTGATGCGGAGGAATGAGGAAAGTTCTGAGAAAGAACGTGGGTGGGTATAAGAGCAGAGGAAGACCAAAGAAACAGAGTAATAGTAGTATGGAAGAAGAAGACATGCTACGTCGATCCCAACAATGATAAAGTTGTAACGACCACAAGGGACAGAACGGAGAATGGGTCTCAAAGTATAGGCATCTGCATCAGAGCAGATGCCTATACTGCAACATACATACACATGCTGTTAGAATAAAGTTCAAATCCGCTTGGCCTGTGGTCCAACAGCCATAAATTTTCCATTCTCCATTCAGTAAATCTATCAAGACAAGACAAATATTGACAAATCATTGTTATTATGAATATTTGGGGTCAAAGTTGTGGATAATATTTAGTACCTGAAAACAGGCTTCTATTATAGGTGTGAACAAGTAATTTCCCGCGCATATACCTTCCTATTCATGTGATAAATGTTGTTTACAATGTAAACATTGTAGCTAACTGATACAGAGTAAGATATGATCGGTTTTATATCACTTGAGAACCATCTAACATAGTAAATAGGAAACTAAGTAATATTACCAGTTTGCTTCGTTGCTTTTCCTACAACTTACTTACGTAAAACTGTTAGTTAATATGCCTATCTTTCGTAGCTATCTGTGTTTCTATAAACAAAATTAGCTTGGATTACTCTATCCAGGCACAGATATTATAATACTTCGATCTAGGTTACCTACCTGTCACTCGAGCAACTGTGATTCGTTGAAAAAAAACAAAGAAAACTTATCTGAAACGTCTGAAGCTAAATGTCAAACAGTCAGAGAGGTCAATCTTCCGTTATCTGTTAGTAAGTTAATAAAAATGGCCATAAGTCGGGCGCAAGCACTACTACCCGGGATCCTAGGTTGGGCTAAGCGTAGTTGGATTTTTCCGTCAGAGTTTTTCAGGAGTCAGTCCGGAGTTTGGATTTGAGTCAGGTTGATGGTAAACAGGCTTACCCTATTAGACCAAAACATAACTGGAGAAATAACTGTGCCCCTTTGGGCACCGGAAGTCACGGGGAAGCGAATATCACGCGAAATTCAAATTTTAGTTTTTTTTTTGGAATTTGCAGGTTAGTATCGGGTTGTATGTTGATTATTAAATATGATTCACGAATGCAACAAATATGGTTTTACTGAATTATAATCATTCATAATTATCTATACATATAATAAAAGATCATCAATACGATGATCATTCTCGATGTTCATTTAATCCCATTGAATGAAGTAGTCATTCCAGAACGTGAGAAAATTTGAATTTCGCGGGCTATTCTTGCTCGTCTATCATTCCGGTTGTCATTCAGAGATCTTTGAGAGGTACAGACACAACCAGTCAAATGTCCAAGTCTTATCAGAGAGCCCAAGAGGACTCCAAAGGGCTCGGATAAATCGAAATCGCACTCGAAGACTTTTGATTTCATACAATGATATTATCTGTAAAGAATTTTCCACCACCGTTGCTTTCAGTTGAACCATCACTCAATGCAGGCTTTCCGCTAGGTTTCCGCTAACTAACATTATTTACTCATGATTTAAAGATTTTAGACATACGATAGACTGGAACATAATCTTATAACCATTACAACCATAAAATTATCTTTAAAATAAGTCATTTGTCAAGCAATAGACTAGAACTACAACTAATAACAAAGTCCATACGTTTAAAGTCAAAATTGTTTATTTGCGTACGATGTGGTACAAAAGATGGTGAAAATAATTATTATAAAGTGCACATTCCGCCATGAAATTGAATGTAAAGTAACAAGACATTCTCCATGTTGAGATAGGAGCCTTTTGTCTTCGTACAGGACGAGTTTCATTTAATTTTTATTTTTTTATCTGTTTTTTCATTGGTAAGTTTTAAATACTTACTGATAATTTTGATGTGTTTTGTCCTGTGCGGGCTAATTAATGCTTTTTCTTTCTTTTCTCTCATTCTCACCAAGGGTCTGTGTTACATGTCTTGTTCTTACATACATATTCAGGCATCTTTGCAGATTTCACTCATATCATTCTTCACTCAATCCATACTTTTTTCGCTACTTCTACCTACTCAAAGAGAATGTGATTTGGTTCCCTCAACAACCACAGATTGGTACTCATCTTATCCCCACTGTGGGATTGAGGTTCCTTTGAAATGGGCTATAATTTACAACTCGGTTCTAACACGTGTTAGTGGAAGTTTCATGTCTAAAATTGTTGGTTCCTGGACCTGCCGTTTTCGTCACGATGTTTTCCTGCGCCGATTGTGAGTGATAAATTTACACAAAGTACGATACCATAAACACTATATAATTAACTCTATAACAAGCCATTTCTCAAACAATAGCCTACAAATCTACCTCCATAGACAATAAAATTCTTAGTTCGCACATCGTAACACAATATTCTCGTAAACTAATATGCAATTAAAGGCAATGCTCTTGCCTTCTTACCTCTGACTTAACCCTAACGAGGCCCGCATTCACACCGTATCGTAACATGTGTGCAGATTGTATCGGTCCTTCGAGCCGGATGAAATAAGTTGTGGTGTGAGATTATCTTTTATATGCGTGTAGTGTTGTATTGTTTAAGTATTGTATGGAGTGTTTATAGGTTGGACTATGTTTTATGTTGTCCCTTATTTTAATTTACATAAGTACGCCATGTTTTGTTCCGCAAAATCTTCGGGCATAAAATACAATACTTTATGAATGATTTATGCATGAGATTTTCGATCATGTGTTAAGTATAACGACTCAACTACCTACCTAAGGGGCTGCGTCTACAAGCGAGAGAATCGCGGCGATATTATCGTCCTTGTCACGTTTTTCCATATGATTTTGATTTTGAATCTCTTGTCTCCACGAGTGAGAGAATCGCGGCGATATTTTCGTATAGAAATACGTCAAATCGCCGCTATTTTCTCACTCGTGTAGGTGGCCCCTAACAGAGAATGATACAATTTGGCGGTTTAAGGTAGCATAATAGAGAATCTACAGAAAACTTTTTATCACTGTCAAGAGAAGATTGCTGCAGAAATTGTGGGTAAATCACAGCAAATCTATTCTTTAAATGATTCTAGGCGTGCCTAAGAATTTCATAACCTAGAAAGTAAAATCTTTACTCCATTGAATTGCTAATTTAACAATTAATTAAAATGTGAGACTATTATTCACAGAACTATTATTTGCAGAAATATTCCATACTCGTCATATAACTGCCTATTAGCATACTTAGTATTTTTTATTGTGTAATTGAATTAAATACGACATTTTAAAACTAAACCGGTACGCTACATTGTAACAGTCATCCGACTTAAGACGTTTAACTAATCGCCTAAGTAATTATCCCGGGTTATTGGCAGCGGGCAACGTTTCAAGATGGCGGCCTGTCAAATTTGACGTTTACAAGTTTCGCGCCATTTGAACGCTTGTAAGCGTTAGTTTAGGATTATGGGTGATTGTTTATGGTAAGTTAAGATTACTTCATTGTTGGTAAGAGAAAGATTTTGTCTTTAACAAAGTGTTATTACAACATTGTCTTATTAGTGTCTTGTAAGTACATAATTACCTGCCTAAAGAGTACTAGACATGATCTAGACAAAGAGTTATTATAAACTTTTTTTTTTTTTTTGGTTCGCCTTTTTCTACAGAAAAGCTGCCAGCATATTGAAAGTCCATGTAGAAAATAGGAATACGAATCGAAGCTCTCAGGTATTTTCTAAACATAAAAAATATATCACGTAGGTTATAGATAAAAATACAAGTTGTTCAACGGGAAAAAATATTGTTTTTGGACGAGACATTGCTTCCTGACACCTAATTGATTAAATCTGTGGTTAACTCATACGTCTACTATCTTGGCAAAACAATTACTGAAGTTTGCAAGATATTTGACAGCAGATTTATTGATCTACCTTTATCTTATCTGATTAACCTGGAAATGCAGTTCCAAGAATATAAATCATAAGCCTCTATTGAATGTTGTTTTAAGAAAAAGTTGTTTTAATAACAATCTAACACTAATTATTGTTTCTATATTACATATTTAGTTATAGTATATATTTAGTTCAGCGATTGACCACACTAATCAACGCAGAAACATAATAAGCCAATGTGAAAGAGCTCTTAATTTCATGCGAAAAAGTGAAAAATACGTTATTCGCATCAGTTCTGACGACGCGTCTGACTGATTAGCTTTTATCGCATAGACATCTATTACTGCTCGGCTTAAGCCGATTTTGCATAAGTATGGTCACACAGTTGGTCTGTGGATGGTTGACCAACCAAAATACCGAGTTTCCTCCGTGCCTCGGAAACTACACACAAACCTACATACCGCTGGTCCAGGCTGTCATTTGTAGATCTTTGACAGTTGTTACAGGTGGTCAGTGGCCCACAAAGTCTGTCAACCAGTCTTACCAAAAATGTATCGTATAGATAGGCAGTCAGTCCATGTAAAATACTGCAGAAAATACAAGCGGTATTCAGCAACATGCAGTTAGACTGGGAGCCGACCCCAACATAGTTGTGAAAAAGTTAGGCATGATAATGAGGTTTGGTCTTTCACATAGATTTTTGCAAAAGAAAAAGTAATCATTCAAAGATTTCAACAAAAATCTAGAACATTAATTTTCAACAGCTTGTTCAAAAACCAAAATAAATACCGTTACATCCAACAAAAGTTACAGTTGTCACAAAAAAAAGCATAGATAAATATAAAATACATACTTCTGACACCAAATAAGTGTTATTATATCAATTAAAAATTAATGAGACTCATATTTAACACCTCTAACGTGTTATACAGTCACTGACAACTCTAACTAGTAATTATTACGTGTTTCAACCACTAATTAGCAAATATAAAAAGGAAATATATGAGAAATTATATCTTGCACTTCAAATATTAGTTTTTTGTAGGATAATTGTACTGGATTTTTAATAAAGTATGCTTTTGTAATTTTAAGGTGTGAATGGAAAATTATTTTTTTAGATTTTTTGTTGCTGGCGTTCATTCTTATAATTATTTCTTCATTAATACTACTGAACTAGCGTTGTCTAACTGTTATTTATTACTTTACAGAGGCAGACGCTAAAAATTTACTATAGTTGTTGCGTTTTAGCTTGTCAATTGCGGTCATTGCCCTTTCCCTAATATCTCTTCGTACGAACCAAAACAAATAAAAAAACTTGAGAGGTGTCAAGGGACACCCGGATGGAACGAAGTTCTTTCGATTAACTAGTGAAGTAATTGTAATAAAATTTTATTTTTATTAAGTTATAATAATATTTTTTTTATTATTAACAAATATAATGTTCACTCAACAAAAATAATCGTCGCGACACCACACTGTTCAATGCGAAATAGAAATGAAACAAACGCATTGCAACCTTCATTTATTTTTAAAAAGAAAAAAGTGTCGTGACAACTTTTTCGTAAGAATTTTTTCCGTCTAGCCCCCTTTCACAACGCGCGATAAGGAACTTCGTTCCAATAATTAATATTTAAATATCGCTGGACATTACACACAGCGCCATCTAATGCACACTAAGCAAGGCTTGTGTTGTGGACACTAGATACAACCCGGCCGCAATAACTTGATACCTGGCTCAAATGACGTTTGTCTATAGAAATTCCGAAATTCCGCCATATGGCGAGGTTTGAAATGAACACCCTAACCTAACTACTCGTAAAAACCTACCTAAGTATTACTGATTTATAATTTTATTACCTACTGAGATAAAACATCTGTATAGGTACTAATAACGAATGTAGTATTTAGTTTCGAGCCAGGTGTCAAGTTATTACGCCCGGGTTGTAGTTGATATACTACATATACTTTTTGTTTGTAAAAACATACTTATTATACATATAAACATCCATGACTCGGAAACAAATGTCCATGCTCATCACACAAACATTTGCTCCTACCGGGATTCGAACCCGGGACCCTAAGAACGTAAGGCAGCCTCACTACCGCTGCGCTATTCGGGTCGTCAAATGTATCGTTTTTCATTAGAGAAAATGTTAAAGATCACTACTTTTAAATGACGATTCAAACCTTGAACAGACTTAGTTTTGTTTTTGGAAGTTATGAACTATAATAAATGTAGGTGAGTCAACGACATGACACAAAACACATGACACTTGACATTTTCACTGACAGCAAATATAAGAAGAGATTTTTGAGTGATTTCGATAAAAAATCTTCGTACCCTGAGAATGAAATTACATTGTTATCCTAGGGGTGAAAGTAACTTATTTAGTCCCGAGACGGGGTTTGGCGCCCAAGCGTAGCGCGGGCGCTAATAGCTCGAGGGACTAAATAAGTCTTTAACCCGAGGTAAACACTGTGCTTTTCATTACGAATACAAGGAAAATAAAAACTAAAACACGAAACCACTCGAAAAAAAAATGCTTTACCGCCTATTTTGTTTTTTATTTCTGTGGCCGGCTATTCAGCCTTTATTTTCACTATTGTCACTAAAAAAAAAGTAAATATTTTGCCCAAATCTTTGTTATTTTAAAGAAATATTTGTAACTAAATTATAACCAAGTTATTTAAAAAATATTTTCTTTAATAAATACTGAATTTTATGTTATTTAAATTTTACATTGCGCTGTAATTTACAGGCTGTATAGAAGTCGGAACATGGTTCAATAGAAATGTGAGAATAGAACTAGATTTTTTTTTTAATAATGTGACAGCTGTCAGTTGAAAGTGATTTTCCCTAGGGCTGAAAAGTATTACTTTCAGCCCGCTCCTCAGGCAACTTCAGACCTACTTTCCGAGTATGAGTAGTGAAAAAGGATATAAAATATCGATTGGTGTATTCTTTCCGTTCGGAGACTTGGCACTATAGTTGTACTATACAAGGTGTAAACCGACCCTTAACAAAACCGAAAGGCACTTGTTCTCCCAGTCTTTGCGATCATTAATTTGTTCTAGACCTTATCTGGAAACCTTTTAGTTACGGAGATATTGAGGTTCCAAGTTCCAAACTTTTTTAAATAAAAGTTTTTAATGCTATTACGTTACTTTAAATACCTCCACGACCCAGCACAATGCATTCATCAGCACAATGTTTTGAGTGCGTTGCTTTACCGTAAAACGTGATTTTTCACCCCAAAAACAAACGTCTATTCCCAGCAAAAATGTTTGCGTGCAGTTACATAGATTGGTGTACACTGTACACCAAACTAAGTATGCCGTCAACCAAGAAAAAAAACTAGATGGAACTCAATGTAACGCACCCAAAACATTGTGCTGATGGATGGATTGAATAGTACAGGGATCGTGGAGGTGTTTAAAATAAAAAAAATACATTAAAAGCTTGTAAAAAAAATACTTGTCAAAAAGGTGTAACTTTGACCCCCAAAATCTCCGTAACTAGAAGGTTTACAGGTATGGTGCGGAACAAAAAAATGATCGCAATGACGGGGAGAACAAGTGCCTTTCAGCTTCGTTAAGATGTTTTTTTACACCCTTTATTCATCATTGACCTTACCAGGTGTACATACGGTGATATGCCAGTCACCATTCTTCCTTCCCTCTATCAGTTCTGGTATGGATGGAGTTGAAAGGGGAATTGCTCCCCCTAACACCCTTACAGAGAGGGTGCAAAATAAATGTTTAATTCAAACGTTTCTCCCCTGATCAGTTGATCACAAGTGTGGAGAGTTGATTCTGTGAATTTTGTTAGTAGTCATTTGTTGTAGATAAGTAACCTCTGTTGTGCAGACTTGTTTTTTGTCGTTATATTTCTTTTTATTATATTGCCTAGTTACTTGAAATAAACACTCTTGTCATTGAACATCTTTTTTCTAATTCTTACTTTACAAATAATTTTATTTAATACTCTTCCAACTCTTTAAACCAAATATTCCAACACGTTATCAGCACGAAGCTCTGGAAGAGTTTAAAATATAAATTTGAAATATAATTAGTTGAGTTTATTGAGTGACTGAAAATTTTTACTAGTCGAGATGTCACGCGATAATGGAGATGCTTCGAGTGTTAGTAAGTCGAATCCCTCTACGTCGAATTCATCTTCGATTCCATCATTTTGTCTTCGGAATAAAGATGGATATCCTACTTGGAAGTTTAAGATGAAAAATTACCTTTTACACGAGGACTTGTGGGTGACAATTAGTGGTTATCCGGAAGGTGACATGACCCCTGCTTCGATGAAGGTACGCAACGACGAAAAAGCTCTTGCAAAAATTTGCTTAACAGTTGACGGTGCAGCTATTACTCACGTTAGATGTGCGAAAACTGCAGCCGAAGCATGGAAATATTTGCAAAAGGCGTTTGAAGATAAGGGAATGGGAAGAAGACTAGCTTTAGAGCGAAAACTGTACAGGTTGAGTCTGTCAGATTTCGGAAATATTGAACTGTACATTAATGCAGTTTTATCAACCGCACAGGATCTCGCGGATATTGATGTAGTCATAGAGGATAAGTCTATTGCTGCTATACTTTTGGGAGGTCTCACTCCAAAATATGAACCTCTCATTATGGCTCTAGAAAATTGCAATGTTGACGTGACTAGTGACTTAGTAAAGACAAAACTGCTGAATGAAATGTCTAAAGATGCAGCTACGAGTATATCTATAGATTCCGCTTTTCATGCGAAGAAGAAGCCTAAATCCAAGAAGAAGGAAATAGTCTGCTACGAGTGCAAAGTACCTGGTCATAAGAGACCTGACTGTCCGCTGAGAAACAAGGAGAAAGGCAATACGGAGAACGCTACGAACACCACGTTTACAGCTCTCAATACTTTTGGCCGCTCAAGCAAGGAGGTATTTTACGTAGATTCTGGTTGTACTAAACACATGAGTTTTAGAAGAGATTGGCTTCAAAACATTACGTTACAGAACAAAGGTAGTGTTACCGTCGCAAACGGAGAGCAGATTAAATGCTGCGGCATAGGAAACATTTCTATAAATACACCCGAGAACGTAATCAACAAGATAGACGATGTTGCTTTTGTCCCCGACTTAAAAGCAAACTTATTGTCTGTGCAGAAAGCTGTTGATAAGGGTTTTGTTTGTATTTTTGATAAAAATGGATGTAACTTTTATAAATCTAATAATTTTCATTTTACAGGCGATTCGGTACTTCATGCTTCGCCCTGTGGTGGACTGTACGTTGTAGATGGTACTGTTAATGTTCCCGATAGTGTGGCAAGTAATCATTTGACGCAGGATGTGCACTCTGATTGTCAGAATATAAGTTATAAACTCTGGCACAAGAGGTTAGGACATTTGTGTCGTATAGGCATGACCCAACTGAAGAATCACGAGGTAGGTGTTAAGTTTAATGTAGTAGATAAAAGCAGTTGCATCGCTTGTGTGGAAGGAAAACAGGCAAGGAAACCTTTTAAGAAGGTAGCATATCATAGAGCTACTTCTCCTTTAGAACTGATACATATGGATTTATTGGGACCTGTGTCTACAACCTCTTTTCAGGGGAATAGGTTTATGTTAACCATTGTTGATGATTATACAAGGAAGGTATTTGCTTACTTTATTTCTTCCAAGACAGAGGTTAAAGATAAATTTAGAATTTTCCAAACCTTTGTAGAAAATCAATTAGAAAAGAAAATTAAAGCAGTTAGGACTGACGGCGGTAAGGAGTTCGTTAATAGAGAATTCGATGATTATCTTGCTTCTAAAGGTATCAAACATCAAACGACGGCGCCGTACAGTTCTCAACAAGTGGGATTAGCTGAACGTACCCACCGCTCAATTACAGAGAAGGCGAGGACGTTGTTAGCAGAAAGCTCACTGCCTAAAGCATTCTGGGAAGATGCTTTCCAAGTTGCCGTATACCTGAAAAATAGGTCTCCTCACAGAGCCTTAGGTGGTCAAATTCCCGAGGACAGGTGGTGTGGTTGTAGAAATGACCTCAGTCATTTGAAAGTGTTTGGATGCAGAGCACTTGTACATATACCATCATGTCACAGGAAAAAGTTAGACGTAAAGGCAAAGGAAGCGATTTTTATCGGTTATTCAGAAAATCCAAATACTTATGTATTTAGGGATCCTAGTAATCCACGAAAAGTGATAACGTCCAGAGATGCAACTTTTTTTGAAAATTGCTTTACAGGGTGGAAAGAGCAGAGACAGTCTGAGCCTGTGGTACAGTCAGATTCCATATTGTTATTTCAGAATAAGGAACCTGAACATGACGATTGTCAATTTTTCGATTGTGTTGGGAGTACCGATCCTATAGATGAGCCAACTTCACAGACAAATGTAGAAAATGCAGAAGAATCAGCAAATATGAGAGAACCAGAACCATTCTTTGAGCTGAGACTTCCAAGTGTCGATGAAGAGCTACCTAGTTTGGAAGAGGAGAGGAGGTACCCCACAAGAAACAGAAAACCACCAGATTTTCTTTCTTATAATGTGTCGACAGATGATGCAAATGAACCTACGACATATTATGAAGCTACTCATGGTGATGATGCTGATAAGTGGCACCATGCGATGGCTGATGAGTACAACTCTCTGATAAAACTCCACACATGGGAACTAGTAGATAGACCAAACAAAAAGGTCATACCATGTAAATGGGTTTATAAACTTAAAAAGGACGCTTATGGTAATGTCACTAAATATAAAGCCAGACTCGTCGTCAAAGGTTTCAATCAAGTTAAAGGCGTAGACTACGACGAGACTTTTGCGCCAGTGATTCGTCATTCTTCTCTCCGCACCTTGTTTGCATTAGCTGCAGAGATGGGCTTGAGAATGAAACACATAGACGTTGATACCGCGTTCCTTAACGGTAACTTAGAAGAAGAAGTTTTTATGGAGCAACCCCTTGGCTTCAAAGCAAAAGGCATGGAAAACAAGGTTTGTTCGTTGCGTAAATCCTTGTATGGCCTTAAACAGGCGCCAAGAGCTTGGAACAAAAAGTTAAACGAAACGCTTATAAAAATAGGTTTTACAGGAACTCCTTCTGAGCCTTGCGTATATACGAAACTTTTTAGTGAAGAACTCGTTATATTAGGTATTTTTGTCGATGATATTAAATAATAATTAATTAATTGTCTTCTTTAAATCAGAATTGACATTTGACATTGTCAAAAAGGATTTGTCGAAATATTTTTCTCTGAAAGATCTTGGATTATTAAAATGCTATTTAGGTTTACAAATTGAATATGAATCCGAGAGTATAAAAGTAAATCAGAGAAATTATATTTTATCGTTACTGGATCAGTTTAATATGAAAGACTGCAAGACAGTGGATACTCCCTTAGTTAAAAAGAATATGGAAAGAAGAACTGATGGACAAGTTGGAGAGTCTTATCCGTATCAGAATTTAATAGGAGGACTAATGTACCTTTCGGTAAACTCTAGGCCCGATATCGCCTACGCCACGAGCTACTTAAGTCAGTATAATACGTGTTATACGAAGGAACACTGGAATGCTGCCAAAAGGGTTCTGCAGTACCTAAAGGGTACTCTAAACTATTCATTGGTTTACAGGAGAAGCGGAAAACCCTTAAAAGGCTATTGTGACGCTGACTGGGCAAACTGCACGATAGATAGAAGGTCATATACTGGGTGCGCCTTCAAGTTGAGTGGAGGTCTTGTATCCTGGGAGTCCAAAAAGCAACCTACTGTTGCCTTATCCTCGGCGGAAGCAGAGTATATGGCACTAGCGTCTGCCACGAAGGAAGCGTGTTACTTGCGCAGATTTATCTATGAGATAACAGGTAAACTTTCATCAGTTAACTTAGCTTCTGACAGTCAGAGTGCCATTAATCTCGTTCGAAATCCCGTACATCACAGCAGGACGAAGCATATCGATACCCGTTTTCACTTTATTAGGGAAAAAGTATCAGATAACGTTATAATGTTAGAATATGTGAAAACAAGTGATATGCCTGCTGATGTGCTAACAAAGCCACTAGGGCCTATAGTACACAAACGGTGTACAATTAGCTTAGGTCTAGAAACTTAATTTTATTATTTATGTTTTTCTGTTTGTGTGTTTGTCTTGCACAACTTCCATTAAGGGCGGCTGTTGTAGATAAGTAACCTCTGTTGTGCAGACTTGTTTTTTGTCGTTATATTTCTTTTTATTATATTGCCTAGTTACTTGAAATAAACACTCTTGTCATTGAACATCTTTTTTCTAATTCTTACTTTACAAATAATTTTATTTAATACTCTTCCAACTCTTTAAACCAAATATTCCAACATCATTTATTTGTAGTCATTTGTTAGCGGGGGTTGGTGGCTGTGTTTAATTTTGTAAAAAACCCATTAAGTGACATGTTGGTGGAGTGGCGGCAATGCGGGACTCGAGCTGGTTAACGGTTTGATTCCCGGGTCAGATAAAATGTTACCTTTAGGTAGCCTTTTCCCAACAATGTTAGGGTTGGCTTCCAGTCTAACAGGATGCAGCTAAATACCAGTACTTTACATGGAGCGACTGCTTATCTGACCTCTACAACCCAGTTAATACTGGGTAACACAAGATACCCCTCGGTAAGACTGGTTGTCAGACTTTCGGCCCACTGACAACCTGTCACTTCTGTCAAAAATCTACAAATGACAGCCGGGACCGACGGCTTAATGTGTTTTCCGAGACACGGAAGAAACTCGGTATGTAATGGAAGGACACCCATCCACAGACCAACCTAGGCAAGCGCGGTTTAACCTGAAGATTGATCCGAGCGGCTGTTGACTCATTATTTGAGCTTCTTTAATATTCAACTAGTAGGTAAGAAAATAAAAAAAATGGCCCTATTCCACATTCAGATACTAGCTGATTATTGCATATTCTCAGATGGAATCTTTTTTTAAATTTTCCTATTTCACATTAGGTTACTGGCTGATTATTGAATATTTTCAGATGGATTTTTTTTTAAAGTTGCCCTATTCCACGTTCAGATACTTGCTGATTATTGCATATTCTCAGACAGAAAAATTAAAAAAAAAATGCTCTAATCCACATTCAGATACTGGCTGATTATTGCATCTTCTAAATACAAAAAATCCAAAACATTCATTTGTTTTTAAAATTAACGCCAGTAAAAACCATTACTAATAAGTCAAAAAGCTCGTTGTTCTGCGTGCGAGCGAGAGGGTCGTGATGTCAGGTGCTGCGTCTCGCTCGCACGGCGCGTTCGTTGGTTTTATTTTAGCTGCCACGGTATCGGACGCGAGGGCCACCCAGATGCCGACTTAGGGCTGGCAGTAGCTTTGAAAATTATTGGATGTGTTGAGAATTAATTTAGTTGCAAAATAATAGTATTGTGTAGGTAGATGCAGTGGATGACGTTTTATTATCAAAGTAAGATCTTTTTTTTTTAAATCGGCATACAATGCCAAAGTCTAATGACGTTTTTTGTTTTACTGTATGATTACAAGAAAAACAATTACTTCATTGCTTGTTGATACAAGCAATGAACTAAATTTTGTATTTTTTTTCAAAATTGTAGGCTCTGTAGTTTCGGAAATCAGCCCCCATGCCCCTGATCTCCGAAACTACCGAGCATAATAACTCTAGTTTCATGCTTTGTGCATGACTTTTTCATGAAATGGTTATTCAGTGGAGTTGCATGAACTTAAATTAAATTCTGTAACTATAGTCCGTGCCACGAAAAGCTATAATTTTTGTAAACAAAGAATTTCTACCCAGATACGTATCGACAAATCAATCAACAAGAAATACTCCCAAATTCAATCAACTCAAATTATTGTACGTGTAATACGAAACTAACGAGCAATTTCACTCGGTCGGGTTATATTTTAGCGATATTCAGTGCTGTCGTCTAATGTTTTGTGGTACTGGAACGCATCTGACATCATGGAACGTAAACATTTGGGCCGCCATTTTGAAGTAAGATCACGCTGACGGCTGTTTTTTGAATTTGATCCAAAGGTTGTAAATCCAAATGTGTGTTTACAAAATGTATAGCTTTTCGTCGCGGGGACTACCTAGCACTGGACTGCAAAATTGCAAAAACGACAGAAAATTTGAATTTCGCGGGCTACCCTGGAACATCTTATGGCTGCGTTTCCACCATGACAGATGTGTGGTAAACTAACCAATCACAAAGCTGTGAAAAAGTTAAAAGGTAAAGTGTCGAACACATCTGTCGCTTGCATCATCTCTAGTTGACACTCAATTTTACTCTCGGGCCCACCCGAGCGTAACACACTCGCGACAACCCTACAACAAAATATAATTATCGGTAAACTCCAGCGCAGAATTAATTTGTCAAAACATAAGTCGGTTCCATTATTAATAAAATGGCTAGCTTGAGGTCACTTGTGGCCGTGTACATGAACGTGGAATGTTTGTTGTATAGAATTGAGTGGTTTTATGGATTACTATAGCTTCTACCGGCAGCTTTACCCGCCGTGAATTTTGTTATTGTCCTATGGGATGGGGGGATAAAAAGTATCCTATGTTTTAATCTAGGTTATAAACTATCTGTGTGAAAAACTTCATCCAAATCCGTTCAGAAGTTTTTGCGTGTTAGAGTAAGAAACATCATCATCATCATCATCAACATCGGCCTATTAATGTTCCCACTGCTGGGACAGGCCTCCTAAGAAACATACATCCATACATTCGCATTTAGTATAGGATAGGATGACAATAAAATTTGTGTCTTGAATGAATTATTTTGTTTTTACTATGGACACTTTTAACGTGCACATCTTGCTACATTGTTCTCACATAATTTACCATCACAACATGAACGATGGAACCAAGATTTTGTAAAAATAATTTGATTTAAAAGAGTGTCCATGGAGTTTCTTGCCCGTTCTTCTCCATAGAGATCTACGTTAGGGAATGGGCAACTACAGTACTTTCACAGTTTTTATGTCTTGTGACTGGGACTGTAGCTACATTTAATTTTCATCTTTGTTTCGACAATTCAAAAGTGCCTGTTATTGGCCTACTTGAAATAAAGCTTTGATTTTGATTTTGTGAGAAGGAATTAGGAGGTTTTAAGGCAGGCCAAAGAAACCAAAGAAAAGATGTATGGATTGTGTGAAAAATGATATGAAAGAGAAAGAAGTAAATGATGCCGTGACGTCTGACAGGGGATAATGGAAGAGGAAAACGTGTTGCGACGATGTTGATTTTAATTTGATTTGACTCTGATTTGGATTGACTTTATTTTATTTATTTATTTATTTAAACTTCATGTACAAAAGTGGTACATAGGCGGACTTAATACCACAAGGCATTCTCTACCAGTCAACCATTGGGTCAAATAGACAGCTTTGTGATAGAGTACAAAAAAAATAAAAAGAAACATACCATCTTGTAAGCCTAAAATAAAACACATAAATGGGTACCTACATACTAATACATAAATAAGCATAAAAAATAAACTAATATATATTAAAATACATACAAATAGTCCGAAATACGAGAAACCTTGCGATATAATTACTACGACTCTATGAATAGCTATATTAATAAGGTAAACAATTTAGACCGACTTTAAATAAATTTTGATTTAATTTTGTTAATAATTTTAATTTTAATAATGATTTAATTGTGATGTTGATTTTAATACTATTGAGCTTTTGATTTTGTAATTTTTAATTCTGTGTAAATATACCTATGATCCAATGTTGATTGAGATAAATAAAAAAAAAAAATAAAAAAAAAATTATCAGCCTATTATATACAAGGGAATGTCATCATCATATGCCAAGCCTTTTCCCAACTATGTTGAGATCGGCTCCACATTATCAGTGGCTTTCATTTGTAGATCTTTGACACTCGTTACAGGTAGTTTTTGGTCCGGAAATCTGACAACCAGTCTTACCAAGGGGTATCGTATCACTAACTGGGTTGTGGATTTCAGATAGGCAGTTGCTCCATGTTAAATACTGGTATTCAGCTGCATCTGGTTGGACTGGAAGCCGACCCCAATATAGTTGGGAAAAGGCTACGCAGATGATGATGAAGCTTAAAACTCGATTATTGTGTGCAACGCGTTTCTCCTGCTGATTCTGTAACAGTGTGAATGTAATAACTTACAAGTATTATGTATTTAGTAGAGAGGAGTCCTGTGTCCCAGCAGTGGGAACATTAATAGGCTGATGCTGATGATGATGATGACGATTCACGTTTAAATACATCTATTTAAACATAAAAGTTTGTGAGAATGGATACATCTTTGTTCTGCTATCTCTTTCACGTAAAAACTACTGCACGGATTCGAATGAAATTTGGAACATATACAAGGTGTAAACCACCTCATCACATAGCCGTTAACCAAGCATTCTGTACATCAAACTAAGTAACTTTACGCAAAAGTTTTTGCTGGGAAACATTTTTTTTTTTTGATGTTATAAATCATGTTTTGTGGTAGAACTCAATGTAACGCACTTAAAACATTGTGCTCAAAATCTTACAAAAAAAAACTTGTATTTAAAAAAAAAAACTTGTCAAAAAGTTGTAACTTTGACCCCTCATATCTCCGTAACTAGAAGGTTCCCAGCCAGGTATGGTGTAGAACAAAAAAATGATCGCAATGATGGGGAGAACAAGTGCCTTTCGGCTTCGTGAAGAGGTGTTTTACACCCTTTTATAGTTTATAACCTGGATGAATACATAGAATACTTTTATCCCGGTAATACGATCTCGAGAGACGATTACCGAACTACGTGTAAAACCGCGGTAGCGGTGGCTTACGAATAGTAAGTCGTGGGTTCGAACCCAGGCAGGCGCATTACTTTGTGTAATTTATTTCATCACCGCTGCCCTCAAAACGGTGGCGGAAAACATCGTGAGGAAACTGGCATGTTCTAGGTTCAAAAAATTCGAAGACATGTGACATCTCTGATCCGCACGGGGATTCTCACAGAGAGAAGGCCTGTGTCCCAGCTGTGGGAACATTAATAGACTGGTGACTATGTGTAAAGCCGCAGGCACAAGCTAGTTTAATAATATGCGCCGTACTGTTGTCGTGTGTTTGTTGCGAATACATGCGTGGGCGCACATGGATTTTTATTGTTTTCGTGTACAGGATGTTGGAAAAATGGTGGCAAGTTTTTGTTCGCTCTTTGCTTGTCCGGGGCTGCGGGACTGTTCGAAAGAGATACCGTGGCCCCTATAAAGGCGAGGAAGGAACATGGATAGGTTTTAGTCAGTAAGACTCTGACACTCCATCCCGCTCCGGCTAGAGCGGGAGAAGTCATTTGATGATTTTTTTTTAAGGATCTTTGCTTGTA
Source organism: Xestia ashworthii (assembly GCA_950022955.1). Taxonomy (NCBI): domain Eukaryota; kingdom Metazoa; phylum Arthropoda; class Insecta; order Lepidoptera; family Noctuidae; genus Xestia; species Xestia ashworthii. Next base: position 2,930,092 of record OX465575.1, read on the forward strand.
AAAATAAATGTCTTGTAGTGTTTTAATTGTTCATTGTCTAGGCTAATAAAGATGATCTTGTAAAATAATTAAAGTATCAATGTAGTATATCAACTATTTGGTGTCCAGGACACAAGTTTCGTTGTTTAGTGTGGCACTAGATGGCGGTGTTTGTAATGTCCAGCAATATTTGTTTATTTTATTAAATTAAATTGCAGAACAGATGCGAACGAAGTATCTTATGAATTGCTGTTAAAACTGTTATTTTTTTGTAGCAATATAAAGACCAAATATTAAAAAGCTGAAGTTGTATCACTCTAAAAATACTTTAGCAAAACATACCCCCGAATACTGAACGTCACTCAAAATTGAGGTAGCACTTAATATTTAACAGATATTCAAAAATGACGTTTGTCCATACACAATTTAAAGTAAAGAGCTGCTCAAATGTTAAGCAGCCCTTTATTTTTTTTTCTCCTTTTTTTTTGCCTTTCTTATTTTTTTTCGCTCTCAAAATTTGTTAAAATAGGTTAGTGAGGCAACCAGCATGCCCTAGAACCAACAATTCAGAGAATTGTGACATCTACCAACCTCCACTGAGCCCGCGTGGGTGACGCCCCACTCCTTCCTATAGAAAACACAACACCCTCTATTTGCTTGGCGATAGTTGATAGTGCCAATAATAAGGATCAAATTTCTCTACTTACAGTGTACTAAACATGCCTTTGTCATAAAATGAAGGTATTACAATGACATAATAAAGTTGGTAGCATTTTGCAGTTTCTATGATGTTTCAAGTTCTTCTCTTTGCCCATATTTGGGACCATCGTTTGGCATATTTGGATGGCCTTTTGTGTATTAATTGGTAAAGACAACTAATATGTAGTAAAACAATGACTTGATTGCCGATTGCATCGTCATATTATGTGATTTTACTGAGTTATGAAATACCTACAGTTCAATTAGTCATTAATTTAGCACTGCGCCTGTGAGCATTATATTTTGACGCAGCTGTCAACTCTATAAGGTTTGCAACTTAAGGGGCCTGCGGAGCATGCGTATTTCATACAAACGTAATACCAAAATTATTTGTAAATCAAACATATTCCTAAGGTAGTGTGTATTTGTTTCGATTGGATCTATGTTCCCATATATATTTTTTGAGAGGACACCCTAAAAAAAATCGTTCTCCAGCAATTATTTTTGCGTAAACTTACTTTACTACTTATTTTGAAGCAGGTACAGAATATTTGATTAACGGCATCGTGAAGGACTGTAGATCTTGTCTGGCTCTCTATGCAGCGGTCCATCAACAACACTCATAATGACTACAATTTAAAAGGCACAGAACAATAGACCTCCTTTTAATGAGACGTCTCATTCAAGCTCCAAGCGGCGAGAGAGATTTATCACGAAACACGTATCGATCGACATGAATAATTTGCGCGTGGTACTGGTATTTCTTGATTGCGATTGTCATACGATCTTCTAATTTGAGTCGTTCTTGGTGATCGTAGCAAATATATGGTATGGAGCGTATTGCAGAACAAAAATAAAATAGGTACGAAATTATACGTATTGTAAAAACAGAAAAGAAAGTCTTCATCTCCTGAGGCTTAGTAAATGTGGTGTTTCAACCGGGCTTACCAAGGGCTTAAAGTCACCCAAAGGGCAAGGAGAGGGCTACCTAAGCTCGGAGTTTCCTTGCGTGATCGAATCAGAAATGAAGACATCCGCAAGAGAACCAAGGTTACCGACGTAGCCCGAAGAATTGCCAAACTTAAGTGGCAGTGGGCAGGGCACATTTCTCGCAGAACGGATAGCCGATGGAGCCGAACAGTTCTGGAGTGGTGACCACGGACTGGAAGACGTTGCGTCGAGGTGGAAAGATGACCTGGTGAAGGTTGCGGGGATCGGCTGGATTCGAGTCGCACGGGATCGGTCAGTGTGGCGACACTCGTCGAGGCTTATGTCCAGCAGTGGACGTCTTTTGTCTGAAATGATGAAACAGAAAAGAAAGTCTTTGTCTTCAAATTGGCTTTATAAATGTGATCTTTTCAACCAGGTTTACCAAGAGGTATCGTTAGTACCCAGTACTGAATGGGTTGTGGAAGTAAGATAGGCAGTCGCTCCATGTAAAATCCTCGCTCCATGTAAAATCCTCGCTCCATGTTGTACTGAGCTGCAGTTTGACTGGAAGCCGACCCCAACATACTCGTAGTTGGGAAAGGCGCTTCTTTCTTTTTCTTTAGTCTTCCTCTACTACTCCACATCTGGTCATGACATATTCCTAATTTCTCCGCATCACATCAGAGTGTCCATGGAGTTTCTTGCCCGTTCTTCTCCATAGAGAGCTACGCTGGAGAATGGGCAACTAAAGTACCTACTTTCACCGTTTTTATGTCTTATTGTGACTGGGACATTTAATTTTCATCTTTGTTCCGACAATAGGCTTTTTTCCACCATCAATAAATTGCAAATCTATTTAGTCCGTCAGTTAGAGTATTAGAAAATAATGGACACATATTTTTTGTTTTTGTAAATCAACGAATATTGACAAAGATAATAAGCATCAAAACTCGGGAGTGGGGGCTCGTGACGTCAGAACTCACTAAGAATGATACCGAACAGTGACTTATTGGGAATTTTAAAAGCGTCGTATCTTCGTCAAATTTGGTTTATGTGACAAAAGAAAAAATACGTGTCAAATATTTTTTGAGAATCTAAGTGACGGACTAATTAGATGTTTTCAGTTAACAAGCCTATTCAACAGTGCTTGTTACTGACCTACATGAAATAAATGCTTCACACAATTTGTCATCACCCTGTATAAAAAACAACAGGATTGACATCTATATCATCGAAGCCTCGACGTGTGAGGTCTATAGAGCCATTCTGCCCACACCCATGCGACTGCGGCGATATCCTCCGACAAATTCGTTTTATACACCCGGTTATGGGTCTGGGAATGTTATTTTACTGGCGTTACCAACGGATTAAGTTGTTATACTTATATTATTTATCTACGGTTCTTGGCTGTCATTGTCATGGTTAAGCTCTGTCGAAGTTGCCCTTGGATGGGTGAGTCGAGCTCTTCCGTGCTTCGAAAATGTTCTTGATTGTCATGTGTAGATCTTTGACGGTCGATTTCTTTTTTTTTCGCAAAATAATATGTTTTCCAACTTTTCCCCATTCTATTAAACAAATGTGCGATTTAAAACAGTTTTTTTTTAAATTAAATTGACGTTAACTTAACGTGATACCCTCACGTAGTGCACACCTCTGCAAATCACACCTAGCCGACGGACACGCTTGTGCTTGTGCCTGAACTGCCTGTGTTTATAACATTTCTCTTGATTTCTTAAGCTTTCTATTGTCTGATCCGGGAAATTAACCCTAAAAAGGCAAAAATCTCTAATCTACTAACGCTGCTTCTAGGCCCACATGTATAAGGTTTTCTCCCCACTATATTCGTACCATTTTGTCTAACTTGATCATGAAAATTCTCTAATAAGTGCGACTGCTAAACGTCAATTCTTTAATCGCTAGACAAATAATTACTTTTCAGTCATCATAATCACCAACAATCTTACGAAATAAATACTCAAAACACCAGCTTCCAAAGCAAAACGGGCCCTAGAACCTTAGAACCCGCGTTAAGATAAAACTAGAATGAAATATACCTCCGTAATTAAAATTACCGGTGACTGAACGAACCAATCCGTAGGCACAAACTAGTCCCAGATAACATGGTAATAAATAGGGTTTTAAAACGTGTGAGATATACTCAATTTGTTAATTGAAATGTGGTAGGCGTAGGCTGTTTTATTTGGTAGTGGGTTCTGCAGTATTTCGTAACTTTAGTTATTTAGTCTAGATACATAATTGTTTTTAATTTTATCTATGAAAATAAGTGATCCGTTAAGAGGTAATCACCAGGGTAGCCAGAGAAATTCAAATTTCCTTACGTTTTTTGCAATTTTTGGATCAGTGTCAAACTGTGTGACTTTCATTTTGAATTTTGTGAGCTTACATACCTGATTCAGCACTATAAAAGGCAAAACATGCAAGTTTCCGCGTATTTCATTTCTGATTTACAGACACCTAAAGGACAATATACACGCACACACAAAAGTTATCAGAGTAGAGAAAAAGACTGAAGAAACGATAGATGGACTGTGTGAAGTATGATATGGCTAGAAAGGAGCTGGTGTCTGATGAGATGACGAAGAATGAAAGAAGAATACATGCTGCGCCAACCACTAATGAATTGGAATAAGGGCTAGAGAATGACGATTTTGCATATCAATATTATTGACAAATCTCTATTACTCGTATTTAAATTCTAACTTGCAAAAAATTGGTGATAGATACAATAATCAATCAATCAAGCAATCATTTTATTCTCAGGCATCTGAAGGCCCATAGATAAAATACATTACAACTTAAAAATATACTAATACATACAAAATGAATACGAACTATGACACTTTATGACACGCGAAGTGGCGGCGTCGTGTTACGCTGTGCGGTGTCACGTAGTAGCCTGCCGCGAAAACGTCGGTAGACAACACCCTTCGGCCAAAACTCTTCCTTGAGAAACAAATTGGATTCCTTGAGATATTGTCAGCATCGATGATCAAGTAACGCTTCACAACATCACTAAAGGTTTTATGTACATCTCAAAAACTTTCCCGTTTCACTATTAACCCACAGAACCCTAAAAGAATCTCCCAGCCCATTAATCTGTGCGACTATTATTAATCGCTGTATTATCCGTTATCCGTCAGTTTTAAACTTATCAACGACTAACCGTGTAATTTTGATAGTAAAAAATATCCCCAATTTGTCTATGGTAGCTAAGTAAGCTGACAATATTTTTTGCCTTTGCCTCCGCAGCGAGAGTAATTAAAAAAAAGTTAATTGGAATAGTTTTTGGTTCGAAAGTACATTCTTAGGAATGTTGCTGCTTGATCGATTAGGGTTTGATAATGATTTTTAAGGCGATTACAAGAGCTAAACGCGAGTTTTATAATTAAGTACTAAAAGTATATGATTCACTGCTATAAACAAGACCAGAAAAATATATTATATTTTTCAGGATATATGCTAGCATGGTAGTGTTTTGAAAACATAATACAATTAATTTGACTCGATAAAAAAAAAATCCCGAACTTATCTCTAAAAATATCTTTCAAAAAAAAGCATAATATTATTATGCATGCGACCATTCTGATTTTTTGGCAAATAATTCTACAAGCAATATATTACGCGTAGCATGATAGTGTTTTATTTTTTTAATCCAATCAATATTTTTGTAAATCGATCGAAACCACTCATTTCGCGCTATTTGGCCCGCAGTGACTAACGTAACAACCACTTTGTAGTGCAAGCTGATTAGAGAACTTTATTCTAACAGCATTTCAAACGAAGTTTGAACCACCACAAATAGAGTTGCTAATTTAGCTCGTCTAATCGCCTTAAGTGTTGATAACAAATTGGATTGCTTTGTTGGTTGAGTGGTGGCGTGCGACTGTTGAGCTTGAGATCCTGGGTTCAATTCCCGGGTCGTGCAAAAGTGTTATTGGGTTTTTCCATCTGGAATTTCTCAGTAGCAACCACGGAGTCTGGATTTGTGCTCCGTTGATGGCATTGGCTCGCCCCCTAACACAATACCGTAAAATGGGGGGAATATCCAGGGGTGAATGGAAACAAAACTTTGAAAGGGATTTTATCGCTGATCTTATATTGTATATTGCCAACAAGGTACCTTTATAATTAAGTATAATTTAGTTAACACAATAGAGTACTTGTTGGTACCATTATTATGTGAATTCAACTTTAAAATCCATTCCAAAGTTTTGTTTCCATTTACCCCTGGATCCTTATTCCCCCCATTTTACCGGTACTTAATGTGTGTGCACTACGAGTATTAGGTACACCTTGTTCATACTTCGTTCGGCTCTTTCGATAGTTTGCGGTGTCAACCAAAGTATGAAATTGAAAAGAGGTGACACCTCGCCGGTCTTGCTCGCTTGGAATGAAAAAGCACAGTTTATACACACATTATTTATGTTTTATGAAATAGAACATAAAATGCCACTGTTTTTTCAAAGCTATGTCAAAAGAAATAATAATCCTTCAAAACCCTTTGACGCTTTACTAAAAGAACACAATATATCACCACCGTAGTTTTCGCATAAAATCTCCTATAAATTCTCACCAATTAAAACCTCTACACAAAGACCAATACCAAAAACCATTTCTCTGTTCCCTTTCACACACAATTTAACAGCAAAAACATCAATGTATTGTCACTAACTGTCATTCAAACGTCAACACCTCTAATGTCAGAATGACTTTGACAGTTTAGTGTCGCGAACACTAATTTGTCAGTAAGTTGTAGGTAATTATTGTCGAGTGGTTGCCTTTTCGTTTCTCGACGATTTGTTCGGTATTAAACATGGAGCGACATCCAGGGATATAAATACGTCTGTGGTGTCATTCGTTTGAATGTTAAGAGGTGGGACTATATTTAGAATGTTAATGTTGCCAGTTGTAAACGTTTTTGGTAGTTTTTCGTTTTTTAAAGGGACCTAATGTTGTTCATTTATTGATGTTTTAATTGATTTTAAACTAATAGTCTAGTATTTTAGAGTTTTGTCTTCTTTGCACTTACAATATTTGCCTATTCTGTCCCACTAGTAGACAAAAGCCTCTCCTATTTTCAACTCTCTCGTTGGTTGCCCCCTGCGGTCAATAAGTCAGGAGCGAGTCCAAATCGTCACACCAGTGTTTCTTGGGCCTGCCTCAGTGATGACAACCGTCTTCAGACACATACTGTGTGACGATTCTGGCTCATCTGTCCTGACCCATCCTAGAAATATCCCCAGCCTTCTCTACTTCTGAATAGCAAGAGAAAATTCAACGATTTTCCACACATTTTTCTAAGAGCTTAAACTTTGTGTCACTCACGCCAACAAAGTTGCACTTTTTCCTTCCAGGCCCTTCTGCCCTTTCTGCAATTTCTCTTTTTGAATCTTAGTAAATAATAAAGAAATAAATAAGAACAAAATGAAACACATTATATTTTAGACTATCATCTGCCCACAGTTTCGTCCGCGTGGAGTTCGATTACTGTCCCACGCGATTAAATACTAACGGGATAAAAAGTATCCTATATGTTACTCCAGGTTTATGAACTATCAGTGTACCAGTTTACAGACAAACTTGAGCTGCACAATAATTAGCTTTGATCAAAAACACAATAATATCAACTCACCTAATTTATTTGTTTTTACATTAACAACTCTGGTAACACCATATTTTCATCGCGGCGCGGCGGCATGACAGCATCGAGCAGTGTCACACACACAGATATGATTTATAGGGAGGCAACACCAGAAATAAATATACTGATTTAGGTACTGCACACAGCGGGAAGCTAAGCGATAGCTACGCCAGTAGTTGGAAGGTGTGTGAATGTTGGCCGTATGTTGGTAAAGTGAGTGTGACTGCCTCATTAGTTACAAGTCCTACAGCTGAGCATAAGCTCCTGGGTTTGATTCCAATGGCGGACCAGTTCACTAATTCATTCATTTTTAGCGTGTCGTCACATTGACGCATTCCCGCAACCTTCACCAGGTCATCGGTCCACCTAGTGGGTGGCCTTCCAACTCTACGTCTTCCGGTTCGCAGTTGCCTTTCTAGAACTTTTCTGCGAGTAATGTGCCCTGCCCACTGCCACTTAAGTTTGGCTATTCTTCGGGCTATGTCGGTAACCTTGGTTTTCTTGCGGATGTCTTTCTCCTGCCGACCAGTGTGATAAGGTTTCCGTCAGCAGGAATTTCACAGTAGAAACCCAAATTCTGACGGTTAATTGTAATGAGCTGTTAATCTTCTCGACTAGTGATTCCAACAAGTGATGACTTACAATAATCATCACTTCTCTTATCCAACTGTGTTGACTTTAGATTCCAGTCTCATCTGATATAATTGACTACATCTACTTACATCTCTTTACATAGAGAGACTGCCCATCTGTGATCAAAAAACGTAAATTCGACAGACACAGATAAAATTTCAGATTAAAAAAAACTTGTTTCTCACTTTATTGACTTTATTATTATCTATGGGTGATACTAATACTGTTATGTGAAAAAATAAGTATGGGATCGTTGTATTTTACACTAACTGACCCACGCAACTTCGTCTGCGTCACTTAGAAGAGAAAAAGCCCACAAAAGGAATAAAATAATATTCCCCGTTTTTGCAACAATTTTCATTTATGCTCTGCTCCTATTGGTTGTAGCGTGATGTTGAATAAATCCTATAACCTTCCTCGACAAATGGACTATCCAACACAAAAGACTTTTTCAATTTCAATCAGTAGTTCCTGAGTCCAGCGCGTTCAAATGAACAGCTCCTCAGCTGTATAATATTAGTATAGATTCAAAAATATAATCACTACCAACCTTTAATGACTAACTAATCTTTTCACCTACCATAAATATCTAACATAAAAAGGTGTTTAAACAACCCGAGAAACAGTTAATAAAATATCTAATCTCACTTCCTTTTATCTTATCAAATGTAAAACTGACTAATAGCCTCTCATATCTCGAAGTGGACAATTTCCTTAACGTATAAAAATGTTTTATATCAATAAAATTTAATACGTTGGCCACACACCGCGATTGAAGATGTTTAAAATAAAATTCGTCCATTTTTGTTGGCGCCTCGTTTCAGTGAGGCTAAATAGATCACAATTGGATTTAATAGGTAGTTGAGTTGTGCCATACTTTTGATCTATTTATGAGATTGGGAATTAAAAATAATTTAATGAATGAGTTAGTATCATCGCGCCTGTTTCGGATGAAGAGTAAGGCAGAAATGAATGGTAACAGTTCTGACCAGTTTGTTGTAGTTGTTCTGTACGGCCGGAACTTCTATAGCTGTGACTTTAAACCAAGCTTAATATCACCAAGCGAGCCCAAATCCAGATTCTGGGCAGTTTTCAGCACACCAAGCCACCTGAAGCTGTTAAATTTTCCCAATCAACTTTGAACCCTGATGCTTTAGCGCTAGAGTGATTTGACAGATTCAGAATGTGGACATCATCTCAAATTGCTCTCAAATATTCCGTTGTTCAGAATAATTAATCAATAAACTAAATGTGATTATGAAAGATCCTGTGTTGCACTAAAACATGAATAGGCTGGTTTCCACCATCAATAAATCGCAAATCTATTTAGTCTGTCAGTTAGAGTATTGGAAAATAATGGACACGTATGTTTGGTACGAATACTGACAAAGATAAAACGCATCAAAACTGGGCAGTGAGGGCTCGTGAGGTCAGAACGCACTAAAAATTATATCAAGGCGTGACGTATTTTAAAAGCGTCGTATCTTCGTCAATTATTTTGGTGTAGGCAACAAAAGATAAAATACGGTTCAATTATTTTTTTGATAATATAACTGAAGGACTTATTCGATTTGTTTTCGTCATCTACTTTATTCTATTGCACTTTGGCCAGCCCTGAATCAACCCATAAACCCCATAATCATCATCCTACAACATCCAACATCCTACTAGGTTTTAAACCTACAACCAAGTTTAATTATAAACCCATTAAGACCTATTAAACATTTAAACCCCATTACATCTTGTATTGTTGGCTACCAAATGCGCGCCGTCAAAGCGTCGCCGCCATGTTGAAAAAATTTGACAGATGTCAAAATAGCATTTTAGTGTATGATGGATGAGGACGATAGTTTAATGGTTTGAAGGTGTGAGCTTCTGCTTGTTTTTTTCTTTTCTTTCGTTAGTATTGTATTATGGAATATCTTAAGAAGTTTTTCCGTGAGTCATTTGTCAAATATTTGTTTACGGGTGTAGGCAAGACCGCTAATAACAATATCTACGAGTAGCATAAATCACAAACAGGATAAATAACTCCTAACAAAACCGAAAGGCACTTGTTCTCCCCGTCATTGCGATCATTTTTTTTGTTCAACACCATACCTGGGAACCTTCTAGTTACGGAGATATTGGGGCCAATGTGCCAACTTTAAAAAAAAAAACATATCCAGTATTTTTTTTTTTGGATAGGGTTACTTAATTTCGTGAAGAATCTGTTTAGAGACTAAACAGATTCGGTCTCCGACTCGATCGGAACAATACAGGGTCTAAACTTTAGACCTACCTTTCGACTGTATTGTTCCGACCACAATTCCGACCGATCATTAAAATCATCAGTACAACACAACGACAGTATGATCAATATTCAAATATTCATCGTAGCGTTGTCGCAAGCGACCGACAGATATGACACATGTTCCCCAAAAAGTACCAGGCCCGGCAGTCTCGACAGAGATAACGACAAAATCGCTAACTTTTGATCGCTGATTACTAACGAATACACTCGATTGCAATAATTATGCTTGCGAGTAATGAAAGTCTCTACATTCAAGATGTGTTTCTTGCAAGCATAATTATTGCGACTGAATTTATTCGCTAGTAATCAGCGATCAAAAGTTAGCGATTTTGTCGTTATCTCTGTCGAGACTGCCAGCCCTGGGCTGGCAGTCTCGACAGAGATAACGACAAAATCGCTAAGTTTCTATCGCTAATTACTAACGAATAAATTCGGTTGCAATAATGATGCTTGCCAGTAATGAAAGTCTCTACATCCTAGATGCGTTTCTCGTAAGCATAATTACTGCAACCGCATTTATTCGGTAGTAATCAGCGATCGAAAGTTAGCGATTTTGTCGTTATGTCTGTCGAGACTGCAGGCCCAGGCTGGCATGAGCTCAAGGTGCTATGCACGCATTTTGCGAATTGGACATTGTGCGCCTAAACGCAATATTTATGTATTTCCAAGTAACCTTACAAACTAACATACATACATCTAAGATAAAAACCCCATTCAATTATTATACATATTTCATGAAAATGATAACCAATGGAGTTACATGAACTCAATGAACTTATAAGCCTTGGGGGGAGGGGGGGGGGCATTATTTGGAGTTGACTCCTTGCTCCTTGATATTTCTCGTGATCCTCTAAACCTATAAGTTACACATTGACGCAAATTCGTCTGTGCGTCGATTTTAAAGCACTTTGACCTTGAGCTTGTGCGGGTTCGCGACCGAGTGAACAAGTGATACGCAAAGAAGTTATAAAGATAAAGTTTATTAAAATATCAAGTAACTAAAACTAGCAGTTACACGTGATATGAAAAGGTAAAATTAGATAAAATTAGAAATGTTACAAATAGACAAACAAGATCACCGCGAGCTTCGGCGAGTAAAAATGATCGGGGTCAGAAAAGGACCTCGCACGATCGTGGTTGAAAACAGACTGCCTGCCTCGTCCAAAGCTCGGAACATCCTTTCCACATCTGGAGTTTTCTAAACAAAGGATGCGGCAAAACGATTGTTACGTAGAAGTATAATAAAACACAGGAAATATACATACAAATGGGTACAATAAACGATAACTAAAAATAACCGAACAATGAACCTTAAATAAAGATAAAGAATCCTAAAAGACAATAGTACCTATAACTATAAAGAATTATAGAATACAATAGTACCCATTACTTAAATTGCTTTGCAGATGTTGCAACGTGGGAAAACACAAAATTAAAATAATTACAATAGAAAAATATTACATTCTTAATAACTATGCAAGGGATGAGTATGTGAGACACAGTCGCCACAGTACCCCCCTACCAGTGATAAAGATCACGAAAAACTTGCCTGATAGTAATCAGGAAATTTAACTCGCCTACCAGAACGGCGAGGAATAAGCTGTTGCTGTTGTTGTGTGTTACTATCGGCCCTTAGCAGCTGATCGGAAGCTGCGGTTTGGTGATCATTTTGGTTCACAATATAAGTTGTGATATTCTCGCTAGGCGCAAATTGATTTTCTGACAGTATATAAGCCGGTTTTAACCTATCAATTGTGACTGTAACGTCACGGTCCCTAATTCGAATGACAAATGTTTTGTCATTCCTCGTGATGACCTGGTAAGGCCCATCGTAAGGCTGTACTAGAGGAGCTTTAACAGTGTCATTGCGCAAGAAGACATGACTGGCTGTTGCCAAGTCTTTAAAAATGAAGCTCTTTCTATCACCATGTGCAGAGCCATTTACTGGTTTTAAAGAATTGAATTGAGATCGAAGTTCTTGAGCAAAGTCTGGCACCACTATGATACTACTATTTACAGAAGGTGCTAAAAACTCACCCGGCAGTCTAATACCTTGACCGTATAACATTTCAGCTGGGGTAGCTTGAAGATCTTCCTTCCAGGCTGACCTAATGCCTAACATTACTGTTGGTAAGATGCGTACCCAATTATCAGTTGTTAAGTGACATTTTATTGCGGCTTTGAGTTGCCTGTGCAGACGTTCTACCATTCCATTGGCAGATGGGTGGTACGCAGTAGTACGAAGATGTTTGGTTCCTAATAGGGTATTGAGATTCCTAAATAGGTGTGATTCAAACTGTCTGCCTTGATCTGTAGTAACACGTAAGGGAACGCCGAAGCGTGATATCCAGTGAATGTAAAATGCACGAGCAACGGTTTCAGCTTCTTGGTTTTCTAGAGGTATGACTTCAGGCCAGCGCGAAAAACGGTCGACACAAGTTAGACAGTATCTGCATCCATCTGCATACGGCATTACAATTAAGTCTAAGTGGATGTGCTCAAACCTAGCTGACGGAGGTGCGAAATTTCCTGGTATTGAATGGACATGTCGTGAAACTTTAGCACGCTGACAATCAATGCATGCCCTAGACCATTGTTTACAATCTTGGTTCATAGAAGGCCACACAAAACGCTTCGACACTAGCTTCGTTGTAGCTCTAGCACCCGGATGTGATAGTTTATGTACGGAGTCAAAGGCTGCTCTGCGAAAAGACTCGGTAATAAAAGGCCGAACGTTTGGTGTACTAACGTCGCAATAAATAGGTTCAGATGTACTAGGTAGATTTACCTGCTTCAGCTTTAAGGAAGAATTATTATTTTTTAGTAATGATTGCAAAGATATGTCACTGCTTTGCGAAACTGCCAACTCTGTCCAATTTATACATGAATCGAGTGTTTCGATCCGCGATAGGACGTCAGCTGGTACATTGTCTGTACCTTTAACGTGGCGAATATCGGTTGTAAATTGACTAATGAAGTCCAAATAACGAAATTGTCTAGGAGTATTTTGTTGATCTTTCTTTCTAAAAGCAAATGTAATTGGTTTGTGGTCAGTGAAAATAATAAAATTACGCGCTTCAACATGATGTCTAAAATGTTTTACTGCAGCATAAATAGCGAGGAGTTCGCGATCATATGCTGAGTACTTTTGTTCAGCAGGTGACAATTTCTTGGAAAAGAAGGCGATAGGTTGCCAATCATTACCTACTCTTTGTTGTAGCGCAGCGCCTATCGTGAAGTCAGACGCGTCAGCAAAAACGGCTAAGTCTGAGTCTGAACGCGGATGAGCTAACAACGCGGCTTGAGCTAAACTGAGCTTACAATTTTCAAAAGCATCTTTGGCTTCGTCGGTCCAAGCGATTGGTGTTTTGCCTTTAAGGTTGCCTCGTAAGAGTTCACATAACATAGCTTGACTACCGGCTGCATTAGGTATAAATCTTCTATAAAAGTTTAACATACCCAGGAACTGACGCAGCTGCTTTGCTGTGACTGGAATTGGGTAGGTACGGATCGCTTCGACCTTTTCAGGGAGCGGGCACGTACCATCGGCTGACACAAGATAGCCGAGAAACTTAATGGTTGATTGACCAAACACACATTTAGACGGGTTTACGACCACGCCATAAAGCCTTAATCTATTGAATACTGTCTCTAAGTGTTCAAAATGTTCTTTTTCACTACGCGAGGCGATTAAAATGTCATCAATATAACAATAACAAAAGTCTAGATCACGTAGCACTTCGTCCATAAACCGCTGAAAGGTTTGGGCTGCATTACGTAAACCAAAAGTCATGAATGTAAACTCATAAAGCCCAAACGGCGTAGTAATCGCGGTTTTGGGAATGTCTTCTTCCGCGATCGGAATTTGATTGAACGCACGCACTAAATCTAGAGTCGAAAACACTTTTTTATCACTAAGGCACTGTGCAAAGTCTTGAATATGACGCACTGGGTATTGGTCCGGTTCCGTCCTGGCGTTGAGTGCGCGATAGTCGCCACATGGCCTCCATCCGTCGTCCTTCTTAGGCACCATGTGTAACGGTGATGCCCAGGGGCTTTGCGAAGGCCGAGCGATACCTAGCTTCAGCATCGCGTCGAACTCTTTTTTCGCAGCGCTGTATCGATCTGGAGCAAGACGTCTGGGTTTCTGCGCGACGGGTGGTCCGGGAGTAACAATGATATGATGTTTGGTATTATGTTTCACTTGAGCAGTGCCATCAGGGCGTGTGATATCTGGGTATTTTGAGAGCAACTGGTGATATGGCGATGAACCCGTTATCGTTTTTATGGATGTCTCTTGATGGCCAGCCACCTGTCCGTTAACAGACACTGTGGTTGTACCATCAATGAGTCGTTTGGCTTTTGTATCGACCATAAGGTTGTAGTGTTCTAGGAAGTCGATACCTAGTATCGGCTTGCTTACGTCGGCAACTATGAACACCCAAGTGAAATCTCTGCGTAGGCCCAAATTTAATGTGAGAGTTATGGTACCATAAGTTTTGATGGGGGTGCCGTTAGCCGCCACAAGTTCGTAGTCGGTATTTTCTCTTGAAGGTAGCACTAACCGGTGAGGAAAGACACATAGCTCTGCTCCAGTGTCTACCAGGAATTGTGCTTTTGAGACACAGTCGTAAATGAAAATGCGACGTGAGGTGAGCTGGGAGTGCGCGTCATCCGCCGCTAGTGACTCCCGCTGGCGTTTCCCGGCTGCGACTGGTTTCGATTGTATGCGCATGGCTGTATACACTTATGAGCCTGCGCGCCGAAAGTTACATGATACCAACACAAGCCCTCATTGCGGCTCTGCTGCGATGGGGACATGCCACGTGGTCTGGAGCTGGAGCGTGACCGCGACCTTTGTCTAGGGTATCTACGATCGGTCTGCATTATCTCTCCCAACATGGTCATGGTTCTCACCAGCATCTCTGCTAACATATCATTGGGCTGACGCTCAACGTTAACGGCTGCAATGGCTGAGCTGCTGCTATACTCTGGCATTCGTTGCGTTTCTAATATTGTATCCGCAAGCGCTGCGGCTTTCTCGAGCGGTACGTCCTCTTGAGTGGCCATTATAACTCTCATTTGCTTGGGTAAACCTTTGACCCATACTACGCGCAGCGCGTCTTCAGTGATTGAATTTCCACACTGATGCTTGAGGTGACGCAAATATTGAGAAGGCGTTCGATCGCCCATCTCTTGATCTTGGAGAAGCTTTGTAATTCTCACGTTTTTCGAGTCGGTGAAGCGTTGAATGATTCTCTCTTTAAAATATTCATATTCGTCCCGCCCGACAGGTGTTTGTTCCAGCACAATGTCTCGTATATCTTTTAATACACAATTGTCTATGCTGCGTAAACAGCATGTTAACTTGTTTGCAGGGTTTGTCACCCCAGACTCTGCCATTGACCTTTCTGCTATTACGAACCATAAATCTGGGCAGTCTGGTGTGAATGTCGACAGCTTACAATACGACACGTTACCGTTCTCCATTTTTAACACGTAATTTGATTTAGCACTCGCGAAACTTTTCACACACTATCACGAACTCACGCTATATGATCGATTTGATCACGTCGGGGTCACCACTGTGCGGGTTCGCGACCGAGTGAACAAGTGATACGCAAAGAAGTTATAAAGATAAAGTTTATTAAAATATCAAGTAACTAAAACTAGCAGTTACACGTGATATGAAAAGGTAAAATTAGATAAAATTAGAAATGTTACAAATAGACAAACAAGATCACCGCGAGCTTCGGCGAGTAAAAATGATCGGGGTCAGAAAAGGACCTCGCACGATCGTGGTTGAAAACAGACTGCCTGCCTCGTCCAAAGCTCGGAACATCCTTTCCACATCTGGAGTTTTCTAAACAAAGGATGCGGCAAAACGATTGTTACGTAGAAGTATAATAAAACACAGGAAATATACATACAAATGGGTACAATAAACGATAACTAAAAATAACCGAACAATGAACCTTAAATAAAGATAAAGAATCCTAAAAGACAATAGTACCTATAACTATAAAGAATTATAGAATACAATAGTACCCATTACTTAAATTGCTTTGCAGATGTTGCAACGTGGGAAAACACAAAATTAAAATAATTACAATAGAAAAATATTACATTCTTAATAACTATGCAAGGGATGAGTATGTGAGACACAGTCGCCACAAGCTGTCAAATCTTTTTCCTAAATTCTAAATAATTATGACCAAATCCAGTTTCTCTAAACGCCTAGAAACAACTGCCCACTGACCTCTGGCAACCCCAAAAAAAAACCTTCGCCAAATCGTAATGTTGCCATCAAAATAAATACAGTTGTATTTATTTCAATCTATCTGAAACATAATATCACGACACTTTATTTTTTTTAAGACCACACTGAATAAGCTTCATAATAAAAAAAAATGATGCTAAAAAAATAAAGGCTATTAATTTTCATCAACTGGGCTGGCTGCATCTATCATTTTGTTTTTAATTTAAGGCTAGGCTAGTCTTAAGACTAGTGTGAAGATACGATATATCACGAGGTTGGTGGAGGATAGGTACAGCTACAGGAGAGAGCTGTTCGTTTATGGAAGGTAGACTTTTTGCTGTCTTTTCTGTTCGCTTGTCAAAGTTTGACGTTTAAATGTGGCGTTCTGTTGGCCTAATTGAAATAAATGGGATTTTGCGTTGACTTTGAATTGGCTAATGGTTTGACGTTTTCAATAATGCGAGAGGTTACCTACATGAACCCAAGTTTATTACTTGACTAACACATTTCAAAATGGGTAACTTACTCTTCGAGTAAAATCACTAGGCTCAAGGCTGCTATGCTTTTGCAATAATAATTTTGATCAACATTCATACTGTTTCAGCTATGCATTATACAACTTTAAGAAATAAATCAAGGATAAAATAAAACCAAAAAGCTACGCTCATTTAACTCCATTCAATGATATTTCATGAAAAAGTCATAAATAGGGTAAAACGCCCTTTTACCCTTTTTGGTACTTGTCCCATGTTTTTATTTCTATTATAGAGTTAGTGTGTAAATAATAGTCCGAGTTTAAAATAAGTTAATTTTACCCAATGTACTTCAGGTACATTTCGTAAAATGAACTTAGAGGGTCGTATTAATTTATAGGTACCTATGTACGTGTTACTTGCACGACTCATTTGTTATCAAGATACAACCTAGCACTGACTTGCAAATTGCAAAAAAATTAAAAAATAAGAATTTCGAGAGCTACCCTATCGGTTCCACCTTAAAAGTCTTCTGTTTTTCTGAAGTAGAAATTTCCCCTTTAATCTTTTTTCTATTCTTTGTGGTGACAACATGTCTCGCGGGTGTACAGTGTCCGGTTACTGGTGGTTCTAAAAATTAAGTCATCACTCACAACATTCTCTCGGCTTTATTTTTTTGTAAATGCCACGCAGGATGGCGTTATGTGACATAGCTGATGAACGATTATAATGTACTAGCGGGCGTCACGCGGTTTCACCCGCATAGTTCCCGTTCCCGTTGGAGTACGGGGATAAAATATAGCCTATTTTACTCGCTGATAATGTAGCTATCCATTGCTGAAAGAATTTTTGAAATCGGTTCAGTAGTTTTTAAGTTCATCTATACTTCTATACTAATATTATAAAGAGGAAAACTTTGTTTGTTTGTTTGTTTGGTTGTAATGAATAGGCTTAAAAACTACTGGACCGTTTTTAAAAATTCTTTCACCATTCGAAAGCTACATTATCCACGAGTAACATAGGATATATTTTATCCCCGTACTCCCACGGGAACGGGAACTATGCGGGTGAAACCGCGGGACGTCCGCTAGTTCGTTATATAGGTACAAAAATACAAACACACAAACCTTCCCTGTTTATAATATTAGCATAAAGTGGTAGTGAAATCATCGTTATTCTAGACTTTATACATAATTATATTAGAGTCGGCTTTAAGGCTAATCAGATGCAGCTGAATACCAGTATTTTACATGGAGCGACTGCCTATCTGACCTCCACAACTCAGTACTGGATAATACGAAACACCTTGGTAAAACTGGTTGTCAGACTTGGGACCAACTGCTTAACGTGCTTTCCGAGACACGGAGGAAACTTGGTATGTAATGCGTGTTCACCCATCCACGGATGAACCTAGGCAAGCGCGGCTTAACCTGTAGATCGACCCGAGGGGCTGTTATTATTACCACGAGCTTCTATTTTTTTTACATTTGTACTACGTGAATTAATTCTGTTGAAAAACGTCCATTGCTGTAAATTATGGATATCTCCCAAAGAATACACTATCAACCATCGATCCTGGTTTCCCACGAGCTTCACCGTTAGTTGACAACCTCGTGGGCAAACATTCTGTAATCAATCATCAAAATTTCCAATCAAGTGTGTTAAGTCAATACTAGGTAGATTCTCAGTGATTCTAGTTAGAAAAATACTCTTGCATAACGCCATCCAAACTTCTTTTATAATCCTTATTTTGACAGCAAACTCTTCAATGGAGAAAAAAACGAGTGTGCGAGAGAGACACCACTGTTTGAGGAACAGAGATGGTGATATGTCACTCTTTGGGTGGTATAGTGACTCACAAAGAAGGATTTAAATGACTTTTTTTTTTGTTTTTCGAACCACGTGTCATACTTTTAGTGAGCAAGTGGGTTGGTAGTGAAAAAGTGGTTAAATATTGTTAGGTTACGTGTCAGTTGGCAAGGTTTGGAAAAGGATGGGTGGGTGTGAAGTGTTGTGTTTTTAGTTTGGTTTGTTTTTTTTTTGTGGACAGTTTGTCTAGGATGATGATTCAATTAAGTTATGGTTTTGGTAGCTAGTTTTAGTAGTTTAATGTTAGAGTAGTAATCCTTTAACCAAAAATTCGACGACATGACATGTAACATTAAAAAAAATAGTTCAAACTTTTAAACATAATTATTGTGTGGGAAAAGTTTTTGCAATTTCTAACTTTTTGAGTACTTCAACCTCGGTTGGTCTGGAAGAACTTTTGATCAGTATTAGAAACAGGATCGATTGGCATAAAAAAAATGTTTTGTCTAAAATGGCAATTTTCATTTGCATGATTTTGCACCCCTATAAAAAGTTTTTCCCACCAATAATTTTTGCGTAAAGTTACTTAGTTTGACGTGCATAATGCTAGGTTGACGGCTTCGTGATGATGTTGTTTACACCCTGAATACTCATTCCTTATCCAATCTTGTCACACCACATATTCTCATCTCCGTTACATGCAATCCTTGACAGAATAGCGCATGTAGGTATACATTTTATGATGTCAATTTAGACGGGTATTAAAACCGATAAGTATAGTTAAGATGTCTTTTACAAAACAAACTTCAAAGTCATAAAAAGTAATGTCATCTAAAGCCTCTAGATAAACGACTAAATCCATTTTATAGTCAACTTATAGAGTCGTATTAAAGATAGGTAGGTACATATCTACTTACATATTTTTTTATAGCTGACCCACGCAACTTCGTCTGCGTCACATAAGAGGAAAACGAAAGGAAAAAAAAACCCGTTTTTGCAACATTTTTCATTCCTGCTCCGCTCCTAATGGTCATAGCGTGACGTTATTAGCCTAAAGCCTTCCTCGATAAATGGACTATCTAACACAAAAATAATTTTTCAATTTGAACCAGTAGTTCTAGCGCTTTCAACCAAACAAACAAACTCTTCTGCTTATATATAGTATAGATGTGATTGGCAAACGGACTGACGCGACGGCCCACCTTATTGTGAGTAGATAATAACACTAGCGGACGTCACTCGGTTTCACCCGCGTAGTTCCTGTTCCCCTGGGAGTACGGGGATAAAATATAGCCTATGTTACTAGCTGATAATGTAGCTATCCATTACTGAAAGAATTTTTCAAATCGGTCCAGTAGTTTTTAAGTTTATTCGTTATATACAAAAATACAAATCTTTCCATTATGTTAGTATAGAAGTATAGATGAAATCTACATTAGTTACCCAATATTTTGTTTTGCAGAGATGTATCTAATAGTACAACTATATCGCCAGTTATACAGGGTGTAAACCACCTCATCACGAAGCCGTCAACCAAACATTCTGTACATCAAACTAAGTACCTTTACGCAAAAAATATTGCTGGGAACAACTTTCTGTTTTGGAGTGAAAAATCACGTTTTGAGGTATAACTCAATGTTACGCACTCAAAATATTGTGCTGGTGGATGAATTGAACAATACGGGGGTCGTGAAGGTGTATAAAGTAAAAATTGTACAATAAAAACTTGTATTTCAAATAAAACTTGTCAAAAAGTTGTAACTTTGACCCCCACTATCTCCGTAACTAGAAGGTTCCCAGGTATGGTGTAGAACAAAAAAATGATCGGAAAGACGAGGAGAACAAGTGCCTTTCGGCTTCGCTAAGAGGTGTTTTACACCTTTTATATTAAAGTCCCTTGAAATAAGAAGCCAGCTTAAAACCGTCAACCGGTACATTTTATTTATTTACCTAAATAACTGTCACTTTTCACACAAACAAAAAAAAAACGGCAGTATAGTTGAGTAGCGCTTCGTCGCTAAACTTTTGTCAACAAACCATTTTTTTCTTTTGGGTTTTTCTATCAAAAAAGGTTACTCAAACTTTGCGCAAAAGAAAAGAAAAAAAGTTAAGAAATGAAAAAAGATAAACAAGTATTTTAAAGTTTGTAATGAAAAAGATATATGTCATCTTTTAATGACGATAAAGTATCAAGTCATGGTAGACAGTGCATTCGCTGATCTTATTGAGTATGACGGAAATAGAAGAAGGGCCATAAATGCTTCCTTGTCTGAATAAATAAAAAAAAAGAATATTTTAAACATTATTTGGTCCATAATATTGTAACTGAAACGACTTAAAGGCTTTTTGAGTCGTTCATACATAAAAAACTTAAAAAAATATACTTTAAAATGGAAAAGGTAGCATTTACAAGATAGAATTTAAGATGGTATTATCGCATACAAAATACCACCCCGTGAGTTACCATAATACTGTACCCGCCTTTAAACTACAAAATATTACAGAAACGTGTTTCCCACCTACATTACTGGATTTACACTATTTTACAACCGGTGACAGGAAACTGTAACAATAAATGGATAATGTGCGATTTTATCTGCCATCTGTTAAGAGTAAAAAGTTTATCACACTGTACATTCCAGTATTTAAGTTTATGCTAGTTGTATGTCCTCGTAAATGGCAATTTTACATGCTTACTTTCATCCCCTACTTGACGTTTATAAGGGGAGATTTTTCAGAAATCCTGGTTTAGTGTTCAACTCTGTTGTATTAGTTTAGGATCTCGTGTACCTACAAAATTGTATGCTTTTAGATCTGTCAGTGATATTAGTTACTACACAAACAAGTTACTATACAAAATAGATTACGTTTTGGTTCTTTAAATGTCTAGAATTAAGTTCTAACGTTGTTATCTAAACAAATTAGCTTGCTGTGACAGTAGCCACGCTAAGCATAATAAAATGCTTCAGAAACCGAGCACGCGAAGTAGATGCTGTATCTATATCTGTGGTAAAGACACTCATAATTAGTGGTCACAGCATAAAAAAATCTGAGAACTTTTGATACAGGAACGACTATATTTATAAATACTATTTTTGGGACAAACCCGTGACCCTTTTCTCAAACAACTGTAACTCCTGTGCGCCAGAATCAATAGTGGCGACCACCAGAAAAGCGTCGAGACAATGAAGCTCGACGAAGTCCCAGAGAATGATTTTACTGTCTTGGATCCCGCAACGAAATTAATCAGAAAAGTATAGCGGAGGAGTAATAAAAACAATCATTTCCACTAACATATTTATAATTAGTATGCCCTACCAAGTTCCCACAGGATTCAACAAATTGTGACGCACAATACGGTATCCCTTCACAAATTTTGGCAGCCTCAGGCAATGTTACGAACACTATAGGAATGCCAGCGAACCTGAGGTAGTCAGCTAATTGCGATTCGTTATACAAAGAGCTAAAATTTGATGATTCAATCTGTGGGCTTTGGGTACCGTAGCGTTTATAGAAATGAGAAAACGTTTTGAATTAAAGATTTTTCAATCTTTGGCAAAGGTTTCCCCGTTCCTTCCACGTTTCTCGACAATAGCTGAGAAAGCCATCCCAGGCGTCCCACCAATATCTCCTCGGTCTACCGGGACCCCGTCTAGCTGTCTCAGGGCTCCTGTTTTGCGATGTGCCCCCATTGTGTTAGTATTTCAAACCTTTTCTAAGATATTAAGAACTGTAAATTTTCTTGACTGTTCATTTTTTGCTAGGAAATGTCCTTGGAAATGAATTGCTGAAGGATTTGTTTTGCCAGTTCTTCTTTCCAGATTTTGCATCTTCTTTCGTGTCGATGGTCCGCCTTATTTAAACTTCTTCATTTTTTTTTCGGATGGGAAATCATCAAATGCCTCTTCCCGCTCTGGGCGGAGTGAAAGGGAGTGTCAGACTTTTACTGACTAAAATCCATCTATGTTCCTTCTTAGCCCTTTGTGTTCCGGGGCACGGTATCTATTTCGAACAGTCCCGCAGCCCTGGCAGGTATTGGCCCTTGCGGATCCCTTCCTTACGCTAACATCTCTTGCTCGTCGCGCGTGGAACACTATGTCGCCGTCGACACGGCCTGTCGTCATAAGACGGACGGATGGCGAGCTAGCCCATAGCTCACCGTCCACAGGCCCGCGCCTGCGATCTGATTCCCAGCCTTCGAATATGATTTTAATAGTTTTCACGGGTCCCTAACGCATCAGAAAAACATCTTAAAACTCTGTACATCCCATCCAGTAATTAAGGTGTGAAGTTAATTAATAAAATAAAGCCGTTCACGGTCTAATGGAAGACTCGCGCATGACCGAATTTTGTTATTAGTGAATATTTTTTGTCTGTCCGTCTGACCGTTGCTAATGCTTTTATGCGATTTTAATATAGCTATTATTTTTATTATGATGTTTGTTTGATAATGAAGGTATGTATGTTTGTATGTGCGTTTCTTTTGAAAGAAGTAAGTTTTACTCCATATAACTATTTGGTTACTATGGAGCTTAACGTCTCCCGGATTAACTATTCAATTTTCTTGGATCCCGCAACGGCATTCATCACACAAAAGGAATGTACATTAGATATCTTAAGCAGTGTCAAATCATGGTCATCATGATCAGAATATAGACTTCCACAGCTGGACATAGGCCTCTCCAAGGCCACTGTCAAATCATCGGCTTCTTTCATCCAGGTGCTGCTAGCAAACCAACCTTGAGAGTTCCAATTAAATATCTATAATTAGTCTGAAATCCAGTCTTACCTAGGGATATCGTGTTACCCAACTGAGTTGTGGAGGGCAGATAGGCGGTCCCTCAACCCCAACATAGTTGCGAAAAGGCAAGTCAAATGATGATGATAATTCACACAGGAATAGTCACGGGTAGCAGTAATAGTTTTAAATATTTTTCATTTGATTCCCACATTAGTTGGAAGATTTTAATTGAATAATCAGTCGAATGTTTTGTTAAAGTTTTTTTGACAATTTTTTCCTTATAGCTGCGGTTTCTCTTCATTACCACTTGACATTTAAATTTAAAAAACTAGTATCAACTTCCTAATTTAACAGGAAGAGGAATCATTTTATAGACTTTCAATAATAATAACATAATGACTGTTATCATGGAAGGAATCAGAGGTATACCTAATACTCGTAGTACGGTCGAACAAGCTATTCGGTTTACAGTTTAACCCACAAATTACATTGTAAATTGTAATGTAGCTTGTTCGACCGTACACCTACATTTCACCAGTTATGTTTAAGTCCCATGTAGGTAATAGGGGACGACCCTATTGCCATCAACTGGGCACAATTTCAGTCTTCGTGGCCGCTACTGAGAAATTCCTGATGAAAAAACCCAACAACACTGCCCATCCTAGGAATCATACCCAGGACCTCGTCACGCTAAAGAATGAGTCATAAAAAGCTTATATGATGTGGTACTGCACATGCAGGTTGATTTTGCTTTAATCGACATTCTCGACAACTTTTTACTTTATCTACTGTCTTTTTTTTCGGATGGGAAATCATCAAATAACTTCTCCCACTCTGGGCGGAGCGGGAGGGAGTGTCAGACTTTTACTGACTAAAACCCATCCATGTTCCTTCTTCGCCCTTTATGTTCCAGGGCCGCGGTATCTCATTCGAACAGTCCCGTAATCCCAGCAGAGTCTTCTATGTCTTGATCCATATTTCTCCAGAGTACGAATCCGCGCGAAAGTAAATATTATCAGCGTTTAATGTTCCTTAACGTATGTTTCTTTAATGAAATTATTCCTTTAATGTTCCTTGTTAATGTTGAGAGGGAGTGGGCTTCAATTTGGAGTCACAATCGCCCTTCAGCTGGTCGACCATATGGTATGGATTTTCTGTGCCTATCTGGAATTTCAGAGGCACCACAGATTCATTGCTATCACAGAAACAAAGGTGAAAAGTTTTTGCACCCTTGCATGTTTTGATCAGATCACCACTTGGTGGTAGAAATGGGTTTCAGAGGTAGTGGTTCCGAACGCCAAGTAAAGTAGTTACTTTACTGGCTACATTTAAGAGTGAGGCCTAACGAGCATTATTTTGTGAGTAGCATAAATTAGGTTTTATACATAGCTGGACGCGTTTTGACACAATCAGACTTTCGTATGACACTGTGGCGTAAATAAATTACGCAACTCATAACTCATATTACGTTCGTTTCGCCTCACCTAAAATGTCATCCCAGGATACTTTTTAGTTAAATTAGTAGAACGATTTTAAGCTTTACCAGACTGGTAATTCAATCGGTTTTGCAAAACTTACACAAAACAGTTCCAATTTTTATTTTCACGGACATCGACCCTATGCCATCGGCCATTGATTCACCAACCCACAGATATCACATACATGGACTTAGGCCCTAAGGTCAAATAGTGGCAGGTTACCAACCCAAACATAAAACAGACAGACAGACAGACAAAAAGACAACTGCGGAAGACAACTCAATTAGTTCTCACAAGTCTTCAAATAGATAACTTATTAACAAAGAAATATTTACCTTCGAACTAGTCAACTAAAGTCTAAAGTCAAACGTCTTGAAACATCATCTCGAATCCCAGAATAAAATCTTTAAGAACTAGATACAATTCAAAACAAGTTGTGTCTCAATTGAAATAAAGTACAATTCTCTTTGAACGGATTACGATAAAGAAGGAACGGTGATATGTTATGCAAATTCCAAGCTTATTTGCATAGGAATAAAGTGTGTTTTCGCTTGTAATGATGTAAGTACGCGGGCAGTCGGGCTTGAAATGTTTTGGTGACATGAGCGAACGGCTAGCGCATAGGAAGATGTGGAGTCGACTTGTTTTGTTTTTATTTGATTTGTTTTTTATTTAATTTGCGAAGTGGTATGCGAATTATGGAAAAGAATGGAGTGTGTCATTATGTTTTTAATTGTACTGTTTTTGTATGAGTTTTTTGCTTTTTGATCAATTAGTTTGCGATTCGTAAGGATAGATCTGTTGACGGCCTGTGTAGAGAAATACTCGTACAATTGTCTGCTTTTCCAGAATACGATTATGTCTTCCATGTGAGTCTAAAATTATTCATAGAAACTTAGGAGTTATATCAACTGGTTGATTATATCAATCGATTGATCGATTACATACTATCAAAAAAAAACTACACACTCTCTAATAGTAGTAGTATTACTACACATCATCATTCCCTTGCCCTTATCCCCGTTAATTTGTGGTCGGCGCAGTATGTCTTCTACTTCCATACTTTTCTACTACTCGTCATCTCATCAGACTCCTTTCTTGCCATATCATCCTTACAGAATTTAATCCTGTAATTCTGTGTTTCATCCTAATAGAATTTTTGTTTTTTTCTTATGCCATAGCCCAGTCATATTTTGTGAATGCTGGATTTACCTGTAATTGGCGACTGTTTAAGTCCAAGACTGTAATATCGATGTATATATTTTAAGATACGTTGGACACAAAAGCTGTTGGTATACTTATTAATAAATGAATACACAATATTACTATACAAAAATTAAAATTTCAGAAAATCTTTACTCCAATTCGACTCTACTGCTCCAACTCGTGGGTGGCAGACCACCCAGCCTGGTACTTTCCCCATGTGTTTGTACGCCTCAAATTAGGCGATACCATTCTCAATTCCTAATTCCGGCTATACGCAAGCTAGCTGGTTAAAGGGGTAAGCAGTATTCATAGAATGAAGAACATTTGGTGGATATTTCTTCTTGTTTAATTCTCGGTTGCTTCTTTGCCTTTATAATTTATCGACCATATTATCGGATAATATCAGATGATGTGAAATCAAAAGATCGGCGATATGAGACATGTGTGATATCCAACAGGCCATTCCTACTCCTCTGCTATACTTTTCGGATTAATTTCTTTGCGGCATCCAAGACCGTTAAATTATCTCTCTAGGACTTCGTCGAGTTTCATTGTCTCTGCGCTTTTCTGGTGCCATCCCTGATACAGTCTGCCTTTTTTTCGGTCACTTTGCCATCATGATTGTCATCGTTCAGACGTCCACTGCTGGAGATAGGCTTCTTCTTCAAGTGTCGCCACATGTCCCGGTCCCGTGTGATTCGCATCCAGCGGATTCCCGCAACCTTCACCAGGTCATCGGTTCACCTAGTGGGAGGCCCACTTTGACAAATATCTTACTATTATTATCGGGGCCCCTTGTCCTCATCTGCCTGCCGGTTTCCCAACTATGTTAGGATTGGATTCCAGTCTAACCGGATCTCTGCAGTAGATACGAGAGGAATCACAAATGTGTTGCCATCCTCTTAGAAAAGCTGAAATTAAGATGAATTAAGATGATTATGAATTATAAGTGAACAGATTTGTTACCACCTTTCTAGTAATTTCTACTATCAATCTACCAGAAGATAGAAAGTCAGACAACTAGTCTTACCAAGGAGTGTGTGTCGTGTCTTCCTTCCAGTCGCTCCATATAAAATACCGGAATTCAGCTGCATCTGGTTAGGACTGGAAGACCCCAACATAGTTGAGAAAAGTAGCCTATCATGATAATGAGAGCTGATAGCTATACCCAAAATAGATCCCTAATTGTTATTAATTTAAGCTTGTAATTCCTTACGAAGGAATGAGCATGCTAAATATATGCGTTGTACTCCACAAATAGACCTCGCGGACTCATTCCTCGAAATGCGGTGTGGTCCAACTCTAAGAATAGGTTTTCTTTACTTATGAAGGATTAGTTGTTAGCCGTTGCTTCGTTTGTAGATAATTTTCAACCCTCTATTAGAGCAATGGTATCTGTAATCAATAGGAAAACGATAGTTCCCAAACGTTATTTTGGGCCTTAAAACCCCGGTTTATTTTCATTTAATTGCCAAATTACATTTTTAGTTGCTTTGAAATCAATAAATAGTTGAGTACTTGAGTTGACTAAACAGTGACGTCACAACGTGCTAATGCCATACAAAATCTATAAGAAAACCGCGTTTTGACAGCTCCTAAAAAGTATGTCAATTGATTGGTGTGTCAACTACCCTTTTGACCTGTGGTAACTGATCCGATTTACTTTCTGTAATTAATTGGATATATCACCACTGCTCTCAAAACGGTGAGGAGAAAATCATCGTTCGGATACCAGCATGTCCTCGAACCAAAAATTCGAAGACCGAGAAGTAGCATTGGGCCGATTGGTGGACCAGTCGCTGTCATAGATCTTTTCCCAGTAATTCATCATTGCAGCCGAAAGACGTCCACTGCTACATAGGCCTCCCCCAAGTGTAACCACATTAACCGGTCCTCTGCGACTCGCATCCAACGGATTCCCGCAACCTTCACCAAGTCATCGGTTCACCTAGTGGGTGGTCTTCCAACGCATCGTCTTCTGGTTTGCGGTCGCCACTCTAGAGCTTTTCGGCCTATCGGCCATCCGTTCCGCGAGCAATGTGCCCTGCCCACTGCTACTTTGTTTGGCAATTCTTCGGGTTACGTCGGTGACCTTGGTTCTCTTGCGGATAATCTCTCAATAATTATAACATTAAACATCGATTAAGATTATGCAGTTACCAATTTCAGTTTTGAGTTTAATCACTACTTATTTGGTGGACCGTTGTTGGTCATTTGATCTCAGGCGCGTCTACTGACCGCGGGGTTCAATAGGCTTGTTAACTGAAAAAATCTAATTAGTCCGTCACTTAGATTATCAAAAAGTATTTGACCCGAATTTTTTCTTTTGTCACATAAACCAAAATTGACGAAGATACGACGCTTTTAAAATTCCCAAACCGTCACTGTTTGGTATCATTCTTTGTGAGTTCTGACGTCACGAGCCCCCCCTGAGTTTTGATGCGTTTTATCTTTGTCAATATTCGTTGATTTACAAAAACAAAAAATACGTGTCCGTTATTTTCCAATACTCTAACTGACGGACTAAATAGATAAAATTTGCAATTTATTGATGGTGGAAACTAGCCAATTCCCGGCGTCAAAAAGTTCTATTTAGGGTTTTCCAATTATGAATATATCAATAGTAACCTAGAGTTTCAAACTTGGCGGTATGATACCCTCGTGCCTCGGTGCGCACGTTAAGCCGTTGGTCCTGCACCTGATCTCTCTGGTCGTGTCGGAGTGCCGTCCCTGAGGACTATGAGAGAAAAGGAACAGAGAGTGCACCTGTGCCTGCGGACACGCTTGTGCACTACAGGGTGTACACAACCTCATCACGAAGCCGTCAACCAAGCATTCTGTACTCGTACATCAAACTAA
The DNA here is from genome assembly GCA_950022955.1 of Xestia ashworthii. Lineage (NCBI taxonomy): Eukaryota > Metazoa > Arthropoda > Insecta > Lepidoptera > Noctuidae > Xestia > Xestia ashworthii. The sequence goes on from OX465575.1 coordinate 2,959,113, forward strand.
GTAACTTTACGCAAAAGTGATTGCTGGGAAATTAGTTTTTTTTGAAACACTGTTTTAAGCTTGGGTTAAAATTAAACTTATATTGTCACTTACGGGATAAATCTGCGGGTTCACCCGCGATCATGGCGCTTGCAACAGCGTCGAAATATCGGGAGCTCAAAATAACAAATAATCACGGAAGATAACCAGTGGCAATATAAGTATACTTTTTTTTGTGCTGGAAATTCATGTTTTGTGGTAGAACTCAATGTTATGCACTCAAAATATTGTACTGATGGATAGATTGTACAGTACGGGGGTCGTGGTCTCGTGGAGATGTTTAAATTAAAAATCTTACAACAAAATTTCGTTTAAAAAAAGCTTGTCAAAAAGTTGGAACTTAGACTCTCCAATATCTCCGTAACTGGAAGGTTGGGAACCTTCTAGTTACGATATGGTGTAGAACAAAAAAATATCGCAATGACGGGAAAAACAAGTGTTTTTTGGCTTCGTTAAGAGGTTATACACCCTTTATAATATCTCCCAGCTAAGATTGGCTGCCGCCGACTATATTAGGTTGACAGTTGGTAATTTTAGGCTCATTCTAAATAGATACTTGGCCATGAATGTCCATGTAAATGTATATTTGGGCAGAGACAAATTTTCAATTCGTCTATTGACGGTTTAAAATCAAGATTTATATCCACGAGTATACTGTTCTGGGTTAATGGGTGTTTTTGGGTTTCTCCATCAGGAATTTTCAGTAGCAGCCAGTTTTTTTCCCGGTTGAAGTTAATTGGCTCTGCTCCTATTTTATGAGACTTTCAATAAAACAGGCGAAATATGGGTTCAATATCATGTACAGTCCGCGCGCGGGCTACGAGGTATCGGTGACTTACTTAAATTATCGGAGGTTTTATTTAAAGCACATACCCTCATAGAATCTATACTAATATCATAAAGCTGAAGAGTTTGTTTGTTTGTTTGTTTGAACGCGCTAATCTTAGAAACTTCTAGTTCGAATTGAAAAAGTATTTTTGTGTTGGATAGTCCATTTATCGAGAAAGGCTTTAGTCTATATAGCATCACGCTACGACCAATAGGAACGGAGAAGAAATGTTTCAAAAACGGGGAAAATTTATTCCTTTTATGAGCTTTTTCTCTCTTATGCGACGCAGACGAAGTTGCGTGGGTCAGCTAGTAATTTTATAATTTAGTACTCACCGAGTACTAAATTATGCATTTATCTCTCGAGCGCTAACTATAATAATTAGGCTTTAACAACACTTTTGTTAGGAATTAAAAAAAAAAACACACAGAACATAACATCACGCCTGCAATCCCCGAAGAGTTAGACAGAAGTGTATCTAATAGTACACACACATTCCGCCAGTTATGTTTAAGTCCCATGTACCACCACCATCACTACCACTGCTTGTCTTTGCATCAACTAAAGGTTGACTGGTAGAAAATGCCTATGGCATTAAGTCCGCCTCTGTACTTTTGTGTTTGAAGTGTTAAATAAATAAATAAATACATAAATAAACAAATAAATAAGTAAATACATAAATAAATAAATAAACAAATAAATAAATAAGGGGCAAGCCTAACGCCATCAACCCGGCCCAAATTCAGACTCTAAATACGACAGAATACAAAATTCTTTAATTGAAACTGACTTTCCAAAAATAATTTCACATACTTAACTAATTAAGCAATAAAAATCTTTTATTTATATCTTAGGGTGCACGCTGCAGTTGCTGTCCATACAAAATTAAAAACACAAATTAAGTAATCCAGGTGCTCTTACGATCTCGATAAAATACCGCTGTGGTATAATTGTTTAATTAACTAAAATGTTGTATCGGCTTCGGTATGACAAAAATGAGACCTTTATGTTTACCGACTTGGACGAACAAGGACGATAATTGGGTAGTTTACCTTACCGTTCAATAAAAGGAAATAATTATTAATTGTTCGGAGTTAAGGGTACGGTGGTTAACATGGAATTTGGATCGTTAAAGAGTGGGTTCGAATCCTGGTTGTTATCTTTTTGTGGTTTTGTCCATGGGACAATAATGTCGAGTAGAGTGAGTGTCAAAAAACAGTTTATCATCATCTGCTAGCCTTTTCTCAACTATGTTGGGGTCGGCTTCCAGTCTAACCGGATGCAGCTGAATACCAGTATTTTACATGGAGCGACTGCCTATCTGACCTCCACAACCCAGTTCACTAATTCATTCATTTCAGCCGAAAGACGTCCACTGCTGGACATAGGCCTCCCCAAAGTGTAGCCACATTGGCCGGTCCCGTGCGACTCGCATCCAGCGGATTCCCGCAACCTTCACCGGGTCATCGGTTCATCTAGTGGGAGGTCTTCCAACGCATCGTCTTCCGGTTCGCGGTCGCCACTCCAGAACTTTTCGGCTCCATCGGCCATCCGTTCTAGGAGCAATGTGAAATTCTTCGGGCTATGTCGGTGACCTTTGTTCTCTTGCGGATGTCTTCATTTCTGATTCGACACACACACAACCCAGTTAGTACTGGGTTATTCGATACCACTTGGTAAGACTGGTTGTCAGACTTTTTGGACCACTGACTACCTGTAACGACTGTCAAAGATCTACAAATGACAGCCGGGGCCAACAGCTTAACGTGCTTTTCGAGGCGCGGAGGAAACTCGGTATGTAAAGGTGGACACCCATCCACAGACCAAAGGCACGGCTTAACCTTTAGATCGACCCGAGCGGCTGTTATTGTTAAGCTATGAGCTCCGAGCTCAAAGAACAGTCTATCTTGAGTACAAATCGATGATATTTTAACTAGTTGGAATACCAATTTAAGCGTAGTACCAGTCCATCGTCATCTGCCTCATAATGTCCCTACTATGTTGGGTTCAGCTTCCAGTCTTACCAATACCAGTTTCACATGGAGCATCTGCCTATCTGATCAACACTATAGGCTTGTGTTCTGTAAAAATCTAGTATTGCGTCACAACGCAATCAAAACAATTTTGGTTTACGTAACAAAAGAAAAAAATACGTGTCCAATATGAAGTAAATAAATCGAACCGGGGGCTAAGGCCACGGGTGCCTCGACCACTGTGGGCCTAAGCCACGGACCCTATTTTTCAATAATCTAACTGACGGACTAAACAGATTTGTAATTTTTTGATACTGTCGTCGTGCCTATTCCGGTCATTTTCTAACTGACTTACGTATTGTTAGTAGTTATCGGTGTTTTTATAAACAAAGTTAACTTGGAATTAAATAAAAACCGCGTCACCTACTTGAGTCATAGAAAAATCAAAGGTATCTTTTTTTGTGACGGTTTGTTTTTACTGTCCCTAAATATCAAACAGACTGAGATAGCAATCTTATAATACTCCTAAAGAAAGCTTTGAGTATTATGAAATCACTACATATTTTTTTAAAAATCCTCCGTCGCGTCTGTCTGTCTGTCTGTTCGCGATAAACTCAAAAACTACTGCACCGATTTCCATGCTGTTTTCGCCAATAGATAGAGTGGTTCTCGATGAAGGTTTAAGTATATAATTTGTACGCGGGCGAAGCCGCGGGCATTAGCTATATATAGTATAATATAAATGTATTCACAGAAAGACGCCCAACATGTTCACGCACTATAGTTAAGTTACGAGTGGCTACTATCATTGCTCGTAAGGATTTTTAATGCCCAGTGTAATTACTTAAAAACCTTTCTACCATAGACTATCAACCCAAGAATGTTGCTATACGCAAATCCACATAATTATGCGTACAGAAACGAAATAAAATTATTAATTGGTAACATTGGCATAAAAACTATCATGGGTACAGTTGATGAAGCAATTAATGTCATTTAGTTATATTTATGGCTATGCTGAGTTATAAAATTTGCATAGCTCAGAGATGTGTGGGCGATTGAGAATACTGTTTCGCAGGATGGCGAACAAACATGTTGGAATATGTTTTGAACATGTTTTACCGAACCGAATTGAAGAGAAGAAGCCACTAGCAAATTTCAAATAAGTATCGAACAATCGTCTCAAATACCGAATGTCCGAAGTTTCACGCAAAATTGAATTTGCCGCCATTTGTGCGGTAAAGGGTTGGTCACTAAAAAAAGAATACAGTTTGACAGCTGACAGGGTTTGTAACTTTGTAGAGCACTACGCCCTACGCCAGAGAACAACGCCATACAGCTCGTAAAACAATTAAATAACTGCGTGAATTATCTTTTGTCATGTACTCCATTATTTCGGTGATCAGAATTGCCCCTAAATCATATTAAATCACACCACTAGATTTATATTTATGGTCTATGCCAGCAAGACTACAAGCATGCGTGCATTGGAGGATAAGATTCAACACTGTATCAACGAAATTCAGGTATATTTATGCCAAATTGTTATGTAAAATGTTAAAATAGCGCAAATGTCCCAGCAAACCCGAGGACTCCATTTGCCCGATATGCTATGCCATACATAACACTATATTGATTAAATAATTTTAAAATGTTCGATTTGAGTACTCCTTTTAATAGATCTGTTTTTTGCCTGAAACTGGTCCTTTATTGAGAGCCTGACGGCCTGCTAGATCTTTGTGTTCCACATTTAACCAGCCTTCTGTGTCGCGATTGTTCACCGCATCTTGCTTTCCGTTCTACAAAACCGTGTGTCCCTTGAAAACTCAACCGAAATTCGTCAAAATCAGCATATTAAGACTATTAAAACTAGTTAATTAAAATTATCCAGTTTATAACCATTAATTTTAAAAGAAGCATCACCATTGGTCGCATGCTTCGAATTTTTTCACTAATGAATATGTACTGGGAATATTTAAAAAACCGATATTTGCATAATTTGAAATAAATTACTGTACCATTAACATATTATTATGCGTATCTATTATAAATTTTTAAGTCCAATCTGTGTTGGATAAAAAGCTATATATTGTTGAGTGAGGTCCATAGTGAACTTTTCAGTCTTGACTTTTAGTGTAATTTTACCGTGGACTTTCTAGTTTACTTTGGGCATTGATGTCTAATTGTCTATTCTTAAAATAAATGGTAAACAATCATTTTCATAAAACTAAATTTAATAGTTTGTCACCGAAAGCGAGATTATCAATCTTCTCTAAGTACTTCTGTGTCTAAGAAAAGATTTTTGCAGTGAGATTTATAGAATAGTTACGAAAATCCTAACAACTTACCTTAACTTGTTTAGGGTTGACCATTAACTGCATTAACCTTTATAATTATGATAATTAAAATGGTTTACGAAAAGTTTCACTTTTTGATTCTGATTTGATACGAAAGCTTATCGGGTCTTTATTGTCAAAACCGATAATTTTGTTAGATTAACAGATAATGCTTGGGTATGGCTTGGGTTTGAAGAATCTCATTAGTCACAATTGCTGTCGTTACTTTTAATGTCCTAGAGAAAGATAGTGCAAGTATATAACTAATACTCTAAAGGTGCATTAAATCCATAAGTCCAGGATTTTTTAAAAGGGGTACTTACACAGAAGTAGTTATGCACCCAGTAATACACAATTCTGCGAACTGCTAAACATTTTGTTGATGGAAAACCTGGTGATCGAATCCAGGATCACTCGCTCACCAATCACTCCAGCGACCATTAATTTTATATAGCAGCTAAGATCGGCGTACCATTATAATTTATAAGTTTACATTGTTACTAACAAATATGGAAGTGATTCTGAAATCAATATCTATTCATTCATTTTGTTTTATTTTATAAAGAACTTTAAACTGAGCACATTCTCAAGGAACATACCCAAAACTCAGCTGATCAGTCACTCCTCAAAAATAAACCAAAAAAACAACCTACTGAACCCAATTTGTGGACCCCTACTGGGTTTAAAACAAGTCGCCACCAACGAAGACTTATAATTAAGACATTTGTACTGTAGTTTCACTGATAAACAGCTTAATTCTTAGCCTACAAGGGACTTTCAACCCTATAGCTTTGAACTAAGGAGCTTTGTAAAGGCTTGGTTTGGGCAAGACTTTGTATCTGGATTAAAAAGACAATAACATTCGATGTTAATTTCTTAATTTCAGAGGTCAGATAGGCAGTAGCTCCATGTAAAATACTGGTATTCAGCTGCATCCGATTAGACTGGAAGCCGACCCCAACATAGTTGGGAAAAGGCTAGGCGAATGGTGATGATGTTTTTCTTGATTTCGGATGTTTTAAGTTATTTCGTTGCGTATGAGTTTTATGAAGGTAATATCTTATGTCAAAGTGCAAGATTTTACCAGTCAGCACTTGAAATTTGCTAGATTCCACTTGTGGAAGTCTCTTATTTAGCTTAGTGGGTATATCATCAGGTTAAGTCGTATCTCAATATAGTTAGGAAAATGCAAGCAGATGAGTGTGGAACAAAAGCTAATAATTTAAGTTTCTGTAATTGTATATTCGAACAATCGTATTAGATTTTTTAATCACTTGAAACTGAAAGGCAATCATCATCATCATCATTTCAGCCGAAAGACGTCCACTGCTGTACACAGGCCTCCCCCAAGTGTCGCCACATTGACCGGTCCCGTGCCACTCGCATCCAGCGGATTCCTGCAACCTTCACCAGGTCATCAGTCCACCTAGTGGGAGACCTCCAACGAAACGTTTTCTGGTTCGCGGTCGCCAGCGAGCAATGTGCCCTGATGCCCACTGCCACTTAAGTTTGGCAATTCTTCGGGCTACGTCTGTAACCTTGGTTCTCTTGAGGATGTCTTCGTTTCTGATTCCATCACGCAAGGAAACTCTGAGCATGGCCCAAATATCTAATCTTATCATGCAAATAAAGGAAATAAGTATCCTAAATCAAATTACTTAATTATATTTAACTACTCGTTTGTTCTCCGTCAAGAATCTGTAAACCACATACCTAGTGATCAAGCAGTGAAGCTGGGCCTCGATTCTGCTATTACAATAGTGTCAGAGTATTCAAAGATTTGACAGATCAAGTTCTGTCAAATTTTGACAAGTTTGTTAATTCTACTATCATAATGGCGCCATTATGACTTCTCAATGAACAACCACTGACACTCCATTGAAAGAAATGTCATAGAATATTAATCTCGTACATGAAATCTGGCATGAATAAATGTTCGCATTTAGTAGTAGTTTTCGAAAACCATTTGTACTAAGGGTTTTATAATAATGACAATACGACAATGCCAATAAAACACAATTTTATTACGAGACCATTGACCGACCATTGTGAATTTAGCAGATTACGAACTTTAAGCAAAATGACAATGGGATGAGAATGGAATCGTGTTGGAGTGACGAATTTATTAAAATAGCAGAATTAGGCCCCTGCTTCTTTGTATGAAAAGAGCCGTTGCCCTGTCGAGAAACAATAGACATTACACTTCAAACATAGAACCTCCTTTCCAGTTTTCTGGTGGAAATCCTAGAACTCTTCAAACCGTTTTCTAGGCAGGCGTTCACCTTCCGTCGACTAAAATATCATCGCTTGTCAAACTAGATTGTGGTCGAACCCAAAACTTTTACAGTCTAAAATAAACCCATCCAAATCTTATCCTGCCTACCCTTTTAAGAAGAACCCGTGAACTATAAAGTCCATGTTTTCGTCCTAATAAAACACATAAAAACACCAAAAAAACTTTTATAAAAATAAACAAACATGGTACAATAACACTGAATGTCTTAATTATCGGGCAGTATGGGTGGTCCGTTACGTCAGCCCGTTCCTAATCAGCAGTTCCAACAACCAAGTGGTCTTGGTTGCGGCGAAATTTGGAACTAAGTTAAATGTATGGGATTTTTGACGTTTCGCGAAGATAGTGGCGCCACCCGTCTGGGCGAAGTTGTTATGGACGGGTTATAAGTCTGGTCTTTATTCCTTGACGCTTATTAATTTACTGTGTAGATCGCCTGATTGGTACTAAAGCTAAGCAATGATAGTAATAATTATAAAAGTTGATGATTGCAAGTTTAATTTGCAGTTTATTGATAAATAAAAGTTTTTATAGATATCTTTATATGGATATAGGCATTCGTTTATTGTTGGAGTTGTAGCTAAGTTTTTAATTATTCAAAGTATGGTTTATTAGCAAAGGTATTATATAAAACCGGATATATTATTATGTTATATTTTTATAAAACTGGTATTCAGCTGCATCCGGTGAGAGTGGAAACCGACACCAACATTTATGTTGTTGGAAAAAAGCCGATGACCATATTATTTTCTAATATTGTTTTACCAATAGGGTAGACACCAAAAAAAAATAGTCCGACGGTTACATTTTCAACAAATATATGACCCGTATTTTTTCTTTTGTTACGTAAATCAAAATTGACGAAGATACGACGTTTTTTAAATTCTCAATACGTCACGCCTTGGTAGAATTTTTAGCGAGTTCTGACGTCACGAGCCCCCACTCCCGAACTTTGATGCGTTTACCTTTGTCAATATTCATTGATTTACAAAAACGAAAAATACGTGTCCATTATTTTCCAATATTCTAGTCGTCACGCCTATCGTTCCACTGCTGGGTACCTATAGATAGGCCTCTCTTTGTTTGTGCCTAGTTCCACGCTCTTGTGCCAACCTCATCCAGGATATTCCCGCAATAGTAACAATATCGTCTGCCCATCTCGCTGCCGGACGACCAACACTTCCCTTTCCATTCCTAGGACGTCACTCGATCACAGCTTTACTCAACCTGCCATCACTGCTCCTTACGCCGGTCGCCAGGGGTCGAAATTCGACCACAATTAATTTAAAGGGGTATAAAGTTTTTGCTTCACGTATTGATAAATTGTCAAACGTCAACAAAGTCGTTGCCATGAAGACCAAGTCTTTTAAAATACGAAGCGTCCGATTATGCGTGTGTGTCAAATACATGGTATAGTGTGTAATGTTTTGTTTATTGATTGAATATACCTATTTATTATGCGTAATTTTAAAAATTATTAGCATTCTGCACTCCTCTTATAAATTATAAACTATAAGTGTGCGAAATGTCATACTCCTCCGCGCAATTTTCGTTAAAATGGGTGCAAGGTTTTCTCTTCTCGCGTATTAATATTATAATTAAAATAAATTATGGTAATTAATTATATTTTTCTGTTGTTTCAGGACGAAGTAAGTACGGGACGCGCTCACGGGGACCACGTGAGATAATTCCATTTATTTTTTATATTTATTTATTTTACGTATCTACAAAAAAGAACACTTTTCGCTTTTCTATGATTAATGTAAGAAATCTACAAGCTCATACTTAAAAGTTTATTAAAAGAAGTAAAACTCTTTAAAAATGGAAACTGATAATAATATCTCTGTCAAAATATAATTTCAAATGTCTTTTAAATTTTTTATTCACTTGTTTTATGAGTAAAACTTGATTATTACTATGACTATTATTCAAAACATTTTTAACAATATTGGTCGAAAGTAAATTCCAAAGTAAATTGATGGCTTTATTAAAAACAAAAAAAAAACTGGTTGTCAACTAAAAAACTTTCTATGTCTTGAGTCGTTTAGACACAGCCAAGAGCGTTCTCTACTTAATAAGTAGCCAAGCATGTAAAACATTTGGTACCAATATAAATGTATCTTGTCTTTTTTTAAATTCCTTTATTTTACAAACGCTAAAAACAAAAAAAAATGGTATGCGTTTGGTACTGACCAATGCTGTCATTCCTAGTCTATTAGTTCCTTTTTCAAATCGGAGATAGAAAAAAAAACGACAACTATTGCTCATTACAAATGAGGTATGTACTACCTAATGTGGGTAGTGCGTTTGGTTAAAACCTGGCCAAAAGGTACCTTTTTTTTAGTCGATAACATAAATATTGAATCACAAATCTCGACCCAATATTTTACAACTGCAGCCAACTTAACTATGCAGCTAGGAAAACACAGAACTAAAATAATAGTACCAAGTTTGTCTTATTCATGATTTTTTCTTGTCAAGTAGCGCCACTAAACGCCTAGGCAAACCCGGTATGGCAAGGGATTATACGATATATAGAAATACGACATAAATTGCTATTCTTCAAAATGATGCCGTGGCATCGAAAGGCATTTGCATAGAAAGACGCGCTACGGTCGTATTTCTATGTGAATACGTATGAATGTCCATTGGCAAAAATTTAAAACCCTTGCCATGCCGTCCCGGTCTGCGTAAGCTTTCAAAGTGGTCATACTGTACCACTCTCTGCATTTTCGGAGAACAAGATTTGTCAATAATAGATACCGAAATTTGATTTATCGTTCTAGAATACCTAATTGGATTGTCAAAAAATCAATTCAGTAAGACTCCATACAAAAATCAGTCTATTTTCGTTGGCACAAAGAGCAAAGTTGAAAAAAACGATTGACAAAAAAGGAAATCGTGAATCTGTTAAATAACTAAATTAATTGATTTGTTACGCGTAAATTGGGAGTACGTGGTCTCTTTCATTTCTTTGGGCAAAGTTGAAAAACTGTTATTGTTGATACAGGCTGGTTGATTTGGTTATTAAAACGTTAATCTATAGGGCGAAAAGTATCTTTATTTATTTAATTCCAACGGTTGTATTTTTTAAACCAATAACAGTAATTAAAATAAAATAAACTACTCTTTGTACTACTTTCTGTTCCTTTCTTCTTCTTTATATTTAGTGTGTAAGTAAATAAATTGTTAAATAAATAAAATGATAAAAAAAAAGAGTAATAACATAAAATGAAATGTACAAAATATAATTATGAAACAGAAAGAATTTGTACTACAACTAAAAACAAAAAAATAAAAGTAAATAAATAAATTTAGGGTATACAAGGTAAAAGCGACACCTCCTATTTTTGAAGTCGGTTAAAATGTAGTCTATGTTACCCTCCGGGTTATAACACCGAATCGATTGACACATTAATCATCAAAATCGGATGTATAGTTTAGGCACTTATACGGAGGAACATATTACGTAAATTCAAACATACATACATAGACTGCTAAAATCATAGCCCTTCCTTTTGGATTCGCTGTAATCGGGTAAAAAGAAAATGGTTTATTATACCAAGTACACGTACACTGGTGTCCAAAGTGTCAATTTTATATAATTAAAAACCATGAATAAATATAAAAATAAATAAAATATCGCTGGACACTAACACACAGCGCCCCCTAGTGCCACACTAAGCAAAGCTTGTGTCGTGGACACTAGATAGTTGATATACTACATACAGGAAAAGTTTTTAACCAGTGCGCAAATTTTGACATGATAAACATGAATGTATTTTAATAGACACGTATTTTTTATTTTGATATGTGTTAGTAGTAAAAAATAAAGTTATCGCTTACGAGACTTATTTACCTATAAACTTATTTTATGGTCGCTTGCCAGTCGGGCGCCCGGTCGACCGACTCACGCGTCGACCGGTCGCCCAACCGGCAACCTGAGATCAGCTGAGTTTTGTAGGTGCGCTCGCTCGATGCGACGGCGCCGACGTAAACTTACCTACCTACGCGCTGACGGTTACTGACCGCCGTTTCGCGCTACTTTTTTAAGTTTAGGCTGTGATATGTTATTTGTAAACGTAATTCCAATTTTTCCTTCATACTTTCATGGGCTTAGGACACATCGTACGTCAGCAGCCAGCGCGTTTTCATTCACAGTATTACAATTAAATTATGTCCATGTTATGCTTATTTTAAAATGGGACAAGATGGAAAATTTTGAAAAAAAAAAATTAAAACTAAAAATGGGAATGTGTTCTATTACTAACACTGAGCTACCAAAAAAAATTTACGCAGTGGTTAAAAACTTTTCCTGTATATACTTTTTCGTTTGTAAATACATACTTATTATACATATAAACATCCATGACTCGGAAACAAATGTCCGTGCTCATCACACAAACATTTGCTCCTACCGGGATTCGAACCCAGGACCCTAAGAACGTAAGGCAGCGTCACTACCACTACGCCAATCGGGTCGTCATGAATTACTTTGCTATGGAAGGCGATATGAAATATTGGTAAACCAAAGTTGAAACATGACCATGATTTTATTTTACAGTCTAGCACATTAAGCTAATTTTCAACTTTATTGCTAAAGCATAAGGTTTAAGGTTAATTGGAAAAATATTTTTTTTTCGGGAAGCTTAATGTGCTGGTGGCGTCTGTACAAATTATTTTTATTTCAACGTTTTATTTCTGAAGAAAAACCTAGAAAAGCTTCGGAAATGAAATGTACTTTTACTACAGCATGTTTTTCAATGTTTGTGCTATACACTGTGCCCCTTAACATTGTTTGTGCTATGTATGACAGTTAAGGTTGCAATAACGATCATTGCCCTTTCCCTGATATCTCTTCATACCAACCAAAAAATAAACTGTGCAGTGCGTTTTTATTAGAAAAAATGTTGAAGATCACCACAGATGACGATTCAGGACATAATCAAACAGTTTATTTGTGATACACAGGTTACAATTTACGTCTTACAGTATACAGTGAGTTCATGCTGTGATCAGCCTCATGGGCATACAAATGTAATAAAAAAAACAGGCTTAATTTATGATTTCAAAGTTAAGAACTTAAATAAATGTACGTGGGTCAATGTCCGCTATTGCGATTTGAACTGGCACTTACTATATACCTTTAGTTTTGTGCATTTTTTTGAACTGTAACAACTAACAGCTTCAATAACAGTATTTTTATGTAAATATAAGAATGTTTACTCGATTATTTTGGCGCAAGCGTGCCTCATTTTCTAAACGATTTATAACTCTGTTGTCAAAGCTCATGGTAGCAGAGGTCCTGGCACTAACGCACGATGAAAGTACGTTAATTTTTTAAATTAAAAATACTCGTTTTACATATTATGACATTAAGAATTTTGAAAAGTATTTCTTCATATTTATGGATGATGCCGATTTATTGCAAACAATTTAACTTAAATGGTTACAGGATATTTGTATTTGCGATAAAAAAATCGACGTATATAAGTTACATTTAGGTACCGTGCGCGCTCGTGCAAGAGGCTCTGATTTTTATTATTTATTTAAATAAGACTTTTACTACTCAGATGCATAGAGCAAACTTAACCCTCTAGGAATTTTCTACAATTATCTTTGGTTAGTGGTTCAAAACAGTATATTAGAAACCAATTAAACTTCATCCAACTTATCTGTGCAGGCGGGAAAACACAGAACTAAAATAAATGTACCAAGTTTGACATATCGATGCACGTGCCACCTCGAACTACATACTTAAAGTGGTCATGCTATAAATTACTTGCCGTGGGAGTTGACAGCAGATAAAAATTATGAGATTTTTAATTCGTCGGTTCATTGCCAAAATTATCAAAGACAAATTATATAAATACCTCTTCTTTTTGGACTCGATCTTTGTGCATCTTTTTTCTAACACCACTACAACCATTTCCAGACCTCCAAATTCCAGCGAAGAAGAACACGTCATCAAATCATCACTATTGTTTCATCTTCATCACCGTCACCAGCCCGGCAGGCGGTCGGTGAAATATTTTGACCAATTTGATCACTTTTGTCTTCGACGCTCGTTTGAGCTCGGAACTGAATTGGTTAAGATATTGCATCGTCCGCTTGTCTCGGGGACTTCAACGGGGGATTTTTATGCTACAAGTGTTGTAATTTGTGCTCATTTGTGTTAATTTGTGTTAATTTGTGCTAATTTGTGCTAATTTGTGCTAATTTGTGCTAATTTGTGCTAATTTGTGCTAATTTGTGCTAATTTTAATTAATGAATCTGGATTAACTTTGAAGCTGAGCAGACGATGGAGAATTTGCAACGATCAACGAATAACACCAAATAGGCAGTCGCTCCATGTAAAATACTTACTGATATTCAGCTGCATCCGGTTAAACTGGAAGTCGACCCCAACATAGTTGGAAAAGGCTAGGCAGATGATGATGATGATTGGATAAAGACCAATAGATTGGAGCCACATATACATATATTCCTAGTTTTATGCTTAACGTGGCTACTGGCTAAAAAAGCTAATTTGTTTAAAATAACAACGTTGCAACTTCAGAACTTAATTATAGACATTTAAGAACAAAATCGTCAAGTCTATTTTGCATAGTAACATGTTTGTAAAGTAACTAAATAGTGCATAGACGTCACAATAAGTTGTCAAAAAATAACACGCTAGGTTGTCATACTGATCATGATTCTGGCGATATCTAGGCATATCTATATCGGTGATTGGAGCAATGATTTCTGTCAGATGGTCCATCGTCTGCTAAACTGCTGCTTAAGAGATCTCGAGCACTACGCAGCCATGTCGTATGTGTGTAATTTAAGTATTTGAACACACTAAACGCATAGCGCACTTGCCCGAGGCTAATTTACATGTATACAGTAGCTGTATCCAGCTTCACTGGATTCCAACGCAAGATTGGCATTGACACTGGATCAGGTCGTCTACATTCAGTTCAGTAGACACTTAGACAGTCTTACTTTGTTGAGGTACATTACGCGGCGACGACTGGCCTTTGCGTTTACACGAATCTAGTGCAACGGGCACGTGGTGCGCGGCGTACAGGAGCAGGAAAATGGATTGAAAAATAGGAACGTAGTCTAATCCGATCCAGCGCTGAATTCTGGACGCTGTACTGGATTGTAACATGTTTACATTAATCCAGTGCCGATCCAACGCTGGAGAACAGTGAAGCTGGATCCAGCTACTGGATCAATGTAAATCAGCCTTAACGACCAATTTGGTGCTGGACTAGTTTTTGTGCTCTTTACTATGAAACTCTGCAGCTTGATCGGTGCTTCTGTGACCAAGGTTGCGACAACAACCAGTATCTCTCGCGATCATGTCTGCGTAGTGCGCCAGATCCTTAACTGTTTTATCATGTGTGTTTGTTACTGCAAAATATCTTGTTTGTGCTGCATTGTGTTTGTGCTTGTTCGTTGCTGTATCGTTTTGTTTTTTGTTTCTGTTACATGTTTCAGTGTTTTGCTATTTGTATTTGCGCTTGTGTTTTGTCTTTGTGAATGTATTTCGTGTTTTATTTGTTTTGTAACCTAACGTGGTGTTGATTCAACTTTGGTTTATTTCACTCTTATATGACTATAATAATTCTTATATATCCCAGAATTTACCTAGACATTAGTTAGTTACTTCACTACTCCTATCACACAGTTTTCAAACAAAATTACAAAGAACAATAGATGTAATTTCTCCTAAAATATTCCGAATTAAAATATCGAATACGAGCTTAATCTAGATATGTACTAATCTATCTACCTGTACTAATAATATACCTGTACTATTAATAGAGATCAGATTTTTTTTTTGTGTGTTGTTGATTTAAGTCAAGAACCACTCAACCGATTTTAAAAATTCTTTCACCTTTAGAAAGCTACATCTTTACCAAGTAACCATAGGCTTTAAATTATATTGAAATCATGGAATTTAGCCGATTCCTCACATTTTTTGCGGGTGAAGTGCTAGTTTATTATATTAATGATATACAACCGTTAATATACTGAAAACTTGTGTAGGTATGTGACTTAGGCACCGATTACTAGGCAATAGCAATCTTACATATCCTCCCAAACCCCCTTTTTCGCACTTTTCTTACAAATTTTACATCTTAGCTCAGATACTGGTCCTCCAATTTAGTCTGTTTGCGACCAGGTCCCCGGACGCGAAGGCCCAAGAAACCCCCCGGAGACAACGCCGTGCCTGACGAGAAAAGACCCCGTACTGCCTTCTCTGGACCTCAGCTCGCAAGGTTAAAGGTATGGGACTTATAAGTTTTTTACAGAGCAGCAGTGGCCCACTGGTACCCCACTTACGAACAGTAAGTTATGGGTGCAAACCCAGGCAGGGACATTACTTTATGTAATTTATTTCATCACCACTGCTCTCAAAACGGTGAGGGAAAACATCGTGAGGAAACCGGCATGTCCTAGAGCCAAAAAATCGAAGACATGTGACATCTACCAACCCGCACTGGGCTCGCGTGGTGGATTGTAGTCCAGTCCCTTTCTTAAAGAGGAGTCTTGTGTCCCAGCAGTGGGAATATTATAGGCTGATTATGCTAGTTTTATATTGGCACATACAGGTCTCTCAAATCACATATGAATAAATATAGCAACAAAAAATTGTGTCTAGTCCTAGAGTGGAGACCGCAATATGAGCAAGCTTTGTTCGGGACATCTCCAAGCTAGATGGACCGAGAACCTTATAAAGGATACGAAAGACGATAGATAGGGTGTTGAGGTGCAGCTTGGAAGGGTCCATGTCCAACAGTGGACTGTTAAGAGCTCGAATCACGATGATGAATCGAGGCAGAAACGACAGTCAACAATTTTTAAAGACCACCGTTTTATAAGTAACCTACTCTATACGAGGGTTGCAAACTTGCAAAGAACAGAGCAAAATGCTTACAGGCAAAAAACCTCGTAAGTCCAACCACATTACACGGCGTGATTAATCCTTGAACAGCCACGATCCTTCAATGATTCTAATAACCACTTTTGTCTACAGCACGAGTTCGCCGAAAACCGCTACCTGACAGAACGAAGACGGCAGAGCCTGGCAGCAGAACTGGGTCTAGCAGAAGCGCAGATCAAGATCTGGTTCCAGAACAAACGCGCCAAGATCAAGAAGGCTTCGGGCCAGAGGAACCCCCTCGCGCTGCAACTGATGGCACAGGGGTTGTATAACCACAGCACGGTGCCTCTAACGAAAGAGGAGGAGGAGTTAGAAATGAAGGCTAGAGAGAGAGAACAGCAGTTGAATAGAGTTTAGATTTTGAAAGAGTTGAGTTTTAATGTGGTCGGGTTGGTGGAATGAGACACGTATCATTGGGTTCAGTTTTTGATAACTTCTTTGTGGAATTTTAAACTAGAGATCTAACTTTGTAGATCAGATCTGATTCTAACAGTCTATAGCATTTTGGTCACATTTGTGTTAATTTATTTTTGAAGAATTAAAAAAAGAGGCTTAAAGGCAATGGAACCTCCGGATTACACACTTTTAGAAGTCTTTCGTTGTCATGATTTGTCTGATTCTCTAGACTGTGTTGAGACTTGAGGTCGGTGTCCATACTTTCTGTGCCTGCTATTGGATAGCTATCCTAGATAAAGATATTCAAAATGATAATAGCTAATCCTAAAAGCATGAAATCTAAAGTAACTACACGGTTAGCAAAATTGCCATTAAGAACAGTGTTTAAAAGGTAATTGATCCGTCATTTCAAAGTATGTGCAATTTCTTAATTAATAACAATTTACGAAGGCAGTTCATAACTCCTTGAAGTGCACCGTTATTTCCTCATACTATACAATTATGAATAACTTAGATCTTAGATGACAATTACAAAGCACAAGGCTGTGTGTGGAAAAATAAAGGTCAGTGGGTCGTCTTAGGGGAAACATTGATCACTGATTGAAAAACTAAACTAGAAAAAATATTACTATAAAAGAAATATCAATTCTTTCAGTAGTTTTTTTTTTTATGAACAGCTGGATTATTGGACACTGGTCACATACAAAACCACCTTTTTTCGGGTTCCTTTTTAAAAAAAACTGTTTTGACGGAGATCTAATAAAAACTTTACCGAGCACATCCTTTGATTTACAGTTAGACTCTTTTATGTGTATAGTTCAAGGTGACACTGCTTGTCGAGAAAAAATGTATCAATATGTCAAACTTGATACATTTATTTTAGTTCTGTGTTTTCTCGCCTGCACAGATAAGTTGGCTGTATTGTAGACATGTTTTCGTCTCTATCTTGCAGTTGTAGTTTGCAGCTGTGTGACAGTGACAGGAATGAGATCAAGCCAAGAAATGTGTAAATAAGAATCTTTTATGGATCTCGACTTTTATTCATTTTCCTACTAGTCACTGCTAGATTTTTCTAAAATCACAACCACGACAGAGAAAACTCGTAGTACTTGATGCAAAAAAATCTACAGAAGAAGTGTCTCATCATAAATGCACTACCACCATAAAATACTCATCAAAACTCAACTGCTGAAGTTAGAAGAGATCAGAAATATCCTGCGTCCCTCTCACACTTGTCATATAGATTAGCAACAATATTACAACTGACATGACACTTTAATTTGTAGATATTTTTTTTGCAATGTTTTGTGGACTTCTTCAGTATATCGTCGCAATAATTCTTTAGTAAATGCCAGTTAAAATCGCAATAGCATTCATTGACCCACCTGCATGTATTAATGTTCTTAACTTCGAAATTCAAAAATAAGCCCGTTAAAGTCTTGTCATCTATTGTGATCTTCAACATTTTTCTAATGAAAAACGATACATGGTTCATTTGTTTTGGTTCGTACGAAGAGATATTAGGGAAAGGGCAATGTCCGCTTTTGCGATATTAACTGGCACTTACTTAGCTCCCAAATCAACCCACTGATCAGTAATTTGTCTTTTAAATACCTCAACGCCATTCAACGACTTTTTTTAAAAGTAGACATTAATAAGAAAATCACTGACATTAATGATTTAGAAGACGTGGAGTTAAAAGTACCTACTTGTCGTACATGATGAGCTCTCGAACCTGTTATAAAAACATAAATAGTTTTTTTTCAAAAAGTTCCAAAAAAAACGATCCATTTTTGAATTAGGCACTCTAGTGACTAAATAAAAATATGCCTGACTATGCTAAATAGTACCAACTAACTGAGATATTTCACAGCTACAATTTTAATGAAACATACTCTTGAATTTTAAGCTTTGGTACAGAAACAATAAAAACACAGTCTTCTTACCTATTTACGTCACATTGCACATGTTACTTGTAGATTACTTCTCAAAATTAAATCACACAGTTATAGCCACTAAATCTTGAAAACTGCAAGTCATTTGCAGTATATTAAACAAATAACATTCCTTGACGGTGATATAATAGCAGTTAATAAACTAAATAAATATCGCTGGACAATACACACATTGCCATCAAGTGCCACACTAAGCAACGAGGCTTGTGTTATAGACATCAGATGGCTAGTAATCATTATTAATATTTATTAGGGAGCCTCGAAAAACATCTCTTGAGGCTCTCGCTAGGCAGTTGATTCAGAAGGCAATAATACTAGATACGGATTGAATTGTAATAAGGTTCATGGAGCCCTAACCACGTGGATCCAGCTAAAGGTGAATTATAATCGTTAATATTTGTAAATGTTACGTAAAAACGTCCAATTCTGGGCATAGGCCTCCCCACGCATGTCGCCATATCGACCGGTCCTGTGCGACTCGCATCCAGCGTATTTCCGCAACCTTCACCAGGTCATCGTGTTACAGTAGGACCCAATGTGACGCGCTCAAAACATTGTGCTGATGTAGTACAAACTCCCGTACTATTCAATACATCCATCAGCAATGTTACGTAGAGGTATTTAAAGTAAAATTAAAACATAAAAATTGTGATAAAGTTGGAACTTTAAGCCCCAATATCTCAGTTACTAGAAAGTTCCCCGGTATGGTACGAAAAAATGATGGCAATGACGGGGAGAACAAGTGCCTTTCGGCTCAGTTTTTGGTACTTTAACACTCATTATTGCGACGATATACACGACATTCTATGTTGTTTTCTGGTCATATGTACATTTGAAGATTACCATAGCATTTTATCTGACTAATTTATTAACTTGCATTTCTTATGTGCACAATGACCCATGTTGGTTTATTGTCAGTGTTGACGTAATTCTTTTGCAGATATTTATTATAATTATCATGGTTACTAACTCCTGGAAAATCTGGATCAGACCCTCTTTGGTAAATTCTCCGCCAAATCTATGTCAATTTCTTGTTGAGTTTGAGTTAGTAAGATCTCTTTTTTATGTTTTATTAAAATTACGATTCAAGCAATATCCAACAAAAACCAATGTGTGCATGACACTTTCAAATAATCCCTGCGTTTGAGAAATTAATGGAAAAAAAAACACGAAAAAAATGTTTTTGTAAAAATTATAGTCGAATCTCCCACTCGAATTGTATAAAATAAAAAGTGTAAATAATTAAAACCTAATTTTAAGACTTAATTAACAAATTACTATTAAGTTATTTATTGTGCAATGTAGCAGTATTAGTCATTTGTTATATTTTGACAACATTTTGGAAAAGGGGGCACAAAAATTTATGTTAAAGTGGCACAAACGTTTTTTATTTCAGATTTTTTTGTATATTTTTTTTCTTGTTTTAATTTTATTTTCAAAGTGTTGTCAATTTATAAATGTGAAAAAAGTAGCGATTTATAGACAAATCTTATTAAAAGAAGTTAAATGATTTTTTTGTTTTATTTTAATCATGCCTTAGAGCTCAATCGCCATTCTCCTTTTCCTCCCAGTGCCAATGATGGCGTAGGTACTATAACTGGGATAAAATATATCCTGTGTCATAACCTGGCTTATAGCCTAACAGGTAGACTATTAAGTCAGGTTCCAATTATTATTTATTTATTCATCCACTATGGTATGAAAACTAACAGACTCAAAAAGTTTAATCATGAATTGATACAGGTTCCGAGGTAATAATATTCTTATAAATAAATAAATTATTTAATTCCCTAGGAATAGCTCAAGTTGTAGTAAATACCAAATGGAAAAGAATTGGCCAGAAGGGGCTGTCGGTGATGTGTCCTGTCGGCGAAGAGTTCTGTCGAAGAAAACAAAGTCTTGTCGGTGTTCAGTCTGTTGGCGTAGTGTCACACTCTGAGATGATTGCTGGGATGACGTGTTGACTACTAGTGGAAAGTATGGAAAAAGAAGACATGCTGCATCAATTCTAAATAAATTGAGGGAGTGGTTTTCTATTTACTTAGAAAGGATTGGAAGGGAAGGGGATTTTTTTTTAGTGTACCTTTGCCTAGCAGTGGTACCTACACTAAAAAAAACTCACAAGGGAACACCATCATAAACAATAGGCATGACAACAGTATCAAAAATGCAAATCTATTTAGTCCCTCAGAATTAGAGTATTAAAAAATAATGGACACGTATTTTTTGTTTTTCTAAATCAATGAATATTGACAAAGATAAAACGCATCAAAACTCGGGAGTGGGGGTTCGTGACGTCAGAACTCGCTAAAACATATACCTAGGCGTGACGTATTGAGAATTTTAAAAGCGTCGTTTCTTCGTCAATTATGGTTTTTGTAACAAAAGAAAAAATACGGGTCAAATATTTGTTGATAATCTAACTGACGGACTAATTATTATTTTTTATAGGTACAGTCAGCAAAACAGGTATGCAGGCTAGCAATCTTCTTACGACTATTATAAACGTAAAAGTCTGTAAAGATCGATTTTTGTTATACTTTCACGCAAAAACTAATGAAAGGATTTGAATAGAATTGCAAACAGATTGATTATAACCCTTTTCCATTTATAGTAAGAAGATTGCAAGTCTGTAAACCTAACTGTTATGCTGACTGTACAGTGTACAGACTGATCGCATAATAAAAAAAATGGTGTACACTGCGATCAGTCGAAAGACTATGAGCAGATGTGTTGTAGGATCAGTGGCGATCACAGATAATTCCTCATTAGAAATTTCTCTATAATTAGATATGGCTATCCAGTATAATTATGCCGTCGTTTTAGGTACACCAATGGAGCAAAACATTACTTCAACTGCAGCTTTCATCCATTTTGAGCGCCGAGGCTGAAAACCAAGACGTAATTCGCTGTGGTAGTGAAAATGTTACCCAGTCTGCATCGTGGTACTGGGGGTGTATTCTTAAGGTGGATGCTCAAGGGTAGACCGGGAAATTCAATTTTTCTTACGTTTCTTGCAATTTGCAGGCCAGGACTAGATTGTGTGTTGATTAAAATATGATTCGCGACTGTAAGACGTATGTAGTTACAGAATTATAAACATCAAAATCATCAATACAATCCACCAAGTTCATAAAGGTCGATTGAATGACTATTTCATGGAAAAAATCATTCAATTGACCTTGCACTAACCTGCAAATTGCAAAAAATGTACGAATATTTGAATTTGGTGCTTTCACGGTCACCTTTATATATAAACAAAAGAAAAGAAGAAATGAAAAAGAAGAATATATTCTTCTTTTTTTTCGTATCGATGTACGATATATTTTTCCTTGATCCAGTATGTGGTTTAAGGGGCCGGGCGTGCGTTGTTCATACAAACGTAATACCAAAATATTTCGTAAACCAAACATATTCTTAAGAAAGTGTGTATTTATTTCGATTGGATTACATAATATCTAGGTTCCCAAACATATATTTTGAAAGGACAATGATATTTAGACGAGATATGAGGAATTTAAAATTTCTATAGAAAACTCATTTTCCCCATAACTCTTGTTTAAATCAATGTCTTTTCATAATATATATTTGGGAACCTAGATATTATGTAATCCAATCGAAATAAATACACACTTCCATATGAATATGTTTGGTTTACGAATTATTTTGGTATTACGTTTGTATGAACGACGCACGGTCCGCCGGCCCCTTAATCGCGGGGTCTGTGGCCTTCCTTTATAAGTTCTCTATAGGACAGGAGATCACTTTGGACACTACAGCAAATGGGTCGTGCATGGTCAGGTCGGGAGCACCGCATTCACAATTGAAAAGACAAAACAAACGTTTTTTTAAATAAACTTAATTCGTTCCCATAAAAAGTATCTATCTCCACTACGTCAATCGTTCGCCCCGCATTAAAAAATGCAATAAAATAGCACCCGAAATTAAAGTTTAGCACCCGGGAATCGAACTCGCATTCCTGATTCGCGATGCCGCCGCAAGTATTTCAATAAAATCACCCCTCTCACCCCCTGTCTGTCAGTTCATTCGCAAGACACCAAATTAAAAAAGGGGTGAGAGTTTAAGAAAATTCGTTAGGGGTTGTTTCAATGTTTTTTTTTATTGGAGATGTGTTTGTTTTAATGGCGATTTGGAGTTTGAACAATAAAAGTGTAGCTAGTGTGTTCTATTTTTCTGTGTGTGGCAAGTTTTGACGAACTTTTGTTGTGACTCCACCAGACTTACATCAGTCTACTTAGGTCCATGTTCACCAAAAAGATGACGGTCTGATTATCTAAAAACAGCTGTTTAAAACACATTTTTGTATGGGAAGTTGGGAACATGTCACAATGACAGCTGTTTTTAGATAATCAGACCGTCATCTTTTTGGTGAACATGGACCTTAGTAATATCAATTATTAGAAACCATGTCTGTGGTTCTAAAATTAAAAATCATGCAGGGCAGTCTTTAGTGACAGCCGATAGAAGTGAAAAAAAACTAAGTTATCTATATCTGCTACGCACGACTAAGTGGTGCTACGCCGTAGCGGATCGGCTCCGAGTGCTACGAAGCGTTAGGTGACGGTCACGCGAGTTCCAAGATTTTTGTTCACCCAAAAAGTGGTCAACGCGCCTAAAGAAGTTTTCACTTCAATAACTTTGATCATAACAGTGGTTTCAGTAGGAACCTAATAATTTATTGATTGACAAATCGATTCCTTTGAATGACCAATCTATTTTTTTGTGTCTTATTCAATCAATAGAAGCTCTGAATGCGTATCTGTATTCAAACTACCTATCTTGTAATCAATTGATAACAATTAATACACTTAGAAACAGTCGTATCTTCGTCAATTTTGGTTTAGGTACATAACAAAAGAAAAAATACGTTTCAAATCTTTTTTGATAATATAACCGACGGACTAATTAGATTTTTTGTCACCTACCCTATTATCAAAATGTGTTCAGTCATCGCGAGGAAACCAACAATTCGAAACATCCATCACAAAGAACTGGGTTTGCGTGAATATACTCGTATAGTGCTTGCTACTATTCATCTCCATATTGAAACATATATAGTGTCTAACAAAACTCATATTGTCACTTACGGGATATCTTCCGTTGATCATTGTTTTGAGATCCCGATATTTCGACGCGAAGAATTTCCAAACTTAAGTGGCAGTGGGCAGGGCACATTGCTCGCAGAACGGATGGGCGATGGGGCTGAAGAGTTTTGGAATGACAACCGCGAACCAGAAGACGTTGCGTTGGTGGGCCTCCCACTAGGTGGACCGATGACCTGGTGAAGGTTGCGGGAATCCACTGGATAGGATACGCACGGGATCGGTCAATGTGGCGACACTTGGGGGAGGCCTATGTCCAGCAGAGGACGTCTTTCGGCTGAAATGATGATGATGATGATTTCGACGCAACTGCAAGCGCGCCATGATTGCGGCTTGACAACCACGGAAGATATCCCGTAACTTATGTGACTTATAAGTTTAGTTTTGAACCGTCTAACATTTTATTCTGACTAAAGACTTCAACGCATAGTAAAGAGTAGATAGACTCGATTTATATTTCTCGGAACCCAACCCCCAACTTGAAGGAAAAGGTCGTGAGAAAACCGGCATGTAACCAAATACTCGAAGACATGTGACATCTACCAACCCGCACTGGGCCCACGTGGTGGATTATAGCCCATTCCCTCTCATAGAGACTCTGTCCCAGAGAGGGCTGTGTCCCAGCAGTGGGAACATTATAATTTATATGCTGGGAATGCTAGGGAATGGGCAACTACAATACTTTCTCAAGTCATTATGCCTTGTGTCTGTGACTGTAGCTTTGATTTTTCTTTGTATTTTTGACATTCAAAAGTGCCGGAATGGTCTAATTGAAATAAATGCTTTGAGTTTGCAAATGATGCAAACTCAAACGAATATAACGGATAATTATGAACCCCCAATATCAACGTGAATGCACCAATCCTCTACCAATTAAATTCGCAACAACAACAACAGTTATTCACTGTTGTTCCCTGTTGTTGATTGTTGTTTTGTTGTAAAAAAAACAGTTAATTTGAGAACATTCTCGAGACACGCGCGCCTCTAGTTAAGGAGCCGTTTATATGGACAGGGACTTTAATAAACTATGGAATTGTATGTTGAAAGGTTTGTTGAAAAATACTTGTTTCTTGTTGATAAAATGCTGGTGAAGATGTAGAAGAAATACGATTGTAGAAGAAAATAAAACTACCTACACTAATATCTAATGTTTGTAACTAATAAACTCAAAAAAAATCATTGACCATTAGAATGCAAAATTATCCTTGAGTAATTTGATTAGTTACATTAAGCGTGAGAATTATTCTTTGAAAATTAAATGAAACCCTAGTAAGTAATTAATTAGGTATTTAAGACACATAATTCCTCCGTAAAATAACAGAAGATCAGCCACGTTTCTATTTATTTATTTTGTTTTATTTTATTGTGTTTTGGGTGGCTTGCAGCTAACAATACAAAAAAATTATAGTCAGGCAATCAACGAAAAGTCATTTACAAGCCAAACAAACTAATATCCAAGCATTGTTTTAATAATACAACTTATCATAATATAATAACAAAGAACAGGACAAATATGATCTACAAAAATCTTAAAGAAAGAATACCTAATTTCCCACATTTTTCACCCATACAATCCCCGCTCACTGTCTAGCAGGGGTGTCTACATTCTTACCAGAAGTACCGATCGGGGGCTTGACAGCACCCCTATCGACTTGAATTTGATTACAAGTCGCGACTTTATTTAAAACATCCCCCTGTATAAGGGTGGAAGATTGTCTTATTGCGATTTTTTTTTTCACGGTTGACACTTAGATTGACGTAAGTACTTTTTTTTAACTAACTGTAATAGAGCAAAAGAAGGGTACCGTATTTTGTTAATATTAGGTCGCGTAGAAGCTGTAACAGATAGTCAGTGGCCCAGCCAGTCTTACCAAGTGGTATCGTATTACCCTGCAGTACTAACTGGGTTGTGGAGGTCAGATAGGCAGTCGCTCCATGTAAAATACTGGTCTTTAGCCGCTTCCGGTTAGACTGGAAGCCGACCTCAACATGTTTGGGAAAAGGCAAGGCAGATGATGGGTCGCGTAGAAGCTTTAGTACATCATGAGATAATCAACAAGTTCTAGATCCGAGTAGACGTTTGTGATATCTACAGACTCTCACTGGACCCGTAGGGTGGTCTAAACCTCTACAAGAGAGAAATCGTGTGTCCCAGCAGTGGGAACAATAAAGATTGATAAGGTTTAAGATGGAAAGGAGGCTGGTGGGGGTTCACTATGGTAGCCCAAATATGATTTGCAACCGTAACACAAATGTATCTTAAGAATAGTAGTGATTGCATCTTAAAAAAATTCTTAGTTCATGTAATCCCATTGAATAATACAATTTCATGCAAACGTGCAAAAAACAAAAGAAAATTTGTATTTCGCGGTCTGCTCTGGCGCTTTCATTTTAAAAAGTTGGCTTCACCAGATGGTGAAAGATGTCAAATGTGGTCGTTACCGCTTACGGATCTGGTATACCAAAACCCAAGCATCATCCAATATAATATATAATTTAGCCTACATACATGGGACCTACCCATAGACTTCAAACCATCAGAAAATAAGAGTATTAGAAGAAGTTTTATTGTTACAAAGTTTATTATTAGAAGTAAAGTGAACCAAGAAGCAACGAAGTTGAACTTCAAAAATAAGTATAGTCAATCAATTCTATCACTTTAGATCCATCAGTTTCAAATTTTCAATGTAGGTTCTGAATAGAAAACTCAAACTCATAAGTACAGTGAAACCTGGATAACTGGGTCATTCAAGGCACCTGCAAATTGGTTTCACTTAAAGAGGTATTCTACTTACCCAGTATCTCAGATATCCACGCATAAATGTCGGGACCTCAGCATGAGTTCTAGCTATGGAGGTTTCTCACTTATTCAGGTCCCACTTAACCAAGTTTCACTGTATTTCAAAATAGATCCGTGTCATGCACTTTAACATAGTCAAAAATAAGCTACCTGTTAAATGTAGCTGTTTTATGTCCGTAACATCACCATGACAGGTCCAGTTGAAAACCAGCGTCGGGCACTAGCTGCTCGGCAGTTTGCTGAACTGGACCTATTTGGCGCAGCCGTGAGACACAATATTTTCTTTCTTTTCAGTTTTTAGTTTTACAGTGTAGATTCAGGTTTTTTTTAAATGTTGTTTTTACTTACTTTATTTTTTTATTTTTTGTCTGCACTTATGGCATGTGCCGAACAAATATGTTTTCTTTCTTTCTTTCTACCTACAGTCCCAAACGCATAATATATCTGAATGAACTGTCGTCTCCCATTCCAATATCGAAACTCCGCTGAGGTAAATAATTATTTGTTACAAAAGCATCATGACCTTAGAATCTTGATAAAATGGCATATCTATTAGCAAAAACAATAATGGGGAAAAGGAAAGACCACTTAATATGTCAAACCTATGAAAATGCTTTGAAAACGATTGGCACTGTAGTGTCGAGTTGCAAGTCATATTCAATTTTGGCAATCACAGACAGGGTCGAATAAACACAGATAAATGAATTTATAATAAACCGTGCAGATCTCGGTCTTGGCAGGATTTGAAACCAAACCCCGGTACTAAAAAAGTTGGATCGTCAATGTCAAAATTAGTTATTTGCAGTTTTGGTAAAAAAGATGGTAAAAGTATTGCAATGATACATTTCGCCATTAAATTAGCAATCATGAATAAAATGCTAACTTCAAGTCAAGTATACAAGTATGTAAACAAACATTTAAACCACCAGACTTGCTTGAGATACTAGAAACCGGCTCAAACGCTCGAAAACATTACTTACTCATAAAAAATCAAGCCTCAGGAACTCTTCTGCTTAGCCTTCAAACCAAAAGCTTGAACATATTAATTACCAATTAATCAACGTTCAAACTTAAGAGGAACTATCTATCAAGACTTGAATAACAAACGAAAAAAAAAAGAAAAAAAAAGCCATACAGGTGTCAAAAATTAATCGGACGGAGGTGAATGACCTTTTGACGGCAGTATAAAAATTACCAGACCACCCACGACGAACGCACTGCACTAAACCACTTTGCGACAGCGGCTATCCCCGTCCCGTTCTCCCTTAGAACATACCTTGCATTTCTTCTTACAAAAGACAGAGATAGCTACAAGTTGCTGGTTTCGTTCGAGATTCGAATATCGTTCGAAAAGCATCAAACGTAAGTTGAGCTGTCATTGAGAACATTCATTCAATAAAATGAGGCCTATTGCCATGGTTTATCGACTATTTTAACTTGAGCTATTCAACGGAGTTTCTAATGGGTTTCGAAGATTCAAGTTATACTGGCAAAACTAGTATAACTTGAACCGAGCTTTAGAACTTTTAGACAGGAATTAGAGGTCTTTACCAGTGGTTTTTGCGTAAAGACAGATTGTCTTTGGTATTACACTGTCGTTTAGTTTCGATCTAAGTATCGGCCATCACATAAGCCTTGTCTATGGGTTTCTTAAGAGGCGATCAAATAGGATTTTATCTATGGTGGATAGATTGAACTTAACCGGTAGTTAAGAAATCACGAATTCGATAAACAAGCTTGGTTATTTATCGTAATTATTGTTTTTAAATGAGATATTTTATCAAACTTATGCAAATGTGTCTCATGGGGGCGCTCCTATTGCCATCAATCGTGCGCAAATCTAGACTCTGTGGCTGCTACTGAGAAATTTCTAATGGAAAAACCCAATAACACTTTTCCCAACCCGAGAATCGATCCCAGGACGTCATGCTCAACACTACTAGACTAATGCGGTAGTCAATATAAATCAGAATTTCATCAATTATGTACCGTATTTAAGAGGACTTAAGGTCTATTGTCAAATTCTACATGCCCAGTCGTAAGCATATTCAGAATCTAGGCATGACGACAGTATCAAAAAATTACAAATCTATTTAGTCCGTCAGTTAGATTATTGAAAAATAATGGACACGTATTTTTTGTTTTTGTAAATCAATGAATATTGACAAAGATAAAACGCATCAAAACTCGGGAGTGCTCGTGACGTCAGAACTAGCTAAAATTATACCCAGGCGTGACGTATTGAGAATTTTAAAAGCGTCGTATCTTTGTCAATTTTGGTTTACGTAACAAAAGAAAAAATACGGGTCAAATATTTTTTAATAATCTACCTGACGGACTAATTAGTTTTTTTTGTCATCATTCACTGAAAAACCCAAAACGTATCACTTTTCCGATCTGGAAATCAAACCTAGGACCGGATAGTGTCACTAGTTACAATGTGTTACTATTTTCTTGTTAACAATAATTCATGCTGACATGTTTGAGTAAGTGGAGAACCATTATCATCATAATCTGCCCAGCCTTTTCCCAACTATGTTGGGGTCGGCTTCCAGTTTAACGGGATCCAGCTGAATACCAGTATTTTACATGGAGCGAATGCCTATCTGACCTTCACAAAGATTTGTTTCTGGTTGTTAAAAAAATTTAGGTATCGTCCCAAGGCAAACGCTGTTTAACCTCGAATGAGCCTAAGCAATCATCTATGAGTATTAAGGGGCCGGCGGAGCATGCGTATTTCATACAAACGTAATACCAAAATAATTTGTAAATAGAACATATTCTTATGGTACTGTGTATTTATTTCGATTGGATTACAGAATATCTATGTTCCCAAATATATATTTTGAAACCACAATGATTTATAGACGAGATATGAGGAATTTAAAATTTCTATACAAAACTTATTTTTCTCACAACTCTTGTTTAAATCAGTATTCAATCAAAATATATATTTGGGAACCTAGATATTCTGTAATCCAATCGAAATAAATACACAGCACCTTAGGAATATGTTTGATTTACAAATTATGTTGGTATTACGTTTATATGAACTACGCATGCTCCGCAGGCCTCTTAATTAGTCTATACTATAACATTCTCACAGCTGGGATACAGGCCCCTTCTCAATGAGCCCTCTCATTCAGAAGAATCCACTACTAGGCTATAATCCACCACGCGGGCCCAGTGCGGGTTGGTAGATGTCACATGTCTTCGAATTTTTGGTTCTAGGACATGCCGGTTTCCTCACGATGTTTTCCTTCACCGTTTTGGAATACCATCTGCCGATTTCGCCCAATATTGGTATTCAGCCTTTTGTGGTTGGCTCCCAGTCTATCTGGTCAGACTGGAAGCCGACCACAGCATACTTTAGATTAGAATTCCAAAGATAAAAATCCATTATCCGTAATTTGACAGCTGGTAGTAGCAAATAACTCTTTTGAATAAAAAATGCGAACGTATGCAGAATATATGTGGGAAAATATATAAATAATAATTATTTATTTAGACGTGTAGTATCAATGCGTGGAATTTTTGTAAATGTGGTGCGCAAGCGCCAATCAGCGAGTAGGGCTGGCACAAACGGGAGTAAACGTTAAGAAAGCATGGTAAAAATTAGAAATACATGTTTGGTATATTATTTACTTTGACAGTCGTTACAGGTAGTCATTGGCCCAAAAAGTCTGATAACCAGTCTTACCAAAGCGGTATCGTATTACCTAGCACTAAATGGGTTGTTGACTTGTGGAGGTCAGACAGGCCCATGCATGGCTCCATGTGAAATACTGATATTCATCTGCATCCGGTTTTACTGTATGCCGACCCCAACATGTTGACCATGATGAGGTACGCCATGATGGCAGCATAAACTGTATTTGATACAACTATTTCGACGTGTACTTTTTGACATCAACTGAAAATCATAGCTTCACATGATAACCTTCTATAGCACTAATCAATATCAAAAAACTATCAACACAACTTTTCACCAAAATAAAGACATTTTTAAACTCACAATTCCACAGCCCGGCAACCCTACCTCCACCAATCAGCGTGGCGGGCCGGCCGCCGATCTATCACCCACCGGCGCGCGCGCAAACCAAAATAAAAACAAACGGTGCGCGATCTGGGTGGCCCGCAGGTTATATATCAATTTACAATATTCACTTTTAATCAGGGTAACTTGACTTAGCAGGATGAGAGGCAGTCGGAGTGAGGTTTTTGCGATGTTACTGGGTTTTTGGTGAGCGAAAGTGTTGGGTTTTGGGGGGAAATGTGAGATTTTACAATAGCTAAAAATATACAACCATCAGAAGGCTCAAAGTCGCCCAAAGGGCAATGGAGAGAGCTATGCTCGGAGTTTTCTTGTGTGATTGAATCAGAAATGAAGACATCCACAAGAAAAGATGGAAGTTTGACCTCCAATATCGCCGTAACTATGAGGTTACCAGGTATGGTCCAGAACAATAATAAATATTTTGCTATGACGAGGAAAACAAGTGCCTTTCGGCTTCGAGGGTCTTTTGATACCCATCTGCTGTACCTCCAATCGGTGAAACAAAACGGCATTTCATAGAACCAAAAAAATGAAGATTGTGACACGAAGGCATGTACAAATGAAGTGTGAAATAGTACAGTTTGATACAAGGGGAGAAAGTTTGTTATTGTGTTCGAGGCGGAATTAACACACGAGCCGTAGGCGAGGGTGTTTTTGAGCCGAGAACTGCAATAACAAATGTCCACGTGTATCAAGCGACGTTTTTCAATACTTTTTTTCTTTTTTTTATGCATGACTCTTTCGTATTATTTCATTTATTGAAGTGAAATTATTACGTACATTAATTACACTTCCCGTGACCCTAGGGCTGGCTTTTACCTTGGCCAAAGGCTTAGCGTTGCCATACAGCGCGGTAACGCCGCCAGTCTCCTGGGGACTTTACCAGTTGACAGCGTTGAGAAAGTTTTTTGACGCCGTTTTTTAAGTTTATAGTGTAAGTTTAGTTTATTTTAATTTATAATTGTATGTAGCATTTTTTATTAAAAATAAATATCTATAATTAATTACATTTATTACAACTAGAACTACTTAAAATTACAAAAATAAAACTAAACTTAAACTAGTACCTACCCTACCTACATCTATACAACGATGTCAATAGGACATTTAGGCGTGTACTCCTTCGCATCGCTGTCATCGGGAAACGTGCCCAGAAGACTGGCAGCATTGCCAGGTTAAATGGCAATGCTAATTCTTTGGACAAAGAAAGAGCCAGCCGTCTGGTCACGCGAAGTGTCGATCAGTCGGTGGGAGATTTCCTTAAAAAAGAGAGACACACTGTTTAATTTAAAGATATTAAGTACATTATTTTACAAATTACAAATCTATAATAGTACCTAATAAAAATATGTAAGTACAAGTACAAACATTATTAAGTCATGGGTTCGAACCCAAACAGACGCATTACTTAGTGTAATTTATTTCATCATCACTGCTCTCAAAACGGTGAAGGAAAACATCGTGAGGAAACCGGCATGTCCTAGAACCAAAAAATTCGAAGACATGACTGTGACATCTACCAATCCGCACTGGGACCCCGTGGTGGATTATAGCCCATTCCTTCTCATAGAGAGGAGGCCTGTGTCCTAACTGTGTGAACATTGATAAGCTGATAATGATGAAGTAAAAAGTATTTTTAGTAGTGAAAAGGGTCGTCGTTTTAATAGGAGAAGTGCCCAAAAGGCTGGTAGAATTGACTAAGTGAGAAGATCAATTTAGAACTTGCTGTTGTGAAAAACCTGTCATAACTTAAAAACGACATTCAATCTTACTTCAATCAAAAGTAAGTTCAAATTCGACACACTAAGCTGCCATTTGTTGATTTCACAATATTCTCAAGTAATATCTAGAAACATATGTACATAAATGCTTACAAAGCTGTGTCGCTATACGGAGAAATTAATGAAGCCCATAGAAAACATTGAAGGTTAATTGAGGTTCCTTTTATATCTTCACCATGACTGTTTATAGACAGATTATATCAGATATCCAAGTATGATTTCTGCTGACCATTGATTCTGTTAAGCCGGTGTTATACCAGCAGCTGTATGATATAGAGTTAGTATCACGCAATGAAAATACACGGCAATTAATTCTCGTTCTTATTCTGTGTCTAAAAGAGAGGCTTTTGCCCTGCAGCAGGACTTTTACGTGGTATATATGCATCCGCCATACATTCTACTCATTATTTCAGCCGAAAGACGTCCACTGCTGGACATAGGCCTCCCCCAAATGTCATCACGTTGACCGATCTCGCGCGACTCGCATCCAGCGGATACCAACAACCTTCAGCAGGTCATCGGTCCACCGTGGGAGGTCTTACAACGCAACTTCTTCCGGTTCGCGGTCGCCACTCAAGAACTTTTCGGCCCCATAGCAATGTGCCCTGCTCACTGCCGAAAAACTATCACAAAGATTTTTTATTGGTTATTTTTTTTTCTCGTTCTGTATGAAATCGAAATAATAGCAATAGGCCATTTCAAATTTACCGACTGCTAATGCTTTTCTAACCTAAAATAACTATGTAGCATAAATGCCTGCGGCTTCGCCTGTGTGGACTTCGATAATCGACCCATGGGATGTTACTACCGGGATAAAAAGTATCCTATGTGTTAATCCCGGTTATAATCTATCTTTGTGCTAAATTTCATTTAAATCCATTCAGCAGTTTTTGCATGAAAGGGTAACAAACATCCATTCATACTAATTTTCGCAATCTATACTAATATTTTGGAGAGAAAAGATTTGGTATTTTGTTTGTTTGTTTGTTACGATTTAACTCTAAATCTATTAAAAAGCCATGTTTTTACTGAGTAACATAAGCTATGAATTATATTGATATCATGCAAATTGGCTGAGCTATCCGAATTTTCGCGGACAATGTGATAGTATAGAATTATAATCGTCCCGACATCGCTTCGCAACAGCTTAGCTTCCTCTACCCAACAATCCGAAGATCTTATCTCAACTTTAGATCAATTAGATCGATAACACACCTTTGACAACCTCCACATTTGACAGTTTTGACAGTTCTGACAGTCTTGACAAGTGTCGTGACAAGCGCGTGCTAGCATGTAAGCAATTATTGTAACATGCTCTGTGTGTTTATGACTTTATGATGGCAAGCGAAGGTGGGTCAGGCTTGGATTTTGATGGGTGACCCGGGTGGAAGTAGGTTATGTGAAGGGGGTTTGCGGTTTTATGTGTGTGTATATTTAGACTACGACCTTATCATCAAACTTTGTAGCTTGGATTGATAAATCAGTTTTTTAATCGACTTCTAAAAAAGGAGGAGGTTCTCAATTCAAGGCATAACTCCGTCGCTTGCCAACCGATTTGGAAAATTCTTTTTTTGTTGGAAATGGTATTCTTTCCAAATGGTCCCACAGCCACCAAGTCGGGATCAGATGATGGAATCTTGGCGAAATCGAGGGAACTCTTCAAATTTTACATGAAAAAGTGTTGCGATTTTGGTATTTTCTACAACAAGTGAAGCATTTGCGTTTGACAAGAACCATTCTACCATCAGAGCTGATGATGAAGCCAAGAGTCATGGAACTCCATAATGAGACAATGTACCCTAGTCGTGTTTGGGCTTGATGTAATTGTAACGGTATGCACTTTCCATGTATATTAAGCACATGAGAAACATTAAAATGAAAAATAACTTTAGCTTCTGAAGTCGGTGACAAAAAAACTAAATCAATCAAACAAAGGTCACCGACTTCAGAAGCTAAAGTTATTTTTCACTTTTTTGTTTTTTTTTAATTATTATTAAAACGTATTTAAACTGGGTTACTAGGTTTGATTCCCAGCTGTTGGTCCTGGCTGTTATTTGTCCATCTTTGACAGTCGTTACAGGTAATCAGTGGCCCAAAAAGTCTGACACCAGTCTTACCAAGTGGTATCGTATTTCCCAGTATTAACTGGGTTGTGGAGGTCAGATAGGCAGTCGCTCCATGTAAAATACTGGTATTCAGCTACATTCGTTTATACTGGAAGCCGACCCCAACATAGTTGGGAAAAGGCTACGCAGATGATGACTAGGTTTGATTCCCAGATCGGAAAGGTGATACCTACGTTTTACAGTGAATTTTAAATATCATACAAGTGACTTGTCTCGTGGAATTTGAAAATAGACTGTAAGTCCTCTCTCATATGGTACATAATTGATGAAATTCTGATTGTTATTTACTGCCTCGTTCGTCTAGTAGTGCTGAGCTTGTCGCCCTAGGATCGATCATGTTATGTAGGTATAAATAAGGGGACATAACTGGTGAAATGAAGAAGTTACTATTCATTTACTCCTATTTGAGAAAAAAACAATCGTAATTTTGTATAGTGACATTTTTTCCCACCAAAACCCAAAGTCCCAATTTCAAACGTGAAAAGTAATTTCGAACTTAGAACACCACAGAGCAAGCGAGATAGCTACACCTTTCTTCGCGATTAGAAAGAGATGGGACACGTAGATGTCATAGGTGGACGCGTGAAATGGCGATATACAGATTGCATGCGTGCGAAAGAGATGGATATCGCAAAAAGGATAATACAGATTAGTGAAAATCACAGATTATTTTGGTGACAGAAGTGAATTTAGATTTGGTGAAAATCTATACCAATATTATTAAGCTGAAGAGTTTGTTTGAACGCGCCAATCTAAGGAACTACTGGTTCGAATTCTTTTTGTGTTGGATAGTCCATTTATCGAGGAAGACTTTAGGCTATATAACATCACGCTACAACCATTAGGAACGGAGCATGAATGAAAAATGTTGCAAAAACGGGGATTTTTTTTTTTCCTTCAGTTTTTCTCTCTTAAGTGACGCACTACATAATAACCGAAAAGTTCGGAAAAGACGTTGTGTTGGAAGACCTCCCACTAGGTGGAGTGATGACCTGGTGAAGGTTGCGGGAATCCGCTGGATGCGAGTCTCACGGGACCGCTCAATATGGCGACACTTGGGGAAGGCCTATATGTCCAGCAGTGGACGTCTTTCGACTGAAATGATGATGATGATGTTATAACCTAAGCCTGTAATGGAGATCAGTTGACTTGGTATAGGCTTGTGATGCGGAGGAATGAGGAAACGTGACTAAATACTAACAGCCGCTCGGGCCGATCTTTACGTTAAGCCGTGCTTGCCTAGGTTGGTCTGTGGATGGGTGAACCCTTACATATCGAGTTTCCTCCGTGCCTCGGAAAGCACGTTAAGCTGTTGGTCCCGGCTGTCATTTGTAGATCTTTGACAGTCGTTACAGGTAGTCAGTGGCCCAAAAAGTCTGACAACCAGTCTTACTAAGTGGTATCGTATTACCCAGTATTAACTGGGTTGTGGAGGTCAGATAGGCAGTCGCTCCATGTAAAATACTGGTATTCAGCTGCATCCGGTTAGACTGGAAGCCGACCCCAACATAGTTGAGAAATGGCTAGGCAGATGATGATATTTTTTCTTGGATGTGTGTGTGTATTTGAGTATTTTAAGAGTAACACTATAATACAAAAAAAAATGTGATATTTATTTTGCCCACTCCCTAGAGAAATTTTTAAACTTTCTAGGGCATATATATATATTTTAATTTTATGGTCATATCTAAGCCATATTAATCACACATCTAAATTCTCAGTTTTGATGTCTGATTATGAAATGTGTGAATAAGAAAAATTGTGAAAGCCCTCTTAAATCAATATTTTTATGTGAGTAAAACCAGTAATTTACAGCTGTTGAATGTAAAACATATCATATTCGTATTCATAACAAAGCTGCTGTATTTATAACAACAGACAAAAACAAACATTCATGCCCCTAACCCCAAATACCGGCGCGTGCCGAAGTAAGGCGCTCCCTAAATCCGTTCGCCACTGTAACAGTCTCTAGGAACGCCCCCAAATTACGGTACGGGACCCGTTCTGTAGTATCAGTACAGTAGTTTTAGACACAAGTTAAACTGATAACCCATGTAGTCAATTTGTTAGTAATCTAATTAAAGCAAATAGAAATAAAATGATATTTAAAAATTAAAATAAAAAAATAAAAAACAAAAAAAGTTTTTTTTTTTTAATTAATTTCATTTCTTTTTTCTCTCCTCTGACTAACTGCTTAATTGGTTTAGTGATGTCCTGGGTTCGATTCCCGAGACGACATTGGATTTTTCTATCAGTAATTTAATTTATCAGTGGCAGCAACGGAGTCTGAATATATGCCCAGTTGATGGCAATAGGCTCGACCCATATGGGACTTAAATATAACTTGCGAAATGTGGTTGCACTATTAGGTATTATATTATTTTTAGGTAAAGTAAACTAAATTCCAAATTCTCAGTTTTCAATGAGGTCTGGACAATTTTTTTCTTTATTAATAGGTACTTGTATCTGTATAATAAAACAAAAAAAAAAATCTTTTAAAACAAAAAAATCTCTGTACATTTCCTAAATATAGGTGGTTTCCCAAAAAAAAAGATTTACAAAAAAAAAATGTTATTCCACTTTCAACACATCTTTAACACCCTTTCGAAATAAACCAAACAATTACAAATTGTAGACATCGCAAGCGCCGTATTTCCTTTCAAAACACATTCCGAACACTTTTGTATACAAAACTCCTTTTCCTACTTAAAAACAAAAAAGAAACTTCAAAAAGGCGCTTCATTTCAGCACTCAAGCGCAATCAAAGTACTTCAGATCTATGATAGTACAAATTAAGCGAATCTTCGACAATCTACACTTACTCTTTGACAGCCAAACTTCAAGAGAGAAAGAGAGGACAATACTACAGAATGTAAATGAAAAAGCGAGAAAGAACGTCCCGTTTAGACCACCCAAGTCGACGCTTGGCATCCGACAAACTATTCAACTCCGCCATTATAATCTTGATAGTTTTTTCTTTTTAATTATATTTTTTACGTTGTTTATTTTAATAAGCGAATTTTGATGTGCAATCAAAAGTCACAATTGGTTTAGCAAAGTCCGGGTATGATTCCGGTTTGGGGTTTGTTAGTTTTTCGTGGTAATTATTCTTCTTAATTGAGATGTTTTTGTTAGTCCAATATTTTAGGTGAAAATACTGTTGATCAAGCCATAACGTTGACATTTTAATAAATTTTCAAAGTGTAAAAAAGAGAATAAATTATTTAAAGGTAGGTAAAAAAAAAACAATTCGGAGTTTTTTGGTCTAGATAACGAATAATTTTTAATATCGTTAAGTAATGTTTTATTTGTCCACATATTGATGAAAATAATGGAAAAAAAACTGGTATTCAGCTGCATCCGGTTAGACTGGAAGCAGATAGTGATATTAATGAAAATAATGGCGGGAAAATCTTTTGATTTGATTAGTATTAGTCATTGACCGATAATCGCATAAGGGTCTAATTAAGTATATCATATAATCATATGATATCATTTAATGAATTCTAAGTAACAGTGGCGAAGGGTGAAAAAAGAGTCAGGGTAAGCCGAGAAAAAAAAAAGAATGATTTTTTTTTACTTGACTTTTTGATGTTTGTTTTGACCTCATTTTCATTATCAGCGACCCCAAAAACCACGAAAACGACACCCATGAAGAAAAAACTGAAATTTTTCATCGGCGCCATCTTGGATTTTTATTTTGACCTCATTTTCATTATCAGCTACCCCAAAAACCACGAAAACGACACCCATGAAGAGAAAACCGAAATTTTTCGTCGGCGCCATCTTTGATTTTCATTTTGACCTCTTTTTTATTATCAGCGACCCCAAAAACCACGAAAACGACACCCATGAAGAAAAAACTGAAATTTTTCATCGGCGCCATCTTTGATTTTCATTTTGACTTCTTTTTTAACCGACTTCTAAAAAAGGAGGAGGTTCTCAATTCGGATGTTTCTATTTTTTTTTTTTTTTTTTGTTTTTTTTTTTTTTTATGTTTGTTCGGGCATAACTCCGTCGTTTGCCAACCGATTTGGAAAATTCTTTTTTTGTTGGAAAGGGTATTCTTTCCAAATGGTCCCATAGCCACCAAGTCGGGATCTGATGATGGAATCTTGGCGAAATCGAGGGAACTCTTCGAGGGAAAATGTGTTGCGATTTTGGTATTTTCTACAACAAGTGAAGCATTTGCGTTTGATAAGAACCATTCTACCATCAGATCTGATGATGAAGCCAAGAGTCACGGAACTCCATAATGAGACAATGTACCCTAGTCGTGTTTGGGCTTGATGTAATTGTAACGGTATGCACTTTTCATGTATATCAAGCACATGATAACCACTAAAAAGTGAAAAATAAAAACTTTTTTGCAAAAAATAAAACCGACTTCAAAAAAAAAACAAAAAAGTGAAAAATAACTTTAGCTTCTGAAGTCGGTGACAGAAAAACTAAATCAATCAAACAAAGGTCACCGACTTCAGAAGCTAAAGTTATTTTTCACTTTTTTGTTTTTTTTTTGAAGTCGGTTTTATTTTTTGCAAAAAAGTTTTTTTATTATCAGCGACCCCAAAAACCACGAAAACGACACCCATGAAGAAAAAACTGAAATTTTTCATCGGCGCCATCTTGGATTTCCATTTTGACCTCATTTTCATTATCAGCGACCCCAAAAACCACGAAAACGGCACCCATGAAGAAAAAACTGAAATTTTTCATCGGCGCCATCTTGGATTTTCATTTTGACCTCATTTTCATTATCAGCGACCCCAAAAACCTCGAAAACGACACCCATGAAGAAAAAACCGAAATTTATCGTCGGCGCCATCTTGGATTTTCATTTTGACCTCATTTTCATTATCAGCGACCTCAAATACCTACCACGAAAACAACACCCATGAAGAAACAACCAAAAAATGTCATTTTGTATTTTCATTTTGACCTAATTTTCATTATCAGCGACCCCAAAAATAATGAAATTGGCATGGTGAAAAAAAAAAAATATATAGAATAAAATGCAGTGCGGTACCATAGGAAAACAATAAAAGTGAACAACAAAATAAACATCCAAATAAATAACCAAATACGAAATCCACCAATACTAATACTATCTCGTTCTTCCCCTATCATACTTTCTTTTTCTGCCCCTGTCGTAAAACTCGATAAAATTCGGCTGCACAAAATAATGTCATTCATCAAGCATGAATGATGTCCGATTCTTTACGAAATTCAACGAGCGATAACGATTTCGTTCCATCTCGCTCACGCGCACGCATTTTCTATTACTTTCTCTATGAATAACTCGGTTTGCTTCGGCTTACCAGAGCCCTAATATGGCGGGCTGGCTAGTGACGTCATGACGTTTATTTTGCTTAGAAATTATACTGCCAAAAAGCCGATAGCGCCTGCGGGTTATTTTATAGCAAAATGTTATTGAAGGGTAATTTTTCTTTTATTAAATGCGAGTAGGCGTTTGGTGATGCTTGTAAGAAGTAGTGATTATGCAATTTTTCAATTACGGTAGGTAGAGAGTGGTTGTATTCTAAACTTCTGAAGGTAAGCCGGTGGGAATTGAGTTGTTAGGAGCCTGCGCCACTGCTAAGTAATGAGTTTTGAACATGAGAGCACCATTCATTTGACGACCTGATTGGCGTAATGGTAGTGACGCGGCCTTACGTTCTTAGGGTCCTGGGTTCGAATCCCGGTAGGAGCAAATGTTTGTGTGATGAGCACGGACATTTGTTTCCGAGTCATGGATGTTTATATGTA
The DNA here is from genome assembly GCA_950022955.1 of Xestia ashworthii. Classification (NCBI taxonomy): domain Eukaryota; kingdom Metazoa; phylum Arthropoda; class Insecta; order Lepidoptera; family Noctuidae; genus Xestia; species Xestia ashworthii. Next base: position 2,999,526 of record OX465575.1, read on the forward strand.
TAATAAGTATGTATTTACAAACAAAAAAGTAGGTATATATGTAGTATATCAACTATCTAGTGTCCACGACACAAGCTTTGCTTAGTGTGGCACTAGGTGGCGCTGTGTGTTAATGTCCAGCGATATTTATTATTATTATTATTTATTATTCATTGCAAGAAAATAAATAACTTCTCTACTTTGCTTCTACCTACAGGTACCTACATAATAATCTTAATGATACGCATTAAAAAGTTCCACAAATTACTTTTGCTGTTATTTCAATTAATCATATTATTATTTGCAAATCATTATTATTTACACTTATTGCAGAAATCAAGTTTTTAACCCGTATACCTGCCTGTCGGTTATCTTTTCACACCTGCTGAACGAATTTCAATGACATTTGGCACATAGGTAGACCATGAAAGATTTATCAACTTATATACTAAACCCCGGGAAATTAACACACAAACCTACTATTGGTAGTGTTTTCCCTCGTGATACAACCTCCAAAAGGGCAAATCCACCGGTAAAAGCTAGTCTACACTAATATTATAAAGAGGAAAAATTAAGTAATATTGTAAATAACGAATAAACTTAAAAACTACTGGACCGATTTGAAAAATTCTTTCAGCAGTGGATAACTACATTATCAGCGAGTAACATATTATGCTATATTTTATCCCCGTACTCGAACGGGAACTACGCGGGTGAAACCGCATCACGTGCGCTAGTAACTAATTAAATTCATCTGTCAGTGACGATTATTAACGTAATTTCAGAATCATTGAGTCTCTTGACTTTTACTGGATGATAGTAAATGAAGACGAAAACAATTATGAATAAATGATTAGTCACTCGATTTACCTCAAGTATCAAGTGAGTAGGTCGCAGTAATTCGGTTGTAATAGTCTAGAGGTTTGCACCAATACATTTTTTGATCTCAACCAATGATTGTACTTGTACTGAACGATTTAGTATGGAAATGTACGGGAGGAAAGTTTGTGCGGGCACGTTGACTTTGGCAGGTGAAAACGAAATAGGTACACTGAGCTTTTGACTTAGGTTTTAGTGATACTATTTTTATAAAAAGCGTAATTCGTAGGTAGTATTTTAATTCACATATTAATAGAGACTGTTGAAGAAACTATGGACAATTTAGAAATTTCGTTCTGGCTAATAAGTGGCATTTAATATAAATTGTATGTGGAATGTGGCATAAAAGCACTGGCTGGCACGACATACGCAATGTGGCTATTTGTTAAGTCTTGATTAAATCACACGTTACTTTTACGCGAGGGTGGTAGCCTTCGTCTCATTCTACTTGAGGTCGGCGCAACACGTTTTCTCATTCCATTCTCCCCTGTCAGACGTCACGGCATCATTTACTCCTTTCTCTTTCATGTCATTCTTCACACAATCCATCGTTATTTTCTTAGGCCTTCTTCTCCCTATTTAAGATTAAATTTTCTTTAATTTTGCTTACAAAAACAAAATCCTCTTGTCCTAAAAATAAACGTCGCGTACCCGCTCCAACTCTGCCCCCGTGTGTTTCCACCCACAAATGTTTGCTTAGCGCCTCTTTAGTACATTTTTAATCCAAAGTATATTATTGATAAATAATCGATTGATGTGGATGCTGAGTGGTCCATCAGCAGTTAATGGGATGCATCCGCTAAACATTAAATTGTTTGTGATTATTAAGTAGTATTCGGTAAATAGAGTAGATTTTCTCTTGTTCTGAGTATTAAGGGGTAAGTAATTCGATGGGGAAATTTTAATTACGTGGCAAAGTGTTCTTAATTTATTCAATGTAATTAATTTGTGCATTGTTGACGGCATTAGACTTGACCCCTTGGCATGGGAGTAAAACATTACTCGCAAAATCCCAGAGATATTTGATGATATGATATGAATTATCACATTACAAAACAAAAGTCCTCCGCTGCGTCTATCTGTCTTTCTGTTCGCGATAAACTCAGAAACTACTGCACCGATTTTCATACTGTTGTCACCAATGGATAGAGTGGTTCTCCAGGAAGGTTTTAGTATATAATTTGTACGCGGGCAAAACCGCGGGCATCAGGTAGTATGAAATAATTGGTATATCTGCTCTTCTACCTATTCGAATGTAATGTCCTGTTAAGTATTTTGTGTGTACGGTCGAACAAGCTTGATATTTAAACCGATTTTTGTGTGTGTGTATGTTTGTAATGAATAAACTCAAAAACTACTGAGCCGATTTCAAGAATTCTTTCACCATTGGAAAGCTACATTCACCCTGAGTAACATAGGCTACATTTTATCCCCCGGGAAGGGGAACTACGTGGGTGAAACCGCATGACACCTGCTAGTAAATAATAATAATTATATACAACTCTGAACTGAAAAAAAAACATTAGATATTTCGCGGGCTACCTTGGAGAACCCCCCTACTCGTAGCTACCGAGCTTGGTAGCTATATATGAAACTCTATTATAATTTTGGCTTTTTATCAAGAAAAAGAAGGAGATTTGACTAATGATTGCTACATAAGAAGAGCTACATAACAATGATATTCTATTAAAACGGTAACGATGATGGAATTTAAGAGGCAGTGGGCAGGGCACATTGCCCGCAGAACGTATGGCCGATAGGGCGGAAAAGTTCTGGAGCGACCGCGAACCGGAAGACAGAGGTTGCGTTGGAAGATCTCCCACTAGGTGGACCGATGACCTGGTGAAGGTTGCGAGGATCTGCTGAATGCGAGTCGCAAGGGACCGGTCAATGTGGCGACACTTGGGGGAGGCCTATGTCCAGCAGTGGACGTCTTTCGGCTGTAGACAAGACCAGCGTCAGACAGCATCACCTGTCTGGCATGAATGCTGAAATGGACCTTTTTGGTGCAGCCGTGAGGCACACAGTACATACTTTGTATTTTTGTCCTTTTTGCAACTTTTTTAATATTATTGTGTGTGTGCTTAATGTACTGACGTCAAAAAAACATTATTTTTTCTTTCTTACTGTACCTAATGATATTCATGATGGAGAAAACAAAATTGAATTGACATAAACAGATATACAGGGTGTAAACCACCTCATCACGAAGCCGTCAACCAAACATTCTGTACATCGAACTAAGTAAGTAACTTTACGCAAAAATGATCGCTGGGAAACGTCTTTTTTAGGGTTCCGTAGCCAAATGGCAAAAAACGGAACCCTTATAGTTTCGCCATGTCTGTCTGTCTGTCTGTCTGTCTGTCTGTCTGTCTGTCTGTCTGTCTGTCCGCGGATAATCTCAGTGACCGTTAGCACCAGAAAGCTGAAATTTGGTACCAATATGTATATCAATCATGCCGACAAAGTGCAAAAATAAAAATTTAAAAAAACATTTTTATTAGGGTACCTCCCCCAGACGTAAAGTGGGGAGCGATTTTTTTTTTAATTTTGACCCTGACGTGTGATATATTGTTGGATAGGTATTTAAAAATGAATAGGGGTTTTCTAAAATCATTTTTTGATAATATTAATATTTTAGGAAATAATCGCTCCGAAAGTCAAAAACAATGTGTCCCCCCCCCCTCTAACTTTTGAACCATAAGTTTAAAAAATATGAAAAAAATCACAGAAGTAGACCTTTATATGAACTTTCTAGGAAAATTATTTTCAACTTGATGAGTTGAATAGTTTTTGAGTTATATAGCACTTTTAAAAAAAAACGCAAATGATAACTTTGTTTTTCATACAAATACTATGAAAAACAAAGTTATTTTTGCTGACGAAAAATGTTGGTATTTTTAATGGTCTGGGAAGCTACGGAACCCTACAGTGAGCGTGGCCCGACACGCTCTTGGCCGGTTTTTTTTGTGGTATCACTCAATGCAACGCACTTGAAAAATTGTGCTGATGGATTCAGATGGATGGATTGAATAGATCGGGGATCGTAGAGGTTTTTAAATCTTGCAATTAAAACAGGTATTAAAAAAAAAAACTTGTCAAAAAGTTGTAACTTTGACCCCCAATATCTCCGTAACTAGATGGTTCCCAGTATGTTGTAGAACAAAACAATGATCGCAGTGGCAGGGAGAACAAGTACCTTTCGGCTTCGTTAAGAGGTGTTTTACACCCTTTATTCTCATCTCAGAAAATGATGATGTTCTTATAAATAGATTATTATTATATTCATATGGGCCAATACCAATTGGATTATGGAGGTAGGTAGTGCGCTATGATTAATTATTCCATTATAATTTTGGCTTCATTACATCTAAGCGACTCAGTAAGTAATAATTTGCAGCTTCCTCATTATTAATGATTATATCATTTTATATCTTTAGGTATTCATCCATCTGTTTTTGTTCAAAATGATGAATCATACCACTAAATGATTTAAGACGAAACGATATACGATAGCATTAGTTGTAGTGATGACTGATCAGTGCGAAAATTAGCAAAAAAAACTACATTTTAATTGGGGATCACTATACTTAGATAATTATGACCGATGACCTGGTGAAGGTTGCGGGAATCCGTTGGATGTGAGTCGCACGGGACCGGTCAATGTGGCGACACTTGGGGGAGGCCTATATCCAGCAGTGGACGTCTTTCGGCTGAGATGATGATGATGATGGATAATTATAATATAGGAAACCAGCATGCCTGGTAGATATTTCTCGACGACATGTAAAGCCAATATGGAGAGCAGCGGTGGCCCAGTACCACCCAGGCAGGTACATTACTTTGTGTAATTTATTTCATCACCACTACTCTCAAAACGGTGAAGGAAAACATCGTGAGGAAACCGACATGTCCTAGAACCAAAAAGTTCGAAGACATGTGACATCTACCAACCCGCACTGGGCCAGCATGGTGGATTATAGCCGATAACCTCTCATAGAGAGAAGGCCTGTCCCAGCAGTGGCAACATAAATAGTCTGATGATGATGATGATGATGATGATGATGTACAGCCAAGTCAGAAGCCCAAGGGCCAACATAAAAACTCTGACACCAGCCCGGTTAGCATGTACCACCCAAGAAACGAGAGAGACTCAACAAATCTTTTGTTCATGTCATTGAATCGACAAAATGACAGATGAACAAGACACGACAGAGAGTCGACTCTCTGTCGTGTCTACGGTGGTTAGGTACTAACCACACGATATATAAGAAAATCAAAATATTATCAAAGCTAACTCTCCCGAACATTATTTAAACACAAACAGTTAATGATAACTATGAGTGATGTGGGGAACAGTAAGTAACCGCTAATGGGAACTTAAACATCCGTTTAAATACTTAGTGGCTTCTTAAACGAGGGTTCACTATTAATAATCTGAGTCATGGTTCTTTGAATGATGGTATGACTAATAGGTTTTAATCTCAGGTTTATTATTCGCACTTTCAAGTCAGAAAATCATCATCTGCCTAGCCTTTTACCAACTATGTTGAGGTCGGCTTCCACAATAATACGATACCCCGTGGTTGTCAGACTTGTAGGCCCCTGACTACTTGTAACAACTGTCAGAGACCCCCAAATGACAGCCGGGACCAATGGCTTAACGTGTTATGATCGATGCGAGCGTCTGTAACTATTTACTTACCTACGAGCTCTTCAAAGTCAGAGAATACTAGAAACTAATCGGCAGCCCGGCTGCCAAATTAAGTAAGAGGTTAATTTGTATCCCAGATTATAAATGGATTTTTTATTATTATAATAGAAGGTTTGATCGCGAAAGAACAATTCTATTTTCAGTCCAATCCCAATCACCAGCAACATCTCAGACTACGTTGCTGGTGATTGTATGTGTGCGATTAGTTGCAAAGTCTGTGGCTATGTAAAGTTCACAGCATCACAAGTCCTTGATATCGCCACTCCCTAATCACCACTCTAAGCACAATCACCACAGTTTGGTCTGCGTGTGCGATTAGATGTGGAGTCTGTCGCTATGTAAAATTCACAGCATCACAAGTCCTTAACTTCACCACTCAGTAATCACCACTCCAAGCACAATCACCACAGTTTGGTCTGCGTGTGCGATTGGTTGTCGAGTCTGTCGCTATATAAAGTTTATTATTGTTATTAATACTGGTCGTTTATTGCTTCTGGACGATTACTGTGCTGGCGAAGCGGGGTAATAATGTGGATAAGGCCTGAGTGAGCTGTTTTAATTTTTTCTTTGTTTGATGAATATTTAGTCCTTTTGTTACTTGGTTTAAAATTCGCGAGGAGACCCTGGGACCACCAAGATCCCTTGCGGATGTCCCGAGTAGACCTAGCTTGATCTGCTACTGGAGGGAGGTGGGCTGGTTGGAGTAACGGCCACCATGTCTCACGCACAATGGTCCACTTTAAGGACTAAGTGCGGAAAACAAAACCCCATGATAGATAGATACTTGGTTTAAATTTATTCTAAACAATTCGGAAGTATCGAGCTATCTTAATCGATAACAAATAAAAGATATTTTGGTTTGAATAATAAGTTGTTACTTACACTATCTCCAAATTAAGCAAATGTCACTAATTTCTGAGTGTAAAACTGTGAATGCTTGCAAAAATTGAAACCACTATGTTCAATTAGTTAACATCATTTCCACGCGTTATTTTTTGTTAATTTGTGTACGCACAAAATGATTAACAGCACATTACATTTAAAAAAAAGTGCTTGCCATTAATATTCTTATATTAACTTTGTCAGTAGGCAACACTTTAATAAGCTTATTTCAATGTCTACATGCGGATTAGTCGAAAATAGAAGCGTCTTTTTTCACAAAAATTCCATTAAGATTTCCATACTAACTTAGCCGGTCGCATCCTTACTACTCCATCGCTGCGCACGCGGCGACCGCATCGTGTGTGGTCCGCTACGGCTCGGAGTATGCTCTACTTGCGTTTTAGTTTTCACACGAATTTTATTCTATATTTGGAGGGAAATTTTAGTATTTTTCGAATAGGAATCTTGTTGGAATATTGTTTTAAAGGGGTGGTCTGATAGTTATGGATAAATGTTATATAAGGTCCCATTCAAATAAATGGACATAATTTTAGGAATTATTCAGACCACTAAACTAAAGGCAATGGTAAAAAATAAGACAAGAAAAATAAATCAGCTAACAAAAATACCTACACTAAAAATGTTGGTTACCCAATACATGAACACATCCAAGTCTTTGTATCTCAGTGTTTTTTTTGCTTAGAAATCTTTGGTTATACGTACTGAACGCTGTGTTAAAACATGTCTATCTATTTTAATGGGACTTTAGATACGGAGTAGCTTAAATATTATCATCTGCCTAGCAATTTCTCAACTATGTTGGGGTCGGCTTCCAGTCTAACCGGATGCAGCTGAATACCAGTATTTTACATGGAGCGACTGCCTATCTGACCTCCACAATCCAGTTAGTACTGGGTAATACGATACCCCTTGGTAAGACTGGTTGTCACACTTTTTGGGCTACTGACTACCTGTAACGACTGTCAAATATCTACAAATCACAGCCGAGACCAACGGCTGAACGTGCTTTTCGGAAACTCGGTATACAACCGATTACCCATCCATAGACCAACCTAGGCAAGCACGGCTTAACCTAAAGATCGACCCGAGCGGCTGTTATTATTTAGTCAAGAGCTCCTCCGCGACTAATAGACCTACAAGACATAAACAAATAAATAACGCTATAATCATCAAAACTTTAATAACGTCAAAATGATAGTGATTGCCTCGCAAATTGTTTTTTTTATTCATCATTACAACAGTTAAATTTATACCAAACATATAATTACTTTTCTGCACAAAAATAATAAGATCAGAAAATTAATCAGACGACTCTTAGGTAACTACATGAGTTTTAATCCTTTGTAACAAAAGGATGAAAAACACCTCTTAACGAAGCCGAAAGGCACTTGTTCTCCCCGTCATTGCGATCATTTTTTTGTTCTACACCATACCTGGGAACCTTCTAGTTACGAAGATATTGGGGGTCAAAGTTACAACTTTTTGACAAGTTACTTTTTCAAATAGGTACATGTTTTTATCGCAAGATTTTTACTTTTAATACCTCCACGAACCCCGTACTATTCAAGCCATCCAGCACAATGTTTTGAGTGCGTTACATTGAGTTATAACTTATACCACAAAACGTGATTTTTTATCAAAAAAAAAAGTGGTAACGCTGCAATAATTTTTGCGTACAGTTACTTAGTTTGATGTACAGAATGCTTGATTGACGGCTTCGTGATGAAGTGGTTTACACTCTGTATATGCTACTAAATAAAGCATAAAAGGATAGGCAGTGATTATGGTCTATTGGTCGCAAGCTCTACAGTGCTGAGCTATGGTCATGAGCTCGGTTCTCGGGACGGGCAATGTGGTAGAAAATTCTCAGTAGCAGAAGCGATTCGTGTCTGGAACTCAGGATTTGATAACATAAGCTGACTATCATACATATGAGACTTGTAGCTGATGAAACCTTATTTAAAAAGCTTTTATTTTACGAGTAACTTGCAATGTATGTAGTATGTGTGTTTGGGTCTTGGGTGGAATCTTGCTACTCAATTTTGACGCAGATATCTTCAACCGATTGAGCTAAAATTTTGTATGACACGTTTAGTTGGATGACAATACACGAAAAGTAATGTGACGTCATTCTAAATCCAATATGGCGGACCATTCAAGATGGCGGAATAGTTATTTTTAATGCATTTTTAAGTACAATATATGGGTATCAAATGAAAGGGCTTTTTGCGAGTAACTCGAAAAGTAATGTGACGTCATTCTAAATCCAATATGGCGGAACATCCAAGACAAGTTATTTTTTATGCACTTCTACAATATTTGTTTTTAAATTAAAATTAAGTTTAAGTATCAAGTAATAGGGGCCAGCCTATTGACATCAACAGGGCCCAAATCTAAACTCTGTGGATGTTACCGAGCTCCTGGAAAAACCCAATAATACTTTGCCTATTTTCATTGGAAAGAAGCTCCTCACCAATTAAAATGTTAACTTGTATTAAAAACCTTCGTAAAGTAATCATTGTTGCATTTTTAAGTTCTCCCGTAAACCATTTCGAACCCCTTTCCTTCAATTTTTAATTGTATTAACTCTAAAACAACCACCGACGCTACAGTTTTCAAATTATCACCAATTTACAGCTATTTGCTATTCGAAGCCGATGTTTACCGAACGCTCCCGATGTTTACCGAGCACGTCCGATGTTTGCCGATCATGATCGACTTAAGGAACACCATCAATATTTACAATTTTCATGTAATACTCCTACAAAGTTACATTTGCAGTTTCGTTCCCAACAAATTCCTTCAACCTTAGAACTTTCGAAACTGTAAACTTAATTTGGTATTGTAGTATGACGTTTCCAAATTTAAATTTACCGTTCGATTTGGAGATAGCTAGAACATTTTTTTAGTTTTGTTGAGTTGTACAGCCGCATTTAGTAAGTTTGTTTTGTGTCAATATTAGGTTAAGTTATGACCATGCATTGTAATGCTGATTATGACTCTTAGGGAGGTGAAAACGTGAACTAATATTTGTGTGCACTATTAAATGTAGTTCACGATGTAGTTTTAGAAAGTTTTGGGAGAATAAGGGCAGACGAGCATAAAAATAGGTCGTATTCCACCTTGCATTTAAAATTCTGTATTCAAAAAGTTGGCAAGCTCGCCAATATCTGTCAATTATTTACCTGTTATAATGATTAATTTTGCAATATTACTGTATAAAAATAAGAAAAATAATGAAAACCTCAAACGGCGCAAAAGCAATGAATGTGTTTGAGCCGTTTGGGGTTAAAACACTAGGGCCATGGGGTCTGAGTGGCCACCTAGTATAGGCTTGTTTCCACCATCAATAAATTGCAAATCTATTTAGTCCGTCAATTAGAGTATTGGAAAATAATGGACACATATTTTTTGTTTTTGTAAATCAACGAATATTGACAAAATCAAAATCAAAATCAAAATCAAAGCATTTATTTCAAGTAGGCCAATAACAGGCACTTTTGAATTGTCGAAACAAAGATGAAAATTAAATGTAGCTACAGTCCCAGTCACAAGACATAAAAACTGTGAAAGTACTGTAGTTGCCCATTCCCTAGCGTAGATCTCTATGGAGAAGAACGGGCAAGAAACTCCATGGACACTCTTTTAAATCAAAATATTGTTACAAAATCTTGGTTACATCATTCATGTTGAGATGGTATATTATGTGAGAACAATGTAGCAAGATGTGCACGTTAAAAGTGTCCATAGCAAAACAAAAATAAAATACAACTCAAAAACAAAATAATTCAAATAAACCATGGCGACTAAGAGATGACCAGTCACAACTGACAGCGCCCGTTCACGCACATGACGCATGGATCAGCACCATTCAGCTCAACCATTTTGAAGGGAACTAAATGGTCCGACACACGCGCCACCATCAGCGAGACATTTGAGTGAGCATGACATACTCTCAACCGCCAGGGCACATTCAAGTCAAGAACTGCCGTAGGTTTCCAGTGAATGATAGCTTACTAGTACATAGTACTCACACAATATGGGCTATGCGATTATATAATACTAACATTGAATCTATACAATGCAAAGTTAGTTAAGTACAATCTTCAGCAGCTCCAACTATACCATATAATGCTATCAATTTTTGCGCCCCTGTCCATGTGGAGCAGGACCAGCATTAAGCCAAGCATTTTTATCAGCGATATAATCGCTCAACTTGTAATATGCTTTTTTACATAGTGTGCGTTTAATGCATGTTTTAAATTTCGTCTCATTCAGTTCAAGAATACTTTGTGGAATTTTATTATAGCATCTCAAACAGTACCCCATGAAAGATGAGTCTACTTTAGCGAGTCTAAAGCCTGGCTGAACTAATTCGTCCCTATTTCTAGTACTGTAATTATGTCTGTCACCTCTTTTACCAAAAAGATGCAAATTTTTTCTAACGTACATTATGTTTTCGTAAATGTATTGACAATGTACCGTCATAATGCCAATATCCTTAAACAGTTCCCTTAGAGAATCGCGCCTACGAAGATTATATATAGCTCTGATGGCTCTTTTCTGCAGAATAAATATAGACTCAATATCTGCAGCCCGTCCCCATAGCAAAATACCGTAAGACATTATACTATGAAAGTAACTAAAATAGACCAGTCTAGCGGTATCTACATCAGTGAATTGACGGATTTTTCTAATGGCATATGCTGCTGAACTTAAGCGCCCCGCAAGCGATGTTAAATGAGAACCCCATTGTAGCCTTGAATCAAGCGTAAGCCCCAGGAAAACCGTTTTATCTACGAATTCAAGTTTCTCATTATTCAATAATATATCACAATCACTACCCTTAACATTCGGTAAAGCAAATCTTATGCATTTGGTTTTTTTTTCATTTAATACCAAATTGTTTGCTGTGAACCAATTTTGGACCTGAAGTAGGGCATTATTCACGTCATCTAAATTTTGTGCCCGTCTGTTTATCTTAAAAATTAAGGAAGTGTCATCAGCAAACAACACCATATTTTGAGGTTGGTTTTTCAATAAATAGGGTAGATCATTTATATATACTAGAAAGAGGAAAGGTCCCAATATTGAGCCTTGTGGAACCCCCATTTTTATTTTTAAACCCTGTGAATTAACACCATTTATCTGAACATGTTGTTGTCTATCATTCAAATATGATCTTACCAAACTAAGTGCAAGTTTACCCAGTCCGTAATGCTCAAGTTTCAAAAGTAATGTGTCGTGATTTACGCAATCAAACGCTTTGGAGAGATCACAAAAAATTCCTATGGCATCTTGGGACTCTTCCCACGCAGTAAATATGTGCTTTAATAAGGTTACACCGGCGTCAGTTGTACAACGTCCCTTGGTGAAACCATACTGTTGATCATGTAAGATTCTGTTGGTGTTAAAATGATAGAGCATTTGATCAAGCATTACTTTTTCAAAAACCTTGCTAAAAACTGGCAACACGGATACAGGTCTATAATTGTTAGTATCTTTACTGTCCCCGGATTTGAAAAGAGGTATGACTTTACTGTATTTCATTAAATCAGGGAAAACTCCTTGGTCTACACATAGATTAAAAATTAAAGCTAAGTATGGGGCTATTGTCTCAAGTATGGATGTACAAACTTTGATAGACATTCCCCATAGATCTTCGGTCAGTTTGATTTTTATTTGCCGGAAAGCTTTAATAACTACCATAGGGTTAATGTGTTTAAATTTGAATTCAGCCAGGCAGCCAGACACATTCGCCTTTAATAAACCCATTGAGACTTCAGGAGAGGAATTTAGAGCCTCCGTAGTTTTTAATGGTATTTCTGTAAAGAAATTTACAAATTCTTGAGCTACTTCCTGATTAGAGCTTTTAGGACCACTTGCTGTATCTAATGTGTAGCTAGTGTTACGTATTTTCTTCCTGTTAGTCTCGTTATTTATGACTTTCCAAACTGTCTTTATTTTATTTTCTGCTGTTTTGATCTTGTTGCTAATGTGCAGGGCTTTAGCAACCTTGCATGTATTTCTAAAAATTGTTGAATACTTAGCAACATACTTGTTAAAAGTTTCAGTGTTAATAAAAGGCTTAAGGCCATAAAGCTCAAATAGTCTTTCCCTACTTTTTCTGATGCCTCTAGTTGCCCAATCGCTAAATATGAATTTAGGGCAAATACTTTTTGTCTTCTTTTCAAAAGTTTTGTTGAATTCCGTGTGAACTATTGAAAAGAAACGATTATAAAATTGATTTATATTAATATCGTCATGGCTCATAACACTTAACTTGTTCTGTAGGGAAATATTAAACCTATTTAATTTGCTAGAAGTTATAGGTCTAAATTTAATCTGTACTTTTTGCAATGGTGTATTACACCTATAAGTTACAGTTTGTCCGCTATGGTCAGACGGCAAACAATTTACTATGGCTTTATCTAAGTAATCACAATCGCAGAAAACATTATCTATACAAGAAGCAGAAGATGTTGTGATTCTAGTAGGTTCAACAAAAACGTTAGTCAGGTCAAATGACTTAAAAAGATTTAATAACCGACCACTATTTGAATGTTCTTCTAAAATATTGATATTGAAATCACCACAAATTATTGTAGATTTATTACTGGCTGCAAGTTTTGCCAGGACATCTTCCATTATTGATTCAAATATGGAAAAGTTTTGATAGTTTGGGGGTCTGTACACACACACAATTACATGCTTATCTAGCTCAACACAGGACAGTTCGACGCAATGTTCAACCGAGAGACCTACTATGTCATTACGTTGCTTATATTTAAAACTATTTTTAATTAATATTAGGGAACCTCCACGAAGCATAGTTTTACGATTAAAGCAGCTAACCACCATATAGTTCTCATAATTAATAAGCATTTGGTAATCCTTTAGCCAATGTTCAGTAAAACAAATAATGTCAAACTTACTACTTTCTAAAAACAATTCAATTTCTAATAATTTTGAAGAAATGCCTTGGATATTTTGGTGGAATAATTTTAAGGTGTTCTGCTGAGGCCCTTTTTTACTAACTAATTGAGTGCAAGAAGATACCTTGCTGTTGGTAGGATTAACAAAAATATTGTTAATGGTACCTTCTGTTGTCTCACTTTCTAGTTTAAATTTTTATTTGAAGTGAGGCCGGAGACTCCTGTGCCATCCTCAGACGATATGACCCTATCACTAGTAAACCCTAATTGAGAATTTTCCACGGTGACAGATGGATCCTCCTCAGTACAATGTTTGTAAATATTTATAGCACTAGTGCTATATTCATTTGTGCCTGTCACCTGTACATTAGTAGAATTACTAATCGTCGCAGTGTTAATAATATAACTAAACTTAGACATACTATTTATGTCTGTGTGAATACTATAAGCTAATAGCCGAGCTATTTTGTGTCTACATACAATAGGTAGATACACCTTACCCCGTGTCGACTTAAGATTACCAACTATAGTGTTGATATCCAGATACATAAGCCTGTCACTATAGTGACCTACTAAAAAATGTACATGTTTATTCAACATATGTATATAATCGTTTTTCCTACTACTTAAATTTTCAAAATATGGAAAAGCACACAATATGATTTTATTACATCTTAACTTTAGCAACTCAGAAACACAGTCGGTGATATCTTCCTTTTTTACATTAGAACTATTACCAACACATAGAGTAATGGTAGTGTTAAGATAACAATCATTTTTTATTACTGATGCCATTACTTGTTTGTAGCTTGACCCTGGCATGCAATAATTTTGGGTATAGTAACTCAGGTTATTACTGATCAATTTACCTAGCCCTCTACCCATACTATCAGAAAACATAACTGAATGATGACAATCATTACAATCAGGTGAAACAAAATGACTAATCTCAGGCTGTACTACTTGTGAATCATGGTTTTGATGAATGATGAAGTTCTGAGCACTCACAGCTTGGGACGGGTCCTCCGTTGCCTCAGGCTGGAGGGCATCAAGACTGGGTTCATTCCGACAAGTACAATGAGTGTTGCTGAGAGTCAGCAAGTCCACTTTGTCAACCAACTCATTTGTGACAAGAATATGCTCCTTAATTTGTTTTTTAGAGCTTTCATATTTATTATACAAAGATTTTAGTGACTCATTCAGTGCCTCAATTTCTGATTGTAAGCGCTGAGTGTCTATTTCATAAATACTTGTACTGTCTTCTAACTTAATTTGATAGTTATTTAATCTATTAACAAGAGAAACACGTTCTTTCCTTAATTGAATATTTTTGGAATAGTGCTTTTGTTGTTTCTTGTGTTTATGACATTTTTTAATTATTTTATTCAATCTTGCATATTTCTTAATTTTATTTTTACTTACTTTATGGTATGAATTATGTTTCAGTAAGGAGTCCTCTGTAAGGTCTATTGTTATGAGGGAATGAGGGTTACAATTTGTATTTACTAGTTCGTTGTACAAATGATCAGTTTCCATAACCTGAGTACGATCCTGTTCCTTTTTTAAATTTAAAAGTTTAACATTAGCATGGACTAATTCCTCCTCTAGGTCCCTAATTTTACACAAAGCCTCCTCATATAAGTTGCTGCAGCTGTGGAACCCAACCGTGACCACCCTTAGTTGATCCCGCTCATTGACAACATTCAAGTAATCCTGATGAAGGTCTACTAGCTCCCTTTTTAAGCTGGAGTTTTTGCTGTTAATATTAATGACCTCCTCCTCACTGTCTTCTCTCTCCTGCAATAGCTGTTGGCATTGGAGTTTTGAGTCCTTTAGTTCTTGGAGGGCCGTTCTCAATTTAAGCTCCATATCCTGAGCAGTAGCCTTACGGGTCATCACAGGCATGGTTTCCGGATTGGTTTCTGAAAATTGGAAATAAGGAAACGGTGAGAACTAATAGGATAGACCAATTAAGAAAATTTAGAGATGAAAGGGGGAAAAACAGGAAAATAAAAAATAAAAAAAGTTTGCTTTGCTAAAAGAAATGAGGTAGGCTGCTGTATTAGATTAACAAGATTGATATTAGCCGACTGAATTAACAATTTAATTGCATTAATAAGAAGTTTAATATCTTATGATTTTACTTTTTCCTAACGTGGGTAGATAGATTAGAATAAAATCTTATGATTTTCTAAATATTATTAAATGTAGTTAAGTAATAATTAAATTGTAACGAACACAAGGACTTAATAAGGACATATTATGTGTGAAGTAGGGTTTGAAGTGAATGTTCTTGTCTGGGCAAGTGTTTTCGTCCTCGATTTTGCTTCCACAATTGTCAAGCAAAATGAGACGTAGCCGGTGTGTGTACGGGAAGTTGCTCAGAGCTCTGAGCAGTGTTTAAGTGATGTTTAGTATGTAAATAATACACCAATAATAGGTAAATTAAAACGGAATACTCCCCCGGTTCGAAGAATTCAAATTCACAGTCCAATAGTTGACAGCCGGTACTTGATTTATCGAATTATCGATTGTGGCGAGTTATCACAATATAAACACGTCACGAACACTACGTGTGTCACTTTATACATTGATTCTACTATAAAGAATAGATTTAAAACAAACTAAACACAATAAATCAATTATTTTAAAATAAATTAACTACGAGGCCGTTTTTTCACGACCTGTCGCCAGTGTTGCCAGCGCGCAAAAAAAAACAGACAAAGATAAACCGCATCAAAACTCGGGAGTGGGGGCTCGTGACGTCACTGTTCGGTATCAACTCACTAAGAATGATACCGAACAGTGACGTATTGGGAATTTTAAAAGCGTCGTATCTTCGTCAATTTTGGTTTATGTGACAAAAGAAAAAATACGGCTCACATATTTTTTGATAAGTAATCTAAGTGACGGACTAATTAGATTTTTTCAGTTAACAAGCCTATTGCGGGAAATCGCCAAACGGTTGGTAGATTCCTCACGTGACCAGAGGGCGGGCCTATTTTTTGACCAAAGAATCAGCATTGCCATCCAACGTGGCAATGCTGCCAGCCTTCTGGGCACTTTTTCTGTTGGCAGCAATGTGGACGAATTTTTCGATGCCCTGTAACCCTTTTTGATACTTGTACATATTTTTATTTCTATTATAGTGTTAGTGTGTATATATTGTAAATAATTATCAGAACATTAAAGGATCAGATGCATAGAAAAATGGCTAATTATAGAGCTGAATATTGATTATGAAATGCAATAATTAATATCGTGACACCAAATTTAATAATCTATTTTAGATGAAACAAACTATGGGAAACTTTCCAAATGCGTTTTCTACATCTAAACGGTTACAATATAAAATTCAGTATTTTAGTTGCAATTCACTATTTTTTTCATGAGTCATTTATTTTTTAACAAAAAACATTGTGTAGAAAAACTTAAAATTAAATTAATAAGGATTCGATAGTAATAACAAATATAAAAAAAAAAAACAATTAAACTAATAATAGCTCTTTTTTACTTACAAAAATAAAATTATTGGTCCGATAAATTAAAAAATAATAATAATATGTCAAGATGAAAATACCAATAGCTGCTTTTTACAATGTAATAAAATTAATACTCAAAAAAAAAAAAAAAACTGTCAAAACAAAAATTATAATGCCAAAAGATGAAAATAATAATAGCTCCTTTTTACAATAATAAAATTAATAGTCACCTAATTACATAAAAAATATAATGGGAAAGATTAAGGCAATAACATTATGGTACAAGTGTGTAATGTTGGTGATTACCGCTGAGGCGCCATTGAGGTCTTAAGAGAGCCGAGGACGGTAATCATCAACACACACGTGTATCATACGACGTTTTTCAACACACTTGAGAATAAAATAATACTAAAAATAACTATAATTTCAACAGTGAAAACGAGTTGTGAATTTTTTTCGCAATGGCGGGAATAATTAATCAGTTTTCCTATGCGCGCGCATCTAACAATGGCGATCGGCCATAGACTAAAAGAATGAGGTTTCTTTTTTTTGGCTTTTCGCGGGTAGCGTTTTAGCCACGTACGAAACGGGGAATTCAAAGTTTTATTTAATTTATTTGTACTATTGAACACGATCTTATTTGTATCGAAACTTTTTTAAGAACAAAGCAATTCAACCAATAAAATAAAAAAAAAACCCTATAACTCACTTGTGAATAATAGCAATTAAAAAGTCACAGTTTGATTACAGGTGTCATTATGTGCCTAATTGCGGTGAAATTAGAGCCACTTTATGAGCAAGTGTGTTGAAAAAATAATAATAAAATTGAATAATAGCTAATATCGCATAAATACATGATTGTCATTTGTCAACTGATGAACTCAATACCGTAAAAGCCTAAAAAGCCTAAAAATACTGTAATTTGTGTTTGAATAAATTTGCACTGGTTATGCTTTTAAATTACAACGGCAACTTGTTTATTTATTTATTTATTTATTTATTTATTACACTATGGAAGACTTACAGCTATATAAAAACTTAACAAAAGAGAAAAAAAAAACATAGACAGCAGAAAGCCAATTACAAGTCCTCACGTATAGAAATAGACTAGAAATTATGTGAACACACGTCGGCACAATGTGTTAATTTAAAGTTAGTAAAGTCTATATCTAATAAACAACGACAGTTTTACATACAAAGGTTTAGAAAATGATTATAAAAAGTTTGCTTTGTTTATAGTAAAATATAAAGTTATTACAAAATAATTAATAAAATGGGTTAATAAGCTCAATTTGCAGTCTATTTGAAAAACTTGAGGCTCAAGCACCTTCTGGCTGATGTCACACTTGTTGTAAAAGGATCCAAATCATGCTGCTTACATATCATATTGAACTGCCTACTCACACGCACAATGTAACTGTTCTGCCTATAGTTCGTATATGTATGAGGTACACGTAAGGGCGGATTGAAACGAAATAATTTACCTGGTACATTAAAATTGAATTTTGATAATAGCTCGGGGCTGTCAATGTTATTATTAAATATTTTTAACAGAAACAAACAATCAGCAATCTCACGTCGGTTTTCGAGTGGTAATAGATGGTATTTTTTACAGAGTGCGAGATAATCAATTGACCGATACGGAATCTTTTGATGAAAACAAAGGAATTTAATAAATCGTTTTTGTATGTTTTCAATACGGTCGATGTACTTATGATAACGTGGGTTCCATATCTGAGATGCATACTCCAGCTGACTTCTAACGAAAGTGCAGTACAAAATTTTTAGCGTCTTGACATTTTTAAAGCACTTAGAAAGGCGCATTATAAATCCAAGCAGTTTAGAGGCTTTTTTAACGATGGCATCAATATGTGTTTCAAAAACTAGCTTATTGTCATGGTGAACTCCCAAGTCACGAATAGTGTCACACCTTGGCAAGGTTTGGCCCGACAAGGTATAAGTTGCGGTTAGGACTGCCCGTTTCCTAGTGTAAGTAATTACTGAGCACTTTGATGGATTTAAGTCGAGTTTGTTAACCCGACAGTACTCTTCAAGACGGTGTAGGTCAGCCTGAAGTGCTATCCCATCATCAAGCGACGAAATCTTGGCAAAGATTTTCATGTCATCGGCGAAACATAACAATTTAGATGATTTCAGGCACAAGTCGATGTCGTTCACATAGATCACAAATAATAAAGGACCGAGCAACGAGCCCTGAGGCACTCCACTTGGCACACATACCCAGCTGGACATATAATTATTGAGCACTACTGCTTGCGACCTATTGTCAATGTAAGATGAAAACCACCTCAGGAGGTCTCCACGAATTCCCACACGGAGAAAAAAATCTAGTTTCCTTAAACAGAATATTGTAAATTTGACTTGATTTTATTGTATTATATGTAACAACTATCACTTGTTTACACATTAATAGAAAATTCTGCTTCTTTACAACATCATTTCTCGTTCCTATTACCCACTTACCTAGTAACGTAGAAAACAAATTTTGTTTAGTAGGCAAAACCTACTTGTAGCCATCATTAGAGGACAGTGTAGAGTTTATCAGATATTTCAGTAGTGTCGAAACGCCCAATAATCTCTGTTTACTATGTGTAGTAATAAGAACACCAGATTTTTTATTACTCTTAATTATCATTTTAGCGGACTGAAATAATCAGCTATTTCTGTTTACTCTATGCAGTATTAGAGGATACCAGATTTTTGTTTGTTATAAAAATAATTGTTGTGGCATGCTTTATAGAGTATGTTATGTTTACTATACATATTGTAGAGTTTATCGGCTTATATTTGTGTTAAATATCATTATTGCGTTCTGAAACGATCAATAATTTCTGTTTACTATAAGCAGTATAGAGGATACGATTTTTTTATAGTGTTAAATGTCATTATTGCGGACTCAAATGATCAATAATTTCTATTTACTATATGCGGTATAGAGGACACTGATTTTTTGTTTCTGGTAAAAAGAATTACTGTGGCATGAAATAAACAGTATGTTCTGTTTATTATGCGCATTGTAGAGTTTGACAGGTGTTATATTTTAGTGTAATTAATCATTGTTGCGAACTGAAACATAATATATTGTCGAGTGAAGGGGATTACACCACCGAAACTAGCGCCACCCGTCATTTTATTCATTTACTCCTAAATCAGTTCAATTTGTAAAAATCTAATTCAGTACTTCGGTAGGAAAATACTACCAAGTATTTTCTTACTTAAGTAATACCGAAATAACGACATAATGACGGGTGGCGCTAGTTTCGGTGGTGTACCTAATCCCCATAAACAGAATTAGGTTCAACATCTTAGGTGAGTCTTCGCCGCAACGAAGGCGAAGACTTACCTACCTAAGGTGTTTAACATTATTCTGTTTGACTCGGCAGTATATTGGTTTAGTCCGCAATAATGATGTTTGTGATATAGAGGTGTGGTGGCCTGAAACATAGACAGAAAAATTAGAATCCTGAGTTATTACAAAGAATAAAAACAAACATTTTTTTTAAATTCGTTTTATTTTAAAATATACTTAACATAAATTATCGGCCGCACTTTTAGTGAGCGTATGGCACTTAAAATTACAGAGATCATTTTGGCTATAATTTTCAATTAAACCGAACTTTGGTAAACAATCAACTTCTACATCTAAAATGACGCACAAATTTATTATGCGGCGCACATTTACAGCAGATTACGCACTACTTATACGTACCAATCATATCACTAGAAGACACTTTCCATATAGGGTAACGCACTCTAAAATAATAATCACGTTTTTAGTATACTGTGTATACCTTTTACAGTAATCTAGCTATAATTGTAAGGATAATATTTTTGTGTTCACCAAAAATCTTTTCTTCCCCGAAAAATACTGATCATGCACCAAATAATACTGATCGTGCACCAAATATTAAAGTATCTCTGCCCCCATAATCGGGACTTAGGGCACCCCCCCGTTAGGTTAGTTAGGTTCCTTTAAACCCTGCACTCGGAAATAGGGGCCCCGCGAAGCGGGGCTCCGTCGACTACGCTTTAAGGAGAATATACAGTGTTTAATTGTTAAATAGATGCTCGTTATGACATATTTTAATTAACATATTTTGGTGCACATTCAGTATATTTGGTGGAACACAGGCAAAATTAGGTAAATGAAATGGGAATAAATTGAAGTACCTACTTTTAAATATCATCCTAATTGTAATACTCATCACATAATGATATATTAAGATATTGATGATTAATGTTTTCTCTTATCTTTTCTGAGATCTGTCTCAGACAAATAAAATGTAAAACCGGTTAAAAAAACTGTTTTTAGCAGTTTTTATATTTTATTTGATTTTATATTTGCGTTAAAACGTTATTGCGGTCTGAAACTCAATATACTGTCGAGTTAAACAGAATTAGTTTCAACATCTTAGGTGAGTCTTCGCTGCAACGAAAGCATGTTAGAATCAGTGCAAAATAAAAACGGGGTCGCACAAAGCGAAGCTCGAATGAGCAAATGAAGAACACCGAATTCGAGCACGGGATGCGAGCGTGGCTGCTTGACGGCGGGCGACATGCTTTTGTTGCGGCGAAGACTTACCTAACGTGTTTAACATTATTCTGTTTGACTCGGCAGTATATTGGTTTAGTCCGCAATAATCTGTTATCTGTTGAGCATAATCTAGAAGTGTAGAACTAGAGACCCTTTTATTTATATCTCCTTCCAGCAGATGCTTGATTATAATATTACAAACTTTTCTGCGGCCATTATTCGAGAGGAGGCCATTTTCTTGGTACATATGTAACAGTCATATGCCTTCTTGGGTGCTCTGCAGCAAATTCTTCAGTTTCTACAAAATTAATAAGTGATTTTAAATTATAAGCTTACTAAACCCACCGCATCCTCACATCCACACCGCAGTTACTTTACTTTTTGTAGATCAACATTTCCAAGTGACATCTGACAGCAAAACTTTATTTATTGTTATATATGTTGCCGTGTTAGTATATGTTAAGCAACGTTGCTCTAAAATCGATAACATTGTTAGAGAATGTTACCTCAACACGGCAACATAAAATAGCATCTGTTAACGTTGCCTGCAGAAGTTGAAGCGGGATGGACTCGATGAGTAACAATCAACAAATAGTACAAGGAACCACAAAAGTTACAGATAGTTACCTAATGTTATCGTGTTGCATTGTGTTGCTCCACAAAAGTTAACTGCGGTGTGGATGCTCGGTAAGTGGTAAAACCTGACCTAAAATAATTAAATGAATTGGTTTTTACTAAGTAGGTATTGATTTATAATACATACTGTGTATCTATTGTCTTCATTTGGCCAAAACTTATTGAATGTTTCAATGTCTATTGTCGAGGTTGAAGTGGTTGGGCTCATATAAATGTGTGTACATTATCCTGTACTACTGGCAATACTGCAGATTATACTTCTTTATTAATTGTAGATGCTTCTGGTTCTATAATATAAGTTATATCTTCGATTTCGGACAACTTATGACGCTCATTAAGAATATCTACACCACTAGTGCTACATCTTTCTTCCTGTAATAGAAAAAGAACTGTTAAATAAACATACACAAGTGGCTCCGTGAGCTGTAGACCTCGCAAACTCGATAATTATATGAAATCTCTCCGTAGATCACAATATTTCACGAGAATCGGTTGAAAATGCGACCTGTAGAGAACATCTGGACAGCCAGACAGCGGGACATACGAGAGAAAATTTGTCGAAGCTGAAACAAAGAGCTTCACTTCGTTCGGTCTTTACATAAACCACATTCTTCGCAGCAGAGTAGGAAAATAACTTACTTGCCATTTAACATCTAACTTACGTCACATTTTTTCCAAATACCTAGTTACCATTATTTACTTATGACGTGAGCCTAGTGGCTCGAAGAATCGGTAATGAAAATAAAACTATACTATCTTACCACGTACCTGTAAACAATTGGATAAGTCATTCCATTGTGCCAATTTTTTTATAAAACGCGCCCTATCGCCAACAGGCGTAATTAATTATTTTATAAGTTCTGCGTCGAGGAATCCCAATGTTCCCAAAGTTACTTTATTTTCCGAAAAAGAAAAATGTTTAATATAACCTAATAACAGTATAGGTACCTATTTCAGCACATAACAGATTGAGCACATACTTACGAGGACATTCGAGGGTCACTAAAATTGTGGCCAATGGCCATAGAAAAATACACAACATACTTATTAAACCATGTTTTGATATAAACACATAAAGTAAATCACCATTCACTATAATACGAGTAGACAAATAAATATCTAGCGTTTATGAAATTAGATAGAGTTACCGGCGAAACTAGCTACATAATCCTCCAAATCCCACGACTGCAGCAATTGCTTGATGTCTTCGTCCATTGTTCACAGTAATGTTAAAATTAATTAACAGAACAGTTTTTCGTTACAAGTAAATAATGTTCTGTTTAGTGTGCAATAATATTGTAATGTCAACATTTTTATTGTTGCTGGTACTACTCTTTATTGTTATCATTAAAAAGAGTATGTTAGACAACAGATACCGTTTCTAGTTATGAGTAAAATATTCCTAGTAATCAATAAATTTCGAGAAAGGAATTGGTATTAAAAATCCGCTAAAAGGTACGAGGAAATCTAGTACCTCTAAATGAATTACGTAAGGTGGACCTTACAGAACGATTTTGTAAACACAATTTTATTATTGGTGTGTTAAACTAGATGATGGTGAACAGAATAAATAAATATTGTAAACATCGCAATGATTAAAACGTGTTGTAAACTAAATGCATATTTTACTCTGTAACAATTAGATGATTACCAAAACGATATCAGAGTTTCCGTGTGCTAGAATATTTTAACTAGAATATTCTAGTGTTAATTAAAATATGACTTGCTGTTATAAAAAAAAAATCTGTTAGCCGTAGCTGAAACCTTTTATCCTACACCAGAATCATAACTACTATACAATCTGGTAATATTGTAAAATATTTTTTTCTCCGTGCATATAGTTTAGCTTCTTAATCAGGGTTTCATGGTCAATCCGATCAAACGCTTTGCTATAATCAGTGTAAACGACATCGACCTGCTTACCTTCATCCATAGCATCGGTAATGAAATCGTTAAATAAAATGAGATTTGAAGAGGTAGATCGCCCTCTCAAAAAACCGTGCTGAAATGAGCTGAATGAGTTAGAAAGGGCGGGATATAACTGGTTGTAGATAATTCGCTCAAATATTTTAGCAATAATGCACAGTTTAGAAATAGGCCTATAATTAGTAACTTCAGTTTTAGATCCCTTTTTGTGTACGGGTGTAATAAAGGTGGATTTCCACACACTGGGGACAACACCTTGAGACAAAGATTTGGAAAACAAAATAGAGATAGGTAAGGCAATGGAAGAAGCACATCCAATGAGAAATTTGGATGATATATTATCAGGGCCAGCACCTTTTGACGGATCCAGCTTGCGGAGTAAATCAGTAACAATGTCAATATTTACTTCTATATGACAAATATCAGACGGGGGTGGAACGGTGTCGGAGGAGGGAACAAAGGCTGAATTGGGATAATTAGTCGTGGTGGGGTCAAGAAAGGTTGATAGAAAATAAGAGGAAAAGGCCTCACAAATGCGATCACCGGTGAGCAATAATTCATCATTGTAGTTCAGTGTATTAGGAATAGTATTCGTTTTGTAGCGATTTTGAACGTAGTTCCAAAAGTGTTTAGGGTTATTTTTTATTGACTTTTCCGTTTCATTGAGGTAAGAGCTATAACACGAAGCCTCCATAATTTTAACTCTGTCACGCAAGTATTTAAAAGTTAGTTCATCGGATTTATTACCATAAGTTTTGAATTTCTTTAGAAATTTATATTTTTCTCTAATGGTTCTAATGAGCGATGCACTGTACCAATTTGGGTATGATTTATTGCGCACAAGCTTTAGCGGTATATGCCTATTCTGAGTTTCTTTTATAGTTTCTATAAAGTATGCAATTGAATCATCCAAAGACCGAGATGAGAACTGGTGCTCCCAGTCAACGGCATCAATCTCATTATTTATTGAATTAAAATCGCCTTTGCAATACATATACCGTAACCTTGTTGTATAACAAGACTGATTGATATCTGGGACTATGTCCAACCACTTTCAATCTAGGTTGAATTGTGTAGGGTAAGTCTTTTCTGCGAGTACAATGTCTAGCTTGTCTTTGCTCTTCAGTTTCAAATTTGAGCAAATTCTTAACAAAGTTAGGTAGCAACACAGAAATATAGAGACATGGCACTGTTAGAATTTTTAGTTTTATGATGTGTTCCTTGCACGATTCTGTCTGTTTCATGCGAATCACTGTCCATACAGCTCTTTTTTGAATGACAAATGCTGACTGGATATTGTATTTGTAGCTGTTGCCCCAAAACTCAATACTATATCTGAGCCTAGACTCAACCAAAGCGAAATACACACTCCTAAGTTGAGGTAAAGTTAGTTATTTCCTCAGGGTTCTGATTGCATAGCATGCCGGAGCTAACAGTCTTTGTTATAGACAATATCTCAACCTTCCAATTTAAAATAATGCATCAATGTTTACACCTAGAAATTTAACACTATCAACTACTTCGGCTATGCAAGAGACTCCTCGGGAGAAACTGGGGCCTAAGCCCCAAAATCACCTACTGGCTATACACCACAGTCACCCGACCAATTATTACATATGGGTCTTCAGTATGGTGGCCTAGGACCAACCTAAGTACGACCCAAAAGGACCTCGAGAAATTACAAAGATTTGCCTGCGTGGCAATCAACGGCAACATGAGAACATCACCAACTGCTGCCCTAGAGATGATGCTGGGGCTACCACCCCTACACCTCGTCGTAAGAGAGGAGGCGGCCGTAGCGATTTTCAGACTCGAGTTAGCCCGGCACCCTAAGTAACGACTCTAGAATAAAACACACACGCATCAGAGAAGATGCAATCAAAGAACAGCCGATGATGGCATCACCTATCGAAAACAGAACTCTGAAAACTCACTGCTTCAAAAAACACTACAACATAGGAGTTGTGCGACTACCCAGGCACAAAAGAGCTAAGGATCTAGAATGATGGATCAAAAACCAACGATAGGATAGGTGTCCCCGACACCTGTCCCATCGTTGGTTCTCCGACAACCTCAACATTAAAATATCCAAATCTCTTGGAAGGTTCAACTCTGTCTACCAAGCAGAGTGTGTAGGTATTATCCAAGCAGCACACGCTATAGAAGCCAGGGAGGTGACGGATACCAACATTCGTATACTCTCCGACAGTGCCTCAGTTCTTCAATCCCTAAAGAGTAATCAGATCACGTCGAAACTAGCACTAGAATGCCACAATTAGAACGAATCACGGTGCTGAATCACAACACGGTAACGCTGCAATGGATTAGAGGTCACAGTGGATCACTTGGCAATGATGCGGCTGACGAACTTGCCAGAAGAGGATCCAGCACAAAACCCTACGGACCCGAACCCATTGTACCCATTCCCTTCAAGCAGCTAAGGAACTGGTTAAAGGATCACACCCAAATACAAGCAGAGAAATGGTGGACATCGACACCAGGTTGTAGGCAATCCAAGGAAGCTATGCCATCCTTGGATACAAAGCTGACCAGGCGCCTTCTGCGCCTGGACAGAGACAGCCTGTGTCTGGTGGCGGGGACCATCACTGGACACTGCTCGCTGAATAAACACTTCCACACCCTAAGAATCACTAACAGTCCCCTGTGCAGAGCGTGCATGGAGGCGGAGGAGACGGTAGCGCATGTTCTCCTTGAGTGCACAGGCGTTACCAAGATTTGCGAGGAGATCCTAGGAACGCCAAGATCACTTGTGGATGTCCTGAGGAGACCGGGAAGTTTAATCAGCTTCTGGAGGCAGGTGGGCTGGTTGGAGTAAACGGCCACCATGGCTCACGCACAATGGTCCACCTCAAGGACTAAGTGCGGAAACCTAAACCCCAAGATAGATAGATAGACTACTTCGGCTTTGTTAACACAAGATACCACCTCAATCTTAGCGTACTTCCAATGGTTATTTCGCACCGTTGCGTTGCCGTCACTTCAGTCAAATCGTTCATTTGGCGTGGAGTAGCTCCACATATTGTACATGTGGAACCCGAAGGCGTATCTGTTAATACCTAAGCTACTTTGCCATCTATCATTGTAAAAAAGAGATCATGCTTCACTTGCACTCCCTCACCTTCTTTGTTAATTAATGATGGACCCAAAGAATTTATTTCACCTTTTATTTCATGCACAACAGTTTTAGTTTTCTCGGGAGTTTCTTTGCAAAATTCTATTAACATAGGCCGCGGCAAAGACGAACAGATGAAGGTACTGGATTTTGCCAGACAACATCACCTGTTAGCTCGTTAATTAACTTAATAGGCATCAAAGAAGTGATAAATAAATTTGCATCAGAAATAAGTTCAGACTCTTCTGGCAGTTTCTGTTTGTACTGACTTTGACCAGATGAGCCATCACAGCCCCTTTTACTGTCAATCCATTCCTATACACTGAATCTGTTGTCAATATTCTGGCTGCAGTGTGATCTAATAAATCTTGAAGTCTATTTTCGCACTTGTGTCTGTAATTTCTATAGCTGAAGACGATGGATAGCAAGTAGTTTTAACTTCTTGCACTTTGTAATATGGTGGAAACACAAAACATTTTAGTTCGTTCGTTAAATTTCTCAAGTACATATATTGTGCTTTCGTTAAATCCAAGTCAATAAATACGCTCAATGCTTCTTCATCCGTTAACATTTTTGTCTGCCTTGCATCTTCTATGAGACTCGAGAATAAGGTCTTATTTTCACTGTCAGCAAACCTTAATGTTTCCACAAGTTTAGCTTCTGTTCCTTCTCCTACCGAACGTAACCCTTGAAGATATGCATTATAGACGTGTTCAAATCCATATTCATTAGGTAACATTGTATTTTTTCTTCTTTACTGGATTCTGACAAGTCTGGATAAGATACGCACGGTCTCCCACGTTTTCCAGAAGAAGAAGTTTGGTGTGGAGTCGGTTCTAACGTCTTCAGAGTTCGGTAAAGTTACTGAATATTCTGATTCCAACCAATTACTGTTTTTCATTAAAAATGTATCCTTTTTCCGTGAAGCTTCTGTCCATCGTTTATTAAAAGCGGGAATAATATGTCTTTGAAAATCACTGAGGATGAAACACAATTTGTCTTCAGATACATGATAATTTTCTTTTAAAACTGTTGATAGTGCCTCCAATGATTTTCCTCCTTCAATATACGAAAGTATTATTTCACGTTCAGAACACTTGAAAGTAGACATTTTAGAGAGTCAACAAAACACGTAGTTATATTGTATTTGTAACAATAACACTTCTGTTAATTCACCACCATTTTGTTATTTACAATGAATTAAAAACAACTGTTTATATACTATATGAAATATGAGGGTAGTGTGCATCTTGTTGATTTATATTTTCATACGCAACACGAGTGCAAAAAAGATAAACGCCCTAATATCAATGATAAATTACAAAACTTACCGCAAACTATTGATGTAAATAGCAACAGTTCAAACCGCAATAGATAGCGAGCGGTTTTCCGTTTTCTGACTATTATCACATTTTTACTAATCACTCCGAAAACCGCAAATATCCGCAGCTTTTTTTTATTTGATTATGTTTATGGATAGCTAGGCTACAAATAAACATTAAATGTAAAGCAGGGGTAAACGTGGGCAACTGTCAAAAGTCTCGATAAACTTTGAAAAAAACTTTTTTTCGCCATATTTTGTTTTGCAATTATTTTAAGGTAAACCTTAACATAATATTAAATACATATTAGTTGTTTCATATTCTTTAAAAGACGAGGTTTCCAGAAATATATAATACATTACACCTTTTCCTGTAACGTATAACAATAAAATCAATTTGAAAGCGATGAACGGGCTTAACATGGACGTCCGTCAAAACTATAAAGTTTGTGGTGTTGTAAAAAAATCATTAACATATAATATGTATAATTTTTTGATATTATTGTCTAGTTTGGTCCTTAAACTATTGAGTTAAATAAATAAAAAAAGCATGCCAGTAGCGACATTGACAAAAACCATTTTTAATCAGCAGTTGTTCTACGATTTTCCATCGCGTTGGCTTGAATAACACACACTTGGTTTTGTTTGCATTAACTTTGAAATTATTAGTGCCAAACAAGTTTTTAGCACAATATTGATTTTGGATTCTAATTCCTATAATTATGTCTTGTGCTGACACTATTGTATTTCTGTCATCAGCAAATTTTAATGACATTGAAATTATTAGTTTAATGTCTTTGAATGTATTCAATCAAGTCGTATAAGAATATAATAAACAAAATTGGACCTAGAACGGAGCCTTGCGGAACCCCACGGCATACAGAGATTAGATTGGTTTTTTACATTTTTTCTTCACAATCTACCACTGATTTTATCTCTATAAAAAGACAAAACAGTTTTAATACATTCTCCCGTATACCATAGTGTTCCCATTTGGCCAAGAGAATGTCATGATCTACTGTATCGAAGGCAGAACAGAGGTCAAGAAAAATACCGGCTACTTTAGCCATACTTTGATAGCCGGGACCAACAGCTTAACATGCTTTCTGAGGCACGGAGGAAACGGTATGTAAGTAATGGGTGGTCACTCATTCACAGATCAACCTAGGCAAGATCGACTTGAGAGGCTATTAATTCGCCGTTATTATTTAGCCATTATACTGCTATAACAGAAGCAACATTATTGGATGATAATGCTCCTATAACCTACGTTTCATCGACTCCCTCTCAATACCCTCTAAGTACTCTCAGTACCTCACTTCGGAGTGACTCACATTAATATCTTAGCGCGTGTTCACATGACGGATGGGTAGAGATGACAGATTTACTTGCGTACTACATCATCGATGGATTTTATTGGTTGTGTATTAGTTGGATCGTGCGGGTTTGCTTGGATTACAATTAACTTAAAAAGTAATACCAAACTTCCTAAGGAAACTATGATTACATTGCAATCTTGAGACAAAAAATCTTTGTCAAATCCTCAGAGGGTTGGTATTACCTAACTAACTGCGTAGTGGAAGTCAGTAAGGCAGTCACTCTTTGTAAGTACTGGTCCAGCTGCATCCGTTTTAAGCCAAGCCTGCCGGATCATCATCTGCGGCGCCTTTTCCCAACTATGTTGGGGTCGGCTTCCAGTCTAACCGGATGCAGCTGAATATCAGTATTTTACATGGAGCGACTGCCTATCTGACCTCCACAACCCAGTCAGTACTGGGTAGGTAATACTATACCAGGACTACCCCAATTAGGTTGGAAAAAAGCACGGCTTAAGATGAAAGGGACAAACCGTCTCAATTTATTATTAGTTATTTAAGTAACACCAGAATGTATTTATAATAGAATGTTTTAGTTCCTTTACTGACAGAAACTTTCTCGCGAACTATTATATGTAAGTTATGGCCAGTTTATTTTCGTCTATATTATTTTTAAATATACTGTTGACGAGAATTATTATGAGAGGGAAGTTACTTATCTTTACAAGCCATCGTTGATTGATCGTTTAAAGTTGTGTTAGTTTTTAACAACTGAATGATAGTTCTTCCGTTCTCCTCCATAGAGATCTACGCTAGGGAATGGGCAACTACAGTACTTTCTCAAGTTATTACGCCTTGTGACTGTGACTGTAGCTTCGCTTTTATTTTCGTTTTATTGACATTCAAAAGTGCCGTAATGGTCTAATTGAATTAAATGATTTAAATTTGAGTTTGATAGGATACAGCAATAATAACTACATTAAGAGGGTGCATTCAGAAAGTTGGCAACCTCGCAAATACCTGTCAAATATTTAGGTACCTGTTTTAATTAATTTCTAAATTCATTACTGTTTGAAAATAATAAATAAGTATGGCTAACTCTATAACTATAACATTGATTATGAAATGCAATAATGAATTTCATAACACCGAATTATCAGTTTTAGATGAGAAAAAACTATTCGGAAACCTTCCGAATGTTTTTTTCTGTACCTAACACGGTTACAACATAAATTATTCAGTGCTATTCACTATTAATATGTTCACTAGTTAGCCATATTTTTTATTTTCGTTCAGTAATGTTGCCAAATTAATTCAAATAGGTAGATATTCGACAGCTATTTGCGACGTTGCTCACTTTTTGGATACGCGCTCTTAAGGGGCCGGCGGAGCATGCGTCTTTCATACAAACGTAATTTACCAAAATAATTTGTCAATCAAACATATTTTTAAGGTAGTGTGTACTTATTTCGATTGGATAACAGAATATCTATGTTCCCAAATATATATTTTGAAAGGACAATGATATTACTTAATACGAGATACGAGGAATTTAAAATTTCTTTAGAAAACTTATTTTTCTCATACTTAACTCTTGTTTAAATCAGTGTCCATTCAAAATGTATATTTGGGAACCTAGATATTCTGTAATACAATCGAAATAAATACACAATACATTAAGAATATGTTTGATTTAAAAATTATTTATTACGTTTGTATGAACTACGCATGCTCCGCAGGCCTCTTAAGTATAGTGACTTTGACTACTCAATGCATGGAAAACTTGGATGTTACTTTGATTTTCTTCTCCATTTAAACTCACATACACACACAGCGAGACCGGGAACAACTATCTGTACGCCATATATAAATATAAATTTTCTCCGTACGGGAACCGAACCCATGACACGCAGCGCAGCCACCAATAGCTCAGGCACTGCGCCAACGTTCACAGCCTTTGACTATGCAACTTGTGATCCGAGTTGCGACCCAACTATGACACATAATTTATGATGCGATTTGCGACACGACTTGCGACACGACTTGCGACACGATTTGCGACACGACTTGCAACACGACTTGCGTGTGTTTGAATCGTCCCCTACATGTGACAACCGTCAAGTCGCAAGTCGCCTAACACACCATAACTTCGTCACAGACAATTTCAAAGTTTTCAAACGTTAAAATATTAACAAGCAAAAACGCCAATTAGCATCAGAACTACAAATAAACGGTCCCCATCTGTTCCAGTACAAAGTATTTGAAGACACATTCGCGGGAACTTAAGAGCAAAGATGGATGGCGGAATACCAAAATAATTGGAGCCTAATTTTCTGTGTCATAGCATTTGAATTATGGTCGCTTGGTGTGAGCTTTAGTAATGAGATTCGATTGAAGATTTTTTTTTCTGAGGAAAAATTATGTGTTTTTCATTTCGGGTTTTTTTCAGTCTAACACTACTTATTTATTAAAAACTAGTGGACGTCACCCGGTTTCACCCGCGTTTTTCTCGTTCTTGTGGGAGCACGGGGATAAAATATAGCCTGTTACTCAGTAAAGACGTGGCTTGCTAATGGTGAAAGAATTTTTTAAATGGGTCGAGTAGTTTTAGAGGTAAATCAACACACAAACAAACAAAAAACCAAATCTTTTCTCTCTAGAATATTGTATATAGTCCGCGCCACGAGAAAACAAATTTTAGTAAACAAAAAATGTCTACCAAGATACGTAGCGATAATTCAATCAACAACAAATACTCCCAAATTCAGTAATTTCAAATTATCATGCGTGTAATACGAAACTAACGAGCAATTTCACTTGGTCGGGTTATATTTTGACGATATAAACCGCTGTCGTCTAATGTTTTGTGGTACTGGAACGCATCTGACATCATGGAACGTAAACATTTGGGCCGCCATTTTGAAGTAATAACACACTGACGCCGTCATTTTTCAATTTGATCCAAAGGTTGCGAACCCGAATGTGTGTTTACAAAATTTATAGCTTCTCGTAGCGAGGACTATAGATGAGACTACATAGTACTCATCTAATACATTGCATCTTACTATAACAAATGATAATGATAAATGATAAATGATATTTATTCAGTAAGTAGGTTTTCTCAAACACTTTTACACGTCATGTTTTTAAACTAGATGGGGCCGGTGTTTCGTACCTGACTACTCTGAGAAGAAACAGCCGAAACAAACTCAGAGGTCATAGTCTCAAACACATAATAAACATAAGTACTTACGTCAAAAACGCGACAGGTCTTTCAGTTCACGGTTCGGGCCGGGTTTATTTCATTAGAAAAACTTAAAATGATAGCTTTTTTTGTTTAAACTACTCTTTTGATCTATTCAGTAATTTCCCACAGCTGGGCAAGTGCCTCCCTCACATTCTCGCAACGCGCCTCCTCAAACCCATGATTTTCAATTCTTCTCCATTTCTGACTTAGCAAACTTAGGCCGAAAGCCGAAACCGCTACCAAGCTCCGCACTACTCACATCACTATTTCAAAACCTTTACATCACACCATTTCAAAACGCTCTCAAACTTCAAAGGGCACCATGGCTCAAGAGTTAACAATTATCGCGACATCCGCAGTTCGATTCCCGGTAGAGTACATTTAAATCATGCGGTTCGTTGTGGGCTAGTTTTATTTTGATTTATTATAGTTTCATTGTGATTCTTCGGTTTGTTGTAAATCAAAATGGTTTCTATTTTCTTAGTGGCATTAAAGAGGTGTAGAGTATGAATTCAACATTGGGTTGAAAATAGCAAAAACTATACAAGTTACTGTCAAGTTCAGTGGTCGAGCGGGTTAATTGTTATTGGGTTTTTGAAAGAAAGAAAGAAAGAAAAAAAAATCCCCCCGGCAAGCCGCAGGAGGAGGTAGATTTCGAAGAAGGTGCTGGAGCGTCCGACTATTGAAAATTTGTATAAAGAGTTGTACTTATGTGTACAATCTACAAAAAAAATATGATTTCAAAATCGTTGTCCTGTAATGGAAAGTTTACCCTTTTTAAATTCTCTCATAAGAGTTTAGCATGGAAATGTTTAGTTATAATTTTTTATTTCGAAAACTATAAGTTTTATCGCTAAACTTTGAAGGTAACAATTGTAATGTAAACAATTTGCTTTCAAAAAAAAATATTTGCGACGCTCAAAATGTTTACTGTTTCGGAGATATGATTTTTTTTCGCAAAAAATTTGGAATTTTCAACCCCCTCCCCAATTTAGGGGTTGCATCAAAAAAGTTTTAATTTAAAGATGTCTGTATTCGTACTCAGAATGATAAAAATGAGAAACGGTTCAAAAATTTTCCATAGGAAAAAAGTTATGGCCAAGAAACTGAACCAGCCCCCCCGCCGACCCCCATGGACGAATTCCGCCCATTCACAAACTTAGCTTAAGTTTTGACCGTTTCGATTTTTTGGCCAAGTATGAAAGCAATCGGTTCATAATTGCGACCTGTTGAGTGTGGCTAAATTTTGCTTGTCACCCATATACATACGTATTCATATATATCCCCGTAGGTGAGAGACCAATAGGTAAATTTTTTTTTTTTCAAAAAAAGGAAATCTACCTAATATTTATTCGTCGAAAAGTCATGACGTGCATACAATATTAATAAAGTAAACATACAACGCATTAATACAAACACAAACATTTAGACTAAAACCGAAAATTAACACTACAACATTAACATTATAATATTTGAAGACAAAAAAAACTTTTTTTGCAAAAAATAAAAACCGACTTCAAAAAAAAAAACATAAAAGTTAAAAATAACTTTAGCTTCTGAAGTCGGTGACCTTTGTTTGATTGATTTAATTTTTTTGTCACCGACTTCAGAAGCTAAAGTTATTTTTAACTTTTATGTTTTTTTTTTGAAGTCGGTTTTATTTTATGCAAAAAAAGTTTTTTTTTTTACTTTTTAGTGGTTCGCATGTGCTTGGTACATATGGAAAGTGCATACCGTTACAATTACAACAAGCCCAAACACGACTAGGATACATTGTCTCACTATGGAGTTCCGTGACTCTTGGCTTCATCATCCGATCTGATGGTAGAATGGTTCTTATCAAACGCAAATGCTTCATTTGTTGCAGAAAATACCAAAATCGCTCTACGTTATCCTGTAAAATTTGAAGAGTTCCCTCGATTTCGCCAAGATTCCATAATCAGATCCCGACTTGGTGGCTATGGGACCATTTGGAAGGTATACCCTTTCCAACAAAAAAAGAATTTTTCAAATCGGTTGACAAGCGACGAAGTTATGCGCGAACAAACATAAAAAAAAAAAAAATAGAAACATCCGAATTGAGAACCTCCTCCTTTTTTAGAAGTCGGTTAAAAAACAAAAAATTGCAAGCCGTGATTGCGACAAATAGGTTACCACTCAGCATGATGCTGTGCTACGGGGAACCCACAGAACAGCGCTGGTTTTCAGTGGTCACCTGTGAAAACGTACGGAAGCCAATACAGCGATATTTGATTAAATGAGTATGTTACTAAAATATTGTTTTTCTCTGAGTAGTTTCTCAGTAGCACCCATTGAGTCTTTGTCCTTATTAAATGTGATTTAAACGTAATTGGTAAACTTTGGGTATACTATCAGGTAAACTAAAATATACCTATATCTTTCGGGGATAACCATAGAAATATAAAAAAAAACGGAGAAGTGAAGCAAGGGGGCGCGTCGGTGTCCGCGCGACAGGCACAAGACCTCGCTCTACCCTGACCTCTTGTGCCAGTCATAAGCAAATGGCTATACTATTTTGCAATAAATACATTACTCCTCAACCACTACCTAAGTTTATCGCTAAGTAACTCGACAAGCAATGTAAAAATCACCGAACGATAGTTCAATAAGCACATGCGTCGCGTGGTGCGGCCGCTGCTTCTTACGACGAGTTAGTGATGTGTTTTTGTATCGGTTTTTGTGTGGATAAGTTGTACGGTGCTTGGTAAATACACGATGTGTTTGATGGCATAAGGTTTATAATTGATTGTGTACTACGTTCTGATTTAAGAAATGTGTGTGCGCGACTGCGTATTTATTGCTTTTACTGAACTGCATGTGTAGTAGTTGCCGTGTAGTAGGGATAAAGTGGAGACACAGGGTTCCGATACATTTTCGTTTAACTGACTATATCTCCTTCTTTAGTAATTTAGGGGGTTACCTAATAACAGCCGTGATGCTAGTTTTGTGAAATAAAAGTAATTATATAAGTTTAGTTTCAAACCATGAAAGCTCTCTTCCTCGTCTGTCTTATATTATCCAAGAAAACCTATCAACAATGTAAACTTGTACTATTGTTAGTAGACAAGAGCATCATGTTTTTTTATTATTTACAAACATTTTCTCACAACTGCGGAACGAAGCGGACAACCGCTTCAAGGAAACACGGTTTAAGATTGTTAGATTGGATCCTTTTTGCTTAACTGCGTTTCGTTAAATATCGAACTATATGCCACATGTGGGTTGTTTCTAACGTAGGTAAGTAGACAAAAATTATAACCATTTATTTATATTTATATATTTTTAGCTGGCGATAGTTTCGATATTTGGCATCAGTTTGGAGCACTTTTGTCGTTTTTGGCTATGTTGTGGATTGGATCCTTTTCGCTTAAATACGTCCACATACCATGTCACTTTGTAATTGTGTCGCTTCTTCATCAGAGAAAGTTTTGATGAATTCGGATGAGTAGTCTCTGTAATTTCCTTTTTCTCATCGAAAATTGTAAATTTTACTGAAATCTACACAAATAATATAATTTCCTGTTTATATTATTAGTGTAGATTTCATTCTGTCATTGTTTAGGGAATGGGATTGTTGTAACAGAAACAAAAAATAATAATTTTATAACGTAATATAATTTATTAATTATTTTCTATACATTTAAAAACTAGCACAGTCACAATAACTACCCGGATAATAATATTTTTAATAAATATTTACAATTAATAAGAAAAAATAAAAACAGAAAAAATGGAAGAAATGAAATGACTAAAGGACAGCATTGTCTAGAAATTAAAATAGAAACACCGTTTTATTTACAGGACACACATAAATAAAAATATTATGTACTTACTTAAAACTATATTCTTTACAATATATTACAAATAAGTGAATTTATTATGCCAAAATAAAATTATGAAGAAACAAATACCAACAAAATATTTAGGCTAGTTTCCATCAATAAATTGTAAATCTATTTAGTCCGTCAGTTAGAGTATTGGAAAATAATGGACACGTATTTTTTGTTTTTGTAAATCAATGAGTACTACTGAACAAGATAAAACGCATCGGCACTCGGGAGTGGAGGCTCGTGACGTCACAACACACTAAAATCATACCACGGCGTGACGTATTGAGAATTTTGAAAGTGTCGTATCTTCGTCAATTTTGAATTACATAACAAAAGAAAAAATACAAGTCAAATATTTTTTGATAATCTAACTGACGGACTAATTCAATTATTTCAGTTAGTACATGAGCCTACTTCCAAGCATTTTCCGCATCAGTAAAAATGCCTGACACTTATTTTAAAACAATATTCCTCAAACAAAAAAATCCTCATTTTTTCTTCATTCCTGGGATTTTTCTTCATAACCAAATTTTTATAATATTCATAAGTTTTCTTGTACAATGCCTCACCGTGTTATTAAATAATATAATTATTTTAATAATTTAAAACTAAACA
Source organism: Xestia ashworthii (assembly GCA_950022955.1). NCBI lineage: Eukaryota > Metazoa > Arthropoda > Insecta > Lepidoptera > Noctuidae > Xestia > Xestia ashworthii. The sequence continues at coordinate 3,037,018 of OX465575.1, forward strand.
AACTTACAAACTATTTGGTTATTATATCGCATCATTTTATCAGTACTTTTTAGTTTTTAGCTATTACAGAGATTCAAGATCGAAAGTCGAGAAGATATAATTTAGAGTTCAAAAACTCTCTGTGTTGCACTGCGGAACGAATGTAGCACTATCGAACTAATAAACCTCAGAAACCTTCTTATACTTCAGAAACCGAATATTTTAAGAAATTCTCCAGGAAATTCTAGCAATATTCTTACAGTAAGTTATTGGTTTTAAGAACAATACACTATTTTCTACGTTAACAGCTATATTACAAGTCCTAAATTAACTACGTTTTACTCAATAGGAATAAATACGTTAAATTCTATATTATATACATTACCAGGAACATTTACTTTATTTTGCAAAGTACCATATTTTATCATACGCTATGTTTTAAGGTACGATTCCGTAAACGCAGACCGCAGCGACAGACCGCAGTCATAAGACTGGTTTCTATGCAAACGCTTCTGTAAATGACAATATTTCCGCCTGTTACTCGTTTTCATTGAATAAGGAGGATATCATCACATTGACACACACAGATCAGCATTTTCTTACCCTTTCTGACACGTTTAATTGCCACTCACTAAAATGAAAGGTCCAACCGCACGTTATGTGAGTTGAGCAAGATTATGTAGCTGGACCTTAACAGAGACTAGATGGCAGCTGAGTTTGTTTCGGCTGATTTTTCTCAGAGTAGTCAGGCACGAATCACTCACCCAATCTAGTTTTAAAAAAGACTGACGTGTAAAAGTCTTTGTAAAAACCTATTTGCAAAATAAACCTCATTTAGCATTTATAGTGCTTTCGATGCGAATGATTGCGGATGCTTGCGATCGGACTTCTCACTCCACCAAATTACGCGTTCACGTGACAGAATGAGATAGAGTTACGCTGATAGGAAGATGATATCAACTAGTGTCGGCCTGTCGTTACGATGTCAGTATTGCTGTTGCGGTCGTGGAACAGTACCTTTGTTATAAAAATATCTCATGTAGTCTCAAAATGGCCTTTTAGAGTAATTGGACGACGGACGCATTTTTAGGCAATTTTTATTTCTAGACGTAACTTTCAGAGCAGTTTATGTTTTAAACCGTGAAAGCTCAAAACAGTGTTTTTAAGCTTTTTTTATTTTACTAGTTACCGCTTATAGTAAAATTCCTTAATTTAAATAATATTGCTTCAATACAATGACAAGCTATTCTTCTTTTTCTTTATCACGCCCAAACTTTGTATTTCTTTTATAATGAGAGATTTTCATCTAAAGAATTTAAAATAAAAATAGTTTCCAAGAACTCGGTAGATGGCGTTGAAGTGACTACGTTACTAGGTGCCAAATCCAAAACGCTTGAAAAAACACACGTCACATACGCTCGTTGACTGACACTTTCGTTTGCATAAGCTTCCGAACATAACCATTAGGTCCAAGTGAAATTATGTGACTTTCTGTGCCTTGCAGTAACGTTCCGAGATCAGCGCCATCTATCCAGCGACTAGGAAAGAGTTGACAAAGGAAATCCCTCATTGCCTGCACAGTAATTCAACCTTTGTGCTCAGTACAGTCTAAACCTCAATACATTTTCATTATTACATGATTTTTGAAAACCCATTTACTTAAATCCTTTTCAATATCACTCATCATAAATCTTTGCATAATTATTCATCTTTATATTTTTTTACGATACCCCTTGGTAAGACCGACTACCTGTAACGGCTGTCAAAGATCTATAAATGACAGCCTGAACAACCCTTAATCCTTTTAACATTTTTGTCGTTCTCTAAATCCATCACCATCGCCCTATCTACGTGACATTGATCTCTTCTTCCTCATCGCTTTCCGTGACTGTGCTGTGGTTATACAACCCCTGTGCCATCAGCTGCAGCGCGAGGGGGTTCCTCTGGCCCGAAGCCTTCTTGATCTTGGCGCGTTTGTTCTGGAACCAGATCTTGATCTGCGCTTCTGCTAAACCCAGCTCAGCTGCGAGGCTCTGTCGTCTTCGTTCTGTAAGGTAGCGGTTTTCGGCGAACTCGTGCTGTGGACAAAAGTGGTTATTAGTTTATTGACTTAAATTGCTTAAGTTTAGTCCCCATTATACGGAGGCAAAATATAATCATAATTCTCCAGTCCAATATATTTGTGGTCAGCGCAGCATGTCAACTTCTTTCTAGCCATATCACCCTTTATGTGTGAATGATCTTATGATTAGAAAGGAGGCGACTGCTGAATCGATGGATAGACTGTGGTCTATCCACCAATTCATTAGTCTTCCTCTATAACTCTTATTGCCCACATCTACATTCATACTCAGCATTCTCTCACTACATTTTCCTCATTCCTCTGCATCACATGCCCATACCACGACAACTGATTACCACACAACTTTTCAGTCACAGGCGCCACTTTTAGACTTCCTCTAATGTACTCATTTTATCTCTTTATCACACCACACATCCATAGAATTCTAATTTCAGTCAAATGTAATTATTGCCTTTCATTCGTCCCTTTTGTCACCCAACTATCTGAATGGTAATAATTACCTTTAATCTATTGAGTTGTGCAGCACTGAAGGCAGTTCTAGGTCTCTTCTCTTCTGGAGCTGGGGCTCTCTTCTTCATTCTTCTACTTCTGGGACCTGTTGACAAAGAAAACACAAGTTTAGTTTAAGCGAAATAACACCACATTGTTGACTATAATGTTTGCTGTGGTGACTATAGCCCGGTTTTTTTAAAGCAGGCTTTCTGAAAACGGTGAATGAACATATCTTTAGAGGACAGTATAGAGTGTACACAGACTCATCAAGAAGCCGTATCAACCACTAATAAATACCTTCTTGGATTCATGCCCGCCTAGTACTTTTTGTAAGGTAACCTAACTAGCATAACAGTAACTGTACTAACACTGAACAATGTGATTGTACTCGTACCTTTTAGTGACGTGGGACGAGTTGCAGAATCAAAATATTATTTATTTTGATTTCCATTAACTCGTCCACAATGGGCCGTGGGCATGTGGGACGAGTTGCTGAATTACTCCTGCTTGGACACAAGCCTTCTCTCTATTAGAGCGAATGGGAGTTGGTTTCATTAACAAAAATAGGTACATTAGTTAGATAATTATTAGCCAGGGGGATGTTTTGCCAATACTCTTATCAATCGACCCTTTAGTCGTAACATAGATATAATAAAGTATTTCTGTGAGTCGTAACATAGATTTAATAAAGAAGAGTCGTAATATAAGATTCAACCCCAAAAGTGTACTGTATGGTTAATTTTTGGTCGTCGACACTGATGACAGACATCGCCATTTTGCCAAGCCTTTTCCCAACTACGTTGTGGTCAGCTTCCAGTCTAACCGGATGCAGCTGAATACCAGTATTTTACATGGAGCGACTGCCTATCTGACCTCCACAACCCAGTTAGTACTGGGTCATACGAGATACTCTTTGATGAGACTGGCTGTCAGATTTTCGGGTCACTGACTAACTGTAATGACAGAGAACGCCATTACCATAGGAAAAAGCCGCAAGAATTTCGTATTATCACTATCACTACAAATTATAAAACGAAGACCTCCACCGCGTCTGTCTGTCTGTAACTCAAAAACTACTGCTCCGATTTTCATGCTGTTTTCACCTATGAATAGAGTGGTTCTCGAGGAAGGTTCTAGTATAATATTTGTACGCGGGTGAAGCCACGGGCATCTGTTTGTCTATTTATAAATAACTAGCGGATGTCACGCGGTTTCACCCGCGTAGTTCCCGTACCCGTGGGAGTACGGGGATAAAATATAGCCTATGTTACTCGCTGATAATGTAGCTATCCATTGCTGAAAGAATTTTTGAAATCGGCACAGTAGTTTTTGAGTTTATTCATTACAAACATACACACAAAAATACATTTTTTTCCTCTTTGATGTAGATTCAGGGTGCTTATTATAAATTTATATTCTAGTAATACCTATTGATTATCATTTCTACCCATCCCTTTTTAACATCCGGGCATCCTAACCATTCCCCATTCTTTCTATATATATAACCAAGTTACATTAACCTCAATTGAAAACCCTTCATGAAACTACTATTTAATTGAATAACCACAAAATATCTCTTAACCAATGTAGTGCCGTAACGAAATCATAAATACAATAAAGTGAGGCGTGGCCACGGAACCCTTTTGTCCTTAATAAATAATTTAATGAACCCTAATAATAGTGTTGTGGGTTCTAAACGATGCTTCGTTCGGCAATAATGATAGGACGTTATTTTTTAACAGTTGTAAGTATTCTTAGAGTAATATACGTTTTAAAAATAGAGTTTTTAATAGCAATTAGTATATTTGACGTTTTTTTCCCCTTCACGAAACAGTCAACCAAGCATTCTGTAACTGAGTAACTTTACGAAAAAACTATTGTTGGGAAAGGACTTTTTTTTGGGGTGAAAAATCACATTTTATGTTATAACTCAACGTAACGTATTTAAGAGGGCTATCACAATTTTTACGGTATTTGAGTGCCGAAAGATCATATCTAAAAGTTAATCACTCATCAAAACTTAGAGTTTAGATATGTGATTTGGCGACAAAATTTAAAAAAAAAATATAGAAATACGAGAAAGCTTGATGATTTAATCTCTCAGGAGTGTTCTAACTATATATTATTTCTTGTTTTAGAGTGTTATACTCTTTAAACACTCAAATGCAAGAAAAATTGCCCTCTTAACACATTGTACCAAGTGATGAATGCATTCAGTTCATAGAGGTCATAGAGTCCTTTTATTTTTGTCATAACGAAAGCGAATGAGATGGACAAACCTGTGTGTACGAATGTCGGTGACGAAAACAAAAGTAAACCTTTAATAAATGTTTCTTTTATACCTACGTACTAAATCAGAAAAGAATGATCATCTGCCAAGCCTTTCCCCAACTATGTTGGGGTCGGCTTCCAATCTAAACGGATGCAGACTGCCTATCTGATCTCCACAACCCAGTTAGTACTGGGTAAGACGATACCACTTGGTAAGGCTGGTTGTCAGACGTTTTGGGCCACTACCTGACTATCTGTAACGTGCAGTCGCTCCATGTAAAATACTGGTATTCATCTGCATCCGGTTAGACTGGAAGCCGACCCCAACATGGTTTGGGAAAAGCGGGCAGATCATGATGACTACCTGTAACGAACGACTGTCAAAAATCTACAAATGACAGCCGAGATCCACGGCTTAACGTATTTTCCGAGGCACAGAGGAAAGTCGGTAATGAAAGGGTGGTCACCCATCCACAGACCAACGTAGGCAAGCACAGCTTAACCCAAAGATCGACCCGAGTGGTTGTTATTTAGCCACATTTAGGTCCATGTTCACCGAAAAGATAACAGACTGATTATCTAAAAACAGCTGTCACTGTGACATGTTCTTCTACAAAAATGTGTTTTAAACAGCTGTTTTTAGATAATCAGAGCGTCATCTTTTTGGTGAACATTGCACACCTTAGACGTCTTAAAATCATACTTTAGATCATTACATACTGGGTTTAAGTATACTCTCTCGATGTTTTCCAATTTGAAGACGTTTTTTGACGTTACCTACGTTGTATCTTCAAATTGGAAATGATGTTTGGTTCTAAAAAGTACAACAAAACGGCTAAACCTTTAGTTAACCACAAATATAAACCATTCATAAAATCCACAGAGACCAGAAAAACAACAATTTCCTGAAAAAGAATAAAAAAACTGTCATAATGAAGTGTCAAATCAAATATGGCGGCGGTACAATCGCGTACACAAGTGTTAAGTGTGAATATTTTACTGGCACTGCCGCGATGGCATGCCATACACTATGATTTATTATGCCATTCGTGTGCCAGTACTTTAATTGTTAGAGAACGGCTGTTTTAATTGGCTGTATTCAGGATTTTGAGTGTGAATGACACATTTTATGGATTTTTGACGTTTTGTTATGATTTTGGAGGAGAAAGATTGATTTTTATCCGTTTGTCATAGTTTTTTGAAGCATTAAATCACGTGATATTTATTAATTAACTCTCCTTATGCGTTTGAAAGATTTGCAGCTACCTAATTTGGACGTTACTTAAAAAAATAGATTAAAAGCACTGCCGTCATACTTAGACCTTTCAGTCCAACTAGGTGAAGCCTGTATTTAATATGACGTGACAGCACATACAAAAAAAATATCGCTGGACACTACACACAGCGCCATCTAGTGCCACACTAAGCAAGGCTTGTGTCGTGGACACCAGATAGTTGATATACTACTTCTATATTTTTTGTTTGTAAATACATACTTTATTATACATATAAATATCCATGACTCGGAAACAAATGTCTATGCTCATCACACAAACATTTGCTCCTACCGGGATTCGAACCCGGGACCCTGACCACGGACGTTACTGGATTTTACACTATACCACTTTGTTATACCAATTGTCAGAGTAACTTCTAGCAAAAAAAGTACTAGGTACTACGACATTATCTGTACTAAAATTTTAAAGAGAAAAGATTTGTATTTTTGTATTCAACGAATAAACTAAAAAACTACTAGCCCGATTTGAAAAAATCTTTCAGCAATGGATAGCTACATTATCAGCGAGTAACATAGGCTATATTTTATCTCCGTACTCCCACGGGAACGGGAACTACGCAGGTGAAACCGCGTGACGTCCGCTTGGCTTGTCATAAATAAACTTAAATTTCGAACTAAAAATTACCAGAAATAAGTGTAGGTATTTGCAGTACTTCCCTAGGCAGTCTCTTTCCCAAGTAGGTCCAGTTACCTAGACATGCTAATTTATCTCCTATTTAGTAATAAATAAGTCTCTACATCCACTAAAACACCAACCAAAGATAGCACACATTGATATCAAAACAACAGCCACGCAAAAGAATTTATATTCTTCCTGCCACAGACAATACCTACACTCCCAGAAACAATCGCAAGAACATTTTTAAATCCGCCATCTTTTATACGCCAAACGCTATTCCCACACTAGGCTATAGGTGCTTTCACAGTTTTTTTACCCAGGACTTGACATCGCTGTCAAAATGACAGTGCTTATGCTTGTAGTAATAAGGTTTTTATTGGTTGCTTTCATGTGTGTCATAGTATAAGTAAAATATAATCAGCGTATAATGTTCCCAGTGCTGGGACGCCTAAAGGTAATTCTCGTAAAGTGGGTCTACCTCAACGGATCAGCGGCAGAACTGTGGAGCTGTGTCATAATGCAATGCTCCATCTCCTATCGTGCCCGCTGAGCCCCAAAATATGCAGCCAAAGCGCGCCCAGGAAGTGGCAAAGTTAAACATAATGTTAATAAGATAATATGGTAGTGCAAGCGACTCAGAGAAAGAAGAATAGCGATCTTTATTCGTGTTTCTGTAAGGTTGGTAATAAACTGCAGCTGTCAAGAGGTAAAACAACTGTGAACGGACCGTACACTAAATTCCTTTGCGAAAAAAAATAAAACAAGTACAGGAAGGCAGAGAAGTGTTTACGGCTATACGCTACCGTTCGCGATAGTGTTAAAATGTAGTGAATTTATAGTCTGTGGGCCGTTGGGCCGTTTGGCTAGATCTTTGTTTGATTGTGGTCGATTTTATTACTCGTTTTAAATTGTAATGGGGTGTTAATGGGGGGTTTATTTGTGGTGGGGAGGTGGTGCTTTAGTATGGGTTTAATGGTATTTGTGGGTTTTTAATTCTGCCTTCTTAATTTAAACAGGAGACCAAAGACACGATAGATGGATTGTATGAAGGATATAGCTGGTGACTGTTGAGTTGACGAGTAATAGCTTCTAGTATGGAAGAAGAAGACATGCTGCGCCGACCACAAATTAATTAAGATAAGGTAATGAGAATGATGATGATGATGATGATGATTCTAAGGTCCGTGTTCACCAAAAAGATGACGGTCTGATTATCTAAAACACCTGTTTAAAACACATTTTTGTTTGGAAATATGTCATAGTGACAGCTGTTTTTAGATAATCAGGCTATCTTTCCGGTGAACATGGACTTATGAGATGAAATATTAAATCAATTGTTGAACATAGCATTTCACAAACAAATAGTTTACCAAATGACTGCATTTAGTCAGTTAAAATTATAAGAAATTCTTGAGTTTACAAATATTTCAGTAAAAAATAACATACTCACAATATTTTTGTGTTATGATTATGATTTTCCGCACATAAAACAAATATGAATGAATTAAATAATTTATGCTTACATAATCTACTGCTTGCTTTTGAACTAAAATAAATAAATTAAAAACCGTTACATTTATTTGAGTTGGCAACATACCAATCTTGATCAAAGAAATAATAAATTTATAATAATTTAATCATGATTTTATAACTTTTTAAAAGACGAACGTAATGCCGGATACACATCGTGATAAATAACTTTTTATTATTATTATTTACTTAAGTACACTTAATTCGAGCACAGCAAAAAGATACAAGAACCATAGATACATGGGAAAAAGAAATAAAAGAAGAGATTATTCTTATGTGCATATAATAGCTTAAATCTGCAATAAAAGCCCTTCAAGTTTCACAATACTTAAAATTCTGCTCACACCATAAGAAAATGGAGCGTGAAGCATACAAACGAATCTCCGGGAATCAAACGGAAAATCACTTTCAAATCGAAACAATAACGCCGCAATCAAAATTCTATTTTATAACCCTCAAAATAGAACAGGAAATCGTAAAACACTGGACGTCTGAAAAAGAATACCGTAACACCAACACCGAAAATTGCGTTTTATTTCGTAGAAAATACAGTTTATTTTTGTGGAGCAGTTTAAAAGGCCATACATCAGGGTAATAAAGGAGGCAAGCTAAATTTTTATTCGCGTTTTTAATTAAACAAGAGTTTGAAAATGTTTCGGACATTTTCTGTTACGGAATGGCGCGAGAAAATTGCTGGTCACTTTTGAAAAAAGAACGGTCCATGTTTCTCTTTTTATTTTTTCTTTTAAAATTTACGTGGCTGCGTAAGAAATATTGTGTGTGTAATGGTTTTAGTTCTTTAATTTGGCGTTTAGACCATTTTATTTACCATTTTGCATGGGAAATTGGATGTTCAGTAAATGGTAAAGTCTATTTACTTAGTTTTAAGATTATAATGGTGTTTTACTGCTCTGCAATGAAGTCCAACATTAGAAAATGGTTTTGTTAATTTTGACAAAATGGCGAATTCAGTGACATGAAATAAGGGAATCTTTTAAAATAATCAATGGTATTTTGCTGCTACCATTCAAGTGAACGCACTCAAGCAATAGACTTAGGAGTATGTTGGTGTATGGTATGCAGGGTGTAAACCACCTCATCACAAAGCCGTTAACCAAGCATTCTGTACATCAAACTAAGTAACTTTACGCAAAAATTGTTGCTGGGAAACAACTTTTTTTTTTTGAGGTTATAAACCATGTTTTGTGGTAGAACTCAATGTAACGCACTTAAAACATTGTGCTAGTGGATGGATTGAATAACTACGGGAGTCGTGGAGGTGTTAAAAGTTAAAATCTTACAAAAAAAACTTGTATTTAAAAAAAACTTGTCAAAAAGTTGTAACTTTGACCCCCATATCTCCGTAACTACAAGATCCCCAGGTACGGTGTAGAACAACCAAATGATCGCAATGATGGGGAGAACAAGTGCCTTTCGGCTTCGTGAAGAGGTGTTTTACACCCTTAGTTTTCAGCATTGTGGGAAAACAATTTTGTGAAAGATTTTCCGTAACTTATGAAGATTTTATAACCTTTGAAAATTCAATCTTATTCTATGTCGTGAGGTTAATGCCTAACCTGGTGTCAGAGTTTTTATACCACCCATTGGCTTCTGACTTGGCTTTACATGCCGTCGAGAAATATCTCTCAGGCATGCTGGTTTCCTCACGATGTTTCCCTTCACCGAAGCAAGTGATAATTATACAATACGCACATGAATCCGAAAAATCAGGGGTGCGTGCCTTGGGTTTGATTTGAAGGCTCATGACTTGGTAGTACGCTGTTCACACCCATAGGATTTCACTTGTTTTTGAAAATTCAATAATCATCGACAGCACCAAGGCGTGTCAACTGAAAAAGTCTAATAAGTCCGTCAGTTAGATTAACAAAAAATATTTGACACGTATCTTTGCTTTTGTTACGTAAACCAAAATTGACGAAGATACGACGCTTTTACCTAAAATTCTCAATACGTCACGCCGTGGTATAATTTTTAGTGCGTTATGACGTCACGAGCCCCCACTCCCGAGTTTTGATGCGTTTTATCTTTGTAATATACATCATCACTACATATTATAAAACAAAGACTCCCGCCGCGTCTGTCTGTCCCTATGTATGCTTAATCTTTAAAACTACGCAACGGATTATGATGCGGGTTTTTTTTAATATATAGAGTAATTCAAGAGGAAGGTTTTTGTATATAATTATACGCGGGCGAAGCCGCGAGCATCGGCTAGTTGATTTACAAAAACAACAACTGCGTGTCCTTGGTTTTCCAATACTCTAACTGGCTGACTAAGTAGATTCGTAATTTCTTGATGGTGGAAACTAGCCTATTTTCTTTCTTACTGGTAACTAACTAATAAAACAGCGATTCCATTTAGAAACCCCATCGTCATAATTCCACTCCTTCACCCTCCGTCACCCCTTAGGCATTAAAACCTCAATTCATCAACCATTAAGTACGAAACAAAACAAATTAAGGGACATAAAGCAGTTAAAAGACATAATTTGAATGCCCCTACCCGAAGTTGGGACCATTTAAATTCCTGGCAACCCTATCTGGACATTAACAGGACAAATGAGGTGATATATCTATACTTGTTTAAGAAGATACATTAATTTACTTCATCATTTTTGTTTTCGTTTCCTCCATGACTCGGAAAGCATGTTAATCTGTTGGTCCCGGCTGTCATTTGTAGATCTTTGACAGTCGTTACAGGTAGTCAGTGACCTAAAAGTCTGACAACCAGTTTTACCAAGTGGTATCGTATTACCCAGTACTAACTGGGTTGTGGAGGTCAGATAGGCAGTCGCTCCATGTAAAATACTGGTATTCAGCTGCATCCGGTTAGACTGGAAGCCGACCCCAACATAATTGGGGAAAGGCTATGCAGATGATGACCCCTTTTTCTTGAATTAGATTGTTGGTGGAGCAGTTTTATTAGAATTTTCCTGAAAACTCATGGTTGGTGGTAACAGGAACCCTTCTTTACGATACCTGCATGACCCTGGCACGATCACAAGCATGATGTATGTATTAGTTTAGTGTATAAGTTAATTTATGTTGTTAACTCTATTGTTTGTGCACATAAGTTATCCTCTCCTGCAAATCTCTCAGCACAAGTATGGTTTGCTGTAAGAAAACCCAATTCTGGGTTAAGCTCGCCGTTGTACATAAGCTATATTTTGTAATTTTGTGTATATTTTTCTTTATAATTTTTTGTATGCAATAAAGAATAAGAATAAGAAGAAGGATGTTATATGAAAGTAGTCTCCTTTCAAAACCCATATACGCTTAAAACCTTACAATAACGTAAACGCATACAGCAGTTCCCGACAAAAATGGTGACAGATAAACGAACAACCTCTCACTTCGACTCCAATCAAAATCCGGTTCAAAACAACTTCAGTAAAATGTTAAACTGTGAGCTTAGAAGATAATAACTTAATTAACTTGAACTTAAGTTCAATAGTTTACTTGGTTCATTCATTCTGAAGTTTTAATTGGAATTTCGAATCTATATTGTATGTGGTCTGAAATAGGATGGCATCTTGGCTTGGTTGATATTACGAGGAGACTGCAATACAAGATACATGTATACAAGTTCTAAACGGATAGTTAACTTAAACAAGCATTTCTGTACATTCAACGTAGTTTTTTTCTTAGTGTGAAATATGTCCTTATATAGGGTGTAAACAACCTCATCACGAAGCAATAGTTCTACCACATATCATGATTTTTCCTCCCAAGAAATTAGACTTTTCCCAGCAATATTTTTTGCGTAAAGTTACTTAGTTTGATGTTCAGAATGCTTGGTTAACGGGTTCGTGATGAGGTGGTTTACACCTTGTATGTGACGCAGACGAAGTTGCGTCGGTCAGCTAGTTATTCATAATTACAAAAATTACTACGGCGTAGCACAGAGCGCTACGCCGTAGTATATTTTTATGATTTGTTGCTACGAACGCGTAGCTTATTTAATTCATAAGTTATGGACAAAGATCTGCCTAGCCTTTTCCCAACTATATTGGGGTCGCCTTCCAGTCTAACCGGATTTAGCTAAATACCAGTATTTTACATGGAGCGACTGCCTATCTGACCTCCACAACCCAGTTTGTACTGGGTAATACAATACCCCTTGGTAAGACTGAATAGTTACTTACAAAAGGACGATATCAAAATGACTATTCTACCTACCCCTTTTATGAGTAGCAAAGTAAGTAAAGAAAATACGACTACTGGATAAACTGTATGAATCGATCATCGTTAAGGGGCCTGCGGAGCATGCATATTTCATACAAACGTAATACCAAAATGATTTGTAAATCAAACACATTCATAAGTAATGTGTATTTATTTCGATTGTATTACAGAATATCTATGTTCCCAAATATATTTTTTGAGAGGACAATGATACAAAGACGAGATATGAGGAATTTAAAATTTCCATAGAAAACTTATTTTTCTTATAACTCTTGTTAAAATCAGTGTCCAATCAAAATATATATTTGGGAACCTAGATATTCTGTAATTCAATCGAAATAAATACACACTACCTTAGGAATATGTTTAATTTACAAATTATTTTGGTATTACGTTTGTATGAAATGCGCATGCTCCGCAGGCCTCTTAAAAATGGTCACTTGTGGCAAATGTGGTTTGCGGTTTTCAATGCATTATAGTTTTAAATGATGTACTTTTTAGAGTCCTGTTCAAAAAATGAACAAAATGGAACCCTTATAGCATCACACGTGTGTCATTCTGAGTGTCTATCCGTCTGTCACAGCCAATTTGCTCCGAATTTACTGGACCAAATTAGGTGAAAAGTAGGATGGTATTATCTTATGACCAAACACAAAGATGTGCAAAGTAAATAAATATTTTTAGGTAAGTTTTAATTGTTATAGTGTTGTTTAAATCAAATATTGTCTTGTTGGTGAGTCCGAGTTCGATAAACTGTATTAATCTTTTTTTATTTAAACTTCTGCTTTATACGTGGTAATTGCAACTTAGATTTATTCAGATTCTGATTCGTCAATTTTAGTTTACGTGACAAAAGAAAAAAATACGGGTCAATAATTATTTATCTTACTAACTAAATGACGGACTAATTATATAATTTTTTCGTCTACCCTATTTTCATCAAACGGGCACAAATCCCGATCAGCTAGGCAGATGATGATGTAATTAGGTCGACCCTATTGCCATCAACCGTGCCCAAATCCAGACTCCGAGGCTGCTATTTAGAAATTGCTGATGAAAAAACCCAATAACACTTTTACAATAATAGTAAGGACTAGCGAATGTCACGCGGTTTCACCCTCGAAGTTCCCATTCCCGTGGGAGTACGGGGATAAAATATAGCCTATATTACTCGCTGATAATGTAGCTATCCATTGCTGAAAGAATTATTTAAATCGGTCCAGTAGTTTTTAAGTTTATTCGTTATATACAAGAATAAAAATCTTTCCTCTTTATAATAACATTAGTATAGATTAAATCCTTTTACAATTTGGCACTTCCATTACCAACACTACATAGTTTTACATATCTACGTCCCTATTACATATTCAGTACACGCGCACTCAACCCAATTCCAAACACATGGACCTTAGACTCAAAACAATAAAGCCTAAAATCGCTTGCACATTTTTTTTACAATTTCTTCCACGAGTCTATAAAGCGATATTGAATCTTATTCCTTAGAGCAGAAAGTTTATATTTTTTTTATGTGATGTGAGTTATTTTTTTCACGTTAGAATAGATTTTCTTCTGCTTTGATTTTTAGAGCGCTCTTAAGGGTGGATTCTTATTACAGGGAAACGTTTTGTTTTTCACACCCCTCTTGTGGAAAAAAAGATTTTTGCTGTTCAAAGCAAGTTGGAATAAACATAAAATTGCTAAGACAATAACATAGAAGATTAAAATAAAATAAAATGGTTTTATTTTGCGAATGATTCGTTGTTCTAGTAATCGCAAAAATGACTGATGAGCATTAGTTCCTAGGTTCGATACCCAGGTCCAATACCTATATTAAGCCTCGGATTCTGGATTTGGGCCCGGTTGATGGCAATAGGATCGCCCTAATTACATCATTATCTGCCTAGCCTTTTCGCAACTATGTTGGGGTCGGCTTCCCGTCTAACCGGATGCAGCTGAATACCAGTATTTTATGTGGAGCGACTGCCTATCTAACCTCCACAACCCAGTTAGTACTGGGTATTACGATAGCCCTTGGTAAGACTAGTTGTCAGACATTTTGAGCCAATGAATGCCTAACGACTGTCATAGATCTACAAATGACAGCCGGGACCAACAGCTTAACGTGCTTTCCGAGGCACGGAGGAAACTCGGTATGTAATGGGTGGTCACCCATCCAAAGACTAACCTAGGCAAGTACGGTTTAACCTAAAGATCGACCCGAGCAGCTGTTATGACTTAGCCACGAGTTCATCTAATATCTAAAAACCAATTTACTTTTCCCAGGAATCGAACTCCAAACCTCAAGAGAACCCACTATGGACATGTGAATGTACCCACACATCAATAAAAATACGTCCACACAATCGTAATAAAGCAAGTATGAAACCATTTTGAAATCAAACGACTTAGAATGCTGCCTACCCCTGTATCGAGAACAATTCGCGATAAACGGACCAAATCAAGTTATTAGGACATTCTTGTGATTAACAAAAACTCTTGCGCACGGTGGCCTTTTCTGCGTAGCTAGGGATGGGACGAGTCGATTGGTTTTTATCGATGTTTTTGGTTTATCGATGTTTTAGTAATAGATTTTTTAGACCAATCTAGGCAAGCACGGCTTAAACTAAAGAAAGACCAGAGCCGCTGTTATTATTTAGCCCCGAGCTTTTCTAGAATTCTGGATGGATAATTTTATTATTGGTAATCATTTCTTATGCCTAATTGCTTACAAAAATATACGTTTGTATTTTTAAATATTGTTTGTTTTTCTTGTGTAAAGATAAATTCAGTTAAAGTTATTATGACTGAATAAATTTTCATTTTAATTAATAAACAATGCTTTATACTATCATGAATAAACCGCCATTAATTATTATCAAATATAGAAAGAGGTTTCTTTATTACAATAGAATATCTTACTTTATCAAGGTATTTAATAAAAGACCTTCATGTTCAAAAACTCATAAATTACCTGACATTATGTCTTCATCATTCTATCCCATGATCCATGAGAACTAAAGAATGAATGACAAACCAGAATCATTCACTCACTCATTCAGTCGCCATATTTTAACAATTTATTATGTGGTCCTAATTTACCAACTTACTTTCCCAAATTAGTGCTCAATAATAAACCCATAATACAGAAAAATCCGGTCAAACTCGTAGTATTTAGACTAGGCTAAAAAATTCAATACTCATTCTTGAGGATGGCATTTGTTATTGCCCTATACAATACCGTAAACGGTTGCCATTAAAAATAAAGACGTATTGTTACCTAGGGATGGGACATCGATCGTTATCGATAAGTTCTTATAGATTATTTTGAATAGATCATTTGAGGACGAGAGCAAAAATTTTTTTACAAAAAAAAAACAAACATTTCATTTTGTTTTATCAAATTATTTTAAGTTTTAGAGTCATGATATTAACTATGTATTTTTATATTTATGACTATGTAGTGTTCACAAAAGTATATCCAATCATATAGAATAATAATTATGAACTCATCAATACTTTCTAAATAATCTGGTAAAGAAAGAAACTGGGTTTCTATTCATGAAAAAACATAACAAAGAAAGTCTTTTTCAGGATAGATACACAGAACACCACTTGGTAGGATCCATGCCTACTCTTTTACCTTTAGCCACTTTCATACATCTGGTGACGTAGATACTTAAATTATAACTACAATCATACTGTTATCAACTCGTAAATCAACTTGTTATACAGTTCACCCAATACGATGACTGTTTAGTTTTAAAACTACCTTGCAATTTATTGACTCACACAAAAACCCATAATGGAAACATGAAACTAGGAAAATAACTTTTAAACGAACCCGACAATAACTTACTCAAGAAAACAAACAATCCATCTAGTATCCTATTAAGTTTTTAATTTAAACATTGTTAAAAACAAACATTGTTTAACAAATAATAACTACTTTGTATAAAACAAGGAACAATTTTGTCTATAACTTGTCTTTAAGATCCGTCCACGACCTTAGGTAATGCGACTCACAACGTGTCAAGTGACTGTGACTCGCGTTTATGTCACTTATTTCCTTCACATGAGTACCTTCCAGTGGCGCAGGCTCCTAACAACTCAATTCCCACCGGCTTACCTTCAGAAGTTTAGAACACAACCACTCTCTACCTACCGTAATTAAAAAATTGCACAATCACTACTCCTTACAAGCATCACCAAACGCCTACTCGCATTTAATAAAATAAAAAATACCCTTCAATAACATTTTGCTATAAAATAACCCGCAGGCGCTATCGGCTTTTTGGCAGCTTAAATTTCTAAGCAAAATAAACGTCATGACGTCACTAGCCAGCCCGCCATATTAGGGCTCTGGTAAGCCGGAGCAAACCGAGTTATTCATAGAGAAAGTAATAGAAAATGCGTGCGCGTGAGCGAGATGGAAAGAAATCGTTATCGCTCGTTGAATTTCGTAAAGAATCGGACATCATTCATGCTTGATGAATGACATTATTTTGTGCAGTAAACCGAATTTTATCGAGTTACACGACAGGGGCAGAAAAAGAAAGTATGATAGGGGAAGAACGAGATAGTATTAGTAATGGTGGATTTCGTATTTGGTTATTTATTTGGATGTTTATTTTGTTGTTCACTTTTATTTTTTTACTATGGTACCTCTGCATTTTATTCTATTTTTTTTTTGTCATGGGTGCCAATTTCATTATTTTTGGGGTCGCTGATAATGAAAATTAGGTCAAAATGAAAATCCAAAATGAATTTTTTTGGTTGTTTCTTCATGGGTGTTGTTTTCGTGGTATTTGAGGTCGCTGATAATGAAAATGAGGTCAAAATTAAAATCCAAGATGGCGCCGACGATAAATTTCGGTTATTTCTTCATGGGTGTCGTTTTCGAGGTTTTTGGGGTCGCTGATAATGAAAATGAGGTCAAAATAAAAATCCAAGATGGCGCCGATGAAAAATTTCTGTTTTCTCTTCATGGGTGTCGTTTTCGTGTTTTTTGGGGTCGCTGATAATAAAAAAGAGGTCAAAATGAAAATCAAAGATGGCGCCGACGAAAACTTTCTGTTTTCTCTTCATGGGTGTCGTTTTCGTGGTTTTTGGGGTCGCTGATAATGAAAATGAGGTCAAAATTAAAATCCAAGATGGCGCCGATGAAAAATTGCAGTTTTTTCTTCATGGGTGTCGTTTTCGTGGTTTTTGGGGTCGTTGATGATAAAAAAGAGGTCAAAATGAAAATCAAAGATGGCGCCGACGAAAAATTTCGGTTTTTTCTTCATGGGTGTCGTTTTCGTGGTTTTTGGGGTCGCTGATAATGAAAATGAGGTCAAAACAAACATCAAAAAGTCAAGTCAAAAAAAATCATTCTAATTTTTTTTCTCGGCTTGCCCTGACTCTTTTTTCACCCTTCGCCACTGGTACCTTCGTAATATAATTATGTCGTGTCTCGGTGCCCTATGCCATGTTCTAATCATTTTTCATTCATTTGTTTTCTACGCAGTCACCGTCTTAACACGTGTATCGCTTGCAGCTGTAGAGGTCGTGGCCAAGTATTACTCTTAGTCAATCTTAAAGACAATTATATTATTAAGCAATTTGCTTTTCAATAGAATCTTTATTGGACATAGTTGGCAAGTAACTATGTAGTTGATGTGATTAAAGTCTGTCTGCTTCCTGAAGTATTGGAAAATTGTTTAATCTGCACAAGAATTTATGGAGTAATATTTTTAAATGCAATCTTTATTAGCTCTGCGTACACAAAGTAGAAATTGTAAGTGCTGTTGTTGTATTGCATTTATAAAATGAATAAAATAAATTTTTAGAATATTATTTTACATTTTAATTTACGTAGCATTAAGATTTCCATTCGAAACACCCAGTCATTTTTCTGTTATGAAGTTTTTGTAAAAACATGCGTTCGTTTTTCTTATTCTAATTGTATTTTTAATCGATTAGTATTGAAAATTAACAACATCAATCAAATACGGATGTTACAGTACCTAATCTTCAACATCTTCAAGTGACGTTTTGTGTTGATGTCAAAATCTATCGATATATTTATCGACAAGAGACGCACATCCCTGCGTTTCCCTGTAATCCCAATTGTCACAGTAGCGGGAAGGTTCGCACTAATTAGTTGAGATGGGTGGTACTTATAAACGATGTACAGGTATGTGATAAAGTCTTTATGAAAATACCAAAAAAAAATTAAGGAACTGTTCCAATATTAGGAATATCGGATAGTCTGGCCGTCATCATCATTTCAGCCGAAAGACGACCACTGCTGGACATAGGCCTCCCCCAAGAGCCGCCACATTGACCGGTCCCGTGCGACTCGCATCAAACAGATTTCCGCAACCTTCACCAGGCCATCGGTCCACCTAGTGGGAGGTCTTCCAACGCAACGTGTTTCGACACCCCAGAACACTTCGCCCTCATCGGCCATCCGTTCTGCGAGCAAAGTTTCACATATTTCGCTGACTTCAATAAATGAGCAAATCACTTTTGCTCATCAATGTACAGGCATTTTTGTCATACAGAACATACATTGTATCTTTACTGGAGCGATTCCGATTTCGCTTTTTATTGAGACATTGTCGATGATCAGGTGGGCACAACACCTTGCTATCATTACGACTCATAGGTAAAAGGAGGTTAATAGAGAAGTCAGTCGATAGTTATTGGATTAACCGCTTGTCTACTATGTTAATTCCGGTTCTTTTCGAAAAGACATTCAACATTTGCCTGACCGTAACAAGAACAGCTTAAACTCGATATAAACTACACATTAATAATAAAAAAAACATAGCGGCATGAATGGTCACCAATGCTACGCCTGACCGCGACAAGAACTGCTTAACGTCACTTGAAACAAAGTTTAAAATCAAAAGCGACACGTTTCTCCCATCCTTTGCCTGACCGAGACAAGAGCTGCTTAACATCACTTGAGTTTAAATGTAAAATACTTGCATTGTGACAAAAAGTGACATGACTCGCCCATCCTGTGCCCCACCGTGAAAAGAACTGCTTAACGTCACTCGAAATTAAAATGTAAAATCATACTTTCATAGTAGCAACAAAAAGTAGCATTATTTCATCCGTCTGTTAGCCCTTATCTAAGAAAAATCTAAAGGTTATACTGTGAAGTTAGTGTGAATGCAGAGGAATGTGTCTATTTCCATTTTGGGGCCTATGCAGTAGTTATGGTTCAACGAGTAATTAACTCGCTTTTCGCGCTTAACGATTTTTGGGATCCGTGTGAAAAATGGTTGAGGTAAAACCTTTTGGTTCATGCTGTCGGTTTTTAGGGTTCCGTAGCCAAATGGCAAAAAACGAAACCCTTATAGTTTCGCCATGTCTGTCTGTCTGTCTGTCTGTCTGTCTGTCTGTCTGTCCGCGGATAATCTCAGTGACCGTTAGCACCAGAAAGCTGAAATTTGGTACCAATATGTATATCAATCATGCCGACAAAGTGCAAAAATAAAAATTTAAAAAAACATTTTTATTAGGGTACCTCCCCCAGACGTAAAGTGGGGAGCGATTTTTTTTTTAATTTTGACCCTGACGTGTGATATATTGTTGGATAGGTATTTAAAAATGAATAGGGGTTTTCTAAAATCATTTTTTGATAATATTAATATTTTAGGAAATAATCGCTCCGAAAGTCAAAAACAATGTGTCCCCCCCCCCTCTAACTTTTGAACCATAAGTTTAAAAAATATGAAAAAAATCACAGAAGTAGACCTTTATATGAACTTTCTAGGAAAATTATTTTCAACTTGATGAGTTGAATAGTTTTTGAGTTATATAGCACTTTTTCAAAAAAACGCAAATGATAACTTTGTTTTTCATACAAATACTATGAAAAACAAAGTTATTTTTGCTGACGAAAAATGTTGGTATTTTTAATGGTCTGGGAAGCTACGGAACCCTACAGTGAGCGTGGCCCGACACGCTCTTGGCCGGTTTTTCTTCCTAAAATGGTCTTTTAATTTTGTATAATTTGGCAGAAGAGTGGTATAAAATACTTAGTTTTTTTTTATAATGTTTGCTACATAGGTTTGCGTTAGATCACGCTTGCCTAGAAAGAACTAGATTCCGTAGAACTTTTAAGATATCTAGATTAGTATCGGTCGAATTGGAAAACAAAGAAGCCGCCGCAGTGAATTCGATTTTAACCTCAATCAACAATATTTTATGTTTTAAAATCATTTCTTGTAATTTGACAGCTTAAGGTAATCTGATCTTGGTTGGTATTTGTAAAATAAAATTAATAGTAACAGCTTCAGGCAAAACTATTTCCGACATTAAACATTACTAATCACAGACTAAACCCCACCATTTTGAAAACCAGAAAAAAAAAGTGTCTACAATGACGCATTTTTTTTGTGTACAATTGCATTACATCTATGGTACCTACCATAGATGTTGTACAGAACCATAGAGCAAAATTCACGGTCGATTACACCTCATTCTATTGCATAGACAAAGACAAGTCTGACGATATACTCGTTTGTTTAATTAATTTCTTAGAAACGTAGTTACGGCTAAAAGTACCGTGTTAATTGATTAATTGCTACTGTTTGTTTGTTGGTTTGTTTGTGTGTGTGTGTGTGTCTTTGTGTGTGTTAGCAAATAAACTTGTTTTTGTTTACTGGCTTTTGTACGCGACCTCGCTTGCGTTATAACCGAAAATTATACTACAGAACCGTTTTAAATACATATGACAAGGGATTTTATTTTTCAGCTCTTCCCTAGTCGCTGGATAGATGGCGCTGATTTCAGAACGTTACTGCAAGGAACAGAACGTCACATAATTTCACTTGGACCTAAATTTTATATTCGGAAGCTTATTCAAACGAAAGTGTCAGTCAACGAGCGTATACAACGTGTGCTTTTTCAAGCGTTTTGGCGTTGGCACCTTATAACGTAGTCAGATCAACGCCATCTATCGAGTCCAAGGAAACTCTTCTTTTTAATTCTCAAAAAGAAAACCTCTCATTAGTCCGTCAGGTAGATTATTAAAAAAATAACTGATGGGTATTTTTTTTTTGTTACTTAAATCTAAATTGACGAAGATACGACGCTTTTAAAATTCTCAATACGTCACGCCTAGTTATAATTTTTAGCTAGTTCTGACGTCACAAGCCCCCACTCCCGAATTTTGATGCGTTTTATCTATGTCAATATTCATTGATTTACAAAAACAAAAAATACGTGTCCATTATTTTTTAATAATTTATCTGACGGACTAAATAGATTTGTAAATTTTCTTCCGTCACACCTATTGGCAAAAGTATAAAGAAAGAGCTCTTTGTATAACTATAGCTACTAAGCTTTTATTAAGTTTTCACTTATGTTGGCAGAGTGAGTAAAGGTCAATTGCACTGGTTGGAAAATAAACTTTCTTTTTGGCATGTTTTTTTTTTAATTCATCAAAATCGACTTCACATATAAAGGTGTCAAAAATACTGTTTTTCTCAGCCGTTTAGTGATCCAATCATGGAAACCTGCTTATTGTTTTCTCATAAAGATATACCTACATTGTTAAAGCCTTAAACTGATAAACCATGCTAAAAAGGGCGTGCGAAGTTTTTTAATTAAGGACCCAATAAAAAACCACTTAAATAGTTCTTATCTGAACCGAAAATATTAAATGGCTTCAAAAGTTCAATGCATAATAAATAAATATGAACACACATTTCACACCTTAAGTAAGAAAAAAAAAACAATTTATCGAAGCGATATTTTATTTTAAAAATAATTATATCCCGCCACGGAATCTCACCTTAAAGCTACTGGGCGTTGCCAACATAACGCGAGTGAAGCAAAATGGCGGACGCTCGAAAAAAGAATAATTGCACGATATAATTGAGCTAAATTGTTTCATTACTTCACCTGTTAATTCTACAAACATACTCATGCTGTTTACTGAAAAAAAAACAATCGATTTACCGTCTTATTCCAAAGGAGAAAAGACGTAATTTTTTTACAACCTTTTGCTAACTGTAAAAGTTAAATTGTCTATGCTTATGGAAAAATAAAGGTAGTGTCAATGTGTTAAGGGTTTTTCGTTGATATTGCAAAATTAAACTCTATACTTTGTAAAATAGAGTTGAATAATGGTTAAAAGACATGTTTTTTAATAATTGGTGGGCTATAATTATGTTGTCAAGGCATTTTTTTAAAATAATGAGCGCTTTTAACAGCGGTCGCGATGAAAGATCGAACCGGTTTTCTGCTTAAGCTTAACCAAGTGATTATGAAATTCTACTAGATTTTTTCGTGGCCATTAAAGGTGGACGCACACCTATCCGCGCCGAAGGAATCGACCGCGCCGAAAGAATCGAATTTTAGAATTACTTGTATGAAATCCTACTAAACCTCGCACACTTATCCGCGTCGAATCGGACGAATAGATGACGTCATACGTATGAGAAAAAATTCTTTCGGCGCGGTCGATTCATTCGGCGCGGATAAGTGTGCGTCCACCTTAAAACGTTTTTTTTTTAGAGAAATTGTCTTCGAATGTCAAAATGGCGACTAGTAAGTACACGGTATGTAATGCTTTCATTGTACTACATTTTTTTAATGTTCGTTTTCTGTGTGCCATTTCAAAATAAAAGCCTTGTTTTCAAAAAGATTCATTTTGAAATCCAATAAGTTTAATTTTATCTCAAGAGAAACTTGCAGAAATCAATAAATCATTTGCCGGAAACCTTATTAAATTGATTCAGTCAGATATAAATTCATTTCGATAGGAACGCGTGTATTAGCAAATTGAAAGTGCAATATTATTTCTGTCAGATACATTACTATGAACACTAATAAATACACTATTTTTAAATCTACCATCGCTCTCAGTCCTGGCCGCAAAATGTACCCTTATAACAACAATTTTCATTATGGTAACACCAACAGCCAATTAAACTAGATACAAATCCGACGGGTGCACCCTGAGCTAATTTTAATTCTAGCGGAAACGTTTTGCCATGGCATCCTAACTGCCAACTGTAGTAAGATTCCTATAGGACGATATTGCCCTGTTTTTCTAGTGTAGAAACGATGTGTTTCTGAAAAAAATTTTACTTTTATAGAACCTAACTCTTCTTTACTTCCTTCCACTAATCTCTATTCCATTTTATTTGTGGCCAATATTTATGAAAAGAGTCGAGTTCAACCCGTAATGTCCTTAAAACATAGAAATACAAAAATTTAGGTAGTCAGTTGTACCTATAATAAAATGTAAAGATATTTAAACTAAAGTGTTGAAAAGAATATTCAAAAAGTTAACAACCATAACCAAGAGTCAAAGGTTCACTTACAAGATCAAACCCAACGTTATTTCATTCACAAGAACAAACAGTTTTAAAACAATAACACTTTTAAATTACTGCCATTGTTTTCCCGAGAAAATTCACATTCGAATTGTTTCCGTCATTTTCCCGTATCATGTCAATGTGACAGCTGTCAAGGCCGCTATCTTGTTGACATGGAATGTCAACGATTTATTGTGTTCGCTTCCAAGTTTGAATTAGTGAGGTTTTTCTTTGAATTTATGCAAATATCGTTATGGTTTATAATTTCACGAGTTTCAAACTTAGGTTTCATTTTTTGTATTAAGTAATTGTAAATTAAAAAATAATTATTTGATAACTATAAATTTATTCACTGGCAAGTAATTTAGACTATTATGTACCCAATATTAAACTAGAATATTTAATGAATAAGTTCGTATTGCCATATATTATATGAGTAAGTATTTGATCAATAAAATTCTTAAGTGAATCGAATAGGTAAGGCTTGGTAATTTGATTTCTTATTGGTAACGATAAACTATATGCAATTTACATAGGAAATAGGAAATCCCTTCTCGTCTGTTGAGTGTCGTTAGGTAAGATATTTTAAGGTGATATAAAATTAGATATATGGACATAAATTTTCAATCAGTTATGCACTTTGCGAAAATAAACCCAATTTTTTTTTCTGTTTCATTTATTAGGAGACAAGACAATTGTTTACTTTTAAACTATAAATATAATGAATAGGTACATATTATTATAATATTAGACTATAGGTACTGCGTTTAACACCTAATATTTTTTATGAAATGAAATTACTTAATAAAATGTAAAAAGCACAAGCTTTGTATCATCCGGTAGTTTAATAAATAGTCGATCTTTCATCCATAATATGAAAAAATGGCTCTGACAGACGGACAAACAGTAACTCCTATCATAAACTATTATTTTCTCAAGCCTCATACCTGAGCCAGTCTCCTGCAATTTTAATTCTGTCCCTCGCCTAATCGAAATTCACGAAATTAACATACAATGAGTACAAAAAACAATAATGTGTTAAACATGACGACAGACATACATACAATCAGTGTTTGAATATATTATTAACGCTCAATATTAATAGGTAAAGTAAATATTTATTAATTACTGGTTCAAGAGCCTAGTCGTTTTTAAATAAATATTGTTGAAATGAAAAACTGCCGCATTTTTATAATCTACTTGGTAAACTTGCAAATGATTACCTATATTATTTTACTGATGCCAAATTATTTTTAAAATTTATTGTGTCCCTTTATTTTTCAAAAAGCAATTCGGAAAAAAAAATAGCAACAAAAAATAATGTTTTTTTTATTAAAACACTGATCTATGTCATCAGCTATGGATAGAAAACCCGTAGCAAAATGCAATGTGATAGTAATTACTTGAATTGTCCACAGAAACCCAAAAATACATAGCAAACACAACCAAATCCACACAAAACTCCTAGTAATTCGTTTATAATAAATAATTCATTTCTTTAAAACCTTTCTGTCAGTAACTAAAAGCATAGGTAACCTCTATTACATTTTGACCCTTACACCTCACTGTTGATTTGTCAAAACACTTTCACTCAGTGAAAGCTGATTTTCAAAACATGACATTAGTGTAATGTCATTTTGACACTGTCATAGTGACAGGTTCAGGTGTTGAAAACAAGTGATTTGATTGATCTACGAAGTAAATGTGCATTTGACGTCAGTCTGAAGATATCTAGGTAGACATATAGGGTTCCGTGCTATTAAATCATAGGTTCCAGTAATGACTGCTATGTCACAAGCCGGCCACACTATTCCCAAACCACTGTAACTCCTGGGGCCTAATTCTGCTATTTTAATAAATTCGTCACTCCAACACGATTCCATTCTCATCCCATTGTCATTTTGCTTAAAGTTCGTAATCTGCTAAATTCACAATGGTCGGTCAATGGTCTCGTAATAAAATTGTGTTTTAATGGCATTTTCGTATTGTCATTATTATAAAACCCTTAGTACAAATAGTTTTCGAACTATATGCGAACATATTCATGCCAGATTTCATGTACGAGATTAATATTCTATGACATTTCTTTCAATGGAGTGTCAGTGGTTGTTCATTGAGAAGTCATAATGGCGCCATTATGATAGTAGAATTAACAAACTTGTCAAAATTTGACAGAACTTGATCATTATGAAATCAATGATCGAATACTCTGACACTATTGTAATAGCAGAATCGAGGCCCTGTGCGTCAGAATCAACAGTGGCAACCACCAGAAAAGCGCCGACACAATGAAGCTCGACGAAGTCCCAGAGAATGAATTTAACTGTCTTGGATCCCGCAACGAAACTAATCAGAAAGTATAGCGGAGGAGTAGGAAAAAAACCGTAATTTTCACTTCCCTCTATATCAGCCGGAGACAGAACGAAACAAGGCCAATAGGCACAAAGGGACGTTTACAACTGGGATAGGCCCAGTTGTCTAGCACCACGGATAAATATTAACATTAATGGGTCCTAAGTTGAGAGCTGTTATATTTGATTCCAATAATAGGTATGGCAAAAACGCTTGAACGCACGGAAATTTGCTCTAGTTTCTACAAGGTCCGTATAGTAAATAACTCCGGATGTAACCTGTACACTATCCAACATAATATTGCGTTCATTTTGCCAAAGACTACACTCCCACAAAATGTGATGTGCAGATTGTTCATATTCGCCGTCAGATGTTGAACAGTAATTACAGTTGTGGTTTTAGGCAAAAACCAGTAAGACTGAAAGCCATTTTAATGTTGATATTATGAAAAAAATGAGCTAGATCGGAAGCCCGTCCCGATATAGTTACGAAAAAGATATGCAGATAATTATAACACATTAAAAGATTAATGAAAACGTAATTAATTATTCGAAATTATCATTTATTTGCACCTTTAGTCGATATGACGACTTAAAAGAAAGAATACGTTTAATCAAACTCAATTAAAAGCAAACTGTTGCAATTAAAAACCTAATGTGTTATATCCGGCCGAAAACATCGAAGCGAAAAGAAAAACCGCAAAAAAAAACAGTTGAGCAAAGTAGAGCATATTCCCCAGCCATGAAAAGATCGTAAACCGACGGGGTATCAATAAGCCTATGCAGTGATGCCCTAATTCTTGTTCCTTTTTTGTAATGTTGGCACACCGGCCGACGGCCCGGACCGAAGAAGATACCGACACGTATACTATAGGACACCTAAGGGCAGAGACAATATGACATTCTATAAAGGATAATGGTGATCGAAACGTCAGAATGTGTGACTGACATAAGCTACCGAAAAGACACCTTATCGGTAGCTTATGTCAATTTTAGTTTTGCCAATCCAGGATACAAAATTGAAGTATCATGTAATTTAAAAAAAAACGACGCAAAACCAGAAGCTCTTTTACTAGGAAAAAAAACATATTTAAATATGATCTTTTTTTATCCATCTAATTCTGTGTCGTGGTCAAAAATAGAAATCTGGTAATAATAAATAGAAACTTTAACAACAAAAGCATTATACTTTCATAGGCCATTTTTAAATTCAATACCAGAAAAACAAACAAACTCCTATTTTAAATTTTAAATGCAATAAAGATGTTCTATCCATTAGAACTCCCATAAAGGACACCGCATTCAACCTAAAATTAATTCAGAAAGAAATAAAAAAGAGAACAATGTTTTGAATAAATAAATACGAAAGTCATTACATCTGTAGTGATGTGTCAACAGACAAAATATACCGCATATGTTACGGATCATTTCTTTTTAATGTATTCTAATACATACACTATGCTTCGAGTCTCATTGTCAAAATATTTATGTATGTTTTTGTCCAAATGGAATATTTTACTCGTTTAAAAGTTGTGTAACGATGGTGTAGCACGAAGTTTCGTTTTTAAGTTCTTTTGTGGAATAGGAAATATGTAATAAAAAAGGGTTTATGAAAGGGAGATGGTTTGATAATGTCGTCAATGTAAATCGTTAATGGTTTTGTCTAGAAAAAACAACTGCAGGTTGATTTAAAAACATTGACGCAAAAAAAAAAGTACGACTTCAATGTAAATAACAACTCTCAGTTTATGCTAATTTAGCTTATTAACAGCCTCATTAGATCTAAATCATCGATCCATAATAATCTGAAAATAGCTACTGTTCAAGCCAGCTAGTTTTTGTGCTCTACCAATTATTAAAAAAAAATGGGAATGGGAGTCGACAACTTTACAAATAATAGGTACTAAAGCTGCAAGAGTTTCCACGCAAAACCAATAATTTCTTAAGAAAAAAATGACGCAAGTAGCCGTAATAATATCAACAGAAGACTAAAACACCTGTCCCACGTAAAATAAACAACAAAATTTCAAAAAAAAGAGAAACAAAACTTCTGACACTTACCGGAGCTAGGCCTGTCGCTGTATCTGGTGCAGAACACCCATGCTGGCCACAAAGATGCATTGCCCGACTGACTGTTCGTATCAGTACTGCCGCAAGTAGACAAAGCCCCGCTTGAAGTAGAAGAAACAACTGAACTGGCAGAATCCGGCCTTTTCTGATTCTCTATCACTTTCGGCATTTCCCTTTCTTTAGGCACCTGCTCCCCAATTTGGGAAACCGTCTGTCTCAAGCCCCCAAGAGGAGGTAACGAGCCGAATTCTGTTTCTTTTGATTTTAGGTAATCGAAGCTGTATTTTTGGAACTCATTCTGAGGTTTAGATAAATCATAGGGCTTGTACAAAATGCTGTGGTTTGGCCCAACTGGTTTTGGACCTTCAATTTTGTTTGTTTTCCTTAAAGCGTTCAAACCAAATTCTGGGTGTAAAATATTGTTTATTGAGAAGGCTATAGGGACCGTCGGCTGCTGTCTTTGAGCTCGAAGTTTATCACTCTCAAATCTCTGGCTTTCAGGGTTTATTTGGGGCTTAACATCAGGCGTTTCAGGCCTGTAGTAGTTCTGGAAACCGTCCATCTCGTTTTGGTTCTCAGGGCTTGGTGGAGGGGAATTTGGCTGCACTTTGACTATGGTCATATTTGGGGAGGTTCGCTCATATCTTGAGTCAATCGTGGTGCAAGTATACTGACTTGGGGGGCAGTAGTTCATGGGGTTCTCGGCATGAGGGGCAGGCACTCTTCCGGTGACAGGTCCAGGGCTGTTCGCCTGGTTCGGGCTGCAACGATCTTCGAAAGCCATCTTCGCACTTTTCAAACCGATTACAAGTTTATCAAAGTCAGTACATTATACAGCACAGTTCACAATATAAAATAATGTCAGTTTAATTTGAATGAGACACAGTCCTCACATTAATTTATCGTTATCGATTAGCATGATTTCTTAATTCGACCGCACTAGTTTTTTGATGCAAAGGGCGCGTGATGGACAGCCAGTGCTGTCAGATTGATATGTCAGTTGCGTGTGACGTGGGGACTGGTCCCGACGGCGACTGCCGTATGACTGCGCCCCTCGCCCGGCCGAGGGGACACGCCCTCGAACAAACAAGCTTTTTACCCTTCCCCATTCGTTTTGTAGGCGTTAACCGTTCGCTTTTCATTGCTCGACAACATCTTTTACATCCTCTATCCTTGTCTAACTTATAGCGTTTGTTGGAGTAAAAAAGAGATGGATGTACGACAATTGATTTAACCCGAGTGTGTATTTAGTGGGGCTTCGACCAGATTTGTAATTCAGTTGTAAATTGCTTCTATGGCTCTTTCGCGCACTCATAATGTATCAATAATACTGCGGTGCTCTTTGTACAGAATTTCAATTAAACTTTGACAGAATTATTATATTGATAGACGTGGCCATGTTGAATTATTGAACGGATATCGGCGAAGACGGATTTTTTAAAGAAATTATAACATAATAACGTAATTAAGTTGTGTTGGTTAATATTAAATTGTATGGACGCGATAAAAATCTACAATTGTTGGACTTTTATTGCTGAATGTAATTACTGTTTAGGGTTCTGTGTAAATGTTGCGGATTATAGTTTTGACCTAATTTTAGTTTATTGTTGTTCCCGCGGTTTCAGTAAAGTAATGATTAAGGCACACATTTTTTTGTGCTTAAAAAAGCTCTCTTCTTTGAATCCCTGGATTTGGTAAAGAATTTTTGAGCTGCCGTCGGTTGCGGTAATCTTTAAAAAATATATTCTCCCTTTTTTTTCTCTGAAAAAATGACACACACAAAAATACACACACACACACACACACAGAACACACAGAAATATCAACGGTATGATTAGGTCGAAAAAAATCTACAGTTATTTTTCATATTTTTTAAATGAAAGTCTGTATAAATGCATGGTGTAAGATATCTGTAGTGATTGGTTTAGGTTCCCTACCTATAGAGATTCGGTGACAATTAAAAATATATCTAAATTCATATGTTCCTTTATTTATTTTTTGCACTATTCTGCGTTAAGTTAGATAGTACGAAGTATAATAGGTGGTACAAATCGCGCTTAAAACAAATATACGGAACATGTCAATCAAGACAAACTCGTCATTCACATGTTATACCACTTTCCACACATATTTTATAGTTTCAATTATTTTTTAATGTGATTAGTTTCACACTTCAAATTCTTTGTATTCTTGTAATAATCATTACTAATAAATCGTTATTAATAATCTCCAAATGAGCGTGTCAATCAGATGTGTTTGTAATTATTTCTTAAATTTATTTAGTAATTTCCTTTCCTACTTTATAGATCAATCAAGAAATCTTTTCTAATTATAATTTACAATCTATGGACTAATTAGTTTGGTTGTAAGTAGATACTTTAATGTGTTAAAATTTTAATTGAGTTTTGAGGAGAAATAATCAAGACTCTAATCTTGCAAGCCTCATTAATAATGTAATATTAGGTGCTATGAAAGATCTATAATTGGGTATAATAAGACTCAAATATCTTTAACAAGATTTTTTTAAAGTTGGCCATTGTTTCAACATTAATAAAATCAAGAATAAAATTCCGCCGTTAAGGTAATAGGTACACTGTTTATAATCAATAATTGAGATCTTGCATAAAATAAAATTTTGTAAATAAAAAAAAAACACTTCTAATTCAGAATGCAAGATTTAAACATAACGACTTCCGGTGCTATAACTTTAAACTATTTAGAAAATTGTTAATTTAACCCAATTCCATTCACCCAGCCCGCCATTCCTTTTCATTCCATGGTTTATCTAATTACTTGAATCACAATACCACTATGACGTCACATTTTATTTGATTCTACAGAACAAATTTAATTGGTATTGAATACATTGACCGTAACGTGACTACCAAAAGTTAACCAGTTGTGACAAAGTGAGGTACTGATATTGTGTAATGTAAAGTATTCAACCGGAAGATTGGAATGAACAATTGTACTCTATTTATTTCAGTAGTTAATTGTTGGGGCAGTAGGTACTATTGTTATTCGAATAGGGACCTTGATTATACATGGTATAGAAGCTATATCTACTTATCATCACCTAACCAAATAAATAAAATGGAAGTGTCTGTTTTTTATTTCAAAATAACTACTTTTTACTGAATGCATATCAAAGTACCTACCTACGGAACCTATAACAAAGAAAAATCTTCCAAAACATTTTTGGCTATGTGTTTGTTCCGATTTATCTCCGAAATGGCTGCATCAAATTTGACAGGACTTTTACTGGCAGATAGCTGATGTTATAAGGATTAACTTAAGCTTTTCATTTTACTGAAAGATTAGGGTTCCGCGCCAAAAAAACCTTTGAAATTGTTAACACAATATCTCTCTCTATGTCTCTGTACATAACTTCCTGAATGAGCGTCCATGTCTCAGTACCATGAGTACTTAACTTACTATTAGAGAAATTCAGATTCAGATTTTGGGTGTTAAGAGGCTTGCGGAGCATGCGTAGTTCATACTTCATACAAACGTAATACCAAAATAATTTATAAATCAAACATATTCCTAAGGTAGTGTGTATTCATTTCTATTAGATTACAGAATATCTAGGTTCCCAAAAATATATTTTGATTGAATACTGATTTTAACAAGAGTTATGAGAAAAATAAGTTTTGTATAGAAATTTTAAATTCCTCATATCTCGTCTTTTTATCATTGTGGTTTCAAAATATATATTTGGAAACAGATATTCTGTAATCCAATCGAAATAAATACACAACACCATAAGAATATGTTCTATTTACAAATTATTTTGGTATTACGTTTGTATGAAATACGCATGCTCCGCTCCGGCCCCTTAAGTATCATAATAATTAAACTAAAACTCAAAAGCATTTATTTCAATTAGACCATCACCTTTGAATGTAAAAAATACAAAAAAAAGCAAAGCTACAGTCACAGTCACGAGGCATAATAACTTGAGAAAGTACTGTAGTTGCCCATTCCCTAGCGTAGATCTCTATGGAGAAGAACGGGCAAGAAACTCCATGGACACTCTTTTAAATCAAAATATCAATCAAAATAAAATCAGCCTATAATATCCCACTGCTGGGACGCAGCCTTCCTCTCTATGAGAGGGAATGGGCTATAATCCACCACGCGGGCCCAGTGCGGGTTGGTAGATGTCACATGTCTTCGAAGTTTTGGTTCTAGGACATGCCGGTTTCCTCACGATGTTTTCCTTCACCGTTTCTACTTACATGATTTAAAACAATGTAACTTGCTGACAAGGCTAAAAGGTCATGTCTTTGGCAAGCCGCTTGCTATTATCATCTACAAATACTTTTAAACATTCATTCATAATATTCAGTTATGAATGAATGTTTGACCCTGACCATTTTAGTGATATTCTTTAGAAAGTTCAGATGTGTAGTCTTGGAAAACAGCACTCGGCGTGCTTATATGACGACATCATCACTATCCGCTTGCCTTTTCACAACTATGTTGGGGTCGGCTTCCCGTCTAACCGGATGCAGCTGAATATCAGTATTTTATATGGAGCGACTGAATATCTGATCTCCACAACCCAGTTAGTACCTACTGGGTATTACGATACCCCTTGGTAAGACTAGTTGTCAGACATTTTGAGCCAATGAATGCCTAACGACTGTCATAGATCTACAAATGACAGCCGGGACCAACAGCTTAACATGCTTTTCGAGGCACGGAGGTAACTCGGTATGTAATTGGTGGTCACCCATCCGCAGACCAACCTAGGCAAGCACGGGTGTTATTATTAAGCTACGAGCTCCTAAAACACACCTCACACCTAACTCATAAATCAGGTAAGTAGGTAGGAAGGTCTACATTACCATAATACATATTTTAAATTCTTCAATAATTCATTAGTTCAACCTTTGACCTATCATTGTCAGCTCACAATAAGTTTCGGCGACTTCAAAAGTCTGACACTTGCGCTTATGCAGATTAGCCGACTTCGGCGGAGATTAAAGGAGGTTCTGACTTTACTAGTGTCTGCGTATCATGTAGGTGAGTGGGTGTTAATGGCGCCATATTGATGCCTGCGTCATTAATCCGTTCATAATACTAATTAACTATATTAGACTAAACTGAAAAACTACTACTGATCGTATTTGGATAAAACTTGACACACAGATCGTTTATAACCTATAACCTGATACTTACATGGAACAATTACAGAACTCAAAACGGGCGAAGCTAATAAGCTATTAGCTAATATATCTCTCGGTCGTGTCGATTTGCCGTCCCGCAACGAACCTATAAGAGTAAAAGAAAAAGAGAGAGCATCAGACTTAAAATGTCACTTACGGGATATCTTCCGTGATTAATACCTACAATTTTCAGGTTCCAATATTTCGAAGCTGCATGTTGCAAGCGCCATATATGATCGCGGGTTGACTGGAGAGTGCGGGTGGATAGAAAAAAAAAGTTAGGAGCAGACAAATCTGTCTATCATCTTTCTTTGTCTTTTGCTAAGTTTAGTTATAAACCGTGAAAGCTTAAAATAGTGTTAGAGAGAGCACCAGTACGGTACACGGTCGATGCAAAAATGTACATTTTTGCATCGACCGTGTACGTAATACCACACTGCGCTCCAAAACACATATTACTGACGTCACTCAAAAAGCCGTTGAGCTTAAATGGGACTTACTGGGAACGTCTTCTACATTTCCAATTGCCCGGAGCCCTGACACAGCCAGAAAGCTTCGCAGCAGATGTCGTAGAAGATGGCGGGACGTGCTGGACAGAACCAACGACCAGTGGCCCAGATTAGCCCTGGACGAAACAACTGGAAGTCATCTGGAGGTCTTCGCCCAGCAGTCGCATGACGCAGACTAACAGCATCAGTACCTATCTTCTGCATCGATGGCTGGTCTTTGTTGTAATAGACCGCCCTAACCAAAATTCGGAGGTCCTTCGTAATATCAAAATACACCTGAAAATATAAGTCGTGCAACTTCAAGTATCAATATACTAGGCTTTTCCAAACTATGTCGCTTTCGGCTTAAAGAGTAGAATACTTAAATCTTCTTTTTATAGTGTCGATGGAAATCTAAGTTGTGTCGATCCAGAACAGAGCTACTAGTTTGGCGCTTTCGGTTGCATCCATCAGTTCCTGTAGTGAACAAACTAAGCTACTAGTTTGGCACTTTCGGTTGCATCCATCAGTTCCTGTAGTGAACAAACTAAGCTACTAGTTTGGCGCTTTCGGTTGCATCCATCAGTTCCTGTAGTGAACAAACTAAGCTACTAGTTTGGCACTTTCGGTTGCATCCATCAGTTCCTGTAGTGAACAAACTAAGCTACTAGTTTGGCACTTTCGGTTGCATCCATCAGTTCCTGTAGTGAACAAACTAAGCTACTAGTTTGGCGCTTTCGGTTGCATCCATCAGTTCCTGTAGTGAACAAACTAAGCTACTAGTTTGGCACTTTCGGTTGCATCCATCAGTTCCTGTAGTGAACAAACTAAGCTACTATTTTGGCGCTTTCGGTTGCATCCATTAGTTCCTGTAGTGAACAAACTAAGCTACTAGTTTGGCGCTTTCGGTTGCATCCATCAGTTCCTGTAGTGAACAAACTAAGCTACTAGTTTGGCGCTTTCGGTTGCATCCATCAGTTCCTGTAGTGAACAAACAACAGGACACACAGGACACGATATACAGTGCCTCATCGTTTGTGGAACAGCTCCACATTTACACTCCAGGGCAAAGTCTTAAATGAATCTCCATCTGAAGAGGTTTTACTTAAATAAGTACCAAAGTCGCCGCTTTCAATCTAACCGACTGCAGCTGAATTCTTAAAAAGAGTGTAAAACACCTCTTAACAAAGCCGAAAGACACTCTTGTTCTCCCTGTCATTGGGATAATTTTTTTGTTCTACATTGTACCATACCTGGGAACCTTCTCGTTACGGAGATATTTACTTTAAGCACCTCTACACCCCCGTTCTATTCAATCCATCCATCAACGCAATGTTTTAATGCGTTACATTGAGTTCTATCACAAAACATGACTTTTCACCCCAAAAAAAAAGTTGATTCCCAGCAATCATTTTTGCATTAAGTTATTTAATTCGATGTGCAGAATGCTTGGTTAACGGCTTCGTGATGAGGTTGTTGACACCTTGTATGGAGCGACTAAAGGAACAATACATTTCTCTATTACATGCTAAACTACAAATAACCGACCAAACACTAGTAAAAAGGCGCCAAAACCTCATCAAATTAGCATGTTTGAAATTAAAATTAACACTAGACTGTAAGCGCCGTCGGCTAGACAATGTGTAAACAAAAATAAAAGAAAAATAAACTAAGATGGCGTCGTCGATGAGCGCGCTGTCACTTCCCGCCTAAATAGCTGTCAAATGTCAAGTGAGGCTGCGGTCATACAGTGAGAGAATTAATTTTGTTTTTAATTTTTATTCTTATTTTTAATTCAGTTAAAATCTCGAGTGGTTTTCGTTATGTGACATAATAAATAGGACTAATTCAGCATATTAACTCTCTCCGTTAAGATACGCAACGTGCGGAGTATCTTTGAGGCCATAAAGCCCCTAATATACTGCTGCAATTATTTGGTATTTAGCAAATCCAGATACTTCACTGTGTCCTAGAGGGGTTTGGAGAAAAGAATACCGCTACAGCTGCCCGTGAGCTTTAATGGCGAATGCGCCAGCCAAAGTAAATCTCACAAAAAAGGCACAACCGTTTCTCGGACACATTCCAAAACTTCGATATCAAAGTGTTTTTCCAAAAGGAAATAATTGATAGTCCTCAGAATCAATCATGTCTGCGCATAGGCACGTACACCTCTCTTCACTAAATTATGAACGCTATAGTGATGGCCTGAATAAACCTATATTGGGCAGGTCAGTACCAAACATTTGAAATCCTCAATACCTATCATTACTTAATTGCAGCTGTTAAATATATTTTAGTTATTGTTTATTTATCAGGTGAATAGTGACACACCGATTTCTCTTTTTCCGTATATAGTCAGTAATTTGACATTTGAAAGAAGAAGACAAATCGTTGTGTAACTAAACAGACGAAATAAGCACTAACTAAATATACCATTGTGCGAGAAATACCATTGCGCCAAAATGCACACTTTTTGTTAAAAGTACTTAAAGGTGTTAATTATTTTTTTTTCTTAAACCTGTATGTAAGATAAGATAAGATTTATTTATTTCTGAGTATATAGTACATTAACACTTAACTCGACGTGAGGATCGAACTTAAACCACACGATTTTTCTACTGCACTGCACCTTCTATTATGTTCTCATCAATTTACCTAAATAATCACCACAAACTTTCTAAAACTCAAACAAAACACAACTAACTCTTCTCGCCTATAACTTCCCGCTAACATTACAACCGTGTCCTTACGCTTGTCAAAATGTCGGCCAGCTGACAGTATAGACAAGAACCATTGTTTATAATAACGAATATCGATTTGTCTAGTCGCTTGTCCGCAAATTATTAAACATCGATTAATATATTATCGATTTAAATATATGTAGGTTGATGAATAATTTGTGTAGGATGGAGCTGTTTTGTAGAAACAATTGTAGGCTCACTGTATCGAACTTGTCATCATAAAGTAGTACCAATTTAATAGATCACATTATTACATTTTTTTGTCTCTCTCTTTCTTTCTTTCCTTTTCTATATACATTTCTTGCTTTCTCATTTCACTTCTGACATTGGCAGAATTGTCGACACTGGCATCGACAGCACTCGCCATAATTAAAAAAACCGGCCAAGAGCGTGTCGGGCCACGCTCACTGTAGGGTTCCGTAGCTTCCCAGACCATTAAAAATACCAACATTTTTCGTCAGCAAAAATAACTTTGTTTTTCATAGTATTTGTATGAAAAACAAAGTTATCATTTGCGTTTTTTTGAAAAAGTGCTATATAACTCAAAAACTATTCAACTCATCAAGTTGAAAATAATTTTCCTAGAAAGTTCATATAAAGGTCTACTTCTGTGATTTTTTTCATATTTTTTAAACTTATGGTTCAAAAGTTAGAGGGGGGGGGGACACATTGTTTTTGACTTTCGGAGCGATTATTTCCTAAAATATTAATATTATCAAAAAATGATTTTAGAAAACCCCTATTCATTTTTAAATACCTATCCAACAATATATCACACGTCAGGGTCAAAATTAAAAAAAAAATCGCTCCCCACTTTACGTCTGGGGGAGGTACCCTAATAAAAATGTTTTTTTAAATTTTTATTTTTGCACTTTGTCGGCATGATTGATATACATATTGGTACCAAATTTCAGCTTTCTGGTGCTAACGGTCACTGAGATTATCCGCGGACAGACAGACAGACAGACAGACAGACAGACAGACAGACAGACAGACAGACATGGCGAAACTATATGGGTTCCGTTTTTTGCCATTTGGCTACGGAACCCTAAAAAGAATAGAATAGATCACATTTGACATCTGAAAGTTCTAAGGAAAGATTAGCTTTTTGCCATTATTACAATAAATATGCAGTCCTAATTGAAAAATGTTGCGCAATTGTGCAGTTTTAACTTCGAAAAAATAAATAATATTGCAGCCATTGTATTTTGATGAAGTGTCAAATGAGATCTATAAACTTGGCCCTACATTAGTTAGTAGTCTATAAACGTCAAATGCTGGACATAATCTAGACAATAACCGTACATCATTTGTCCCGGCTGTCATTTGTAGATCTTTGACAGTCGTAACAGGTAGTCAGCGGCTTGAAAGTCTGTCAACCATCTCTTCTCAAGGGATATCGTATTACCCAGTACTAACAGACATCTTTACGTCGAGTAGCTCGTTGATAAAAAGTATTAGCCCCTCGGGTCGATCTTTAGGTTTAGTCATGCTTGCCTAGGTTGGTCTGTGGATCGGTGACTAGACCACCTTTACTTACCGAGTTTCCTCCGTGCCTCGGAAAGCACGTTAAGCCGTTGGTACCGCCTGTCATTTGTAGATCTTTGACAGTCGTTACAGGTAGTCAGTGGCCCGAAATTCAGACAACCAGTCTTACCAAGGGGTATCGTATTACCCAGTACTAACTGGGTTGTGGAGGTTAGATAGGCAGTGGCTCCATGTAAAATACTGGTATTCAGCTGCGTCCGGTTAGACTGGAAGCCGACCCCAACATAGTTGGGAAAAGGCTAGGCTAGGCTGGTTTATAACTAAATCAACATCTTCCTGTCCTAGTCCCATTCTACTTAGGATTGGCGCAACATGGTTTATAACTAACTTTGTACTAATAATCAAGGAAGATATTCCGTAAGTGACAATAGAAGTTTAGTCATAAGAAATTATTCTACCTTCATTGTAAAAATTACTCATGGTGTAAACCACCTCATCACGAAGCCGTCAACCAAGCATTCTGAACATCAAACCAAGTAACTTTATGAATAAATTCTTGTTGGGAAACGACTTTATTTTTTGGGTGAAAAATCATGTTTTGTGGTACAACTCAATGTAACGCACTCAAAACATTGTGCTGATGGATGGATTGAATAGTACTGGGGTCTTGGAGGTGTTTAGAGTAAAAATCTTACAATAAAAACTTGTATTAAAAAAAAAACTTGTCAGAAAAGTTGTAACTTTGACCCCCAATACTTATCTCCGTAACCAGAAGATTCCCAGATAAGTGTTAAACAAAAAAATCATCCCAATAATGGGTAGAACAAGTACCTTTTGGCTTCGTTAAGAGGTGTTTTACACCCTTTATTCATCCACCAAATCCGCTAAAACTCCACACATATCCATATATTATCTTGAAAAGCCGGGCGCTCCCATTGCGACGTGTGATCGGTTCTATTTCCGAACGTCGTGTGTGGTCCGCGCAGGCGTGTAAACGTGCGCCGGCGCCGGTAAGGGGGAGACAGCTAGTAGGAGGATACGTGAAGAAAGTGGAGAAGGAAGAATGTTTGGTGATGAATGGTTAGACTTGCAGATTGGGGAATGCAGTAGCGAGACTACTAGGAGAATGTGAAAAGTAAGTGTGGTTACTAGGGCCAATTTAATAGATCACATTTGACAACTGTCATTTCTTAGTAAGGGTTACCTATTTTCTTTTTTTCGTTTGGGAAATCATCAAATGACTTCGCCCACTCTGGGCGGAGCGGGAGGTAGTGTCAGACTTTTACTGACTAAAACCCATCCATGTTCCTTCCTCGCCCTTTACGTTCCGGGGCCGCGGTATCTCTTTCGAACAGTCCCGCAGCCCCGTAGTAAGGGTTACCTATTTTTGCCATTATTACAATCAATATTTAATCTTTATTGAAAAATGTTAAGCGATTGTGCAGTTTTAACTTTGAATAAATCAATAATATTTTATTCCAACCGTTATATGGTTACGTAGTTGTATTTTGATGAAGTGTCAAATGTGATCCATTTTCTTGGCCCTACAATAATGATGAATTCGATTATATTTGCTAATTGAGGATGTGACACCTCTAGCTAGTGTTAGCTATCAAACTATAACATAAAACAATAATGAGGGTTCAAAATCCCTTTACAGTCATTTCCAATAACTTACTAACAGGTAACGGTAGGTTGCTATCTCTATCTCTTTGACATTTAACTTAAGGACCGTTAGAATCAAAACGTCACAGAAAAGGTTTCGTTGTTTTTCTATTGACAGGTAGGTAGGTACCGGGTATTTCAAGCTAACTCTGTTTATAGTAACACCGATAGTTACGTGACGTACTATATTAACTAACAGTTATACGTAAGTAACTTATAGAAATAGGCTGTTACAAATTCAAAAACCAATAGTTGAGGAACTGCTGACGCTATACAGGGTGTAAACAACCTCATCACGAAGCCGTCAACCAAGCATTCTGTACTTCAAAATATGAAACTCTTCGCAAAAAAAATCAAATATCAAAAAAAAATCACGTTTAATGGTAAGTATGTAACGCACTTAAAACATTGTGCTGATGGATGAATTTAATAGTACAGGGGTCGTGAAAGTGTTTAAAGTAAAAAACTTGTGAAAAGTTGGAAATTTGACTTCCAATATCTCCGTAACTAGAAGGTTCCCAGGTATGGTGTAGAACAAAAAAATTATCGCAAGAACAAGCGCCTTTCGGCTTTGTTAATAGTTATTTGTTATACAAGAGTGCAAAAATGCTTTTTAACCGCGTGCTCTATTGTAGAAGCCAAGGATTCTAAAATTGAATCACTCGCTGCGCTCGTGATTCAAATATTAGAAAATAAATAAAATATAATAAATAAATAGAAGAAAAAATAGAATCCTGAGCGTTAGCGACGGAATCAAAAGAGCACGAGGTGAAAAATCTTGGCACTCGAGTGCAACACGTAACTTTTCATCCCACCTCAGCGAGGAGATGACTAAATGCAAAAAAAAATGCGCATTGTTAATAGTTTCAGTCAATTATGTTGGCGTCAAATTGACATCCTTGTCGCTAGAACCATTCAGTTTAGGTTTTCCACTTGTTTTCAAGTTTCTTGTTTTTAACCTAAGGT
Organism: Xestia ashworthii; assembly: GCA_950022955.1. Classification (NCBI taxonomy): domain Eukaryota; kingdom Metazoa; phylum Arthropoda; class Insecta; order Lepidoptera; family Noctuidae; genus Xestia; species Xestia ashworthii. The sequence goes on from OX465575.1 coordinate 3,077,762, forward strand.
TTTAACAATACTTATGTCGTGAAAAGAAAATGGCGCGCGCAAAGTTAATAAAAAAAAGTACCCTTAAGAAGGTTCCGTTAATAAATTAAAAAAGGTTGTATGATAAATTCGGCACCATGGAGGTAGAAGTTTTGTATTGTATTGTACAACGGGATGGTGTCCGCAACTCCACGTCAATGCGCGTCGAGGTAGAAGTATAGGTGGTTTTGAATTCACAAACTTAGTGCACACGATGTTCTAAATTCAAATTTACTTTATCCTCTAGACAATAAAATCGGCTTTTGCACTCAGATATCGAAGAGCAAAAATACTCTTTCCGAGATGGGGGGATGAAATAGTACATTGTTATCCTAGTGGTGAAAGTAACTTATTTAGTCCCGAGACGGGGTTTGGCGCCCAAGCGTAGCGCGGGCGCTAATAGATCGAGGGACTAAATAAGTCTTTAACCCGAGGTAAACACTGTGCTTTTCATTACGAATACAAGGAAAATAAAAACAAAAACACGAAACCACTCGAAAAGTAAATGACGATCGGATTGCCGCTTCCCGCCTATTCTGTTTTTTTTTCTGTGGCTGGCTATTCAGCCTTTATTTTCACTATCGTCACTGAAAAAATAGTAAATATTTTGCCCAAATCTTTGTTATTTTAAAGAAATATTTGTGACTAAATTATAACTAAGTTATTTAAAAAAAAAAATATTCTTTAATTAATACTGAATTTTATGTTATTTCAATTTTACATCGCGCTGTAATTTACAGGCTGTATAGAAGTGGGAACATGGTTCAATAGAAATGTGAAAATCGAACTAGATATTTTTTAGATAATGTGACAGCTGTCAGTTGAAAGCGATTTTCCCTAGGGCTGAAAAGTATTACTTTCAGCCCGCTCCTCAGGCAACTTCAGACCTACTTTCCGAGTATGAGTAATGAAAAAGTCTTTTTACAACCTTTAAGCGTCTTTTCAGGAAGACATATTTTTTTCAAACCGGGCTTCTTTCACCGTGTTTCCGTTGTCAAGTTTACAGAAAAAAAAAATAAGTACCATAATCATTCTAAATCGTCTTCGCCTTAACGGCAGTGCAGGCACACACGCTCGGCCAAACAGCCGAGTTCTCAGCTACTATAACTTACACATGTACTTCATATAGCGGCTAGTCTCAATGGATTATATATATGTCACCGTAAAATTGTCAAACACGTTATATTACAATATAACGTGTTTATATCTAGCGCTATTGTAAACTCTCAAAATATTGTCAACTGAACATACGGAAGTATCTCTGCCCCCATAACCGGGACTTGGGGCACCCCCCCGTTAGGTTAGTTAGGTTCCTTTAAACCCTGCACTCGGAAATAGGGGCCCCGCGAAGCGGGGCTCCGTCGACTACGATTTTTAGGGGAATATAAAGTGTTTTAAGGTTAGGTTATATTAATCGATATTTCTCAGGAATGGTACAGTATCTTTTCATGAGAGTGGTACCACTGGGCAAGGGGGACCCCTCTTTCCCTCCACACCGCGTGAGTTGACTACCATCGCATGCATTTCACGAAAAATAAAGCGTTTTATTGTAAGCAGTATGTTCGTTTGACAATATTTTGAGAGTTTACAATATCGCTAGAGAGATTACAATATAACGTATTTGACAATTTTACGGTGACATATACATACTTCTAAACTTATTTTAATATTAAAAATAGAAACATCCGAATTGAGAACCTCCTCCTTTTTTAGAAGTCGGTTGAAAAGAAGAAAGATTTGTATTTTAAATTATATAAAAACTACTGAACAGATTTGAAAAATTCTTTCAGCAATGGATAGCTCAGCGAATAACATAGGCTATATTTTATCCCCGTACTCCCAGGGGAACGGGAACTATGCGGGTGAAACCGAGTGACGTCCGCTAGTCTACACAACAACAACTACAACAACAACAACATACAACTATTTGTTAACATCTGATATCGATTTTTTTAAGGAATGCATAATTCTGGAAGTTAGGTACTTACTCTTCAGAAATTTCATCTTCATCATAATAATATTATCACCACTGCTGGACAAGTGGACATAGGCGAAGTGTCACAAAATTGACCGGCCTCGTGCGACTCGCGTCCAGCCCGCGTAGCACGACCACCGTAGACACGACAGAGAGTCGACAAATCTTTTGTTCATCTGTTATTTTGTCGATTCAATGACAGATGATCAAAAGATTTGTCGAGTCTATCTCGTTTCTCCGGTGGTCATGCTAGGCGGGCAGGTCATCAAGCCGCCTAGTGGGGAGGCCTTCCACAGCAAATCAGGAAATTATTGACGAATTATTACAAAACAGCACTACTCTTGTTGTTTTTATGTGCAGAAGTTACTGTTGGGTTGAGAAATCAACAGACTGCATAAAAAGCTAAAGTATGTTTAGTACACCTGATTCAGAATGGATTATTCACAAACTCAGAGACTAGATGGCGCTACTTGTACGCTCATCAGATATACTAGATAAGATTTCAACAATAAATCATTTTAACTCGCCGCTACTATTCAGTGAAATGGCCGGAATTAGGTAATAGATTATATCCCGTGATATGAGGAGCTCGTGGACAAATAATAACAGCCACTCGGGTCGATATTTAGGTTAAGCCGTGCATGACTAGGTTGGTCTGTGGATGGATAACCAATCCTTACATACCGAGTTTCCCCAATGCCTCGGAAAGCACGTTATGCGGTTGGTCCCGGCTGTCATTTGTAGATCTTTGACAGTCGTTAAAGGTAGTTTGCAGTGGCTCAAACAGTCTGACAACCAGTTTTACCAAGTGGTATCGTATTACCCAGTACTAGCTGGGTTGTGCAGGTCCATACGCAGTCGCTCCATGTAAAAAACTGATATTCAGCAAATCAAATCAAATCAAATCATTTATTCTTTGCAAACATGGGTAATAGGTACATAGGTGTTCTTTTATAATAGAGTTCTCCACATTTTGCCGTCACATGGGCATGCAAATAATTGGTTTCATCATCATCAGCCTATTAATGTTCCCACTGCTGGGACAGGCCTCCTCTCCATGAGAGGGAATGGGCAATATAAGCCACCACGCGGGCCCAGTGCGGATTGGTAGATGTCACATGTCTTCGAATTTATGGTTCTAGGACATGCCGGTTTCCTCACGATGTTTTCCTTCACCGTTTTGAGAGCAGCAGTGATGTAATAAATTACACAAAGTAATGCGCCTGCCTGGGTTCGAACCCACGACTACTGAACGTAAGTCGGGGCCGCCACCACTGGGCCACCGCTGCTCTAATAATTGGTTTACAATAGAATTATCAGCTGCATCCGGTTAGACTTTTCCGACCCCAACATAGTTAGGAAAAGGCCAGGCAGATGATATAGGTAGGGATACCCTTTAGTCTGACCATGTGTTGCTTAATGGATTTAACGTGACTGCCGTTGGTCTAGTAGCCACAAGCAGGACTGCTGAACGAGAGATCCCAGCTTTGATTGCCAGGTTGGGCAATATGTTATTGGGTTTTTGCAACCACGGAGTTTGGATCTGTGCCCGTTTTATGGGAATAGAAATCACCAACACTTTGCCTGAACCGGAAATCGAACCCAGGACTGTATGCGCTATAGAACAAATTAACTCAACACGGCAACCATGCAAAACAAACATCATTCATAATTTATTTATTAATAACCGACCCAAGTACCTAGAAACTTCGTGGAATTGCTAAATTATGTATAAACAAACAATATAAATAATATGTTAGCAAATTGCAGTTAAATTGAAGACTGTTAACCTGATAATACTAGTGTAATCATCTTGCAATGTTTAACTTGGACATTATGTTAGCACTAAGGTTTCCATGCGGTGTTGCGCGTGCAATGTTGTTTTTTTACCGACTCAATATTCATTAGTTTACTAAATAAATCAATCAGGTTGTGTGTTCATAACCTGGTAATTCATACATACAATAAAATCACGCCTTTTACTCAAAGGGATAGGCTGAAACAAGAGATCGCTATCGATAGTTACTTTTAATCCTTTTTTTTTCGGATGGGAACTCATCAAATGACTTTCCCCACTCTGGGCGGAGCGAGAGGGAGTGTCAGACTTTTACTGACAAAAAACCATCCATGTTCCTTCCTCGCTCTTTCGGCCGCGGTATTTCTTTCGAACAGTCCCGCAGCCCCGGCAGGCTTCAGCCCTTACGGGCCCCTCCCTTTAAGCTGCGACATAAGACGGACGGACGGCTAGCTAGCCCATAGCTAACCGTCCACCGGCCCGTGCCTACGGTGGCCGGTAGCCACCACGTGGCCCCCGACGCCCGGTGCGTCTCCCGCGGCGGTTGGGGCGAGAGGCTCTCCCCCTCTCGTGTTCCGCCACCTCCTTCGCTAGCATGACTGCTTCGCAGAAAGAGGTGACGGCTTCCCATTCCGTCTCGCTCCGGACCATGGATTGAACCAGGGAGTTACTTTTAATCGTGAACTTAGAATGGGCGCTTTCATCATCACCCACAGCCTAACTTCACCCACTGCTGGGAATAGGCCTCTCTTTGCTTGTACCAAGCTCCACACTCTTGTGACAACCTCATCCAGGATATTGGACGCTTTAGCAGACTCATGATAATATGCGCCACGTTAAAATTCTTCAAAAATTGTCACAGACGCAGTTTTCTGTTATGAATTGTCACACTGTGACCATTTTACGAATTGTAACGTAATTTATTTATTATAAAGGGTGTAAAACACCTCTTCACGAAGCCGAAAGGCACTTGTTCTCCCCATCATTGCGATGTTTTTTTTGTTCTACACCATACTTACCTGGGAACCTTCTAGTTACGGAGTTAAGGGGGTCAAAGTTACAACTTTTTGACAAGTTTTTTTTTTAATACAAGTCTTTTTTGTAAGATTTTAACGTCTCTACTCTAACGACCCCCGTACTATTAAATCCATCCATCAGCACAATGTTTTAAGTGCGTTACATCGAGTTCTACCACAAAACATCATGATGACCTCAAAAAAAAAGTTGTTTTCCAGCAATAATTTTGCGTAAAGTCACTTAGTTTGATTTACAGAATGCTTGGTTAACGGCTTTGTGATGAGGTGGTTTACAACCTGTAGTTCTATTATGATTTTGCTAGAGCGGCCATTTTAGACCCTCTGTAAGATTATGGGCATGTGATGCGGTGGAATGAGGAAAACGAAAAATGAGGAAAATGTCGTGAGAAAAGTTTTGAGTATGAATGTGGATGGGTATTTGAGTAGAGGAAGACCAAAGTAACGATGGATGGACTGTGTGAAGTATGATATGGCTAGAAAGGAGGTGTCTGATGAGATGACGAGTAATAGAGGAGTATGGAAGAAGAAGACGTGCCGCACCGACTCAATCTTGATTGTGATAGGAGAAAAGAAAGATGATAAAAGCTGAAAATAACGTTGTCGGGGTATCTACAAGTTAAAATTGTGGTATGTTACGAGGCTTTTCTAAGGAATTGAAAGAGCTGAATTATATGTAGAAACTAATGAAAAGCCGGTACCGTATAGCCTCGTTATTTATTTTTTTATAATCGACAAGTCCATACAACGAGCAAGAAAATTATTCGTGAACGAATAGATATTGAATACTATATCTGTTCTATATTTTGTAAGTTACTCAAAGGTTTCTGGACGATGATTATATACGTAATCGAATTTTCAACATTAAAAAAAATAAGTTTGTGTTTCTTCATAAATCATGGCTACCCTATTATTATTTTTTAATTTTCTCTTGCCTATGTTACCCGGGGTAACACAAGGATTCTAACGATACCACGCACATCGTAATCGATTTAGGCGTTTAGAAGTTATGGTGGAATAAAGAAACTCACGAACACATAGGATACATGAACCCTGAAAACATAACACTCCTTTTTTTGGGCAGTCGTGTAAGTGCAGTTGTGTAAGTGCAGTTGTGTAAGGCAGTCGTGTAAGGGCAGTCGTGTAAGGGCAGTCGTGTAAGGGCAGTCGTGTAAAAAACATTGTAGGCTTTGTAGAGTTGTGGATTCGTAAGCCGAGATAAATCTGAAACAAAATAAGATGCCTGATGCCTCGTTAAAATGGACGGAAAAACTGACATTCATATTACCTTACCCATCACATTACTCCAATAAGTACAGAAAACACGACATAATTTCCAAGAAAATTCATGAATATAACAGAAGAATAATAAATTGGACAGAAGCGACTCGTTTGTAGAGTATATTCATCATCAATATCATCAGCCTATATAATCATCCCCCACTGCTGGGACAAGGCCTCCTCTCAATGAGAGGGAATGGGCTATAATCTACCACGCGGGCCCAGTGCGGATTGGTAGATGTCACATGTCTTCGAATTTTTGGTTCTAGGACATGCCGGTTTCCTCACAATGTTTTCCTTCACCGTTTTGAGAGCAGCGGTGATGAAATAAATTACACAAAGTAATGCGCCTGCCTGGGTTCGGACCCACGACTTACTGTTCGTAAGTCGGGGCGGCCACCACTGGGCCACCGCTGCTCAGTAGAGTATATTATGATCTAGCTTTAGTTTGATTTCGCCCGCTACATCATCATCATCAGCCTTTAATGTTCCCACTGCTGGGACAGGCCTATTCTCTATGAGAGGGAATGGGCTATACCTAATCTACCACGCGGGCCCAGTGCGGATTGGTAGATGTCACATGTCTTCGAATTTTTGGTTCTAAGACATGCCGGTTTCCTCACGATGTTTTCCTTCACCGTTTTGAGAGCAGTGATGATGGTATAGATTACACAAACTAATGCGCCTGTCTGGGTTGGAACTCACGACTTACTGCTCGTAAGTCGGGACCGCCACCACTGGGCCACCGCTGCTCCTAGATTCCACAAACCAATATCTCATCATAAGATTTGACTACAAATTGTGCAAGAAAAGGCTTCTTGAAACTCTGTAACTGAAAATCTTCAACATAAATCAATAGGCAATAACCCTGCCCTCAAACACAAACTGTCGCTTCTACGAACATTTCTCACTAAGAAACAAACTATATTTCGCATTCACATATTGTGACAGGCTGGGCATCGAACGGGCATGAATAATATAGTTGTATTGACGAAGCCACTGCACTATAGGGTGGCCAGCGTGGGTAGGATTCAACGAATTTATTATTTAGCGTGTAATGAACGTTGCTTGCCCTTTTGTTTATTTTCGGAAAGGTGTAGGGAAATAATCATGAACACGGAAGACAGTACATAATATATTTTCCAATACACTTCCTCGAAAACTGGTTCTTTTCGCACTACGATTAGGTTCAAAATGCAGTGTATTTCACACACGTGCGTTTTTGCTATTTTTTCCACACGTGTGCGGAAAGCAAAATTGCCACAGATATGGACTAAGTATACATATATACTTAGTCCAAATTGGTTCAATGCATAATTTAAAAAAAAACATTCACCTCGATCCTCCATTTAGTCTCGTATTTTATTTCTTCAAAAGTGTATTGAAAAACGTCGTTTGATACACGTGGACATTTGTTATTGCAGTTCTCGGCTCAAAAACACCCTCGCCTACGGCTCGTGTGTTAATACCGCCTTGAACTACGATAACAAACTTTCTTCACTTGTATCAAAATGTACTATTGTGGCGTCGAATGTGAAGCATAAGATAATTGTTCCCATTGCTGGAACACAGGCCTCCTTTGTATTGGTAGGCCCAGTGCGGGTTGGTAGATGTCATATGTCATCGAACTTTTTGATTCAAGAACATCATGGACAGGACAGAACCTCATCATCAGCACACAAGTTTCATGTTTTGTTTCGCCGTTTTGAGAACGTATGTGATGAAATAAACCTGTTGATGGAAGGAAAAAACGTGTTGCGCAACCCCAAGTAACATGTTACAAGGAAGATCATGATGATGAAATAAGTTATGCAAATTAAGCCTAGCTGGGATCAAACCCTAATTTACGACTCGTATAAGTCCGGACCCTTATCACCGGGCCACCACCGCGAAATATGGCCTACACCAGTGATTCCCAAATTGGTCCAGGTGGACTCTAAGTATCCACGGGAGACCCGTCGGGGTTGCGTGCACATGACCTGAACCTCGTGAAAGCTGGGAAAGAGAAACAAATGAAATATCTCGACTTGGCACACGAGGTTCGCGACATGTGGAATATGAACTCGGTTGTCATTGTGCCGATTGTCGTGAGGGCCAATGCCCTTATTGCCAAGAGCTTCGATGTTCATCTATCGAAGCTCTCTTTAGGCTGCTGGATCAAGAGCCTGATACAGAAGGCAGTACTCCTCGATACGGCTCGCATTGTGAGACTGAGGAGGTTCCTGTCTCTGCAGCCCTAACCACCGGTAGCTTGGACCCTGCTCCCGATACCGGTGGACCACTATTTTTTATATTTTTTAATGTATTTTTTTATTTTTTTAAGATATATTTAAAAATGTAAATGATATGTTTTATAAAATGAATAAACGAAATAAAACTCACAATGGTTTTGTAGCACATCACAGTTTAGAACTATACAAGTTGTAAGTGGGGTCCACAATTTATCTGGTTTCCTTAAAGAATAAAAGTGTTGGCTTGGCTTCATCTACCAAATAGGCAGATAATAAAGCTACTCGAAAAAGTAAAAAAACAACAAATGTTCCCGTGATGACAGGTAGTATTTCGATGAAAATGGTCGTATTGAGACTATAGTTTTTCTTCTAAGTGTCCCGTATGCAAAACTCTTGGTCACCGCACACAAAATGATACGTTACGTCGGCATATTCCATACTACTGCCAATTACTGCATGATTACTGCAAACAGTAGCGTTTTACTTAACCAGCAGTTATACGCTCATTTATTAGCTGGTAATATTCAAGCGAAAGTAGCAGGTATTATGTGTTTATCGTGTTGCAGTTTGTTTTAACATCATTAATGATTTTTCTGGAGAGAAAATAATGAACTTTCTGAAAAGGGAAATAATTTAATTAATATTTTTTCAGGTACGAGTAGGTAAATAATGCCGTGACGTCTGAAATGGAAGAAGAAAATATTACGTTGCTCCGACCCCAAGTAGAATGGGACGAAGATGATGAATGAATTTTCTGGAAAATTACTTCGCTATCAGAATTGGGTATCATACAAGTTTGCAGCAGCATATTGGATCTTATGAAACGGGGTAACATTGACCCATTGAATTCTCAGGAAACTCCTACACACGCTTTCTCGTTCCATGTATGCTACCAGATCGACTAATACATCAATACATGTTTTCGGAATAGTGTGATGGGCTTGTACCATTGAAAAAAGACTGTTTTGCTTTTTCCGGGTTTGAGGAGCAGATCATCATCATTCAAAGACCAACTTTATTAATCGCCAAGCAAGCTCTCTCTAGGTCTCTCTTTGTTTGTTCTAATCTCTCTCTTTTTTCATGAAGCGGTGGTGGCCGCACTGGATAGAGAGGTTTGATAGGAGAAATGGAAGGTTTTTGCCCAGCAGTGGGAGACTACATTACTGTTACTGCTAGCCTGCATGATTTCCAGTTGATTTGATCTAGGGCTAATGCTGGTCATTGGTTTTGTCCAGCTCGTCCCGCCATCTTCTGCGAGGTCTGCTGCGACGCCTTCTGGCTGTATCAGGGCTCCAGAAAGTGTATATTTTGGCCCAAAGCTCATTGGGCATGCGGCAGACGTGGCCAGTCCAGTCCTAATTCAGCTTAGTGGCTACTTGAGCAAAGTCAGTAATTTTTGTTTGGAGCGCAGTGTGGTGTTGCGTACATGGTCGGTTAGTTTGACGCCTGGAATGCTGCGCTCCATTGCACGTTGGCAGACCTTGAGTTGGACTTTTGAATGTTTGTCAAAGAACAAGTCTGGGATCCATAGGTCACAATGGGAGACTAGAATGGGATAGTAGAACAAAACAAAGGATGAAAAAGTCCTGATGCAACATTCGCACTGTCTGCGCAGATGGCTTAATTAGGATCCCCGATGAGTTAGACAGAGGTGTACACCTAATAGTACACCCTCGCCAGTTATATTTGGACGAGCCTATTGCCATCGACTGGGCACTCCGTGGTTGCTACAGACATAGAAGATGGACAAATCTTGCATAATATACTTACACTAAAATGCAAATAGAAAATACTTAAGCCGTAGTGACTTTAAACCTTAATAACTTATGTCTAAAACTATTAAATGACATAGATTTCATATCTGTACATTCTAGGGCACAGGCTCGTACAATTTTTGGGTAAGTCCTAACACAGGAGGATCTCTTGCTCATTAGCCGCCCAATTGCGTTCACAAGAACAACGAGTCAGCTTAATAGTCAATACGCACTCCTTTCAACTCCACTAAATTACAACAAACTAGTTATCTAAATAAATACTCAACTCTTCTACATAAAGAAACCATCATCAGTTAACATCAAATCTAATACGTGTGAACAAGCATTAAAAACTTCACACATGGAACTGTCAGTTTTGACTGACACTCGAATAAACATCAAATTAGAAAAAAAACACTCTAACGCTCATCGAAATGTCAAACTTGTCACTGTCATTGGAAAGAGATGAAGATATGACAGTTGTATAGCGCTGTCTCGCTCTGATGTTTGAAGAAATTGTAATGTGAATGGGTTTGTGATCTTTGACCTTGTAATTACGCTTTCTTATTAGTTGTTAGTGTTGTTTAAATGGAGATAATTGTTTCTATTATGTATTTGGGTTATGGTTTTCTTATTTAGTTTACTGCCTCGTTGATCCAGGGGTCGTCAAGTTACAGTCGTGACTGCTGATCGTGGGTTTTAATTCCCGTCAAATTTTCCATGAGGAATTTCTCAGTAGTGACCCAGAGCCCGTATCTGTGCCCGTTTGATGGCAATAGGCTCGCCCCATATAACATGAGCCTCAACAAGCCCGTTCAACGCACTTGCGGGTTGCTTGACCTAGGAATATTAATTAAGTTCTTGAGATTTTCTTTAAAAAATGTCTTAGAAGCAGCCTGAAAACTCTTTTTTTGTCGTTAACTGATGATGGGATCACCCCTAAAAACAACAACGAACCTTACCTTCCAAAAGTACCTAAATAAACACTACCTACTAACACAATTTTCCTTCTAAAATCATGAACTACATTCCAAATTCAAAACCCTGAGAACCATAAAGCAGTAGACTACTCGTATTCATCTAAACATGGCGTCCACGACAGTTGTCAAATTTCCCGCGCGCGGGTGTGGCAGCCATTTTGAAGCCAGTGAGTTTTCTGTAAATAATAATATTAACAAATGGATTTAGGGGCTTGTGTACGCTTGCGATTAGTTGGGGTTGTGTTTTTGTTTGAAAATTTGGGTTAATTTTAATATGGGTAAGATGCAATGGGATTTTAATGACCGATGGACATGTGATGTCATCTAGCCAATTTCGGCCAATGGGACTGAATTCGATGGCTTTTCTAAGGTGATTGCTGAGAGTTTTGGTGTGCGGCTCTTTCATGTGCTCTCCAGTGGCTAGCTTATCCAACTTTGGCTGAAGAACTCCGAGCAAAAGCGGACAAGTCAGAACACCATTGTTAAAATTGTAGGGTATAGCTGGGTGGCCTAGCTTTTAGGTCATCACGTTTTAAATCTAGCTGCGACTTTCTTCTCCCTTCATTGCGTTGATCTGTCGATGCACACAACGTCTCCACTCGGGCCCATTTTGTGCCTGCTTTTCCCACACTAAAGGATCCATTTCAAATCTTTTGAAGTGTTTATTCTGAACATCCTTGAAACGTAAAAACTGGCCATTGATGGACATGTAGTAAAGCAAGTGTAGGACACTCAAATCACTCCTTGCAGCTTCACATACCTTTTCCTTGGAGGGTCCTTAGGAGGCCAAAGCTTACCTACTTACCTCTCATCATTCATCATAATCATCATGTTTTTTTTAAGAATACATGCCTGCCTAATTCTTCGTCTACATAATATTCTGTCCCTCAGTGCTAAAGATCATGACTCTTTTTGTTGATTTCTTATCCGGGCTTGGCGCCAGATATGTTATTCCTGGAGTATTCCTGAAGCTTCTTAAAGCTTCTTGCGTTTATTATTTTTGTGTGCAATAAAGAATAAGAATAAGAAGATGACCCACAAAGACCGTCCGTCGTCGTGGTCTATCGTTTCTGCATAACAATGCAATTATTTCACCACATAATTTAGTTGAAATTGAATCGAAAATCGCAAACACACAGCCCCTAATATCCCAAAATACCAAACGATGTTACTCCTTACCAAAACCATTTCATTATTCACTTACTTTGTTCTGATTTCAAATATCATTCCGAACGCAAACACTGCAAAATGGAAACATCTCAACTCCTTTGTTTGCTTAATGGAAAACGTACCTTAGCTTCTGGGAATTGAAGGTGGTTTTTAAGAACACACGCTCTGACGGCACGAACTAGTTGGTGGGCGGGGTTAAAATGCATGCTATCTCATCCGACATCACGAGCGAAAGGGATAGACGCTGTGATGAGCAGTAAGGAGCTAGTGTTCGTACACATACGCATTCCTGACGCTGAGTAACGCATACACGCGCAACTTCATTGAATAGTGGATGACCGCGGGCGGCGTGTGATTGTGTGCTATCGGTGGCGCGTAGGCGATTCATGTTTGAAAGACGACATGAACTCAAACAAATAGATGTTAGAACTTAGGATTATCACTGTGTGAAATGTAATAATATGTACCCAATTTAGTAGAGTTCTCTTGCTACAGTGTGAACATTATCTATGTTGAATAATGTAGGTAGTTATTGTTATTATCAACAAATAATTTCATTGATTAGATTTTTTCTTTGATGTGACTGTGAGGCTTGTTGTTGGTTCATCAAATAAAAAAATCTGTTATTTTGTAAAGTGTTTATTGGCTGTTTATTTACAATAGCGGTCAATAGTACAGTAAGCGTTTACAATAATCTCTTAGTATACATTTATCAACAATAGGCATTGTGTAACCACAGAGACTATACGACTTGCCACAATATTTGCTTCACGTAGGTTTTTGGCGACATTTATTTATTTAAACTTTTGCCTTGGACATTTTCTACATTTGCAGTACGTATTGATATATCCGCAGAGCACCTAAAAAAAGAAAGGTAGGTATATGTACGATAGCAAACTCCGACTACTTACAAAATAACTTGCTAATAGAGATTATAAACTCGATGTAAAAGTTGTAGGTATCTATATCTATAACTTGAGAGATTATAAATTGTGATCGGTAAAAAGATATATTTTTTATTATAATACTAGCTGACCCACGCAACTTCGCCTGCGTCCCATAAAAGAGATTTGATTGATTTAGTTTTTAGTTTTAGTGGTTCATATGTTACACTTACCCTTTCACAACGTTTTTGTTATGAACTGGTGTAAGCAAAAGACAGACATGAGATTTCAACAATCCCGGTACATTTGCATTTTATTGAGGAGTTTCGTTGCCTATCTCTGAAGTTCTTCATCACATCTGTACCAAATTGAAATTGATTGAAAGTACTCTTCCTAAAACTACCCAAATCGTTTCTTGTGTGCCTATAAAATTTGAAGAGTTCCCTCTATTTTCTCCCCCCTCCAGGATCCCATCATCAGTATCCTGACTTGATGATTATGGAACCACGTAGGAAGGATATATCCTTTCAAACATTAAAAAAAAATCGGTCCAGCCATCTTTGAGTAATCGGAGAACATGGAATTGAGAACTTCCTCCTTTGAAGTCGGCTAATAACGATTATGGTAGGTTACTCAAATATCCGGGTAGCCTATAAAAGATTTGGTCGAGTATCGTAAATTTGCTGCTAAGAATTGAACAGATCAGAACCAAACCAACACTCATCAAACTACCCTTCAAGTGTTTGGTTAGGTCACCCTTTCCAATAAAATAAAATAAAACAGTACATGTTACGGTAATAGGCTTATCCCTAATAAATGGAATACACACCTAACTGTCGCAATCTTGGAGTATTGTCCCCAGAGCACTCATCTCTTTGTTTCCGAGATACGATAGGGAGGGGGAGGAAGGGGTGAAAAGGGGAGGTCAGAGCATACAGGCGTGATGTTCTGTCATGATGTTGGATAAACATCCATCAATTGCAGTAATCACTGCAGATTTGCCTATCTCCACCACACGGAAAGCATCAGCATTCAAATAAAAAAAACCGGCCAAGAGCGTGTCGGGCCACACTCAGTGTAGGGTTCCGTAGTTTCCCGTCCGTCACAATAAGTGTTTCCCACTTATGAGTTTAGAAATTATTTTGTACAACTTTGTGTCTTTTTTGTTCAAAAACTGTTGTTTCCATCCAAGTTCCTTATAAAGTTCTACTTTTCCGATTTTTTTCATATTTTCTAAACTTATGGTTCAAAAGTTAGAGGAGACACATTGTTTTTTACTTTTGGAGCGATTATTTCCGAAATTATTGACATTATTAAAAAAAATGATTTTGGTGAACCCCTATTCATTTTTAAATACCTTTCCAACAATATATCACACATTAGGGTTGAAATTAAAAAAAAAATCACTTCCCACTTTACATATAGGGGGGCTACCCTAATAAAACATATTTTTCCAATTTTTATTTTACCTTTTTGTCCGCGTGATTGATACACATATGTTACCAAATTTCAGCTTTCTAGTGCTAACGGTCACAGAGATGAAGCGAGGACGGACGGACAGACAGACATGGCGAAACTATAAGGGTTGACTACGGAACCCTAAAAAAGAATCATCAAAATCGGTTCACGCAGTCGATGTTTGTGTGATTTGTGTTTGTTACCTGAACCTCCTCTCTCCTCCACCTCTGAGGTAACAAACACAAAAGGAATAAATATTCCCCGTGTTTGCAACAATTTTCATTTATGCTCCGCTCCTTTTGGTTGTAGCGTGATGTTATATAGCTTATAACCTTCCTCGATAAATGGACTATACAACACAAAAAGATTTTTTCAATTTCAAACAGTTCCTGAGATTTGCGCGTTCAAACAAACAAACAAACTCTTCAGCTTTATAATATTACTAGCTTATGCCCGCAACTTCGTTCGCGTGATGTTTTGATATCGCAACGCATCGCCTCCGCAACGGAAGCTTTTTTCCCGCTTGTAACATTTCATTTTGCTGCTCCGCTCCTATTTGTCATAGCGTGATGTTATGTAGCCTATAGCCTTCCTCAATATATGGACTATCTAACGCAAAAATAATTTTTCAATTCGAGACGGTTGTTCCTGAGATTAGTGCGTTCAACCAAACAAACAAACTCTTCTGCTTTATGATATTAGTATTGATTGATCGTCACGAGTAAACGTCACGTCTGAAATTAA
Source organism: Xestia ashworthii (assembly GCA_950022955.1). NCBI lineage: Eukaryota > Metazoa > Arthropoda > Insecta > Lepidoptera > Noctuidae > Xestia > Xestia ashworthii. The sequence goes on from OX465575.1 coordinate 3,093,086, forward strand.
AAATTGGTATTGACCAGATCTGTGGTAGTTAGTGTTATCATTTTTCTTGCTAAAAGGTTTACCATCGAGGTCGTCTATTATAAATAAATGAATAAATATCGCTGGACATTACACACAGTGCCATCTAGTGCCACGCTAAGCAACAAGGCTTGTGTTGTGGACACTAGATGGTTGATATTATACTACATAGATACTTTTTGTTTGTAAATACTCTAAGAACGAAAGGCAGTCTCACTACCGCTACGTCATTCGTGTCTTCGTATAATTAGGTATACACGAAAAAGAACTTCAGAAAAAGTCATTGTTGCAGGAATATTTTCTTTATTTGCATTTAAAAATCTCCCTTTTACTCTGCACCTCTTTTTGCGAGCGACACTTGGCCGTAGGCTGGTCTTTCTGCCCATACGTTTATCCTTATTTGCCTCTGTAACACAAAAGATTAGTCTGTATGGTTGTTTCTATCTATGTAGTTCATATTATTCTGTAAGAAATCAAATCTATCCAAAATATACTATAATGCCATAGCAAAACTACTAACTACTATTTAATTTAGTAGTAATACTTACCTAAATGCCTCTAGGTAAGTATTACAAAATACTACTTCATGTCACAAAGAAACCAGTAACTTCGGCCGGGCCGAGCTTGTGAAAGTCGGGAGCGAGTCTATCGCAAATATTACCACAACATTTTTTTTCGTTCATAATAGAAAATGCCGATTTAGAAATGATCAATTACTAAAATGGCCGCTTTAGTAGAATCGTAAATGAATCACGTAAAAAAAAAATATTCTTAAAATGGTCTTTGTAACCATGACCATAAAGTCCATTTTAAGAATTTTAAATTTTCGTGATTCATTTTATTGAACAAAATTTAAAATTCTTAAAATGGACTTTATTGTAATGGCTACAAAGACCATTCTAAGAATTTAATTTTTTTAACGTGATTCATTTACGATTCTGCTAAAGCGGCCATTTTAGACCCCTTTTAGAACCACCCCCATTTTAGACCCCATTTTAGAACCACTGCCTATTGCGTTCTATAAAACAAAGTCTCCGTCGCATCTGTCTTTCTGTCTGTCTGTCTGTCCGTGACTAACTCAAAAACTGCGGCACGGATTTTCATGCGGTTTTCAACAATAGTCAGAGTGATTCACGAGGAAGGTGTTTACACACACATGCTAACCCTTGTTAGATTTAACAAAATTATGTTATAAAGACTCATAAAAAGCGTAAAAAAGTCCATCATCATCATCAGCCTATAATGTTCCCACTGCTGGGACACGGCCTCCTCTCAATGAGGAGCAATCAGAGCGGATTGATAGATGTCACATGTCTTCGAATTTTTTATTCTTGGACATGCCGGTTTCCTCACGATGCTTTCCTTCACCGTTTTGAGAGCAGTGGTGATGAAATAAATTACATAAAGTAATGCGCCTGTCTGGGTTTGAACCCACGACTTACTGTTCGTAAGTCAGGGCCGCCATCACTGGGCCACCGCTGCTCCGAAAAAAGTCCGTAATACTCGTAACATAATAACTATGTTTATCTCCTGTGGTAAACTCTAAGTCATCATCATCATCATCATCGGCCTATTAATGTTCCCACTGCTGGGACAGGCCTCCTCTCTATGAGAGGGAATGGGCATAAACTCTAAGTAACCATAATTAATTTCAAAATGTTAAAAATGTGACCTAATTTGCCAAGCCGTTTTCCCCTATTCAGTATTAATCCTTATCGAAATAAGTATGTTCATTATCTTGATAATTCAATTTAGATTAAAATTGTCTTTAACAGCATATCATTTGGATGAATAGTTCAGAAGTTATCACAGAATTTAAATTATTCGAGACTGAAAATATCATTCTCAGCGAAACAGTTGGTCACTATAATATGTATAATTTTCATAATGTTATTGCGTAAAAAGTAAGAAGTAAGTTATACTTTAAATTTTATCAAAACATGCTTCAACAAACTTTTGTCCTACACAAAAGTGTTAACGCACATTTTATTATACCTAAACAAACCCAGCAGCCGGTACTTTATAATTCTAAAATGCGCGTGAAACGTCATGAATTTTACAAAGTAAAATAAAACATTCCACTTACCTAATCAATTCTTGAATTGCTGAAGATCACTTCACTGACGCAACAAGTCCAAATTCAAACGCCGCCCGTAAATCAATATCAAATCGAAAATAAAAATTAGGGACAAATTCTAAATACAACACGAACTATCAATAAAGAAATATCGGAATCCATAGTTCAAGCCATACTCGTACAGACCTACGATAACAAACAACACCAGTTTCATGCACAGCACGCGCAGGCGTCGAAACCAAGCATGTGTGCACCCAGACACTACGCACACACACGCGCTGCCTGCCTCCCGTCTTCCCCACTGACCGGGGAGGCAACTTGCAGCGAAATGCAATGAGATTTACAACTAAAACGGGCGCGCGAAATTTTCTATGCAGATCTTTGGTAGTCTAGATATTATGAAAAATCTTTGGAATGTATCAGTTCAAACTAAAGTTATTTGAAATTTTGAATAACTAATCTATGACTGTATGGTTTTGCTTTTTTCATTTTCATACTATATACGTTACTTATTTAAGCCCAAAGATGAGCTAAAATTAGTGTTAAAATGTGAAAGTTTCGACGCTCATAACTTCCAAACCAATACTTTTTTTCCAATTCTGCTTCCATACAAGCATAGATAATAACAAGACCAGTTGATACAGCTTTTAATTTTCAACCTACACCGTCAAACAGAGGAGTAATCACCAGACTACGTTTGTATGGAAGAATGACCGGCGTGTTTGTCCTTAAGTGTTGAAAATTGTGTTATAGAATCTTTTTGTTGTTTATAAGATTTTCGCGTGAGGTTTTCATTGTAAGCTTGCTTACCTTATTTCGGGCTTGTTAAAGCAAACAGGGTCGAATTGGGGTTGATGAATTAAATTGATAAACTTTCTGTATAATATATACCTACCATATAATTATTTGGTTCTTCAGTAGTAAAAAAAATGGGTGATTCTGCCTACAGTATGAAATATTGGCATAACAGAATAAATCAACTGCTCAGGGTTTTTAAGATCTTGCAAGAAAAACAGTACCTAAAGGTCTTTTTTTTCGGATGGGAAATCATCAATCAAGTTTCAGTACCTACTTATTTAATTGACTAAAACCCATCCATGCTCCTTCCTCGCCCTTTATGTTCCGGGGCCACGGGTATCTCTTTCGAACAGTCCCGCAGCCCCGGCAGGTAATCTAGTGGAGGTCTCAATGTTTAATCTGGGTCTATAGCCTCTATAGGTAACTAAAGTACTTAGCTGAAGTTCATTATTTCTATAACTTTTATAAAGGATTTGAATTCTGCTTTTTAGAATGTAGATGGCAATATTAATTGTGTTGGAACAGAACTGAGCCGCTAGTTTGGCGAATGGGTTCAAGTGCATAATTATGGCTGATGCTCGACGGTAGCCCGCGAAATACAAATTTTCTTACGTTTTTTTGGAACTATATTAAATTTGAAAGCTCGTGGCTAAATAATAACAGCCGCTCGGGCCGATCTTGAGGTTAAGCCGTGCTTGCCTAGGTTGGTCTGTGGATGGGTGACCACCCTTACATACCGAGTTTCCTCCATGCCTCGGAAAGCACGTGAAGCTGTTGGTCCCGGCTGTCATTTGTCCCTCTTTGGCAGTCGTTACAGATAGTCAGTGGCCCAAATAGTCTGACAACCAGTTTTACCAAGGGGTATCGTATTACCCTGTATTAACTGGGTTGTGGAGGTCAGATGGGCCGTCGCTCCATGTAAAATACTGGTATTCAGCTGCATCCGGTTAGACTGAAAGCCGACCCCAAGGTAGTTGGGAAAAGTCTAGGCAGATGATGATTAACCTTGAAAAAACAGTTCCTAGACCTTTATGAGCTTGGAGGGTTGTATCAAAATGATTATAATTCTGTAACTACATACTTGTTTGCAGTCGCGAATTATATTTTCATCAACATACATCTTAGCACTGCCCTGCAAAGTGCAAAAAACGTTAGAAAATTTGAATTTCGCGGGCTTTCACCTTTAACGAGGATTTTTATTAAGCAAGCTACAGAGTCCGTCCCTGCTCAATAGCCAAGCTCAATTGGTTCATAGCTTGCTAACAGCTCGTATCAAATAATATTATCTATGGTATTTGGTAATACAGCTACAATAGGACGCTAGTTCAGACTTCTATTTATGTTTTGAATTATATTGGTAAGATTTAATATTGGTTTTTATAATCATTTGATTGTTAGTTTTCTCATAAAATGGTTCGATTCTTTTTTTAACCCCCGATGCAAAAACGACAGAGTGTTATAAGTTTGACGTGTCTGTGTTAGTATGTTTGTGTGTGTGTGTGTCTGTGGCACCCGAACGGATGAACCGATTTGCTCTCTTTAGATTTATTTTCATTACTAGTAGAGCTGTAATCATTCAGTGGTACGACGAGGAATGAGAATTCATTCCTTCTCGTGCCACTGCTGGTACGACGAGGAATAAATCGCATTGCGACTACTAAACCAACTAAACGAGGCAAATAATCTCAAAACGATTATTAATTACTTTATCACGCCTCCTCAAATACACATAATACCTACATAGTACTTAGATACAGATACAATAACCAGGATTCGCCTGCCTATAAATAACGTATACAAAGCGAGCGCGGTCGGGGTGTAGCATTAGTGCTATTGTGGACACACCTGGCTTCTCCCAGGGTAGGGTGGCCATGGAGTTTAGATTGATAGGATAGAAGAAAAGTGTTCTTCTAGTTAAAATTAAACAAGCGGTTGAAAGCTCTTAATTTCATTTGTAGACAAATATGTTTATTTTTGTGATGGACGGTTCTTATTTAAAGAAATGTACTCGTGATAGTAACTGTCATAGACGAAAGTTTACCACATAAGTATTGTTGTGTTTTGAAGTGAAAACTTCTTTAGACGCGTTGAGCACTTTTTGAGTGATGAACAAACAAACCGTCACCTAACGCTTCGTAGCACTCGTAGCCGATCGTTGATACTATCGGAAGTCCCCAAAGTCTGCCAAGCATTTTTTTATAAGCTTATATTCTCCCACTGCAAGGCAAATTGTCCTACTTCCATATTTCGCGATCTAGTCCGATTGTAGGCCAATCCTTTGAGAAAGAGTCTTTAGCTCATTCCGCCATCTCCTTCTGGGCCTGCCGCGGTTTTGTTTCCTGCTGGTAATTTTTGCCCCTTGCTCCTCCTAGATGCCTCGTGATTTAGCCTCTATTTTTGCCAAACTGCGTGTTTTATTCTGAATTCTAAGGACCTACTTCACGATTTCCAAATAGCCACTATGTACACTTACCGAATAAATTCAAAATTGGAACAGAATATGTATGAAATTATCTGCCAAGTAAATTAACGGGAACTTAATCGTGGGTGAGGCCCTAAATGTTAGACGGCACATACGTTTACAATATGAGTTTTTGGACTGTCATTAACTCTAGTATCATGGTGATCATGGTGCAAGCAACAGCACCGAAATATCGGGAACTCACAACAAACAGTAAACATGGTAAATATCCTGTTTCAAGAGTTAATGAGGCTCATATTGTTCGCAACTCCACGTCAAAGCGCGTATTTTGCGTATGGGCTATAATCCACCACGCGGGCCCAGTGCGCGGCGGTTTGGTAGATGTCACATGTCTTCGAATTTTTGGTTCTAGGACATGCCGGTTTCCTCACGATGTTTCTCTTCACCGTTTTTGAGAGCATGCTTATAGAAACTTCATTTTGGTCTCCACAGCTTGAATTGGCTTTTTCCCGCGACTTCGCTCCCGTAATGGTTGCAAGGGAGCCTTTTAAATAAGCCTAAACTGACACTCGGTAACAATATAGCTTCTCATTAGTGAAAGAATTATTCGGAATCCGATCGCGAAGATATCACGCTACATCCAAACTTACGAGCTCTTTATGAAACTCTCTATGAATAGATAGACGATTAGGTTCCAAAAACATCTGCCAATATCCCCATAGATAGAAATCCTACTCACCCTACCGCACCCCAAAATGGCGGCCTCCCATTCTATAATCTGAGGAACATTTTTCTTAATCTACTTCCATCGGCTTCAGGGCGGGGCTCTAATGGTCATCATTATTGCGTTGTGGTTATATTTCCCGCTGGCAACACTGTGTTTACATGATTTTGATGTGCAAGCATTATTGGGACAGTTTTTTGGGTTTTATTTAATGTTGTGACAGCAATTGTAACGACTGTCATTTATGTATAGATCTTTGACAGTCGTTACAGGTAATCAGTGGCCCCGAAGTCTGACAACCAGTCGTACCAAGGGGTATCGTATTACTCAGTACTAACTGGGTTGTGGAGGGCAGATAGTCAGTCGCTCCATGTAAAATACTGGTATTCAGCGGCATCTGGTTAAACTGAAAGCCGACCCCAACATAGTTACGAAAAGTCTAACAACTTAATAGTAACTAAGCATAATATACGATTACTACGTCACACAATTCGATCAATATTTGAAGTGTTTCATTTATGTCTTAGACGACAAAATACCATCTAGATTATAGTATAGTTAGTCGATAATTCGATATTATGTTATTAGAATAACATAATATTGACTAACCATAATCTAGATGGTATTTTGTCGTCAAATATTGATCGAATACGCTCGCTTTATGTTCACTTAGAAAAAATAGTGCGAAAAGAGTTTCAGAAAAACTTGAACTTACTCTTTTACACTATTGTCTTTTTCTCTCACACTGTTTACTTTTTTTGGTAAAGAAAGTAGCTTAAGACGCCTGCGGAGCATGCAAATTTCATACAAACGTAATACCAAAATAATTTGTAAATTAAACACATTCCTAAGGTAGTGTGTATTTATTTCGATTGAATTACAGAATATCTAGGTTTCCAAATATATATTTTGGATTGGACACTGATTTTAACAAGAGATAAAAGAAAAGTTTTCTATAGTAATTTTAAATTCCTCATATCTCGTCCTTGTATCATTGTCCTCTCAAAAAATATATTTGGGAACATAGATATTCTGTAATCCAATCTAAATAAATACACACTACCTTAAGAATATATTTGATTTACATATAGTTTTGGTATTACGTTTGTATGAAACACGCATGCTCCGCCGGCCCCTTAATTTCAGCACTTAGTCTACCTTATTATTGACAAATAGTTTCAGAAAAGCGACAAAAAACAGATTGAGTATGTTAATGACCTCACGAGTCGCCACTGGAATTGCAAACGAAATGAACGAGTCACTTTAAAATAATTTCAATGTAGGTAGGTACTCAGTTGAAGCTACATACCTATACTTGACTTCTGCGTGTATCGGTCAAGCAGTAATGAACGGCCTGAACGGGAGCCTTTAGTCTTTAGTGTTTCGCAAAAACATTACCTTTTATTGCATTAAAGCTTTTAGCCTTTTCCCCGTACGAAATCATCGCAGATATAAAATGATTATCACCAATATATCGTAAATATATTATTGTAAACGAAAATATTATAATTTTCAACTCCAAAAATAATAAAAAACTTCCATTTGAAACTCGGGCATAAACAACATATCGACCAAAATATATGAGCCGATTAAAACATTATTAATATTTGTGTCTCTTTCTTACTTATAGCTGCATTTCTTACTATGGTCATTTTGAAAATCGAACGCGGCATGAGTGCATGAAATTAGTGCCGCTTTTTCTTTCCCGCCGCGAGAGATTTGTTTTTTTTTTACTATAATAATATAGCAAAGGACGATGCGACGCCATATTGCTTAGTTTTTTTTCTCAAAATAATTATCAAACGCTTTGAAACATACGTTTTGGTTTTTATGGAGGCAGTCGGTAGTGTAGTGTCATTTGAGGCTGATTGCTTCGTGTACAGCGGGTTTTGTTTTTTTAAAGAATATTTAAAGCCGAAAAATATTCAGAAGAAAGTAGTAGGTAGTTGAAAAGAATACCATATTTTCTTATACTTAGTCGTATATTTTAAAGAAAAATCCTACAACATTGTTTTTATCGCTTACAAGAACGGTTTGAGCAATTTCTCACGTAATGTAGGAAAGTATATTTTATTTCAGTAAAGGTTTTGCAACTGTAATCGCCATGAGAGAAGTAATATAACTACATAAGTGATATATAGTTTTTACTGCTATGTACTTTTTAAGTTACGTTTTTTATGTTATACATTCGAATAAATAAGTAGTGGATTTGGTTCAGATGAATAAAAACCTACATATGAGTTCTATTACATTTTTTTTTGCGATTTTTAGATTTTTATTTTACGTCCTGGATCAAATAATTTCGATCGGCGTACACGAGTGGATTGTTAACAACACACTGTATCTCTTCACGGAACGATTTCAAAAATCCTTAGTTCCCAAAATTTTGTTATTAAGTTTTTCTGTTTAAAACCGACAGCAGGCAGATGGGATTATTTTTTTCAACAGGGCAACACTACGAGAATTAATTACCTACTTCAAGATTAGTACTACCATAGATTGAAATCTCCATTTTTATTGATTTTTAATACGTTTTCTAAGTTTGTTTTAGGAATTTTTATAGGTACGGCAGCTGTTGGTTTTCAGACATAATGTTGTTGGAAAAACAGAAATAAAAATGTTTCTTTTTCTGTTTTTCTGTTGTTCTCTCCCTGTCCATGCCACTGCTAACTGGGAGTGCGCCGGGGGCTAGGAAGAGGTGCCCGCGCCACGCTTGCGCCACCTCGTCTCAGTATATGTCTCGCGCCACACCTCTTCAATACGTTTTGTATGAAGTAAATTGAAAAAACCAAAGGTTAACAGCTTAAGTTGGTTAAAAGAGAGTTTTTTTGCTATTTTCTTAATGTATTTAACAGAAAAGTGTCAGAATGCCGTGCAACTTGTTTGAACACAGAACCTCCATTTACTGAATTATGTTACTTATAATCGTACTTTCCTCTCAGTAATAACGAAACGCCTATTGACATTTAATTAAATCACACCAATTAATATTCACCCTTTAGGGCTTCATTTTAAATTAACCCCATTTTTCAAATACTTGTACATAACCAAAAAAAAACTTTACCACCCACTATTTCCTACCTCAACAGTTCCATGAAAACTCAGACATAACACTAAAACCGGTATTATTAAATACCGAAATCCACTTAGTACCGAAACCAGCGACTAACGACCGAAAGAATTAAGTTTTTAAAACTCGACTCTGGCGTGTTCCAGAACGATTTCAAGATGGCGGCTGTTGAAATATTTTTTTGTTGTTACCACCTTAATTATATGGTAGGTTTTGGTGTAGGGTTTTGTGTAGCATAGGTGTAAATGAGAAATTTTGAATTTTTATATTTACCTGATTTTTAAAGGGTAAGTTACTTTTTTCTTTCTTTTTTGAGCACTCGGGCGAAACCAGTGCGTTTCATTGTAATAATCTACTAACGAATAGATATAGATTCTTGATCATTATCTAGAAAGCCTATTTGTAAACATTCCGTGTTTGAATCCGAATAAAAATAGTTCGTTAACCAATTTTTGATCAAACATATTGAAGTAGACATTGAGAAATATTCAACCAAAATTAAGCTTTATTTTATCTATTTATTAAATAAATTAACTTGGTTAAAACACCTGGTGGCGTACGCCATTTATACTTACGTGATTTAGATAGACATAGATAGCACCTTGATGTCTAAATCACTAGCCTGAAATACAAAGTATTTTATGTTCTTTTAGTTCACATACCTACTTAAATTCTCCCATATTGCCATTCAATTATATTTTCCTATTCGACGAAATCTTTTAATAAAGACAAAAATCTCAATAAAATAAAACATAACAAATAATCATAACGAAAATATTATGGCAGTAGATAAAAAAATACATCAACACAGTTCTAAAGATTCAAATTCTTAATTCTATTTTCAAAATGAGGTCGGATTCATAAAAGTCTATGAGTTGGCAACCCTGTTTATTCTTAAGACATAAAATGTTTGTCAGTGTGGGTGTTGACATTAATACGTGGGTTCCGTCGTAAAAAAATTATAATTATTAGTTGAAGTGTACGTATTAATTGCTGTTCGGTTTTAATTATACGTAACTAGTAACATACAGTGTTGGACTCAAACATCGCACCGTATCATAGACAAATAACAATTTTTAGCTTCGTTTTCAAGAACAGAAAACATGAATCTGGTTGAAAAATACGTTGCTGAAAGTTTTACTACTATTTCTTAATTACATTTAATAACGGTAAAAGTTTACGGCCCTTTCATAGAATATGAAAGTTGATAGAGGGAGAGGGAGAGGAAGGCCAAAGAAAAGATGGATAGATTATATGAGGAATGAAATGAAAGTGAAACGAGTAGCTGATATTGTGACGTCTGACACGATTTTTTCTTCCATTCTCCCCCTCTTTCTTTCTTTAGCGTGTGGTTTGTGCCTAACCTGGTGTCAGAGATATTATGCCGCCCATGGACCTCTGACTTGGCTTTACATGTCGGCGAGAAAAATCGCTCAGGCATGCTGCTTTCCTCACAATGTTTTCTTTTCGATGTTTTTTTTTCTAATCTGTACTTATACTTATGTAACATAAATATAATATTATTAATATTATAAAGCAGAAGAGTTTGTTTGTTTGCTTGTTTGTTTGTTTGTTTGTTTGGTTGAACGCGCTAATCTCAGGAACTACTGGTTCAAATTGAAAAAATATTTTTGTGTTGGATAGTCCATTTATCGAGGAAGGCTTTAGACTATGTAATATCACGCTACGACCATTAGGAGCGGAGCATACTTAAATGAAAAATGATACAAAAACGGAGGCAATTTATTCTTTCTGTGAGCTTTTTTTTTGAAGTTGCATGGGTCAGCTAGTTATACAATACGCACAGAGGTGTATGACTTAGGTTCAGATCCGCTCACACTGTGATTTCACTCCTCCGTAACTACATAAAGCATACAAACTACAACTAAGTATATCCTGAAAATTGCTTCACACATTAACAAATTCACTTTAGGTTCGTTACTCAAGATTTCTTCAGTTCCTTTGAAACCAACAAACAAACATTGGAAACAGGAAAAACGTATAAAAATATGAATAATTTATACGTATCAAATTAACATCGATTGAGCGAGCTTAAAGTATCGCCCGGTCTGTGTTTGTAGAATCTAATAGTAATAAAATAAAGTTTTGAGAGTTTGTTTCCGTGTGGCTAGGTAGTCTGTAACCTAAAATTATCTCAACCAGTCTTACCAAGGGTTATCGTACTACCCAGTACTAACTGGGTTGTGAAGGTCAGATAGGCAGTCGCTCCGAGTTACTGATAATCAGCTGCATCCGGTTAGACTGGAAGCCGACCCCAACTGAGAAAAGGCTATCAGATGATGATGAGATGAGAGTTTGTTTGTTTGAACGAGCTAAACTCTAGAACTACCTAGTCAGAAAAAAAATGTATTTGTTAACCCCATTCTTGAGGAAAATTACAAACCCTATTTAAAATCACCATATCACATAGACGACAAAAAAAAATACAAACGAATGGTTAAAACCACGGGGCACAGCTAGTCATGACTCATGAATAAAGAACAAACGCTTAGTATGTTTGTCACATGTCATTCATGTAGAATGTGATAGGGGCCCGCCTGTAGCTGTCAATTTGTGTAATTCAATTAGCTGTATTGAATTAATATAGCTTTTGATATGGTAGGTATAGCTTTATATTGTAAGTATGTGGTATGTGGAGACATATTTCGGAGTCAAAATTGTTGGTTTCTGTGGTGATAATTTTAAATTGAGAACATGTCTAACTCTTTTTTAGCCATATCGAACAATTTTAATATCGGGACCAACTTTGAGATAAACGCTCTCCACAATGAAATCAATAATCATTCAAAACGGACTTCTGTATAAAAAAAAAAGCTATAAGTACGTTTCGAATTGAGAACCTAGTCGTTTTATTTTCGTCGGTTAAAAAGTTAAAAGATATGAGTTTGACACTTTCTTAACTTTAAATTGTCAAGTTAGAAACCTATGATTGGTTTTTTGTTATGTATGTACCTAGTCACATTATCAATGAGAAAAAAGGATTTAAAAATATATTTGCATAAACAAACATACACAACAACAAGATTATCACGCGATACGCATTCCGACTTAAACTAATCATCATAGAAAAGTATTAATTAAAAATCATTTCGTGTATTCCACAGAACCCTAAATCTTTCCAAAGCCTATATAATCAAAGCCAGTGATTAAAAAAACAAATCCCTTCGCATAAATTAATAACGTCATCCCGTAATATTCATTAGCCTTAAAAATAGAACGATCCCCCCTCAAAGACAGAGACAGAACCATTGACAAACGATCCACACCACATTACTTTTGTACAAGCAAGAAAGAGATAGCAATACATTTGTCGTTGCCGCGGAATAGAACAGGCCACGCGTCATTGGCTGATATTTCCCGCGCGCAGGGCGTCGCCGGTTTCCCGCCATAAATTGAGTTGTTGACACATTGATAATGAGGTTATGTTTTAATATTAACTTTTTTTTTCTGTTGCGCGAAATTATAAGCTGGGGTAAAATAATTATTGTTATGATTCGTGTTTTAATGAGCAGTGTGTGTGGTCCGTTCTCGAGTTGCTTGTAATTAAACTGTTTCGGTTTTGCGCAAGCCGCCATATTTAAGTTTTCATTGCTGGTTTCTAGAGTTGGTTAGTTCAATAGGATTTTACGCACTGGTGTTTTTAGCCGCTCATTGTGTGCGTTTGTTCGGTAATGTACGGTTTTACTTATGCGGTAAAATAACTATTCATTTTGATTATGTTTTGCGGTTGCAATACTTATAGAGTTTAAATAGGCAATTGGCAATTGCAAGAACGCTTGGTTGTAAAAAGGTTTGAAGCGCTTTAGAGTTTGTAAATGTCTATGAATATGTTACTTCGGGGTATGTTCTTAACTTTGTAACTAATAGACCGATTTTGAGGAGAGTGGAGTTGATTTTCATAATTTTCTGAAGGACAACAATTCTCTAACAGTTTTTTTTGTGGGTTGTGGACTATGGAATGGATCCATCTGTAATTGATCCGAAAAGCTCTTTTGCAATAGGGTTTCTTTAAGAAAAATGTATCACATCACATCCGTCTTTCCTAAATCCACAAAAAGTATAGACTTAGACGCAATATCCGTGATACAGATTTAATCCCAGTTGGGTAAGGCTAAGGCCCCCATCATCTTAGACAATTTTAATAATCGTTGAAAGTCTACTTCAATTTCAAATTACCTTTTTTGAGCTTTTACTAAGTACTGATTGAACTTTTATTCACTAACTCACGTTTTGAACAGGGATAATAGTAGGTAGATAGGTATGCTAGACCATCTTCCTAAAATTAAGATAGGTCACACACACCCACGCCAGCTTTAAGCGCCCCCAAAGGGTGTAAAAAACCTCTTAACGAAGCCGAAATGTACTTATTCTCCCCGTCATTGCGATATTTTTTTGTTCTACACCATACCTGGGAACCTTCTAGTTACGGAGATATTGGGGGTCAAAGTTGCAACTTTTGACAAGTTTTTTTTAATACAGGTTTTTAATGAAAGATTTTTACTTTAAATACCTCCACGACTCCCGTACTATTCAACCCATCAGCACAATGTTTTGAGTGCGTTACATTGAGTTTTACCACAAAACATGATTTTTCTCCATAAAAAAAAAGTTATTTCCCAGCAATCATTTTTGCGTAAAGTTACTTAGTATGATGTACAGAATGCTTGGTTGACAGCTTCGTGGTGAGGTGGTGTACTGTACACCTTGGTACCAATATGCAATGGCTGAATGAAGAATGCGGGAATCCAAAATTCGACGAGCCACCAGCGTCAGCATCATATTCCTGACCTTGTACCATTCTACTTGAGGTCGGCGCAACACGTTTTCCTCTTCCATTCTCCCCTAACAGACGTCACGACAGAATTTACTCCTTTCTCTTTCATATCATTGCTCACACAAACCAATCTTTTCCTTGGGCTTACTCTCGATCAGGCACCATGCAGTATCCTTACTGACAAAGTATTAGAAGAAGACATAAGGGAAGATACCCATCTCATACCTATCATCTGCCTAGCTTTTTTTCAACTATATTGGGGTTGGCTTCCAGTCTAACCAGATGCAGCTGAATACCAGTATTTTACATGGAACGACTGCTTATCTGACCTCCACAACCCAGTTAATACGACACCAATTGGTAAGAATGGTTGTCAGACATTTTGATCCACTGACTACCTGTAACGACTGTCATAAGATGGACAAAAACGACAGCCGGGACCAACAGTTTAATGTGCTTCCCGAGGCATGGAGGAAACTCAGTAGACCAACCTAGGTGGTCACCCATCCGCAGACCAACCTAGGCAAGCACGGATTAACCTAAAGATCGACCGGAGCCGTTGTTATTATTTATAGCCACGCTCCAGGAAAGATATCTATCTAGTTACATAATATTATATACTTCGACTGCACTTATGTATTATTATCTTTTGAGTAGCTCATCGCCTCAAGAGCTAGACCAGTCTAATTTAAACTTAATGACCTACCAGCAAAGATAGATAGCTTAATATACATAATGATTCACTTTTTACCAGCGACGCCATTATGTTTTTTTTTTTTTCTTTTTTTTTTATTGCAAGTAAATTACAAAAGATGGTAAGTTATCTCGAAGACTTAATTCTCTTAGATTAGCTTTTAAATGAGGCGTGACATTTAAATAGCGTTAGGTAGGTATTTAATTGGAAAACAGGCTAAGTTCGAGTCTGATATTCGCAAGCAAGGTTCCGTAATACTTCCGCATGCCATGGCTTATCTGTGAATAAAAAGCCTTTTTTAAAGATTTAATGTGTAAAACGGAGCAGCCATTTGGATGGAGACTATCATTATTTGTATAGCGGCTAGAGCTTCATGCATTCTCTGAAAAACATATGTTAAATAAACTATTGAGGTACTTATTCTATACAGTTCTAAAAGTATAGTCCTATGTGACATCCAAACAGACGACGGAAGGAATATTTTAACGTGCTCGTGGTAGGTTTTTTTTTTTATTTGACAATTTTTTTTTTACTCAAATAAAACAAAAATATTATCTTCCATCTTTCTTTATCGTTTGGTTAGTGCCTAACCGGCTGTGAAAATGATTTTCTACTAATGATCCATAATTATGTATATTTGGCATTGTTTTACGATGGCCAGAGCATTATGTCCTTTAAAGGGAGGAAAGGAGAGGGGGGAGGAGGGGGAGGGGGTTGAAAGGTTGGAATCGCGCCACAATATTAACTTTAAGTCATTTATACAGACCTGCATGAAGGAGGACTTTTGGCCGAAGGGTGTCGTATATCGACGTTTAATAATAATAATAAAATCTGTTTATTTCCGAAAAAAAAATTACATACATTTGAAATCCAATTGAACTTAACTATAATCTTACATGAATTAAAGATTTTACAGTTAAGCAGTTGCTACCTTACTTAGGAAATGTTTTTTTAGTACATATTTAATTTGTTTACATTTTTTTTTTTCAAGGACGGTTACGTGACACTACGCAGCGAAACACGACGCCCGTCAACGTTACGTGAATAGTTTTAGTTTGTTAAGGTTTTAAAATATGTAGTAGTTTATTATTGTTGTTATTGTAATATAACTGCTGCACTCCAGTATAAAAGGTTTATTACGAGGTTACAAAAATGTTAGGGTTTCAAACAACTAGTATACTCGTACTTAATAATATTTTACTTTAGTTTAGTACTTTCTAACAGATATTGCTATCTAATGCAAACGACGAATTGTGCGTCCGACCTCGACGAGCGTTAAAACGAAATAGGACGTTTTTAAAAATAATAAAAATGGTCGCCCGCCATTACGGCACACTGACAGCTTTACCACAGACAATCACACAAATTTAACCGTCAGTGTTGCGAGCACATTTAGTCGATTGCAATAAATAACAGATTACAAAAGTAAATTAAAATCGAATTCGCAATGATTTGCAATAAATCGTATTAAATAATTATAATTCACATCGAAACCTTACACTCGTCCATCCTGACAACGTGTATGTCCTCATACACGCACTCAGGACAGGACAGGACAAGACCAACCAAACCTTACACTCGGCTAGTACATAATTATAATTAAGCTACAAGCAACAATGACTATATAATAAAGATGCCAACTACACAATACATTAAAACTTATATAAATCAAATGAGTAGAGAAAAAAAATAGAACAACAACTCTTATATTCTGGAGTCCTCATACTTCCCCGTCTTCCAACTTTTGGAGTTCCCTACATTGACTTATCCCCCTTACGTCTCCAACTTTTGGAGTTCTCCAACTTTTGGAGTTCCCTAAGCGTTTTCCAACTCATGGAATTCCCCCTTAAGTCTCCAACTTTTGGAGTTCTCCAACTTTTGGAGTTCCCTAAGCGTTTTCCAACTCATGGAATTCCCCCTTACGTCTCCAACTTTTGGAGTTCTCCAACTTTTGGAGTTCCCTAAGCGTTTTCCAACTCATGGAATTCCCCCTTACGTCTCCAACTTTTGGAGTTCTCCAACTTTTGGAGTTCCCTAAGCATTTTCCAACTCATGGAATTCCCCCTTACGTCTCCAACTTTTGGAGTTCTCCAACTTTTGGAGTTCCCAAAACTTCTCCAACTTTTGGAGGTTCCCCACATGTCTCCAACTTTTGGAGGTTGTCCACATATCTCCAACTTTTGGAGTTCTCTACATATCTCAATTCAATAGGTACACATCAAAAAGTAAGTAGACTCATTATTCAATCGAATAGTCTATTGATTTTAATAACATTCATAACATCATCATCATCATCGGCCTATTAATGTTCCCACTGCTGGGACAGGCCTCCTCTCACATTCATAACATTTTAAAACAATTTTCAAAAATAATACATGTCATCTTAAATATCATACTTTATAGATCAAACAAATCATATTGCATTTTTAGATAATTTACGACCAAATTTTACCAAAAAAGGATTCTATTAATCACTTGTAATTTTATAAATTTCTTCATCATCAGCACTACTTTCGTAAAGCTCAAAAGCAGCTACATGAACCCATGGTAACATTCGACTAGCAGCTACTACCGTCTTACGTTTGTTCTTCGTGGAACTTAATCCGGGGATTGTGGCTAGCTCGTATCGATCATTACCGAGCGACGCAAATAAGCGATACGGACCTACGTAAGCCGGACAGAACTTTTTGCTTTTGTAGTCATTATTAAATGAAGTTTTCATAATTTTAACTAAGTCTCTTATTGCGTACGCACGAGCGGGACGTCTATTCTTATCATAACGCTGTTTTTGTTTAGTCTGTTCCTCATTGATCCTATCTTTATCCTGCTCGCGAATCGTGACAAGATCAGTTAGTTTGACGTATTTCATTCAAACGTGGATCTATTTCGCTACTCATGTGAGTACCGAACATAACATTCGCTGGGGTTCTCCCCGTTGTCTTCTGTACGGTGTTATTTAAACCCCATTGAGTTTTGCCAACCTTGGTGTCCCAAACCCTTTCGTCGTCCCCGAGATTCTGCGCCGTCAAGGAATCCAAAATAGTACGGTTATACCGCTCTGTCTTGTCCATTCGATTGTGGACTTGCGACTGCATTCAACACGTGCTTGATACCCTTTTCGGTACAGAATCTTTTGAACGCATGAGAGGAGAAACATGTAGGTACCGCGGTCACTAATTATACGATTGGGTGGTCTAAAAACGTCAATAATGTCTAATAACACATTTATAGCGGTCAAAGATTTCGTATTTTTTTACCGGTTTTATAAAGGCAAATTTAGTAAAAGTGTCAACTACCACCTAACAAATAGGAGTTACCTTTCTTAGACTTCACGAAGGGACCCAGGTGGTCGATGTGGAGCGTATGAAATGGGATTTCTATCTTAGGTATAGGGTGTAATAATCCCTGGACCTGTTTGACTTTGTTTTGGAGTACGCACATTCGAGACACGCATTCATGTATTTTTTACGAATTTTGTCATACCAGGAAACATAAGTACCTCTAATACGATCTAGTCCTTTAGACGCCAAGATGACCAATGTGATCGTGATTAAGACGACACAACTGCCACCTAGCTCCCTTCGGGACCACCCAACGAAGTTTGTCAGGGTCACCATCGACACGCTTGTAAAGCCCGTTATCTTTAATGACGTAGTTATCTTTAAAGTATTTTAACCCTTCTGTATCTAATTTTGTGTGCAAAATATCGCGTATCCTATTCAACTCCGAGTCACCCAACTGAAGGGTAAGCAACCAATCATCACTGTTCATCAACATATTCGTGGGATATGTAACCACTTCACAAGAATGACTCTGAGTTTGGGTTCTGATAGGCACTTGGTAATAGCCGGAAGCTAAATCTAGAGAGATGAAGCAAGCTTGTCCGGACAAACTAGCAATTTCATCATCTATTATTGGCATGGGGTACAGTTCTTTTACAGTTATAGAATTGAGCATCCTGTAATCAATGCATAACCGGAGCTTGCCATCTTTTTTTGCGAATCAATACAATAGGACTTGCATACTCAGATGCCGACTCTCTGATGATCCCGGCGCCGAGCATGTCATCTACCATTTCGCGAACCTTTTGACGCTCACTGTGAGCCAAACGATATGGACGGTAGACAACCGGTGTTTTGCTGTTAACCTCGATGCTCATCTCTACGACATTGGTGCAGCCTAGTTCTTCGAGCGAAGAAGTAAAACAATGCCTGTATTTTTGCAATAAATCAAATAGCTTTGACTTGTTAGAATTAGTTATAGACTCTCCTACGCGAATTTGGCTAATGTCAAGACCATTTGAGAGTTTCGAAGAGACTGATGCATCTGGTACAAGGACTAGACTTACAACCTTAACGACTACGGCTCGGCCTAGGTTTGACCCTAAAGGTAACGAACTAAGAGGCGTTAAATCGACAACCGTTCTCCCATACTTGACTAAGTGTAATCCACCCGCCAGTACACACTGCTGATGCGGCTTACCCAACAACTTGCCATCTAACATAATGTACCCCTCGCAAAGATGCTCTACTGAAACTCTTACCGAAGCTGTTCCACATAACATCACGCTGTTGGGCACACTAACTTTAACCACGCTATCATTGTCTGTATGACTTTGTGAATATGGCATTTCATCAACGTTTATAAATTGCAAATCTGTGGCAGTTTTATGCACAACAACGTGAGGCTACTCTGTGAAAGTCTGACCAACTAAAACAGGTGCATCTAAGTATTTGTCGCTCACCACGCGACAAGTAATGTTAGCGAGTACACCGTCTACGGAAAGTTCAACGTTAACTTTTCCTACCGATTGTACCAATTCGTTACCAAAGCCTTTCAGAACTGTTTGTACGCGGCCATGCTGAAGTCCTAGTTCCACCCCAAGAGACTCAGTAATCAACGAGACTTCGCTACCAAAATCTATGAAAGACTTGACATTCCGACCATTAATTCTTTTATTATTTTAATGAATTTAGCATTTGGTTTAGATGTGGAAATAAGCAAAATTTTGCTTGGATCCTTGGTTTTGTTCGTGTCAGAATTAGAATAACATTTATCAGCACTATGGCCAACTTTATTAGTGGCTTTGGACATCTAGCGAATATATGACCCTTTTCTTTGCAATTAAAACAATGACTATTTGAGGGATCATTAGTTTTGGTTGTTGGCTTAGCATTTGCTAAATCTGAATCGTTCCCTGATCTGAATCGAGAATTAGTTACGCGTTCACCCACATTATTATCTTTGCTACTCATTAGATACTGCAATAATTGATCGGGATGACTACACCTTAGTGCCAAAGCCGCAGATTTTAGTGACTTGTCATCAATACCGTAGATAATACAGTCAACCGCGCGATTATCAAAAATATCACACTGATTTAAGAGAGCCAGTTTATCATAAAAATAATTTTCAATGGGTTCATTGTATCTACTTCTTCGCTTCAGCATCTCTTCTAGGGCTTGGCCATAATTTATTTCGAATGGGAATGCACTCAGTAACTTTTCTTGCCACTCAGGCCACGTAAACAAAATGGAATTCAAACTTTCGTACCAGGTTTTGGCCAATCCCTGAAGTTTTTGCATCGCGTAATGAATGATTGTTCTCTCGTCCCATCCATAAACAGAAACACACTCGTTAACTTTCTTAAGCCATACGTCTATGCGTTGGTTTTTCAATGAAGGGTTAAACTCTGCTAAAATATTTTTAGAATCACCACTACGGTTCATCGGTGAATTTGTTGATGGCTGGGACTGAACTTAACAAATGAGCTATATCTTTAAAACTGAATGAAACGCTACTAGATCTCACAGGTTGTTCCGCATTATTGGAAACATTATCATGGTTGTTGTGATTATTTGTACGATGACGATTTGACCTAGCATAGATCGCGATGTACGGAAGATTCACGAGAACACTGACTATACCGGCGGTTTGACGACAAACGATTACGTGCTCTGCTCACCTCGTTTTCCAAAACTTTGAGACGCTCCCGTTCTCGTTCCAGCTCCTTCTCGCGTAGACTCAACGAAGTAGGGCTCCGGCGAAGACTGCGACCGCGACTTCGCCTTCGGAGACGCCTCGTACTGCCGCCGCTGCCCGCTCTTGATCTGGTTTCAGCTGCATGGCGACTTCGACTTCGAAGGCGCCCGTGACTGGTCCGCCTAGCACTACCGTCGTCCTGCGCCGTCGATCGTGCTTCAGCTGCGTTGCGCGATGTACCCCTTATTGGCGTTGATAAGCGCCGCGAGGTAGTAGCTCGATCTCGTGGCATGGTTCAAGTGCATAAAACAGAAAAGAAGCTAGGTTTAGAATAAGACATAAATTATATTTAAAAAAAAATGATGTTGGGTATATTGAAAATATCTCTGAAACGGTGCGTCTGAGCTCAAAAATAACGAAATTTTTGTCCCCTTTTATACACCCCGCAGAGGGTATAAGCATCATAAATCCACAAAAAAAAAGTCCTGTTCTGACCTACCCTCATATTTTTTTTTTTAAATCATGTGATTTTAACGGTATTTGATACTTCCAAATCTAATGAAATCACAATCCACTATCACTGGGATAAAACAGTGTAATAATTAAACATCAATAATGTATATAAATAGGCGTGTACTTACCACTTCTGAATTGTAATATAACTGCTGCACTCCAGTATAAAAGGTTTATTACGAGGTTACAAAAATGTTAGGGTTTCAAACAACTAGTATACTTAATAATATTTTACTTTAGTTTAGTACTTTCTAACAGATATTGCTATCTAATGCAAACGACGAATTGTGCGTCCGACCTCGACGAGCGTTAAAACGAAATAGGACGTTTTTAAAAATAAAAACCGGCCAAGAGCGTGTCGGGCCACGCTCACTGTAGGGTTCCGTAGCTTCCCAGACCATTAAAAATACCAACATTTTTCGTCAGCAAAAATAACTTTGTTTTTCATAGTATTTGTATGAAAAACAAAGTTATCATTTGCGTTTTTTTGAAAAAGTGCTATATAACTCAAAAACTATTCAACTCATCAAGTTGAAAATAATTTTCCTAGAAAGTTCATATAAAGGTCTACTTCTGTGATTTTTTTCATATTTTTTAAACTTATGGTTCAAAAGTTAGAGGGGGGGGGGACACATTGTTTTTGACTTTCGGAGCGATTATTTCCTAAAATATTAATATTATCAAAAAATGATTTTAGAAAACCCCTATTCATTTTTAAATACCTATCCAACAATATATCACACGTCAGGGTCAAAATTAAAAAAAAAATCGCTCCCCACTTTACGTCTGGGGGAGGTACCATAATAAAAATGTTTTTTTAAATTTTTATTTTTGCACTTTGTCGGCATGATTGATATACATATTGGTACCAAATTTCAGCTTTCTGGTGCTAACGGTCACTGAGATTATCCGCGGACAGACAGACAGACAGACATGGCGAAACTATAAGGGTTCCGTTTTTTGCCATTTGGCTACGGAACCCTAATAAAAATGGTCGCCCGCCATTACGGCACACTGACAGCTTTACCACAGACAATCACACAAATTTAACCGTCAGTGTTGCGAGCACATTTAGTCGATTGCAATAAATAACAGATTACAAAAGTAAATTAAAATCGAATTCGCAATGATTTGCAATAAATCGTATTAAATAATTATAATTCACATCGAAACCTTACATTATAAATTTTATCATGTGTATTTTATCTATGGGCCTTAGTTGCCTGATAATAAAATGATTATTATTAATAGGCGTAGTAATTTAATAGAGTCCAGTTGACATCCGTTTGTTACGGAACCCTAAGTATAAGAATAATCTAGGTAAGAAATTAAGCGAGTTTTTGATTTATTTTTTGTTTTAATTAGACAGTGCTGTAACAGCTTATTTTTTGAGGCTAATAAAAATTAATTGAGCGGAAAGTTAATTTGTAAAAGAGTATTTAAGAGCTTACTACGGTTTTTTAATACTTACCTAACTATTCTATCAAGAAACTAAATTAGTTTCAAGCGGCGGCGTCACACTTTGTAAAAGATTTCCGCTAAGTATCTAATAACAGCTATTTTCAGGACGAATAAAAAAACTCAAGACTTAAGTACTAATAATCTCAATTAATTAGGAGAGTTGTTTATTTAAATATAAGGTCAGCCATAATTAAAATTAAAGAAAAGTCTTGTGTCTTCTTCTCAGCGTCTCGATTTTTTTTTACTGACTTTTAAACAGCCTCAAAGATGATGAGATGAGTCAGCCCAAAATTTGGTGTCCAGTTTGGAACTTTCAGTAGCATCCATCAGCTCCTGTGATGTACAAAGAACAGAACAGGCAGGGCACGATATCAAGTGTCCCATCGATTGTGGAGCAACACCACATTCATACTCCAGGGCAGAGTCATCACCGGGGCTGCGGGACGGTTCGAAAGAGATACCGTGGCCCCGGAACATTTGGGCGAGGAAGGAATATGGATGGGTTTTAATCAGTAAAAGTCTGACACTCCCTCCCGCTTCGCAGAGCGGGAGAAGTCATTTTATGATTTCCCATCCGGAAAAAAGGGCAGAGTCATCAACGAATCGAATCTCCACCTGATCAGGTATTTCTTGCCAATCTGTATAATGGAGTCTTGCGTGTAGTATGATAACATTGTAAAAGACATTTTTTTAAAGGAAAACCGTAGTGTTTTTCGACAGATCTTCTCCATAAGGCATTACCAAATTGAAACTAAACACCGATCTTCTGAAGTTTCATAAATACTTACGGGGTGTAAACAACCTCATCACGAACCCGTTAAACAAGTATTTTAGCATTCTGTACATCAAACTAAGTAACATTATGCAAAAATTATTGCTGAGAAACGACTTCTTTTTTGGGGTAAAAAATCATGTTTTGTGGTAGAACTCAATGTAACGCACTCAAAACATTGTGCTGATGGATGGATTGAATAATACGGAGGTCGTGGAGGTGTTTAAAGTAAACATCATACAATAAAAACTTGTAAGTATTAAAAAAAAAAAATATCAAAAAGTTGGAACTTTGACCCCCATATCTCCGTACCTAACTGATCAAAAAAATGATCGCGATGATAGGGAGAACAAGTGCCTTTCGGCGTCGTTAAGAGGTTTATTCCACTTTTTATGCCTACCGAAAAATTCATTATGTGGATTAAAATATTTCAAATTCTAATTTGAATCTTCCACCTTAAAAACGCGCTCGGAAAACTGCCGCGTTTCTTTCACCAATTCAGAACCAATTTCCTCATAGCACAAAATAGCGAACGCAGTAAAATGTACAACAATCTCACATAAACAATATTATTGTTATTGCGACCACCGGTCGTTGGTCTCCGGCGTTGGTCCCCGGTCGTTGGTCGCTTATTTATTTCACGCGTGAACTGACGCCCAGTCAACAAATCCGAACACTTGGCTTTTATAATGTAAAGTATCGAGTTATATTTTCAATTTTGTAATTTCCTTGCGTTCCGATTTGCTTTCGTATTACGTGGGAACGTGAAATGGTAAATGCTTACTTATATTTGTATTTAACCTATGGCAACTTAGGTTTTGTTTTTGCAAACGGCATCTCGCAAGGACACCGGGAACCATTATGGAGATTAATCTTGGAGACAAGACACTGGTAGGGACATACGGGGGGACTTGTATTTTAACCCATTGAATGCTGACTATAGGTGAGAAATAAAAGACCTTGGGGCAAAGTTCGTAGTTTTACGTAATAGACCATTGGTATTCTGGCTCCCAAACAGTCTGCTGTGAACAAAGTCTGACAACCAGTCTTACCAAGGGGTACCCAGTATTATACTAACTGGGTTGTGAAAGTGAGATAGGCACTCGCTCCATATAAAATACTGGTATTCAGCTGCATCCGGTTAGACTAGAAGCGACCCCAACATGGTTGGAAAATGCTGTAGATTATTGTGACAGTCGGCTGGAAGCCCTCGACGTTCAATGGGTCATGCGATCATTCCATTTCTCGTGTTTAAAGACGAAACAATGATTGCACTGCATTGAAAAAACGTCTTACTCTCTTTCTGTAAATAACGGAACTTGTCATAAACATACGTCCACCCAATTTTCGTACTTACTTTATCTCTACAGAATAGACACCTAAAAAACTTTAAAAGACAACAGTTCAACACATCGCACCTTTGTCAAATCTTCTCGACTTCATTACCAAAGGCATTAGAAATTAAATTGGGCACGCGTAACATACCCAGTAGTACTAGCAAACAACGAAACAAAATAAGACAATAAACACAAAAGTACTTAACAATATACTTACCTCAAAACACCTACAAAAAGTTTTCACACAAAGGAGACTTTATTCTAAACACAAATTCGCGACGGTGTAAACACACCATTGTCTATGGCCAGGTGACAGAGACAATTCGGTGTTCGTTTTTCAAAGAGCTGTCAAACTTTACGTCAATATTTTGGCGCGATTTGTGACGCTGTGGGAGTTTGTATTTTGACAAGTAATGTCCTGTGGGTTCGAACGGGATTTTTGGAATCCTTTGATACGGTGTGGAGGAATGTTCATGGTGTGTGCCTAATGAGGTTTTTGCCATGAGGTTTGGAGCGAGCAAAGTTACCTCAAATAATTTTGACACAAAATTAAGTATGCATGACACTGACTTGACAGACACACTACCAAACACCAAGCGTCGTAAATTATAAATGTTAATCGGTAGAATTTGTGCATTTTTTACTATGGGGTTTAAAAAAGTTAGAGTGTATCGAAGGGAAATATTCAATACTTCGGCACTTTCACAGCATGTCTTCTGGTAGTACCTACAAAGGTCGTTTTATATATTTTGGGGAGATCAGGAAAGGAGGTGAGACAAGACCAAGAGATCTAATTTATATATGTAGGTTCGAAAATGGAATTCTCTCGTCTCGTAAACAGATAATGACACAACCACATCAAAATTACCAAGGCATACTTAAACGCTTAAAAGACAAACTGATAAAATTAAGCTATGATGTGAGACCTCGGTAGAAAGATGTTTCTTTCCGACACTGCTTCACGGGCCACGAGATTGGTTCCGGCTGTAATTTATTTATCTTTGACAGGCGTTATAAGTAGTAGCCAAAAAGTCTGGAAACTAGTCATACCAAGGGGTATTACCAGTACTAACTGGGTTATGGAGGTCAGATAGGCAGTCGCTCCATATAAAATACTGGTTTTACGGCTGTATCCGATTAGACTGGAAGCCGACCCCAATAAAGTTGGGAAAAGGCTAGGCACATGATGATACACACGAAGAACCAATCACTTTAGTTTCATCCATGAACAAAATGTCCACGAATCTCAAAACAGACCAATTCAAACACGGAAATATGGCGTCTTCTGTCAAATACAGGTCGTATTGTAAATGTTCTGGTGCATTCATACACCTAATATGTTACGCTTGTCGCTAATGAAACGGGCAGGTTTTCTAAGAAACCATTGTAGTTAACACACAAACTTACAAATACAGCTGCTCAAACACCCAATCTATGAACTTTCAGAACAAAAATCAGTTTGACAACCGCTAACACAACTTTGTTACATATTTCGGCGTACAATTTTCGCGGTAAAATTGATTATCAAGTGTTTTGACGTCATTTTTTTTATTTTTGTTGACGGGCACGGTTCATGGCTGATTGGGCCTTGTTACTTTTTTTCTGCAAAGAGTTTAGTTGGGTTTAAAATTTTACGGTTAAGAATAAGATTGGTATTGTGTGCATAAATAAAGGTAATACCTGTAGTGTGACTAAGAATGTGTTGGAATTTGGTTGAATGATGAACATGTACATGCTTTACAATGCGTTTACGTCTCTGAGACTGTATGTGATTTATTTTTATTGATATTTTACAATGAAGTAACACACGGCTGTAATCTCCGAAGAGTTAAACGGAAGTGTACAACCATATTACGCCAGTAATGCTAATTAATAGTACAATTTAAGTAATGACATTATAACGGTTTGTTTTCAAAATAATCAATGAATTTACCTTCAATTTGTAAGACCGGACCCTGTTTATTTCTATGACCGGACCGAACTCCCTAACTGACTGAGGACAACGGACTTGGATAGATACTTCAGTACCTTATCTGTCAAAGCAGAGTCCGGTTCAATCAGTTTTACCTAGTAGGTCATCATCATCATCAGCCTATAATGTTCCCACTGCTGGGACACGGCCTCCTCTCAATGAGAGGGAATGGGCTATAATCTACCACGCGGGCCCAGTGTGGATTGGTTGATGTCACATGTCTTCGAATTTTTTGGTTCTAGGACAGGTTTCCGGGTTTTAGTAGGTAACTATGATAAAACCGAAAAAGGCCGAATTACAAAATACAAATTCAAATAAGTTCCAAAACAAACAATATCACTATGACCATTGAGAACAAAGTGCACTCGAAAGGCTTGACAGACGAAACCCGTTCGTATTTCAAAAGTTGCGCGCCAAATTGATTTCGGTCAAAGGAAAAGTGTCTCCGTTGTCTGTGGAATTCTCTATTTGAATATTTGTCGAGAAGATGGCAGATATGAGAGCAAAGGATTGATCTTTGACACGATTTCATTATGACATGCTCGCTGGCTCGAATCTCGTTTGATGTTCCCAACACTATACATAGAGGTTACTTTCCAAAGTTATTTATGGATCTATTATAATATACTTTTCAACACACTTGCTCATAAAGTGGCTCTAATTTCACCGCAATCAGGCACATAATGACACCTGTAATCAAACTGTGACTTTTTCATTGCTATTATTCACAAGTGAGTTATAGGGTTTTTTTTTTTCATTTGATTGGTTGAATTGCTTTGTTCTTAAAAAAGTTTCGATACAAAAAAGATCGTGTTCAATAGTACAAATAAATTAATGTACCTATTGCTTGCTCATTTCATACAACTTCGTATCTACATAGATAATTTCAACTTATAAGTTTTTATATAAAACTTTCACTCAAATGCAACTTTTGTTTTCTTTTTTTTACTTTTTTTTTAATAATAAAACTTTGAATTCCCCATTTCGTACGTGGCTAAAACGCTATCCGCGAAAAGCCAAAAAAAAGAATCCTCATTCTTTTAGTCTATGGCCGATCGCCATTGTTAGATGCGCGCGCATAGGAAAACTGATTAATTATTCCCGCCATTGCGAAAAAAAAATCACAACTCGTTTTCACTGTTGAAATTATAGTTATTTTTAGTATTATTTTATTCTCAAGTGTGTTGAAAAACGTCGTATGATACACGTGTGTGTTGATGATTACCGTCCTTGGCTCTCTTAAGAACCTCGCCTAACGGCTCGGGTCTCAATGGCGCCTCGGCGGTAATCACCAACATTACACACTTGTACCATAATGTACTATAATATAATATCGCTGGACATAATAATATCGCTGGACATGACACACAGCGCCATCTGGTGCCATACTAAGCAAGGCTTGTGTCATGGACACCAGATAGTTGATATTCTACAAATTTACTTTTTTTTTGTAAATACATACTTACTAATTACTATACATAATACCTAATCATCCGTGACTCGGAAACAAATGTCCATGCTCATCACACAAACATTTGCTCCTACCGGGATTCGAACCCAGGACCCTAAAAACGTAAGGCAGCCTCACTACCGCTTCGTCATTCGGGTCGTCAATATTATAAAAATCAAATCCAGCCAGTCACAGTATCTAATAAAAAAATCGTCATTTTCTTGATAATATAGCCCTTATCCCAATTATTTTCTGGTCAGCACAGCATGTCTTCATCTTCCATACTTATCTATAACTCGTCATCTCATCAGACACCTCCTTTCTAGCCATATCATCCTTAAGGCGATTACATGAGCTAAACGCGAGTTTTATAATTACTAAAAGTACATGATTCACTGCTATAAACAAGACCAGAAAAATATATGATATTCTTCAGGATATATGCTAGCATGGTACTGTTTTGAAAACATAATACAATTAATTTGGCTCGATAAAAAGAAATCACGAACTTACCTCTAAAAATATCTTTCAAACATTAAAAAACATACTTATATGCATGCGATCATTCTGATTTTTTGGCAAATAATTCTACAAGCAATATATTAGCATGATACTGTTTTAGTTTTTTAATCCAATCAATAGTTTTTTTGTATATCGATCGAAACCACTCATTTCGCGTTATTTGGCCCGCAGTGGCTGACGTAACAACCACTTTGTGGTGCAAGCTGATTAGAACTTTATTCTAACAGCATTTCAAACGAAGTTTGAACCACCACAAATAGAGTTGCTAATTTAGCTTGTCTAAGTGCCTTAACACAGTCCATCCATCGTTTCTTTGGTCTTCCTCTACTCAAATACCCATCCACATTCATACTCAAAACTTTTTTTCACGACATTTTCCTCATTCCTCCGCATCACATGCCCATACCACGACAACCGTTTACCACACAACTTTTCACAGTAATTAAAATGAAGGTTGTGAAAGCTCATAGCTAATCGAAAAGGCACTGCGTTCGCTCAGTCATTGCGATCATTTTTATGTTCTACACCATACCTGGGAACCTTCTAGTTACGGAGATATTGGGGGTCAAAGTTCCAAGATATTCACAAGTTTTTTTTTTTTTCGGAATGGCATCTCGCATTTCAACCTAGAGAGGTTGTCGTCTGCCTAACCGAACTATTTTTTTTTGTATGTCTATAAGATTTTTACTTAAAACAACTCGCAGCACAATGTTTTATGTGCGTTTACAAAGAGTCCTACCGAAAAGAGGCTTTATTCACCCAAAAAAAAAATCATTTCCCAGCAAAAATGATTGCCTACGGTTACTTAGTTTGATGTACAGAATGCTTGGTTGACGGCTTCGTGATGAGGTTGCTTATACTCTGTCTGCAAATAGTTAACTGTGTCAACTCAACTTTAGATGTAAAAGAAGGGACCCCTCAAGGTTCATTGGAAGACCAGCGTCAGACAGCATCAACTGTCTGGCATGAATGCTGAAATGGACCTTTTTGGCGCAGCCGTGAGGCACACAGCACATTCTATGTATTTTTGTCCTTTTTGTAACTTTTTTTTAAATAATATTGTGTGTGTGCTTAATGTACTGACGTCAAATAAACATTTTTTCTTTCTTTCTTTCTTTCTTTACTTACGCCTACAATTTCCAAATGTAACCAGTATTGTCCATACAGGCCTCAATAACAACAAATTCATTCAAAAAACCCCACAAAAAGCATCAATTCCCGCCATTCCCATTATTTGTTCTTTAGGATCTAATATGGCGGACAATGGTACCCGCCGCGGAGCTAATTACCTAAATAACGAAGAGGTGAAAGTATTCAAGGTGTTTTGAACCACCATGGGTTGGGGAGAGGATGTAGGAATGAGCGGTAGCGGTGAGCGACAGCGATTTTCACCGAAAATAGATTTTTACATTACATTTAACATATATACTTAACACACTCACTCCCTGACGTATGGTGTTCACAACTTAGGACCAATTAATGTTAAAATTTATTCGTGGTGCTAGGCAACTGGGCCTATCCCAGTTGTAAACGTCCCTTAGTGCCTATTGGCCTTGTTTCGTTCAGTCTCCTGCTGATATGGAGGGAAGTGGAAATTACGGTTCCTGCTCCTCAGCTATACTTTTCTGATTGATTCTGTTGCGGGATCCAAGACAGTTAAATTCATTCTCTGGGACTTCGTCGAGCTTCATTGTATTTGTGGTGGTCGCCACTGTTGATTCCGGCTTTCAGGAGTTACAGTGCTTTGGGAATAGCGTGGCGGGCCTGTCCCAAAAAAAAATGACGTATGGTGTTACATATTAACTGGGTTATGGAGGTCAGACATTCATCATAAAGCCTATTATAGCCTTTTCCCAACTATGTTGGGGTCGGCTTCCAGTCTAACCGGTTGCAGCTGAATACCATCAGTATTTCACATGGCGCGGCTGCGTATTTGACCTTCACAACCCAGTAAGTACTGGATAATACGATACCCCTTGTTAAGACTGATTTTTTAACTTTTTGGGCCACTGACTACCTGTACCGACTGTCAAACATGTACAAATGACAGCCGGGACCAACTGCTTCACGCGCTTTTCGAGACATGGAAGAAACTCGGTATGTAATGGGTAGTACTAAGCAAGCACGGCTTAACCTAAAGATCGACCCGAGCGGCTGTATCATTTAGCCACGCGCTCCATTTGCTCCATGGTTAGATTGGAATCGGTACCAACGTGTTAATTATAAACCACTCTAGATGTTCCAAAGCAACCTTACTATTCATTTATGGAATAGACTAGACATAGACAGGATACTCTATGGTTGAGGATTTTCTTTTTGTATATTATTAGAAACTATCACTATCAGTACAAGTTATAAAACTAACTCCTCCGCCGCATCTCTTTGTCTGTTCGCGATAAACTCAAAAACTACTGCACCGATTTTCACGCTGTTTTCGCCAATGTATAGAGTGGTTCTCGAGGAAGGTTTTAGTATATAATTTGTACGCGGGCGAAGCCGCGGGCATCAGCTAGATTATGCTAAAATCAGTCTTTGACAGAAAGGAAATTAAGTAAGACATCTCAGAAATTCAAATAGAGTGTTATTTACCTAGTGTATTTATTATACAATACATTGACGTAGAAAATAAAGTCGTAAAGTCTAGCCAGACATTTTTATGTGTCTGCTTTTAAATGGATAAATTAATATCTGCACTAGTGATATACCCTCGTGTCGCACACAGTTTGAGTTTCAACATCGAGATTTTATACAGAATCTATTTTTAATGTTTCTGTTTTAAAAACCTTACAAACTAAATTGTCTAAATTATGGTGAAAACGGCATTGAAATCTGTTGCGTAGTTTAGAACTTATAAGCAATCATACAGACAGACACGAATCCCGACTTTAATTAATTAAACATAGGTAAATATTAAACGAATAAGTATTACGTCATACGTCGTACGCTATTGCTACAGACAAAACGTTGTTATTTTTGCTCCTCACATTTTAAATGAATAAAGTGGTAAAAAGTTGAAATTTTATCAATAATATACAGTTTTCTTAGAGCCAGTGAAGTGTCCGATCGAACTGTGAAATTTTTATGGTGATCCGCTCGGGTGGAGCAAAGTTATCACATCAATAATCTATCGATAAAAAATCTTAAATTTGAAAAGTGTATTAACGAACTTTGTCCTGACCTACGACAACCCGCCAGGCACTCGATACCTCCCGCGCTAACCACCGCTGTCCCCGTTGTCGCCTGCGCATACTTCGTCGTCCCGCGTATAGAGATCACAACTTTCGACACTACAAGTAAAGTAACTTTGGCGGCACGGTTTAAGAAGCTACACCTAATCACCGCCGTGGTCGCTGGTTCGAGCCTCAACAAATACATAAACTTTTTTTAACTTGTTTAAAATTGTCTAGTACCTATTGGTCAGACAAAACCCGCTAAAAATGGATCTTGATAGCAAACTCTCTCATTCTGATTCTGATTTATGTAAGGTGCTTGAATCTAATGGCGAAAAAAATATAGCTGTGCGCGGCAAGCGTAAACAACCAGAGAGCGAATTTACGCAGGCGCTTAATAAACTGTCGCTAGACTTCAAAAACACTCTGACAGAGTGGCGCAAGGAGCTCGATGCACGAATGAGTACTATTTCTGATAACGTTCTGAATATTAAAGGTGACATTGCTGCTATTACTATGGTGACATCGGAAATTAGAAATGAAATTTCGACTATTCGGTCGGAGCAGTCTCGGCTTACGAATAAACTAACGGAACTTGATGGAAAGTACAATTGCTTGTCAAATGACTTGGCTGATGTACGGACCAACATTCAATTGTTGTCTGATGAACAGACCGATTTAAGAACGCGCATTGAAAGGAAGGAGCATGACACAAAGAGCTTAATCGATGAACTCATGTTAAAAATGGACTACTTAGACCAAAATGCTAGGCAATGCAACTTGGAGCTGTGTAATGTGCCCGAAAGACGCCATGAGAATCTGCTGTCGATAATGGAAAAATTAGGCTCTAAAATCAATTTCAATATAAACATCAAGGATATCATCGCGATACATCGGGTTCCTCATGCACACCAGGATAGTAACAAACCCAAAAACATTGTCGTGAAATTGCCCTCACGTATATTGCGAGACAATTTTCTCAGCGCCTATCGTCTATGTAAGGGCCTGACGTCCGACCAACTGGATATCTCAGGAGCTCCATTTCGCATATATGTGCATGAACATATCACGTTAAAAAGAAAACAATTATTTCGTGAATGTAAGAATGTCGCTGCATTACATAATTTTAAATTTGTGTGGGTTAAGCATGGCACTATACTTGTCCGTGAAAAGGAACAATCGAAGTCATTTGCCATTCGGTCACACCAAGATCTCAGTAAAATTAAACCAGGGGCTGCTGCCACTAGGGACGACCCTATCACTAGAGATGAGTAATGAACTTTATAATGTAGTGTTTATTTGCTTTTCAATTATGTGCTTTTTAGTTGTATCCATCTTGAATGATGATAACATGGATATTTCTTGTTTGCCTAATGTATACGTTTTCATATATGTTGTAGTTTTACGGTATACTGTTTTCAAGCTTTCCGAAACTTACATTTGCTTTTTCAATTTTATACTATTTGTGCATCATCTACACTTGCTATTATATGTAAAAGGGAATTTTAACAATTTTACTTTATTCTTATTGCAAATTTTAATGATATTTGACCTCAGTTTGTGCATCTTGAAAGTGTCTATTTATCATTATCAGACAAGAGATGCTTATGTACTTGCTCGAACTTATTCGATATTACTGCTCCGATTATACACCTGTGATTATGGCTGATAAGTTAATGATATACTATCAAAATTGTAGGGGGCTTCGCACCAAACTGCATGTTCTATTTATGAATATTTTATCCAATTGCTACGACATCATAATACTCACGGAGACTTGGTTAACCCCTGAAATACTCGACTCAGAGTTTATTGATCAACGGTATTCTGTATATAGATGTGATCGGGATCGCAAGGCTACTCAAAAGAAGGATGGTGGTGGTACCCTAATAGCGATACTGAAGGGACTGGGTTCTGTCTCAATTGAGTCCCCTATCTTACTAAACCAGTACGTTGAGCATGTCATTTTGCGTATCCCGAGCGCAACGAGAGGAAAGTACGATGTCATATGCTCAGCATACATTCCACCAAAAACCCCCGAGAGTGTTTATGTTGCATATTTGGAGCTTTTGCAAGCGGTTGTTGAGAGTGGAAGTGTTCAAAATTTCTATCTGTTTGGTGATTACAATCTCCCCGACATTAATTGGTTAGCTGCTAGCAGTTCATGTTCTACCATCGATTTAAATAACATCAACTCTCCAATTTGTAGACAAATAAGTATCTTTATGTCCATATTGAATGCCTATCAGTATAATAATATAAAAAATTCGACTGGAAAGATTTTGGATCTGGTGATCAGTAATAATGAGTGTTCTGTTGTAACACCCACTGATACACTATTAACCTCAGACCCTTATCACCCACCCCTATGTATATTGGCTTCTTTCAATTTAGGTAATCGAGCCATGATACGTAAATCCATACAGAGGTACAATTACTATAAGGCGAATTACGAAGAAATCAATGGTGATTTGGCCGAAGTTAACTGGGACGAATTACTACAAGGGCAGTCTGCAGAAGATGCGGTAAATACATTTTATGAAATAATTTTCAGAGTTATTAAGGCTCACGTTCCCTTAACATCGGTCAAGTCGTCTAAATATCCGGTCTGGTTTTCACCATCATTGATACATATATTTAAAAATAAAGCTAAGGCGTGGTGTAAATGGAAGGTGTATCAAAATTTATCAGATTACGAACAATTTTCACTGTATAGGTTGAGATTTCATACTGAATCTAAAACATGTTATAGTTTATACATGAAGTCAGTTGAGGATAGCATAAAAGTTAACACTAAATATTTCTGGACTTTTATATCTAACCGTAAATCCACAGCTTCCATTCCTTCAACTATGCATTACGAGGGACAATCTTCCAACAATCCAGACGAAATCTGTAATCTCTTTTTGAACTTCTTCAATTCTGTTTATGAGCCTTCCACTCTCAACGATGTGCAGCAGCAGACATCCGATGATGCTAAGAATAGTCGTCTCATTAGCAACATTGTGATCAGTGTTGAACAAGTACATAGTGCATTGAAATCCTTGGATTGTTCTAAAGGCCCAGGACCCGATGGTATACCACCACTTTTTCTTAAAAATACCGCTGACACTTTAAGTCTCCCACTATATATTATTTATAATAAATGTTTGAGCCAAGGAATTTTCCCAGAAGTTTGGAAACGAGCTAATGTCACCCCTGTCCATAAATCTGGTCCAAAACATGAAGTTGAGAACTACCGTCCTATTTCCATTTTGCCAATCTTGTCAAAGGTTTTCGAGAGACTTGTCCACAATCAGCTGTATCCGATTATGCATGATCAGATCATTAAGCAACAGCATGGGTTCGTCAAGAAAAGATCTACAACTACTAACTTAATTGAATACACCGATTATTTATTTAATAATTTAGACAGACGTGTACAGGTAGACTCTATTTATACTGATTTCCGTAAAGCCTTTGACAAGGTCGATCATAAATTACTTTTATACAAATTAGCATTTAACGGCATTCGTGGGGATTTGTTTCGTTGGTTCACTTCCTATGTTACAAATAGAACGCAAAAAGTGGTAGTTAATGGTTTCCATTCCAAATCCATAACTGTTTCATCAGGGGTGCCTCAAGGTTCGATTCTGGGTCCTTTGTTATTTATTATATTTATTAATGATATTGACATGTGCTTTCTTAACTCTAATTTCTTGCTTTACGCGGATGACCTTAAAGTCTTTAGACCCATCAAAACAATGCTTGACTGTCAACTGCTTCAACAAGACCTCAATCGTCTTGCAGATTATTGCACTAAAAACAAACTCCAACTTAGTATTTCTAAATGTTGTTGTATTAGTTTTACTAAAAATAAAAATGTATTTAAATATCCCTATGCAATACACAATGTAACTCTGGCAAGGGAGACTTGTATCCGCGACCTGGGAATATTACTTGACAACAGACTGCACTTGGATGCACATGTTAATAAAATTGTTAATAATGCATATCGCATGTACGGCTTTGTGATGAGATCGGCCACAGAATTTAAGCACCCTAGTACATATTTATATCTGTATCGATCATTAGTTAGGTCTCAATTAGAATATGCAGTACCTGTGTGGAACCCCTACTACAATAAATACATCGAGTGTATAGAAAGCATTCAACGTAAATTTTTAAAGTCTATGCATTATCGCTGCTTTAAGAGTTGCTATCTCCCTTATAGTGAGTTACTTAAAAAATTTAATCTGCTTTCTTTGAGTTCAAGGCGTACATTTCTTGAAACTACATTTTTATATGACTTATGCAATAACTCGTATGATTGTTTAGACATTAGTAACAAGTTGTGTTATATAGTTCCCAGAACATGCCGGGGACGCGAGGTGCGCGCACGACCTGTATTTGCTACTACTACCAGTCGTACAAACGCCGGCTTGCGTGCTCCTCTTCGTCGCCTTGCGAGCAATTTTAATAAGAATTTCTGCAGTTTGGATCTGTTTGCTTTACCGCAAGGAAAGTTTAGACTCATGTTACTTAACATATTGAAAAATTAGTATTACATTGTTGTTGTTCCACCTTTGCGGCACTATTGGCTTTAGGTTATGTATTGTTGATACTTTACTACTATCACTGTTCTTATTTTTATTGTTTACAACGCTAATCTTAAAATTTAACAAATTGTCTCATTGTGTATCTGTGGAGAACGTGGTTGATTTCACATTTGTATCATTTTTGTACCTTATCTTTTTTTAATTCTTAATGTGTAATTGTTTGTTTTCCCAAATAAATAAAATAAAAATAAAATAAAAGTATAGATACCTACAGTATGTAGGTTGTTTATTATTCTTCGTATAACCAAACAGGATAAATACTATACCTACTTTAGCACACAGCAAGCAAAAATGCAGGCCAAAGAATGACAAAAACAAAAATAAAAGCCGAGACCCGAAAATTACCATATACTGGGTCTAAAACCGATTAGAGACAACACGCAGCGCGTTACGAGATATCCTATTGTGTTACCTGTCAAAATAATTCTCGTTTTTTCAATCCCGATTTTTTTATCTCGTTTTTTTACAAACCCGCCGTCGAGCGGCCAAAATGGAGTCGGCGAAAATTGGATTTCAAAAGGGGGTCTTAAAAAGTTAAAAGATTTCGGTTGATAAGGTTCAGGCTGTTTGTTTTATGTTATCTGTGGTTTTAAGGCTCGAAGTGTTGCTGAAATACGGTTATGCAGAAACCGTATTTCGCATTTGAGGAAGAATTAAATGGGCTGAAATTCTCGTTGCGATTTTAGTGAGTGCTCAAATTCAAATTGCATTCCATTTAGGTAACTATTCACCTGCATGATCCCAATACTGGCTGGAAAGAACTAGAAGTCATAGAGCCTTTGCGTCTCCCTATGAATGACTTCCAAATTCAAACTGTTTCGTTTCTAGGCTTTAATGGACCACTGATTGTTGATTTGTTCCAGATTATCCAGCAAAACCTTCTTCGATTATTGAATTGTTACTATTACTGAGAGAAAGAGGTTTATCCTCTTTTCCAACGTTGTCGTGCCCGACAACTCCACATGCTCCACACTGATCTTTTATTTGATAACACCACCTCTGTAATACATTATGGAATGAAATAAATTCTCATTCTTTGTTGCACACAAAAATAACATTGGTACACACTTTTCTTGTCCACCTGTTACAGCTTTTAACAAGAGCAAGCTTATCAAAAGCTCTATATTTCTATTTCTGGGATCAAACCAGTGTGTAAATGCTTTTAAAGATAGAAAAATATAATCTAAAAATAGATTAGGAGCTCTATGTAAAATACTGGTATTCAGCAGCATCCGGTTAGACTGGAAGTCGACCCCAACATAGTTGGGAAAAAGCTAGGTAAATGATGAGCAAGATATGACACAAGAGGTCTCATTTTCAATTAATTTATCAACCAATTAAGGTCAACTTAAACACATACATACAAATAGTTTAAATGTCAAAGTAACTCATGTCTATCTGTCTGTTAACATTCTTCACCTTAACGGCTGACTTTAGATGGAATTGGCACACCGGATTTAAATAGGTAAGGATAATTAGGAATAGGATCCATAAGGACATCTCAAGTTATTATGCCTTGTGACTGTGACTGTAGCTTTGTATTTTTGATATTCAAAAGTAATGTACTTAATGGTCTAATTGAAATAAATGCTTTGAGTTTGAGTTTGATAATAAATGGCTTCGCCGACAACGGCGAAGTCAAAACGAAGTTTAATGAACGAATTTGTACGTATGTTCCACCGTACCGCCTGAACTATTCATCCGATGTTGATGAATAAGGTGTCAATCGATTCGTTATTATAATATGGCCCGGGTAACATAGACTACATTTTAACCGACTTCAACAATAGGAGGAGTCGATTTTACCTCGTAATCCCCGCATTTACTTAGAGCGTAATTTTCTGTAGTCGTGTTTTTATTGGTATCTACGACTAGTATGTACACCACACACATTCTTGATTTATCTCAGACTAGGGGACTTCACCCGGTTTCACCCGCGTAGTTCCCATTCCCGTGAGAGTACGGGGATAAAATATAGCCTATGTTACTCGCTGATAATGTAGCTATCCATTGCTGAAAGAATTTTTCTAATCGGTACAGTAGTTTTTGAGTTTAATGCATTACAAACATACACACACAAAAATACAAATTTTAGTGTAGATGTAGAAAAACTAAATATTATGCAGGCGAAGCCGAGGGTGATATCATAACATAATCGTACCTTGAATCCCTGATGGGTTAGGCAAAATATTGTTAGTAAACAAAAACAAACACAAATAGAAAATTATAAGGTTAGGTGTAGGGTCTTTTGACCAGCACGGGTCCACAGCGTGCGACTACCAAGGCGCGTCGAACTTTTCAATCAACACACTTAAATTGACTTACTTACATTATTTTTTGTTTGTGAAAATTTCAAATTACTACCTATTACGGATCATGATATACCGCTGGTGAGTATGTGTTTAGATTCATTTTAACTCGGTAATATACACTTTTGCGACTCGGTTATACGTATTAGACAGGCGCATTACTTCGTGAAATTTATTTCATCACCGCTGCTCTCATAACGATGAAGGAAAACATCGTGAGGAAACTGACATGTCCTAGAACCAAACATTCGAAGACATGTGACATCTACCAATTCGCACTGGGCCCGCGTGGTGGATTATAGCCCATTGCCTCTCATAAAGAGGAGGCTTAAGTCCCAGCAGTATGGGAACATTAACATTATGAAACTTGTGCGAGCAAACCGCGGACAAAAACCAATCTTTAACAATAATTACATCGTCGACTAAAGCCCCCAGATTACTCCTCACAAAACATGGCCGCCTCATTAATAACCAAGTACTTAATCATATGATTGACACCTGATATCCTTCTTGTTGGTAATCAGTCGCAGATGTTCTAAAGACAGGTGTGACTTCCCACCGTCTTGTTTTATGATGGTGGGTATGGATCGTGTATGGAGGACTTAAGGCGACTACATGACCTAACCGCGAGTTTTATAAAGCCTGAAAGTATATAATACACTGCAATAAACAAAACCTATAGTATAAACCGATATATGTATGATAGTGTTTTGAAAACATAATACAATCTGGGGGCACGGCAGTGCCCCCGCCAAGTCGAGCGCGAAGCAAACACTGCCGTACCATCCTTTACTGGAACCATTTCGCCGCATTTTCAGGCCCCTATTTGAGAACCTCTGGATAAGACCAGAACGCAGAAATTTTTGTCATCTAGTAAGCCATAATCACATACTTAAAATCTAAAATTTCAAGTCTGTAGGTCATTTAGTTCCGAAGTTAAGCGAAAGCAAAGTTTCGCATTTATGACACTCACTCACTCACTCACTCATGACCATCAAAATAGAACTAGTACTTCCCATAAACTCAGAGAGTTGAAATTTGGTACAGAGTTAGGGTTTAATGGCCACATAAAGGGAAAACTATAAAAACTAGGATAATCGAAGATCTGGAGTACCTGGTGACCCTGATTAGAAAACACAAGAGCCTAACCAAACTATTAGAGAGATCGACATACCGCCTTTACAAAAAATATTCAACTTAGTGGGCCGCTTCATTTGATGTCAAAAATCGAAGGTCTGAAGTATCTGATGAAGAACCCTCAGCTGGTCTCAGCTGTATTAGAGACTAGTTTCTGCCCGCGACTTCGTTCGCGTGAATTTCCCGCTTGCAACATTTCTTATTGCTGCTTCGCTCCTATTAGTCACAGCGTGATGTCATATAGCTTATAGTCTTCCTCAATAAATGGACTATCCAACGCAAAAATAATTTTTCAATTCGAGCTGGTAGTTCCTGAGATTAGCGCGTTCAACAAAACAAACAAACAAACTCTTCTGCTTTATCATATTATTAGTATATTAGTATAGAGATGGTAATGCCCCCTTCTACTATTGGTACATAAAAAAAATCGACTGTCATTGCAAAAATCCAGCGTAGTGGGACACATCTTCTAATTTAATCTAGCCTATAGCGTCTCCTCCTAAATGCGAAATATTAATTTCGCATAGAGAGGAGGCCTGTGTCCCAGCAGTGGAAATATTAATAGGCTGATGATGATGATGATGATGATTAATTTCGCTCAAAATGTTGACAAAATATAATGCATTGGACTAAGAGTGGCGTTGATACTCGCAAACGTCGCTAGATGGCGCTGACTGTATTTTAAAATGCGTTTACGTTTGTTTTTCCGATAACCTTATATGGCGAAGTGGCAACCGGCCGCGTTACAGTCGTTTACGACATTCTTCTAGTGCGCTTGAAAACGTTTGCTAGGGATTAGCAGGGATTATTTGCATTTCGTTGATTTCGCTTATTATTTCGTGAGGTTTGCTAAGGTTAGCAGGTTGTTATTATAACAATTCGAAGATTTGAATAGGTTAGGAATTTTATGAAGAAACAGTACTTCGAAAATTCGCTAATAATTTGATTCGCGAATTATTGCCCATTAAGTCAAAATTTGAGATCATACCCAGGGCATGCGTGTACAAAGAACAATTCCCAATCTGTGTGGCGTATGCCCTAACAATTCACAAGAGCCAAGGTCTAACTCGAAAAAATGCCCTCAATTCATGGACATTGGCACCTCCATATTCTCTTGTGGCCAAGCCTACGTGGCGCTTTCACGAGTAACCAATCTTCATGGGGTGCACCTCATAAATGTTGACTTCAAGAGTATAAAAGCTCAAGCTTCAGCGATCACCGAATACAACCGGCTTAGGTGTAAATACCGCGCCGATCTTTCAGAAATTAAACCGTCTAAATCTAAACCGTCTAAAAGAATTAATAATGAACGCGAATGGGCAATACGAAAAACTGTTGCTACTGTACAAGACTCTGAACCGGAAAAAAAGAAAAGAAAGATTTGTAATAATAAAAAAACTACTACTAAAAAGAAAAAAACTGTCAAATAAGAAATCTTATAAAACAAATCAATATGCCCACGTTTCTACAAAAAGAAGTGAAATCCCACCAAAAAACATTCTGTAAAAAACTAGCCAAGTCTCGATGGAGCTGCTTGTTTATCTCTAAAAAGTAATGAAATCTAGACAAAGTCGTGCCAAGTCTAAGGTTCCTTACTGCGATTTCTTTATTATTATAGTTAATGTTGTGTGACTTGGCCGTTGAACATTATTTATACGTTAGTGGGTACAAGTCAATTTTGTAGTTACAACAGATATAACATTACGTGTAAACAAAATTAATGTTCAACGGCCAAGTCACACAACATTAACTATAATAATAAAGAAATCGCAGTAAGGAACCTTAGACTTGGCACGACTTTGTCTAGATTTCATTACTTTTTAGAGATAAACAAGCAGCTCCATCGAGACTTGGCTAGTTTTTTACAGAATGTTTTTTGGTGGGTTAATTTTACTCGATAGAAAAAATCACGAACTTATCTCTAAAAAACTCTTTTAACGAGTAAAAATACCATACTAAAATACATACGCTAATTTTTTTTCTGCAAATAATTCTACAAGCAACATATTAACATCATAGTGTTTTTATTTTTAGCCTAATCAATAGATTTTTTGTAAATCGATCAAATCCACTCATTTCGTACTATTCGACCAGCAGTGACTGACGTAACAACCACTTTGTAGTGCAAGCTGATGAGAACTTTATTCCAACAGTTTTTCAGACGAAGTTTGAACCACCACAAATAGAGTTGCTAATGTAGCTCATGTAGTCGCCTTAAGCGGGTATGGATCGTGTATGGAGGACTTGGCCTATTTGGAAAGCTCTAAATCAATTGCGTACCCAAGTAGTCCGCTGCAAACATAACCTGGCAAAATGGGGTATTATTGGCTCCTCCAACACCAAGTGCGAGTGCGGTGCTCCGGACCAAACTACGCCCCATCTGCTGGAGTGTCCCAGGTGTTGGTTTACCTGCACTCTTGACGACCTGTATAGCGCCTCTACCGCTGCAATAAACGTGGCCACTTACTGGGCCCAAACCGTGTCACTGGAAGGAACATCAACCAGAGAAGAAGAAGAAGAAGTGAGAGAGAGATAAATGGGTGTTACATCACGCATGAAATTCGCAAGGGTAAGCCCATTTCATGCGTGATCAAATAGGACACCTACATTTCGTCAGTTATGTTCAGGTCACACAGAGGAAGACCAAAGATACGATGGATGCACTGTGTGAAGTATGATATGGCTACAAAGGAGTTGTCTGATGAGATGACGAGTTATATAGAAGTGTGGAAGAAGAAGAAATGAAATGGGATAAGGGCAAAATCATTATGATGATTATTTTTTTTTATTTTTTTTTTTCAGGCCATCCAACAATTGTTTATACTGTTACATTTTAAAATAAGATTCTTAAATCAAAGGTTAGTATACCTAACAATTTCTTACAGGTTAACACCGCATGCCATAAATGTAACCAGATTAATTAAAGTTGAATCCAGATTAATTAGACTTAAAATCATCAAAACAAAACAAATAATAAAATACAAAATCAGAATTAAATGCTAAATCAAAATTAAATACCGAGTAAAATTTAACTACAAAATCAAATTTAAATACAAAAATAGAATTAAAAGCACAATCAAAATAATACCATACAAAATCAAATTCTCAATTTAAATTTCATAAAAGCTAATGTTGCAGATCACACTTAATAAGAGATTTTGACACAGATACAAATCCGGGTTCCAGAGAGCAACTGAGAAATACGTGATGGAAAAACCCAAAAATACTTTACCCCATCTGGGAATCGAATAGACCACATACTCCCGCTAGCTTTCGGCCACTAAACCAACGAGGGAGTTGTATTTAATTATTAACCCCCGACGCAAAAACAACGACGGGGTGTTATAAGTTTGACGTGTCTGTCTGTGTGTGTGTGTGTGTGGCATGGTAGCTCCCGAACGGATGAACCAATTTAGATTTTGTTT
This sequence comes from Xestia ashworthii, assembly GCA_950022955.1. Lineage (NCBI taxonomy): Eukaryota > Metazoa > Arthropoda > Insecta > Lepidoptera > Noctuidae > Xestia > Xestia ashworthii. Next base: position 3,136,332 of record OX465575.1, read on the forward strand.
TTTTTTTGTTTGAAACGTGAATTAGTCGGGAGTGTTCTTAGCTATGTTTGATAAAAATCAGTCCAAGATGGCCGCCGCCACAAAATGGTGGATTAAGTATACATATTTATTCAACAAGTCCCTCAATATGGATATCAAACGAAAGGGCTTGACATTTAGAGTAATTTACACTATATTGAAAGGGAATGAGGAATATTACACACACACACAGCGTACGGCATTTCGTTACGTGACGATTTCTACTAAATCGCACTAGCGCCACGTTGAGGAACTTCGTTCCAAAAAAAATACCTTTAAATTATGACCCTATGTGTCCGGGTTATTCAAGTTTTTAATTTAATTCACATTGTTGTTTACTTTAATCGACGATATCTAAGAAGTCCGTTTTGACAGCAACAAAACCATAGAAAATTGAACTTTATTACTATTACGCTAAAAAAAGTCTAAACGGGACTTTGATTTTTGAATACATTAGTTCATGCCCGCGGCTTCACCTGCGTGAGTTCGGTTATTGTCCCACTGGATCTTACTACCGGGTTAAAATGTGTCCTATGTTTTAATACAGGTTATAAACTATCTGTGTACCAAATTTCATCCAAATACGTTCAGTAGTTTTTTCGTGAAAGACTAAAAACATCCATTCATACATCCATACTCACAAACTTTCGCCTATATTAGTAGGATCATCTTATATTAATAAGCTGCTAATCGTAGTAGACTTCGTGACATAATAATTATGATTGTTGATGATATAAGCTGTATTACAAAATAATTTACTTGATGCTTACAAAAATAACTCCAAAAACGGTGACCTTATAAAACACGAGCAAAGTGGACAAAATACAGCTCAAATAAAAAAAAAGTAATTTTCCCGTTAAAACGTTAAACATCAATTGGTACAGCGGTTTTCGATGTGGCATGCACATCGCACAAGAAACACATATATATGTCACCGTAAAATTGTCAAACACGTTATATTACTATATAACGTGTTACTCTCTAGCGATATTGTAAACTCTCGAAATATTGTCAACTGAACATACGGAAGTATCTCTGCCCCCATAATCGGGACTTGGGGCACCCCCCCGTTAGGTTAGTTAGGTTCCTTTAAACCCTGCACTCGGAAATAGGGGCCCCGCGAAGCGGGGCTCCGTCGACTACGTTTTTTAGGGGAATATAAAGTGTTTTAAGGTTAGGTTATATTAATCGGTATTTCTCAGGAATGGTACATTGAGAGTGGTGCCACTGGGCAAGGGGGACCCCTCCTTCCCTCCACACCGCGTGAGTTGACTACCATCGCATGCATTTCACGAAAAATAATGTGTTTTATTGTAAGCAGTATGTTCGTTTGACAATATTTCGAGAGTTTACAATATCGCTAGAGAGATTACAATATAACGTGTTTGACAATTTTACGGTGACATACCTATACATGTATATCTGACACGCCTTCTTCTTTATAGTGCTGATTGAGGTTACATGTCTAGTCATGCACTCTTTGTTAAGTCGTAACGATGTGAGTTATTATTATGTAGCTAAAAGGAAACACGAAATGTGCATTTTTTTAATGAAAACATTATTTGTCAACAATGCAACCTAATTTAGGTACTTAGATTTACTATTGTATTTCAAGTCTCGTTTTAATTGTTGTTTTCTTTTATATGAATGCTGGTTAACCTGTTGGTGGCCACTGTATAAATCCAAGACTGTGAAACCTATGTATACCTAAATGCTGTACACAGAAGCTGTTGGTGAACCTATATTAATAAATAAATAGCCAGCTTTATTTACATGTAGGTATTTTTTATATCTCAGTACTTGTTTTATAAATTGTTTTTATATTCCACTTAGAAACCACATAAAGACGATACCTTTTTAAAACAGCCTATCCATTAAAAAATATATAATAAAACCAAAGAATTCCTTAAGACAAGCACAAACGCAACGCTAGGCATTTCAATTATTATACGTGGCAACCCAGCCATCTTCGCCAATTATCTGCACATAATTACTTGCCACGCTTTAAGCTGGCAACACCGTAATTATCCTATTACTTGTGACTTGCGCAGGCGCAGGTAATGGTCGTAAAGAAGTTATATTTTATAGGTGGAATGCTATAAGTGGTGGGTCGCTATTTTCGGGTAGGTAAGTAATTCTTCTTCTTGAAAGATTATTTTATTAAATACTGGCTGATGCCCGCGTAAAAATTATATATTAAAACCTTCCTCGAGAACTACTCTATCGATTGGTGGCAAAAGCATGTAAATCGGTGGGGTAGTTTTAGAGTTTATCGCGAACAGACGGCGTACGACTTTGATTTATAATATGTAGTGATAGTGAAGTTGCGGCTAGTGCAAAAGTGTAAGAAACTCGTGGCTAGATTATTATAGCTGCATGGATCCCTTTTCAAGGGTATGCAGAGCTTGCAAAGATAGGTATGTGATGGGTAACCATCTATAGCATATTAAGTTTCCTCCGTGCCTCGGAAAGCACATTAAACCGTTGGTCCCGGCTATCATTTGTAGATCTTTGACAGTCGTTACATTTAGTCAGTGGCTCGAAAGTCTGACAACCAGTCTTACCTAAGGGTATCGTATTACCCAGTACTAACTGGGTTGTGGAGGTCAGATAGGCAGTCGCTCCATGTGACTTGCTTTCTGAGACATCATCATCTGCCTAGCCTTATCCCAACTATGTTGAGGTCGGCTTCCAGTCTAACCAGATGCAGCTGAAATACTGAATACCAGTATTTGTTGTAGCCAGTCTTTGTTGTTGCTTGGTGTTGCCAGTTTTGTTTTTGCTGTTTGTATTTCTTTTGTGTTTTTTTCTTGCTTTCTAAGACACAAACATTAAAAGGTATAAAATGTTATTCCCAAACATCATTTCACCTCGTTCCCTTTGCGGCACAGGCAGAATCCTCATTCCATTGTCAACAACGCGATAAATGATTGAAATTGAACCCTTCTGCTTGCCCAATGATCATTTATCTCAATTGATTACCTTATCTGTCTCTGTGGGTACCTAAAGTGTCACGTTTCGAGCCGACGGGGGACGAAAAAGGTAAGTTTTTGTTTGTTTTTTTTTTAGTATTTGATGAAAAATATTAATTGAAAATACAACAAAAATTTGTGTGGTATCATCATACACTCTATAATGTTCCCACTGCTGGGACATGGCCACCTCTTAATGATAGGGAATGGGCTATACCTAATTACAATTATTCCTGCAACTACTATTTCAGATGAGTTTTCAGGTTGCTAGGCGATGCCCGCGGCTTCGCCCGCGTAACATTATATCCAAAAACCTTCCTCTTGAATCACTCTATCTATTAAAAAAACCCGCATCAAAATCCCTTGTGTAGTTTTAAAGATCTAAGCAATAATACATAGGGACAGATAGACGCGGCGGAAGACTTTGTTTTATATAATATGTAGTGAAGTAAATACGTAAAAACTAGGTACAAGTAAAATTATAATTAAACGGTAAGCATATTTTGTAAGTACCGTGATAATGGCATTGAATTATATTCAGTAGTACCTGTTGTAATTCAAGGACTTTAGGGACTGACAGCGCCATCTATTGAGAGTTTTTATATTAAGAATGTTTTCAAAATAAATAAAAATATGAAAACACTATACAGCAATAACATCTAATTTAATAAAGAGCATCGTCCTGTTTTCGTAAAAAATCTATTCCCTATATTTTGGAGGCTCTAGGTTGCTTTTATTGTATCATAAATCTTTATGCGCTCGGCCATAATGAAAACTAAGGACGCCATTTGTGTTTTCAATACAATTTTAACAGACAATTTTCAGAAATGTTTACTAACAGCCAAGAGAACTAGGTACAATATGCTGTACCTATATACTTATGGCGTTAAGTACGTTTAAGCGACTCATCAATATGTACTTACAAGTAAATAATACCTACGCGTGAAACATTCCAGGTGTCTGAAAAACAGTCCTTAAATAAAATTAAACCAATTAAACAATACACAGTATTGAGTCATACAAAAATTAGGAAAGTCAAAACATACGCACACACACGAAACTAAAATTACATACAATTTTCTACCAATTAAGTTCTTCAAACTTCCAATATTCATACGCAAGCTACAGAAAAACAATTCTTGTAAACCTTAACACAGAAAAACCAACCCAATCTTTAAGAACGAAAGGTTAAAAATCTCTTGTTTCGAATCCATTCGGACCACACACGACGAAGGTTTTTAAAAAAGGAACGCGTCGACCGCGCCTCGTTCGTTACCTCATCGTCGGGTGGTTTTTTTTTTTAATTTTCTTTTTTTAAGAGCAAAGGTATCGAAGCTAGTTATATACACGCCTTCCAGTGTAGAGGGGATTTTAGTAGCAAACGATTGTGAGAAACTGGAAGTTGATTTTATAATCTTTGTTTTTATTTAAGTCAATTGATTTGTGTGGTTTGGAAAATTTTATGGGAATTGGTGTACATACTGACATAACATTCCCGAAGGATTTGGTAGAGGTTGTAACGATGTCGTTTCATTTACAGTCTCGTGGACGTAAAACCTCCACGACGACTAAAAAACCTCCATAGTACTTACTTGGTACTCAAAGAAAGAAATGTAACAGTCCTTTCAAAATTCAAATTTGAAATTGGCTTGTCGCATTGACTGCACAGCCATTTTATCATCAGTCCTACCAAAATTATTGAACGGAATACATCTTCCTAAGTTTCTTGTACCAGAGTATTGACTATGTAACAACGGTTTACTCTAACTAGCACAGCTAGATTCTATTTAATAAGAAAGTTCTAAAAAAAACCCGACGCACGGGGTAAGTTTGTGATCACAAAATACAGTCTTGTAACTGCGGCTCCTCGCCGCCTATTAGTTTTACTAAGACTCTTTTTAATCATGTATTTTCTATTTATTGTTTCAGTTTTTTTTTTAATCTTACGATTTCTACACAAATAAACTACAAGTCGCATAAAAAACGTATATTATTTCTTCATCTTCATCCACTACGTCACAAGGTATCCTAGTTAAACACCCATATTTCGCTGGTTATATTAAATTCCCATTCCCATGAAATGGGATTCGAGCCTATTGCTATGAAACGGGCCCCGATCCAGGCTCCGAAAAGAATTTGTGTGCTATGGGGCCTGTGGGCCAGATTTGCTTTATAAGATTGGCATCAAATCGTAATTACTAGATCTCTTGTTTTCAGCGATTTCAAAATTCGAATGTTGTTGTATTCACCGGTGTGGTGTCGATTTATCACAATAATATCTATGGTTAAATAAGGAAAATGTCGTGAGAAAAGTTTTGAGAATGAATGTGGATGTGTATATGAGTAGAGGAAGACCAAAGTAACGATGGATGGACTGTATTTAGAATGATATGGCAAGGAAGGAGTTGTCTGATGATGAAGAAGAAGACATGCTGCACCCTAAATGAATCGGGACAGAATTAAAGAAACTACTAGTTATAACCTTACCTTTACCTGTAATCAAAACTTTGCTGACCTAGGCACTTAACTTGGCGTGTGGAAAATACTTACCGCTAACAAAAACATAAATGTTATAGGCTCTCTCTCTATGGAATTCGCTAGCCATAAAATGAACTGAAATCATTTGATTTTGTTGAAATAAAAAAAAAGAAATATATAGAATATTTTCAATTTGTTTCATGATTATTATTTTAATAAAAAACTCACATAATCATCTCGTCTTTGTACATTAGTTATGTTATTGCAATTTTTATGTAGGTAGGTACACACTTGTTATTTTGTGAGCAATAAGAATAATAATAAATTGTAGTTTTATAACACTTCTGAAACGTTTTTTCTACTAACCTTATTTACTAGTCATTTTTTGATAGCCCACAATGTCGCAGCCGTCGGAATAATATTACTAAGCCACATCTTGCTAACTCAAAGAGACTAAATAGTTTTATTTTTGTATAAAATGACCTAAAAAAAATAATATTAACAAATTTCCCAAAATATCGCGATTAGTGATATTTTCTTGTCCCAGATTTGCGTATTATACTCGTAATTTTCAAAGCTGTTAGGCGCCGAAGCCGACGGCCGACCTTCTTGAAATGCGTTGTGGCTGAATTACGTTTTATTTTTGGCGACTTTAGAAATAAAAGCCTGTAATGATATCAGCAAGATGCTCATATATTTATTTATTTAAGGATCTCCAACAAAAGATATACACAAGGCATTTTTAGACAATGGAAAACACAAAATATTAGGTAGGTGTACTCCTTCACGGAGACACACAACATAATAAAGTTAACAAATTGAGCCCCCAATTATTAAAAAAAAAAAAATATGAATTAAGTAGGCAATTAAAAATGATAAAACATGCACAATAATTATGGTAAGATATAGAAATATAGAAGAATAAATAAAATTATTAACATTGACATAGATTCTTTATTGTAAAATACCATTTCATCCAGCCGAAAAATAGCACATCATCTGCGGATACTTCAAAAAATCCGTATAGTTTATGAACATTGTTTATTAGCTGTAAGTTTCCCGAACAGTATAAAATAAAAAATAAAATAAAATATTTGAAACTCAAAAAAATAAGAAGCATGGTGAAAACTTGTCATGTTTTAGTTGTTAATGATTGGCTGAATGCAGTGACCATGACAGTTACCTTTGTCTTTCGAAGAGGGGCAATTGCATATATAGGTATATGAGCATTGCAACCTCATCATCATCTGCCAAGCCTTTTCCCAACTATGTTGGGGTCGGCTTCCAGTCTAATCGGATGCAGCTAAATACCAGTATGTTACACCCAGCGACTGCCTATCTGACTTGTATTTTTGCCACCAAAATAATTATTTATTACACAGTTTAGACAAAATCAAGTTTTTAATCTAGATATTGATGTCTATCCGCCATGATCTACTTCTACAAGACTTAGATAAGTTATTACTAACAGCTGTTCCGTAATTTACATAAACTATCAGTTTTCTGTAATATGTAATTAAGCAGTAAACTATTTTTTTTTTAATAATTAGTTATGTTGTGTTTATTACTGTTGGATATTTCTTTGTGAGTAGCCATTGCTGTCACTAAACTGACAGGGACATGATATGCAAAATGGCTACAAATATTGAAATGGGCTGCAGGAAATATACATTTTGAAAAGAGCCATTCTAAATTCTTTTTCGAAGGGAGTTTTCATATTGAAGACGTAAATTACCATTCCTTGATATGATTATTTGCGACCACGGTACTTATTTCTTTTGCCATGAAAAGTTTTAGGCTTTGTGTTTCGTTGTAATTTTATTTGAAACTAGTTGATGCCCGCATGTTGGTTTTGCCCGCCCGCTTGACAAATTGTATACTAAAACCACCTCAAGAACCACTCTATCAATTGGTGAAAACAGCATGAAAATCAGTAGTTTTTGAGTTTATCACAGACAGACAGACACGGCGGAGGACTTTGTTTTATAATGTGTAGTGATTCAGTTTTCAATAAGATTGTCGAGACAATTTCATCATTATAGTTTCTCATTCAAAGCGCATGTAATGAGGAGGGGTAAATTGCATGCGACTAAAACAGTGATGAACATAAATGTTGATGGATGGAGAGGGAGAGGAAGAACAAGGCAACGATGGATGGATTGTGTGAGGAGTAATACAAAAGAAAAAGGAGTAAAAAATAGCGGGAGGGTTGACAAAGGAGAATGGAAGAAGAAAACATATTGCGCCGACCCCAAGTAACATGGGACAAAGGCAGGAAGATGATGATAGTTTCTCAACCAACTCAAGGTTTATCGCAGCCCATAGCTCTTATAGGCTATAGGCCTCTTCCAGATGTCCCAGAATACCTTGTTTTCCACCTTCTGCATCCAATCTGTCCCAACCACCTTTTTGAGCTAATCCATCTAGCTTTGGGTGTCCCTCACTACTCTTGTATGCGGTCTCCTATCCAGGACTCGTTTGATCCTGTCTAAAAAAACGTTTTTCGAGGATGATCTTTTTTTAAACATATGTATTTAACAAGCGGTATCGAACCAGTACTGTTTGGGTTGTGGAGGTCAGATAGGCAGTCGCTCCAGTTAAAGTACTGGTATTCAGTTGCATCCGGCTAAACTGAAAGAAGACCCCATCTTAATTGTTAAAAGGCTTGACAGATGATGATGTCTTTTTAGGTGAAAAATATTAACATCAAACCAAACTATACAATATACATCCACTCCACCGCCAAAACTAAATCGTTCCTCACCACAAAATGCCGCCTAAATCGCCAATCAAAGACAATATCAGACTACCTACTCCAATCACACCTTGAATATATAAATATAAACGGGTCCGGAGCTAAGACCCGTCCATAAATAACAATGTTTTATTACGAAGATCCACGCTTCTTAGCAGGCCGCCTTCGCCAGTTTTACTTTTTATAGTTTTTAAATACCCCTCGGTAAGTATGTGGTTCTGCCTTTGAAGATTATTTTGTTATCTGCATGTAATAAAATAGGTGTGGGTATGGCTTATTTTTGTAATCGTTTTTCGGTCTTTTTCGTTACGTGGAACGGGGCGATTTTTCGTTTGTTTTTTTATTTGTTGAGGTGATTAGTTGCGTTCTGCGTTTGAATTTGACGTTTGTGATTTTGTTTTTGGCGCGAGTTTTATTGTTTTTGCAATTTGTACGATGATGTTTTGAGTTTATTTTGTAGCAGGTTACCTTGATGATCTACAGGCACAGAATACCTACTTATTGGGTTTTTCTTTCTCAGTGGCAGACCAGTCTGGATTGATGTCGATTAGCTCGCCCCTTATACATGCCACTTAACCTCTCGCGTGTCTTAAGTTACACAGTTCGACATAAGCAATTGTCTTTCTATTGTGTCTCTAATTACGGCATTCGATGAGTTAAACATAACATAGTGAAATAGTCAGTCATTTTACGTATTGACACGATTACTTACCTTTTTTTTTGGTTTGGAAATCATCAAACAACTTCTCCCACTCTGGACGGAGCGGGAGGAAGTGTCAGACTTTTACTGACTAAAACCCATCCATGTTCCTTCCTCGCCCTTTATATTCCGGGGCCACGGTATCTCTTTCGAACAGTCCCGCAGCCCATACAAGATTACCCTACTTATGTCATGAAAAAGTATTTCAATGAGATTAAATGAACTGATGAGGGTTGTGTTGATAATTTTAATGATAATCATTCTGGAACTACATATTACTTACGTGTTACAGTCACGAATCATATAATTTCGTTCAACATACAACGCTGATATGCGAAGTGTAAAAAAAATACTTCGCGGGAAACTTTGGCGCTGTAGATATTTTAATATTATCTTTTTTCGTTCATTTACAAGACAACAACATCTACATATCTAAAAGGTTATCTAATGCCATGTAATCATGTATATTGCTAGCCACTTCAGAGCACGTTAAAGAGGAGAATACCAAAGCAACAACGACACTCGAAATCCCTCGAATGCTGTCGCTGTGGTCAAAAGGCTAGATGGCATCACCATGAAGTGTAAAAATGGCCAGTCAGCAAGTTTAAAACAAAGTTCCAGTACTTATCACCATTTACCATAGCCAATCTTTCTTTCTTGACAAACAAACCGACACTAACAGTCCTGTCATTGTGATCTTTATTCCTCTATTCATAAGGTCCATTGTCTATGATAAAATATTGAAATAAGTAACAATAACGCACTCCCCACTCCACTCTATGATGAGGAGAATAGGCAAAAATGCACCATCACGCCCCCACGAACGCTTCGTAACACTAATCTGTTACATTCTCCCTTGAGACGAGGAGATGTGGGTAATTTGGACTAGTTAGAGTCTAATTGTGCCGCTTCGCCCCAGTTTGGTATTGTTAAGTGATTTATTTCATTTTTGGTGTATTATCGTGTCTGTAGGGAGTAAGTAAATATGGTAGGGGAGAGAAGGGATGTTCGGGGAAGATGTTTTTGTGTTTTATCTTTGGAAATGAGATCAGGAACTGTCTTTTAATGTAGTTTGCTGATTTGTAATTTATTAGATCCAGTCAAACCATTATTTGTGTTTTATATATGTTAGTTTATAAGGTATATATCTATGGGTCATTGTAGCCTGAAATAAATAAATTGAATTGAATTGAATTGAATAAGAATTATGTTGATTGAGGAGCTCGGAAATCGACGGACCAACCTAGGTAAGCATCTCTTACCTAGGATGGTTCGTCGATGGGTGCACCCATTACGTAGCGAGTTTTGTTTCGCGGTCTTTATGAAAAAGTCGGAACTTCGATACCCTCAATATCTCCGTAACTAGAAGATTCCCAAGTATGGTCCAAAACAAAAAAAAAATTGAACTGACCGGGAAAACAAAATAATGCTTTTCGGCTTTGTTAAGGATTTTTTTAAAACCCTGTACTTCAGCACCCACTTTTTTGTTTGTCAATTCTACATTTTATATTTGCAATAGAATTAGTTAGCACGCTTACTACCATGTCCTCTTACACTATAAAACCCAATTAAAACCTAATTATCAACAATGTAACATATTAAGTACGTACATTAAAACGCATATAAGCCTATCTGAGGAGCCATCTATACATTAACCGGTAGTAAAGACAGGTGGAGCTCTATAGACGAAGAGTATAAAATAATTGCTTATTATGTCCTCAGTTTGCACGTCATAATTATAGTAAGTGACAGCCCTAGGCTGAGTTGTGTAAGGGTGACTAAAGTCCATGGTCACCAAAAAGATGACAGTCTGATTATCTAAAACAATTGTTTAAAACACAGTTTTGTATGGGAGCATGTCACAGTGACAGTTGTTTTTAGATAATCAGACCGTTATCTTTTCGGTTAACATGGACCTAAATTGAGACGAGCGTACGTCACACGGTTTCACCCGCGTTGTGCCTGTTCCCGTGTGACTACGGGGATAAAATATAGCTTATGTTACTCGCTGATAATGTAGCTATCCATTGTTCAAAGAAATTTTCAAATTGGTCCAGTAGTTTTTAAGATTATTCGTTACATGACATACAAATATGCAAAAATATATAAAGAAAACAAATCTTTATAATATTAATATAGATACAGGAACCAACTTCTTCCAGAGTGTAGGCCTATTTTTTGGCAAAAAAATCAGCATTGCCATCAAACGTGGCAAGCTGCCAGCCTACTGGGCACTTTTACTGTTGACTGCGATATGAACGAATTATTCAACGCCCTGTTACCCTTTTTGATATAGTACACTTTCTCGGAACCATGAACATCTGAAAAATTGGAATTCTAGATGCATCCATTTTACAACCAAACCACTGTATATAGACCTTAGAAGGTACTCAAGGTACAGGAAGGGTTCTACATACTACCCCTTTTTGAGGACACAAAAAGCAAGGTAGTTTAACCGGTTCTGAACTGTCCAAAAAGCACAATTAATAATCATTCAATAGACCGTATCGACCATTAATACTTACTTACAGCATGTTACAAATGATCACCAAAATTAACCACCATTTTATCGTAAAATTAGATCCAAACACTTTTTTTTAGTTAATGACCACCAGAAATTGAACTGTTATACTCTTGCATCCGAGTCGAGGGAGACCCAGTCGACGGAGCCTCGCTTCCCGGGGCTTCTACTTCTGAATGGTTCATAAAAAAATCGCGATGCCCCAAGTCGCGGCAAAACTAGTTTGTCATCAAACAAATTAATAAAATTTGGTGCTCAATTTACTAAATTTGGTGGTCATTATATTTTCCCCCAATTAAAATGAATAAGTAATCAAGTCTAAAGTCGTAGAAGAGTACTTGGGCGAAAACTTTTCACTGCACCTGTTTAAAAACAAAAAAAGTAAGCTCCATCTAGAAAGAAAAATATTTATTTGACGTCAGCTATATAAGCTCACACAATTAAAAAAGATACAAAATTATTTAGCATTCATGCCAGACAGGTGATGCTGTCTGACGCTGGTCTTCCAATCACCTATATTTTATTGGTTTCAAATACATTGTATTACATGGTGTACCTCATAATTGTTCAGACAAAATACAGCCATGTCCTACTGTACACCATAGCCATCAAAATAACACATGACATCATACCGTAGTAAAAGTCGGTCATGGCGTCAAGATGAGACCTGTACACTGCTCATGGCCACCAAGACGTACATAAAGCCACTGGTAAAGACTCATCATCATCTGCGTAGCCCTTTCCCAACTCTGTTGGGTCGGCTTCCAGTCTAACCGGATGCAATGAATACATGGAGACTACCTATCTGACCTCCACAACCCAATTAGTACCTACTGGTAAAGAATATTTAACATAAATCCTAGCTCAAAAAAACCCTGAAACTCCAAACAAGTTTATTCCACTTACCACCTCATCGTACCTCCGTATAATATAGAACAATATAATCGTTTGCACGGCGTGCCTTATCGCGGTACGGCCACCGTGCTTGACAAATAACAATTTATATGTTAATAATTCGGGTTTTACGAGCGGCTGGATGCGGGTAGTGACAGGAGGAACCTAACTGATTTTTGGCATTCTTTTTTTGAAGATGGAATAGGTATATTTTGTTTAGTAGCAAGGAGTAATAATCACGATTGATCCATAAAACTGGCAATGGGGACTATCGCGCATGAATTTGCCGCTAGGGGCGCTCGTGTATTTTGGTCTTCCGAAATGTCAGATGTCATAGATTGTTCACGCAATGCGCTTTTTTTTATCACGTATTTTTACTAATATTTGCAATTGTGGTCTAGATTGAGCCATTCCTGATTAATAATGACTTAAAGATTTTTAGTAACAAGTTTGATTTTCAACATCTAATTTGTGGGAAAAAATATTTTTAAATGTTTAATGCTTGCTCATTTTAGGGGCAATGTTGTAAATATGAATCTAAAGTATGAATATACAATAAAATAAACTTTTTATGAAGTTATTGGTACTTTATAGTATCAAATAGAATGAATGACAGCACCTTACTCGCCAGTGCCGCCATCTGGTGAACTCAAAAGTCCTGATTGGGTCCATGTAGTAGATTACAGCCCACTCCTTCACTTACCGAAGAGGTCTGTGTCCCAGCAGTGGGAATATTTCAGGCTGATAATGCATGATGCAGTCACACTAAGGGGTATCATATTATCCAGTACTAACTGGGTTGTGTACAAAATGCGTTCTAAGTACGAACATATAAAACCTCTACTTACCTTTTTTGAATACGATTAAAAATACTTAATAAGTAAGTAAGTATCCTCTAAATCAGCGATACAAAGGTTTCTATTCCTCTAAAGAACTACTGCACTTGTTCCTATACCCAACAGATTTATTTGCCTTCTTCTTTACTGACTACTTCATCATTCTAGTATCCTTACCTCAATGTCTTCGTCTTCCATACTACTATAACTCGTCATCTCATCAGACACCTCCTTTCTAGCCATATCATACTTCACACAGTCCATCCATCGTTTCTTTGGTCTACTACTAACGTATTAAGATTATCAGTCCAGATTTACTACCCATCTTTCACTTCACCATCAGTAACTGAGGGCTATAAACTCGGATAGCCTTACCAGCCTATCTTTGAATTTAAAATAGCCTGTAAATCTATAGACCATCGTGTATTAGAAAACAGTTTCTAGCACGAGTGTCACGTAAATATTAGAAGAATTCGTTCGGTTTTAAAAAAAGAAAGAACGACTATCCCACAACGGTTTAATTTTATGCGACAAGCACGACAGGTGACAAAAATCTAATAAGTCCGTCAAATAGATTTCGAAAACATATTGGAAACAGTGAGTCGATAACTCGTGTGACGTCACATTTGAGTACATTTTTTTTTACTGGAAAGTGACGACACAAGCCCCCACACGATTAGACAAGCTAAATTAGCAACTCTATTTGTGGTGGTTCAAACTTCGTTTAAAACGCTGTTAGAATAAAGTTCTAATCAGCTTGCACTACAAAGTGGTTGTTACGTCAGTCACTGTGGGCCAAATAGCGCGAAAAGAGTGGTTTTGATCGATTCACAAAAAAACTATTGGATTAAAAAAGTCAAACAATATCATGCTAATATATTGCTTGTAGAATTATTAGCCAAAAAATCAGAATGATCGCATGCATATTAGTATGTTTTTTTTTTGTTTGAAAGATATTTTTATTAAGAGATAAGTTCGTGATTTTTTTATCAGGTAAAATTAATTGTATTATGTTTTCAAAACAGTATCATGCTAGCATATATCCTGAAGAATATCATATATTTTTAACCGACTTCCAAAAAGGAGGAGGTTCTCTATTCGACTGTATGTATTTTTTTTTATTTTTTATTTTTTTTATGTATGTTCACCGATTACTCGAAGACGCCTAAACCGATTTGAAAAATTCTTTTTTTGTTTGAAAGGGTATACTTCCAAGTTGGTCCCATAGTCGCCAAGTCGGGATCTGATGATGGAATCTTGGCGAAATGGAGGGAACTCTTCAAATTTTATAGGATAACGTACAGCAATTTTGGTATTTTTTTTTCTACAACAAGTGAAGCATTTGCGTTTGATAAGAACCATTCTACCATCAGATCTGATGATGAAGCCAAGAGTCACGGAACTCCATAATGAGACAATGTATCCTAGTCGTGTTTTGTTGTAATTGTAACGGTATGCACTTTCCATGTGAACCACTAAAAAGTGAAAAATAAAAACTTTTTTGCAAAAAATAAAACCGACTTCAAAAAGAAAAAGTGAAAAATAACTTTAGCTTCTGAAGTCGGTGACAAAAAAATTTAATCAATCATACAAACGTCACCGACTTCAGAAGCTAAAGTTATTTTTCACTTTTTCTTTTTGAAGTCGGTTTTATTTTTTGCAAAAAAGTTTTTCTGGTCTTGTTTATAGCAGTGAATCATATACTTTTAGTAATTATAAAACTCGCGTTAACTCATGTAATCGCCTGAAATTGATAAAACCAAAAACACGTATTCAATATTTTTCGGTAATGTAAGTGACGGACACTTACAGTACTTACGGGATTATATCCGTGATTTTCTTTTTTTATTTCTTTTTTTGAAAAACCGTGAAAGTCTAAAACAGTGCTAACTGACGGGCTCAACAGAATCATATTTTTTTTCAGGAATCATCATCATCATCATCATTCTCCTGCCCTTATCCCAATCTATTTGGGGTCGGCGCAGCATGTCTTCTTCTTCCATACTGCTCTATTTTTCGTCATCTCATCAGTCACTTCTTTTCTTACCATATCCTTCTTAACACAGTCCATCCATCGTTTCTTTGGTCTTCCTCTACTCAAATACCCATCCACATTCATACCCAAAACTTTTTTCACGACATTTTCCTCATTCCTCCGCATCACATGCCCATACCACGACAACCGAGTACCACACAACTTTTCAGTCACCGGCGCCACTTTCAGACTTCCTCTAATATACTCATTCCTTACTTCAGGAATCATCCCTCTTATTGTAGGAACCGCCAGTCTGTGGAATTCACTGCCGTCTTCTCCGTTTCCCTATCATTAAAATCTAGATCTCTTCAAAGTTCGAGTCAATTACCTAGTTTCTTCCAGGCAAGCGTGCTTCGCCCTAGACCGCATCATCGCTACATATCAGGCAAGTTATCGAGTGAGCCAAAAGCAAACCTATTTACTGTAAAAAAAAACATTGGGGACTGCCGATCGAATTGAAAAGTAAGTAATCGAAAATAAACTTTCTTCATTGCATTAGGGTGATTTTAACTTTCTATGTAAGCGTTCGGTGACGATGACGCGATTGTATGATTTTTGTTCACCAAAAAAGTGCTCAACGTACCTAAAGTAGTTTTCACTTCAAAAACTGTATTGAATCTCCTGCAGATTACTTAGTTCATATTCTGAACTAAGTAAAGATTTTGTGCGGCATGAACATTTATTTATTTTTAATTTTGAAATAGTTCTTATAAATATGTGCTTAGCCACGACCGCCTGTTACGATTGCGGAAACAACAAATGAATAAAATTGCTGGCAGCATAACACGATTCACCGCGAATACGCGAAACAAAGAAAACAAGTGAGTACGCGCGTATCGCTCGATTCGCGATTTTGTGAACAGGGCTTTACTCCGAGCGTTCATGCAAGGTCCATTATAATCTACTCATTTATTCGCTTCATTTACAAACTTAAGCATTTAATTATTACCTCGTCTGCTTAGTATTCGCTACGCGAACATACATTTCAACTCTTACATGACTTCAGACTATAATTTTCACGCCATTAATTTCCTCGTGGTTATCAATTTATTTATGAAAAAACATACAAGTCACGCGCAGAATAACTTGCGTGGAAGAACTTAAAAAAGGTATTTTACGAGATGATTCATTTGAAAATATTATTAATTTGTGATGACTTAGAGGTATTTGAACCTGATTGACTTTCCGTAACGCTTTTAATAATTTCGCGTTTTGCTCAGAATCTAAAGGGGCCATAATAGGTTTTGCACCAGTCTTACCAAGGGGATATCGTATTACCCAGAACTGGGTTGTGGAGGTCAGATAGGCAGTCGCTCCATGTAAAATACTGATATTCAGCTGCATCCGGTTAGATTGGAAGCTGACCCCAGCATAGTTAGGAAAAGGCTAGGCAGATGCTGAAACAGGTTCTGAAGAAGAACGCCTTCATTGTTTTCTGGTGTCCATTTGGTCTTCTGTTTTACTTGTGTATATGTAACACTAGGTTTTGGCCGCGACTGCACTCGCGTTTATCGGTAATTATCCCACAGAAACGTTTTAAGGCGCTTAGACGAGCTAAATTAGCAACTCTATTTGTGGTGGTTCAAACTTCGTTTGAAATGCTGTTAGAATAAAGTTCTAATCAGCTTGCACTACAAAGTGGTTGTTACGTCAGCCACTGCGGGCCAAATAGCGCGAAATGAGTGGTTTCGATCGATTTACAAAAAAACTATTTATTGGATTAAAAAACTAAAACACTATCATGCTAATATATTGCTTGTAGAATTATTTGCCGAAAAATCAGAATGACCGCATGCATATTAGTATGTTTTTTATTGTTTGAAAGATATTTTTAGAGGTAAGTTCGTGATTTCCATGCTAGCATATATCCTGACGAATATCATATATTTTTCTGGTCTTGTTTATAGCAGTGAATCATATACTTTTAGTAATTATAAAACTCGCGTTTAGCTCGTGTAATCGCCTTAATTTAGCATAATATGACTCTTGGGGACAATGAAGCTTCTAAGTATTGAAAGAATGTTTGGAATCGGATCAGCAGTTCCGAATATTGCTACATCCAAGCTATCATCAACTGTTTTTTCTTATTAGCATACACTCATGGGCCATAAAGCCACATGAGTAAGTAAAAGCATCACAATTCTTATTTACGCTATTTATTCTTAGGTTTCAACGGCAGTCAACGGTCAACGAAATACATGACTTATCTTCACAACACTGAAATAATAACCACACGTTTCATTTCCCATAAAATTCTCCACAAATAAACACCCATACCTTACGCAATTAACCGTAAACATAACATTTTATTACAGCACATAAATACGTAATATTAGCGCTCAAAATATGGCGCGAAACAATATAAAGATGACAGATGCGGCTAATGCGTCCGCCATGACACCGACCAATGACAACGCGCCTAACTTTTTTCATAGCAACGGCAGCTGCATGTGTTCAGCCAACGTTAACGCATGTTATTGGTTATTTTTATAAATATAGTAGGGATGTGTTTAGGGGTGTTTTTTTTAACAATGATGATGTTATTTTGAAGACAGAATTGGATTTTTGTAATGAGGTTGCGAGATAGAATTTTGATGGCCGTTCTTTAGATGCGTTCGATAAAAATGAAATGAGTTTTTCTCCTGTCAAAATGGATTCTTAAGATTCTGTTCGCGTGTATTTAATAAGTTTTTATGTGAAGTTTTACTATCTATTTAACATCTGAAAAAGTCGTTATTTCACATTGAATTTAATATTGTTGTTGTATTGTGTTTTCGTGAATTCCTAGAAGTATTTAAGCGGTAGGAATTAAATTTGTTTAGTAGTAATTTGTTGTTTTGAAGACTAAAAACATGGGGCGAAAATACTACAACAACAAAAAACAGGTTCCATGAATAATCATCATTACTTATTAGTACACATATTTTGCAGTTGCAATCACGGAGTATGGATTTGTGCCCGGATGATGGAAATAGGCTCGCCCATATTACATAGGTCTTATACATAACTAGCGAAATGTTGGTGAACTACTCTGTCTTACGTCCGGGAATTACATTATTTATTGTTACGTATTAACTTAACTTCACGCCTCACGCAAACAAATACTTGTTTAACAATAAAACAAAAATGATTTAAATAGCTAACAGTTCCAACTTGAGATTCGAATACCATTTCTTCATTTTCAATATTCTATTAATTAGACCAGCACCATTTTTTCAATGGAAATGATTCCCACATAACACAAACATCTTGCCAAGAGTATACTGTTAGTCAACTTCCTTTTTTATTTTTTCGTGTAATCATCAAATGACTCCTAGCTCTGGGCGGAGCGGGAGGGAGTATCAGACTTTTACTGACTAAAACCCATCCATGTTCCTTGCTCGCCCTTTATGTACGATATCTCTTTCGAACAGTCCCGCAGCCCTGGCAGGCTTCGGCCCTTGCGAGCCCCTTCAATGTGCTGACATCTCTTTGAGGCGCGCGTGGAACACGAACGCGCCGTCGACACGGCCTGTCGTCATAAGATAAGACGGAAGGACAGCAAACTAGCCCATAGCTCACCGTCCACATGCCCGGGCCTACGGTGGCCCCCGACGAGTTAATCACTTCCTGGGTTGAAGTCAGATGGTCAGTCTCTCTATGTAAAATACGTACTGGTTTTCAGTATGCGGTTACACTGGAAACCGACCCATTATAGTTGGGGAAAAGCTATATGCTGGTGATAATACACACAGCATAATCAGCCTATCAATTTCCCAATGCTGGGACACACGGCCACTCGGGCCCAGTGCGGGTTGGTAGATGTCACATGTCTTTGAATTTTTGGTTCTAGGACATGCCGGTTTCCTCACGATGTTTTCCTTCACCGTTTTGAGAGCAGCGGTGATGAAATAAATTACACAAAGTAATACGCCTGCCTAGGTTCGAACAAACGACTAACTGTGCGTAAGTCGGGGCCGTTACCACTGGACCACTGCTGCTCTTACACACATGGCAGTCATAAACTATATAACTATACTCCAATCAAGAATAACCAATAAGCATTTATTTATCCAAATAAATTCAAATAAAACTCATCCAATTTTTATGGTAACACTTACTTTAAACAATTTGGAGCGTAAATTATTTAACTTTAAACCAAATACTTGACCAAAAAGTTTACGATCTATAAAAGTTTACGGCTAAACTTTATGGTAACGATCCATATCTAAACACTATTGGGAATTATGAATTATTCATAAATTGTCTATTGAATGGGAATTCAGAACGATTGCCTCCAAAATCGGATCCCTGATTGTCTGTAGAGCAGCCATTTTGGGTTATATTGAATAGACGATTTGCAACCTAATTGGACACTGCTAAAACAGTAGCATCGGGTCGATCTTTAGGTTAAGCCGTGCCTGCCTAGGTTGGTCTGTGGATGGGTGACCACCCAGCACATCTCCTCCGTGCCTCGGAAAACAAGCCGTTGGTCTCGGCTGTCATTTGTAGATCTTTGACAGTCGTTACAGGTAGTCAGTTACCCAAAAAGTCTGACAAAGATTCAAATGACAGCCGGGATCAACGGCTTGTTTTCTGAGTCGCGGAGGAGATTCGGTATGTAATGGGTGACCACCCATCCACGGACCAATCTAGGCTTAACCTAGCGATCAACCGTCGCGGTTGCTATTATTTATAGCTACAAGCTCTTCTTAAACTCTTCTTTGACGACCCGAATGGCGTAATAGTGGTAGTGAGACTGCCTTACGTTCTTAGGGTCCTGGGTTCGAATCACGGTAGGAGCAAATGTTTATGTGATGAGCATGGACATTTTGTTTCCCAGTCCTGGATGTTTATATGTATAATAAGTATGTATTTACAAACAAAAAAGTATATATGTAGTATATCAACTATCTGGCCACAACACAAGCCTTGCTTAGTGTGGCACTAGATGGCGCTGCGTGTTAATGTCCAGCGATATTATTATATTATTATTAAACCTTAGCATGAATGTAGTTTAAAATGTATTTGTTTTATTTGATCCTTCTAATTGTAAGTAGTTAAGTACACAACAGCTTGTATTTCAGTTCATCACCTAGCTAATATGATAGCGGATGTCATGCGGTTTCACCTGCGTAGTTCCCGTTCCCGTGGGAGTACGGGGATAAAATTTACCCTATGTTACTCGCTGATAATGTAGCTATCCATTGCTGAAAGAATTTTTCAAATCGGTCCAGCAGTTTTTAAGTTTATTCGTTACATACTAAAATACGAACCTCTCTAGAACATTACCTGACTCATCTAGCTGACCCACGCAACTTCGTCTGCGTCACATAAGAGAGAAAAACGAAAGGTCTCCCGTTTTTGCAACATTGTTCATTCCTGCTCCGCTCCTCATAATTGTAGCGTGATGTTATATAGCCTAAAGCCTTCCTCGATAAATGGACTATCCAACACAAAAATAATTTTTCAATTCAAGCCGGTACTTAGTTCCTGAGATTAGCGCGTTCAACGAAACAAACAAACAAACTCTTCTGCTTTATAATATTAGTATAGATATTATTAGTATAGACAAAGAACTGCGTTTTAAAACATGGCGTCCGATACGGCGGCAAAGGGAAGCAATAACTTTAACTCTTCAACGCATCGCGTGTGGAACAAACAGAACCAAGCTTAGGGTTACCATCAGTCCGGATATGTCCCACACTTTGCGTGACCGGACAGGGCGGTCTCTGTCCGGATCATCATCATCTGCTTGGGCTTTTCCCAACTATGTTGGGGTTGGCTTCCAGTCTGACCAGATGCAGCTATTTTACATGGATCGACTGCCTATCAGACCTCCACAACCGAGTTAGTACTGGGAAATACGATACTACTTGGTAAGACTGGGGTCTGTGTCCGGATACGTCAAACACCGTCCTTTTTGCAAAATAGTCCCTTTTCTTAGGACTCTTCTTTCATATGGTAACCCTAACCAAAGCGTTTGCATATGTAAGTAGCAACTGATAGTACACAGAATTAAAACTGGAATAACTAAGAAGTCTTGCAAGACCCACTTTATTGACTACTAGTATTGCGTGCCACTACCTACATCGAATTAAAAACAATCTTTGTGTCGATTTAAAATCATTCAAATCAGCTCTTTCTGCTTAATTAAAAATAAACTCAGGTCGTTTTATTACTTAAATACGACTAATTGACTTGCATTGGTAAAAACTTTAGATTCGTTTTGGCCAAGAGAAAAACAGCTAGACGAAAAATGTTTTCCAGTAAGCAATGTAATTCTGACATGTCTTCCGAAAAGAACGCCGAATACAGGGCCCAATTACTCGTAAAATTGCCGACGCAACGTCACAATCTTCATCATCATTCTCTTAATTAAATGGATCACTTACCCAATCTTCACATAGGTATGACTAGTCGTGGAGGTCGTCTTGTGTGGTATTAAATTAATCATTCGCTACTAAGATTACCTTTATAAAATGCGAAATTGCGAAAAACCCATAATTAAACTATTTACATAACCTCAAATAACACAATCGCCGCTCAACAATTAAAATTCTTCATTTTACACACCGACGTATAAATACTTAATTTAAAACTCACGATTAATATAAAAAATAAAGCAACCATAAACTACAAACTTTATAGTTATCAATTAACCAATTATTGTCGATGGACGCGCTTGTAAAAAAAAAAGAAAAATGAAAAAGGGTTTTGAGGTTAAAAGAGGTTATAATCTGTGGGGATTAGCCAATGGGGCTCATACTGTGTTCATTAAGCTGTGAAGTTGGTCTTAAAGTTGAGTTTTTACGTTTTGAGCCCAGCAATCGGGTTTTATGACAATTTTATGAACGCAGGGCTTTTAGTTTTTAATCTTTTTATGAGATTTTATCGGTGTTTATCTTATAGTTTTTTCTTGGAGTATATAGTAAGTGAGGCTGCTGGCATACGACCTGTAATTGAGGGTGGGTTATTCCGTTATTTTTAAGTTTAATATAACCTTTCTACTGATAATAGTTGAGTTGTTGATGTGACCACATCATCAGCCTAGCCTCTTCCAAACTATGTTGGGGTCCACTTCTAGTCTAACCAGATGAAGCTGAATACCAGAATTTTACACGGAGTGACTGCCTGACCTCCACAACCCAGTTAGCACTGGGTAATACGATACCCCTTGGTAAGACTGGTTGACAGACTTTCAGCCAACTTACTTCCTGTACAACTATCAAAAGATCTACAAATGACAGAGCCACGTGGGAAACTCGGTATATGTAATCGGGTGTCACCAATTCATTTTCAGATAACGCAATGGTTTAATTTAGAAGGTTCATGGACTGATTTAATGATAATTATGGATGGCCTGAGTGAATGTGAAGGATGAAGATAGGTGATGACTGAGGCCTAATTGCTGATGGAGAATGTGGAAGAAGAATATGTCGGGTTTGGCAGGATTTATTTCGTTAGGCTCGAGCATTATGTGGGCAGAAGACGGGTTTCGTGCTATGAAAACTCACTGGATGCGATACACTGTTTATTGTCAGGTGCACGGTTCGCGTTGGTTGTTTCCATGGAGAAGAACCGGGAAGAAACTCCATGGTAACTCTTTTCAAACATATCTACACTGAGTAAACTAACAAATTACTTGACATTACACTTTCACACTATAACACTGCACACTGGGCACAATGAATCAGATACAGTTTCAAGACGTCTTAACTCCACTGCGATCAGACCTAGCCTGTCCTCCTCGCTCCTCGCTGTTAACGTCAGGACTCTGTAATCAGCACTCCATGGCGAGGGTAGACTGGTAAGTAGGTCGCGTGATATCACCACTGGCGCGCTTGAATCGATCATTCGCCTGTCCGTACTCATGACCTGCAGTACAAGTACGTAGAAATCGATAAGACTCGATAAGATAAATTTGACAGTCATTCTCGATAAAATGAGTTTTTGACTCCATAAAAACTCATTTTATCTATATCTATCTATCTATACTTATAATAAATCTGTAGAGAGGTCAATTCTGTACATGAAATATATTTACAAAATAACTATCGGGGGGTGATTAGTGATCGATACTGATGCCAAAAATGCAATCAGTAAAATTTTTGTCTGTCTGTCTGTCTTTCTGTCTGTCTGTCTGTCTGTCTGTCTGTATGTTATTTATAGAAAAAAAAACTACTAGACGGATTTTAACGAAACTTGGTACAATTATTCTACATACTCCTGAGCAGGTAATAGTATACTATTCATCACGCTACTATTAATAGGAGCAGAGCAGTGAAAGGAAATGTTGGGAAAACGGGAGAAGTTACTTGGTTTTTTTAGCTTCCGTCGCGTGTGCAGCCTTAATGGTTAAAGCTACATAGAAATCATGTATAACGGAAATATTCCACATAAAATTATATAAAAAATATCCCAAGACAGCATATGTCTATCTTTTATAGTTGACTCACAATAACACGTGTAACTCCCGATAGCTTAGCAGTTCGGAGAATAAATGTGAATGTAAGTTTGTTTGTTGCGCTTTCACGCGACAACTACTGAACGGATTTGGATGAAATTTTGCACACAGATAGTTTATAACCTGGATTAAAACATAGGATACTTTTTATCCCGGCAGTAAGATTCCATGGGGCAATAATCAAACTTCACGCGGGCGAAGCCGCTGGCAGAAGCTAGTCGAGAATAACTGTCTAATTTATCTTATCGAGTCCTATCGATTCCTACGTTCTTGTAGGGCGGATCCGACAAATATATGTCGCCCCGACTCGAAGTAAATAAGAGCAGGAGAAAGATGCATGATGATCCAATTAACGAATGATACCGAAGAGTTCTGGAAAGTGGAATGGCGACCGCGAACCGGAAGACGTTGCGTTGGAAGACCTCCCACTAGGTTGACCAATGACCCGGTGAAGGGAATCCGAAGGATGCGAGTCGCACGGAACCGGACAATGTAGCGACACGTGGGGGAGGCCTATATGCCCAGCAGTGGACGTCTTTTGGCTGAAATGATGATGATGATGAGGAAGATGATGGAAGCTTAACATTATAATAATTACTACGTAACCTTATCGAATACAAACAGCCAATTGAATAAGATTACAACCCCAGATATGAAAACCTGCCGGCCGGCTTATGAAAATCTTTGAAATGCCTGTGATTACGTTAAAATGCAAATCTTCATGACGTTCTACTTCAAGATCATGATATGAACTCGTCCTTTTTATTTGCAGGTCCTATCTGGCGGCAACATCAAAGCGTGTTTTGTGGTACCTACAATCTACATGCTATTTTTTATTAATTGAATATTAATAAAAAATATAGGTACATAAGCTGACGCCATTTTCACATGGGGGCAGGCCGAAAATACAAAAGTAAGTACCGTCTACAAATTGCTTGGTCAAATAGCTAATGATTCCAATTTTTGTTTTGACACAACAGCATCAGTCGCACGATATGGTGCTGCTAACGAGACCGTCTTAGAATAATTATTATCTACTTAGCTTCCGGTCTAACCGGATGCAGCTGAAGGCGCTTAGACGAGCTAAATTAGCAACTCTATTTGTGGTGGTTCAAACTTCGTTTGAAATGCTGTTAGAATAAAGTTCTAATCAGCTTGCACTATAAAGTGGTTGTTACGTCAGCCACTGCGGGCCAAATAGCGCGAAATGAGTGGTTTCGATCGATTTACAAAAAAACTATTGATTGGATTAAAAAACTAAAACAGTATCATGCTAATATATTACTTGTAGAATTATTTGCCAAAATGCCAAAATTTGTTTGAAAGATATTTTTAGAGGTAACTTCGTGATTTCTTTTTATCGAGCCAAATTAATTGTATTATGTTTTCAAAACAGTATCATGCTAGCATATATCCTAAAGAATATAATATATTTTTCTGGTCTTGTTTATAGCAGTGAATCATATACTTTTAGTAATTATAAAACTCGCGTTTAGCTCGTGTAATCGCCGTATTTTACATGGAGCGACTGTCTATCTGACCTCCACAACCCAGTTAGTACTGTTATTCCATCGTGAATTCCATTCCATACAAAGCTCTCATATCACATCATTCGCAATCAAACACATTTAAAGCTAACAAAGTACTTATCTATTCAAAAAATAAGAGCATTAAAGACCACACAAGTAAATATGAACCCCACAACCCCACAATCACCCCACTGACACGACACTTATCTCAAAAAACCCCTTAACAACCCAACGCGTAAAATATAAATAAATCTATCCAATAATCCAACAACAGGACACAGCAACACGTTTAATTGAATACGAAAGGGTGGCAACAAAAAAATTGCCGGCAACTACAACAAAAAATTGCCGGCAACTACAACAAAAAATTGCCGGCAACAAAGGCGCGACAGTCGCGACACAAATTGCGCGGACAATTTACATAGAAAAAGTGACAAGAAAACGACTCGCAACATTTGTTACGGACTTCCCATTGTGTTGGAGAGTATTATATCCGAGGGGTTTTAGGGTTCCGTGGGTACCAAGAACACGTAAAATATGTCAGTAGGTACTTATTTGTACTGTTTTGTAATAACGGGCTGGTGTCCGCAAGTCCACGTCAAAGCGCATATTTTGCGTATGAGCTATAATCCACCACGCGGGCCCAGTGCGGATTGATAGATGTCACATGTCTTCGAATTTTTGGTTCTAGGACATACCGGTTTCCTCACGATGTTTTCCTTCACCGTTTTTGAGAGCAGTGCTGATAAATAAATTACACAAAGTAATACGCCTGTCTGGGTTCCAACCCACGACTAACTGTTCGTAAGTCAGGGTCGCCACCACTGCGGGCCTGTGGACGGTTAGCTATGGGCTAGCTAGCCGTCCGTCCGTCTAATGACGACAGGTCGTGTCGACGGCGCGTACATGTTCCACACGCGCCTCAAAGATATGTCAACATAAGGGGAGGGGCCCGCAAGGGCCGAAGCCTGCCGGGGTTGCGGGCCTGTTCGAAAGAGATACCGCGGCTCCGGAACATAAAGGGCGAGGAAGGAACATGGATGGGTTTTTCGTCAGTAAAAGTCTGACACTCCCTCCCGCTCCGCCCAGAGTGGGAGAAGTCATTTGATGATTTCCCAACCGAAAAAAAAAAAAAATGGTCGCCACCACTGGGCCACCGCTGCTCTCAGAGTAAGAACTTTGCATGTTTTTGGTAAGAAGAAAGAAAGAGAGTGAATGGATTGTGGAGGTCAGATAGGTAGTCGCTACGTAAGTATAATTGGTATTTAGCAGCATCTAGCGAAATGTTGGTTTACTTAATGCACCTCTGCCTAGCCGTTTGGGGTTTATAGGCGTAAGGTAATATAGATGCCCATCTAAACTTGTTATGCCAATAAAGCAAGTAACATTGCACAGCAAGTTGAATTAATCTATACAGAACCCACAACCCGATTAACATAAACACACTTACCAACCTTTTTTACACCTTATTTATATTTATAAAACTACGTATTTGGTACAGGCTAACAAGATGTTCGTGTCAAACAAGCCGCCTAAATGTACCGCCATGTTTTTCCATAGACAATCTTTCCACTTTCTTTTCGGCAAAGGCGTTCGTTGAGTACGGCCTGCGGTAGATCGCCATAGATTGTATGTAATTTTTTTTTTGTGATTAGATTTGAAATTGTGATTAAATTTGACGGAAAATTGTTACTGCAATAGGATTGCGACCAAATTGGATGTTTTGGTTTGGTTCAAGTGTTGTTGAAAGTTGTTTCGAGGTAATCTGTAACTTGACATGGGATTAGACGGTTTTAAAATTCGAAGAGGGCAAAAAACATGGTTGTTGAGGGATTTTGGCACGTTCAATTTAAATCTTGTTACGCAAACTTGTTTTTTTTTTGTCTGTATTGTGATAGCAGTAATGAAATTTATTTATTTTATCTTGTGAAGTATCATTCAAGTAACCAAGAGAATTAGAATTTCATGGTTTACGCTTTTAGCTTTCGTATTTTATGTGAACCAACTGGTGTGGCTGACAGCTGCCATTTTAATCAAGTTAGATTTTATGGACTATTAATTAAGTGTTTATACCCTGCGAGTTTTTTCATAATCTTCTTCAATGGCATCAGGAAAAATCCGACTTGTAAGATCGCCAAAACAGCTAATAAAGTCAGACTACGGCCTCGTTCGAGACTTCAGCCGATGCGACCTGCGACGAATCTTGATTCAACCCACACGCGCATGAGACACTTGTTTGTTCCGCCGTACTCTGAACTACTAACAAATGGTAACCAAATATTGAAAAATCAAAGCAATATCTCTGCTAAGCCTCAAGTTACTACCAAGATGAAAACTGCTTAAAAGTAGATGCAAGTTATGAAGACAAGAAAAAGCAATAACGCACCTCACAAACTATGCTCTCTTCTATTACATAGTTGCCTCGCAAGCTAAGCACCATATTTCACATTTATGATATTTGTTAGCTGGCCGCAAATGTCAAACTTACGACGTTCCATTTTCTAATAAAAACGACAATATCCGAACGAGAACTTAGTCAGCGAATACATCCAATAAACGCCTTTGCCCATCGATAGATAAAAAAAAACTTTGTCATAGACAAACCGCGGGAGCGTTTAGAACATATGTTACGGCAATATGGCGTCTTTTTATTGCTTTCGGAGATATTACTGAAAATGTTTTCTTTGTTGTTCGTTTCCTGTGGTTTTACTTGTGGTTATAATGTTTTGGTTGTTAGATTAATATGATTTCTCATTGTTTTTAATCATTGGTTCATAAAAAAACGCTTGGAATAACAGTCAAAATCGGTGGTAAAAGTAAAACAAATTCTGGAAGCATTTTCTGTTAACTGATCTCAATTACTTGCATTTGTTATTTGTAGCGCTTTGGCAGTCGTTACAGGTAGTCGCAGTGGTCCGAAAGTCTGACCACCAGACTTACTGAGAAGTATACCGTAGCGTACCCAGTACCAACTGGGTTGTAGAGGTCAGATAGGTACTCGCTCCACGTAGGTAATATACTGATATTCAACTTCATTCGGTTAAATTCAAATCCAACCCCAACACAGTAGAAAAAAGGATGAATATGAAACATAACTCCATTATCATATCAACCGATAGGTGTCTACTGATGCACATACGCATCAACACCGTCGACTGTAATTCTTCAATCCAGCAGATTCTCAAGGCCTCCACCAGGTTACTGACCACCTATTAGGGAGAACTTTCTACGCTGTGTGAGCCAACGGCCGTCAATTCAGAACCTTTAAATAATAGGACTTCGGGGACTGCGGATAGAAGCGAAAACTAAGTAATCTATATCTGCTACGGGTTGTGCCCCGCGCACGCTGAAGTGGTGCTACGCTGTAGCGGATCGGCTACTAGTGCTACGAAGCGTTAGGTGACGGTCACGCGAGTTCACCCCATAATACATTTTATTGTTCATTCTCAAGAATACACATCTTCCCAATTACTTGGCACAACATAAGACAGTCACTTCACTTCACAAACATGGTGATTAGCATTCAATACATGCGACAGGGTGCTGTTCACCCCCGCGATATTAACAATCACGGGGCCACACCTAGCTGGAAAGATTTTTGTTACAAGTTAGGAGCGATGAGCGGGGAGATACCACTTTGTAAGACTGGTTGTCAGACTTTTTGGGCCATGACTACCTGTAAAGACTGTCAAAGATCTACAAATGACAGCCAGGGCCAACTGCATAACGTGCTCTCTAAGGCACGAAGGAAACTCGGTAAGTAATGGGTGGTCAACCATCCACAGTCCAACCTAGGCAAGCACGGCTTAACATGACGTAGGTCTGGCGGTCAAAGGATCCAGGATCAGTACCTGGAATCGGTCCTCTCAAAAATGTAATGAACCAATTTTTTTTTTTTTTCAGACCAATTTGGGACTACTGAAAATGTGCATGCACGTGTCTACCAACTCAGAGTCTAATAAAAGGCTGTCCAACTTGTCCGCCAGTGTAGCTGAAATATTCTTTGTTACCACTGAATCGCCGCAACAACGACGCACACCGTTTGCAAAAGACGGCATGAAAGTCATTTCTATTCAAATACACTACAAAACCGAGGCAGATTAATAAATAAAGCCGGAAACACACTTACGTGACGTGGCGTGGCGTGGCGCGCCAGAAGCATATCGGTTTCATACATTTAGTATGGTTAGAGACATATTTGTAGGTCGTGTCGTGTCGTGGCGCGTTCTGGCGTGGCGCTGACTGCTCACCACCGCTTGCGCCAGAGCGGTGGTGGGGGTTATGGCGCGACACGCCACAACAGGCAAGTGTGTTTCTACACCACGTGGCTCGTGGCGCGAGCTTGCCGAAGAAAACATTATGTTTGAACGCTGCAAAGGTTCAATATGTGCTGTTCAGAATAACGCCAGAACGCACCACGACACGACATAATAGTGTGCACTGTCAACGTCACGATAGCAAGCGCCACGCCACGCCACGTAAGTGTGTTTCCGGCTTTATTTATTAATCTGCCTCGGTTTTGTAGTGTATTTGAATAGAAATGACTTTCATGCCGTCTTTTGCAAACGGTGTGCGTCGTTGTTGCGGCGATTCAGTGGTAACAAAGAATATTTCAGCTACACTGGCGGACAAGTTGGACAGCCTTTTATTAGACTCTGAGTTGGTAGACACGTGCATGCACATTTTCAGTAGTCCCAAATTGGTCTGAAAAAAAAAAAAAAAATTGGTTCATTACATTTTTGAGAGGACCGATTCGAGGTACTGATCCTGGATCCTTTGACCGCCAGACCTACGTCATGTTAAGCCGTGCTTGCCTAGGTTGGACTGTGGATGGTTGTTGTGGATATTCCCGCTCCACCCTACACCCTGTACCACACCCCACAAAATCCATTACCGAGCGGGTCGGGGGTGAAAATTCGTAAACAGCGCCGTTGTGGGGGTAGTTCTGTTTATTCGAAGCTCATTGTTTACAGGGGGGCGCAACCGATGTTATACATGTTTCATATCGCTAGGGGATGATTTTTGAAGAGCCGGTTTTTGTGAGGGATGTTCGTAATGTGGCCGTGTGGTGTGGAGGTGTTATGTGGGATTGGTCTTTTATCTATATAGGTATGTTGAGGGACTGTTTGTAGGTAGATAGTTTATGGTTTTAGGTGATATACATACAAAGTGTAACAGAAAGTGTACTGTCATATGAAAGGGTGTGCTACAGACCATCAAACTGAACAACTTTCTCTATGGGACCACCATCGTAATCGCGAAAAAATAATCAGCTGTTTCATACATTTGGTCGAGTAGGTATTCGAATTCTGTATGGGGTAGTTGATTATTTTTTTGCGATTACGATGGTGGTTCCATGGAGAAAGTTGTTTAGTTTGATGGTCTGTAGCACACCCTTCCATATGACTATACCCTTTCTGTAACACGTTCTTTAAAATGGTCGGGTCACCGACGCACTAACGGGCACGTACACAGTACTATATCATTTTGAACCACCTACATGAAAAATTTTCATCGGTAATTAAAAAAAAAGCTGTTCTATGGATTTGCACTGTGCACTTTTGTCGAAAAGAGTAGTTTCTTTTAATTCATCTGCTTAGCCTTTTCCCAACTATGTTGGGGTCGGCTTCCAGTCTAACCGGATGCAGCTGGATACCAGTATTTTACATGGTAACCTATCTGACCTCCACAACCCAGTTAATACTGGGTAATACGATACCACTTAGTAAGACTGGTTGTCAGACTTTTTGGGCCACTAACTACCTGTAACGACTGCCAAAGATGGACAAATGACAGATGGGACCAACAGCTTAAACGTGCTTGCCGAGGCACGGAGGAAACTCGGTATGTTATGGTGTTCACCCATCCACAGACGGCTTGACTTAAAGATTATTTAGCCACGAGCAGTTTCTTTTGAACCAATGAATAATTTGTATGTGGCCCGTTCAGATCTGAGCTACGAGGTCTGTCGCGACGCCTTCTGGCTGTATCAAGGCTCCAGAAAGTGGGTATTTTGGCCCACATCTCATTGGACATGCGGCAGACGTGACCCGTCTAATACCACTTCAGCTTAGAGGCTTTTTGGGCAACGTTTACGTTTTTTTGGCTTTTACTTTAAATAAGGAAAGAACTTAGATACTTACATTCATTTTTGTTAGTGCCGTGGTTTGTGTGGATAATTTGTGCAATGTATTCATTAAAAATAACAAATTAACAAGCCCCCCAAACGGTAGCAATTCAATTAAAATCCACCAAAGCAAGTCCTCACCCCCAAATTACAAAAATAATAACTAACAATAACAAAAATATGATCACACTATCAATTTAGCGAAACGTTGCGTAACACGAAAACAGTGGTAAGTAACAAAACGGTAATAATCCGCGCGAGAGGGTGCTAAAGTGCGACCCCTTATTACAGGGTTGTCAGGTTGCTTTATTCATTTATTTAAACTATTGACGAGAAAACTGGGAACTGTCAGTTGGTGATGAGATTATTTTTAATTCATTTCATTTAGTTATACTTAGGTAATTAGGTTCTTCCCTGGCAACCTTTTTTTTCGGATGGGAAATCATCAAATAACTTCTCCTACTCTTGGCGGAGCGGGAGGGAGTGTCAGACTTTTACTGACTAAAACCCAT
This sequence comes from Xestia ashworthii, assembly GCA_950022955.1. Taxonomy (NCBI): domain Eukaryota; kingdom Metazoa; phylum Arthropoda; class Insecta; order Lepidoptera; family Noctuidae; genus Xestia; species Xestia ashworthii. The sequence goes on from OX465575.1 coordinate 3,168,155, forward strand.
CCATGTTCCTTCCTCGCCCTTTATGTTCCGGGGCCGCGGTATCTCTTTCGAACAGTCCCGCAGCCCCGTAACAGTCCCGCAGCCCCGGATATTCCCTGGCAACCTGGGTGTTAATTTTAAGACATTATTAATCCCTCCTTCAACAAAAACGTAACTGCTACTCCAAAAACCTCCGACCTATACTGACATAGTTTTGCAGCAAGCAAAGAAGAAATAAAAGAAGGTCAGCAGAGAACCCACATAGAATTAAAGCCTTGTAATAATGAAAACTAAATATTTACGAAAGAATTAACTAATTTGTATAAAATAAAATAACTAATTAAATAAACAACAGGGGGTCTAAAATGGCCGCTTTAGCAGAGTCATAATATGAATATCACGTTAAAAATTTAAAATTCTTTAAATTGACTTTATGGTTATGAAGTCCATTTTAATTTTTTTTTAACGTTATTCATATAATGATGATTCTGCTAAAGCGGCCATTTTAGGCCCACAGGCTCTTCCAAATCGCTGTTATCCGGAAATGTGCCTAAAGACTGGCAGCATTACCACGTTACTTGGATTTAAATTGTTTTTTAACAAACTTTTTAGTTAAATGTTCATTTAGGGGGGTGGTATCTGCTAACGAGAGGTTTTCTCCATTTATCTCCTCTTTGAATGAATACAAATGTGCAAAAAAATATATGTTGCTTATTAGACTTTAAACTTTAATTTGTACAATTGATAATTCTAACTTTATTATTACTATATGATAAAAATGTTCAAAGCAAAGCATATTTTCTTTGAAATTTCGTAAGTACCTACTCCTAAACGGCATTAAGTTTTTTTTTACATACAAATATTGTCGCTATTTTCTTCAGAAAGTGTGCAATTGGAATTTTGATCTAATGATTTATTTGGCTACAATTAAACAAAAACCACTCATTTCGCACTATTCGGCCCGCTGTGACTGACCTAACAACCACTTTGTAGTGCAAGCTGATTAAAACTTTATTCTAACAGTATTTAAAACGAAGTTTGCACCACCACAAATAGACCTGCTAATTTAGCAGCTTTGTGGACTACCGATAGAAGTGCGAAAACTAAGTAATCTATATCTGCTACGGGGTGTGCCCCGCGCACGCCTAAGTGGTGCTACGCCGTAGCGGATCGGCTACGAGTGCTACGAAGCGTTAGATGACGGTCACGTGAGTTCCATGATTTTTGTTCACTCAAAAAGTCACTCAACTCGCCTAAAGAAGTTTACCCTTCAAAAATCCATAATAAATACATCGGTATTTAACAATTGTCTTTCGTAAAATTGCAAATCTTAGTAATAGCGAAAATTACAATCATTCTTTGTAAAATTAAAGCTAACTTGAAAATTTTGAAAGGGTACACCCCTAATAAATTCCCCTGCATCACGGACCCTATTTCTGTTACCGAACACCATCAACAGATTATGGCTTGTCAAGAGCTTGCGGTTCATCTGTTTGTACACGGGAATTGTTTTATAGCACCCTGGTGTATGATGGGTACCCCGTTCTATTTTATGTAGATGAGTATTTAATATTTTGCGTTTGTGTAGGATTTGTTTAACAATTAGCACCTTCAAAAATAATAGATAAAGTAAAACTAGACACTATAAAAAACTGAACTAAAATTGCTGATGTTAAGTACTGTATTAAAAAAAACTTAAGTGGAGGTGGGCAAGCCATGTGTCTGAGATAAGCGTAAAATGCCTGTATTACAAATCACCAGGTCTCCACCCCACGGAAGAACAGAAAGTTTTACTTAAGGGGAACAGAAAGTTTTACTACCTCATGCCAACGACCTTGAGCGAGTGGGAGAAGTTTAGCAATAGCGTATGGGTGTGCGTGAGAGTGGTCAGCGATACACTGCCACCCGTCGCCCCGAGGAGCCCCGCTTCAATGCGCACCAAGATTATTCGAAAAAACAACCCACCTTGATTTATCAAACACAATACGGATAAAAGCCGTATACTAATCTATTGGGCATTACATTGTCTTTGAGATGATCTAAGTTTCATGCAAATACGCCCGATAGTTTTTGCGTGATGATCGTTTTTTTTTGCCGCGTTAGACATTACTTTACAAATGAATTACACTAACTTATAAAAATATTTCTTCACATTTTCACATATCAAATTATGAAAGAAATGGTCTAGTATAACATATATTTTTTTCAAAGAAATTAGACAAGAAGTTAAGGTGTGATGATCAATTTAAAATCACTAAAAGTCATGTGGTAGCGCCTTAACAAAATATTAAATTACAATATACAATGTTATAGTTATGGAGATTTAAGACTTCAAACTTATACTACGTTTTTTTTTTGTTTTTAAAGAATGTAGCAGAGTGGTTTCCAAGACAACACAAAATAAAGAAAGGGAGACAGCGTCTTAGATGGGAGGATGACGTTTTAAAAACGGCTGGTACTACCACAGATTATGAGACAAGCGCATAACCGAGCGCCGTGGAAAGCTCTAAAGGATGCCTATGCTGGAAAACAAGACAATCTTAAGAGGCCTGCGGAGCATGCGGAAATACACACTACCTTAAGAATATGTTTGATTTGCAAATTATTTTGGTATTACGTTTGTATGAAATACGCTTGCTCAGCCGGCCCCGTTCCCGGTGTCAAATTTATTTTAAGAAGTGAAACTAAATAATGTAAGACTTAAATTAAGGCTATAAATACATAAATAGCACCTTCAAAATCAATCGCAAGAGAACTATAAGGCTACTGACGACGTGGCCCAAAGAAATGTCAAACATAACTGGCAGGGGGCAGAGCACATTGCTTGCAGAACGGATGGCCGATGGGGCCGAAAAGTTCTGGATTGGTGACTGAAAGCCGGAAGACGTCGCGTTGGAAGGCCTTCCGCTGGGTGGACCGATGACCGATCAATGTGGCGACACTTAAGGGAGGCCTATGTCCAGCAGTGGACGTCTTTTGGCTGAAATGTGAAGGATCTTTTGGTTAGAATTAGAGAAGTGTGAAAGAAGAAAACAAGGCTGCGCCAACCCCAAATGAATTAGGATAAAGACAGTATTAGGGCCAGTAGATAAAATATGAAAAAGCCTTTAGTCTACGTGCACATCTGTCTACATCGTTTTCTTATAATATGCTATCTCAGTAACATAGATTTTGTAACAATATTCTGATTTAATATAGTGTCAATGGTGTTTCTTGCCCGTTCTTCTTCATAGATATTTTGGCTTTGCAATGTACCTACAACTACAGTATGTACTTTCACAATGTGTATGCCTTGTGACTGGGACTGTAGCTACATTTCATTGTTGTATATTATGATGCGACAGTTCAAAAGTGGTATTCAGGGGCCTCCATCAATTTTTGAGGGGGCTCTCGTTAGGCAGCTGGATCAAGGGCTTGATTCTGAAAGCGGTACTCCTGGACACGGCTCGTAGTGTTAAGAGGTTCCTCTCTCTGGAGCCCTGACCGTCGGTAGCTTGGAACCTATTCCCGATACTAATTAATGAGCTACAATTTTTATATGTATTTTTACATGATTTTTTTGATTTTTGAGGTACCTATATCATTTATATGTAAAGTGTATATTGTTGAAAAAATCCTGGACCTGTTTGGAATCGAAAATCGTAGTGAACAAGCGTTTGGATTAATATTTGTTCCTTCTCTAAATGAGAACTGGCCTTTGTCCTAAAAGGGCAACGCGACGTTACAGTCTAATATTATGGGAAAAGCCGCCAACTCACCGCTGTGTATACCTATTGAATAGATACACCTCAGGTACTTACCCATTTACATTCAACAATACTTAAAACCGACATTATCATTCGAAACCGCAACTCAACTTCGCAAGTTGCCACAATAAAAAATAAAAATCATCGTCTTACATTTTTTTTTCACTGCAAGTAACACCGGTAGTTTTATTTATTCAAAACAATCCGTCAAAAGGCTGTACCCGTGTTGTCCATTGTCTCCGAACAATTGAAGCGAAAAAAATTACAAACATTTGGTTATGGCCGCTTTGGGCACGCGACAACTTTTCAAACACAAAACATTTTAAGATGGCCTGTACAATCTTTTATTTTGTTTACAATTGCGGGTCTTTGGAAATTTGTTGATTTGACGCCCGAATTTTTCCCGAGCTTCGCTTTCAAAAAAAGAATCGGAAGATCTTATAAAGATGGTTATTCTTTCAATGTAACGAAGATCCAGTTTTCTTTGCAACGTTGCAACGTTTAGAGGTCTTTGTTAAATAGTTAAAAAGCCCAATTAATTTCGCCCAATTTTGGAAAGTGTTACGGTAATATAAACCTTACTTCAGCATTCATTGCTGTGTTTGTAGAGGATATCGTGGCTAAATAATAACAGCCGCTTGAGTCGATTGTTAGGTTAAGCCGTGCTTGCCTAGGTTGTAAAACATACGGAAATTTATCGCGAGGAAGCCCGAAGACCTAATGTTTTTGGACGATATAAAACGAATAATATTGGCATTTGTAATTCCATCCTTGCTTTTCCAGTGTCCGAGAAAGCAAAAGAATTATATGAACTAGTAATAAGTAGATCGTAAGTTAGTGCTAAATAGATCGTAAGTAATTTGCTTTTCTGTACTGGGCGATGTGGTCGCTAAGCGACAAAGCCCTATAATCAAATAAAAAAAAAAAAAAAAAAAAGCCCGACGTTTCGACCGGATTGCACCAGCCGTGGTCGCGGGAAGACTGAAGTATTGGAGGACGATCAACAATTGTTGATCGAAGCGTTTATTCAACACTTGATCTTCATAAATGTCAATTAGGGTCGGTTCGGGTGTAGTGTACCATGCTGGTCCACTTAAGACAGCAATCTCAACGGGTTTGGGTATAAAGGTAAAATTCGCGATAAATACCCGTTTCCGTATGTGTTCTGATCGTGAAAGTTAAAAAAGACAATTGCCTAGGTTGGTCTGTGGATGGGTGACTACCGAGTTTCCTCCTTGCCTCAGAAAGCACTGAGTGAAGCAGCAGTTTCAGTGCTACTAAAATCAATCTAAAAATAAATCACTGGTTGTCAAACTTTTGGGCCACTGACAGTCGTTGCAGGTAACGACTGTCAAAGGTCTACAAATGACAGCCGGGACCAACAGCTTAACGTGCTTTTTAACCTAAAGATCGACCCGAGCAGCTGTTTTTACTTACCCACAAACCTCTGGGTAAATTTGACAGTTTGTACCTTCGATCAACAAGCAATGTCTGTACAACAAAATCGTACCAGTTTTAGTGTTAGTAGATTTTATAAGAAAGGCCTATTTTTCAATTGTTTTCAAACAATACAAAATTGTGTGTTTTGTGCATCAACTGTGTGCATTGTGCGTCCGTCATTACTGGTCAATTCTGTGGTCGACAGCTGATGGTGGCAATTTTAACTACATAAATATCTGTTTTTTTTTCTTTAGCTAACATTTTGACGTCGACGTTTTTCAGATTTATGTAGGGATGAACAAGTAACTTTGTAAGTCTCGAGTGGCTCGTTGGTGGAGTCAGTGGAGTTGGAGTAGATGACACCAATCAATTGGTATACTTTTTAAGAGCTGTCAAAACACGGCTCTCTCGTAGATTTCGTATGGCAATAGCACGCTGTGACGTCACTGTTTAGTCAACTCAATCACTCGCTATTTATTGATTTCAAAGCAACTAAAAATCTAATTTGGCAATTATTTAATTGAAAATAAATCGGGTTTACAGGCCCAAAACAACGATTGGTGTCACGGAATTATTGTTTTCTGATGTCATCTGCCCTACGCCTCCTTTGGTTTCGTCCACGATCATACATCCTGATTCGCGTTGATCAAACTTATTAAACCTAATTAGAAGTCCTCTCATTACATTTTTTTAACAAGCAAGAAATAGCCGTAGCCCATAAAGAACTGCGGGACTGTTTGAAAGAGATACCGCAGCCCTGGGACACAACGGTCTAAGAAGGAACGTGGATGGGTTTTAGTCAGTAAAAGTCTGACACTCCCTTCCTCTCCGCCGTGAGCGGGAGGGGTCATTTGATGATTTCAAATGCGAAAAAAAGCCTATAAAGACAAAGTCTCTCACAGACAAATTACTTGAAACGTTAAAAACTTACAGTAATTACGTCTATTTATACGAAATTAAAAACTCCACTAATAACAGCGACCACCCACAAAGTACTCAGCATGATAACCCAATAAAAATAACTGCAACCTTACATTGCACATCCCTATTCAATGAAAACGCTCTCCTTTGACGTTTCCCGCGCGGGAAAAATGACAGCTGTCAGGCTTGACCATAAATTATCTATTTTTTTTTTAAAGAAAGCCGCCACGCAAAGGCTTTGTGGCGGTCAGCCGTTTCCTGCCAGGGTGTGATGTTGTTTGTATTGTGAATGTTGTATGGACACGTGTTATCAAACGGACATAGAATGAGGAGTATTATAAAGTAAATGTGATTACATGTTTGGAAAAAACCTTGCGTGGTTTCTCTTTTGTGGCTATTGTGGTTGTGGAGATAGTCTGTTCTTACTGTAAAGGTATTATTGAAAGCTGTGACATTTGATTAGCGACTTGACCAAAGATGTTTGCCAAAGTGTTGATCGCATGCCGTATAAATTATTTACTTGTGCAAACATTATTGACACAAAAGAACTTTTCCAGCTTTTTCTTCTATTGGGCACCATAAAAGTTACAGCAAATACCTGATATCAAAACAATTAAGAACAACTTCTTACTGCCTGCAGGAAATAATAAACAATCTCATTGTAACGTCGATCTACGGTTCTGATATTTAGAGGATTACTGTCACCAGGTCAGCAGAAACTCCAACTATAGCGTCTCCAATCTCCCGTTGTCCTTCAATGCTTTAAAGGCCTTTTTCGTGTGGTTAGGTCCCGACCTGGTTTCAGAGTTTAGAGGCCGTGGGCCTCTGACTTGGTATTACATGCTGTCGAGAAATATCTCTCAGGCATGCTGGTTTCCTCACGATGTTTTCTTCAACGAAGCAAGTGATAATTATAAAATACGCTTACGCATATGAATCCGAAAAATCAGAGGTGCTTGTCTTGTCACACCACCAGGTTGTTACTGCTTTGTTACTACTACAGTACTTGATAGTATAAACCAGTTTAAAATCATCAGTTTTACCCAACGCAGTCTAACCATCTCATTTGTTCTCAATTTCTTACCTAACAGGTTTACCGCTACAATGAAAACAAAGAACACCATAGACAAATACCCCATCGACAAAAATAGCAAAGTAACCACGTTCTATCAAACTTACGCACATTAAATTCGGCCACCCCCACAGTACACACGACACCGCCATCTATTACAAAACAACAAAAAAAGCACAACAACACCTTTAGCTTTGCCGATTTACGAAAAAAAAATCACGACCATCGACAATACGTCAGTGTAATGTCAAAGAGGGCTATTAAAGTCAAAATATTTTGAAAATACGTTCTCGACGCCCCGGGGGAGTACTTTGAGGTACCGCGACGTTAAAACCTTAAATGTTGTTGGGTTTTTGGTCTATGGTCGTTTTTTTTTTCATTCAACTTGTGAGGGATAACGTTTTGTTGTAGCTTGTGCAAATTGGTTTGGGCGGATGATTGAAATTTTGCGTCGATTGGGGTTTTTTGCAGTTAAAGCTGGTTTAAAAGCTTATCGATTGTGTGGAAAATAGTATCAATCAATCAATCAAATTATTTATTTGCATTGAATGTAGGCAACATTAAAATACAGGTCGGTGCCATTACATTCTGCTTGGAAATAGGCAACAAAAATTTAAGATGAAGATTTGTTTTTTTATTTTTTTTTTATTTTTAAGATGTCACAGTTATGATATCATTATAGCAGATTTAAAATCAGTTATTATTGACCGATAGGTACGTGATTGTTCTAATCAGTATGAACAGGTTTTTACCATGGGATCAACTACTATTCTGCGAAAAATGTGCACACCAGCTTTCCTTGGGTACCTAATGTCAGAATCTATGATTTTTCTTCACTTTTTTAATGTACCATCCAATGACGCATCTCCTTTTGTTGATTAGTTTACTTAAAAAAAAAAAACTGAATAAGTTTAACGATTCAATATTCAAATAATTCCACACAAATAAAACATTTATTTCCGTTACACAAAAACTATTACATAATAAATACTTGTGTAACATAAAAATAATCATACTTAACAAAAAAATAGTTACAACATACCTACCTAACCTTAATTTAAATAATAGAAACATTTAGTTTAAACAACATAATGGCGTCCAAAATATTTTGTAGTAATTTAAATAATTCATCCCACAACAGTTGTTTGGCTACCAATTGGTATAATCGCTTTATAAAAAAAAAAAACTACCGTTGTCTATGAAATTATACAACTATTTAATACTAGGGTCATCAAAGCTTACTTAATATGGATTTCGGTCATTAAGAACTTCAAGGACAGATATTATAGGCTGTATAGTTTCTGAAAACTACATTTTGTTCGTAGAAATCTCAGTAGTAATTCTTATAGATCATTTAGTTTGCAATTTAGGTTGCAAGTCCGCTAGGAATTCTCAATGGCAGCTCCGGAGTCTGAATTTATACCTTGTTGATGGCAATTGGCGCGCCCCATATTACATAGCGATATGTGGGTGTACTTTAGATAATCCTCTGCTTAACTCTTATTAGCCATTGTCATCACGTTCACGTTCACAAAAACGGCTGTAGGTAACTGTTTTGATGAAAGTTGCCATATTCGTATTTACGGGAACGAAAAATCGATCTAGCTAGGTCTCATAGCTGTGGAAATTCTTTTTTTCCATTTTCACCGAAGCAGAGTTCGGTCGCCAGGTACTTTTTCTTTAAACAAGTCACATTGTTCTTTAAAATAATTTGAGCCCAAGATTTACTACAGCAAAACACGCAAGCAAAACCATTTCATGATTAACATTATTTATAACTTACTTTACATTGTTTCTTTAAAATAACTGCGGTTCGTTATAAACTGCAAAATAAAACCTCTACTAATAGTAAAACAGAACTTGATTCAGAAAACAGTATCTACTTCTGGACATGGCGCGCATAGTGAGGAGGTTCCCCTGGAGCCCTGACCACCGCCAACCAGGACATTGTTCTTGATACCGATGTGTCATCTATTTATTTAAATTTTGTATAAGTTTATTTATAAAAATGTAAATAAATGAGATCAAAATGAATAACGAAATAAAACTGCGGAAGGGACTTTGTCTGCAGGTTAGATTTTTTTCGTTCCAACGGCTTACGATGAAATGCGCACACATAGATCATGACCTTGGACACAGAAGGTAGTTATTTCCTAGCTAGCTATATAAAGAATTAAATAAAATTAAACAAGTCTTGAAACCACCTAAATAACATGATTTATATTTTTTACAAATGTATTACAGTTAACTTTAAATAATCCGTATATTAAAAATATAGTATACCTAACAATAACCAATTACTTATAACGGTAACAGCCCTACCATCCATCCCTAAAACCGAACAATTTTCTATTACAACCGGATGTAAGAAACCATTACGGCATCAAAAAACGCACTTCCGCTCCTAAAACTATGTGACACGAATATAAATGGAGGAATTAAAATTAATCGCTTGGATTTTCAACCCCGATCTGTGCCTATTGTGGTCGAATAAAAAAGATTTAAACCCTTTATCTATGGTCGCAGGAGCGCGCGAAATGTTATGTCAGCGTGACATTTGAACAAAATGGCGACGATTAGCGCGAAAAATTGATAGATATAATAATATTTTGATTTCAATACCGTTTTAATTTATTCTAGGCACATATTCGCTGTATATCATTCTTTATAAGCCCTAGTGATATATTATTTGTTTAGAGCAGTTTCAATTGGCATCCGCTTTTTCCCAGGCTTTTAGTTTTTTGGTTACAGTAGACTTGCCTATACACCGTGTTCCTGAGGATATTCATTAATTTTGAATAATACTTCTATAGCTCTTGTTAAACATATCGTACAAAGGAAGTAGTGGTTTAAATGGCATAGTTTTTAAGTTATTGGTAATTTAAGTTTATCCAATTTAATTATGTTGTGCTGTGAGAAAGAGATGAAGAGATGTTGCCACTTTGTGCAACCAAAACTATCAAACTGAATTTAGAAGAAAGAAACTGAATTTTGTTTTTTTTTTTGTAGTTAGAGGCATTTTGTGTTGTGTTGTGATTAAATGAGTTTGTAATCTAAGATGAACACGATATGTTTTTACTTATTGCCACTAAAAGTGAAAAAAATGGTAAAAAATAAAAAAAGGAAAAAAAAATGGTAAAAGATGGTCAATTTAATGGTCTGAATAACATGCCGAAGTTAATGTATAACCTCAGGAACACGGTGTATAGACAGAAGCCGCCATTATCGGCCACGTTGGGCCAGTGCGGGTGCCTTTTAACTTTTCAGTTTTACGACATGCCAGAACGTATCATCATATGCCTAGCCTTTTCCCAACTATGTTGGGGTCGGCTTCCAGTCTAACCGGATGCAACCGAATACCAGTATTTTACATGGAGCCTGCATATGACTGACCTCCACAACCCAGTTAATACTGGGTAAGTAATACGATACCAAGACTTCTTTGAGACAGGTTGTCGTTCTTGGGCCACTGACTACCTGTAACGACTGTCAAAGAAGGATAAATGACAGCCGGGACCAACAGCTTAACGTGCTTTCCGAGGCACGGAAGAAACTCGGTATGTAATTGGTGGTCACCCATCCACAGACCAACCTAGCCAAGCACGGCTTAACCTAAAGATCGTCCGCTGTTTTTATTTAGTCACAAGCTCTTAAGAACGTATGTACTTACTTACTATAATTAAGGTGGAAGCGCCAAGTTACGGTATTATTTATTTGCAACCGTAACAAGTATGGCTTACAGTTATAATCATTAAATCATCAATACAACCCTCTAAGATCATTGAAGATAATTGAATGCTATTTCATGTTGTCATAAAATTGTATTGTCACCAGGACGACAAAGGTGTACCTAGGTATGCAGAATTTCAGCTCAATTGGTTGGGGTACTGGTTTGAAATTCACTTGTAAGATTTGACCAATACGAGTACATAACGAACTAACAAGGCAATTTAAAATAAAAACTTATAAAGAGCAAGAACAGAGGGATTTGCGTAAAAAAACTATGCAACATGAAATTCGTGGCCGTTGCCACAACTCTGTGTAGGTAGCTCAGTTTAACAAATACAAATAAAAAACGTAGGTATTTAATCAACAGCTGAAATACATATTGATTAAATGTTGCTGTATTGCAACTAATAAAAAGTTTAGAGCCTTCGTAAAACTTTATTTACAAAGCCACATGCTCTAACAAACACTGCGTTACATAAAACAGATGTATTTAGAAGATATAAAGTACTATTTTATTAAACACTAGCCCTTCGCCCGCGACTTCGTCTGCGAAAATTGTGATAGCTCAGCTAATTTGCAAGATATCAATATAATTTATAGACTATGTTACTTGGTAAAGATGTAGCTTTCAAATGGTGAAATATTGTTTAAATAGGTTTAGCGGTTTTTGAGTTAAATCATAACAAACACAAACAAACAAAAAATTAAATCTTTCTTCTATATACTAGTAGTGTAGACTAGCTGCTGCCCGTGGTATATTACAAAAACCATCCATGTTCCTTCCTCGCCCTTTATGTTCCGGGGCCGCGGTATCTCTTTCGAACAGTCCCGCAACCCCGGCAGGCTTCGGCCCTTGCTGACATCTCTATGAGGCGCGTGGAACACGAACGCGCCGCCGTCGACACGGCCTGTCGTCAGAAGACGGACGGACGGCAAAATTGGCGTCGGGGGCCACCACCGGCCTGAGAATCGAAACCTAGACTTCATGCTGCATTCGCACTTGCGACCACTAGACGAATGAGGCAGACTTCGATTACTAAAGTCTAAGATTACTTTGTTTTCAGGAAGAAAAATCTTAAATCATTGATTGTGTAGACACAGGGTGTAAGCCACCTCATCACGAAGCCGTCAACCAAGCATTCTTTACATCAAACTAAGTAACTTTACGCAAAAATTATTGCTGGGAAACAACTTTTTTTTTTGGGTCAAAAATCACGTTTTGTGGTATAATTCAATGTGACGCACTCAAAACATTGTGCTGTAACTTTGACCCCCAATATCTCCGTAACTAGAAGGTTCCCAGGTATGGTGTAGAACAAAAAAATGATTGCAATGACGGGGAGAACAAGTGCCTTCCAGCTTCGTTAAGAGGTGTTTTACACCCTATAGATACAGCTTACCGCACTCAATATGTTGCCAACAACTGTTTAGAAATCTAATTTCCTACTTTTACTTTGCTCAAAAACTGCTGTTCACTTATCATCAGGCCTTTTCCAACTATGTGACCAGGACTTTACATGAGGCAACTGCCAATATGATTTCCATAACCTGTTTTTTGGGAAATGCAATACTCTTTGCTGATGTCAGACTTTTAGACTGAATACTGCTGGCAAATATTTTGATGTGGTTTCAATGACTTTGAAAAGCTCATGGCTAAATAATAACGGACGTTCGGGTCGTTCTTTAGGTTAAGCCGTGCTTGCCTAGGTTGACTACCCATTACATACCGAGTTTCCTCCGTGCCTCGGAAAGCTCGCGGCTGACATTTGTAGATCTTTAAAAGTTGTTAAGTCAGTGGCCCAAAAAGTCCGTCAACCAGTCTTACCAAAAGGAGTCGTTACCCAGTACTAACTGGGTTATGGAGTTCAGATAGGCAGTTGCTCCATGTAATAAACTGGTACTCAGCTGCATTCGGTTAGACTGGAAGCCGACCCCAACGGAGTTGGGAAAAGGCTAAGCAGATGAAGATCATTTTGATTTCAAAAAGAAGAAGAATTCGATTTAAAAACAAATGAATAAATAAGATTAATTATTTAATTAACTAGTAACAGAACTAGTTGAGACGTGCGCTTCGCTCCGAACCCGCGACGTGTCTGATTGGCGATAGCGCGCATTAGCAACGTGTGAGGTCTATAGCGCCAACGTTCCACGTTCCATGTACGAATTTAAATAATTCCAATTTATTGGCGGTTTTCTATAAATGCGTTTTTTTTTTGTTTTTGAATGGTGTTTTTTTTTGTGAGAGGTCGTTAGTTGTTATGTTAAAAGAATATGGGGAACGGCTTTTTGCTTTTTTCCAATTTAGTCCAAAATACTTTTTTTTGGCTTTCCATAGGCGTAATCTTCAAAATTCCTTTTTAAGAGACTTTTTTAGTTACTGTTTGGTTATGGTAAGTAAAAGAGTATGGGTACAGGTTTCTTTTTAAGCATGGCATTTACTTCAAATGGACAATTTTAATGAGTTTTTGGTTGTCAAAGTAGGTCATCATTAAAAATCATCCGCCTGGCCTTTTCCGAACTATGTTAAATATCTTCACAGCTACATGGCATGATGTTGCCATGAAATGTTGTTGATGCTGAAAATAAACTTTTCGACTTTTCATAGACGTAACATTAAAAGATGCAGCGAGAAAATGACGTCAAAGTTGAGAAAGATAGCTAACATTATTATTATTATTTATTTATTTTTCAATTAACCTATACTCTCCCACTGCTGGGATGGGTGGCCTATCATCATCATATTTCTATCATCATATTTATCAGTACCTATTCTAGGTTTTCGTGAGAATAAGCTAGTTACCCAGATTTTATGTATTTAGCAGCTGGCATTTTTCAGTTAAGACATCCTTCTAAAAACATAATAAACTTGAGAATCTTACTGATGCGCTGAGCGTAATAAAAATGTATTTTGTCATCTAAAAACTCTCCAACGCTTCTCAAACACTAAACTGGCCACTTCACAAAAAAAAACACAATCGTTCCGAAATTCAAAATTCAAAAAAGTCGTTACTATTCTTCCATAGATGTTTATCAAAGCGCCTAATGGCCCATTGTTACCGGTGCATTCCGAGTTTTTCTAAACTAAATTTTAATTATGGCAATTTTTACTGAACGCGACCATAGATACTGACGGTCATTTGATTGCTTTGTCTTCTACTTCTAAGTTCAAATGTTTGTTTAAATTCTGATACGGTTGAGTAGGACATTTTTCAATGACACTGTTTTCGGTTCGGGAGTTAAGTGTCTCCGAAATTAAACTTGAGGAGTTTGATGCACAGGACTTTTGGGACAATATTCATACAATTTCAGATGTTGATACACTTCTCACTTCTGTTTATACCGAATACTTCTGTACCTATAACCTATCGCAAAATAAAGTTTGATTAAAGGCGAACGTACACTTATCAGAGCCGAAGGCAGCGAAGGAACCGAAAGAATCAAATTTTAGAATTACCTGTATATGAAATCCTATGAAACCTCGCACACATACCCGCGTCAAATCGGACGAAAAGATGACGGATAAACGGATGAGAAATGCTTCTTTCGGCGCGGTTGGTCGGCTTTTTCGGTGCGATAAGTATGCGTTCACCTTTAATGTTTGTTTTGTACACTTACCCCGAACTAGTTTTGTTTGTTATTTCGAGTTGGAAAATTTCACTTATACTTACTTACAGCTGAAGTTTCCTAGTTTGGATATCCGGTCAAATTGGTACCGAACAGATTGCAGGCCAGTGTCACTGGGACTCTATGTCCAGTGACACTGACAGATTTTTAGTAATTGTCCGGTGTCAGAGCAGAGTGCGCAATATGTCTATGGTTAGACCGAATCTGCTATGACCTCTACTTATGTCATCATCATCATCAGCCTACTAATAAAAAAAAAAAATATGGTGTTTTATTGCAGGCAAAAATACCCATAAGTAGACCACAAATATAATTGAACCCGATAAATAATAGTAGCAAAGAAATCATTAAAAATCATAAAAATATCATTCAATTCATTACAAATCATAAAAATTTCATTAAATTCATTACAAGTCATATCAATATATCACTCAATTACTTAATTAAAAATCATAAAAATAAAAAATAAATCATCAAAAAAAACCACACCACTGCTGGGAACCAGGGCTCCTCTCTATGAGAGGTAACCACCACGTGGGCCCAGTGCGGATTGGTAGATGTCACATTCATGTCTTCGATTTTTTTGCTTCTAAGACATGCCGGTTTCCTCACGATGATTTCCTTCACCATTTTGAGAGCAGCAAGAGCTGATGAAATAAATTACACAAAGTAATGCGAAACACTTACTGTTCGAAAGTCGGGGCCGCCACCACTGGGCCACCGCTGCTCTGCTCATAAGGGTAAGTTCATTAGACTCGCCATCGCATCGCCATCAAAGTCAAAACATTTAAAAATAAAATTACGCGTCAATTCCAAATACAAACGATCAACAAATAAGTCTGCAAGTTGTTTATCGCGCGTCGCTTCACATTTGAAATCAGAACGTCCACTCGGCTCACTTCGGGTGGACTCGGTGTTCTCTTATTTTGAATTTCGGCTGCAATATCGCACGGTTTTAAAGTGGCGTAGAGCTGTGTGAGCTGCGTTTTAGAAAAAGAAATATATAAATATATTTTCTTTTGAAGTAAAACGAGCATGCACGAGGATCCTAGCAGGTAGGTAACATGGAGGTAACCCAACTAAAGGGACTAAACCCTTTAGTTGGGTTACCTCCTATCTCCATGGGGAAAAGGCGAGAATTCTGTAGGTATGTAACATTCATTTTTAATGGCGAGACATGGAGGTAGATATAGTCATTAAAATTACCTGCTTAATTTTAATTTCGACCCGTTTCAATGGAAGATTTTATTTTGTATTTTTTTTTCAGGTCTAAATAAGTGTAACTACTTTAAGATTGCTCATGCATACTTAGGTTTTCACAAAGATTCCTAATGGAAACATTATTGATTATTTCTAATCCATTTTCAGCATTCCACATTTCCCTGGCCATATCTAAACTATAATCACACATGAAAACTGAGATGTGTGATTATGGTTCAGATATAACCACAAAATTAAACAAAAAATTTGCCCAAGAAATTTTGATTATTTTTCTCGGGAGTGTTCTAAATAAATATCATAAATTTTCTTTTATTTACAGTGTTAAACACTTAAAACACTCTACTACTACAAGAAAAATTGCAATAGCCCTCTTAAGTACTTAATTCTTTCGGAGTAGTTCAGGAAATTGCAGCTGAAATCTTATTTTTTTTGCTTTAAATTCAATATCTTACTTGTGTCTAGGCAACACAACATAGATACCTTCCTAGAAGAATATGAAACAGAGTTAAAATATAAGAAAAGTAACAAAAACAAAGAAAAACACTTTTCAAAACGACTCCATTCCTTACTTTCCAATCTCCAATTTCAAAATTCGGTAGGACATTAAGTATCGGGACCTCTCATTGGTCCGTTTAAAAAAGGAACACTCTTTTTTTAAAGCTAAGACATTAAGTTACGGAGCCTAAGGATTCTTTATATCACGCGGTCTTTTTTAAAATGCATTTACTTAATTGAGTTTTTTTTTCTTGAGATAACCATTTATTTTTGGGTATGGTTAGGTACCGGCCTTTTTGGTCAGATTTAAATATTTGAATCTTAATTTTGTGAATTATGTTATGTATTTTGATGGCTATCTTACGATTTGCTGTGCTAACGGTTTTGTTAAGTTGTCGAAAGGAATTTTAAATAGTGAAATTCATATAACTTTATTTCAAACGGACGCTTAGATAAGTTTGTAACATTGAAATAAAACCTATGAGATAAACTTCGGGTTATGAATTTGTTTTATTTACGGAAATAAAATAACTATACCAATTTTTCATGACTATGATTTTCTTCTAGTAAGTACCTACGATACAAAACGCTGGATGCGAGTCGCACGGGACCGGTCAATGTGGTGACACTTGAGGGAGGCCTATGTCCAGCAGTGGACGTCGAAATGATGATGATACCTTGGAGATAGAAGACCGGCAGTGGATGACTACATATGATTATCCATGTGCCTGACTCTTCGCCACAATCTGAGGCTTTCTTTACAGACTAAATAAACTCACGTTTTTTTCAGGCCCAGTTGAAAACAGCGTCGGGCACTAGTTGTCCGGCATTTTGCTGAACTGGGCCTATTTGGCGCAGCCGTGAGGCACGCATTGTCACGCTGTTTAATATTGTTCTTTTTCTTTAGTTTTAAGTTTTTTTTTTTTTTTGTTTCCATTTTTGTTTTGTTTTTTTTTTTATACTGTATGCGCTTGTGGCGTGGCAAATAAACGTATTTTCTTTCTTTATTTCTTTCTTTCTTTTTCCATAAGGGTAGGCAGAAAATACAGAACGCCACCTACGATCCCTTACGTACTCCTTTTGCCTCGCCCACGTTCACACATCTGCTCATACACGCACATACTTTCTGCCCTTCACCTAAGCAGCCACCTTGACGATATCTATACTATACAGGGTGTAAACAAACTCATCACGAAGCCGTCAACCAAGCTTTCTGTACATTAAACTAAGTAACTTTACGCAAAAAATATTGCTGGTACTTTTTTTTGGGGTGAAAAACCATGTTTTGTGGTAGAACTCAATGTAACGCCCTTAAAACATTGTGCTGATGGATGGATTGAATAGTAAGTAGGTACAGGGGTCGTGGAGGTGTTAAAAGTAAAAACCTTAGGTACATTAAAACAGGTATTTTTTTTTTTTTAAACTTGTGAAAAAGTTGGAGCTTTCACCGAATATCTCCGTAACTAGAAGGTTCCCAGGTATGGTGTAGAACAAAGATCGCAATGACGGGGAGAACAAGTGCCTTTCGGCTTCGTAGGTAGTGTCTATTTACACTCTATATGTTTAAGAAGCTTTAGCCTATCATATCGTTGAACCTTACGCTATCTGCGTTAGCATTTACGGAAGAAAGACCTGATGATACACACAAAATAAAGATAAAACAGCTTTGTGAAGGCGGTTAGTCGCGCTACACAGTTTTTATGGAAATCCCACGACTTACAGAAAAACAATTAGGTGTTTGGTTCCGTATAATAAGTATTGGAGATTTTGAGTGTTGGAAGAGCTCGTGCAGTGGCGTAACTATAGGGTGGCAGGACTGGCAAAATGCCACGGGCCCCCGGCCTGACGGGGCCCCCGGCCCGAGAGGCTGTGAGCTCAAAAGTGACCCAACATTTTTACCAACATTTTTTTTTAAATGGATTTGCCAAGGGCCTCATATGGTATAGTTACGCCACTGAGCTCGTGGCTAAATATCTAAAGATCTTTAGGCTAAGCCGTGCTTGCCTAGGTTGGTCTCTGGATGGGTGACCACCCTTACATACCGAGATTCCTCCGTGCCTCAGAAAGCACGTTAAGCTGTTGGTCCCGACTGTCATTTGTAGATCTTTGACAGTCGTTACAGGTAGTCAGTGGCCTATAAAGTCTGAAAACCAGTCGTACCAAGTGGCATCGTATTACCCAGTACTAACTGGGTTGTGGAGGTCAGATAGGCAGTCGCTCCATGTAAAATACTGGTATTCAGCTGCATCCGGTTAGACTGGAAGCCGACGCCAACATAGTTGGGAAAATGCAAGACAGATGATGATCCCAATGTATTTGTGGTCAGCACAACATGCCTTCATCTTCTATACTCCTCTATTTTTCGTCATCTCATCAGACAGTTCTTTTCTTACCATATCCTTCTTAACACAGTCCATCCATCGTTTCTTTGGTCTTCCTCTACTCAAATACCCATCCACATTCATACTCATAACTTTTTTCACGACATTTTCCTCATTCCTCCGCATCACATGCCCATACCACGACCACTGATTACCACACAACTTTTCAGTCACCGGCGCCACTTTCAATCGTCCTCTTAATGTCCTAGTTCATTTCTTTTATTCACTAGCGTTAGAGGGGTTTTCACTATGTCGCGGATAGTTATCGTGTTGTCCTATATGTGAACCTCCATCTAAATACACAAGCCACGACACTTAAAAATACACGATTATCTGTCGTCACGACATAGTGGGAACGAGACCTTACACCACACCTTCCCAGAGATTAATTTCTACAACTCTATGAATTTCACATTTTAATCTTAACGAATCTTCAGGCTAGTCTCGTAATAATTCATGACACAAATATTTTACATTCTTTTATTTTATTTCTTCAAAAGTGTTTTGAAAAACGTTGTTTGATACACGTGGACATTTGTTATTGCAGTTCTCAGCTCAAAAACACCCTCGCCTACGGCTCGTGTGTTAATACCGCCTTGAACTGCAATAACGAACTTTCTCCACTTGTATCAAAATGTACTATTTCCAACTTAAAACACATTGACTTCTTTTTTCATTCTACAATCGGTTTAAAAATTCTTAAAAAGACAGGGATTTTAAATAACATACACATTTCAAGGTACCCTAATAATATAGTCTGCCTATAAATAAAATCATTACTCCGTCTGTCTGTGCGTATGTGTGCGTGGTCTCGGAAACTAAATTATCACATTTGTTAGAACCCGAAACTTTAATACAGGGTGGTTGGAAATTCTGATCTCTATCATTTAATTTTGAATTAGAAATGGTTTCACTTATTTTGTGAAACTCTAAAGTTTAAAAAAATAAATCCGCAAGATGATATCCAATCCCCCCCCCCCCCCCGCTTTGTCTTATTTTTTCTTTTGTTTTTTTTTTTAATATTTTTTGCTTTATGTTAACAAACGACCCGCCCCGGCTTCACACGAGTGCAATGTTGATACTAATGTATAAGTACATATACACCTTCCTCTTGAATCACTCTTATATTTTTTTTTTGCTGAAAACTGCACTAAAATCGTTTATTCGCATAGTTTTTAAAAGACCTAAGCGTATAGACAGCGGGACCGACTTTAAACTTTTTTGGTAAAAGTAGGTGTACCAAATTAGTACCTACATCACACATTATTAGTACACATACAAATTACATTGAATTGGTACTAATTAGGTAGGTACAGGCCTGGTGTTATCTATACTTAATAATATTACAAAGCAGAAAAGTTTGTTTGTTTGTTTCGTTGAACGCGCTAATCCCAGGAACTGCCGGCTTTAATTGAAAAATTATTTTTGCGTTAGATAGTCCATTTATCGAGGAAGGCGATAGGCTATATAACATCACGCTATGACCAATAGGAGCGGAGCAGCAATAAGAAATGTTGCAAGCAGGAAAAAAGCTTCCGTTGAGCAGGCGATGCGGTGCGATATCAAAACTGCACGCGAACGAAGTCGCGGGCAGAAGCTAGTGTAACTAATAAATATACTACTTACATCATTTAGGAGCGAGCTTACTGAAATACTTGTTTTCAAAATGGCCCCCACTGTTCGTAGCTCTTAACAGCATAACCTCACGCCTAACGTAATCACGCTACATTTCTAATTAACCCATTCCTAGTACTAACACATTTAACTGAAATAGTTAGCACTAACTGGTATCCAACTAACGTGCCTCCATCAAAGAAAAAACATTAAATACCTTTTTAAAACACGAACACCCTGTACATAAAAACAATAATCACCAAAGCATACCGCCCATGCACTCTGATATAATAAAAAAAACATTCGCTCTCTCTTTCTAATACACGCTAATAGCTATACATGTCTCTGTCTCACCCAAAATGGTAAAGAAATTAATAAGTAAGAATTTTGTTGAGCTCTGGTCCTCAATGAAATGTTGGAAGTTAGAGATCAGGTTACGTTGGTTGAGCGCCTATTTTCTAGTAACTATGGCTTACATATAATTTACTTGGAGTAGGTAAAATAATAATTATCTTTGGGTTCATTTTGGCCTTTTTTGGTTTCGAAATTAAGTGTAGGGTGACTGCTTCGTTGGGAGTAATGGGAATTTGGGCTTTGATGGATGTTGTTAGAAATCTATACTAACAATATTGTAAAGCAGGCTGAAGAATTTATTTTTTCATAAGTATTTTTATGTTGGATAGCCCATTTATTGAGGAAGGTGGTGGATGGCTATGTCACCGTAAAATTGTCAAACACGTTAGATTGTAATCTCTCTAGCGATATTGTAAACTCTCGAAATATTGTCAACTGAACATACGCAAGTATCTCTGCCCCCATAATCGGGACTTGGGGCACCCCCCCCCGTTAGGTTAGTTAGGTTCCTTTAAACCCTGCACTCGGAAATAGGGGCCTCGCGAAGCGGGGCTCCGTCGACTATGCTTTTTAGGGGAATATAAAGTGTTTTAAGGTTAGGTTAAATTAATCGGTATTACTCAGGAATGGTACATTATCTTTTCATGAGAGTGGTACTTTGGGCAAGGGGGACCCCGCCTTTCTCTCCACACCGCGTGAGTTGACTATACCATCGCATGCATTTCACGAAAAATAATGCGTTTTATTGTAAGCAGTATGTTCCTTTGACAATATTTCGAGAGTTTACAATCTCTCTAGTTATTTTACAATTAACGTGTTTGACCATTTTACGGTGACAGCTATATAACATCACACTACGACCAATAGGAGCGGAGCATAAATGAAAAATGTTGCAAAAACGGGGAAAATTTTACTCCTTTTGTGAGATTTTGCGCTCTTACCGCGGCAACCGCGAACCAGAAGACGTTGCCTTGGAGAAGGCCTCCCACTTGGTTAACCGATGACCTGGTGAAGGGATGCGAATCGCACGGGACCGGTCAATATGGAGACACTTGGGGAGCCCTGTGTCCTGCAGCGCCTTTCGGCTGAAATGATGATGATTCATATTGACTTCAAGCAGGCAGGCCCACCACCGCTAACCATGTCTGTTTTTGATTGGTTATTAGAATTTCTTCTAAATAAAACATCATTAGAACCAACCTCGAATGTCATTTGTCAAAGTTTGTTGAATGAAAGATTTTAGAACTTGCAGCAAGTTGATTTGCAGTTTCAAGTCAAGTCAACATTCTTTACATGTCTACGAAATATTTTTGCAATTCAAATCATCGATCATAAACACAGAGGAACTGATAAGAGTCCGGTAGGGTATGTAATATTTCACCTTCTTAAATTATTATGAAAAACAGTGAAAATGTTGGCTAGTGCCTGCGTTTCATGATAAAGAGTCCTCAACTCCACCACGACAAAAGCTTTATTAAGAGATACCTATTGATCGGACATTTTAAAAGCGTTTTTCAACATAAATATCATCTATTGTGTCTTAAAAAATACAAAAACAAGCCCTTAATCCCTCATGGTCACCATACATTAGAGTCAGCCATATTGGATTTTTTCCCTCCAAATAATAATGGCGGCGGGCATCTGTAGCCGCGGGATGACTTCATATAATCTATGGTCGGCCCGATGACTCTATATTATCTATTGCTTTTTTATTTTTTTAAACCATGAAATTATTAGGTAATGTATTTTTTTTCTTGTGGGAATGAGAGAGAGATGTGGAATGTGAGGTGCTTGTCATCACAGAGAGTCGTAATGAGGTCTTATGTATTTCTAAATATGTATGTATGTACGAATATGAATAAATAACAAATACCTATGACATGTAGGTAATCAGTCCGAAATTGAATGGTAATTGGATGCAAGGGCGTCACATCGATAAGACAAGAAACGGTCAGCTATTGAATCGAACAACTCATTATTTAATTTAAAAAAACGGTAAGAACGAAAACAATCTGACCTGAATAAATTCACTATCAGGGGTCTAGCCTTTTCCCAACTATGTTGGAGTCGGCTTCCAGTCTAACCAGATGCAGATGAATATCAGTTTTTTACATGGAGCGACTGCCTGTCTGACCTCCTAAACCCAGTTAGTACTGTGTAATACGATACGCCTTGGTAGACTCGGAGAAAACTCGGTATGTATATGGCTGGTCAACCATCCATAGACCGACCTAGGCAACGCAGCTTGACCTAAAGCTTAACCCGAGAGGCTGTTGTTATTTAGCCACGAACGAGCTCCTCCTCAGATTTATTTTTATTTATTTATTTAACACTTCAAGCACAAAGTACAGAGGCGGACTTAATGCCATAGGCATTCTCTACCAGTCAACCTTTAGGTGATGCAGAGACAAGCAGTGGTAGGTGTCATTCCTGAAACTTCACGAATAATTTTATTAAAACTACGATAAATTACAAGGATATATCAAATACTATAAATAAATATTAAAATTTACATAATAATTAAGATTTATCCCGGATAAAAATACTAACTAATTCCTTTAGTATTTCATAAGTTAACCCTTAGATGCATGATTTTTTATATTTTCGTGAAAAAAATATAATTATGAAATGAGGTCTCTAAAATACGAGAAAAATAATAAAAAAAATCAGAGATGTATTTAAAGTGTATTTTTTTATTGAAAAAAGGTTGTTATCATTTTTGATAAATTATGCAGTAAGATGACAAAAAAACTAAAAAAATGATATAGTGTGGAAAACCCTAAAACAGTTATTGTTTCGGTTGTCACAGAGTGATACACGACATTTCTCACACATGACTGACGTAAGTTTTTTACACTGGGCATATTTACACTGGTTCCTTTTGGAACCATAAGATTTTTCATGCCCAATACCATCGAAACGTATGTCATCAGGGGGTAATGTTTGGGCACCCAGCTTTGGTCTCTTCTGCTTGATTGCAGGGACTTCAGTTTCATTTAGACTTGGGCGGCCTCTTTTATTTTCTGATATGGTGCTGCCATAATTACATAAAGTTTCCACAAGTTCAGTTCTGTAATCAGCCAGTTTCAAAATGTTCTTAGGATTCGTGCCCTTCTTCAGCAAAACTTTTTTATACAAAATCCAACTATTGATTACCGCCATATCCAACATGTGATAAAAGAGTCTGTTTGTCCATTTTTTGGATTTCATTCTAATTCTATATCTACCCAAATAACTATCCATAGTGTCAACACCGCCCATACTCGCGTTGTATTCGCGTATAGCTCTTGGGCAGGTTATGGTAACGCTCTTCTTTAGCTTTTTGTCGTATCTTTTTATTGTATCTACAGGTTCTGAGCCCACATACGTAGAGAGCAATAACACCTGTTTATTGTCCTTCCAGCTCATGGCAGAAAATTCAACCCCATCAAATGTAGTAATATTTTCATCATATGATCCTCTTGGCACTGATGGTTTGAGAATGTCTTTCTTCTCAGGTAGTTTGCATGTTTTCCCTAGTCTATTTTTCTGTACTGTCCCCAAGCAGTAAATCCCTTCTAGGTCTTTCTTCTAGGTCTTCGATCAACTCATTCACACCATCATAATAATCAATAACATTTTCATCGATGTCTGCTTCATCCTCAGAGATGTCGCCATTTTCCAGTTGCCGTAACCAATATTTCTGTCATCCATGTTTTACTGTCGTATCAATAGCGATCTAAAACCATAGGAAAACCATGCAACCCAACACCAAAACACACATAACTTGCATAAAAAACAAACATAGAAAAAATATTCATAAGCATCCATAGTAAGAAAAAGTTATACCGGTAATGCATAGATTATCATTTTTGATAACATTATTCCAAAGCAAAATTAGTATTATGCCACAAATATTTTTTGTAAACTAAACACATCATACCAAAATATAGATCCTTACCTTGCAGAAATATATTTTTTGAGAAAAATAACACTTATTTTGAGTTAGATGTGAACCGATTTATTTAGTCAAGTTCGTACCTATGCAACTATTACGACGTTTCAGTTTGTAATGTCAAATTCAACCAATCACAGCCCGAATAGTGGTTTGTCATGGTGACAGATTATAAAAATGATGCATGAATAAACGTTCAGAAACGTTGCGTTCATTTAAACATCTTTTGTTCGGAAGTTATACGCATAAAAAGTATGTTATCATTTTTGATAAACTATGCACTTAAGGGTTAAGTCTTTCAGCTTTCAGACCCCATTGAAAGCAGACTAAAAATGCGAAGGCACAACTAAATTCGTAACCATTAGTTAACTACAATCTCTATTTTCCACCAAAACCAAAAAAACACCTTAAAAATAATCGCATCAACACACAATTGAGACCGATTCAAAATATTTTGACATATTTACAACAAAAGCATTGAATTTATCGTTTTTCGGTGACTTTTGAGGCGGCACCCTTTAGACGTTGTTAGGAGCCTACCTGTGTGATGCAGCCATATATCACGGTTAACTTCAGGCGGTGACTTTGGACTTGGGTGGTCGAATAGTGACAAAATACTACAAAGGACCAAAGTTTTTTTGGTAAAATATTGCACTTTTTGGTCCTTTTTTGTTGATGGTAATTATTTTGATAAATTAATTGTGGTTGGCTTGAGGGGGCGGTTTGCTTTCGGTTTGGTTGTAATTATATAGGTTTTTCGCAACAAATAGTATGTTTTGTTCCTAGATATAGATTTCTGATTATGAAATTAAATCCTATTTAAGTTATGAGTAAGAATGTGGATGGGTAATATGGGTATTAGAGTAGAGGAAGACCAAAGAAACTATGGATGAACTGTGTGAAGTATGATATGGATAGAAAGGAGGTGTCTGATGAGATGACGAGTAATAGAGGAGTATAGAAGATGAAGACATGCTGTGCTGATAGCAAATTAATTTGGATAAGTGCAAGAGAAAAATGATAATGAAGATCATGTAGATTTCTGCTTGGTTCCTACGGTATTGTTGGAATATATCAGTAAAAAAAACAATACTGCTCACCGTAGTTACAGAAGTTATATTATTGTACTTAATTTATGTTTACGTATTTCTCATCATTTTGTGTCCATCATCATCAGCCTTTAATGTTCCCAGTGCTGGGACAGGCCTCTTCTTTATGAGAAGGAATGGGCTAAAATCCACCACGCGGGTCCAGTGCAGATTGGTAGATGTCACATGTCTTTGAATTCTTGGTTCTAGGACATGCCGGTTTCCTCACGATGTTTTCCTGAGAGCAGTGGTGATGGTATAAATTACACAAAGTATTGCGCCATGTTTTGTGTCCAATATTGAAGACTATAGCCTCTTTCCCTCAATCAGAGGAGAGTCATACGCCCTTGCAGTGGGAATTTTATACAGGGTGAATATGCTATAAAAAACTTGTACTGTATTGTATAACGTTTCGTTGGAAGGCCTCCCACTATATGTGGACTGATGGCCTGGTGAAGGTTACGGAAATCTGCTAGATGCAAGTCGCACGGGACCAGTCAATGTGGCGACACTTGGGAGAGGCTCATGTCCAGCAGTGCACGTCTTTCAGCTGACACGATGATGATGATGATGAAGCCACAGAAAAGCTATTAAGTCAATCATGTTAAAAGTCGTCTACCTCATTGGTCTAGTGGTTGCAAGCGCAACTGCTAAACGTGAGATCCCGGGTTCGATTCCCAGGTCGTGCAAGGTGTTATTGGGTTTTTCCATCAGGAATTTCTCAGTAGAAGCCACGGAGTCTGGATTAGGGCCCGATTGATGGCAATAGGGTCCCCCATATTACATGGGACTTAAGAGCGCGTATCCCAAAAGTTGGCAACGTCGCAAATAGCTGTCAAATATTTACATGTTTTAATTAATTTGGCAATTTTACTGTATGAAAATAAGAAATATGGCTCTGTACTGCACTAAAAAATTGAATGTGAATTGCTATTAAAACCCTAAATTTGATGTTGTGAACGTTTCAGGTGTAAAAAATGCATTTGGCAAGTTCCCAAATACTTTTTTACCATCTAAAACAATATATTCGGTGTTACGATATTAATTATTGCATTCCCTTATCATTTTTTAGTCCACTGTTAGTTAGTGTTAGATTATATACCTAATTCATGTTCAATGTAATGTTTGTGATGAGAAAATAAACATATATATAATATTATTATACCTACAAATACAAAACGGTTCGGTAACCATTGCAACTTCATATCTAGGTACCCAGGAGTACTTACAGTAGGACCAATTTAATAGATCACATTTGCATCAAAATACAACAACGTACCTAATCTTGTAACGGCTGGCATAAAATATTATTAATTTTTTCGAAGTTTGAACTGCATAATTACACAACTTTTTTCATTTACAATTACATATTTATTGTGCCATAATTAGGCTAAAGAGGTAACCTTTGACTTGGAATTGACAGATGTCAAATGTGGTCTATTAAATTGGTCCTCCTATAGTACCTATACGTAAAATCAGCACCGACCTCACCATTTGTCGCAGTATGCTTCCGAAATTATTTCTTTCTTTTTTTTTCTTTTTGAAACGTCCAATCCTCCTAATTCGCGTGATCCCTGTACTTATTATACCTGCTGCAGATTGTGCTGACCACAGCGACATCTGCCGGCCGCGGACGTAATTATAGATCAATTTGTTTGAACTTACAAGACTTACACAGTCATTTGGCGACCACTGTCGTCTTGTGAACGCAGGTGATTTTTAGAGATCTGTATTTTAATTCGGGTCCCAAACAGCAGTAAACAGCAACGCGGCAGGCCCAGAAGGAGATGGCGGGACGAACTCGACTCCTTCCACAAGGATTGGCGTATAACAGCACTAGATAGAAGGCCTTTGCCCTACAGTGGGACACAAATAGCTGGCGTGCTTGCCTAGGTTGGTCTGTGGATGGGTGGACCACCCATTACATACTGAGTTTCCTCCATGCCTCGGAAAGCACGTTAAGCAGTTGGTCCCGGCTGTCATTTGTAGATCTTTGGCAGTCGTTACAGTTAGTCAGTGGTCCAAAAAGTCTGACAACCAGTCTTACCAAGGGGTGTCGTATTACCCAGTACTAACTAGGTTGTGGAGGTTAGATAGACAGTCGCTCCATGTAAAATACTGGTATTCAGCTGCATCCGGTTAGACTGGAAGCCGACCCCAACATAGTTGGGAAAAGGCTAAGCAGATGATGATCTCCAATACCAGGCTCTTACGAAGAGATCAGACGTTCAAATACCCGTGTTTAGATAATATAAATTATTGAAGACCAGCGATATACTTAGAGTACGTCACACAATTTATTTTAACAATTTCTCGAAATTCACTTTCTTCCATGCTTTATTTTGCGTTGTCAAATAGACAAATTCAAACAGTTAAAGCAATGGAGAAAGAATATCCCTCCATCAAAGTCATTACTTTGAAGAGAAGCATTCTCGTCACATTTTTAAAAATTTGGTCTCTGGCCAGTGACAACGGATTCAAAATGGCGGCTAACTTATCACATATTTCTATTAAATGATTAAGGTCCATGTTCACCGAGAAGATAACAGTCTGATTATCTAAAAACAGCTGTCAATTTGACATATTATTACCATACAAAAATGTGTTTTAAACAGCTGATTTAGATAATCAGACTGTCATCTTTTTGGTGAACATGGACCTAAATATTTAAAACTAATCGGACTGATAATGACAAACTAGAAGTGGTAAGTTCGACGTGAAAATATATGTTTAACTTAACTCATAATTCTTTAACTTATTCACAAATTTAGACGGAACCTTGTGATTAAATCCTCGTCTTGACCACAAAAGGAACTTTCTTGACGGAAGGAATGACCCAATTCCTTAGGGTCCATCTGTTGACCACAGTCCACATATCAAATAATACACATTTTACTATATTATTAGTAGATATTGTTAAATAAATACAAGGTTTTTATAGTTAATTTATGCAGGACAAAGAATGGAAAAAGGAAGTAAAATTAATGGGAACGTTACTTAGTCGTAATAAGTATTTTTTAAAGTTCGATTTTGAGTTGTGGTCAAATGCAATTCTTCAAGCGGATTTTGAAAGTTGACCAAAATTATATGTTTGAATTTGACTTACAAACAACAATTCCCAATATTTATTTTCTTTCCGTATTCTTAAAAGGCATACCGAGTTTCTTCCGTGCCTCGGAACACAGATATTATAATACTTCGGAATGAACGTAAATCCGTTGTTCCCGGCTGTCATTTGTAGATCTTTGAAAGTCGTTACAGGTAGACAGTGGCACAAAAGTCTGACAACCAGTCTTCCCGAAGGTATCGTATGTTACCCTGTGCTTACTGGGTTATCGAAGTAAGATAGGCCCCATGTAAAATACTAGTATTCAGCTGGATCCTGTTACTGACTGGAAGCCAACCCCAACATATATATACAGTGAAACTTGGTTAAGTGGGACCTATAAGTGAGAAACCTCCATAGCTGGAACTCATTCTGAGGTCCCGACATTTATGCCTGGATATCTGAGACACTGGGTAAGTAGAATACCCCTAGTGAAACCCATTTGCAGGTCCCTTGAGTGTCCCAAGTTATCCAGATTTCACTGTAGTAGGGACCAGGCTAGGCAAATGAGGAGAAAGCATACATCCTACGCGCTGTGTCCAGGAGTGATAAAGCGTTCTGTATCAAAGCCATGTATGGTGATGGTCGAGATTGTTTGCATACAAACAACCTCAAGTGAAGACGCTAAATTTTTAGGGTGCATTCAAGAGCGAACAACCTCCGGCCGTCAATATTACTGTATTCGTGCCAACAAAGGAGAAAATTAACTTGTTTGTTTTTGGAGACGGAACAGACGAAGAAAATCGTAATCCAATACTCTTGTTACTACATAGTAACAAATCGTTCTGTGTAGAGACATACGCCCGTTTGTTTGGTAGCATTCGTGTGTCAAAATCGAAAATGTTTTTGGGATCAAAATGTTTCCATGAGAATAACCAATCTGCTGTTAGAGCTTTTGGCCCTGCTCTGGGAAAACAAGCCAGATGTAGAGAGATTCATCACAAAGTTCTCGTTTGCGAGATATGAACATACATCATGCGATGCTCTATCTCATTAGTGCGTCTATGACAAGCTTTAGGTACACCAGTGGCAACGTTATTATGACGCACATAATAACTTAATTAAATTGGCGCCATTAAATGACATAAAATATCCCCAAATTAAAAGCAATTTAAACACATCAACATCAACACCAGGTGTTGGCTATATTACAAAATTCGTGCCACCAAGAGAAAAAAATAGATTTTTTGCTCTGCTTTTGAAGGCTTTTGCCCTGCAGTGGGAAAACACAGGCCATATCGACGCCTCCAAGCAATAACCCGGTAATCGAAAAATCAAAATTTTACAGGAGAAAAGATTTACTGATTTCGTCAAATATCTTTTCAACGAGTGGGACTATTGAAGTCATTGATGTATTAAATGAAAGCTATTTTTTTGCGAAGTCTACCTGTGCCATTGATATGAAAATCCTTTTATTCAAAACCTAGTAATTTATGAAAATAAATAATACCTGAAATTTTATACATACAATATTACAGTAATACTGGGTTATTGCAGTAAATTTATGAAATAAAATATTTCATAACATTACATTATGGGCTTCTAGGGCGTTATTTTTTATTTTATGGCTGATACATAACTTGTTTGTACGGAGTTATTGTGGTAATGTCAAATAATTAAAAAAAAGGTAATAATACATAACATTATTATTAAGAGGAAAATTATAAAAACAGTGTTATTGTTACCACTCGATACCATTTTTAAATTTAAATGTAATATTTGAAGGTAATAAACGAAAAATACAATAATTTCGATTATAAGTAATTTTATAATTTATTATAATCACAGAAAGTACTTTAACACTTTAGTTCGACGCGAACATTCATTAATTAAAATAATCCAATGAAAATCAAATCCTGTAATCAACTTTGAGCTACATAAACTCTTCAATTTAGTTCTTCTTCAGAAATATTTTCGTTTCCCGCTTCAGAACAGGACAAGGATTGATAAAAAGAATGGTAACTCTGAGGAATAGCTCCACTTCTACATAAACTCAAAAGGTCTGTATGCAAAGCCTGGCTTATAATTGGTATACGTTGGTGGTATGCGCGTTGCAACTGCACATTATCCATATATACAGCTGCTTCTTGAGTACTCGCACGCTTTTGTCCTCTTCGTCTAGCTGAGGTAGAGGGAGTGTTGTTTAGATCAAGCTCTGAATAAGTGTCTTCAAAATTATATTTGAAAAAACAACTTATTTGCTTGTGAATCGACCACGCTTACCTCTATGACATCAGCCCAGCGGATCACATTTCCGTCTTTATCGCACCGCCAATACTTGTCTTCTACGAGTGGTTTTAAATCGTAAACTTCGGACTGCTCTAATTCCTTGATTCGTACCTATATTTTTCGCCAGTAATCTTTGAATTTAAAATAATCTTATAAAGGACATTGCTCAGCGCCCATACATTGTTCGCCCTGGAATCAAGAGCATCGGAAAATTATGTGTTGTGTTGTTGATCATTGGTTAACTCCTGTAAGATCTTATTTTTGTAGCGGACTAGCTTCAGAACAGATATATTTAAGAAAAACTATCAGATTTTGAGGTTATAATCTAACCATAACCACGACTACTACGTTTAGTTTTTCATAGCTCAGAGTGATTTTTCAGAAACAAAAACAACAGCCGTGTGTGTAAATGCAACTTTTAATTCTAAAATCTATTTAACATTACGTTTTGTATGTGTTAAAATAGAATCAGCGCGAAAGTATTTAACGTGAAAACATCCGCCATCTTTGTCAAACGTCATGTCGTTGTCGCATCGAAAAAGATTAGGGATGCCCAATCGATTGTAATAATCAATCGATTGAATTTTAACTGACTTGCGAATGAATGTTTCATTTTTTATAATCTGAATTCTGATTCTGATTCATAAAGTATACTTATTAGGTTTTTTAAATGAAAGTATTCAGGAAATAATAATAAATGGAATAGTGATTATATGTTTTTATTGTAGCTTCTATTTGCACTTTGTTAGAAATAATAATGTTTATTTATTTCGAATAAAGTGCAAATGGAAGCTACAATATAAACATACAATCACTATTATTCCATTTATTATTATTTCCTGAATACTTTCATTTAAAAAACCTAATAAGTATACTTTATGAATCAGAATCAGAATTCAGATTATAAAAAATGAAACATTCATTCGCAAGTCAGTTAAAATTCAATCGATTGATTATTACAATCGATTGGGCATCCCTAATCTTTTTCGATACGACAACGACATGACGTTTGACAAAGATGGCGGATGTTTTCACGTTAAATACTTTATAATGTTCATTTCAACAAAAAGCTAGTCCGTGCTACAAAAGTATTTGCAAAAAATATGATACAACAGGCAATGAATTATCGTGCATGTCCGATCCTTCAGTTGCACAGGGCGATTCTGGACATTGTCCTTTGGTCAGGGGTACATAAAACTTTATTTTTTAATTTTTTTTCTATGCATGCATGCATGGAATCTCCCTCGTTTTGACTGTGTCCAGTTTCAAAAAAACGATGGGTTATGGTTATGTCAAAAAGTTTGGAGGCATAT
Organism: Xestia ashworthii; assembly: GCA_950022955.1. Classification (NCBI taxonomy): domain Eukaryota; kingdom Metazoa; phylum Arthropoda; class Insecta; order Lepidoptera; family Noctuidae; genus Xestia; species Xestia ashworthii. Next base: position 3,200,401 of record OX465575.1, read on the forward strand.
AAATAAAGGGCGAAAATGTAACGATTTTTGTTCTGCCCATAACATCCATCCGAATATAATGAAAACTTTGTTATACCTTTCTCAAGTTCAGTTTTAAAAAAAAGATAACAAAGCACTTCCTATTTCTGAACTGCCTCTTTTAGCGATTTGGTGATGCCATACATAACAATATCCTATTTTTCTTACTGCATCAAACAGTATAATTGTAGCATGGATATTTTCTTTTATAATAAAATACGCCTACTTCAGATTTAGGCACACTCAACACTTTTTGCAAATCAAATATTGCTACCTGTCATATTACCTTTATCAGCTGTCTCTATTTCTTCTTTCTTTAATGATCTTACTTTTTCTTTTCTCTGTAAATGGAGTCTTTGTTTTTCTTCAAGGGTGTTTTTCATAGAGTCGTCTGATTGTTCATAAATGGAGCATGAAAGGCACTGGTCTTTTTTGGGTTTGAAAAAGGAGTAGTTATATATATAAAACTGTTTCGTATTGTCTTATCTTGAAGTCCTTCATTTGGTTTCAGAACTTTTTCTATTGCTGTATAAACAACATATTCTCCGATTTGTAGTGTTCAAAAAAATATTTTTACATAAGTACAGGATTTTTTTCATTATTTGAATCATGGAAAAAAAATAATTCAAAGTTTGTGTGCGGTTGTTTTTACGGTCTAACGTCATTCGTTTAATAGTCTGTGCTTGAACACATCCACTGATATACAACCATTGATGTTCGCGATCAGCCAGACTATAATATTTGTCAAATATAGCTTGTCTTTCTGACTGACTGAATATTTGGCTACAACCCTTTTTACACGCACATGGGGAGCCTACAGTTTTTTCAGGATAGATTTTTTTGGAATTGCACCCTTCGTAGGCTTTGCCGGAATTTTTGAGGATTTTATTTTTCTTACTACGCCACTCTGTTCTTATCTGCTTGCGTTTCCTAGTCAGTTTTTTTCGCTTTCTACGGCCACCATATGCGAGCAATCGCTTAAAGTTCTTCCGCAAAATAAAAATATTTCAACATAAACCCCATAAACACGTTTACCAAAAATTTCATGAAAATGATTTACGCCAATAACCCGGTAATCGCAACTTACTAAAATAAAAAAATAAATCGTTTTTTCGTACAGACCCATAACAGGTTTTTTGCCGAAATATTATTGTGTCTAAATTCCCAACAATAAACACGTGTGTCATGATTTCTTTGTAAATATCAATAGGAAAAATCTGAAAAAAATTGAGAAGGTGTATTCCAGTCCATAGATGCCGAATTTGACATAACAGCATAAACCCCGTAATAGTACATTACCGAGTTCTTGTTTGGGGGCATCGATATACCTAATTACAATCACAAAGTTCTCGTTTGCGACTATGATGTATATCAAAATGCACCATGCGATGTTCTGTCTAACTACCTATCAACATTAGTGCGTCTATGTCAAAGTATAAAAAAAGACTATGTCAAGCTTAATACCAGCGTTAATATGACCCAAATAATTTATTAAATTGGAGCCATTAAATGACATAAAATATCGCCAAATTAATCGCACGTATCGTTGCGGTGTTTTAAAGGCAATTTAAACATATCAACACCAGGTGTTTTGGTTCCGTTCCAAGACGCAATTATGTGGTAATAAGAAGGAAGATTTATGTCATACAATAACACTTGAGATGTAACGTTTCCCTTGAAATTATGACCAGAAATATTTTAAGAAGCTTTGATTTTATAAGTAATTTGCCTAGCTAGATAATTAGAACACCCAATTACATAGGTTTGCTAGGACTAAAATAAAGATTAAACTCGTTGTTCATTATCCTAAATTTATTTTCATAATAATTCGATTGACGGCTCGAAAACACTAATTTTGATTCATTCATCAAATAATTGTTTTAAAATAAAATGAGTAGCGACATCTAGTATTGAATAGCGGGACGATTTTTTGAAGTGCTAGTAGTGTCATCTTGTGTTCAGTAGCAACTACTTCACGAGGACTAGCACTAATTTCAGGTTGTTCTCTGGAGTTGAAAGTAGATGGCGCTGATATATATTTCAGCAAAAACGCTGAGAAATACAACGCCATCTGTTGTGCATCATCTTCCTACCTGTTTCTTGGAGTCGGCGAAAGTAGTTGTTCCGCCATCTATTATTCAACCAGTGTCCCGCAAACATTTTGTGTTCAAGATACATCTAGAAAATCGGTAAATTTTGGAGTCACCTACACCTTAATTGAAAATCAAAATTAACATAATTTTAATCAATATTTGTAAAAGTTATGAGGGTGTGTATAGTAGTTTTTTTTCTTCAGTTAGTTACTGACCACGGTACACCAGATGTCCATTTCAACCACGCGGACAACTCATAATATTTGATGAAACTTTGCCAGGAATTAGTCGTAATTTGTTACTTTACACACCTCTTTTCTTGAATTTGTCCCAAAAAAAACCAAGACGCTATGACAAAGAATAGTTGGCCGCTAGAACCGCCACTTGCCGTAGTCACCGCCCGTGATTACACAGAAACTATATAATGCAGACAGACGAATGATACATCAAAAGAAAGGTCTTACTTTGTTTAATTTGTCCCAAAAATAAAAAACGTCAAAACGTAAATAAACAAAAAGTTATGCAATGTTTAGTTTTCAGGTTATGAGTAGGTAGGTATATCACCATAAGTATCAAATTAATAGAGGCTAATGTGTATAGACAATTAGATTTTAATTTGTTACAGCGAAAAAACACAAAAAAATACTAGAAAGTAGGTTCAATAATATGTTAGAGTCGATTTTAGTTGGCCGCTCGGACGGCAATATGCCTAAAATACAATGGCGTTTATCTCGTTATTAAAAGTAGGTTTAAGCTTAATTAGAGTACTAATCGACGGGTAACGTAACCTAGTTTGCATAAATATGGCGAATATAACTGCAGCATTCATATTTTAGAAGATATATACAAAAACACAGTAGTATGAAATCGTATGAGAGTAGGGTGACCATGAATTTTCACATTTTCGGAATTTTCGATATATAGTATTCACATCTTATTTTTTTAGGGCGAGTGAACCCTACTCTACTTGTAAGTAGAGTAGGGTGACCATTATTACATTAGTACAAAGGCATGTTGTTAATGTTGTATTCTGAACGAATATGCGGTTCGTTTTGCGGTCATATTGATGTCTATTGTTCTTAATCTTTAAAGTACCCATTTACTGATAAAAATTTCGTTTCATTGACTTTCCGCAGGTGTTTTATGATGGGAACGATTCCAAAAAAAGAATCTCTTTTGTTTCCAAACTATTGTTAAAAATATTTGTCGCAAGGGGTTTAAAAAGCGATTATTTTTTGTTGAGAATAATATCATTACTGTACTGAATTTTGAAGTGTATGCTTGTACGTATTTAATTCCCGTGATTTTCACACTACTAACTTACTGAGACAATTATCATTAAATCCAGAAGTGTCTAAAAGTGCTTAGCTATCAGTTGTGCCCACTTATATGTTGGATTTGTTAATGTAGAACTCACCACCAAAAGTGTATTGCAGAGGGATCCAAATCGACTGCGGTAAGTTTAATTTTACAATTGACTGTGAATGACTTGAATAAAGTAATAAACTGTTTGTAGTATGATTACATTAGTACAAAGGCATCTTGTTAATGTTGTATTCTGAACGAATATGCGGTTCGTTTTGCGGACATATTGATGTCTATTGTACTTAATTCTTTAACGTAGGTACTTATTTACTGATAAAAATTTCGTTTCATTGACTTTCCGCAGGTGTTTTATGATGGGAACGATTCCAGAAAAATAATCTCTTTTGTTTCCAAACTATTGTTAAAAATATTTGTCGCAAGGGGTTTAAAAAGCGATTATTTTTTGTTGCAAATAATATCATTCCTGTGCTGAATTTTGAAGTGTATGCTCGTACGTATTTAATTCCCGTGATTTTCATACTACTAAGTTACTGAGACAATTATCATTCCAAATCCAGAAGTGTCTAAAAGTGCTTAGTTATCAGTTGTGCCCACTTATATGTTGGAACTCACCACCAAAAAGTGTATTGCAGAGGGATCCAAATCGACTGCGGTAAGTTTATTTTTTACAATTTTATGATGACTTGAATAAAGTAATAAACTGTACTTAGTACGTACTTATAATTATTAAGTATCTATAAAAAGACATGAAATTCGTCTCACTTCACTTCAAGTGTGGTCATCTCTTAAAAATATTCTTAGCTTAATAACTTACCTACATTAGCTTTTAATTTATCTGTAAAATATAATTGCGTCGTAACCACACTTCTTTCATTATATAAAGTAACGTTCTATCTGCATTGCCATTTTTGCCAGTGTTCCTACATAATTTCATAAATAAGTAATAACGATCAGTCTTGATAAAAATTACCAAAAACTATGTTGAAAAATGACAGATCATAAAGGCCAGTCAAAATCCGTCCAAAAAATCGCTAAATTCGCAATGCATGACGTATCTCTGATTTTTTAGTATATTGTTTGGATCCATTAGGGCTATCTATACCCAAGTTTGCAACTCTTTAAAAAGTTGTGTAAATTTTTTACAGCCTAAATAACGCTAGATTTTTGGTCATTTTTCAAATTCAGCTCTATATGTTCTAATCCACGCATTTCTCGAGGAAAGATCATCTGACATGTTTTTACCCGACTGCGCGACGCAAAGGAGGGTAATTAACCGTATTAAATTTGTGACAAATTAAGTCTAACCGCAGCTCTGTAGGTCTATTGGTTACCGAGTTACGGCACCTTTAAAATATACACCGGTCAAAATCGAGAAATGAATGAAAAAGACATGATGTACATCTGATTTCTTAGTATATTGTTTGGACCCGTTATGGCTATGTATACCCAAGTTTGCAACTCTCAAAAAGTTTTCGAAATTTTTTTACACTTTATTTCAGATTCTGCTCTATATTTCCTAATCTATACATTTTATTTATCTTGTTGACTTTTATTACTTGATTTGTTTGCCTTTGTGTTGATTATGAATAAAGAAATTTTAATCGATTTGTGACTTTTACTTTTATAAATTATGCACTCTCCCTAAAAAAATAAGATGTGAATACTATATATCGAAAATTCCGAAAATGTGAAAATTCATGGTCACCCTACTCTCATACGATTTCATACTACTGTGTTTTTGTAAATATCTTCTAAAATATGAATGCTGCAGTTATATTCGCCATATTTATGCAAACTAGGTTACGTTACCCGTCGATTAGTACTCTAATTAAGCTTAAACCTACTTTTAATAACGAGATAAACGCCATTGTATTTTAGGCATATTGCCGTCCGAGCGGCCAACTAAAATCGACTCTAACATATTATTGAACCTACTTTCTAGTATTTTTTTGTGTTTTTTCGCTGTAACAAATTAAAATCTAATTGTCTATACACATTAGCCTCTATTCATTTGATACTTATGGTGATATACCTACCTACTCATAACCTGAAAACTAAACATTGCATAACTTTTTGTTTATTTACGTTTTGACGTTTTTTATTTTTGGGACAAATTAAACAAAGTAAGACCTTTCTTTTGATGTATCATTCGTCTATCTGCATTATATAGTTTCTGTGTAATCACGGGCGGTGACTACGGCAAGTGGCGGTTCTAGCGGCCAACTATTCTTTGTCATAGCGTCTTGGTTTTTTTTGGAACAAATTCAAGAAAAGTGGTGTGTAAAGTAACAAATTACGACTAATTCCTGGCAAAGTTTCATCAAATATTATGAGTTGTCCGCGTGGTTGAAATGGACATTACACCAGTGTGCCGCGGCACACACTGCGGAACGCTTATTGTAGTGTAAAAATAATACGAACTTGTTTCAGGTAACGGAACTAGCGCTTGCTCTGGTTTATAAGAATTTTACAAAGCGTAGAGAAAATTCTTAACAGAATTGAATACTTGCTTCTCATTTTCAATAGATGGCGTTGACATAAAAGTTGAACAGTCTCATCTACAGTTGAAAGGGTTAATATTTGAAGTCTTTCTCTGTTAAAATATTAACCCTTTTGATTAATAAATGAGATGTTGTGTCAGTAGCAACTAAAGTCCTGTCTAGTCCAGCAATTGTGTACCGCAGTTGCAACCTGCAGTTGTGTATGTTATGACTTTACTAAGAGAGCATTTCTGAAGTTATCAGGCTTTTCGAACACGAGGGCAGTGAGTGTACTAACTAAATTGTGGAACAATTTCTTTTGATTTTTCTCACTTTTTTGTTTGGGGGAGTACCCTAGGAGGACTATCCCATGGTACAATTATATAATGGACTATCCTTAGTTTTCAAACTCGAGGACCGTATGCTTATTTGGAAGAGAGATTAAAGCCTCAATTTTTTTGACATAGACCTCCCCAAGTGTCGCCACATTGACCGGTCCCATACGACTCGCATCCAACTGATTCCCGCACCAAGTTTCTATGCTCAAATAAATTCTCTTGCCTCTAAGCGTTTCAAAATAAAACAATCAAACATGTAACATAAAATATATATTTCTTATTGGCTAAATACATAATTATATGATAATAAGCTAATTTAAGTCTAAATCGCCACGAGGGCGCCATGCGAACCGTAAAATCAAGATTTACACAAATTCCATGCAGTGTTTAAAAGGAATGATATAAAATACTTAATTTTTTATTTAATAATAACAATAATCAATGCATCTAATAATTATAACGATTAGTTAATAAGCTTTTTTATCTACTTACATACAATTATTTATAAAATTTTAAAATAGTTTTTATTATTTTATATCTACTAATTTTCTTTCAAGGGTGCTGATTTTCACATTATAAAAGAGAGCGATTTTCCTAAAAAATTTAGGAATGCATAAGGTGTCCTAACAAAATTTGGTGGCTGACAAATTTCAGTAGTATTTTCTTTATAACACTATTGGCAGAATAAAGTATGTATCTAAAATCAATAGAGCTATGACATGATAAAATGCTACATAATTTTAGCACAATCGGGGGCAAGCCGTCAACCAGTCTTAACAAGAGGTATCGTATTACCCAGTACTAACTGGGTTGTGGAGGTCAGATAGGCAGTCGCTCCATGTAAAATACTGGTATGCAGCTGCTTCCGGTTAGACTGGAAGCCGACCCCAACAAAGTTGGAAAAAGACGAAAAGCTCTTCTGAATCTCACCTTAATGCAAATTTGACAGAAACTTGAAGTTTGTCCACAAACAACACCAAATTCTTACAAATGATATAAAATAGGGACTGACTGCAAAATATTATTCTGTTTAGTCCGTCAGTTAAATTATCGGAAAATATTGGATAAGTACATGTTTTTTGTTTTAACAAATTAAAAATTTACAAAGATAAAACGCATCAAAGATGAGTGGGCTTGTGAAGTCACTTTCCGGTAAAAAATGTACTCAAATGTGACGTCACACGAGTTTTCGAAGACGCACTGTATCGTCTTAATTTTTCGTTTACGTGAAAAAAAAAAAAACGTGTCCAATATTTTTTGGAAATCCATCTGATGGACCAACTAGATTTTTTCGTCATCCACCAGTCCTCATCAGATCTGCACTAAAAAAATTAATAAGTACCATTACTTCCGACTGCTCTTCTTTTTCTTCTTTCTCTTGCGAACTTCACTATAGTCATACTCCACTGTAGTCCCACTCAAATCCTGATAACCATCCGACTTATGACTTTCATAATTAGGAAAATTCACTCCTTCCGTCTGCTGATAATTCTCCGAGAAAGTTTCCGAGAACTTGGTGCTAAGGGTTTCGGAGCCAAAAAATTTTGTGGTATAAGTTTCTGCGGGTCGTTGAAGATTTTGGTACTTTTCATTATGCGGGTAGATCGTGTTTAATATGTTGGTTGCTATGGCGACCGGTGTGGCGGGGTAGGCCCCCTGCTGTATCGGTCAGAACTTCAGGTCCTGGAAAATGAAATTCAATATTTTAGTTAATATGCCTGACGACAGTACCTAAATTGCAAATCTATTCAGTCCGTCGGTTAGAGTATTGGAAAATAATGGACACATATTTTTTGTTTTTGTAAATCAATCAATATTGGCAAAGATAAAACGCATCAAAACTCGGGAGTGGGGGCTCGTAACGCCAGAATTCGCTAAAAATTATACCAAGGCGTGACTTATTGAGAATTTTAAAAGCGTCGTATCTTCGTCAATGTTGGTTTATGTAACAAAAAAAAAATGTAATATTTGTTGATAATCTTACTGACGGACTAATTAGATTTTTGTTGTTGTCTACCCTATAAGTTATTCTGCCGCATGTACAATAAGCTGTGGGCTAAAATAACCACTTTCTGGAGCCCTGACACAGCCAGAAGGCGTCGCGACAGACCTCGTAGACGATGGATGAATCGACCAATTCGTTCAGCCAGGCTTCAGACTCGCTAAAGTAGACTCGTCTTTCATGGGGTACTGTTTGAAATGCTATAATAAAATTCCACAAAGCATTCTTGAACTAAATGAAACCAAATTTAAAAAATGCATTAAACGCACTCTGTGTAAGCAAGCATATTACAAATTGGACGATTATATCGCTGATAAAAATGCTTGGCTCAATGCCGGTCCTGCTCCACAAGGACAGGGGCGCATAATTGGATAGCACTAATTGTATTGTTGGAGCTGCTGAAGATTGTACAACTATCTTTGCATTGTATAAATTCAATATCTTTAGTTTTATATAACCTCATATCCCATATTGTGTAAGTGTTATGTACTAGAATTCGCTGGAAACCTACGTTTTTATTTTTTGACTTGAATATGCCCTGGCGGTTAAGAGTATGTCATGCTCACTCAAATATTGTCCCGCTGATGGTGGCGCGTGTGTCGAGTCATTTAATTCCCTTCAAAATGGTTGAGTTGAATGGTGCTGCTACATGCGTCATGTTCGTGAACGGGCGCTGTCGGTGGGGACTGGTCAGCTCTTGGTTGCCACGGCTTATTTTGTTTTTGAATTAATTATTTTTATTTTTGAATTGTTTTTGTTTGTTTTTACTATGGACACTTTTATCGTGCACATCTTGCTACATTGTTCTCACATAATGCACCATCTCAACATGAATGATGTAACCAGGATTTTGTAACAACTTTATGATTTAAAAGAGTGTCCATGGAGTTTCTTGCCCGTTCTTCTCCATAGAGATCTACGCTAGGGAATGGGCAACTACAGTACTTTTTTTTAGATAGATAGATAGATAATTATGATTTTTATGTCTTGTGACTGGGACTGTAGCTACATTTAATTTTCATCTTTGTTTCGACAATTCAAAAGCGACTGTAACTGGCCTACTTGAAATAAATGCTTTGATTTTGATTTTGATGGCGGGACGAGCTGGACAGAATCAACAACCAGTGGTCAACTAGAGGTCATGGGGAGAGCCCTTTGCCCAGTAGTGGTATGACGCAAACTAAAAGTAACAGTATTTATGCGATATAAGAATACGGCATTTTTCTAGTCTAATGTAAAAGGAGGTTTACATCCGTCTCCTTAAATAAAGGTGTAAAACACCTCTTCACGAAGCCGAAAGGCACTTGCACACATTGCGATCATTTTTTTGTTCTACACCATACCTGGGAACCTTCTAGTTACGGAGATATGGGGGGTCAAAGTTACAACTTTTTGATAAGTGCTTTTTTTAAACAAGTTTTTTTTCTAAGATTTTGACTTTTAACACCTCCACGACCCCCGTACTATTCGACCCATCCATCAGCACAATGTTTTAACTGCGTTACATTTAGTTTTACTAAAAAACATGATTTATGACCTCAAAAAAAAAGTTGTTTCCCAGCAAAAATTATTTTGCGTAAAGTTACTTAGTTTGATGTACAGAATGCTTGGTTAACGGCTTTGTGATGAGGTGGTTTACACCCTGTATGTCAAATTTATTACTTGAGTAAGTCATTACCTAAGATGCAATTTTTATTCTGTAGTTAAGTAACTTCTCCAGGTTAGAACTGTCAAAAAGTTAGAATTCTTAGCTTTGCTTTCTATGACAACTTTCTTGTCTATTTCATACACGTGGTTGCATACGTTATTACCTACACTTGATTCAAGATACAAATGTAATACCAACTAAACTAACAAGCTCAGGCATTTAGTAAGAAACGACACATATTTAGAACACTAGCTTCTGCCCGCGACTTCGTTTGCGTGAATTTCCCGCTTGCAACATTTCTTATTGCTGCTCCGCTCCTGTTGGTCATAGCGTGATGTTATATAGCCTACAGCCTTCCTCGATAAATGGACTACCCAACGCAAAAATAATTTTTCAATTCGAGCCGGTAGTTCCTGAGATTAGCGCGTTCAACCAAACAAACAAACTCTTCTGCTTTATAATATTATAAGTAAATAAGTAATAAGTATAGAAGTATAGATAATTGGTTACATAATTATACAATCTTCCAGTTCTAGGCCAGAAATATAAAAGTTAATTTGTTATCTATAAGTAGTTATTAACCTAATTAGTAAATATTGTTGCTTCTATTTCTATCCTACATTTATTGTCAAGTTGATATTATAGTTAATATTATAATTATATATTAATAACATACGTTTGTAAATACCTAACAACCTACTAAGTCTCTAAGTAAATGTTAGTTATTGTTAACATAGTTTTCACCAGTCAACAGTAGTTTTGACTAGTTTTCACCAGTTAAAAGTAGTTTTAGTTTTGATGTGACATATACAATGTTCTAAATTTAAAAACAATTTTCTTGAGAAATAAGCATTGAAGCTTTTTCAAAAAACATGAAATTTTAATCATAACAGTAGAAGAAAAAAAAATACATTTAAAAAGATGTTAAATGTTTACTTAATGGTGTTTGAGAATTTACATAATAGGTAATGCCTATAAATAAACTGTAATAAATTCTACCATATCTAACACAGTAATTCCAAATGTTTACATATCAATAAATCTAAGACGACATATCTAGATTCTTGAGCAAACATGGGCTAAATGTTATCTATAGTTAATTTGTAGTTTATATAATCTAATCAGTAAGGCTAGTGAAGTTGAGTGCGTTACACGGAATTTCGTTTTGGGGCATTTCTTTGTAAATTTTGGTGATATTACTTTTATTTATTTTTTGTTTGGTTGTCAGGTAGGTTTCTAAAAGTCGTTACAGGTAGTCAGTGGCCCAAAAAGTCTGAAAACCAGTCTTACCAAGTGGTATCGTATTACCCAGTACTAACTGGGTTTTGGAGGTCAGATAGGCAGTCGCGCCATGTAAAATACTGGTATTCAGCTGCATCGGTTAAACTGGAAGCCGACCTCAACATAGTTGGGAAAAGGCTGGACAGATGACGTTTGGTTGTCAGGTCGAGCAGTGGCATTCGGTATTTCGATTAGGAATTTCTCAATAGCAGCCAAGCTACGGTGTCTGGATTTGTGGCCGGTTGATATCATTTGTGGCCGGTTGATAGCATTTGTGGCCGGTTGATATCATTTGTGGCCGGTTGATAGCATTTGTGGCCGGTTGATATCATTTGTGGCCGGTTGATAGCATTTGTGGCCGGTTGATATCATTTGTGGCCGGTTGATAGCATTTGTGGCCGGTTGATAGCATTTGGCTCCCCCCTATTACATCATGGGATTAAATGAAATGTGGGTGTATTATTAGATACATGTCTGCATATCTCTTTGGGGATTTTAGGCGTGATATTGTGTAAGGACAAATGAATAATAACCGTCTGTTATTTGTTTGAGTGGAGAACTAACTTTTATTCTTTTAGTTTCCGTCTATGCCAACAGCGGTATTATTTTGTAAACTCAAACTCAAATCATTTGTTTCAATTAGACTATTACGGCACTCTTGAATGTCAAAAATACAAAAAGCAATGCTACAGTCACAGTCACAAGGCATAATAATTTGAGAAAGTACTGTAGTTGCCCATGTAAGAAGTTCCATTTCAAAATGTTCAGATTAAAATATTAGGAAGTCCGTAAACTTTTCAATTATTTCATGTGGTTCTAATTATGTTACATTATTATAAAGATAAAACCGGTCAACTGCGATTAGGACTCGCGCACTGAGGGTTCCAAATAGTTGATATTATAGTTAATTATAAATATTATTATTATTATTTTGTTATTAAACTACATAAAGGGTGTAAAAAACCTCTTAACGAAGCCGAAGGGCACTTGTTCTCCCCGTCATTGCGATCATTTTTTTGTTCTGAACCATACCAGGGAACCTTCCAGTTACGGAGATATTGAGGGTCAAAGTTCCCAATTTTTTACAAGTTTTTTTTTTAAATAAGTTTTTATTGTAAGATTTTTTCCTTTAAACATCTCCACGACCCCCTTACTATTCAATCCATCCATAAACACAATGTTTTGAGTGCGTTAAATTGAGTTCTACCACAAAAAATGCTTTTTCACCCAAAAAAAAAGTAGTTTCCCAGCAATATTAGTATAGTTACTTAGCTTGATGTACAGAATGCTTGGTTGACGGCTTCGTGATGAAGTTGTTTACATCCTGTATTCACGGTTTTCAGATCTTTTCCTTAACATGTGCTGTAAGACATTGCTTCTTATTATGCTGTTAGTTTTGATTCCCTTTTGTAATCGCAAAATATGCACCATAAAGCGCCATATCTTTTGATCGTGTTGACTAAGTAGTTGGATTTTTTAAACTGACTTTTTTTTACGACCCGAATGGCGCAGCGGTAGTGAGGCTGCCTTACGTTCTTAGGGTCCCGGGTTCGAATCCCTGTAGGAGCAAATGTTTGTGTGATGTGCATGAATATTTGTTTCTGAGACAAACAAAAAGTATCTACATAGTATATCAACTATCTGGTGTCCACGACACAACCCTCGTTGCTTAGTGTGGCTCTAGATGGCGCTGTGTGTAATGTTCAGCGATATTTATTTATTTATTTTATTTTTAATGTCTTACTTCGGAGCCTAGACTAGCGTCTGTAGTTTGGATTTTGATTAGGCGATAAAACATACTTTTTATAGTCAATTGACAAGAATGAATAAAGTGAGGAATTAGTATAGAGGAAGTTTGAAAGTTTCGCCAATAACAGAAAAGTCGAAAAGGAATCAACCGTCTTGGTATGAGCATGTGTTATGGAGGAATGAATCGCATTTGACTAAAAGAGGTAGGAGCATACATATTGATGGCTCCAGAAGTTAAGGAAGACCAAAGAAAAGATGTGTGGATGTGTGAGGAATGATATGAAAGAGAAAGGAGTAAATGATAGCGTGACAGTTGACCGCAGACCTCAAGTCACATGAGACAAGGGCTGGAAGATGAGTCAATAGGGAATATGCAAGAAATCTCCACTTTTTATCAACACTTTCGAAATCAACACTACTCAATCATTACTTAACCTTTTTTGACCGCCGCAGCATAAACGCTCGCGCGTGCCCTCCACGCCAAACCCAAATAGGCTTGTGTCCTAAAAAAATCTAATTAGTCCGTCAGTTAGATTATAAAAAAATATTTGACCCGTATTTTTTCTTTTGTTACATAAACAAAAATTGACGAAGATACGACGCTTTTAAAATTCCCAATACGTCACGCCAGCTATAGCTTTTAGTGTGTTGTGACGTCACGAGCCCCCACTCCCGAGTTTTGATGCGTTTTATCTTTGTCAGTACTCAGTGATTTACAAAAACAAAAAATACGTGTCCATTATTTTCCAATACTCTAACTGACGGACTAATTAGTTTTGCAATTTATTGATGGTTGAAACTAGCCTATTTCATCTACTATTTTGTCACATATTTGTGTCGTTTGGCGTACAGGGCACGCGCTTGCTTGTCACGTATATGTGACAATGGCGTCCAAAAGGTTAAAAATGCCTTGTAATTGCCCATAAACATATTGTAGTACACTTGTTTAGGTCTCTTTTTAATACAAAACTTATTTTACAATTTAATATTTATGTAGCGTGTTTTTGGTGGAACGAAGATTCTAATTCAAAACGCATCGTCGTCGCCTCGCCGGTAGTGAAGTCAAACGCTATGTGTGAAAGAAATATGTACTTTTATTTGAAAACTACTTTAAACTTTTACATAGATTTATTTATTTATTTATTAAAACTTTATGAACAAGTAAACACTGTACAAAGGCGGACTTAATGCCTTGGGCATTTTCTACCAGTCTACCTTAGGGTGATGCAGAGACAATACATATTTATTATTGTTTACTGCAATATTTGCTTGAATAAAACACATTAACTAAAAAAAAAATTATATCAAGGTTATAAAATAAGATGTAAACAAGGCAGGTAGAGGTAAATGACGTCAACCGCTATGACTATAATGGCCGTGACAGCCACGGACGTTTGAACTGGGGCCTAATTCTGCTATTTTTCTAAATTCGTCACTCCAACACAATTCCATTCCCATCCCATTGTCATTTTGCTTAAAGTTCGTAATCTGCTAAATTCACAATGGTCGATCATTGGTCGGTCGATGGTGTCGTAATAAAATTGTGTTATTATTATAAAACCCTTAGGCCTTTGGTCTTTCGGCCTTTGGTTTTCGAAATCTACTACTAAATACGAATATTTACCAGATTTCATGTAAGTACGAGATTACTATTCTATGAGATTTCTTTCAATGGAGTGTCAGTGGTTGTTCATTGAGAAGTCATAATGGCGGCATTTTATTAGTAGATTAACAAACTTGTCAAAACTTGACAGAACTTGACCATTATGAAATCAATGATCGACTATTCTGACACTATTGTAATAGCAGAATTGAGGCCCTGTCGTAGAAAATTGTAGTTTAATTTTTTTTGAGCTACAAGCAGTCTAGTCAGCAACTTTTATTGATTTTGATGAAGACAAAAAATACATGCATATTCCCTATTCTCGTCCACTGAAGACATGTCCTACCGATACTTATACCCACCTATAAATGTGGTATTCTATTCAGTTTGTCATCTAGGTACAGCAGGCAGATAGTCGACTATTTGGAAGGCTGCCAGCCACCAGAGTAGCGCTTCTGGTGCATTGAGAGCTACGAAAACTTTCATGATTTAACAAACCATTTATTTTTCAGATGAGTGCCGTTCAAAGAAGAATTAAGAAGAACTCCAACGAAAAACAAAAGAAAACAGCTTTTTTATGGTGCATCCATACTGCAGTTAATTTTTGTGGAGCAACGTTTCCAAGTGTTACTGAGCAACATCCAATAACAAAAACGGAATGTTGCGGTGTTAGTATAATATGTTAAGTAATGTTGCCTAACTTTTGAAAACAGTCCACATGTGGTCACAATGAGGGATTTTCGTTTTCAACTCTTCCCTAGTCGCTGGATAGATGGCGCTGATATCTGTACGTTACTACAAGGAACAGAACGTCACATAATTTCACTTGGACCAAATTTTTATATTCGGAAGCTTATGCAAACGAAAGTGTCAGTCAACGAGCGTATGTGACGCGTGTTTTTTCAAGCATTTTGGCTTTGGTACCTAGTAACGTAGTCTGATCAACGCCATCTATCGAATTAATGGAAACTATTTTTTTTTAATTCTCAAAAAGAAAACCACTCATTGGTAACATTGTTAGAGAATGTTCCTGTTACTTAGAACAAATGCTGTGCAACTCACTTGTTGCTGAAAGTTGCTCTTTGTTATATTTTGTGAAGTTGCGATATGCACGCGATGATAACATTAAACAAATATAGTAACAAGTAACCACAAAAGTTACAGATTGTTACCTTATGTTTCTGTGCCTACAAATAGTAATTGCGGTGTAGATGCACCATTAAGCTTTCACGGTTTAAAACTAAACATATACTGTCAATTACGGGATATCTTCCGTGATTATTTATTATTTTAAGCTCCCGATATTTCGACGC
The DNA here is from genome assembly GCA_950022955.1 of Xestia ashworthii. NCBI lineage: Eukaryota > Metazoa > Arthropoda > Insecta > Lepidoptera > Noctuidae > Xestia > Xestia ashworthii. The sequence continues at coordinate 3,216,252 of OX465575.1, forward strand.
TGTTGCAAGCGCCATGATCGCGGGTTGGCTGGAGAATGCGGGTGGATGGAAATTGCTAGGAGCAGACAAATCTGTCTACCCTCTTTCTTTGTCTTTTGCTACGCGCACTATTGGAACGATACAAAGTCACGGAAAAACAATCAAGGAAGATATCCCGTAAGGCGCCGTCCCCACTATGTCGTGACAACAGATAATTGTGTAGTTTTAAGTGTCGCAGTGGCTTGTGTATTTAAATGGAGGTGTTCACATATAGGACGATACGATTACTGTCGACCACGCCTTTTGCCAACTAAAAATCAACGATAAATTAATCGCCACGACATATCTGGAACAGGGCCTTAGTGACAGTATAAATTTAACAAAAGAAAAAATAAATAAGGTTGTTTATTGATTAAGGACTCTATTTAATTTTGAGTGTTACATTAAACCTTAGCCCTGGAAGAAAAGGCTGGGCAAAAATTTGAATTTTATAGCTGGATTTGTTGCGTTGGGACACTGCAAAGCTTCATTGAGTAATCTTGAACATCTTCTCAGTGTCGATAGTAGTAGTGAGCTACTAGTTTGACGCTTTCGGTTGCATCCATCAGTTCCTGCCCGGCTAGCATGGGCAGGGGATAAAATTTTATCCACCGGTTATTTCCACTGACAAGGGACAAAATTCAAACAAAAGTGGAAATAACCGGTGGATAAAATTTTTATCCCCTGCCCATGCTAGCCGGGCTGTAGTGAACAAACTAAGCTACTAGTTTGGCGCTTTCGGTTGCATCCATCAGTTCCTGTAGTGAACAAACTAAGCTACTAGTTTGGCGGTTTCGGTTGCATCCATCAGTTCCTGTAGTGAACAAACTAAGCTACTAGTTTGGCGCTTCCGGTTGCATCCATCAGTTCCTGTAGTGAACAAACTAAGCTACTAGTTTGGCGCTTTCGGTTGCATCCATCAGTTCCTGTAGTGAACAAACTAAGCTACTAGTTTGGCGCTTTCGGTTGCATCCATCAGTTCCTGTAGTGAACAAACTAAGCTACTAGTTTGGCGCTTTCGGTTGCATCCATCAGTTCCTGTAGTGAACAAACTAAGCTACTAGTTTGGCGCTTTCGGTTCCATCCATCAGTTCCTGTAGTGAACAAACTAATCTACTAGTTTGGCGCTTTCGGTTCCATCCATCAGTTCCTGTAGTGAACAAACAACAGAACACGCAGGACACGATATTAAGTGCCTCATCGTTTGTGGAACAGCACCACATTTACACTCCAGGGCAGTCATTAATGAATCTCCATCTGAGCAGGTGTTCCTTGCTGCGGCCAACATGGGTCCGGAGTCTATTTAAAGACTTCCAGGTCAGACTCAAGTCCAGGTGGGAGATTTTCAGCAGGTGGAACGAATGGGTTTGGATGCAGATCCTCGCCACAGCTTTAATCTTGACCTGGTCAGTTGGCATTTGGATTTAGACAGTTAACATTTTTGCTAAGCTAGGCATTTTGATAGAGCACGTCGGCTTTTTAGTTAGATAAACCGCATCTTCGTAAAGCTGATTAGTAACTATTTTGTTTCATGAAAAAATGCGTAATTTGATGTGTTCAATACTGTTTTAATTCTACCTATTGATACAGCGACACCGGAAAATCCTGGAACGCGTTTTTTTTTATAAACATAAAAAAGGTAACAAAATAAAAAAGTTGGGATTGTGATTTGGACATTTTGTTAATTGATGTATCGGGAGTTAACTTATTGTTAAAACAAAAATTGAACATTTTTTAGTTTTGTAAACCTGTTACAACATAGGTTAAGTGAAACCGGAAGGATTTTTTTTCAGTTGTTTTTTTGCATTCTCAAATTATACAGAATATGCAATTATTAAGAGTAACTGGAACAGGGCTGGAGCTGATAAAACCGATCATTATTCATTATTCCAGCCGAAAGACGTCCACTGCTGGACATAGGCCTCCCCCAAATATCGCCACATGTCCCGGTCGCGTGCGACTCGCGTCCAGCGGATGCAAGCGGAGCAACGCAACGTCTCCCGGCAGTCGTAAGTGGCAGTGGGCAGGGCACATTGCTCGCCGAACGAATGGCCGATGGGGCCGAAAAGTTCTGGAGTGGCGAAGACATGTGACATAGAATCTACCAACCCGCACTGGGCCAGCGTGGTATAGCCCATTCCATCTCAAAGAAATACCGTATGTCCCAGCTGTGGGAACATTATAGGCTGATTATGCTATGTTATAACGAACTCACCTTGATAGCCTGCGGAAGGTCGGGCAACTTCATATCCCTCAGCTGTTGAGGGAGGTTCATACTCTTCACTGCTGACACCGCACGAGCCGGCGCGGCTGATATTCCCGCCTGTAAGAGGGAGATAGCAGATAAATAACGTTACATCGTAAGCGTCTAAAGACGTCATCGGAGCATCAGTGGCGTCGCTAGTCATAGTAGGGCCCAGTATCAATTTTTTTGTGGTCCTTTGCCGCATTTGGTTTAAGTGCGACGAAGCCCAACTAGAGGAGAAAATTATTAATGTCAAAGAAATGAATCTATAACAATTTCTGGACCGCGATAAGTTATATTTCCATTTTATATTACATCATGAAGAATATTTGAAGTTGTGAGAAAATTTGTGATTTTTTTCCTCATCAGGGGCCTTCGTTACTCGGGGGCCCGTATCATTGATACGGCTGATACAGCGGTAGCTACGCCCCTGCAGAGCATTTGCCTGTATCGTTACGATCCAAGATACTATTTTGAGCATAACGTTACAAATAGTCGCTATATTTAACCTTTTGGACGCCATTGTCACATATACGTGACAAGCAAGCGCGTGCCCTATATAATATGGGACAAAATAGTAGAATAAATTGTGGCTTGACGTGGAGGGCACGCGCGTGCGTTTATGCTCTGGCGGTCAAAAGGTTAAAGCCGACTCCAGACGCGTGTTACGCGTAATGTAAGATAACGTGTAATGTGGACGGCACTACGAAGATTACTGTAATGCTCGTAGTGCTGTCCACACACGCAATTTGCGTTACATTTCACCACGTTTCACGATACATTACATTACGCGTCACACGTCTGGACCAGACTTTACAGGTTGCGCACTGTAATGCTCGGTTACGCAGTCACTGATATAAAGCCGGGTCCAGACGTGCGTAACGCGTAAATCGTAATGTAATTTGTCGTGTAATGTAACGCGAATTCTGTATGTGGACGGCACTACAAGCTTTACAGTAACGCTCGTAGTGCCGTACACACAGAATTACATTACATGTTACACTCGTCTGGACCCGGCTTCATGCTCGAATTTGAACAGGCGTATGCTCCCAAGGTGAGTGAGCGCGTTTAGGGTCCGTGTAAGTACAGAGTTGCATTTCACACGAGTATCGACCGCTATTTTAGCAACTTACGGAGGAGACCCGTACATAGGAAAGTAAATAGGTCAGAGAGGTCAGACAGGCAGTCGCTCCATGTAGATAATATATACTTTTATAATTTTATTTTTTTTATTTAATTCAGACAATATCCATAAACATTTATTTAGTCAAAATTTTGACTGAAGTCTACATCTTGATTAAGTTAATCATGAATTCATGACTAAATTAGTAAGTAATGATTGCAAAAGGGAATATGCAAGAAATTCAAAACTTTTTATTCCTTAAAAATGCCTTGTATTGGCCCATATAAACATGGTGGTACACTTATTTGTCTTTCTAATACAACACTTATTTAACAATTTAATTTATGTTACGTGTTTTTGGTGAAACGGAACGCAAATTCAAAACGCCTCGTCGCCGGCAGTGGCGTCAAATGTTATGTGTCAAAGCAACAGTTTTATTTCCAAATAAAAGTGTTTATTTGACACATATAACTATTGTAAGATGTTATTATAATGTTGTTATTGCAATGTCTGCTTGAATAAAGCACATACATTTAGTAAAATGATTATATTAAGGGTAAAAACTTAGATGTAAACAAGGCAGATAGATGGAAATGACGACAAATATTGTACATAATATAAACATATATCGCTGGACATTACACACAGCGCGATCTAGTGCCACACTAAGCAAGGCTTGTGTCGTGGACCCCAGATAGTTGATATACTACAATATACTTTTTGTTTGTAAATATATACATATTATACATATAAACAGACATGACGAAACGTCCATGATGTCCAAAATGTCCAAAATGTCCATGCTCATCACACAAACATTTGCTCCTACCGGGATTTGAACCCAGGACCCTAAGAACGGAAGGCAGCCTCGCTACCACTACGCCATTCGGGTCGACAGACACACACACAAACGCTGTGACATAAATGGCCGGGACAATCACGGACGTTTGAACTGTCATAGAGAATTGCAGGAGTTAAATATTGTTTTTGAATGACAAGCAGTCGTTAACTTAACTTCTTTATTGATTTAAGTCAAGAAAAAATATTTGCATATTCCCTATTGCCACAGTTGAAAAAGTAATTTGTTACAATTGCTGTCGAAGAATTTATCCTAAAAAGTTTTTACGCTTCCATCAGATACTTTTGCAACAGACCATAAAATAAAATTGTACCTACGGAATAATTTGTCTATGGAACAAGAATGCTTATTTTATCACCGCCATCAGTCTCATCACCAAACTCAAACTCATGAAGGCTCATCTGGGTAAGGATTTACCAAACGTTTTTATCACATATTTTATTTTATTTTAAATAAGCTATTACAGGTACTTACTTTTTAAAGTAGAATATTTGCTATGTAGAAACATTAAAAATCATTATTTTGTTATAAACTAATAATGATCTGGTTTTACTTACTACCATAATATCCTGTAACAAATTATCAAAGAATAGAATAATTATATTTCCATCCAAATTATTACTAAAAATAACTTTAAATACAAATAAATTCAAAGATATTTTTATTTTTAGTTGCTTCATTAAGTAACATTGACGCCACTACATCTACACTTTGTTTGTTTACTTACAAATTATGAACTTTTGCCAACTTAATTATTTATTTGATCAACCAATTATTTTTATGTTCAACTAATTAATTATATGACCAACTAATTATTTCTATAATCAACAAATTATTTCTATGATAAACTAATTATTTTCATAACCAACTAATTATTTAACTTTAACAAATATTTATCAAATCAAAAATTATTTGCTGGAATATGTGTGTAGGCAACCTCAAAAAGATGTTAACACCAACAAGTAGTCATTTGATTGTTTACATTTTTTTTTTTTACAATATTTTTATCCATTGTGTAATAATATGTTTTCTGATTACAAATTGATACAAGACATCATCATCGTGTGCCTAGCCTTTTCTCAACTGTATTGGGGTCGGCTTCCAATCTAACCGGATGCAGCCGAATACCAGGATTTTACATGGACCGACTGCCTATCTGACCAGTCAGTTAATACTGGGTAATGCAATACCCCTTGGTAAGATTGATTGTCAGACTTTCAGGCAACTGACAACTTCAACATTTGTCCATCTTTGGCAGTCGTTATAGGTAGTAGTGGCCCAAAAAGTCTGTCAACCGGTCTTACCAGGTGGTATCGTATTACAGAAGTCGCTCCATGTAAAATACTGGTATTCAGCTGCATCCGGTTAAACTGGAAGCCGACCCCAACGTAGTTGGGAAATTCTAGGCAATTGATGACAATGAAATGAATTCTTGTCGAAGTCTTCTGTCTTCTTTTTGAGGCTGCCTATACATAAGTTCATTCTTCTTTCTTATACCCCCTATAAACCTTCAAACTAACCTCAGATTTCTGCATCTTGTTCTGTTCCTGTAACCTGCTGAGTATATCCGCCATGTTGGTCTGTAGTACCATGCCGCCCATGACCAGTTCATCCAGGACTTGGTGAGCTGCATCAGCATGGAAGATCAGGTCCAACTCACAGACGTTCTCGAAGCATTTGTCTAGGGTTTCTACGAAGACCTGAGGAGTTCAAATGACAAATTAAATTATTTAATAACCGTACATACAAACCTAAAATAATAATATAAATGTCACCGTAAAATTGTCAAACACGTTAGATTGTAATCTCTCTAGCGAGATTGTAAACTCTCGAAATATTGTCAACTGAACATACTGCTTACAATATAACGCTTTATTTTTCGGTAGATTGTAATCTATCGAAGTGAAACCGTAATATTATGAAATGCATGCGACGGAAGTATCTCTGCCACTATAATCGGGACTTGTGGTGCCCCCACGTTAGGTTAGATAAGTTCCTTTAAACCCTGCAGACAGAAATAGACCGTCGACTACGCTTTTTAGGGGAATGTAAAGTGTTTTGAGGTTAAGGTATATTAATCGGTATTTCTCAGGAATGTTAAATTATCTTTTCATTAAAGTGGTACCATGAGGCAAGGGCGACCCTCCTTCCCTCCCCCTTCTGCACACCGCGCGAGTTGCCTTCCATCGCATACATTTCACAATATTACGGTTTCACTTCGATAGATTACAATCTACCGAAAAATAATGCGTAATATTGTAAGCAGTATGTTCGTTTGACATTCTTTCGAGAGTTTACAATCTCGCTAGAGAGATTACAATCTAAGGCGCGGGACAAACACGAGTGGCGTATGGCGTATGGCAGTAGCGGGTGCGCGGGAGGGCGAAGAAGTGGCGCCACTTCCTCGCCCCCCGCGCACCCGCAGCTGCGCTAGCGCCGCGCCACCGCCATACGCCACTTGTAACGCGAAATTCTCAATGGAAAAAAACAATCACACTTTCCCCGGCCCGGGAATCGAAGCTAAGACCTTATGGTCAGCAGTCTTGCTTGTGACGACTAGTCCAACGAGGCAGTTAACAACATACTACTAATTCTTTGCAGGAAATTCGCTGAATGATGAAAGCAGTCATCTGCATAGCCTTTTCCCAACTATGTTGGGGTCGGCTTCCAGTCTAATCGGATGCAGCTGAATACCAGTATTTTACATGGAGCGACAAGACATCCGCGACGTAGCCCGAAGAATTGCCAAACTTAAGTGGCAGTGGGCAGGGCACATTGCTCACAGAACGGATGGCCGATGGGGCCGAAAAGTTCTGGAGTGGCGACCGCGAACCGGAAGACGATGCGTTGGAAGACCTCCCACTAGGTGGACCGTTGACCTGGTGAAGGTTGCGGGAATCCGTTGGATGCGAGTCGCACGGGACCGGTCAATGTGGCGACACTTGGGGGAGGCCTATGTCCAGCAGTGGACGTCTTTTGGCTGAAATGATGATGATGATGACATGGAGCGACTACCTATCCGACTTCCACAACCCAGTTAATACTGGGTAATACGATACCACTTGGTAAGACTGGTTGTCAGACCACTGACTACCTGTAACGACTGCCAAAGATGGACAAATGACAGCCGGGACACAACGACTTAACGTGCTTTCCGAGGCACGGAAGAAACTCGGTATGTAAGGGTGGTCACCCATCCACAGACCAACCTAGGCAAGCACGGCTTAACCTAAAGATCGACCCGAGCGGCTGTTATTATTTAGCCACGAGCTCCACAAATGATTAAAGCAGTGCCAGAAAATAAATATGTAGCATATCTGTCGTAGCCAATTCGAATAATACGCCGTGTTACATACTGGCGCGTAGGATTGTAAAACGTCGCCGTTATGTAATGCAGCGTCGTCACGTTCAGCCGGATTGTAGCGGCGATACGTTCGAACAAGCGGCGTTCAACGTATAGCCGTATTGTAAAACGACCGAATAAAATACTGAATATTTATTTATTTAAACTTCATGTACAAGAGTGGTACATAGGCGGACTTAATGCCACAAGGCATTCTCTACCAGTCCACCATTGGGTCAAATAGACAACATTGTGATATAGTACAAGAAAAATAAAAGAAACATACCATCTTGTAAGCCTAAAATAAAACACATAACGCTCTTATTTCTGTCTGCAGGGCTTAGAGTAACCTAACGTCGGGTACCCTAAGTACCGATCTCGCTTTCTAAGCGGCGGCGTAACGACGATGCGCCCGTTTGTATTTGGGCGGCACGTTTACGCCGCTTTGATGAACGCGAAGTGCTCATTCAATGCGTCGTACTTTATTTCAGCCGAATTGTAATACGGCTGAACGTGCCAACGTCGCATTACAACGGCGACGTTTTACAATCCGGCGCGCCATTGCGTAATACGGCTTGTTCTACAACTTGGCTGCGACATATCTAGTATTTGGAGTCCACGATACAAGCCTAGTGTGGTACTAGATAGCGCTGTGTGTAATGTTCATTTATATTATACTAGCTTCTGCCAGCGGCTTCGCCCGCGTGAAGTTTGATTATTGTCCCATGGGATCTTACTACCGGAATAAAAAGTATCCTATGTTTTAATCCAGGTTATAAACTATCTGTGTGCAAAATTTCATCCAAATCCGTTCAGTAGTTTTCGCGTGAAAGCGTAACAAACAAACTTACATTCACATTTTATAATATTAGTAGGGATTACATTAAGCTCGTTATTATTATATAACTTGTATTGTATTGTACAACGGGCTGATGTCCGCAACTCCACGTCAAAGCGCGTATTTTTGCGTATGGGCTATAATCCACCACGCGGGCCCAGTGCGGGTTGGTAAATGTCACATGTCTTCGAATTTTTGGTTCTAGAACATGCCGGTTTCCTCACGATGTTTTCCTTCACCGTTTTGAGAGCAGTGGTGATGAAATAAATTACACAAAGTAATGCGCCTGTCTGGGTTCGAACCCACGACTTACTGTTCGTAAGTCGGGGCTGCCACCACTGGGCCACCGCTGCTCTCTATTATATAACTTACTCAACAACAACCAGTCTGACAACCGGTGTTACCTAAGGGTATCGTATTACCCAGTACTAACTGGGTTGTGGAGGTCAGAAAGACAGTCGCTCCATGTAAAATACTGGTATTCAGCTGCATCCGGTTAGACTGGAAGCCAACCCCAACATAGTTGGGAAAAGGCTACGCAGATGATGATGATGATTATGATGTAAGTAGTTTTAGAATAACTTAATTCTCACCTGAATCAGGTCCAGTATACCAAGTTCGCTCTCAGAAGAATCCACACAAAACACAAAGTATAACGTGGCGTAGTGCCTGTAGATCAACTTGTAGTCTGAACCACCTATTAGGCTGGAAAATAGAAAAAGTTTATGATTAGCTAAAGTACGGGTTGTGGTTTCAACACTATATAGGTATTTATCTATCAGTCCTGCTTGCTCATGAAGGTACACACATCCGAGTGAGGGTGACAGTATGAATGCGTTCAAACGGCAAAGAAATACGAACAAATAGCTGTTTATAAGTTTACTTACCATTTTGGAATCAAAAAAGGAAAAAAAAATGTACTTGAAGAAACAGATGTCTTCGAAGAAAGAATCGACAAAATGACGGATTTCTTTTATTCATCTGTCATTTTGTCGATTCTTCGTCGACAAAACCCGTTTCTACGGCGCTCATTCTACGCGGTAAGGTCAGGCAAAGTGGTATTGGGCATTAGGAATTTCTCAGTGGCAGCCACAGAGTCTAGATTTGATGGCAATAGGCTCGCCCTCTGTTATAGGGACTTAACATAACTGGCAAAATATTGGTGTATTAATGGGTACACCGATCTGATTGAATTATTATTTACTGATTGCTGTATAGACGCGACGGTCAATTCCATCAACAAAAATAATAACGATTATTATTTTTGTTGATGGAATTAATTATTGTTTTTGTCATTTTTAATTGATATTATTGATTTGATTAAATTATTTATTTGTTGCTGATGATAATTGTTAACTAATGTTTATGTTTATGTTATAAGTAACATTAGTTTAGTAGTTTGGAATTAAATAAAGCTTAATTATTCTTATTATTATATAATGGGTACACCTCGGAATTCTCATACCTTCCTCCTTCAAGAAAATTGCACACATTGTCATCCCGTTTTGAAACCAGTTGAAATGTTTCCTTTATGATCTGTTGCTGCATGTCTTCATTCTGAAACAAGAAGAGTCATAGACTTCAATAACACCGAAAGATACATAAAGTCCAGAATTACCCGCATGCATTGAAAAAATAATGAACTTTAAAGAAAAAAAAATGAATGTTTGACTTTGGTTGGACGTGAGATTTACGGCCACTACATGAGCTAAATTAGCAACTCTATTTGTGGAGGTTCAAACTTCGTTTGAAATACTGTACGAATAAAGTTTTAATCAGCTTGCACTACAAAGTGGTTGTTACGTCAGTCACTGCGGGCCGAATAATGCGAAATGAGTGGTTTCGATCGATTTACAAAAATCTATTGATTGGACTAAAAAATAAAACACTATGATGCTAATAATTATGTTGCTTGTAGAATTAATTGCCAAAAAATCAGTATGATCGCATGTATTTCTTGGTATGGTTTTTACTCGTTAAAAGAAATTTTTAGAGACAAGTTCGTGTTTTTTTTTATCGAGTAAAATTAATTATAAGTACGAGTATTATGTTTTCAAAACACTATCATACTAGCATATTATATCCTGAAGAATATCATATTTTATTATATTTATTTTCTGGTTTTGTTTATTGCAGTGAATCATATACTTTCAGGTAGGTATTATAAAACTCGCGATTAGCTCCTTTAATCACCTTAAAGGTAGATTTACTGATTTCCTTTTTTCAAAGGATATGGAGCGCAGTATCTTAGGTGTAAAATTAACGGATCGTATTCGTAACACTATACTGCGCTCCAAACCTCAAATCGTTGACGTGGCTCAAAAGGCTGCCCAACTTAAATGGGACTGGGCTGGACATGTTTGTCGCATGCCGAACGAACTGTGGGCCCGTAAGGCTCAGGAATGGTGCCCTGAAACATTGACACGGGGTCGCGGCAGACCACAAAGATGGCGGGACGAACTAGATGTCTTTTGCACAGAATCGTGTTCGTTGGAAGGAATGGAGGGAGGCCTTTGCCCAGTACTGGGACAATACAGGCTAGATATAGTACTATATCTTTTGTGTTTCCCAACTGGGATAATGGCTTGTGTAGATACTTAGTTGCTCCGCATCAGGTCAGCTGTAAAGCCAAAACATGTATGGTGGAATACTCCAACACACAGTGCGAGACCATACAGTCTCGCACTGTACACATCATTATGTGTTTTGGACGTAGAGTTGCAGACACCAGAGTGTTTTACAATAAAAGGCTATGCAGAGTGCTAAAATGATACAAATCAGGCACCTACTTTTTGACAAGCAAGAAGAAAACAGATTATTAAGTTACCAACAAAACTGTAAACTATAATGTGAAAAGTGGAATCCTACTAATATTATAAATTATGCGAAAGTTTGTGAGTATGGATCAATGGATGGATGTTTGTTACTCTTTCACACAAAAACTACTGAACGGATTTGGATGAAATTTTGCACACAGATAGTTTACAACCTAGATTAAATCATAGGACACTTAACACTTTTTATCCCGGCAGTAAGACCCATGGAACAATTATCAAACATCATGCAGGCGAAGCCGCTAGTATTTCATAGTAAAACAAATGTATGTGATTGAGTAAGGGCAATGGAGAGGGCTATGCTCGGAGTTTCCTTGCGTGATCGAATCAGAAATGAAGACATCCGCAAGAGAACCAAGGTCAAGTGGCAGTGGGCAGGGCACATTGCTCGCAGAACGGATGGCCGATGGGGCCGAAAAGTTCTGGAGTGGCGACCGCGAACCGGAACACGATGCGTTGGAAGACCTCGCACTAGGTGGACCGATGACCTGGTGAAGGTTGCGGGAATCCGCTGGATGCGAGTCGCAAGGGACCGGTCAATATGGCGACACTTGGGGGAGGCCTAAATTCAGCAATGGACGTCTTTCGGCTGAGATGATGATGATGATGATGATGTGATTGAGTTATCATAAAAACTGGTTGTTTTACATATTTAACAAAGTTTAATTTTAAACAGAACACATTACATGTATTTATTGGTTTAAATATAAAAAATGTTAATTTATGAAAAATATGTTGCTTGACCAGTTGTTTATGTAAATTAATAAAGAAACTGTGACACAGTTCCTTACGTTAATATTAACTTGGATGATTTTCAGAATAATATTTTAAAACTAGCTTATGACCGTGGCTTTGACCGCATGGAGTTCGATATTGTCCCATGGGATCATACCACTGGGATAAAAAGTATCCTAAATGTTAATCTAGGTTTCAAATCGGGTCAGTAGTTTTTGCTTGAAAGATCCATGATAACCATACGCAAAATATGTGCTTTGATGTGAAGTTGGAGACACCAGCCGGTTATGGAGAAGTTATACAAAGCGGACAGGGCGTGCACCCGGGTCGCTGTTGATAAAATGTATGGCGCTCTGGAAAGAAATTGCCGCTTTGTATAACTTCTTCCTTACAATTCATTACTCCAGTATGATACACTAGCAGCATTTCGCCAGCGACTTCGTCAGCAAAATCAATATAATTTAGAAAGATGAAGCTTTCTAAAGGTGAAGGAATTTTTAAAATCGGTTCAGTAGTTCTTGATTAAAATTGTAAAATACACACAAACAAAAAAAACTTTCTTCTTTATTAAGTACTTTAGATCAAGCAACCTCCAAATGATGTGCCACTTTGTGTCTTGTCTGTCCTAATGGTAAATTGTGGGCAGACTCAAATTAAATTGGCATTAGCAGACTATGAAGAAGATTTTGGCTGGAGATGGCAGCATTGTGGATTGCAGTAATAGTACAGCTAAAGGGCTACATGAGGAATCGTTTACCGGTTTTTGAGTGAGACGATTATTAGGTAAGTACACTTAAATGTTTGCTCACTCCTCATTCGTGCGATAAAACGAGAAAAGATAAGCAAAAAATGATTTCAAATATTACATTACATGATAAATTAGCAATCCCGATAATAAGAAAACCTGTTTCATTTGTAAAAAACTGCTGTCACCACAAACATAGGCGTTTAGAATACACATTCCTTTGTACACAAAATAGAAGAAAAAAACTTTCACTCACAAAGTATTGGTAGAATTTCGATAGCCTCGGCTTCCCATGATTATTGAATACTAATATAGCCTTAATCATCTTGCTAATTAACTACAAACTTAACTAATTACTCTATTTTCATTTATTAAATTAGTAAATCTGTTGTAATCCAATCATGAATGAAAATTATCGATTGTGTTTAGACAGTGACGTTAACAATTTCGTTCGGAAATTAAAACAAAACACGCGTCAAACAATTGTCAAAACAAACGTAGATAAAAATTGTTGGCGCGTTCCAGTATAAGCAAATGCTTTGATTCTGGTTTGCTAGAGGCGGCTTATGCTGTCTGACGCTGGTCTTCCAATGAAACTTGAGGAGGTACGTGACAGACAGAAAACAGTTTCAAATATAAATAAATGGTTACACAATAAATAGATATCAAGTAAATTAATGATATGTATAAGTACAAGTAAAATCGTACCAAAGAAAATGTGAGCAATACGTATTGCATTTTAAGTAATACTACTGGTAACAATAAATAAACAGATAAGCCAAGACAGAATAAATATTTAAGAAGAAAAAGAAGGAAAGAAGGGAGTAAAACTTAGTTTACAATAGGTTGGTACCAATTATTGAGCACTATGCTTAGAAAGCAAGAAGCAAATATCGGAACAAAACTTTCTGCCACTTTGAAGTAAACGTACAGTACACTACATTAATTTTGACTACTTATCACACCCAGAGACATGTATTCTCCTACGTGCACAAAAAAAATGAACTAGAGAGCACAGGCTGTTCGCGACCCAAAACGTTTGACACTAGCGCCGATTGGCGAATGAACTAGTTTTTTTCAACATAATTGAATGGTCTAATAGCCAAGGCACTTTGGCAGCGGATTATCCCAACAAAGTCGTCTCTGAAGTTTATGCTTAGATGGTGCCAAAAGAATCGGCACCACTCAAACAAACGAAACCTTAGATTAGAGTCTCACCCACCGCATCTTTTTGCAGCGTTGTATTGCAGTCAAATCAAATCAAATCAAATTCATTTATTTCAGGTTCATAACCCATATTACAAATAACATCACACACAAATAAATACACCATCAACACACAAATAAATACACCATCAGCACACATACAAATAAAATAAATCAATAATTCTTATTCACACATATACAAGACACTCGTAATTCAAAATAATTTAAATAATCAATTAATTACAGTAGTCTCTTACGTGCTACACTGTATGTAACTTGTCTGTCACAACAGTGCCGCACATAAGGACAGTCCACCCTGTTTGCTATCATACTCAGAACGGTATTGGAGCTGGCCCACACTCTGCGTACAAGAGACGCGCAGCGCTTTCGCATGGTCGCATGAAAGCAGTCGGTGCGTGCCCACGCGAACATACCGGAAGCGCTGCAGTAGCGAGGCAGACCCAAAACCGCTCTGAAAGCGTTGTTAAACTGAACGCGGAGGGTGCTGAAGCTCTTTTGCGTGTAATTCGCCCACAGGCTACAGGTGTACATGGACGTGCAATATGCTCGGAAAAGAGTTATTTTCACGCCATCCGAGCAACGCGCGAACCTGCGAGCCAGCATATTAGCTCTTTTAGATAAAGCCCTCCGCTCTCGTTCTAGGTCAGCATGATCCCTGAGGTCAGCCGTGACTATATGCCCTAGGTATTTAAACTGATAAACCCTATCTAAGGGCACACTATTAATACATAAAGGAGGTACATAGTCCGGGCATCTAGCACCACCGGCCTCAAAGACCATGTACTGACTCTTCTTAATATTATACACAAGTCCATGCTTAACTGTAGCAGTACTTAGCGATGTAAACGCTAACCAGCCGCGCCACAATGGGATGGGCAACTGTGGAACTAATGGCACTAGCACCGCTTGAACCAAAACATCGTCATTGGTTGAAAATCTGTCAATGTCATTTTATAATTCAAAATAGTTTGACTTCATTGGTCAGATTCGGTCTATGCGGTGGACGCGCCATCTACAATCAGCTTTAACTTGCCGACCCCATTGTGATGCTGTAACATGCATTGCTTTGACCTGAACCTAATGTGCTCTGAATTCTGATTTCAGAGCAAATTACGCTTTGACTCTAAATAAATTAGTAAACAATTTTATTCTTTCAAAAAGGTTTTAGAAAATGTAACAATCTCTTTGGACATTTTTTATGACGTACAGCTACTTTCATTTTTTGTAGACTCCGATTTAGTAGAAAATATTTAAAATATTTAGTAGCTTAACAAAACTAATTCTGGCAACACTCAAAACTCGCGAACGCGTTGTGCTGTCGGCAGTAACCCGCGAGTGTCACAATAAAAAAAATCGCAAAAACTGAATGATTATTGTGTGAAATAAACATTTATTGTTAACTTTCAAGTTCTGTATAGTGTTAAATGTTTGATGGAAGCCTCTTTGCGGGCCGCTGACGCTTCAATATCGAGATACAGGTCAGTGTAACTGAAGATGGACATGGTATATTTTGTTGTCTTTATTTGGGTGTTCTGAGGTTTCTCGCGGTGTCGTGTAGCTTATTATGATTCTCTGTATCTTTAAGACTCAACTTCGGAACGTACGTGCAGTAGAATCGGCTGGTTATGTAAAAAAATCGGTATAAATATGGTACGGTCATTTTGTAAGTCTCAAGAGTAAATTTGGAAAGTCGGCAAGTATCGGCATGTACGTAGTTATTAAAACTTCATTGTTACTGTTGCCGCTACCGTTTCGAACGCCGGTAGAAGGTTAAATCGCTGAAAAATGTGCGCTTTCATAGAAGCGTGAAGGATTTCTAAGTTGGTAGGAATTTGTGAGAATTAAAACATTTTTATCATGGAATGTTTCGGATTTTATGTGAAGATATTACGTGAACGTGCTTGAATTAATTTACGTTAATTATAGAGATAGATAAACTAGTTGTTGGTTGTGTAAATATGTAAAAAGTAAACTATATTACTAAAATTTTAGATTATAAAAAAATAGATAACCCTTTGACCTAATCAGGCCTAAATTGAAGAAGAAACAGAAATGTAGGTTATGTCAATATTTACAAATAAATTAACTACAAATAGTTGATAAAAATGATATAAGCATCTATTGCAAATATAATGTAGGTACTTATTTTGCAGTCATAATTTCCCTGCTATTTAACTTGAAGAATAAGCCCTAAACTTATCTCAAAATCATATCATGCAGTTTTGGTCAATTCTTTTAAATCAAAGCATACCTGCCCAGTGCCCACCGGCTACAAATACGCACATCATTGGCCTAATCTTTTCTCAACTAAGTTGGGGTCAGCTTCCAGTCTTACCCAATGCAGCTGAATACCAGTATTTTACATAGACAACTGCTGAAACACAAAGGAGCTCATATAACAGCCACTCGGGCCAATCTTTAGGTTAAGCCGTGCTTGCCTAGGTTGGTCTGTGGATGGGTGACCACCCTTACATACCGAGTTTCCTCCGTGCCTCGGAAAGCACATTAAGCTGTTGATCCCGGCTGTCATTTGTCCATCTTTGGCAGTTGTTACAGGTAGTCAGTGGCCCAAATGGACTGATAACCAGTCTTACCAAGGGGTATCGTATTACCCAGTATTAACTGGGTTGTGGAGGTCAGATAGGCAGTCGCTCCATGTAAAATACTGGTATTCAGCTGCATCCGGTAAGACTGGAAGCCGGCCCCAACATAGTTGGGAAAAGGCTAAGCAGATGATGATGAACTACTAAAATATAAATACTTTAAATGCAAAAATAAACATGATCTAATAGGTACTGCTCTATCCATCAACATAAACATTAATAGCCGAGTATGTTACTTTTGCAGCAATGCCACTTCAAAACAGTCAACAGTTTTATTGATTGCAACACTATGATTACTTTTATACATGTGTCTGCAATTTTTCAATTGTTTTTCTTAGTTAACAATTTTATTGACACATGATGTCAATGTACAGTCAACAAACCAAATAAGTATTAAAGAAATTGATAGAAATACATTTAAACCGTTTTAAATAGCTTGAATTATGTAAATATAATTTAATTTCATCTGAGGATATGTCATCATCATCATCATCTGCCTAGCCTTTTCCCAACTATGTTGGGGTCAGCTTCCAGTCAAAACATGTAAAAAAATCTGCAACTATATCTGATGATCATGGTTACTTATTCCTTTTGTTGACCGTACATTCCTTTTATCCGTACTAATTAAAGATGTACCGACTAATCTGAAAAGCCAACTATCTGACCATAATATAAATTTTATATACTGTTACTGTTAGCCTATGTTATCCCACCGCTAGGCAAAAGGCTCTCTCCAAGACTTCCATATTCTTCGATCCATTGTGGACCACTGGTGGTTGGTTTTGTCCAGCTCGTCCCGCCACATCCTGCGAGTTCAACCGCGTCGCCTTTTGGCTGTGTCAGGGCTCCACTATGTAGTTATTTTGGCCCACAGCTCGTCGGGCATACGGCAGGAAAAAATAAGTACATATTTAATAGTAACTTTTTATATTGTAACAGAAAAAGTAAATGAAGAACTTCTATGACCGTAGAGCCCATGCAAACAAGCAAATTTTATGATGTACTCAATGCAAATATATCCCCCCCCCCCTATGATGCCCTCTGAATACAACAAGGGGCAATGATTGGCTTGGCCAAATAGGCAGCCAACTATTCGGCTGTTTTGCAACGTTTTACCCTGATAGCATCAGAGTAAGTTTTTCAAAATGAAAATATTAGATTTCACGTAGGCCTAGATGGGCACTTATAAAACGTCGAAAAAGGTGCCGTAAGTGTCTTTAAGAAAATTGAAAACTCTGTGTAGTTACGGACGCAGCATATACTTGTATACTACTAGACTAGTTTATAATTATGTCTGCAATTTTTCAATTGTTTTTCTTAGTTTACGATGTTGTTGTCACACATGATGGTCACACTGTTAATATGTTTATTCCTTTAATAGCAAATAAACGTGACTTTTATTTGCTTTAATTTGTTTTTCCAAGATTCAATCAAGAGTTGCAGAATGATTATTTAATCTGTGACATTGTACGTTGTTTTCAAAACAATGGCATCTTAAATGACCATTTCAATAGTAAAATTCAAGTTACTTAAAATTATTTTTCGAGAATGAAGGTTTATATTACTATTCTTTGTTCATTTTTTGGTGGAGTTTTGGTTCAACATCACACCTATGATGATGAACCCACGACAGTCAGGTCTAATTACCCCTGGATCACATCACCAGTCACCACTGCTCTTTTCACTGAACTACTTGATGTTAGTTATACAGCAAATAAAATGTAGTATTAGTTTTGATAACGTAACAATAATTTTCCTGTATCCTAATCTGAGCAACTGTATTAAAACTAGAGTTATATTTTTAATTAGGTATAGCTTTTTAACACACATAGGAAAATATTGTTATTTAATTTTTAGTTAGTCACTTGTTAAATTTTTTTAACATTGACCTATTTATTTTCTGTCATGGCAACATTTTACGGTAAAGGTTTTTATAAAGACCTTTAAATATTTGTTTTGTCATGGCAACATTTAACAATAGTTTTTATACAGGCATAATCAACCATTGTTGACCTTTAATATTTTTTTTTTGTCATGGCAATATTTATATACTTACAGGCATAATCGACTCCCAGGGCTATGCCAGTAATGGTTACGTTGTGTAAGGTCAGTAACCAGCTTGTGATGCCAATGTAACGATAGTAGGTCAAACACCAGCTCATCACGCAACCACCTGCTTCTTAACCATAAGCGCATGGGTAGGTACACAGGTTGGTGCGGGGACGCAACGCTAACAGACCTCAACCGATGCGTCTTACGTCAAGCGCCCGTGTGTTAAGTTTTGTCTTAGCGTGTGTGGTGAGAGAACCGTCGCAAGTCGTGTTGTGGAATTTCGTTTATTTACACTACACACTGCTCCGATAATAAATAACGACGCATTGCGTTTCACCGTTCTACGATATTCTATCTCAACAATGGCGATCAACCAAACCTGCCAAAAACACCGAGTACGAAATAGAATTATCGGTACGGTAAAATGTTAAAAACGCAGTTGTTTGCAAGGAATCGGGACGCGTTATCGCAATAACACATCCCGTATTATCGACCGATAATAAAGCTCCTGTGGGAGGGAGAGCCTTTAATAGGCATGACGACAGTATCAAAAAATTACAAATCTATTTAGTCCGTCAGTTAAAGTATTTAAAAATAATGGACACGTATTTTTTGTTTTTGTAAATCAATGAATATTCACAAAGATAAAACGCATCGAAACTCGGGAGTGAGGGCTCGTGACGTCAGAACTAGCTAAAAATTATACCTAGGCGTGACGTATTGAGAATTTTAAAAGCGTAGGTATCTTCGTCAATTTTGATTTAGTAACTAAAGAAAAAATACGGGTCAAATATTTTTTAATAATCTACCTGACGGACTAATTTTTTTTTGTCGTCTCGTATCGTAGCGAAAAAAAAATCGAAAAATTAAAAAATCGACGTATAAATTATTTACGTAACGGTTACACTGCTAGCTCTCGTGCTAAGGCCTCGGATTTCGACGTGGCTTTTACCATTATTTAGAAAGTTTATTCCTAAAGGTTTAATAAAATACATGAATATTGTACTAAGACATAATGAAGTAATCTTCATATTTTGTCAAGTCATAAAAACCGCGTGAAGTGGACGGTTGCTAGTACATGAATAAACATGTTTGCCTATAATATAATACTTATTAGAAAGTCGTTATCAAACACCATGTATGAAGAAAGTTAATTTCACCTTAATAATGAATTACTTACTATAGTTGCTGCCAGTTGAGATCGCAAAAACGATCATTGCCCTTTCCCTAATATCTCTTCGTACGAACCAAAACAAATGAACCATGTATCGTTTTTCATTAGAAAAAATGTTGAAGATCACGATAGACGACGATTCAAAACTTGAACAGGCTTGTTTTTGGTTTTCAAAGTTAAGAACAGGGACTTAAGGCGCTTAGACGAGCTAAATTAGCAACTCTATTTGTGGTAAATGCTGTTAGAATAAAGTTCTAATCAGCTTGCACTACAAAGTGGTTGTTACGTCAGCCACTGCGGGCCAAATAGCGCGAAATGAGTGGTTTCGATCGATTTCCAAAAAGCTATTGATTGGATTAAAAAACTAAAACAGTATCATGCTAATATATTGCTTGTAGAATTATTTGCCAAAAAATCAGAATGATCGCATGCATACTAGTATGCTTTTTATTGTTTGAAATATATTTTTAAAAGTAAGTTCGTGATTTCTTTTTATCGAGCCAAATTTATTGTATTATGTTTTCAAAACAGTATCATGCTAGCATATATCCTGAAGAATATCATATATTTTTCTGGTCTTGTTTATAGCAGTGAATCATATACTTTTAGTAATTATAAAACTCGCGTTTAGCTCGTGTAATCGCCTTAAGACTTAACTACATCCTCATTTAGACAAAACTTCACACAAGCCACGTTCTCAGCCACACTAATTGACACCAGTATCAAGTTCAAGCATATAATCATACACCAATACATACCAGTATATAAATATATCATATTATATCCGATGCCAGCCCACACAAGCGCTCATCGCACGGACATAACGACCGCTGGCAATTGTTGTAACGAGCCCTCGTTACGCTAACGACAATCCGTTTTATCGTTACATGTATATTGTACAAGCGTTGTATGTCATGTAATTTTTGTGAAATAATTTTTGTATTTTATCTACGTAGCGGAGAGTAGCTCTTGGCTAAATAATAACAGCCGCTCGGGTCGATATATTAGGTTAAACCGCGCTTGTTTAGTTTGGTTAAACCGTTGATCCTGGCTGTCAATAAAACTGTAGATCCTTGTCACGTTGAGTAGAAGCCTGACAACCAGTCTTACCAAGAGGTAACTACAGTACTTTCAAAAATTCTTATATCGACACCCAATATGAATAACATTGTAACTCAGTATGACATGGTTTTCAATACAGCTATTTTAAATTTTTTGCAAAGTTTATTATTTATTTGCAGCTGCAGGCTTAAGTTGTTCTGTACTATTGTGAGTTTCATTATTTTAATTTTAATTGCTCTTTCAGATGGTTTAGAAGCCGTTTTGATAAAACCACTGCAAGTATGATTTTTGCAATGTTACAATGTACAGATTTTAAGCATTATTAAAATGAAAAGCATTGTAACTACAGTTACAATGCTTTTCAATGAAGTTATAAATACATTTGAAAGCTTTTTTGTATGAATATTATTGTATCTTATTGTACGATTACGAATTATACTGATTAAAGGAAAATCTTTGGTGAATATGATTGTAAGCATCAATTACAATGTGTATCAATGTTACATTTGGTTGAAAAGACATGGTAAGTACATGGAGGAGTTAATAAAACTCGCTTTATAATCATTATTTTAATTCACATTAGAGGCTGCCAGCACTGGCACTGGCGCTGGCGCCGTCACAGGCGCTACCTGTGCCGCTGCCTTGCCCTTCCGTTTTCGGGCCGCCTTCTTCGTCGTAGCCGGCGCCGCCGCCTGTTTGGCCGGAGCCAGCTTTACAGAGGGCGGGGGAGGCACTTCAACTCCCTGCCCTGGAGCTGCATCAGGGAGGCACTCCGGTATCACCGGGTGCCGACCGACCTCCGTCGTGTAATCGGGGACTACCTGACGGACAGGGCCGTCATCTACCCCAGTCGCTGCGGAGATTGGAACCGGCGAGAGATGTCATGCGGTGTCCCACATGGATCGGTTCTGGGACCGCCCCTGTGGAACATCGGTTACGACTGGGTGCTGCGCGCCGACCTCCCTAGTGGTGTCAGCATTGTTTGCTACGCAGACGACACCCTGGTGCTGGCACAGGGAAGGTCGCACGAGGCGGCGGCCGAAGTGATGACACGCGGGGTTGCGATAGTCGTTGAGAGGATCCAGCAACTGGGTCTCGAGATGGCATTGCACAAGTCCGAGGCCATGTGCTTTCATGGGCCTCGGAACGCGCCACCGTCGGGATCCACACTGACGGTAGGAGGGGTATCCATCGGCGTCGAGTCGACGTTGAAGTACCTAGGACTCGTCCTCGACAGCCGGTGGAATTTCGTGTAGCATTTCCGACGTTTAGCCCCCAGGCTGGAACGGACCGGGGCTGCCTTCAGGCGGCTCCTGCCCAACCTTGGGGGGCCAAACGCCTCCTGCCGCAGGCTCTATGCGGGGGTCGTGCGGTCCATGGCCCTCTACGGGGCCCCAGTGTGGGCGCGTTCCTTGAAGCGGCGTGCCGCTCATTATCTGAACGCGCCCCAAAAAGTGGTGGCCGTAAGGATGGTCCGTGGGTACTGCACGATCTCCCGCGAGGCGGCGGGCCTGGTTGCCGGATTGACGCCATGGGATCTGGAGGCGATAGTCCTCGCGCGCCTACACGAATGGCGCGCGGAGGTACTACGCCGGGGGGAACCTCCGCTGCCGCGGCAAATTGCCGCTCAGCGGACTGACCTCCGGCGCGATCTCATGGCGACATGGAGAGAGCGACTGTCGCAACCCCGCGCAGGGCACGCCACGATAGTGGCGGTAAGTCCCCTCTTTGAGGAGTGGCTAGAGAGGCGCCACGGCGTCCTCACCTTCCGCCTGACACAGGTCCTCACCGGACACGGATGTTTCGGGAGGTACCTGCACCGAATCGGGCGGGAGGAAACGCCCGGGTGTCTCCACTGCGAGGATCGCCCGGAGGACACACTGGAGCACACGGTGGAGGTCTGCCCTGCGTGGGCGGAGCACCGCCGTGTCCTCGTAGCGGCGATCCGCGGCGGCGACCTCTCGCGTCCGGCCCTGGTTCAATCCATGGTCCGGAGCGAGACGGAATGGGAAGCCGTCACCTCCTTCTGCGAAGCAGTCATGCTAGCGAAGGAGGTGGCGGAACGAGAGAGGGAGAGAGCCTCTCTTCCCGGCCGCCGCGGGAGACGCACCGGGCGTCTGGGGCCACGTGGTGGCTACCGGCTACCGTAGATGCGGGCCTGTGGACGGCTAGCTACGGGCTAGCTGGCCGTCCGTCTAATGACGACAGGCCGTGTCGACGGCGCGTTCGTGTTCCACGCGCGCCTCAAAGAGATGTCAGCATAAGGGGAGGGTACATAATAAAAGTCTGTCAATGAATCAAAACGTTTAGGGAAGTAGGTATTCAATGTGCTTAGGTTTGTGATAAAATTATTTGCAGATACCTAATCTTTTTAAACTTTCATGAACTGACCTCTTTGGCTTTGTGGCTGAGGGGGTAGATATTCGTCTGATAATTCATTAGCTGAAAAATCACCATCATTTTCTTTTTCTGAACAGGCATAAAGAATAGGACGATTACGACGTCTTAGTTTTCTTTTAAAGCTTATTAAGTCGGCACCTACAAAAAAGGATCGCTAGAGTAGGATATTACAATTATGAGTTATTACTAGATACATATTTTAATGTAGGTTTTAACAATTTTAACAGCAATAAAACCAACCGTTATATAATTCAAATTGATCTCTGTTGCGTTTCTTAGAGATATCCCTTTGATTTGAAGTCTCGTCATTTGGAGTATCCGTACTATCTGTGTATCAAATAAGTAATCATAAACTAATTGAATGCTCACTATTTATTACGTTTAGGAGCCCAACTTGAGCTACAACTAGCGAAGTGCCAAAAGTAGGTAAACATAAAATGATCAAAACAAACTTTAAAGGTTTTCTTGAACACAATGGCGCGTAATATCTATGTCTATTACTTACCTATAGATTCCACGACTGGGACATCTTTTTTGTAAAGGAGATTCACCATAAACCTCCCACGAGATACCATTTTTGCAATAAATAATTCACCCACAAACGGTCACTTGCACTGGAGCACAACGTCAACTGAGCAGAAATCAGACAGTAATGGCGGTTATGTTTACGAATAAAAACATTTCTCGTTAACAATAACATTGGATATGCTGCTACTAATAAATTCAAATGACGAACTAAAAACCTATTCTCGATGTCAACACAGCATCTTTCGTTACAATGATAACATTTAAAATAAGTGTTTAGATTTTAGAAGAAAAACATTGTAATTAAAAATTACACTATGGTTATAAAATAAGTAGTCCAAAATTTAAAATGAATAACATTGTATGTCAATTTGCAATGAGTTTATCACAAAGAAACCCTTGTTGAGCAAACTTTTGTGTATTGTAACTTTATTTACAAGTATACTTCAATAGAAACAGTGTACATTTTGAATTACAATGAAATGAATCCGTTTCACATAAGTAGTTCTTATCGTCATAGAAATACGGTTCAAAGACAGAAATAAAGCTCTGTTCTTGCTTAATTCAAATTACATAAAATTGTACAAACGTGTAACTAAAGTTACAATGTTATTCATATTGGGTGTCGATATGTGTCACACACGTTAGATTGTAATCTCTCTAGCGAGATTGTAAACTCTCGAAATATTGTCAACTGAACATACTGCTTACAATATAGCGCTTTATTTTTCGGTAGATTGCAATTTATCGAAGTGAAACCGAAATATTGTGAAATGCATGCGACGGTAGTATCTCTGCTGCCATAATCGGGACTTGGGGCACCCCCACGTTAGGTTAGGTAAGTTCCTTTAAACCCTGCAGACAGAAATAGGTGCCTCGCGTAGCGGGGCTCCGTCGACTCGCTTTTTAGGGGAATATAAAGTGTTTTGAGGTTAGGTTATATTAATCGGTATTTCTCAGGAATGGTACATTATTTTTTCTTGAGAGTGGTACCACTGGGCAAGGGGGACCTCTCCTTCCCTCCCCCTGCTCCACACCGCGCGAGTTGCCTTCCATCGCATACATTTCACAATATTACGGTTTCACTTCGATAGACTTCTGACACAATCTACCGTAAAATAATGCGTTATATTGTAAGCAGTATGTGAGTTTGACAATCTTTCGAGAGTTTACAATCTCTCGAGTTATATTACAATCTAACGTGTTTGACAAATGTGCATGTAACTGGCCTACTTTGAAATAAATGCTTTGATTTTGGTATAGTGTAACCCGGTACTAACTGGGTTGTCTCTCCATGTCAAATATTGGCTTTCAGCTGCATCGACGGCTGAAAATCGACCTGAACAGCGTTGAAAAAAGCTAGACAGATTTTTTACTAATGGTGGTGGTCAGATAGGCAGCCGCTCCATGTAAAATACTGGTATTTAGCTGCTTCCGGTTAGACTGGAAGCCAACCCCAACATAGTTGGGAAAAGCCAGATAATGTTGGTGGTCAAAGCTACTTCCTCTATAATTATGAGAACTTCCAATAGTACAAATACCAGGTCGATCGATATATTTGTACTCACAGGGCATTTTCCTATGTTATGACTGTGCATAGCTGATTATACGATCGTACATTTATGTTTGAACTAACATTAATATTAATTCTATTTGTCACTATAGTGGTCAAATAGAAATATTGTTATTTGAACCTACATATTTGGAATACTTAGATCAATAATAGTCTACTGACTATGTACGTAAAGTCTGACCTCATAAAATGAAAGTATGTTTAGTCGATGAATGTTATAACCATGATTTTATAACAATATTTTGATTTAAAAGAGTGTCCATGGAGTTTCTTGCCCGTTCTCTTCCATATAGATGTACGCTAGGGAATGGGCAACTACAGTACTTTACAGTACAGTACTAGACTGGTAAACGCTAGACGTGCAATTACTCTAAAAATACGCAAATACCATTTTTAAGGGCCTTCTAAAATCCACTGCCGGACATAGGCCTCTCCCAAAGATCTCCACACCGACCAGTCTGCACTGCTCTCATTCAACGGACCCCCGTTACCTTCACCAGGTCGTCGCGTCGGTCCAACAGGAACATGTTTTCAGGCGAATGGACGCTACTGAAGGCGCCAAAGTCGTGGTCCAGTTCTGGACTGACTGAATTTACATTGCCAACGACACAAAACAAAAAACGCCAGCTGCATGTCTCGAATCAAATTTTTAATTATTTGTTTAATCTCGCCACATTTGCTTCCAAGATCTTCGTCGCCGTTCGGTTATTTCCGCTTGTAATAATATTTTGTTGAACTGCATCGCGGCAGGCGTAATATTAATCAAGTTGTGCGAGCGCACGACGTCATTACGACAAATAACGTTGCAAATGTCGTGGTATATTATTACTGATTAAATTTCGCCCGGTGATACAATCTCTACGCTGTTTTTTTTTGTCAGAGATTAGAGATATCGATACTTTTTCAGGTGGGTAAATACAGGGTGTAAACAACCTCATCACGAAACCGTCAACCAAGCATTCTGTACATCAAACTAAGTAATTTTACGTAAAAAATATTGTTGGGAAACGACGTCTTTTTGGGGTGAAAAAACACGTTTTACGGTAGAACTCAATGTAACGCACTCAAAACATTCTGCTGGTGGATGGATTATATATTACGGGGGTCGTGGAGGTGATTAAAGTAAAGATCTTACAATAAAAACTTGTTTTTAAAAAAAAACTTGTCAAAATGTTTTATTTTTGACCCCCAATATCTCCGTAACTAGAAGGTTCCCAGGTATGGCGTAGAACAAAAAAATTATCGCTA
Organism: Xestia ashworthii; assembly: GCA_950022955.1. Lineage (NCBI taxonomy): Eukaryota > Metazoa > Arthropoda > Insecta > Lepidoptera > Noctuidae > Xestia > Xestia ashworthii. The sequence continues at coordinate 3,242,856 of OX465575.1, forward strand.
CGACGCAGAGTACAAGTGATTTTCGGCTTCGTTATGTTATGAGGTCTTTTACACCCTTTAAAGGAATATCATAACTAAAGCTGAATTGATCAGCTCTTGTGTAAACAGAACAACTATACAAAATATTATGTTTGTGTTGTAATTTGTAAGCTGTACAGTTAATTGTCTCCCAATTTATACTGATTCGTGGTTATTAAACTGTTCGCCACGCGCCGAAGCGAACGACCATGTTGATATAACTGGTAGTTTATTATCTATGTGGATGGATCTATGGATCACTCATAACATACCGAGTTTCCTCGATGCCTCGGAAAGCACGTTGAGCAGTTCCCGGCTGTCATTTGTAGATCTTTGACAGTCGTTACAGGTAGTCAGTGGCCCAAAAAGTCTGACAACCAGTTTTACCAAGTGGTATCGTATTACCCAGTACTAACTGGGTTGTGGAGGTCAGATGGGCAGTCGCTCCATGTAAAATACTGGTATTCAGCTGCATCCGGTTAAACTGGAAGCCGACCCCAACATAGTTGGGAAAAGGCTGGGCGGATAATCTTTGAAGATTAAGGTTCCGAATGGACTATCTCCTTCGAGCTATATTGTTATTCTTTGAAACATAAACGTAACCTCTTAAGTTCACCTCTGTGTCAGGGATTTGGTCGAAATCCACCACAACCAACAGGCTTATTAATTAGGCCCAACGGGGCCTAATTAATAAGCCTGCGCTGTCCGTTCATCCGTCTATCTGTCTGTCAGCGGGCTATATCTAATAATCCGTAATAGGTTGACAGTTGATATTTTCACAGAATGTTTATTTCTGTTGCCGCTATAACAAAAAATTAAAATAAATTAACAACTGACGGGAGCTTGATCGGTTTTCTTATGTAAGTATTAGTACCGAGATTAATCGTTTTAATGCAAATACTCGTATCAACCCACAACATCATTTTTTTTCCAGAAAATGGCTAGTCTAGAGAAAAATTTAATTCGCATTTAGTAGGAATGACTCATTTCTCTAAAACGACATATTTTGGGAAATGTTAGTCATGTTTTGCATCACTCGAAGAAAAACAATGTTTTCGTTGTAGCAAATAACATGTTGACATTTCGCAATCAACAGAATATAGTGTCGGATCTACAAATAAAGAATAATCTAAAGGGAAACACGTAGATAAAGCTAATATGTGAATACAGGGTGTAAACCACCTCATCACGAAGCCATTAACCAAGCATTCTGTACATCAAACTAAGTAACTTTACGCAAAAAATATTGCTGGGAAACAACATTTTTTTTTGAGGTTATAAATCATGTTTTGTGGTAGAACTCAATGTAATGCACTTAAAACATTGTGCTGGTGGATGGATTGAATAGTACGGGGGTCGTGGAGGTGTTAAAAGTGAAAATCTTACAAAAAACTTGTATTTAAAAAAAAAGTTGTATCTTTGACCCCCCATATCTCCGAAACTAGAAGGTTTCCAGGTATGGTGTAGAACAAAAAAAATGATCGCAATGATGGGCAGAACAAGTGCCTTTCGGCTTCGTGAAGAGGTGTTTTACACCCTTTATACATAACAGTCGCCAACTGTAATATTTTGGACGACTGATCAACAGTTGGAAGACGACCGTTACTATAATTACGAAAAAGGTTAATTATCAAGCAGTCTATGGCACTTTATGAAGTCACCCTTCATCACCATCATCTGCCTAGCCTTTTCCCAACTATGTTGGGGTCGGCTTCCAGTCTAACCGAATGCAGCTTAATACCAGTATTTTACATGGAGCGACTGCCTATCTGACCTCCACAACCCAGTTAATACTGGGTAATACGATACCACTTGGTAAGACTGGTGTCAGACTTTTTAGGCCACTGACTACCTGTAACAACTGTCAAAGATGGACAAATGAAGGGGACCAACAGCTTAACGTGCTTTCCGAGGCACGGAGGAAACTCGATATGTAAGACCACCCTTCACATCCATCTATCCACAGACCAACCTAGGCAAGCATGGCTTAGCCTAAAGATCGACCCGAGCAGCTGATATTATTTAGCCACGAGCTCCGAAGACGACCTTTACTATAATTACGAAAAAGGTTCATTTTTAATCAGTCTACGGCAATTTACGAAGTCACAAAATATGGAATCCTTCACATTTTTCTGTCCTAATCCCAATTCATTTAGGGTCCACGCAGCATGTCTTCATCTTCCATACCTCTATATTACTCGTCATCTCATCAGACACCTCCTTTCTAGCCATATCATACTTCACACAGTCCATCTATCGTTTCTTTGGTCTTCCTCTTCCTGGGTTTTAAAAACGGGTCCCAAGAAGACCTCCCTAACATAACTCAGCTAGTCTAGAATACGGCATCAAAATAGTAAAGAAACCGCTGAATCGTGGCCATGGGTTTCCAATAGTTTACCCCGTATAGAGTTCTTGAAGGCCACATTAAATATTTACCCAATAATACCCAGTAAAATCGATGTGTTCTGGTTATTTACTGCACGGCTCGAAACCTACCATTAGTATTGGCAATACAGCTAGTATTACCGACCTGCTAACTCCAATAAATATTACTTAAATGCTCCAATTTCTTCGTGTTATGATGGATAGACCTTTTACACGCAATTGGTTCGATAGATTTAGAAGTGAAGAGGATTCACCATAGAATAGATAGATAGTCGAATAATAGGAGGGAAATGTGAGGAAAGTTTTGGGTATGAAGGTGGAGGCTTAAAGAGTAGAGGAAGACCTACGAAACGGTGGATGAACTGTGTGTAGGATGATATGGCTATAAATGAGGTGACTACTGAGATTACGAGTGGTGGAGGAGAATTCAACAAGATTCAGAGATGTCATCGTCTGCCTAACCTGGATGCAGCTGAATGCAAACCGAATCAAGCGACCGCCTATCTGCCCTCCGCAACCCATTGGCCTAAAGCCTCTTGTCTGACGTATAAAGCGCCAAAAATCACTTTCCGGACTCTATGCCTGATTGGTCCAGATTCCGAGATAATCTACGATGACGATCCGAATATGGAACTGACGCAGAAAATTGGATTCCCGAAGGAATTGTGTCAAAATTAGACTTTAGTAATGAGTTCGATTGCTAAACTTAAGTGGCAGTGGGCAGGGCACATTGCTCGCAGAACAGATGGCCGATGGTGCCGAAAAGTTCTGGAGTGGTGGCGACCGCGAACCGAAAGACGATGCGTTGGAAGACCTCCCACTAGGTGGACCGATGACCTGGTGAAGGTTGCGGGAATCCGTTGGATGCGAGTCGCACGGGACCGGTCAATGTGGTGACACTTGGGGGAGGCCTATGTCCAGAAGTGGACGTCTTTTGGCTGAGATGATGATGATGAATAAGCTGGATTACGTCATTACGTCAACGTCGTGATTTACGTTGCCATTAGGACACCACCGACGTAATCCCGTAACTGGCAGGCATTACATTAAGCATTTCATCATCATCATTTCAACTGAAAGTCGTCCACTGCTGGACATAGGCCTCGCATGTAGCGAATGCCCGCAACCGCACTTGTCAATGATATTCTGCTTCAGGCAGAACTTGGTCCGATTCAGCACGGTGCGACTGCGGAATCCCTGACCTACTCTTTGTGCAACTCCACCTACACTTTAAGTGAGGTCCAAAGCCATCACACAACCAACGCCTTCGCTGGGGCAGAATTCTGGTCGAAACTTATTAAAAAATTTGTGGGAATCACCGACACGGCAAGGAAGTTTCCAATTTCCCTCCGTCCAATGTTGCTATGGGTGCCAAGACAATTGAATCATGTCTTTGGGAAACACTCACACGCCAAGCTTCATTGTCTGGTTGATCGCCACGGTAGATAATGACTTGTATTTGTGTTAGCCAAATGATAAACTGACTGAAAGTGTTGCCACTTCCTCTCTGGCAGTCATAAACGAGACTGTTTTCGGTCTTCAAAAATTACTGATCTTGATGACGAATGTATGTGTGCGTTCAAGAAGAAGCTGCTCAGCTTACTTTGAATACTACCAAATTGAATGCGCCTGAAAATAAAAACTTTTTTTGCAAAAAATAAAACCGACTTCAAAAAAAAAAAACAAAAAAGTTAAAAATAACTTTAGCTTCTGAAGTCCGTGACCTTTGTTTGATTGATTAAATTTTTTTGTCACCGACTTCAGAAGCTAAAGTTATTTTTAACTTTTTTGTTTTTTTTTTTGAAGTCGGTTTTATTTTTTGCAAAAAAAGTTTTTATTTTTCACTTTTTAGTGGTTCACATGTGCTTGGTACACATGGAAAGTGCATACCGTTACAATTACAACAAGCCCAAACACGACTAGGATACATTGTCTCATTATAGAGTTCCGTGACTCTTGGCTTCATCATCCGATCTGATGGTAGAATGGTTCTTATCGAACGCAAATGCTTAATTTGTTGCAGAAAATACCAAAATCGCTGTACGTTATCCTATAAAATTTGAAGAGTTCCCTCGATTTCGCCAAGATTCCATCATCAGATCCCGACTTGGTGGCTATGGGACCATTTGGAAAGTATACCCTTTCCAACAAAAAAAGAATTTTTCAAATCGGTTGGCAAGCGACGAAGTTATGCGCGAACAAACATAAAAAAAAAAATAGAAACATCCGAATTGAGAACCTCCTCCTTTTTTAGAAGTCGGTTAAAAAATGCCTTCGTTCCCAAGTGATGGAGTGGCCTAATTTTTTTTCTCCTAATTACCAACCAAAAAAAAACATCTCGATCTCCTAAGAAGATGGTGTGAAATAACGTCTATGTAAATATATAATTCCGTCGGGGATCAGAACAAGCGGCCGCTCACGTGCGCCTTAGCAGAAATAGCACCGGTTACAACACGACAACTGTTATTTTTGGCATCTTTTTATTATGTAGCGAACGCTGGAATATTATGCGAATGGCGGAGTGCAGTAGAACAGTTTATCCTCTTGTGTGTAATTTATAGTGTAAGCATTTCTTCCGCGATTCTGGACGGTTTTGAATTACGTAGTATCTATTTTATTGTTTTTTTATTTATTTAGCCTGGACTGTCCTACTGCTGAGCAAAGACGTCCCCCAATTCCTTCCATGTGCTCTTATCCTGAGCTTCCTCTGACCAGACCTCACGGTACGCGCCCAGATTGTCTCTCCACCTCTTTCTAGACCGGCCTCGGTAGCGCCGTCTGCTACCGGTAACCATTGTGTGGAGACATTTGCCCAGCGGTCATCGTGCGGCTGACGTGACCCGCCCAATCCCAGTTTATTGATTAGGAGAACTTTATGTGAGGTTGGGTTCAGAACGCTGATGCTTTTTCTGGTGGTCGTTGATTCTGTCTCAGAAATTCAGGAGTTACTGTGGTTGGGAATATTTTGGCGGGCTTGTCGAAAGACCACTAATTTTATTGTCTTCTACTTCCTACCGTGTAAGACAGAAGTAGTTTTAAAATCAATAACTTCTTCCTCCCGTTCTTCAATCAATTCATCCTCTTGCAGTTCACTCCTGGGCATATGCCTCTCCCAAACTAGGCCGGAACTCCCTACATTTCCACTTGTTGTCACCAGTCTGAACCAGCCACTTTTTTAAGGTCGATCAAACCCAAGGAACTAATCCTGCAATTATGTCTGTCTTTCGGGATGAGCGAAGCGTGTCTTCTTCCATACATCTTAATATACTCCGTCTATCTGACTATAGTATCTGTCAAACAATCATTCAAATTATTGCCAATTGCCCCATTTCCACTATTTCCATGTACAATTTACCCATCTTCATATTATGTTTGGCTCTCGAAGCATCTACGTCAGAGTCGTCACAAAAATATTTTGACAATTATTCATTCGCTAAAAAATGGTCTGAGCAACCGTCTAAGAAAGTACAATGACTGGGTTACCTATAAATATACTGTTTAATAATAGTTCTACCGATTTAGATATTAGGGTACAACCAAACCGTGGTCGTTATGACATGTACACGTATTGCGGGGCATTCGACGATTGGTTATAAGCAGAGGTCGGAGTAGGTAGATTGAATTGGGGTCATTGAAACGTCAGATTAATATGGATATTCCTCTGGGATTGGTTGATTATTTTTTGTTTAAGTGCAACAATTTATAAAAAGTTGTGGCCATAAAAAGGCTAAAAATTAAATAAAAATATTAATTTTTCGATCGGAATTCGATTGTTTTTATTAATCAACAGATAAATAATAAATTAATTAAGTTTTCATACCTTCCTTTAAATTTTGAATTGAGTAGTAATAATATCACTACCAACATCAACAATATTTAATTGAATCCGGAAATACCGACATTACTTTCCGGAAAAATGGCTTATCCATGTTAATCTTTCTGTGTGCATTTATGATACAAGTACCAAAAATCAATCTACCTACTCCGACTACTATGGTTATAAGGTTGACGTCGATCTAGCAGTCTGGTTGCACCTTTGCATAGAAATACGATCCAATTTGAGGTGGAGCTAGTACCTACAGCCGCTCGAATGAATCTTCAGGTTAAGCTGTGCTTGCGTAGGTTAGTCTGTGGATGGACTACTCCCCATTGCATACCGAGTTACCTACGTGCGTCGAAAAGCACGTTAAGCCGTTGGTCCCGACTGTCATTTGTAGATCTTTGACAGTCGATACAGATAGCCAGGGGGCCGAAAGTCTGGCAGCCAGTCTTACCAAGGGGTATCGTATTACACAGTATTAACTGGGTTGTGGAAGTCAGATAAGCAGTCGCTCCATGTAAAATACTGGTATTCGGTTAGACTGGAAGCCAACGCCAACTTGGGTAAGAAAAGCCTATATTCAATTTGATACGACAGCTGAATCAACTGGGCACAAATCAATCGAATCTAATCGATTTACTTTAAGGGGCCGGCGGAGGATGCGTATTTCATACAAACGTAATACCAAAGTTATTTGTAAATCAAACATATTCCTAAGGTAGTACTCTTGTTAAAGTCCAATCAGTGTCCAATCAAAATATATATTTGGGAACCTAGATATTCTGTAATTCAATCGAAATAAATACACACTACCTTAGGAATATGTTTAATTTACAAATTATTTTGGTATTACGTTTGTATGAAATACGCATGCTCCGCAGGCGTCTTAAAGTGTTATTTTATGCCCAGGAGTGGTACGATATATCAAGGGAACAGCGATATCAATTCTAATAATGCTGATTGACATGTATCTAATAAATAATTTTACGACTCCACAAGTTTACGATCTACTTACTTGTCAGCATTGCGTGGGCGTTTGCTGACACGTGTCTAAATATAAATAATAATGAATAATTATGTTTGTTCAAGTAGTCTTTAGTAATAATAATATGTTGAAACTGCATGCACACCACTCGTAGTAGAAACGTTACACACAATTGGTGCAGAATGCATTGTAGATATTTTTTTTATTTTTTAAGGTGTCATCCGTACCCAGATAGTAAAAATGGAACCCTGTTACTAAGATTCTACTGTCCGTCTGTCTGTCACCGGGCTGTTCGTCTGTATCTCATGAGCCGTGAAATTTCAACTGTCTATCGACAGTTGAAATTTTCACAGGAAATTTGTTTCTGTTGCCGCTATAACAACAAAAAAAGAATAAAGTAAATATTAAAGGGGGGCTCCCATAAAAGTTACAAGAAACGTGTTTTTTTTTTGCGGTTTTGTCTCGATATTAATAATGACGGCAAGTACTAGACGCTTGAAATATTCACAGAATATTTAGTTGTATGTTCACTTTAAAAATAAATAGTTAAATTAAAATTAAATAAATAAATAAGTAAATATAAAAAATCCCATACAACTAACTTGATTTTTTTGCCGTTTTGTCTAATGTTGTATTGATAATTATGATACGGAACCTTTCGTGCGCGAGTCCAGCTTGCACTTGGCCGGTTTCTTCATCCATTCTCCCCTATCAACCGTGACACACTCATTTACTTCATTTTGTTTAGAAAAGAAAGAAAGAAAAATCATTTATTAGCCCGACAGGACCTAACACGCCTAAACGACAAAAAAAATGGTTGAATTATGATTATAAGTTATAACTAATAAAAAGCAGCAAAAAAAAAAACAAAAATAAAATCATTAAAAAAAATACAAGTACAAGACCAAAAGGCTCCTATCTCAGCATGGTGCTGTACCATTAAAAAAAAGTAGGCACATGCTGATGAACTAACTGAAAGCAGAAGCGCCACGCTACTGAATTGTAATAAACAACCTGATAACAACAGTTTCACTCGACTACTACGCCGTTATTGATACAAACTAACGACGAACGAGACTTATCAGCTGACCTTGGGCCGACAGCCGCTGTCGGCATATTAAACCGACGCCGACGAGACGAGACGCGACGCGGTCGTGTGTTGCGGGGCATGCGGGGCTTAGGGACCGTCTCCACGAGCGGGAGAATCGCGACGTGGAAAATGTATGGCACGACGGTAATATTCGACGGTCCCATCTTTTTTTTCTGATGGGAAGTCATCAAATGACTTCTCCCACTCCCGGCGGAGCGGGAGGGAGTGTCAACTTTGACTGACTAAAACCCATCCATGTTCGTTCCTCGCCCTTTATGTTCCGGGGCGACGGTATCTCTTTCGAACACTCCCGCAGCCCCGGCAGGCTTCGGCCCTTGCGGGCCCCTTCATTTGGCTGACATCTCTTTGAGGCGCGCGTGGAACACGAACGTGCCGTCGACACGGCCTGTCGTCATAAGACGGACAGACGGCGAGCTAGCCCATAGCTCACCGTTCACAGGCCCGCGCCTACAGTGACCGGGGGCCAACACGTGACCCCCGACGCCCGGTGCGTCACCCGCGGCGGCTGGGGCGAGAGGTTCTCTCCCTCCCGCGCTCCGCCACCTTCTACGCTAGCATGACTGCTTCGCAAAAGGAGGTGACGGCTTCCCTTCATCGCCGCTACGAAAACACGGCGGTGCTCTGCCCACGCGGGGAAAACCTTCACTGTGTGCTCCACCGTCTCCTCCGGTCGATCCTCGCAGTGGAGTGGGGACGGCCCCTAAGTCCTGTATACACGACCACATCTCGTATGTTAACCTTTTGACCGCCACAGCGTAAACGCACGCGCGTGCCCTCCACGCCAAGCCACAATTTAATCTACTATTTTGTCACATATTTGTGTCGTTTGGCGTACAGGGCACGCGCTTGCTTGTCACGTATATGTGACAATGGCGTCCAAAAGGTTAAATTGTGTTTTTATGTGTTGTGACAAGCTTCTCAATTTTGACTAGAATGCAAAGCGACACGTTGTTAAGGTCGTGGCACACTTGACAAGCACCGCACCAGCACCGCAGCAGCTGTTGCCCGGCGTTGCCTCGAATATAGGCTATGGCGCGCTTACCACGCGTCGTCAGCGAGGTGTAAGCACGCGTTCCGCACGCTGGCAGTAATAGTCCGGGAGCTTTGCATTTTAGGTATTATCTCTAGTACTTAATTATATTTTGTTAACATGGATTCGTGGTTTAACTCACTTACCCCGCGAACACTCTTTCCGTTACAGTTCTGGCGATTTTTTTAAGTTCAGTATAATGTGAACTATTTATGAAAAAAGTTTCAGCCGGTGTATTTGTACTGTATTTTACATAACTTGGGAGTCTTAAGATACTAGTAATGGATTTTTTTGTTGAAGCGGTGCTGGAGCGGTGCTGGTGCGGTGCTTGTCAAGTGTGTCACGACCTTTAGTTTAACACATCCCTCGTTACGCCTCGCGCCTCTTTGCTCTTATCTGTGGTAACGCAGTCTATCTCCCTCGCTCAGCCTTCCTCCAGTTCGCCGGTCCGCGGGTGGACAGTCTGCCTAATGACGACAACCGTCCGTAATTACTACACTAATGAAGATTCCACTGACATAATAGTTGATAAGTCTTATCTTGAGACGGGTGATGAACTTTGATTTTGGGTTACAAGCAAAGACATTTAGATATACGTGGTAACTTGCAAGCGGCGTTTTTGTATGACTCTTTGTATGAACGTGGATGAGGCTAACCTCTAAACGAATGCGGCCGACCAGTATGGGTAGACGTCAGAAAAAAACTAATTAGTCCATCAGGTAGATTATTAAAAAACATTTGACCCGTATTTTTTCTTTTGTTACGTAAATCAAAATTGACGAAGAAACGACGGTATTAAAATTCCCAATACGTCACGCCGCACGCCTAGGTATAATGTTTAGCTAGTTCTGACGTCACGAGCCCCCCACTCCCGAGTTTTGATGCGTTTTATCTTTGTCAATATTCATTGATTTACAAAAACAAAAAATACGTGTCCATTATTTTATAATAATCTAACTGACGGACTAAATAGATTTGTAATTTTTTGTTACTGTCGTCATGCTTATTTTACATGGAGCGACTATCTGACCTCCACAACCCAGAATGTTAGGATGGTATTAGGAAGGGACATAAAATGATGAAATAATGAATAAACAAATAATAATAAATAAATGATTTTCCATTATGTAATTATTTTATTAACATCTCGAAGCATTGAATGAGAAAACGAACAAAAGAAAAAGGAATCTTACTTTACTCAAAACAAGAATAAGCTTTATTTCAAAAACATTTTGTATTGTAATGACATCTGATGACGTTTACATTTTGACAGCTGATTTGAAAAGAGTGTTGTTTATGAATAAGGGCTTAAATGTCATACTAATGACAGTTGTTGACGTAGCAAAGACAATGATTGTTTGCGTGTAAGTACCTATACCTACTTTTTTTTTGCTGTATCATCATTTTTCCTGCTCTTATCCCAATTTATTTGTGAGCTCGTGGCAATCGTTAGGTTAAGCCGTGCTTGCCTAGGTTGGTCTGTTGATGGGTGACCACCCTTACATACCGAGTTTCCTCCGTGCCTCGGAAAGCTCGTTATGCTGTTGGTCCCGGCTGTCATTTGTCCATCTTTGACAGTCGTTACAGGTAATCAGTAGCCAAAACCAACTTAACGTGCTTTCCGAGGCACGGACGAAACTCGGTATGTAATCGGTAGTCACCCATTCACAGACCAACCAAGCACGGCTTAAACTAGAGATCGACCCGAGCGGCTGTTATTACCTATAGAGCGACAAGCTCCTCAGTCTATCCATCGTTTCTTCATTTTTTAGCCGAATGTACAGACAGCTGCAATAATTAGGTATCCGACAAGCATTAAGAGGCCTGCGGAGCATGCGAAGTTCATACAAACGCAATACCAAAATAGTTTGTAAATCAAACATATTCTTAAGGTATTGTGTATTTGTTTCGATTGGATTACAGAATATATAGGTTCCCAAACACATATTTTGAAGGTACACCGATTTAAACAACAGTTATGAGAAAAATTAATTTTCTACAGAAATTTTAAATTCCTCATATCTTGTCTTTATATCATTCTACTTTCAAAATATTTAAATAATACGAGTATGTTTGATTTTCATATTATTTTGGTATTACGTTTGTATGAAAAACGCATGCTCCACCGGCTCCTTAAGACACTCAATAAAAGGGATAACGACTGGATGCAGCCATCCGTAAATTCGAATAAGCGAATTTTGCAATGGGATCATAGTGGAAAGGTGATTTACTGAATAGCTTGTTTGACTCCAATTCATCATTTACTAGCGGATAGCCGCGGCTTCGCCCGCGTTCAAATTATCTTAAACCTTCCTCGAGAACCACTCTATCCATTGGTGAAAACAGCATGAAAATCGTTGCAGTAGTTTTTGAGTTTAATTCGAACAGACAGATAGATGCGACGGAGGACAATGTTTTCTAATTTGTGCGGCCTTCCGCTGCTTCGCGCAGTTGATAGTCATAAAAACAACACATTGAGACTTCTTAACACACAAATCTTCCAAAATAAATAATCTAATTGGAAGTGAAAACTGCATCTAAATCCTTTGTACAGTTTACATGATCAACGCGATCACACAGATAGACACGCGACCTTATTTTTTACGAATAAAATTAGATTTCTGATTACCTCACCAATGCGCAAATGCACTTCAATTCTAGCTTCAAAAATAACTTATAGATGATTGTGTTACTAGGCAAACACGTATAAGAAGCGATGTAATTTTATCGCTCTACGCGTTCCATTGACGCGTGGGTGTGTCATTTTTACTGCGTGTAGGTCAGTGGGCCAGCGATGTACGTCACGCGTTGCGAAGATGTCGACGCGTAATGAATTTATTATTATAATTTTCGGAAGCACGACATCCAATCAAGCTAAGCATAACCAGTGTTAGTGGATCTCTCATTGTACTGGAAATCTAAAGGCTGTAATTAATAAACCCGTTTCTTTCCTTTTCTTTCTTTCATTGCGATAAATTTTTGATGTAGAATTCTAGACCATACATGGGAACCTTCTAGTTATTTTCAAATAAGTACTAGTTTTTAGGGGTAATAACTTAAAAGCGGTAATAATAAATAACTTTACTTTAAATACCGCTGAATCCAGTTTATTATTAAACTAGCTTCTGCCCGCGTCTTCGTTCGCGTGAAGTTTTGATATCGCAACGCAGCGCCTGCTCAACGGAAGCTTTTTTCCCGCTTGCAACATTTCTTATTTCTGCTCCGCTTCTAGTCATAGCGTGATGTTATCTATCCTATAGCCTTCCTCGATAAATGGACTATCCAACGCAATAAGATTTTTTCAATTCGAGCCGATAGTTCCTGAGATTAGCGCGTTCAACCAAACAAACAAACAAACTCTTCTGCTTTATAATATTAGTATATAGATATAGATAAATCCATCAGCATAATGTTTGGAGTGCGTTACATTGAGTTTTACCGTAAAACGTGAATTCCACTCCAAAAAAAATCTTTCCCAACAATATTTTTTACGTAAAGTTACTTAGTTTGATGTACAGAATGCTTGGTTGACGGTTTCGTGATGAGGTTGTTTACATTCTGTATAAAACGGGAGGCCAAGTTATACTGGTTACGTATAGATTGATTAGTCGCCGCGTGTGTTCTAAACAGTGATAATGCAGAAGGCTAATTTAGAACAGTTGTTACTCATAGAAACAGAACTTGTTCAAATAATGTGTTTGTTAACGCCAAGAGCATAAAATCTGAACCTCGTTTAAAATGACAGAAGCATCATTGTAGTTGACAGCTGTTGATCCCGGTTTAATTGATTGCGTTTAGTTTATTGGTTGAATCCACCGTTAGCCGTTCTTATGTTTCGCTTGTTGCATCCGATATTTGGACGCCTTCTCTATGCGGATCCGGCTGTCTTTCGTAGATCTTTGACAGGCGTTGTTACTCGTATGAAGCCTGAAAATCTGACAACCACGCTTACCAAGAGGTAGCGGGTTTACCAGTAAGGAGGTCAGATAGGCAGTCGCTCCATGCATAATACTGTCAATCAATCAATCAAAGCATTTATTTCAAGTAGGCCAATTACAGGCATTTTTGAATTGTCGAAACAAAGATGAAAATTAAATGAAGCTACAGTCCCAGTCACAAGACATAAAAACTGTGAAAGTACTGTAGTTGCCCATTCCTTAGCGTAGATCTCTATGGAGAGAACGGGCAAGAAACTTCATGGACACTCTCTTAAATCAAAATTATTGTTACAAAATCTTGGTTACATCATTCATGTTGAGATGGTATATTATGCGAGAACAATGTAGCAAGATGTGCACGTTAACTGGTATCCAGGAAGACGGAAAGCCGGGGAAACGCTAAAGAGATGATGATGTAAAAGGCGTTTTACCCTCGTATAAAATTGTCTTTCTGACAGCAAAATGCTACTGGTGTGTTTTTAGGTTAATTGTTATGTCAAACAGAGAGAAATTACGATTGGTCACGTGTTCGATTGTCTGTGTGTGTGGAATGTAATGAATTGTCCGCGGAGTAGGTCAATGTATTGTGCGTCGGGTTTACGTAACAATACGATACGTCAGGGGCTTTATAAAAACAATCGGTTTTCATTGATAAAGACTAGAATAACATTTATTTTGATTTTTGACGGTTTTTGGTAGAAATTTGATTTCACATGGCAACTTGTCACACTTTCGCTTGTAGTCTGGAAATAGGATCCTTCTCTACGCTGATTTTGACATCAAAGAATGCAAAGCTAAATAGGTACAGGATCAGGCAAACCAAAGAGATTTAAAAGACTAATAGAGCGGAAATTGAGAATGTTTTTACTAACTCGGGAACCTTTTCGATTTTGACACCCGACACGAATGCTACCTGATAAGAGGCGTATGATACTAGACAGGCCGGTTTGTCATTAAGTATCAAGTATTGGATTACGATTTCCTTCGTCTAGTCCCGTCTATCGCTCGTAAACACACGAATGTCTTTGAGGCAAGCCTGTTTTTAATGCCCTTTCGCAGGTCAACCTATGAGGCTGGCTTTTGCTCAACCAGACTATCTAGTTAGTGCCTTCAGTCTTGGGTATGTGTGGACCCGCAAATCCCAATATAAACACATTTTCTCTCGACTTTCTATGGCGAACGCGAATAAAATACTTGACCAGCTCATCCGAACCGGCTTGTCCAAACTTGTAAATGTTGTACATCGTTAAAATCAACGACAAGCACGAACTTACACAAAGACTAATTATTTAAAGGTGAACTGCTGACATTTAGCTGTATAATGTACATAAATAGAATGCGTATTTAATTTAACCAAAGATTTATCTTTATTTAGGAGATAACACACATGCGCGCGTTGTACGTTTCTGTGTTGCCATGGCAATGTAGTTTCTACCATTTTGGTAGTTTTTTTCATGGGACTGGTGGAAATTAAAACAGACGCTCCAGTCGATAAAAAAATTTGGCGGGGAAAATACCGATGCATTTTCAGTCAAAAATTGCTTTAATTAGCTTTACGTTTTTTTTAACAAACTTCAATTAGATGCAGATTTTTATTTTTAAATAGCCTTGAAATATTTTTATAACGGTGTTTTATACCTCATTAAAATTGTGATTCGCTTAGTTATAATGTAATCAAGCAAAACGTAATTGATAAAGTTTTCATATTACCTAAAGACATAATTTATTATCATTGAAGCATGTAATTAAATATGTAATCCTTCGATTATCAATTTTAATTAACCTGAATGATTCCTGATAATACTAATTGATTTGATCGCCTCATCATCATCTGGCTAGCCTTTTCCTAACTATGTTGGGGTTTGCTTCCAGGATTATAAATGGTCCCGATTGAGAACATTTCAATAACAAAACGAATGGCAATTCAAAGGTTTTGAAAACATAGGTCAATCAATTGTTTGTTACTCACCTACTTACTGTATGACGTTTATTCTGATTCGACATCGGCAAAATGATAATATTGGTAATCGATGCGGATGGAAATTGTGAACTAAAATATGTATTTTACAGGTTCTACCGAATTCATTGAAGTTGAAAATTGCAACCTAAAGCGCTTTTCTGACACATAGAAAGGCTTGGGCGGGGCGCAGACGGGGCGTCGTCGCGACTTTTTAAAACATAGAAAAGACGAGGCACGGACGTGACGCTGGGCGCCACGAAAGATTTCCAACCAACTTCGCCGCGCGATTCCCGGCACCCGCGTGCCTCCTGCCCGCACGGTTCTCGCCCGCCCCTCGTCCGCTCGCACCCGTGCCCCATACTTTCTATCTGTTTTACAACAGGGCGTAGACGGGCAAGCGTCGTGTCCGCGCCCTGCCTTTCCTATGTTTTTCGTCGCGACGCTTTAATACATTTTGTATGAAAGAGACGCGGAAAAGACATATGTCTGTGTCTTACGTCTTTTCTGTGTGTCCTGCGCCTTAGATATCCGAGGTTTTTATCCTAAAGGTTTGTCGTTTGTTCGTTTCGTTGTTTCGTGTAACAAAAGCCATTTTCTTTTATCTTTAAGGAGCTTGCGTTTTTCATACAAACGTAATACCAAAATAATATGAAATTCAAACATATTCTGAAGGTAGTGATTGTATTATAGAATATCTATGTTCCCAAAAAAATATTTTGAAAGGACAGTGATATAAATACGAGATATGAGGAATTTAAAATTCTATAGAAAAAATATTTTTCTCACAACTCTTGTTTAAATCGGTGTACATTCAAAATATGTATTTGGGAACCTATATATTCTGTAATCCAATCAAAATAAATACACACTACCGAATATGTTTGATTTACAATTTATTTTGGTAAATTATTACGTTTGTATGAAATTCGCAGGCTCCGCAGGCCTCTTAAAGCATTAGGTTCAGGGTTGATTGGGATAATTTGACAGCTCTGGGTAGCTTAATGTCCTGGTGCCTGTACTTTCGCATTTAAATTATTAAAACGGATATTATTACTATAGATTCATAGATTGTACATAAAATACTTGACCATAACAAGTAACATAATACATTCAAGCATCCTTTATCAATACGGCCCGATTCGAACCCGCGACCTCGGGGTCACGGATGAATCAATGCCGCTGTTTGTTATTCAACAGATGAACACATTACCACATGTTACGTGTATATTCGGAGTAAGAGATGTGTACACGGTTTTTGATTTATGTGAAAAGTTAATAAATAACTAGACTTTTTTCTTCGGCTGTCATCAGTCCAGAGCCTACAGCAGTCCACTGCTGGACATAGGCCTCCTGAGTCGCACGACACTTCACTCCAATGACCTTGAACGTTGAGCGAGCCGTTTCCGCGGATATAGCACTTTTAAATTTAAAAAAAAATATGTTACATGTTTCACACTTTGATCTAGATATTTCGGCCGTCCGATACACCATTACTTGCGCTTTACTGCATCCAATTAAATCGCAAAGACAAGTCTAAATGATAGTCTCGTTATTATTTTATTTGAGGTATATTAGACTTTGAACATTAAAATTTATACCATATTCAATTACAGACCTATTTCCAAACTTTGCATATTAGCTAAAGTATTTGAGAGGGTCATCTATGACCAAGTTTATGCAGCACTGTGTCAATCTTTTAGCCCTTCTCAGCACGGTTTTCTTAAGGGTCGTTCAACTGTATCAAACTTGGCTTTGCTCAATGACTTT
This sequence comes from Xestia ashworthii, assembly GCA_950022955.1. Lineage (NCBI taxonomy): Eukaryota > Metazoa > Arthropoda > Insecta > Lepidoptera > Noctuidae > Xestia > Xestia ashworthii. Next base: position 3,259,870 of record OX465575.1, read on the forward strand.
TTAACGGACCGAATGGATAATGGGATTCAAGTCGACGTGATTTACACGGATTACAGTAAGGCTTTCGATAGAATCGACCACAACATTCTCAAAACCAAGCTCTTTAATAATGGTATCAGAGGTGATCTACTACGTTGGTTTACCTCATACCTTGAAAATAGATCTCAAGCTGTCGTTATCAGTAACTACATGTCGAGCTGGGTTTCAGCTCCTAGTGGCGTTCCCCAGTTTTCCTTATTGGGTCCATTACTTTTTATTATTTACGTGGGAGACATCGACTCATGTTTCCTCAATTCAAAATTACTATGTTTCGCTGATGATATGAAGATTTTCTCGGCAATATCGTCGGAGGATGACATGGATGCTCTCCAGCGTGGCCTATCGCGATTGGATGAGTATTGTCTAACTAATAAGCTTGACTTGAACCCTGCTAAATGTTCAGTAATCTCATTTAGCAGGAAACGCGTCCCTCTCCCTACAACATATATACTTAAAGGGCAGTTATTACAGAGATGTGACGGTGTTCGCGACCTAGGTGTTTTTCACGATTCAAAACTTTTATTTAACGTGCACATAGAGCAAATAGTAGCTAAAGCTTCGAAATCACTGGGCTTTATCATGAGACTCTCTGGATGTTTCAAGAAGGCCAAAACCCTTAAGATCCTCTATTGCTCTTTTGTCAGAATTCACCTTGAATATGCGTCACAAATATGGAAACCGTGTTATGGCAAATACATAAATCGTGTAGAGAGTATTCAAAAAAGATTTATTCGTTTTCTATGTTTTCGGCTACGCATAACATATCATTCTGATAATTACTTAAATCTCTGTAAGAAATTCCATTTACAGCCACTCTTAGATCGCCGCCGACTTGCAGATTGCACTTTTCTTTTAAAAATTATAAATAACGACGTTGACTGTCCTGATCTCCTGCATAAATTACATTTCAATGTCCCTCAGAGGTCAGTCAGATTTAATCCACCTATCTCCATTCCCTTTCCTCGTCCAACTATAGGCAAAACTCATACTTGGTGCGAGCGAGTAAGGACTTTAATGTTCTTTGTAAGGAGTTCTCTTTTGACCCATTTTGCGTCAAAGCCTCTTCTGTACGCACTCGGTTAAATGCAAACTTTTTTAAAAAAGCGCGTAGTGCTTAAGTTTATTTATTTATATTATTTTTTCCCCATGTCAATAATGCCTAACCTAGTGTCTGAGTGTATTTAGTGCTTATTGCTTATTTTAAATTATCTTAATTAGTATTATTATCGTGCTTGCTATTTAGTGATCTAAGTTTTCTACTATCATCTCTGTGTCTACTCGTGGGAACCTGTAATTGGCTCTGTGTCGCTTATTCAATTGTTACTCATTTATTTTAGCTGTTGGTTCTCCTTTTAATAAATAAATAATATAGGCCGTAAAAAACGTGATAAGCAACGCCCACCATCATATCAACTTGGGTTGTTTTTTCGAATAATCTTGGTGCGCGTTGGTGCGGGGGCTCTCGCGGGCGACGGGCGGCAGTGTATCGCTGACCACTCTCACGGTAGACGCTATTGCTAAGCTCCCTCTCGCTCAGTCGTTGGCTTGAGGTAGATCCTCGGTAACTCTCATCCAGTTGCTACCAGCCATCCTGCGAAGATCATCGCTCCACAATCGCCTGAGGGCTACGCTTGCCGATTCGCGGTCTCCACTCAAGAACACGTCTACCCAAACGGTCATCGGTTCTGTGGCGAATATGGCCGGCCCATTGCCACTTCAGCTTACTTATTCTGTGAGCTATGTGGACAAGTCTGGTTCTCTATCGGATCACCTCGTTCCGGATGCGATCCCTCAGAGACTAAGCATAGCCCGTTCTATAGCTCGCTGAGCGACCTTGAACCCAATTTATGGGTTAAGGGACATCTCGCCCACGGAAAAACTGGCCTGCGGGCCAGATGTCAACTTTTTAAAATGTGCATGGGTAAATTCGCCCGGACCAGTTCAGTAGAACGGGCCAGATGTCTCCTACTAAAAAGTACAGGGATATTTCGGCAAAATCGTGTATTTTCAATTAAATATCTGATAAATCTGTAAATCATAGCATCAAATGACGATTATTTAAAAAAAAAAAAAACGCCTACTGATAATACCATCCTAACAAATTTATAAGTAAGTACATACATATGGTTATGGACCAGCCGTACGCCAATTGATTGCCCATAATCCCTAACGAGTAAATTCGCTGCACTGATTAATTTCAATCATTTGATACACAATGCAACTGCGTTTTACCGTAATCATCAGCGCAATTTATTCTTCCATCGCTTTCAAAGATAATTTCTACCAATTTGTGGAAGCACGTAGGTCGGTTGCGAAATTGTCAACATGCATAATTTGTTTACATGTTTGACACGCAAACAAGTTTTAATACTAGGTGTTTGTAAACAAACGATTTGTTCAGGTTGTTCGACTAATATTATTTATACAGATACTAGAAAACATATTTTTTGGGACTATAAACCTCATCTGCGTAGCCTTTTTTCAGCCATGTTTGGGTCAGCTTCCAGTCGACCAGTTACCACAACTCAGTACTCACTGGGTTGTGGAGGTCAGATTGGCAGTTGCTCCATGTAAAATACTAGTGTTCAGCTGCATCCGGTTAAACCGGAAGCCGACCCCAACGTAGTTAGGGTGCTTGTTTCACAAATCACTATTGTATTTAGCTGTAAGTCTCCCAAAGTCTTTATATAAATAGATCTCTCTTGAAAGGGAAGAAAAGGGGGAAAAGTGGAATCTAAAAAAATGTCTAGAATTCTTGGGAAAAGTTTAGGCAGATGATGATCTGAAACTTGGTCATATAATGTCAAACTTGAGCACTTGTTTGACGTTTCTGAGGTGTCTTCTAAACTTAATCCAGTGGTGTCAGAGACTTATTTTTCTTCGCAACTTAAACTTGTACGTTATACAGGGTGTAAACCACCTCATCACAAAGCCGTTAACCAAGAATTCTGTACATCAAACTAAGTAACTTTACGCAAAAATTATTGCTGGGAAACAACTTTTTTTTTTGAGGTTATAAATCATGTTTTGTGGTAGAACTCAATGTAACGCACTTAAAACATTGTGCTGATGGATGGATTGAATAGTACGGGGGTCGTGGAGGTGTTAAAAGTCAAAATCTTAACTTGTCAAAAAGTTGTAACTTAGACCCCCCATATCTCCGTAACTAGAAGGTTCCCAGGTATGGTGTAGAACAAAAAAATGATCGGCAATAATGGGGAGAACAAGTGCCTATCGGCTTCGTGAAGAGGTGTTTTACACCCTTAATATTATTTACAAACGTCTTTCTTGGAAAAGAAGATGGATGAAGAAACGATGGATGGACTGTGTGAAGTATGATATAGCTAGAAAGGAGGTGTCTGATGAGATGACGAGTAATATAGAGGTATAGAAGTAGACATGCTGCACCGACCTCAAATTAATTGGGATAGGGGCAAGAGAATGATGTTTCCTGCTCAGACGGACATTGATTTCAGTTAATAATGTTTTTATTTTCAATTGTTACAGGTATGGATTTATGTGCTTCCCCAAAACTTAAGCGGAAAGTCTAGCGACAAACAAGGGCAGATTTCAGGAAGAACAAATAGACTCAATGGACCTTCATTTGTAAATTATGTTGGAAGTAAGTCAGATATTGTTTATCCGTAATAAAATCAGTCAGTAACTTGTGTACTAAACAGTTGGTATAGTTAGACAAAGACTAGGTTTAAAAGTAGGATCGAATGCTCCCAAAATAAAGTTGTGGTTATAATCATACCGAAAGTAATTAAAAAATCCTTCATCATCTGAATAGCTTTTTCCCTACCAAGTTGTGTTCGGCTTCCAGTCTAACCGGATGAAGCTGAATACCAGTATTTTATATGAAGCGACTGCCTATCTTAACTCCAAGACCATATTACTGGGTAATTCGATAACGCTGGATGTGAGTCGCATGGGACCGGTCAATGTGGCGACACTCGAGAGAGGCCTATGTCTAGCAGTGGACGTCTTTCGGATGAAATGATGATGTTGATGATGACGATACCGTATGGTAAGACTGGATGTCAGACTTTAGGGCTTCTGACTGATCGTCATCAGCCTATTAATGTTTCCACTGCTGGTACATACGGCCTCCTCTATATGAGAGGGAATGAGTTATAATCCACACGCGGGCCCAGTGCGGATTGGTAGATGTCACATATTAGTATCTTCGAATTTTTGGTGGCTTCTGACTACTTGTAATATATCAAAAAAACATTCCAAAGAATGGGTAGTCGACAATTTGCAAATATTAATGTTTTCCGGATCCAGACGAATCTCTAACAAGAGCTTGGGCGATTAAAATTCGCCAAAACAATGGCCCAAAGTGTAAAGAACTTCAAATCTAGGTCAATCGATAAAGTCTAGTTTTAAATTGCATGGTTCCGTATCTAATCCGTTGACATCGATTAGGTTAATAAAGTGGGATAAGCGAGCCAATATGGCCGTCCCTGTTGTTTTTTTAAGCTAAAGTCACCTGGGGTGTGATAGAAAGATAATTTACTCATTTTTGTTTTTGGGACAACCCCGCCACACTATTCCCAAACCACCTGAAAGCCAGAACCAATAGTGGCGACCACCAGAAAAGCGCCGAGACAATGAATCTCGACGAAGTCCCAGACAATGAATGTCTTGGATCCCGCAATGAAATTAATCAGAAATGTATAGCGGAGGAGTAAGAAAAAACCGTAATTTCAACTTCCCTACTTTAAAGAAACCTAAAGCAAAAGCATAGGCTCCTTAATTCCTTATAAAACTTATATACAGTACTTATTACACAAGTATGAACTCTATGGAAACTTACACATTTCAATCTTCCAAATGATTTCTTCTTCATCATCTTCATCGCGCCTCGTCCAAATCTTGCACAAAACTTTGAAGAACTTGGCAGCTAATGACGACATCATTAACTGTATCTGTCCTTGTCACTCACTTGTTAGTCCTGAGTACCCCAAAATTGAGCAAAAGCTTGTTTTTCCTAATGCAATCTTCGGTTTTGGGAGATCTTTGCCAAATATCGCATGAATTTTGATAGTACCTCCTACACTACTATTTAAAAACCAATTAATAGATGGACCAAAACTAGAAAGTTCTACTAGTATTTTTGGCTAGACGGTTGCCGAATTCGACAAGCCAATTAGGTTCAAAAGACTTCGTCCAAAAACGTCTTTATATTTGGAAGTTACAACCGTCACTGATTCTGTGTCACCATTATCACGACAAAATGGCAACTGCCTTCAAACAACAATACATCGTTTTCCTGCAAAAGTAACGTTTTTCTCTGACAAAAAGAAACTTGAAAAAACACATGCAAATATGACAGACTTTTTTATGTCAATCTCGTTTCAAATAAAAAGCTAATCTGATCTCGACAAAGAGCGGGAACAATTTGCCTAATGGAGCGTTCCAATTTCAAATTGGAGCTGAATAAAAACGCATCCTTCCTGCTTCCGTATTGGTCGGTTCGTTTTTCCCGCGTGATTTGTGTATAAAATGGTGATTTGTGACGTAGGTTCGTCAGTGTCGGGATGACTGTCATCCCCTGAGGTTGTTTAGTGGTGTCTCATTTGGATTGCTCACACTGATTTGGTCCTGTCTTGGTGAGTTTACTTTCTATTTCATTTATTTAGGCATAAAAACTTTTCTACATCCAAAAGTTTTGCAAGTCAATCTTGAGAATTGGTATCATTAAACACTTATGCAATAATAATCATCGTATGTTCAAAAACTTTCTTGATTTGGCAGAGAAAGTGCATACATTTCGGACCAGCCTTTATAGGCCCACTTAACCAAAAAAATCTAAATGCCAATAGGCCAATACCTAAAAAAATCTTCTCGATATCCATTCGGGGTTTACAAAAAAACGAAACTCCAATAAAACCAAATAGTTAGAAACACTCATAATTTATTTATTTTGCCGCAAAGCGCTAGTCTCCCAATTTACATAAACTTACTAGTAGGAGCCAAAATGGTGGTCTCAATAGCTGTGGCTAGTAGGAAAGATATAGCAGTCATTCCCCTGCCAAGGTCTCGATGAGCTTGGCCGTCAAAAACGCTTTTTGAAGTTCTGGTCCTGAGTCAAAATCAAACGACATTTTCAAGGATTAGGTAAATCAACTGGGTCGCGGATCTATAGAAGATTATAATGAGTAATTATAACTAATATAGTTCGTTTTGAAGCAAACAGATTCTGGAAAACGCTGATCTGATCAAAATTTGCTCAAGTAACCTTAATTCCTAACATAGAATTTCTTGCCCATTGTTCTCCAGAGATCTACGCTAGGAAATAGGCAACTACAGTACTTTCACAGTTTTATATCTTGTGACTGTGACTACATTTAATCTTCATCTTTGTTTCGACTATTCAAAAGTGCCTGTCACAGGCCTACTTTAAATAAATGCTTTGTTTTTGATCATGTTATTTTGAAGATTTGCTGAAATAGAATTTGTTAACAGGTAAGATTCCTCGATCACCCTTCATTATGCAATGGTAAATTAAAAAAAGCTGCTGTTGATTTCGCTCTGTAATTACTACACTGCTGGAAATATAGGCTGCAATGCCATGCCTTTGACCCTAATTCTTGACCCTGGTCACTCTCATCCATCTATAACCACTCAACCAGCCTTGTCTTACTTTATTTATTCTCTATACGTCACTAAACTCTTATAATCTTGTAGGTTACTATTGTTTTATCGTAAATTCGTAAGTTACGTGAATTACTGCCGATGCCGTGTCAAAAACATTGGTTACAGTCAAACGAGAATGGACCTAAGTGGTTATGAGAAAACAATAGCATTTCTCATTGTTCTTTGCTTGCGGCTTTAAAAACTACTGTTACGTAGCAATCTTTAGAAAACAGTTTCAGATTTTACCGTATGGACTACTGGCGTAGTCGAAATAATATCAGATGTTTCAATTAGAGCATTTAGCTCTTCTATGTTTGTCGTGTCTGAAATTAGTTTACTTAATGGCGGATGCAGAATGTCATGGTCAGATTTTCATCTCAGTTTTACAGAGTCTTTGACTAATGGATCTGAGTGAATGATTCCTCTGGGTATCGTGTTATCCAATAGCTAAGTTATAAGCACTTGTTTCAAGTAAAATACTGGTATTAATTAAGCAGCATCTGGTTAAAATGGAAGGTGACCTCAACATCTGTCATCATTTGCTTAGCTTTTTCCCAAACGATTATAGATATCCCACTGAGCTTTGCTTCTCTTTTGGGCCCCTAGTCCACTTCCAGAAAAAAGGCACTCCTTAGCTCACAACACCCAGTTCATCACCTTCTGTATCCAGTCTAGCCGTTGAGGTCGTTGGTTCATTTATCTGAGGATGCTCTACATTTCTCTTATTCACTTTAGCGGTCACTATACGAAGGCCAGTCTTCAGCAGGCCTTTCCTTACGATGATTCACGGAGTCCTTACTAGCAAAAGTCATTCTGGCATTCCAGTCACGTTGTCTGCCACTTGTATATCACAAATGATCTTCTAATGGCATCATCAATACTTGTAGTTTGTCAAAACAATGGCTCGTATACTTGGGTGTCATTTGATCCGCAAGTATTGCTATTTGTTATAACGATTTGATGTCGGGTGTCGTCTTCATACGACTCATGGTTGTGGGGTATGGTTACAGTTTCCATTTATAAATCGACGATCATTTTTAAATGTTTCGATTAGTTTTCGAAGTATCTAGAAGGCGTCGCCTTTAAAATTGTTGTGCAAGGATCTTTTCTACAGTGGCAAATCAGAACTAATCGCACTATCTAGTTTTTCATCGTCTCTGTCAATATCATCATACTCCTCCCTTTATTATTATTATATATCTAGCCTGTATTGTCCCACTGCTGAACAAAGGCTTCCCCCCATTCCTTCCAAAGATCACGATTCTGTGCTATTGCTTTCCAATTCTCAAGGAAGACATCTAGTTCGTCCCGCCATCTCCTTCGTGGTCTGCCGAGACCCCGTATCACTGTTTCAGCTCTTGCCTTTATCCAAATTCATTTGGAGTCGTCGCAGTATGTCTTCTTCTTGCATACGACGATTATCCGACGACCCGATTAGCGTAGTGGTAGTGACACTGCCTTACGTTCTTAGGGTCCTGGGTTCGAATCCCGGTAGGAGCAAATGTTTGTGTGATGAGCACGGACATTTGTTTCCGAGTCATGGATGTTTATATGTATAATAAGTATGTATTTACAAACAAAAAAGTATATATGTAGTATATCAACTATCTAGTGTCCACGACACAAGCTTTGCTTAGTGTGGCACTAGGTGGCGCTGTGTGTTAATGTCCAGCGATATTTATTATTTATTATTATTTATACTTTTCTGTTACTCTTCATCTCATCAGACACCTCTTTTCTAGCTATATCATCCTCCTTCAAGCTCAGAAACGTCCTTGCAGCTTAGTTTGTAATAGAAAAGTTGACAAAAGATGTTATTAGTATCTCAAGCGGACATTTCATTACACCTCACGGTATTATATATGCTTGTTGAAATATTAGAAATCCAATTCTGATAATATTATTGCTACGAGATGTTATGATCGGAGTACATTTACACTCCTTCTTAGAAAACTGTGTTTTGTACTTGATATATGATTCGATTGAAATAATTACAAAAGGCTAGTTTCCACCATCAATAAATTGCAAAACTATGTAGTCCGTCAGTTAGAATATTGAAAAATAATGGACACGTATTTTTTGTTTTTGTAAATCATGAATACTTACTAACAAAGATAAAACGCGTCAAAACTCGGGAGTGGGGGCTTGTGACGTCACAACGCACTAAAATTATACCACGGCGTGACGGATTGAAAATTTTGAAAGCGTCGTATCTTCGTCAATTATGGTTTACGTAACAAAATAAAAAATACGGGTCAAATTTTTTTTGATTATCTAACTGACGGACTAATTAGATTTTTTTAGGATACAACTGTTGGAATTATAAATTAGCGGTTTAAACACATTTGCAGTTGCATTCCTATTGATCCTAAATATTCATAGAGTTATTTTCGTTTCTGACCAAACGGACTCCTTAAAAATTGTAATTTTAAAAGTAAGAGGACGCAAATTCTAAAAACAAATAGGTTTGTAGAACTAAAAAGAACTTTCAATCGAATTATTTGAATAATATTTAACATATTCAACTTGAAATAAGGGACTTTTACGTGAATCTACAGCAGTAACTTTGTTTTTCAATAACATTATATGAAAAATAAATTAAATATTGCTTTTGAGTGTACCTTTGAATGCCACAAAATATTATTTCTTGCTAAGAAACCCTTAGTGTGCCAGTTCGTCTCGCACTTGGCCGTTTTTTCTCATAAAACAGAGTTACTCAAACTTTTTTAGACTCTGACCCCCATAAAACGTAACTGCCCAGAAAAATACGATATCGACTTTATGAAGAAAAATAAATTCCTTGATACTGAGACCTATACTTGACTTTCAGTAACTTTATCCTAGAAATATTACATTAGCAATGGTTATGTCTTCTTTTCATGGAACCATTTCTATTGCATCCACATTTTGACAGGGTCATCTTGTATTTATATTAGTGGAAACCTTAAATACCAGACATGGCCATATTAGACGGATGGCTTAAGGCGCTACCCCAGGCAAAAGCCGTTTTTTGTGCAGTTTTTTGGAGCCAACTCCTCTTTATCCAAAAGAAATACCAAGTAATAAAAATACATTAAATTTCTACATATTCTTAGACTGCAAAGTGGTAGTTTTATTTTTTATTTTAAGTCTCATAATGTGTAATAAATCCCCTCACAATGAAACCACAAAAATGAGAAAAAAATATTTATAACATGCTTCTTCTCGTAAAGTTAACATTATTTTGATTTGCTTCTTATACTAATGGATAGACAATTTAATAATGAACATAATGCTAGTTTTTTTTTTTCAAAAGACGGAAATTTGATTTTATAAAGAATAAAAATCACTAATTTCGCACTATTCGACCCGCAGTGACTGACGTAAAAACCACTTTGTAGTGCAAGCTGATTAGAACTTTATTCTAATAGTATTTCAAACGAAGTTTGAATCACCACTAATAGAGTTGCTAATTTTGCCTGGGGTAGCGCCTTAATTTGATCGCTATGAGGTCTTTCCAAAAAAAAAAAAATGTGATCTCTTAACAGAACAATATCTGTTTTATTCACACTTTGACAGGGTGACAACTTAATAATGGGAACCTTGAGTCACAGATATGACCATATAAGACCAACAACGTTTAAATGCGGTTACTATGTCCTTATTACCCACACTGTCACGACAAAATTAACGTAATCTTTCATGAAACCATTGCTATAGACAGACAACTTTTAATATTTTCACTGAAAACTAAATAAATAAATCACAAGGCCATATTAGAACCAAGTCCTACCAAGGTGTATCGTATTACTCACTACTAACTGGGTTGTGAAGGTCAGATAGGCAGTCGTTCCTTGTGAAATACTGGTATTCAGCTGCATCCGGTTAGACTGGAAGCCGACCCCAACCTAGCTGGGAAAAGGCTTAGCAGATGATGGCATGTCCATATTAGACATACTTACCAAGTAACCAAACGGCTTATTAAGGTCAAGTATGGCCTTCTAACCCCCACTATCTTTGAGCAAATATTCCGAAGCAAATAAATCTTTATAGGAACAATAAACTTACTGTAAAGCATATCTCCTGAACTCATAACTTAACTTACCATTCGTAATTCTTTCTTAACGGCGGCGTTCGTCTGGCCTCGTAATATTTCGCGAGCGTTCGTCAAACTTCGGGTCGACGAACTGCCACTGAAGGACAGACAAGTTTTTTTGTTTGACTAGTAATAACTGCGGTGGTTTGAAAAATATTATACAATCTTTTGTTGAAATTGATGTTTGTTACTCGTCTCTTTTTGTGCGTCCATTCTACATTTACGCTGAAAATGGTCTTGGTACTTTTGACGAGTGTCGATTTTACACTGAAAATGGTCTTGGTACTTGGTCTTAGCTCAAGTATCTTGTGTTTCTGCTGTCTGCATTTATTGGCATGTCTGACGGATACACAAAGTTTTTTTTTGGAACATGACAAGTTGACAACTACTCGCTTACAGTGGCGAAGATTCCATAAAACCCGATTCCCACCGGATTCCTTCTGAAAAATAGCACAGCACTCAGTATTCTTTAGACAAATAATATAATCAGACTAGCTTCTGCCAGTGGCTTCGCCCGCGTGATGTTTCAAAATTGTCCCATGGGATCTTACTACCAGGATAAAAATTATCCTATGTGTTAATCCAGGCTATAAACTATCTGTATGCATAGTTTCATACAAATCCGTTCAGTAGTTTTTGCGTGAAAGAGTAACAAACATCCATCCATCCATACACACATACTCACAAACTTTCGCATTTATAATATTAGTAGGATTAAGGATAGTTATGTACTCCGTGTTACTTCTGACTAAAATTGGCACTTCACTACTGCTCGCTTATTATTACTTACTATTACTATTACTAATATTATACTCGTAAATGTAAATGTAAGTTTGTTTGTTACGCTTTCACGCGAAAACTACTCAACCGATCATCATGAAACTTTGTACACATATTCTTGGAGGTATTAGAAGTAACATAGGACACTTTTTATAAAAAAAAAAATTGCAACAGGATCCGCGTACGAAGTCGCGGGCAGAAGCTAGTCTACACTAATATTATAAAGAGGAAAACTTTGTTTGTTTGGTTGTAATGAATAGGCTTAAAAACTACTGGACCGTTTTTAAAAATTCTTTCACCATTCGAAAGCTACATTATCCACGAGTAACATAGGATATATTTTATCCCCGTACTCCCACGGGAACGGGAACTATGCGGGTGAAACCGCGGGACGTCCGCTAGTTTCTTATAATTCTAACTGGGCTTCGCTTCAGCTCAATACATCAATTAATTTATTCTAATAATCAATAGATCATGTCTTTCGCAGTCTACTGGACCTCTCCCAAGTTGCGCCAAAATAATCTGTTCTTTTCCTCAGTCACATAGGCAGTCCATCTAAAAAGCTAGTATTCAGGAAAAGGCTAGGCTTGCGTGCTACTTACCCATTTCACACACACCTAGCTATTACCTACGTTATCATCTGCGTAGACTTTTCCCAACTATGTTGGGGTCGGCTTCCAGTCTAACCGGATGCAACTGAATACCAGTATTTTACATGGAGCGACTGCCTATCTGACCTCCACAACCCAGTAAACTGCGTAATGCGATACCCCTCTTAGTAAGACTGGTTGTCAGAGTTTTTGGGTCACTGACTACCTGTAACGACTGTTAAATACTCCAAATCAAGCTACAAGTGTCATTCTTTTGTCTGCTGAACGTGCTTTCCGAGGCACGGAGGAAACTCGGTATGTAATGGTGGTCACCCATCAACAGAGCAACCTAGGCAAGCACGGCTTAACCTAAAGATCTTCCCGAGCAGCTGTTTTAATTGAGCCACGAACTCCTCACACCTATCACACTAACGTAATACTTAAAATAAATAAAATAAAACATTCGATTCGTCTATAGAATTAAAATTACATGGCCTCTGTTCACAAGGCTTGCGCCGGCGCATTTTCCTTAGCACGTCACGTGGTGTGGCATTGAGCGAACATCCGTAGATGGGCGAGTAGGTAGTAATGTGTAGTGCCTCAGTGAGGAAAGTTGTGAATTGTGCAGGTGCTTGGTGATTATTGTTTTTTTTTTGTGTTGGTATAACGCTTGTGAGGGTTTCTCATGATGTAGATTTTTAACGAAAATAGTAAGTACCTTTTTCATCATCATACACAGCCCACCAACTGCTGGGTACAGGCTTCTGATTGCTTGTGCCAGCTACACATTCTTAAGCCTAAGGCAGTAAATAAAATATACCTAAAAACTAATGGTGAATTCAAAATCTGTAGTCATCGACAAAGTCTCTCCAACTCTTGAAATAGTCCTGATGCAATACGCGATAGACGTTATACAAGAGATATTTCAAAAGAGCTATCAACGCTTTAAAGATGTTTATACGGAGAAATGTTTCCGTGCTATTTAAATAGCGTAAGCAAAAATAAGGAAAGTAACATTCGTGATTTTAGAAATTTTCGCCATTATCCATAAAAGATCCACATCGTCATCGCTGACTAAGAAACTGCATGATTTATCAGACATTATAGTAGAACTCGAGCCAAAATATTCAACAAGACACAGTCACCGAGTTTTGAAATAGAATCGTTATTAATTGAAGGATAACATTTTAATTGTACGACCTCGTCTCGAGATGAAGGAACTATTTTTAGATTTTTAGAGAAAGTGATAAAATCGGCATTGTTGACTGGAAATTAAATGGCTGTGCTTAAGCTCCTTTTGATGCTCACCGCCCACCTTCATTCCACTTTTATTTTTCTTACGTTGTTTTGGCGTAGGTTTGTTTCCAGTAACAAATCTAAAAACGACCATTCAACGACTATACTGATACTGTTAGTCTGCGTCATTCCACTGCTGGGCAGAGGCCTCTCCCCATGACTTCCAGTTGTTTCCATCCAGGGCTAATCTGGACCACTGGTCGTTCGTTCTCGTCCTGCCATCTTCTACGAGGTCTGCTGCGACACCTGGCTGTGTCAGGGCTCCAGAAACATACTCTCCACCAATCTCACACGCTTATTTAATTTTGCGAAGTACCTTTTTTTTGTTTTTTTTTTTTTGTTATAAAAACGTGACCCCGCACTAGGAACTTCTATTGTATCATCGTGGGTGTGTTTACAAACATTAAATTCACATACACAAACAGCTAGACCCGGAACAACTATGTAGTTCATTCAAATATTTGTTCTGCGAGGGGACGTAGTCAATAGCTCAGCTACTGCGCCAACCGTGCCGTCAACTTTCGTCGTTTTCTGAATGATCATCATCGCCTTCTGCTGCACTGAAGCCTCTCCAATCGCTCACCATTCAACTCAATCCACGGCAGTTCTCACCCAGTCTGCACCAGCCACCTTGGGAAAATAATCCCAGATACCACCTATCAATCGTATTTTATTCATCAACTTTTAGACCAATTTACAACACAAATCTCTAAATTAATGCGTTTAAATCGAAAAGTTTTTAAAACAACATTTTCTTTATGTCAAACATTTAAAGATGAGACATAGAATGTTGTTTTAAAAACTATGAGCTAAACAACTCATTTAGTGAGTTTCGTTTCAAGCAGGTCTGAACGCCCTGAAAATTTATCCCATACATTACATAATTAGGCAAAAAAGTTGCCCTACAAAACCATGACCTCTCTATACCCAACGTACTCTTTGCCATCGTAACGACATCGTTACAGCGAGTGCTAGCGAACGAACGGACGTAACGACACGTTATCGTCGATAGCTTATCGCTGTGCGCCGTTCGACGCGCTTATAGCGTTACCTACCTGCGCACACGCATACCAGCCGCGCTGTTCTAATTTTAAAAGTGAATTTTTGGAGTTGGTGCCTTTTTGGCGATTGCTTGTGAGTTAACATGTTTTTTAATATTATTTTAAAGCTATGGATATAATGTATTTGTTCTGCTTCAGTGTATGTCATGTTTAATATGTTTTTATCTATGAATTGTTTATTTTTCCTATTAGGGCATTTTATTCGTACGGGTGTTATTAGCTAGTATGGTTTTGGTGGGTTTTTTTTCCTCTACCCAAATAAAATGTTAGGAAATAGTGGAGGGAGGGTCCAATTTATGTATTTCGATATCTATGATTCCCATAGTTATAAAGTAAAATTTGTTTCGACCAGAGCCACATCGATAGCGTTAGAAGTGTTGATATTCGGCCATATTTGAATAAATTACGTCTTTATTTATCTTTCCATAGCATAAAGCAAAGTCGCTCCCGCTCGCTGTCTTGTACACTCAGATCTTTTAAACTGCGCAACGGATTTTAATGCAGTTTTCGGCGATAGATATTATGAATTGATTTAAGAGGGAGGTTTATAGGTATCTGCTACATTGCATCCGTGTGAAGCTGGGGCGGATCGCTTAATAGGCTTGTTACTTAACTGAAAAAATCTAATTAGTCCGTCACTTAGATTATCAAAAAATATTTGACCCGTATTTTTTCTTTTGTCACATAAACCAAAATTGACGAAGATACGACGCTTTTAAAATTCCCAATACGTCACTGTTTGGTATCATTCTTATTGAGTTCTGACGTCACGAGCGCCCACTCCCGAGTTTTGATGCGTTTTATCTTTGTCAATATTCGTTGATTTACAAAAACAAAAAATACGTGTCCATTATTTTCCAATACTCTAACTGACGGACTAAATAGATTTGCATTTTATTGATGGTGGAAACTAGCCTATTAGTACCTACATATTTTAGACTCAGACCAAATAAAAAAAGTTAAGACGGAACTCTGCAACAGAGAAGTGACACCGGTTTTGTAAACATGTGTGCATTTATTAAAGCGTAATTTAATTGTAGTTTCAGTAGGAGGAGCTCGTGCCTAAAAAATATCACCCGCTCGGGTCGGGTCGGGTTAAGCCGTGCTTGCCTAGGTTGGTCTGTGGATGGGTGACCACCCTTACATACCGAGTTTCCTCCGTGCCTCGGAAAAGCACGTTCAGCTGTTGGTCCCGGCTGGCATTTGTCCATCTTTGACAGTCGTTACAGGTAGTCAGTAGCCCAAAAAGTCTGACACTAGTCTTACCAAGTGGTATCGTATTTCCCAGTATTAACTGGGTTGTGGAGGTCAGATAGGCAGTCGCTCCATGTAAAATACTGGTATTCAGCTGCATTCGGTTAGACTAGAAGCCGACCCCAACATAGTTGGGAAAAGGCTAAGCCGATTATGAATTTAATTGTAGTTTGATGTAAATGTGTGCTTGTGAGCGTGTATGGCACAGAGCGAGACGTAGATTTGCGCTGGCCACATTTTTTATTGTTCGCATTGCTGTCTCGGGTTTTTATTTGTTCTAAGATTTCAAACGCATAGTTATTACTTCTTGTTCAATTCGATAACTCTCCATATTTCTATGTATTAGTTTGTTATGTACACACTCTAAATTGATTGTGTTTGCGACGCTAAGTATTACGTCAGAACCATAGTTTACTTTACTCAGGTATGCACTCCATTATGTGTTTTATCACACTATTTATGTACCTACATTTACACAGTTCTTATCAATTTATGACAGGAAATAATAAGATTTAGTCTTCCTATGGAAGACCTCCCACTAGGTGGACCGATGACCTGGTGAAGGTTGTGGGAAGCCGCTGGATGCGAGTCGCACGGGACCGGTCAATGTGGCGACACTTGGGGGAGGCCTATGTCTAGCAGTGAACGTCTTTCGGCTAAAAAGTAAAATATTACTTCCCTATTTTAATCGGATTTATGGATTTTGTTAAATTTCAATGGTTTTTTTTTTGCATTAAACTTTTTACTTTTTCTAAAAAAGAAACCTAACCCTACGTTATTCCTTGCAACATAAGCTATCGCCAGTAGAAGTCCTGTCGAAATCGATCCAGCCGTTTTGGAGATAAGCCGAAACAAAGAGACAGGCATAATAAGATTTTTTTTACCGTATATTTCCGTGTATCGCTGTTATTTTGAAATTACAAACACACACTTCAATTTTTATATATTTGTATATTTGACATACTCTCTCTTCAATCGGTTTTTCAACTCAGTAACAAACAGTTGACTGCAGCATAAAACCAGCGATGCACAGATATTTTTAAATGCCATTCAAATGTCATACAAAATAAATCTGAAACAAAATAATTTGTGTGATATCATAACTCATAAGTACATAATATAAATCTCTTTTATCAGTTTTTATTTATCTTGGCTTCTTTCCTAGATCGCCTATGATACGTCTCTTTGATATAATTCCAGCATATTTTCCTAATTAACTGTCTGAGAAATTAATTTGGGAAGCCTTTGGGTTGCTTGTATTTATAAAACTAGCTAGATCTTTTGCCGGCGCCATTTTGAAGTGGAAATTAAGCCGCGCCAAGTTCGATATTTGTCCCACGAGACCATACTACTGGGATAAAAGTAGCCTATGTGTTAATCCAGGTTATAAGCTATCTGTGTGCAAAATTTCATCCAAATCCGTTCAATAGTTTTTGCGTGAAAGAGTAACAGACAAACACATATGCAAACTTTCGCATAATAGTTTGAATTTTTTTTTATATTGGTGACTGCATTCTATAATTAGGTCGGGAAAACATTTTGCTTAGGTTTTTTTCATTAGGAGTTTCTCAGTAGCATGCCCCCATTCAAATCAAATCGTTTATTTTTGCAGTGTTTTAAGTATGTTACAATGGTGTTATAAGCTTAAACATAATTGGCGAAATGTGAGAATACTATAGTTGCTTCTCTGCCTCATCCTTTGTGGAATCCAAGCTTGATCATATCTGTTTATTTGATTCTTATAAATAGTCTACAGTGATACCTCTGCAAACCCTTGTATGAAAACAAGCGCGATGTTATTTTGTATTGTCATATAAAGATATGCTGACAGAACAAAAAAGAACGAAGTCATTCAAGCGAAAAAGTTAAAAAGACAACGCCAACTAAATTCTTGGCAGCGGTCCGGTGTTCGATTCTCAGTTGAGATAAAGCATTGTTTAGGCTCGTGTTTGTCTCTAGACTTTTTGGAAGTCAAATACTTTAGATGAACGATGTACATTTTAAATATGGAATGAGAAAAACAAAAATGAACTAAAAGGTGTCTTTGGTTTTGTAAAAAAACTTTTTTGCAAAAAATAAAACCGACTTCACACAAAAAAGTGAAAAATAACTTTAGCTTCAGAAGTCGGTGACCTTTATTTGATTGATTTAGTTTTTTTGTCACCGACTTCTGAAGCTAAAGTTATTTTTCACTTTTTTGTGTGAAGTCGGTTTTATTTTTTGCAAAAAAGTTTTTATTTTTCACTTTTTAGTGGTTCACATGTGCATACCCTTTCACAGCGTACCAGCGTGATTTTTTGTTATGAACTGGTGTAAACAATAGACAGACATGAGATTTCAGCAATCCCAGTAAGAGACACACATTTGCTACATTTAATGAGGAGTTCCGTTGCCTTTCTCCGAAGTTTTTCATCTAATCTTTACCAAATTTAAATGGGATCACTCCGAGAAAGTAGTCTTTCTAAAACTACCCAAATCGCTCCTGGTGTGCCTATAAAATTTGAAAAGTTCTCTCTATTTCTCCAGGATCCCATTATCAGGATCCTGACTTGATGATTATGGGACCTTCTGGGAAGTATACCCTTTCAAACAATTAAAAAACAAATTCGGTCCAGTCATCTTCGAGTAATCGGGGAACATTGAATTGAGAACCTTCTCCTTTTTGAAGTCGGTTAATAACGACGTTATGGTACGTGACCCAAATATCCGGATAGCCTTTAAAAGATTTGGCCGAGTATCGTTAATTTGCTTCTAAGAATTGAAGAGCTCCGTTCCTTTGTCATGGATCCTATAATCAGAACCTAACCAAATTCTCATCAAACTACCCTTTTTTTTTTTTTTTTTTTTAGGATGGGAAATCATCAAATGACTTCTCCCACTCTGGGCGGAGCGGGAGGGAGTGTCAGACTTTTACTGACTAAAACCCATCCATGTTCCTTCCTCGCCCTTTACGTTCCGGGGCCGCGGTATCTCTTTCGAACAGTCCCGCAACCCCGGCAGGCTTCGGCCCTTGCGGGCCCCTCTCTTATGCTGACATCTCTTTGAGGCGCGCGTGGAACACGAACGCGCCGTCGACTCGGCCTGTCGTCGTTAGACGGACGGACGGCTAGCTAGCCCATAGCCAACCGTCCACAGGCCCGCGTCTACGGTGGCCGGTAGCCACCACGTGGCCCCCGACGCCCGGTGCGTCTCCCGCGGCGGCCGGGAAGAGAGGATCTCTCCCTCTCTCGTTCCGCCACCTCCTTCGCTAGCATGACTGCTTCGCAGAAGGAGGTGACGGCTTCCCATTCCGTCTCGCTCCGGACCATGGATTGAACCAGGGCCGGACGCGAGAGGTCGCCGCCGCCGATCGCCGCTACGAGGACACGGCGGTGCTCCGCCCACGCAGGGCAGACTTCCACCGTGTGCTCCACCGTGTCCTCCGGTCGATCTTCGCAGTGGAGACACCCGGGCGTTTCCTCCCGCCCGATTCGGTGCAGGTACCTCCCGAAACATCCGTGTCCGGTGAGGACCTGCGTCAGGCGGAAGGTGAGGACGCCGTGGCGCCTCTCCAGCCACTCCTCAAAGAGGGGACTTACCGCCACTATCGTGGCGTGCCCTGCACGGGGTTGCGACAGTCGCTCTCTCCATGTCGCCATGAGATCAAACTACCCTTGAAGTACCCTTGCCAATAAAATAAAAAAAAACAATACATGTCAAGGAGGCTTATCCCCAATAAATGGAACTTAATACACCTAACTGTCGAAATCTGGGAATATTGTACACATCTGCGTACCCCCTCAGAGCATACAGGCGTGATGTTACGTCATGATGCTGTATAAACAATAAACATTCAAGCGATTGCAGCAGTTACTGCAGATTTGCCGTGTATTTTTGAAGAGTTCCATTGTATATCTCCGAAGATCCGGATCAGATCTTCAGCAAATTAAAATATAACCACACGGGAAGCACCAGCTTTCAAATTAAAAAAGAATCATCAAACTCGGTTCACCCAGTCGAAAGTACTGAGGTAACAAACACTGTCGAAATCTGGGTGTACTGTACACATCTGCGTACCCCCTCAGAGCATACAGGCGTGATATTACGTCATGATGTTGTATAAACAATAAACCTACAAGCGATAACAGCAATCACTGCAGATTTGCCGTACATTTTTGAGGAGTTCCATTGTATATCTCCGAAGACCAGCATCAGATCTTCAGCAAATTAAAATGGGACCACATGGGAAGCACCAGCTTTCAAATAAAAAAAGAATCATCAAAATCGGTTCACTCAGTCGAAAGTTATGAGGTAACAAACACAAAAAAAAAAAAAAAAAAAAAAAAAAACATACAGACGAATTGATAACCTCCTCTTTTTGGAAGTCGGTTAAAAAAAACGTTTTGCACCTTCTGTTAGTGTTGTGATTTAAATCTTTAGTTTCTGTATGACATGTTCAAAATAAAAGTAAGGCAAACTGTGTAAAATGTTTCGGCAACTCCTTTTGGTTTTGTAGATGTAGCGACAAGACATTTTTCCATTACCTACATAACGTACCATAATCAGCCTAGCCTAAAACATTCCCATTGCTGGGAAATTGCTTCGCTAGGCCATCATTGAATTGGGATGCGGGACTGGCAGTGTCTAGGTTCCTGCAGGCATGCATCGCCTCCACGCGAGAAAACTTGAACGCGTTCAATGTTGATCGATAAAAAATACTTCATGTCGTTTTAAAAGTAGCTTGTTTTATAAATAAAAAGCTCAATTATTTCAAAACGGATACTAGAGATGCTTGATATCATCATCTGCCAATCTTTTACGAATTACACAAAGGGTGTAAAACACCTCTTAACGAAGCCGAAAGGCACTTGTTCTCCCCGTCATTCTGATCATTGTTTGGTTCTACACCATACCTGGGAACCTTCTAGTTACGGAGGTATTGGGGGTAAGTTTTTTTTTTAATACAAGTTTTAATCGCAAGATTTTTACTTTAAATATTTCTACGACCCCCGCACTATTCAATCCATCCATCAGCACAATGTTTTGAGTGCGTTACATTGAGTTCTACCACAAAACATGATTTTTCACCCAAAAAAAAAATTGTTTCCGCGCAATATCTTTTGCGTAAAGTTACTTAGTTTGATGTACAGGATGCTTGGTTGACGGCTTCGTGATGAGGTGGTTTACACCCTGTATATTGGGATTGGCTCCCAGTCTAACCGAATTCAGCTGAATACCAGTATTTTACATGGACCGACTGATACTGGCCTCATGTCAAGTAACCTTTGGACAGAATATCAATAATTCACAAAAGTAATAAAGTATTGTCGCTATATTCCGTAAAACAAGTACGCTTTATAAAATATAATTAAAAAACTGCAGACATGGCAAACAGTATATAATACTCTTTCAGACGTCTAATATTGTAAATCATATTCGTAATATCAGTATCAAATTCATGTTGTTTTATCTTTTCATATAGAGCGTCATTGTTTATTATAATATAGTTTTTGTTGTACCATTGAAATGTGATTCTTTTATTTTGTTAGTGCATTCGCTTATTTTCTGAAATGGGATTGCGTTTCTCAAACTTTTCTTTTTAATGCAGTTTCAGGTTTTTTTTTAATAGAAAGTTACGGAGATATTGGGGGACAGTTTCAACTGTTTTAACTTTCTTTTAAATACCTCCACTAACCCTGTACCAGATACTGAATGCGTCCACATGTTTTGAGCGCGTAACATTGAGTCTTACCGTAAAACGTAATTAATCATCCCAAAAAAGTCGGTTTACGGAGGTTACGCAGTTTACAACTGGGGATACACATGCCCGTAGCTTGCACACTAGCATACCAGCTCCTTGCATACAGTTACCTGTCTGTGCATGGCATACAAGTAGCTAGCACAACATTTGATTTACTTGCATACCTGTTGAGGGAGGAGACGCGGGGCGTTGCCAAACTGACACGTGTGAACAGACGCGACAGCTACGGGCATGCCAGTATTACTTGCAAATTTATCCGCATTGTGCCAGTTACTCGTGTTGTTGTGCCTGTCTAGGCTAGTTCAGTTGAGGATGAATTCCTTGGATTGAAAACACTCTTGATTGGACTTTAATTTCTTATATTTGTACTAACAAGGTTATAATAAATTGCAAGTGTGGCTGCTGTCGCTACCGTACGACATCGAGTATTAGAGAAAAGGGGACTGTCATAGACAACTTTCTACATGTTCAATGTTGCCCGACATAAAAATAAATATCTGTGTTGGGATGCCAACAACTCGTACATACCAGTAACTTTCATGCCAGCTACTTTCCCGATTTACTGGCCATGTGCGCCTTATTGTACTGAATGCTTGGTTGACGGCTTCGTGATAGGTCCCTTTTCACCATGTATTAAATTGTCAGTGGGATACTTCCCTACCTCCATGGAAGCAAAGTTACGGGAAAAAAACTGGTGATTCGATAATTCGCTCAATATCTACCTCAAATACATTACATACACAGAAACCACGATCCATACATACAAACAAAATTCATTTCCTATATATTATCTTTATAGAGCTTACGTGGAACCATCCGTAAAACTAATTTATCGAAGAAATATGAATATGCAATAAAGTTAATGTATTTTATCGATCTGCCGTAAGTTCGGGAAATAAATGTACTGAACTTTGAGAATTTGTAAGAGACACTTCTGTTTAGGAAAAGGAATGTAGCTTCTATAATGTACTTCTTTTAGAGTACTTTAACACCCATTATACTACAGAGATTAAAAGTTTATTTCCTGAATAGGGTCATGCCCGCTTAGCATGACCACCGTCATCTGTCATTGAATCGACAAAATGACAGATGAACAAAAGATTGTCGATTCTCTTTCGTTTCTGATGCTACGCGGCATGGACTATATTCGTGTGCGCAACCAAATCCCTTCCGACGTTAAGACGTGAAAATAACTAAATAGAAAGAGTTACTTTCGCATTTTTAATACTGATAGCCAAGGATAACAATGGAACAAGTGATACTAAATAACCAGGCTTACCAAGGGGTATACCTCAGTACTGACTTGTAGAGATCAGACAAACAGTTGCTACATATCAAATACTCAACGTCAGACTGTAAGTCAGCCTGAACATAGTTTGAAAAAGGCTGGTTAGATGGATAACTATTCGTTTACGATCACCTCAAAAACGCCTGCAGACTGTGTAAATCATAAAATCACTATCGGAGATACGCCGAAAGATTACGGTTTGAGTTAGCACTCCGCATATTTTTACATGATGCATAATATTTAATATTTATATATATGTAATATAAACAGGAGATAAGTCGCGCGATTTGTTGTATGTGTAGACGTCACAGATTGAGGAATGTCCGATATTATGTGACGGTTGTTACTGAGAAGCGATGAACTTTTTTAGGAATAATAGGGGAACTGGGAGCTAAGGTCAAGAGAAAGACTAGGTACAGTTGGAGGTATGTTTCGGTCAGAATCCACACTTTACACCGTATTTATCAAAACATTGCAAAAGAGAAGTAAGCGATCACGCGTAACATGACCACCGTAGAAACGAATCGACGAAATCTTTTGTTCATTTGTCATTGAATCGACAAAATGCCATATGAACAAGGTTCGATTCTTTCTTCGAAGAAATCCATTTCTACGGTGGTCATGGTACGCGGGCAGACATATTTTTTTTGTTTATAAAATTAACTATATCCTTCAGACAGATCAATTCACAATCACTAACTAGTACTAACTGGGTTGTGGAGTTAAGATAGGCAGTCACTCCGTGTAAAATACTGGTATTCCGCTGCATCCGATTAAAAAGGAAGTCGACCCAAATTTCTAGTTCCATTCTAAATAAAAATAAACGGGTACTTACTGATATTCGCATCTAGTTACTAATTAGACTGGAAACAGACACCAACATCATTCGGAGAACGGCTCTGAAACCAAATCGCAAACGTGCAATTAGGAGAACTGAATTGGCTGATGACGGTAGGGAATAAAAAACCTTCAGAAAGCTGAGCTTGAGGTCCTGGGTTTCGAGTTCTAAGTCAGGCAAAATGTTATTGGGGTTTTCTATTAAAGCGATTAGACGAGCTAAATGACGAGTAGCAACTCTATTTGTGGTGGTTCAAACTTCGTTGAGTTGCAACGCTTAGACGAGTTAAATTTGCATGCAAATTTAACTCGTCTAAGCGCCTTAAACATAACTGTCGAAATGTGGGTGCACTATTAGATACACCACTGTCTAACCCGTCCGGTATTACAGCCGTGATGTTATGTTACTTTGTGTAAATTTCTGATTGTAAACCCTATAAAACTGCCTGGCCTGACCACTAGTCCAACGAGGCAGTTATGTAAAAAAAACTTAAGAAAACTCATGATCATGCGTATTTCATACAAACGTAATACCAAAATAATTTATGAATCAAACATATTCTTAAGGTAGTGTGTGTTTAAACTTATATTGTCACTTACGGGATATCTTCCGTGATTATTTATTGTTTAAACCGTGAAAGTCTAAAACATAGTGTGTGTTTATTTTGATTGGATTATAGAATATGCACACTGATTTAAACAAGAGCTATGAGAAAAATAAATGTTCTACTTATAGAAATTTTAAATTTCTCATATCTCGTCTTTATATCATTGTCCTTTCAAAATATTTATTTGGGAACATAAATATTCTATAATACAATCGAAATATATACACACTACCTTAAGAATATGTTTGATTTAAGTACAAATTAGTTTGGTATTACGTTTGTATGAACTAGGAATGCTTCGCTAGTAGATATTTTTTGTGCGTCACATACACAATGCAACGAATTCTTATCATATTCATATTTATATTCATTTATTTGCATTCCACAAGGCATTTGCATTTGCATTGCATCATAAAGGCTCCCCCACACAGGCGCGTTATTATCGCGCGATAATATCGCATGCGTTATTTCGATAATGCGTCCCTATTCCTTGAACACAGGCGCGTAATTATCGCGTGATATTCTACTCATACCGCAATATCGGAGGACGCAGAAACGCAGAAACTAGCGTCGCGGTGTTATTATCGCGGCAGTGTGTGGGATCGCATGCGCCCCAACCCCAATGTACTAGAAACAAATATCGCAATATCGCAAGACGCAGAAACGCAAAAACGCGCCTGAGTGGGGAGCCTTAAGTTAGCGACTAACACGATTTCGGAGAATCGTATGTAATGATAATATTTGTTAAGTGCACTACGTTGTTTTAAACATGCTTGCGTTCCTCAAAGTTTGATTAAGATATCCAGTTTCTTATTAAACCACTACGAAAATAAACAGGTTAGTTTTATAATTGAATATTAACTTGAAATATTCTTGAGTAGTTTAATAATATTCACAACAGGATATTGTTGTCAATCCCAAGTTTGGTGCAGTGATACGTCAAACAACCATTTATGTATTTTACCCATCGACCACAAAACCCACAATTATTCTTTCATGGACATTATAAGGTCTTAAAGTAGAAGAACACGATAGTTTGAGGACAACTGTCGGCTTGTGCAATCAAAATCATATACACTTAATAACACTAAAAGTGAAAGTCAATTTTTGCAGAATATTCAAAGATCACTCGCTATACCTGTTTATTGAGAGCTGTGTGTTTATGCCTTAGGCTTAAAAATAACTTGAACTCTTTGTAAATACTATCTGGATTTAATTTACATGTCTTCCAATACAGGTAAACCAGTAAAAGTTCGAGCAAGACTTACGGACGAGATTCAGGACACGGACAAATACTATTGAAGTATCTGTCAGTGTCCGTACCCAGTCCGTAATTGGTCCATGCCGGTTTAACTAAACCTTTATTGACTAGGAGATCAGATAGGCAGTTCCATGTAAAGTACTGGTATTCAGCTGCATCTGGTTAAACTAGAAGCCTACTTCAACATAATTGGGAGGAATCATTCCCGTTATGAAACCGCCAAAAGTGGAGATATTTGAAACAGACTTACACTCGGCATTGGGTGTACAAATGTTAAAGAAGAGAAATAAAGAAAGATATGATGATTCGTGATTTGTCTTGGTTTTGATAGAAGCTTCGGCAGATGATGACTAGTGACGCGAATGTAAAATTGTTGAAGATCTAAAGAAAGATAGGAGAATATGTGTTGAATATGCCTTAAATGATGATCTAGTCCTGCCCACATTAAGACCATGATTGTCCCTATTAAGGTAGACATGTCAAAGACCGAACTATGAGGAAAAACCGACACATGGCCAAGGCTGGACCCTGTTTAGTTAGACTGCACCTTGATTTCAAGTACAGTACAATCTTGCATCAGTAGTTACAAGACCTTTTGAACGTCTACCTGGACTTGGCTCAAGTTCTTGAAGAGATTCAAGTCGCAAACTGCATCATCATCTGCATAGCCTTCTATCATGGGGTTTAGGTTTCCGCACTTAGTCCCTAAAGTGGACCATTGTGTGGAGCCATCATGGTAGCCGTTACTCCAACCAGAGAAAATACGAAGTAAACCTTATTTTCGTACTACGAAAATAATGGCATCAGGTTTGAATTTGTTGCTGCCTGTCTTAAGCCGCGTGTTCGTGAATGGTTGAAAAAAGTTTGAATGTTACTTCAAGAGTAGTCTTACTCTACTTTTAAAGCCATCCACGTTCATAGTCATATATTTCCCTCACTCCATTTTCTTCTTTTATGATTTTACAGCTGGTAATACCCCGATAAGGCCTTCGACCTACATTGCATTCAAATCGAACACTTTATCAAACAATAAGGTTATGATAAATGCAATAAACCTTTAATACTTATTGACCAAAGTCCGTATTAGCCTGCATACTATCGAGTGCACTAAGGGTCTTTTTTTATTGGGATACACTATTCCCTGCCCACTGTAACTCCTGGGCCTCGATTCTGCTATTACAATAGTGTCAGAGTATTCGATCATTGATTTCATAATGATCAAGTTCTGTCAAATTTTGACAAGTTTGTTAATTCTACTATCATAATGGCGCCATTATGACTTCTCAATGAACAACCACTGACACTCCATTGAAAGAAATGTCATAGAATATTAATGTCGTACATGAAATTATGAATAAATGTTCGCATTTAGTTGTAGATTTCGAAAACCATTTGTACTAACGGTTTTATAATAATGGCAATACGAAAATGCCATTAAAACACAATTTTATTACGAGACCATTGACCGACCATTGTGAATTTAGCAGATTACGAACTTTAAGCAAAATGACAATGGGATGAGAATGGAATCGTGTTGGAGTGACGAATTTATTAAAATAGCAGAATTAGGCCCCTGAACGCCAGAATCATCACCACCAGAAAAGCGCCGAGACAATGAAGCTCGACGAAGTCCCAGAGAATGAATTTAACTGTCTTGGATCCCGCAACGAAATTAATCAGAAAAGTATGGCGGAGGAGTAGGAAAAAAACTGCAGTGAGGTTCTGCCACTTTCCAGTTTTCAACCTAATGTCCTAAGTTATAAGGTCGGTGTTTTATGGTAGAACTCAATGTAACGCACTCAAAACATTGTGCTAATGGATGGATTAACTAGTACGGGGGACGCGAAGGTGTTCAAAGTAAAAATCTTACGACAAAAACATACACTTATTAAAAAAAAAACTTGTCAAAAAGTTGTAACTTTGACCCCAAATATCTTCGTAACGTGAAGGTTCCCAGGTATGGTGTAGAACAAAAAAAATATCACAGTGACCGAGAGAACTAGTGCCTTTCGGCTTCGTTAAGAGGTTTTCTTACACCCTTTATACGGGTATCTGGAGGTCTAGTCTCTAAGCACGAAACCCGCAGTTTCGGCCGAAGTTCAGGGGATCTAAAATAATATCATATCATAAATAATGTTAAAGTCCATTTTAAAATTTTTAAATTTTTATCGTGATTCATATTATGTTCTGCTAAAGCGGCCTGTTTAGGCCCGCCTGGCGTTTCCTACTTCGTATTAAATCATCTACGGACATAAGACTCGTTAGGGGCCCGAACAAAAAAAAAATGACAACTCGATTGGTCATCGGTCCTTACTCCCGATGTGTTTTCAAAACTCATGAATCCGAAAATATTAGATTAGGTTCATTTCGAAGTATAAAGCTACATTTCGAAACTTGGTTCGAACCCAGGCAGACGCGTTACTGTGTGTCATTTATCTCATCACCACTGCGCTCAAAACGGTGACACATCGTCGGGACAACATCGTGACAAAACCAGCATGTCCTAGAACCAAAACATTCGAAGACATGTGACATCTACCAAACCGCACTGGGCCCGCGTGGTGGATTATAGCCCATTCCCTCTCATAGAGAGGAGGCTGCTGTCCCAGCAGTGGGAACATTAATAGGCTGATGATGATGATGATGATAAACCTACTTTCGGACGGGTGTCGTATTTTCGTTGACGGAGAGAGTACTCTGGTCATAGACAAGTCAACTTGGCTAACATTGAACAAAAATTAGTACGTTGAACTAACCTCTAACAAAAAAGGTGGCAACACACTTTAAACACATAGGAACGTGGCTCTGGTCTCACGCTATACGAATCAACCAATGAGAACCAAGCATTCGTGGCATCGTTACAAGTGTTTTTTCCGCCCTAACGAATCCATCACGCGTTTCGTTATTTCGTTTAACGACGCCGACTCATGCGCATATATAAATAGCCATGACGTAAGTTTAAAACATTTCCTGTTACGCCGCTTTTGAATATAAACCATTGCGCACACCGTACAAAGTCTAATTTCTATTGAGGCGGCCACGCTCAATGTCAGAATTTGAAATCGTTCGACCAATTCGCGAAATAAATCATATTCGAACGCGCACGTTTGAATTTCGAATGTGTGTTCTATTCTTGAAAAGTTAACGTCGGTTTTTTGTTTCTTTATTTGAATTTGTTACTGTTTTTCGTTAATTTAACCTTTTTGTAGTTGTGTTAAGGTTTATTTTTGTTTGGTACGTGTAATCTGGTTATTCGTTCGAGTAGTTTCTCTGTGTGTGCTCATTTCGTTGTTCATGTGGGTAACGGACGCTATCCGTTAGTTTTAGCGGCGTTCGCTACTTGAAGATAAAGTGTTTTATTGATAATATTCGTTTATCTATGATAAAGCCGTTATCTTTTCAATATAGTCATTGTTCGTTCTACTGTCTTGTCTTTAGTTGAGACAACCGACTTGGAAAAAGAAGGTATGTGTTTTTTTTATTATAATGTTATAATATATTTTTTTTGTATGTTTTGTTTGTTTAATCAGTTTGGGAAGAAATTGCAGGCACTTATTTTTTTTATTTGGTAACGATTAAATACTTTAGTAAGTACAATACATAGTTTCTTATTCATACTTTAAGTTAAATGTGTGATTGCTGAAAATCTTAATAAGTACTTACTGAAAATAAATAAAATCTGATAAAATATTGCAACATCCTGAAATACATTTGATACAGTTTACTTTTTCGTTCCTGTTTTTTTATTCATCGTATTTGGTATTGTATAGAGTTCATAAAATATTTAAAATATATATACACATACCCAGGTATTTTCCTCAACAGAGCTTTATTTAATAAGGAAAGGAAATATTTTTTTCCCTCTTGAAATTCAGCGTTCAGCTTCAAAAATGATTTTATTAGCGCTTGCTATCAGTTCGTTGCAAATGTAGGACAAACGTAATTTATTTATTTTATCTATAAATATTTTAAAGCCGTGCTTTATTTTATTAACCCCCGACGCAAAAACGACGGGGTGTTATTAGTTTCATGTGTCTGTGTGTGTGTTCAAGATGGCCGCCCCATCACAAATTGACGGATTACATATTTATTCAATTCCCTCAATATGGGTATCAAATGAAAGGGCTTGACTAGTAGAAAACTATACGCTATAATAAACAAATCCAAAAGTGGTGAATTACATATTTTTTCACGACTCCCTCAATATGGGTATCAAAACAAAAACGGGGAATACTTACCTTGAAATTATGAGTCTATTTGTGTCGAGGGTTTTTTATATTAAAAAAAAAAATGTAGATAGTTCCTAAACTTTAATTACTCAATTTAGAAAGCGTCAATCAATATTAAACACTGTCGGTAATACGCAATCACTTTGGAAATAGCCCCCACACGTGATTAAAGTCTATTTTTTTTTTTTTAAATAAATATATAGCTGGACATTAACACACAGCGCCACCTAGTGCCACACTAAGCAAAGCTTGTGTCGTGAACACTAGATAGTTGATATACTACATATATACTTTTTTGTTTGTAAATACATACTTATTATACATATAAATTGACCACTTAAGGCGATTACACGAGCTAAACGCGAGTTTTATAAATACTAAAAGTATATGATTTTACTGCTATAAACAAGACCAGAAAAATATATGATATTCTTCAGGATATATGCTAGCATGATACTGTTTTGAAAACATAATACAATTAATTTGGCTCGATAAAAAGAAATCACGAACTTACCTCTAAAAATATCTTTCAAACAATAAAAAACATACTAATATGCATGCGATCATTCTGATTTTTCGGCAAATAATTCTACAAGCAATATATTAGCATGATACTGTTTTAGTTTTTTAATCCAATCAATAGTTTTTTTGTAAATCGATCGAAACCACTCATTTCGCACTATTTGGCCCGCAGTGACTGACGTAACAACCACTTTGTAGTGCAATTCTAACAGCATGGCAGCATTTCCAACGAAGTTTGAACCACCACAAATAGAGTTGCTAATTTAGCTCGTCTAAGCGCCTTAAAATAAGGTCGTAACTCGTACACGAATATTATGTAACCAATAGTTAGCGTAAACTTATCGATGTTAACATAACATCAAGCCTGATATCCAGGAAGGGTTAAGCAGAGGTGTACACACGGCGATGCAAGCTACACAAAACCAGTTTATGCTGATCTCTTACAGCACAGGAAATCTACAACGTGTAACTTTAAATGCGCAAAACCTCAGACACCCCCAAATGATTTTTAATTCAATTGACCTAATTCTGAGAAAAATTTAAAGGTTTTATGTGCTGTTTTATTTTTACTGGCAAGCACTATTATTATCCCGGGTTTGAGAACATTTAAATACACTAGTTTCCACCATCAATAAATTGCAAAACTAATTAGTCCGTCAGTTAGAGTATTGGAAAATAATGGACACGTATTTTTTGTATTTGTAAATCACTGAGTACTGACAAAGATAAAACTCATCAAAACTCGGGAGTGGGGGCTCGTGACGTCACAACGCACTAAAAACTATAGCACGGCGTGACGTATTGCGAATTTTAAAAGCGTCGTATCTTCGTCAATTTTGGTTTATGTAACAAAAGAAAAAATACGGGTCAAATATTTTTTTATAATCTAACTGACGGACTAATTAGATTTTTTTAGGACACAAGCCTATTGGACGACAAGCATTTGTGTTTGTTTGTTTACCTATTTTGGCGGGTTTGCGCTCTTGATGGCTTGAACTATTAAGAAATAGACAGAGCAACATTAAAATGAAGATTTTTTTAAAAAGTGGTTCAATGGATTCTGCTCGTGATTCTAATCAAACTATTTTCAGGTTTTGCGCTTTGTAAACAAAGCGGGGTCATGTAATAATTGAAATGTATAACTTAATGTGTCACCGTGAACCTTTATATGGTACACCCAATGATATCTTATCGATGTTTTTCTCGACAAACTAACCGATTAAAATATAAGGAGTGTGAATTATAACTGAACAACATGATATGCGACGCTCGAAGTTTGTTGTGAAATAAAATTAGGTCAGAAATGATGGTGATAATATTTATGAGTATTTTCGTTGTCACTTGTCCAAGAAATGTGAGATTTTGATAGAAATTAATTACTTCCGAAGGTATTATCCAGTATCATCATCATAACTAATTAACTGGTATTGAAAACACGTAGCCCAAGTAAATAGATTTTTAGAAAAATACCAAATCATTATCAAACTTCTTCGAATGACTACTGAAAAACTGAAATAATTGTAAGAAATAGATGTCGTTAGATTTATTTTCTGTTTACTAGCCTAAACGAGTAAACGACACAGGAAATTCAATATGGCGTACGCAAAACTTCATAATTTATTACCTCATGTTTTTATTTCGGGTTTGCTAAACGTCGTGCATGTGTTTTTTTTTGTCGGATTTTTCTTGTTTACAATACAATATTCGTTTACATGTAGTTTTAAAGCAAGTCATGTCTAAACATAGAATATAAACGTGACTTGATCTAGGACAGGTAAAGAGGCGAAACTTGTGCCCATTTTATCTATGGTATCACCTTGTTTTGATTCCGTTACTGATAACATGTTTGTGATAACGAATATTGTAACGATTCTAGAATGTAATGAAGTGAAGTTATCGTAGTAAGTACTTGACTACTTGAATAAATTGGAGGAGATAGCATATTCTACTCATACTCTATAAAATGTTGTTTAAAGGATGTAAATGAATAATTCGCAAATCATCATCAATACAGCCTATTAATGTCCACACTACTGGGACACAGGCCTCGTCTCTATAAGAGGGAAATAGAAATTCGTATTCTAAAGCAGACGGAAGAAGATGCGTTGGAAGACCTCCCACTAGGTGGACCGATGACCTGGTGGAGGTTGCGGGAATCCGTTGAGTGCGAGTCGCACGGGACTGGGACACGTGGCAACACTTGGCGGAGGCCTATGATGCCTGGCCATGGCCTGAAATGATGATGATGATGATTCTAAAGCAACGTCCTTGGTTCCTACCGTGCAGTTCGTTCTTCGACCCACTGTTGTACATGACTGATGAGGTTGTTTGTCCTTTGTCGATAGCGAAGGGTACATTTTTGTAAATGTATGGTGGTCTGGTGCATATTTTAAATAATGTTTGAAAAAACTATACATCGAACCACTTGCAATACTCATCTTGAATCAAATTGACGAATCGCTGACAAAACATCAAGCACAGATAGTGCTTGTTGTTGACTTATATGGAACTAATTTGACGCTTGTTTTCCCCTTTGAAAACCTGAGATATACAAGAAAACTTTTCGCCTTTTTAATAACAAAGATTGTAGATGCTTATAGCTATGAAATTTAATAAAATATGTTCATTTCAAAAGTTATAAATAACTCAATTTTCTCTAAGAAAATAAGTAATGTTTATTTGCTCAGAAACGCTCAACAAGTGTTTTCTTCCTTTTTGTTATCAAAGGGACACACCTCGAGCGCCCAAATCAAACTTGTCGATTTATACTTATAATCGAATAAGCAAACAACCTAATCGATACAACAACACGTTAAATCAATTTATTTTATCTCGTTTCCTTCCGACATATTTCGCAACTTTTTTTTATTTAGGCAAAGGAAGTTTGTATTGGCATTCTTTTTTTAAATTTTGTTTATTTGTTCGGGCGTGTCGGCTTTCAGTCTAAACTTTTTTTTTTTTCATTTAGAAAAAAAGTTTTTACCTTTACCGATTTGGTTGAGTGAATTTGTTTGGTTTCTCTTGAAGTGTTTTTGTTAAGGAAATTCGTTTGTGAATGTCTTATCTTCATGCTTTAGTGATCTTTAGGTGTATCTGATGTTGAAAAAAGTAGCTCAAAGCCATTTCCTCATAATTCAGTTAGCAAAATTCAAAAAGCAAAGTAGTTAAATTCGTTTGTGAATGTCTTATCTTCATGCTTTAGTGATCTTTAGGTGTGTCTGATGTTGAAAAAAGTAGCTCAAAGCCATTTCCTCATAATTCAGTTAGATTAAATGTTTTTACTGTCACTTGCTATCATTCATCAGCCGAAAAATGTCCACTACTAGATATGTCTAGTAGTGGACATTTTTCGGCCTCCAGCAAATTCCGCCATATCAACCGCTCCTATTCATCTTCACCATGTCACACCTTGTCCACCGGTCCACCTTGTAGGAAGCCTTCCAATTCCAAAGTTCCAACAGTGAGCCTTCCAAGTTCAAACTCTTGGTCTCCAGAACCTTTTGAGCTCATCCGTTCTGCGAGGAATATGCCCTCTGCCCACTTTGTTCCGCAATTCTTTGGGCTACACTGCATACAAGACAGGAGTCTTATTCCAGTAGTCATAAAAATATAATCGCAAATCTATTATAGAAATAGACAGCACCATTGCTCCTTAACAATAAGGTTGGTTTTCGTGTAAACGTTACTATTGCAGTGCGATTGACCGTACAGTACAGTCCGAGCGAGTTCAAGGCGTCTCGAATTAGGCAAGCGCGACATAGCCCAAGGTCTCGTAAGATTCATAACGTATACGTCACAGTATATAGCTGTTATGTATTCTAGTTGTGTGTAAATAAGAATGTATCTTTGAATAAATTATGGCTTGGAGGAGTTCGAATAGGTCTGTCGGTTGTCTTACTGAAAGGCTATGGTTTGTTACGGAGAAAACGAACATTGAAGTTTGCGGGGACCCGTAATGACCCAATGGATGCGAGTCGCAATGTGACTACACTTGAGGGAGTTCAATATCCAGCAGTGGATGATGATGATAATGGTGAACATTGATCATCAACGTACACTTCCTGTCGGCGATAAATGACTATTAAATTCTGGTTTCCTCACGTTCTTCTTTTTCCGGTGTTATTTTTGAATATCAGCCCTGAAAGTTTGAAACCCTGTCTATGCATACACTGCCTTAGGTAATTCCAGGACATCTGAAAAGCTTTTGGACATAGGCACTATAAATCGTATGTTATGTCCACTTACTTCTTAGGCAACCCTACTAAATGGAAATGCTGGGTTGAAGGACTCGTCACTGGACAACGTAATGGAATAAAATGATTCGGATATATATTGACATACCAACCAAGAACTGTATACAAAGTTTGTTAGACCTACTTATACCATACGAAACCTACGTAATACGTATCAAACACAAGTTCAAGTCGGAGATATCGCCCGCACCGTATTTCTGACACCCCAAACCCTCAAGGTTAACCTAAATACGTAGTACATGAAGCAAAAAAAAATAGAGAGGTTATGTGTACGTGTACGTATCCGCGTCTTTATTACTGGTTCTGTTAGCCCGTGTTACCACTACCACTGCTGCAAATGCCTCTACCCATGACTTCCAAATTTTTCGATCCAGAGCCGATATGGATCACTGGTCGTTGGTTTTGTTCAGCTCGTCCCGCCGTATCCTGCGAGGTCTACCGCGTCGTAGTTATTTTGGCACACAGCTCGTTGGGCATTTGATAGACCTGGCCAGGCCAGTCCCAGTTTAGTTATCGGCTCTTTGTGCTACATCTTTATTAGTGAGAGTAATTTACACGGTAAAACACCATAGAACAATAACAACTTAAAGTTTACCATGAATTCAGTACCTACATGCTTCTAGATCCATACAAGCGCAAGATTTCGATGATTTGAGATTAAACCTGCGAAAAGCCGTGTTATTTGGATAATCAAGTTTTTATGACCCAATTTTCACCTTTTTCTCCAGTTTGATTTGTCAATTGTTGCGTGATTTTCTGTGCTACTTCGCTGGAACTTCTTCCCGACATAGAACCTTAATGCTGATTTGTTTTTGGTACCCCTGTATCTAATCTGTCTCAGGGCGGCGGGTTCTGTGCATGTCTAAAGCCAATCCTAACTAGAGATTCGCTATTCACTTTATCTCATTCATTCCATGTCGCGAAGATATGTGCTCCTTATTCAGTCAGACCTACTATGATAAGTTTTTAATGCACATTACCACTCCATTACTTTTACTTTTCCTTGTCTAGTTGTAGACAGCCATAAAGTTTCAAGTGTGGCGCTCAATCGATAGCAGTTATTTATGTATGAACTATTTTAGGGACAGCCCAAGGCCGTAGAAATTCATTTCATATTAATATGTATGTAGAAAACTGATGTGTCTGTCTGTGTACTTATGTCCGTTAGAATTGGACGTTCAATAAATGGATATGGGCCACTTGGAGCAGCCTTGTTTTGCGAATATTAGGTGTATTCCCGCTAACCCAACTGCTTCGTCCCACTGTTGGGATCAACGGGAAAACGTCCATCATGCTGGATATAGGCCTCCCCCAAGTGTCGCCAGATTGACCGTCTCGTGCGACTCGCATGAGACGGTCAATCTGGCGATTGACCAACGGATTCCCGCAGCCTTCAACAGGTCATCGGTCCACCTAGTGGGAGGCAATGCAACGTCTTCCGGCTCATAGCAGTTCTGTTCGTAGCGGTTCTTAGCTGTATACTCTTTACCAAAAAACCTCCAACAAAAATATCACTTCCTTATTCCGTGTAGTATGGTTTAAAATCGATTTGCCGTGACTTTGAACCCCTAAATACACCCTTATGTATCATCCCTGCCCTTGGGTGGGTGGTAGCAACGAATAAATAAAATTCGGCCTTGACCGTAAAAAACATCGGTTTAATGCTGACTGATCTTTTACAACCTTTTTGTTTGATTTGACGGTAGATACGTTTGTTTTTTCGGTAAAAAAGGGTAGACTACCCGACCTGTCAGAATTCGTAAATTTTGAATTAAGAAAAGAAGTGCTGTCTAATATTGTTCTTCATTTTCCGTTGTCAGTTTTAGGCCGGTATTTACCGTCTTTGCTAAAATGGTTTTAGTTTTTTTTAACTGTTGGTAACAAGGTTTTTTATTTGAGTTTAATGGAAGAGATTATTTTCTCTTTTTGGGTAATTGTTGAAATGTCTACCTACTTTTAATCCAAATTATGTTTAAAAATAGTATTGTGACTTTTTAATAAGTACTACCTTCCTTGTTTTTGATAAAGTTATGGCTAACGATTTGCATAGAGATGATTGATTATGGATTTATCCCATACAGATTTATAGACTCGCGATTCTCTCGTAATTGATAATTTCGGTTGACCCCGATTTTCGGAAGTCCCGATAAAATCAGTTGTATTTTAGTATTTTATATCCTGAATAGTTCCGCAAGTGAGGAGGCTGACTGGTAGCAACTGGATGAGAGTTACTGAGAATCGATCTTAGTGCCCTGCACTTAAATAGGCTTATGTCCAGCAGTGGACTGATGTAGCCTGATGATAATGAGTTTCTTAAAGCGAAACCACAATAAAAGTTTTATCCGTTTACTCGTGTCTTAAAATAATAATATTCTTATTCATTCCCCACAGAAACGTGCTCTACTTACCCACAAATCAGTATGTAGATGTAGAACACTTTCACGTGTCCGCACGTACGTTCTGTGCAATACAGAAGAAAGAGTTTTTTCTATTTAGAAATTATTTATTTTTAGTTTGGAAGTTATAGCACACCACGTTACAGTTTTATGATAATCCCAAGACAACCAGACTTATTTTCTAACGTCGTGGAAAACCACAGACAAATACAGTTATCTGTGTTCGGATAGTTTGCATTTATTGTTTGTATTGAACATAGTGGGGCCACGACAAAATGATTATATATTAAACAGCATGAAAAAAAAATAAACTTAAACCACTAGTTATTTTACAAGAGAACTTATCCTACTTACACTGAACATATTTTTCATAATAGATATGCAAAATATTTTTATTTAACCTTACCATTACAATACATGAGCTTAATACTAATTATTATCAATAGGCAGAGGGCACACTTTCATTATGCTTGTTGTTATGATTGACCCCTTGGCAGTTTTTACATCCAAGGCACGTACCTTGCCGTCTTTGCCTGGCTTTACATCAACAATTCTGCCCATAGGCCATTGTAATGGGGATACATTGTCATTTTTAATTAACACCATAGTTCCTATTTGTAGGTTTGGTTGGACACCTTTCCATTTGGGTCTGCTTTGCAACATTACTAAATACTGTTTGTGCCATTGATGCCAAAATGTTTGTTGCATTTGCACACACTGCTTCCAAAAGGAAAGCTTTCCAACATTTTCTCCAACCAGATTTAGTTCTGGATAAGAAGTTAAAGTAGAGCCTGTTAAGAAGTGTGCGGGTGATAGGTAAGACATATCATCATGATCTGTTGACATAGGCGTCAGAGGCCTAGAATTCAAGATTCCCTCGATTTGAACCAAGACAGTATTCAGTTCTTCATAGGTAAGAACAGCCTGACCAATCACACGCTTTATATGGTACTTAACGCTCTTGATTCCAGCTTCCCACAAGCCGCCAAATACTGGCGAATATGACGGAATAAAGTGAAATGAAATCCTTTCCGCATTGCAATAATCATGTACCGCATTCTGATGGCTTGTGGAATTCTGCAATTGATACAAATCATTTAGAACATTATTTGCTCCTTTGTAATAAGCCGCATTGTCGCAGTATATTTTAGTTGGTTTATTCCTGCGAGAAATAAATCGTTTTAAGCAAGCTAAGAATGAGTTTGTTGTCATATCAGAAACCAGTTCAATATGTATTGCCTTAGTGACAAAACACACAAATATTACAATATATGCCTTT
The DNA here is from genome assembly GCA_950022955.1 of Xestia ashworthii. Taxonomy (NCBI): domain Eukaryota; kingdom Metazoa; phylum Arthropoda; class Insecta; order Lepidoptera; family Noctuidae; genus Xestia; species Xestia ashworthii. Next base: position 3,298,023 of record OX465575.1, read on the forward strand.
GTAATTACTGGTTTTCTAATTCTAGACTGTTTTACATTAAAAGGTCCTCCATAATCTGTGCCAATTATTTGGAATGGCCGTGTAACATTCACACGATCCAATGGGAGGGAACCCATAAGTTGAGTTGTAGCCCTGGCCTTAAGCTTGAAACAAATTATGCATTTGTGTATGACAGACTTTATCTCTCTATTTGCATTTATTATCCAATATTGTTCATTTATACTACAAAGTACTAACTTCGGTCCTGCATGCTGTAAACGCAAATGCTCTTTCCGAATAATTAATTTTGTGATATGAGACGCTTTCGGCAATATGATCGGGTGTTTTTGAGCAAACGAGAGATTGGCGTTCTGCAATCGCCCCCCGACGCGCAGCAATGAACTGGAATCAAGAAATGGACTCAAATTGCTCAAGCTAGTTTTTATATTAGATAAATTAGAATGTACTTTTAATTGTTTTATCTCAGCATGGAAATGCCTTTCCTGATCCAGTCTAATAATATCATGCAAGGCGGAGGTCAATTCTTCAGGGCACAACTTATCTTGTATTTTAATATTCTCATTTTTACAATTATTAATAAATCTTTTTACATACGAAATTATTCGTGTAAGTTTTTCTATATTTGAATATTTATCTAGTACAGAAACCAATGTATTTTCCTTGTTACAAGTATTACATGTTTGTGTCACAGGTTTCAATTCAGGTATATTATCCACTTTGATTTTATTTAGCTTTTTTGGATGTGTATATTGTGCGTCATGTAAATAATCAGGTCCGTGAAACCATAACCTTCCTACATTTGTCTCCAGTAATTTTGGGGACATTCCACGCGACAAACAATCCGCTGGATTTTCACCAGATTTAACATAGTTCCATATGAATTGGTTTGACAATTCATTTATTTTTTCTACTCTATTGGCTACATAAACACTAAGCCTTACAGGAGAAATATTCAGCCAGGAAAGCACAATTTGTGAATCTAGGTATAAAAACGTTTTAACAACATATTTTAAGGACAGGGTGTCATGCACCTTTTTTGATAGCATGGCCAATAATAATGCGCTGTTAAGTTCAAGGCGTGGCGTAGTTAGTTTTTTATTTTTAGGATTTATACGTGATTTAGAACACAGGAGATTCACCTTGACTTCATTGTCAGCACTGATAGACCTCAAATATAGACAACAGCCGTACGCAATATTTGAGGCATCTGCATAACCCACGAGTTCTAATAAGTTGGACGATTCTACATTGATATTTCTAGGAATGGAGACACATGACATGCGCACCAATTCGTTTGCAAATTCAACCCACTGCTTATTGAGTTCATCAGGTAGAACATCATCCCATTTTAAATCAGTGAACCACACTTGTTGCATTAAATATTTAGCTTGAACCAACAATGGACCAACAAGACCTAGCGGGTCAAAGAATTTGCTTATGAAACTCAGCATTTGTCTCTTAGTGTACACCTTCATCACTTGTGTTTCAGGACATTTCATATTCAACTTATCGCAAGCTACATCATAAGTGAGCCCTAACGTTTTTATAAACTTACTAGTTTTATCAAAATCTACACTGTCAAAACATTGCAAATTCGAAGGGATATCCTTTAAAATTTCACTATTATTCGAACTCCATTTATGCAGCGAAAAACTGGCTTCTCGCATTATAGCAATTAATTCTAATTTTGTTGCCTCTAATTCAGATAAATCATTACTACCACAATGTATATCATCAACATAAGTTGAGTGCTTCAAAACAGCTGCAGCTAGTGGATATTTATTTTGATATATCTGAGCAAGCTCTATTAAACAGCGAGTGGCAAGGAAAGCTGAACTTTTGACTCCATATGTAACTGTTTGCAATTGTAAGCATTTTACAGAATCATGTGTTGAATCACGCCACAGTATGTTTTGTAGACAGCAAAAGTCGCTTTTTACCAATATTCCTCTATACATAGCTTTAATGTCACATAGTAGGACGAATTTATATGTTCGAAAAAGCGTTAATATATCAAACAGTTCACCCTGTACGACAGGACCGTTGAGTAGCACGTCATTCAAGCAAACACCGTTTTTTGTTTTCATGCTCGCATCAAAGACCGCGCGTACCGGTGTAGTTCTACTATTAGGGTTAAAAACCGGGTGATGCGGAAGAAAGTATACTTGACCAGCATCCAAATCATAGTTTTGTATATTAAAAACCCTTGCATGACCTTGATCAATATAATCCTGAATAAATTCTTTATATTTTATAGCCAATGCCTCATCTCTAGCGAATCGCTTTTCAAGATTATAAAACCTTTGTAATGCAGAGGAAAAAGAATCCCCCAGCTGCACGTTTTTTAACTCCATCTTTAGAGGTAAGCCGACAGTGAATATTCTATTTTTTAACTGAACTGATGATTGAAAATACTGCTCAGCTAACTGATGCTCACTATTGCCCTCTTTATAAATAGTAGGTACCTTTTCACATTCCCATAATTTGGAAATTGTGTCATTAATTTCATGCAGCTGAGTATCTTGAGATTCCATGATAGGTGGCAAATTATTAACTTTGTTACCTTTGACATGCAGGCATAAATTAGTAGCAAAAACCTTGCCAGCTGAGACAGGCAGGCTCCCCGCGACAACATAACCAAGAGTGGTGTTAACTAAATATGGGCCGGATGCCGTGACGGGCAGCGACTCACGCTGCAAGACCTGGAAAAATATATCACACCCCAATAGAATATCAATTTCACCAACCTTATTAAAATTTTTGTCTGCTAATCGGATGTGGGGAGGAATATTGAATTTTGTTATGTCAAAGCTTTGCTGAGGCAAGTTGCAGGTTATATTGTTTACCACGCAGCATGAAATCTCAGTGGAATAATCATTCACAGACGAAAGAATATTAATTTTTGTTTGCTTGGAAACCTTGTGAGTGCCATCAATGATACCTAAAATTTGTTGATTTGCATCATAGACACTACATCCAATATTTTTGACCATTTTTTCTGCTATAAATGAGATTTGTGAACCACTATCAAGCAGTGCCCTTGCATTTATAAATGTACCATTTTATTCGGACCAGCGCTGTTGGCAACAGGACATCTTTAGCACATGAAGTATTTGTCATGCTGACCGCAGAATGGTCTGTACTTGCACCATGACAATCATTGGAAGCTGCCGCATGCACTACTTCATTTTCATTGGAGTGTAAAAGCGTGTTATGGCTTTTTTGGCACACAGCACATTTAAGGCGAAGCATACATTTACCACGGTGCTCATTTAAGCATATAGTGCACAACTTATTACTTTTAACAAATTCTGACCTGTCTTTTTCAGAAGCTAATTTGAACTTAGCGCATTCATACAATTTATGAGTAGAATTGCAAAACTTACATGTTGCATTGGAGGTTACTACTCCGCTGACTGCCCTTGTAGACTTTTGAGCCCTTGTTGAGTTTGATGAAGTATTCACCACTTGCTCCTCCTCTCCCGTATTTTCTTGAGCAATTGCCCTCTTTTCTAGAAAGGCAATGAATTCGGGTAATGTTGGAACCTCCTTAGAATTTCTTTCAAGATGAAATCCTCTGATTGTGTAATTGTCAACCTTTTTTGCTAAAATGTTGATAAGCAGAACATCCCAATACTGCACAGGTTGTTCAAGATTTTTAAGTGCCGCTAAGTGCATGCTAACGTTACTTATTATAAATCGCAAGTTTTGTGCTGTGCATTTTGCGAAAGCAGGCAATTCCAGTATACTATTTACATGAAAATTCACCATTTTAGAAGCATTAGCATACCTGTTTTCTAGAAGCTTAAGTGCTTCATCATAACTTACATCAGTGAGAGGTAAATTTTTTATAATGTCTAATGCCTCTCCCCCAAGCAGCGAGCGAAGATAGTACAGCTTTTCACATGCGCTTAGTTTCTTGTCAGAGTGGATTACTGACCGAAATAAATTAATGAATGGATAATAATCCACAATATTTTTACCATCAAAACTTTGAATGGTTATTTTTGGTAACCTTTTAAACTCACCAGCAGTTGCAGAAAGTGTATTCTTGAGTTCTGCCGCTGTTGTTTGACGTGTCTTCAACTGATAATCCAGCATCGCGATACTTTTGTAATACATATCCTCGTATTCCGCGTAATCCTCCTTATCATCCGGATCAATTATGAGAATAGTTTTATTTTGCACTTCATAATCGTTGAAAGCAGCAACAAACCGATTACGCTTTTCTTGCAAAAGCTCGTAAGAGCATGATTTTACGTCATCTGAATCACAAAATTTCGAGAGCCGCGTTATGGCTCCTTTGATGTATCCGCGGTTTGCTATCAATGCCTTTAATTCAGCCATTGTGCTGAAGGTGAACCTAAAAGACAAATGCCGAAAACAGGGTTTTTAAATCAATACAAATACCAGCGAGAACTCAACTGCGCCACGCGTTATTTATCTTTAGCACTTGTATTTTCCCTTACCTGCTAGTGATAATACTGTTATAGTACCAATACACAATATACACTGCCCTTAAATTGCTACAATACACCGTGCATTCAGTTTATAATAAATATTTAGTTACAACTTTCAGACAAGTACTTTTCTCTTTACCACATATAATACAAAATGGCGTTAAGCTAAACGGAAATTAAAATTACTCAACAAATATTTCAAGGAGATGGAACGTGATTTTTCAATGACTGCCAACTTCAGATCGATGCGAATTGCCGCCTCGCGATTGGTTGAAGCGCTGCCGAGTAGAAGATTGTCTCTGCCGACCGCGTTCGGATACACTACGTTACCGCCGTATGGGCTCGCGTTCCAGATCTTGGCTTGAGATTGTATAGTATCGCCGTCCTCTTCTTCCTTGCAGAGCAAAATTTGCCGCCCCGCTCGCACGATCAGGATGGTGTAAAAGATGCCTGCCGAATGATGACTGGCAAAATTCCACTTGAAAAATATTATGTTTTTCACTTCTTTGTTGTCTGCTTGAGTGCTTGACTTAATCGCGGCTTCACCTGGGTAGTAACACACCATAAAACGCCCGAAGTACCGCGTACGTAGGATAGCCCCTCACGCCACAGTAATTTTTCTCCAGGTAGATATGCACTTCCAAGGAAATAATTGTCACGGCCGGAACACTTCTTCAACGAAGCTTTTTCTGTCTTCTCAAAGGCGAAGGAAAATTTTTCTTCACTGGACTTTTTTACTCTCGAAGGACCATTTTCTTCTGTGCAATACAGAAGAAAGAGTTTTTTCTATTTAGAAATTATTTATTTTTAGTTTGGAAGTTATAGCACACCACGTTACAGTTTTATGATAATCCCAAGACAACCAGACTTATTTTCTAACGTCGTGGAAAACCACAGACAAATACAGTTATCTGTGTTCGGATAGTTTGCATTTATTGTTTGTATTGAACACGTTCTACAAGGCCTAGAAATTGATCGGTGACCGCAATTGTGACGTCATCATAACAATTATCAATCTGGTGCAGTTTGTGTAGGATCTTGTCTGGGAAAGTGGAACAAATCTATGATGATGCTGGTATTGCAGGCGTACATAGCCATCTGGTGGAGTTGTAGTATTGTATTAATGAAAAAACATTTCCCATTATAGCGGTGGCCCAGTAGTTGCGGCTCCGACTTGCAAATCGTGGGTAACCCAGGCAGGCGCATTACTTTGTGTAATTTATTTCATTATAGGGATCATTATAGGCGGATTATGCTATGTTATGCTTACTTCTCCGCCCTCTGATGTTCTTTTCTGATGAATTTCGTTGTGGGATGCTGAATCGTTTTTTGGGATTTATGTCAAGCTCCATTGCTTTGGTATTTTTCTCTGACTTGCCACTGTTGATTTGAAATACACGTAGTACGGGCGGGTTGTCTCAAAAAAAGTAGCATTTATTATCCTAATCAGAAATCAATAAAAAAGAAAATGATTCCTGTTACTGTACATATTCCTGTTACCTGTACGGCCACAGTTCATATTATTATTTTTTATCAACAAATAAACAAATTACTGACCAGCGAATTGCAAAAACATACAGAGAAACTTCACATTTTTTATTTTTTTCCACAAATGACGTAAAGTATACGCGTGTGTTGTAATAAAAATCTTAATTGTAGATCACTCTCTACGCCTTGAACTTGCGCGTGCGCACGAGACTTTATATTTAGACGTTTAGTCGGTAGTGTGCGTGTTGTCTTATTACTCTCCGAATGCACATCATCATCTAGCCTAGCCTTTTCCCAACAATGTTGGGGTCGGCATCCAGTCTTACCAGATGCCAGTGCCACATGGAGTGACTGCCAATCTGACCTCCATAATCTAGTTAGTCAGTACTAATACGACTGTCGTATTACCTCTGGTTGTCAGAGTTTTTGGGCCACTAACTACCTGTAACGACTCTCAAAGATCTACAAATGACAGGTCAACCCATCCACAGCCTACCTAAGTAAGCACGGCTTAATCTAATGATCGACCCGAGCGGCTGTTATTATTAGACACAAGCTCGAAATGTTCGTGAGGTCGAAACTGATGTTGTCGTGTTATAGTAACCCAATTTTCCGAAAATTGCATTTTTGTGTCTGTGAGGTGGAAAAATTGTTGTCATATTATAGTAACCCACTTTTTAGGTTACAGCATCTGAATCTGCCTAAGCCTTTTCCCAACTATGTTGGAGTCGGTTTCTTGTCTTTACCGGATGCCAGTATTTTACATGGAGCGACGCCTATCTGACCTCCACAACCCAGTTAGTACTGGGTAATAAAAAGTCTGACCAAGGGTATCGCCCTTGGTCAGACTGGTTGTCAGACTTTTTAGACCACTAACTATTTGAAACGACTCTCAATGACAGCTAAGACCAACGCGTGCTTTTCGAGGCACGGTGGAAACCCGGTATGTAAGGGTAGTCACCCATCCACAGATCAACCTAAGCTAGCACGGCTTAACCCTCTCCAGTCAGTAATAGACTTTTATTTATTTGTCTAATCAAAACAACAAAATTATTAGCCTATCTTCCAAATAGAGGTCAGCACTTAACACATAATTATTTTTAAATAAAACATAAGCCGTTAAATTTAAAAACGTTTTTGCATACAATTATCAATATTGTTGCGAATTGATTCAACTCCGCCAAGTACCAAATCGTGGCGATGATTTGAAGCGCTCTGCTTTGTACCGATAGTATAGTTCCTATTTAAATTGGTCATGGGTTCTATTGCCGAGTCCGGTGAAGTGTAATTGAGTTTTTCTCAGTAGCAGCCATAGAATCCGGAGCTGTGCCCGTTTGATGGTAATAGGTGTGCCCCCTATTAACTGGCGAAATGTGGGTGTACTATTAAGTATACCTCTGGCAAAACCTCGGGGTTTACAGGCGTAATGTTATGTGTAATAAAAAAACCTAAGTGCCATTGAAAATAATCTTTTTTTTCACTCAATAACCTTCTGTATCCGGTGGTTAGTGCCTGACCTGGTGTCAGAGTTTTTATGCCGCCCATGGTCCTCTGAATTATTATTCAATATGCTAAAATTCAATTCATTCTCTCAAGAGTTGTCAAAACATAAAAATCAAACTAAAATCAACAAACACAAATTCTCTTCAGTTCAAAATTCCTACGATTCCCGCAAAATTTTTGCTATCAACGTGAAAATCTTGTCAATAACGTCGTAATTCGCTGGCAGCTTGCCATAAGATGTTTGTGTCGCTTGCTACCGTACCGTGGTTATGGTGCATGCGAATTGCGACCATTGTGCATAAGTTAATGGTCGTTTTAAGCCAAAATGTTGTAATACTCAGATTGGCCGAAAGATTTGTTATGTAAGTAAAAATTGTTTTAAGAGTTGATTCATAGTATGACTTCAGAGGACAATTTTTCTCGTATTATAGTGTTAGACTCTTGAAACACCCAAATACAAGAAAAATTGTGATATTTATTTTGAGCACTCCCTAGAGAAATAATCAAACTTTCTCGAGCATAGTTGCGCAGGTCAGTTAGTGGTGATATATTTTTATAAAACATCATGCATGTATCACAACGTGTGGGATAAGATAAATTAATTTATAATGTTTAAAAATCAAGAAATAAACAAAGTTATCAGTTTTTGTAGTTAAATTGTACTACTTCCTAAGACATATCTCTTCAAACCCTTCATAGCTCCGACTGAGAAGGTCACTGTTTTAACCGGAAACTAAAAATTCAGATTTCAAAGGGATCGAAAAACCGGTTTTTTCGATCTGATGATGATTTTTAGTTTAACTAAACAAAACAAACAAATAAAAGGTAAGTATTAAATCAAAATCAAAGTATTTATTTCAAGTAGGCCAGTTACAGGCACTTTTGAATTGTCTAAACAAAAATGAACATTTAATGTAGCTACAGTCCCAGTCACAAGACATAAAAACTGTGAAAGTACTGTAGTTGCCCATTCCCTAGCGTAGATCTCTATGGAGAAGAATGGGCAAGAAACTCCATGGACACTCTTTTAAATCAAAATATTGTTACAAAATCTTGGTTACATCATTCATGTTGAGATGGTATATTATGTGAGAACAATGTAGCAAGACGTGCACGTTAAAAGTGTCCACAGCAAAACAAAAACAAAATACATAATCGAAACAAACATCCAACAGTAACTATCTGGTACAAGGTTAAGACGCAAAGCCGAAAAAACTATCCAATAGACATAAATTTTGTTTTTACGTCAATTTAGTATCGATTGGGTTGACTCATCGGGCCAAAGAGGAATGTAACTGTTTTAGGTCCATGATCACCGAAAAGATAACGGTCTAATTATCTAAAAACAGCTGTTTAAAGGACACGTTCTTCTACAAAAATGTGTTTTAAACAGCTGTTTTTAGATAATCAGACCTTCATCTTTTTGGTGAACATGGACCTTTGTGAAGATTTGACAGGCATTTATCATAAGCCTTTTTGGTTTACTTCAACGTAAGTCGTACTTTCAAACGTCAATGTATACGGTACATCGGGGTATTCCTCAGAGCGCACCTATTTCTAAGCGCAACCATCTAAGCGCAACTAAATCATTCCTCAGAGCGCAACCATGATTACAAAATAGAGCTGGGTTCATTCATTATATCGATAGATAGTTTTAAAGAACCATTCCCTCTGCTAGCCCATCAAAATGTACTAGGCTAGCAGAAGTTCAAGGAGTAGTTTTTTATATATTTTAATATTCCGGGTAGTGTTGCCCAAAATCAGTCTTGGTCTTGCAGTCTTGGTCTTGTTCTTGCATTTTTGCAAGACCAAGACCAAGACCAAGACCGACGTATTGTAGCAAGACCAAGACCAAGACTGAACCCTGCAAGATTTGAGCAAGACAAGACTAAGCCTGCAAGACTCTTGCGTCTCGCAGTTAAGTCAAACTGAGATTTGGGCGTTATAAAGTAGGGTTATATTTCGACTATTTATTAAGAAGTTAGCGTTTTACTCACAAATTTATGTTCCCATGTGATAAAAATGTACTTACCTAACATAATTTTCTGGCAAAGTTATAGTACTCGTATTATATTATGCTTGTCTAATGTGCAGATATAACGTTAGTATAGGTTGGTAAACATTATGTAGGTACTTATGTTTCAAAGTTTATGTTATTCTTCTATTCAGCAAAATTTAAAACTAACAGCGAGTCGAGTAGGTCTAGTAACAGGTTTTAGACCCAGCCAATGTTATGGAACAGATGCCAGCACATCAAGATACTACAATCTGCCAAATTTCTATAACAGATTTTCAATTTTATCGCTAAAGCATTAAGGTTCATGATTGATTGGGAAAATTTGACGTTCCGCGAATAAACCGTTGGTCGCTCGGTGTATTATGTACCTACTTATTTGATTATTTACCGACAAAGACGCCGCAGTGTATCAAAGACTGCAACAAGTGTATCACACAGCATTTGACACTGTTTGACCACTGGGTCACCACAGAGTACGGACAGAGGCACACAAAATTGTTACCTATTTTGGTAGGGTTCGCACAAGAGGATAAAATTAAATTCTTCAAGGTGAAGATGTATGTCTAATGTGTGTATATGTATGTATTTATTTATTGTATATATGTAAATTGTACATCACAGGCTACCTGCAGTATTGTCTCTCCTTTCCCCTTTAAATCCATCCAAAGGTTGTCTTTAAAAGATCGCTTTTAGCGATAAGACCACCCATTGTGTCACCCTTTGTAAAATGTTTAAAATTTTTGTATTTCTATTTTTTATGGTGTACATAATAAAGAGTATTCTATTCTATTCTATGTAAATAGCAATAGGCTAATAGGTATTTGCAAGTAGTCTAGTCTACATTATGAAATATATGTAAACTAGTATTTATCGCGAATTTTACCTTTAATATAAGCCCGACGTTTCGTCCGTTTTCCGTTTAGTCTAGTCTAAGTAGTAGTCTCGCAAGACTTGCGAGACTCTTGCTGCAAGACCAAGACCAAGACCAAGACTGAGAGCGCAATACCAAGACCAAGACCAAGACCAGGTGTATTGACGCAAGACCAAGACCAAGACTGGCTAAGGTCTCGTCTTGGTCTTGCATTTGGGCAACACTAATTCCGGGTATCTAAGTAGGTAGGTACTTACCTCAGAGCAAACATGTGATTGAAATACCATCTTCAATTTCTGATAGCCTAGTACTTCTGTACATTACTGACCAAAAGTTGCTTGAACACTTAGTTCCAGTAAACATCTGTTTGCCTGGAAGTCCGTTTTAATATATAAACAGTTAGGACAGTTGATTTAAAACTGTCTATCGATATAATGAATGAATTCATCATACCCCTCTCTATTTTTTTATCATGGTATGGTTGCGCTCTGAGGAATGATTTAGTTGCGCTTAGATGGTTGCGCTCGAAAATAGGTGCGCTCTGAGGAATACCTCGGTACATCGGTATTTTAAACTTCGAATTCCATTATTTATTTTTTTGCCACAAGCCCGCCACACTATTCCCTGCCCACTGCAACTCCTGTGCGCCAGAATCAACAGTGGCGACCACCAGAAAAGCGCCGAGACAATGAAGCTCGACGAAGTCCAAAGAATTTAACTGTCTTAGGATCCCCCAAACAAAATTAAGCAGAAAAGTATAGCGAAGGAGTAGGAAAATCCTTAATCTCCACTTCCCTCCATATCAGTACTACAGTCAGTTTCAACACGTAAGCTATCTGCTTACTGGTCCTAGGTTGCTGCATCCCCAATACCCCACCTCTATGACTATGACCCCCTACCCTAAAAACTACTACATAAATAACTAGATAAGACAACCCTCGCCCAAATTAATGATTAAAAACCATAAATGCCCAAGAAACACGTGTTCTTATCAATATAATTAACTTTTTTGTAATACAAACATGTCGTCAATTCTACCCTTGAAGTTTAGGATAATAGTCTCTATATATTTAGTACGTTCTCTAGTTCGTTTTCATTAAATTTTCTGTTTTAGTGAGTGTAGGTAGTTATTTAGAGTTCAGTTGTAGTGTTTATCTCGTTTCATTTATCAGTTCAAATTATTGAGTGTTTTTTTATCGTAAGTTAGTGTTCTAGACTTCTAGTTTGTTTTCCGGAAAAGGAATAGATCTTTTGATATTCTAGTGTTTAGGTCCTGGTTTAGACTGATGACTAGGACGGCTGGTTTGTGGCTTTGTGCTCAATGTTTAGATCATATGACGCAGCGGTTGCATAACAAGACATTCTTGGAACATTTCTTCTATTACGAAAAGAGCCTATACGTACCGAGTTGCCTTCGTGCCTCGCCGTTGGTCCTGGCTCCAGACAGTGCTCAAAATTCTGACAACCAGTCTTAACCAAGGATATCGTATTACCCAGTGCTAATTAGATTGTGGAGGTCAGATAGGCAGTGGCTCCATGTAAAATACTGGTATTCAGCTGCATCCCGTTAGACTGGAAGTCGACCCCAACATAGTTGGTAGAAGGTCGATGATGATCGATTTAGTTGATAAGACTGCCTATTCTGTCACCCTATGAGAAATGTTTTCTTTTAGTGTTACTTGTATGGAGTACAAGCTAAAGAATATTCTATTCTACGGTAATAAAAATGACGTAACTAACAACCTCTTTCTCCTTGTCCACAGATCAGCAGCAGCCAACGAAACACCGCTACACAACAAATGGATTAGCCTTATACTATAACATAAGCCAATCATATTTATCCTAAGCGTAACCATGGCACGACATATAGTGACAGTTTGCATGTTTTGTCTCCTATGTGCAGCACATTCCTGTGGCTCACATATAGATAGACAACAAAACGACGGAGTTTTAAGTTACGATGGTAATATAAACGATGTAGATCATTTAAATATAGACCTAGATGAAGAAAGAAAAGTTTCTTCGAGATATCACCAGAAATTACAGAAGATAAGACAAGGGAAACCAAAGAGGGAGGTCAAAGTGAATCCAGATACATATGTAACGCAGATTTTTAGATTGTACGGCGATTCGAATAGTATGACGATGAATCTAACGGGGTTTAATAAGATGCTTGAGGAGCTGGATCTTCATAAGTTGGTGGAAGGCGGGGAGAATAATGAGAGCAGAGACTATATGTATGGAAAGAATGTCAAAGATGAAGTTGTTAATGTGAGTATTTTTATATCTGTGGGTCCTTATTGCAAATCCTGTCATTTAAGCGGGAAGCGCCAATTCTATTTCATGACATAGTCTTTTATGGATGTTTTCTATAACTTAATAACGTATAGCTGTTAGTTAATATGTCTACGTCTCGTAGCTATCGGTGTTACTATAAACAAAGTTAGTTTGAAATGTCCTATCCGCGTCACTTACCTGTCACTTGATTCAAAGAAAGCTTCTCTGTGACGTTTTGTTTCTATCGGTCCGTAAGCTAAATGTCAAACAGACAGAGATAGCAACTTTTCGTTACCTGTTAGTAAGTTATTGTAAATAGCCGTTAATGGGATTGAATGAACTTAGAGGGTTGTATTGGCGATTTTAATGGTTATAATTCTGTAAATACATACGTGTTACGGTTGCATATCATATTTTGTTCAACAATTCAACATACGGCTTGACACTGATCTGCAAATTGCAAAAAAACGTAAGTTCGCAAAGCTACCCAAGCGCTTATAAGGCACAATGTAATTCCGAGGCTGCGGGACGTAAAAGATACCGTGGCCCTGGAACACAAAGGGCTAAGGGACATGTATGGGTTTTAGTCAGTAAAAGTCTGACATTTCCTTCCGCTCCGCCCAGAGCGGGATGGGATCATGATGGCTTCCCATACGAAAAAAAATGCACTATGTAATGTGTATGAAAAACATTTCTCAGAACTGATATAGATTTCTCTGAATATGTGGATAATCATCATGCATTGCCATCAGAACCTGAATCTAAAATGACATCTGATTTTGTTTCATTTCAAAGCTATTCATTCATAAACGCCAGTTTTTTTCTAAGATGTACTTGCACCACTACTTAATGCGTCAAAAATATATCATTCGATCTCTGAAATCTTCAAGCTATTGGCAGAAATAATGCATTGTTAAAAATATGCTAACACGATCCTAAATATTATCGTCTCTCAAATTTCTAATGTTTGTTTATTCCTTCATTCCAGTGTATGAACAGCTCAGACCTTATCACAACAGTGAACACACGATTAAAACCAGGCCACGACCACAACTCGGAACACACCGACCACAACCACAATCACGACTCAGACATGATCATCACAGAGTCCACACTCCAATCAATATGTCCCATACTCCTGTACCAAAAGCTAGCCAACACATCCATAGAACGCACTGGATGCGTCAAAGAGACAAGTATAGGAAGGAGGACAGAAGTACCTCAGAATGTACCAGTACATGTCCCTCAAGAAATGGCATACACGAAAAATATGTACGCTGTTTGGCTGTACTCGTCTTTGTGTATATTCGCGATCAGTGCGTGTGGTTTACTAGGAGTTGCAGTCATTCCTATCATGCATAAAACTTATTATAATCATTTACTACAATTCTTAGTAGCGTTGGCAGTTGGTACACTATGTGGGGATGCCTTACTGCATCTAATGCCTCATGCTATGAGTCCAGACCATGACCACGGACACAGTCATGGACAAACGGAGGTAGAAATACGAGCATCTCATGATGATGGGATGTGGAAGGGACTCGCAGCTATGTTAGGAGTAGTATTCTTCTATTTCACTGAAAAGGGCTTAACGGTAGTCGTTGAGTGGAGGAAACGTCGCCAGAAGCTTGAGGAAGACAAACTCCCCACAAGAGTCCGCGTACTGAAAGACGAGACTGTGGGCTGTTCCGGGGGATCAAAAGCGGAAAACTCCACTTCAAATACTCTCATGAAAATTTTCAAAAGAGACGAAAAAGGAGATCCTACAACGAAAACGTGCAAGCACAAGTATTCTGAATACCCTTACTGCTATGACGAAATCGATACGGACACCCATGATGACCACCACTTAAGGGACGGTATACCATCAAGTCCGAAGCATGGGAAGAAGCACAATAACTCTGTGAGTGTGGTGTCTTCGAATGCCCTCAATGCTGAGGGTAAGGAGGAGCCTACAGCTAAGGATTGGTTACTGAAGGGTGAGTCGCAACCGGTTGTGGAGATGAACAATATTAAACATAAGGAAGATGGAGTGAAGGATCTGAAGGATGGGGACAGTTATACTGTTATTTTGAGGTAAGTTTACTGTTTTTTTCTGTCTCATTGAGAAAAAACCATGATTTTTCACCAAAGCAGAAGTAGTGTGGAGTTAGTCGATCTCGACAAAATCAGCGTGACTTCTTCATAAAAAGATACGCCGCTGCATTACTTTAACAAAAAACTGCGAGTAATAATACTCTTGGATTTGTAAGCCCGAATCTCATCGTGATTAAACTTGTCGTAAGCTTATGTCAATGCAATACATTTCGTACATTTCTATCATTGTTTTAGTCAAGTCCCTCTGTGGACGGCCCTGCTGCCAACATTAACTGGGTCGATTAATAGTTTCTTCCTACTTCATCATCAGTCCACTGCTGATCATGGACCTATCCGATGTCACATCACTGAGCTCGACCCTCATACATTATCATAATTTGCTGTTCTTATCCTACAGGGAACACTCGCGAGCCCACCACGGTCACTCCCATGCACATGGACATGTGCACGCACCGCCGTCTTCCATAGCATCGGTCGCGTGGATGGTCATCATGGGTGATGGGCTCCACAACTTCACCGACGGCATGGCTATAGGTAAGTGCCTCAATCATCATCATCTGCCTAGCCTTTTCGATAATGACTATTCTTTTTCTTCGCCGTCGCACTCTAGGCAGATTGGTCGTCACATCAGGGATAGTGGCAAGCTTCACAATCCGGCGCCATTCCTCCCGTACTATGGCTTTTCTTGTGCATTCGTGGAGTGGACCATTTAGTGCAGTTTTGACTTGGCGCTCTTGTGCCTTTAACCTTTCCCAGTACTACAAGTCGCTCCACAGTTGTGCCTTCTATATATCATGAATATACGTACTGACAAACTAATCTTTTATTTCCAGGTGCCGCCTTCGCTTCAAACATAGCGGGCGGATTCTCCACAGCCATTGCAGTGTTGTGCCACGAGCTGCCGCATGAATTGGGTATGTTATTGACTGCTAATTTTATACCTTATACCTTTATACAAATATTCTGAATAATACGGTGGTCATGGAAGTATTTAAAGTTGTAATCAGGAAAAGAAATTGGGGAAAAGTTGGATTCCATTGGCAATAGGCTTGTTAACTGAAAAAAACTAATTAGTCCGTCACTTAGATTATCAAAAAATATTTGACCCGTATTTTTTCTTTTCTTACATAAACCAAAATTGACGAAGATACGACGCTTTTAAAATTCCCAATACGTCACTGTTTGGTATCATTCTAAGTGAGTTCTGACGTCACGAGCCCCCACTCCCGAGTTTTGATTCGTTTTATCTTTTTCAATATTCGTTGATTTACAAAAACAAAATATACGTGTCCATTATTTTCCAATACTCTAACTGACGGACTAAATAGATTTGCAATTTATTGATGGTGGAAACTAGCCTATTGTCACTTACTCCGTAACTAAAAGGGAAGGTCCAGAACAAAAAAATATCGCAATAACGGGAAGAACCCCATTGCCGCCCCTTGCCCCCCTTGCCTTTCGGCATTGTTGAGGGTCTTTTTGACCCATTAAACCTCAGTTACGTTGATAGTAAAAAAAAAATTGTTTGGTTAAAAACAAGAATGTGAAACGGGACGCGTAGGAATGGACTGATCACGGAAGAAATGATAGCCAGTCTCCGCGAGAAGGAAAATATAAATTACATTCAGTTTGAAACCTTAGTCATTATCTCATGCTATAAATTATGAAAAGCACACTTGAATTTCTAATTATTATGTCTAGTCCCATAAATATTGCTTAAGTAGCTCAATGGTACACGTGTCGGTTTTATTGTCAATGTCAAACTGGATAACGGGTTTTCGACTGATAGCCGGGCTTTCTATATTCTTTACTCGCGGAGAATCGCGATTTAGGATTTCGATGGGTTTCTAAAAGGACGCTAGGGACATTTATGATGTAATCATTTTACATCGTAAATCTCACTATCGTCCTTTTTGTCAACCGCTACAAAACTAGCATGGTTGCGATTGGCTGTACGTTGCGTGTCGAGGGTTCGATCCCCGCACGGAACAAATATTTGTATGATCTACAGGTAGTTGTTCCGAGTCTGGCTGTGTGTGTGTTAGATGTTTGTAAACGCACCCAAATTCAAATGGAGCAGGGTCTAGCAAGGCGCGGTGGTGGAGCAAAGCTGTGAATGGAAAATGAAGTGTTGGTCGTCCGGCGGCGAGTTGGGCAGAAGACATTATTGCCATCGCAGGAATATCGTGGATGAGACTGGTCGTCGAGCTTGGAGAAAAAAAGAGGCCTGTCTATACCCAGCAGTGGGTGGAGTCGAGCTGTAAAAAAAGAGGCTTGAGCTGTGGATGAAACGCACCCACAATACAGGAGAAATTCCTGGTGTGGGGCAACTTTAAAAAAAACATGCTAGTAAGAACTTCGGTAAAAAATCTAATTCCTATCTTCCCTCTTCCAGGTGACTTCGCAGTCCTCCTCAAAGCGGGTATGTCAGTGAAGCGGGCGGTGTGCTACAACATCTTGTCATCAGGGCTCTGTCTGCTGGGAATGGTGTGCGGTGTGCTGGCGGGACACGCGCCTTCAGCCACGCGCTGGCTGTTCGCGGCAGCGGCTGGCATGTTCCTGTACATCGCGCTCGTCGATATGGTAAGCTAGAGGTTACTTGTAGGGTCAGGTGCAATCGGGAGGTGGATTGTGCAATCTGACAGTGTATTGTGCAATCTGACAGTGGATTGAGCAATCTGACAGTGGATTGTGCAATCTGTCAGTGGATTGTGCAATCTGACAGTGGGTAATGCAATCTGACAGTGGATTGTGCAATCTGACAGTGGGTTTTGTAATCTGACAGTGGATTGTGCAATCTGACAGTGGGTTTTGTAATCTGACAGTGGATTGTGCAACCTGACATGTCTCTGTATATCGCGCCTGTCGATATGATATGTCATCAACTGATTTTTTTCAGAATATGAGACGTGCTAATGTTTTGGGAGGTCGAATACCTTGTTGCATAGACATCAAGAGACTAACAAGACTTTATCGTTACGTTTTCGAATTATCTAAATTACTAGCGGACGTCACCCGGTTTCACCCGCGTAGTTCCGTTCCCGTGGGAGTACGGGGATAAAATATAGCTTATGTAACTCGCTGAAATGTAGCTGTCCATTGTTGAAAGAACTTTTCAAATCTGTCCAAGTTGATTTGTTACATACAAAAAAATTATAAAAATATAATTCTTTCCTCTTTTTTTTATTTTTATTCAAATAGTATTTTTATAGTATTTTTTCTTTTTTTTTTACAGATGCCAGAGCTAAGTACATCGCACAGCAAAGAAGGCACTCTTTGCCAGTGCATACTGCAGCTGATGGGGCTGGCCACTGGCATTGGCATTATGCTGGTCATCGCCCTCTACGAGGAAGACCTTAAGACATTATTCGGTTAATGTGCAAACTTGCTAAAACCTGTGCAAAGTGGCCAAAACCTGTGCAAAGTGACCGAGACCTGTGCAAAAATATTGGAATCCTGTAGTGAACCCAGTGTTGAGTGCCAATTGGACTTAAACAAGTGTTAGTGGCTATAAGCAAAACTTTGTTTATGGTATTTGACCATAGTGTACAGAAAAAGTGAATTAAAGAAAATGTAATAGTGAGTTTTGGAAAATGTCTTTGACGGTTAGATCTCGAATACTACTTACAGTAATACAAAGATATTTTGGCGTTTGAGTGACATTGACAGGGATCACTGTTGATAAACATTAGTGAAATTGTTTAGAGAAGATGTGTGTTGGTTCAGATTCTGGCCACACGCCAAAAGATCGTTGTACAACTATACTTCAATTATTTTTAACCATTCTTGGTGCTATTTGTGACACCCGTTTTTGAGATTGATTCACAAAACTGTATGTATACTTAATTTTGAAGTTTCCTCTAGTACAATAATTAGAAAATCGCCTGTATACTTGAAAGTGTCATTTATCTACGATTTCAGACACCAATTATTTTTATTTTGGTGTTAATTACTTAAAGAACTCTAAAATATAAACCTAATGGTACTTATAATGTAAATAAAACAAACTAAAAAAAATAATTGTGATAATGTTACTTCGAAAACTTAAATGTGTTACTTTTAAAAACTCGAATATTATAATTTACTGTAAACTACTGTAAAACCGACGATAACTATAAATAAATGTACTTAAAAGAATAAATTAAATGTATATTTTAAAATGGCTTTTTCAAATTACATGTCTTTTTCGAAATATTAGTTACTTAAATATGACTGTCAGTTAGCAACCAACTCCTAGACATTTTTTTGAGATAAAATAATGTGAACTATTCAATTTATCAAAAAATCTGGAATTATAAACATTGGTGTCGATTCTGTTGTGCACAAACTAAACTTAATTTAGGCTATTGCTATCTTTTACTAAAAGGCAGTGCGAGAAAAGGACGGATATAGCTATGAACTAAGTTAGAGATGTCAAACTAGTTTATGCTTTGTGCTTCACCGTGATTTTAGTCGACATGTTTTTACGCGCACCCTTCATTTCAATGGAAATATTAGTTCCACTTAAATTTGCCAGCTCTAAATTACGTCCGTCTCTTTCTCGTTTTTTTAGAGAGAAAAAGATAGCAATAGACTAAATTAAGTTTAGTTTGTGCACAACAGAATCGACACCATTATCTTATTCTGTAAAGATGTTTGATTCTCGGATCGGGCAAACTGTTATTGTTCTGTTTATCCATCAGAAATTTCTCAGTAGCAGCCACGGAGTCTGGATTAGGGCCCGGTTGATGGCAATAGGGTCCCCCCTATTACATGGGACTTCAAACTTAATGTGGGTGTACCATTAAGTATCTACTTAAAACATAACTTTCAAAATGTAAAATTAAAACATAACTTTCAAAATGTAAACTTAAAACATATCTTTCAAAATGTATGTATGTATGTTTTAAGTCCAATGTAATTGGGGGGACCCTATTGCCATTAACTCTGCCTAACCCTTCAGGATTACAGGTGTGATGTTATGTAGATATAATAATATGTAGCTATCTCAAACCAGTCCAAGGTAGCCCGCGAAATTCAAATTTTCTTACGTTTTTTGCAATTTGCAGGCCAGTGCTAAGTTGTATGTTGATAAAAATATTGTTCTCGACTGTAAGACGTATGTAGTTACAGAATTATAATCATCAAAATTATCAATACCACCCTCCAAGTTCACAAAGGTCGAGGAACGATTTTGACCTTTAAGGTGCACAAATAGAGTTGCTAATTTAGCTCGTCTAAACGAGCTAAATTAGCAACTCTATTTGTGGTGGTTCAAACTTCGTTTGAAATGCTGTTAGAATAAAGTTCTAATCAGCTTGCACTACAAAGTGGTTGTTACGTCAGCCACTGCGTGCCAAATAGCGCGAAATGAGTGGTTTTGATCGATTTACAAAAAAACTATTGATCTGATTAATAAACTAAAACAGTATCATGCTAATATATTGCTTGTAGAATTATTTGCCAAAAAATCAGAATGATCGCATGCATTTTAGTATGTTTTTTATTGTTTGAAAGATATTTTTAGAGGTAAGTTCGTGATTTCTTTTTATCGAGCCAAATTAATTGTATTATGTTTTCAAAGCAGTATCATGCTAGCATATATCCTGAAGAATATCATATATTTTTTTGGTCTTGTTTATAGCAGTGAATCAAATACTTTTAGTAATTATAAAACTCGCGTTTAGCTCGTGTAATCGCCTTAAACAGTCGTAAGAAAATTTGAATTTCGCGGGCAACCCTGACACTTCCGCTTTAAACTAATCACACTCTAAACAATAGATCTTAACTGAGAGTCATGTACTTAACCTTAAAGTTTCCTTGCAATAGGTGACACGTTTAAAAAAAAAACATTTGTTAGAAATACGACCAATAAAAATTATCATTCATATCATGATTATGAAAAAAACAGTGACTTTCGACATGTTATAAAATTAAAAAAAAAATGTGATTTGTATTAAAAAAAAACTTAAAAATCTTTAATTATGAGAGAAACTGATTAATCAAAAATACCAATTGAAATAAAAAGAAATCTTGGTGTAATTATTAAAGTATAATAAAACAAAACTCGACTGGAATTTTGTTTTTTCTCAAAAATTTTCATCGCTTCTTAGTTTACAAATGTTCACAAATAACTGGCTTTGATAGTGACGTAATATACGGCTTACTTTGCCTATTTGCCTCGGAAAGCATGCTAAGCCGTTGGTCCCGGCTGTCATTTGTAGATCTTTGACAGTCGTTACAGGTAGTCAGTGGCACAAAAAGTCTGACAACCAGTCTTACCAAGTGGTATTGTATTGCCCAGTACTAACTGGGTTGTGGAGGTCAGATAGGCAGTCGCTCCATGTTAAATACTGGTATTCAGCTGCATCCGTTTAGACTGGAAGCCGACCACAACATAGTTGTGAAAAGGCTAGGCAGATAGTATAGATTGGTTCTGAAAACTGGGAGACATTCTCTGGTGACGCAACCGTAAGAGTTCGCAGAACGCGTTACCCCGCGATGATTACGACGACGACGACCCGAAAGGGGGTAGTGGTAGTGACGCTACCTTACGTTCTTAGGGTCCTGGGTTCGAATCCCGGTAGGAGCAAATGTTTGTGTGATGAGCATGGACATTTGTTTCCGAGTCATGGATGTTTATATGTATAATAAGTATGTATTTACAAACAAAAAAGTATATAATACGTAGTATATCAATTATCTAGTGTTCACGATACAAGCATTGCTTAGTGTGGCACTAGGTGGCGCTGTGTGTTAATGTCCAGCAATATTTATTACAAGAAAACAGACCTACAGATTAACTCCAAAATCTCCTGTTGTAAAGGCAACAAAAGGAATAACATTTAACGGGCAAATAAGCCAATAATATCTAAACCTTATATCCAACGGAACCAGATCAAAACATCAGACAATTCTTACGTCACTAACAAACCAGTCGACCTACCAGAAGCTAAACCATGTAAATAAATAAAATAGTATATAACTGAATCTTCCTATTATATAATGCTTAGCTGTCAGGATTACAACCATACTGAAATCGACATCTTTTAGGTTCCTCAATAGGTAGGTACCTTGCTGATTGCCTAATGGCTTTTTTACCACGACTTGAGAGATTTTTATACACCGGGTCGACGACCGCCAGTACTGTTTCATCGTGTTTAAATATCGATGCATTACGTTTGTCAATTTTACACACACTGGTTTTTAATAATCTTTAAACACGGTTCCCACCGCAAAAGAGTAGTCGGAAATGGCTAGCAAAGCGGACTTCATTTTCATGAAATTGAAAGGTTTGCTTTTCAACCACGAAAGAGGTTAGTCGTCTGATTCCTGCCGCAAAAGAGTAATGAAACAAGAATGAGCAGAGCGAGCTCATATCTAATCTTTATGCCTGCTGAGTCATTCCCGCTCAACTCTTTGTGGGTGGAAACACAACATGTAAGCAGTTTTCTCTTGCAAGGGGGTCCGTTCTGCTTGTGCTCGAACTACATATTTATTCTATCTTGTAATGCAATACTTATCATATACAACAGGGTTAGGTTTCAATGACCAGCCAAACTTGTTAATTAGGATCTAGATATCAAACCAAAAGTTAATTTTAAATATAAAAATAAAATACCCAATAGCATTCATTTGAAAATGTCCTAAAACATTCCTAAATCATAAACCCAGTGGGAATCAATGTGCGTGCATGCAGCATGCACGCACACAAGTGCATTGATTGATTGAAATTCCGCCAAATTCATGTGTGTGCGAACTGCTAGCTATCTAGGTTGTTGAACTGAATTGTGCTGTTGCAATATTCACACGTTTGCTTTTTAATGGTGGACAGAAACAAAATTTGATATAAAAAAAATGTTTTTGTCGCTTTATCGAAAATTAACGATTCCTAATCATCTCTGAAAATTTGGCCGGTTATTGAAAACTAAATCCTGTAAGTATGTGGAGTTATGTTAGCTTATTTAATTTACACCCTGTATGGCTGCACACGAAAAATAGGATGGAATCTTGTAAAATAATATTTGAAAAAATTACGGAGTGCATGTTTCATTCAGTATGGTTGTAACATGACTTCAAAGATACTGTAGATTTTGTTATATCAAAACGTTTTTCTATGTAACAGTAATAAATTGGATTAGTACAGATTGAGGTGATTCTAACTCTTGTTTTGAAATGTTCAACAAATGTAGAAAAAAAGAGAATGGTATATCAGATTTTGTAATTTACTACTGCATACTTTGGAATTTCAATAGTAGGGATGACGACTGAATAAAACTTATACTTAGTAGGTACCTATTCGGTTGAGTCCGTCAGTTAGATAATCGAAAAATATTAGAAACAAGTTACGTGTTTTTTGTTTTATCAAATTAATAAAAAATTACAAAGATAAAACGCATCAAAGAACACGGGTCTTGTGACGTCACTTTTCGGTAAAAAGTGTACCTTAACGTGACGTCACACGAGTTTTCGACGCACTGTAACGTACCAATTTTTGTTTACGTGAACAAAGAAAAAATATGTACCCAATGATTTTTTTAAATCTATCTGATGGATAAATTGTTTTTTTTTGTCGTTTATCCAGTTGTTATTTTCACTAAGTACCTATTAATTTTTGAATGCGGCCATTTAGTTATATATTTACTACATGGCAATAACATCTAAAATTCTAAATCCTAATTGCGTAACACTATTGCGAACCGAAGGAAATTCACTATCTAGCGGCTTCAAAAATTGAATGCTAGATTTTTTTTTTTTCTAAATCGTAAATTACAATGATCAAGGGAAATTTGTCTTGGGTTTTTTCACAACAGCCCGGCTAGCACGGGCAGGGGATAAAATTTTATCCACCGGTTATTTCCACTGACAAGGGACAAAATTCAAACAAAAGTGGAAATAACCGGTGGATAAAATTTTTATCCCCTGCCCATGCTAGCCGGGCAGGAGTATATTAGTAAAAGAAAATAATTTGACACGACGATTTCCTCTTTGTATTTTGTTCCTAAACTTGTACTTATAATATTGTGAATAAGTGTTAATATCTACATAAATACCACCATTTGTGTCGGATACAAGACACATCTACATGATTCTGTATTCTTGTAAATATATTCTCCTATATATTTTTTGTTGTTGTACAAAAACACTACAGTTAAACTAGAAAAGGTGTGCGCTTCGGAAGTTTTCGTGGTTCCAAATTTTCAGGAGTAACCACATACAAAGGCAAAGCTAAGTTTTCTCTCAGTCGAGTGACCTACTCCGGTATATTTCGGAAAGTTGACACATTAGAACATTTTGTCTCATACAAAACTTTTGTATTGATGCCAGCTATCGATCGATACACGTTTTGATCAAGTCTAAAGTTGTGCTGAAAATGCCATCATGAGGTCTTAAACTTTGATAGCTCATTTCTCGGAAACGTGACACTTCAGAACATTTGTCTCATACAAAACTTGTTTGTATTGATACCATCTATCGATTAATATAGGCCTTAAACGTGGCCGCTACTTTAAATAAAAACCAAAATGGCGGATGTCAATCCGGCCACGTTTCATACAAAAATCTAAACCCTTTGCACTTGCATAGAAACCTAAACTGCAGTATTGTTGATTGTCGATTCAAACGAGTAGGTCTTGGTATAATTACCTACTGTTTTTTTTTAAATAAGGTAATAAAAATAGCCAAGTACTTTCAAGGCTCTCTGACCTTCGCTTGTTCGCATTTCCGAAGATATACGAAGATTACCGAAGTGCACACTTACCTGGAAGATCTGTTTCAGCTTTGATACATTATCGGATACAAAAGTGGACAACGAACTATAAAAACTCATGAAAAAAAAACATAAGGTGCGTACTTTACTAAATAAAACATGTCAAAATGCATTTCATTTTTTCTTAAACAAATTGGATTAGTTTTATATTTTACACAAATAAGTTGCTTTTGTCGATAAAATGTGCTGTTGACGTATTGTGATGTCGAATCGATAAAAATTTTTAGAGCACAACACTAGCTATATTTATCGATGTCGGTAGTTATATAATCATTGAGGCTAAGTTATTTCAAACGATATGGACCATTGTATGCGAGGATTTATTTTTCTTTTAAAAATAATTGTTCATGAACAAAAATAGGCTTGTCAACTAAGAAAATCTAATTAGTCCGTCAGTCCATTATAAAAAAATATTTGACCCGTATTTTTTCCTTTGTTACGTAAACCAAAATTGACGAAGATACGACGCTTTTAAAAATCTCAATACGTCACGCCTTGGTATAATTTTTAGTGCGTTCTGACGTCACGAGTCGCTCTCGAGTTTTGATGCGTTTTATCTTTATCAATATTCATTGATTTACAAAAACAAAAAATACGTGTATATTATTTTTCAATACTCTAACTGACGGACTAAATAGATTTGCAATTAATTGATGGTGGAAACTAGCTAATACTACAGATTGTATGTAAATTCAACCGAAGAGAAATTATCAACTGTGATGCGTAAAGGCCTATTTTGATGCTTCAAAATGGTCACAATTATTTTCTAATGATATTTTCGGGTGAATTTATTTGTAGAAGAAGCTGCATCAACCCCAAATGAATTGGGAGATGGGTGTGTTTAAGAATTCACATTAATATCTCATTATCATCATAATTTCAGCCGAAAGACGTCCACAGCTGGACATAGGCCTCCCCCAAGTGTCGCCACATCGACCGGTCCCGTGCGACTCGCATCCACCGGATGACATTAATATCCACAAGGGTGTATTATGATGTTGGATAGAACTTTCTTTCAGAAATCTAAAAATAAGAAAAAAGTAGGTACAGAAGATTCTGAATCTCCCAGATTAGGATTATCCTCTATTGTAACATTTTTGTAACTTCAATAAGGTTAAAACTGTTTAGCTATCTCATAGATAGTCAATCACATTATTGACTATTAAATATTTTAAATTTCACTGTTCATGAACAATTTAAAAGTTAAATAAAAACAAAATAATGTAGAAACGCAGATTGTTTATGATGTAAGTTATTTTTAAGTGATTTTTGATTTTATTGGTGTTTGCAAATCATGTTAGATGCTGAGAGTGACTGTCAAGTGCGGACTGATGGGAAACTGTCAGGAAAAACTGTCAGTTTTCAGTTTGTGCAGATTTAAGGAAAATGTGTAAAAAAATGTGATCGCTATGCGAGAAGTGTGATAAATAATGAAAATTGAACATACTTTGCTATATATTGTAATAAAATATAATTCAAATTCATAATTTTTAAACGGTTTTTATTTTATACCTTCGCCCTACCCTACCCCAAAACAAAATCATGACGTGGAATCACTACATCACTACATGTTATAAAACAAAGTCTCCAGCCGCGTCTGTCTGTTTGTTGGCGATAAACTCAAAAACTACTACACCAATTTTCATGCTGTTTTCACCAATGGATAGAGTGGTTCTCGAGGAAGGATTTATTATATAGGGTGACTTTGTAAGCGGACGAAGCCGCGGGCGATAAATAATGATGAATAAATAAAAGGTGTAAAAATACCCTTAACGAAGTTGAAAGGCACTTGTTCTCCCCGTCATTGCGATCATTTTTTTCTTCTATACCATACCTGGAAATCTAGTTACGGAGATATTGGGGGTCAAAGTTCCAACTTTTTCACGAGTTTTTCATAAAAGTACATGTTTTTAATGCAAGATTTTTACTTTAAACACCTCTACGACCCCCGTACTATTCAATCCATCCATCAGCACAATGTTTTGAGTGCGTTACATTGAGTTCTACCACACAAAACGTGATGATTCGTTCCAAAAAAAAAAGTTGTTTCCCAGCAATAATTTTTGCGTAAAGTTAGTTTGATGTACGAATGCTTGTTTGACGGCTTCGTGGAGAGTCTGTTTATATCGTGTATGTTCATTTCTTTTTGCGGGCTTCACCAACCTGAGTGTGGTCGATTGGTGTAATATTCGACCTAAGGAAGCTGTTGTTGTTATGTGCTGGCTCTTCACCCTGCCTCGTGAAATCTCCGCATTATAAAGAGAATGGCGTTTTTCTGTCTTGTTTATGTTTTTCGAAGGAGCAGGCAACTTCTCTTCGAACTTCAGGGGGAGCCACTCCTGCAAGCGGGTATAAAGCAGCTAGTGGAGTTGGATTTAGGCAGCCAGTGATAATTCTGCAGGTTTCGTTAAGTGCTACATCTACCTCTCGGGCATGAGCGGGTCGATGCCACACTGGGCAAGCAAATTCGCCAGCCGAGAAGCAGAGAGCCACGCCAGAAGTCCGTAGTACATGTGCGGAGGCGCCCCAGGCGGTAGATATTAGCCGACGTAGCAGGTTATTGCGGACGCCCACCTTTAGTTTCGTCTGAAAACAATGGTGCTTGTAGGTGAGTGATCGATCTAGTATAGCCCCCAGATAGACGGGGTTGTTGTTATGCTCAAATCCGCGCCCCGCTATTTTATTTTTAGCGTTCTGTTAGCTTGACGGTTTCTGAAGTGGAATGCGCAAGACTGCGTTTTCGACGGATTCGGCCTCAGAGCGTTGTTCTCGTAGTAAGTACTAAGGGTAGCCAGAGCCGTCTCTAGGTTTGTTTCTGCATCCTCAAAGATTGTGGTTCTTGTTGCTAGGGCTAGGTCGTCTGCATAGAGGAATCTTTCAGTATTGGTTGTTTTGGGCTGATCATCTGTGTATAATAATATAATAATAATATATCATTTAATTCAGGTAACAAAAGACCCATATTACATATACCTTACAGACTAACATACATCATTATTTATAAAAACCACTAAACATAAACAAACTATTGCACACGAAGAGACGGCGTCATGCTGCGCTGCGTGGTGTCGCGTAACCTTCCGCGGAATCGCCGGTATACGACACCCTTCGGCCAAAACTCTTCCTTGAGGAAGGTCTCAATATGATGAGTCGGAACTCGCACCACGAACGACTTAAAATTTGTGTTGTGGCGCGACTCCAACTTCTCAACCCTCAAAGTCCAGCTGGTCTTCACTCGGACATACTCCACGATCTCCTCAACCTTCGTGGTGTGATGAGATCGTGGTATCGCCGGACGCAGCAGCATATTGGGTCCTGCCGGCGCGGTCCCGCACTGGTTCCGACTAGGCGGCTTCTTGTTGAAATAATTTAGTACACTCCATATCTGGCAACATTTTTATTATAAAAAAAATATGTTAGATATTGTACTTAAGTCCTGGTAATACTGCACATTCATTCTCGTTGCTTCTGCTAATGTCATCGCCTCTTAACTTAACCTATTTTAATGTGCCTCCTGTAATATCTCTGTGATTTCTCTAATTAAAAGTATATTCTGCCCAAGTCGTCGTCAACCACCGATACATCCTGCGAACACTTCTTCCTCTTCTTCTTCTCCACCATCACAAAGCCATCCTTGTCACACGTGGCCGTTGCTGGGCCATGCTGTTTCGAACCCCCGTTGGAAGGTTCACAGCAGCTCTTATTTTTTATAAAATAGGAGCTAGAACACTGCCTTGAGGTAAACCGTTTTTTAAGGAGCGCACACTGCTTTTCTCCGTATTTAAGTGGACTATGAATCGTTTGTTGCGTAGCATTTCACCCAGGATGCGTGTAAAAGCTTGATCGTCAGTAAGGTGCTGTTAGTTTAGCTAGCAATCTTTTAACGTTGACCGTGTCGTAAGCTGCTGATAAATCGACACTGCTATGCTATGGACTGGCGTAAACAATAGACAGACATGAGATTTCAGCAATCTCAGTACATTTGCTATAATTTATTGGGGAGTTCCGTTGCCTAGGCTATCTCCGAAGTTCTTCATCAGAACTTCAATAAATTGAAATGTGATCACTTGGAGCAAGTACGCTTGCTAAAACTACTCAAATCGCTTCTGGTGTGCCTGTACAATTTGAAGAGTTCTCTCTATTTCTCCAGGATGCCATTATCAGATCCTGACTTGATTCATTACACTAGTTTACACGGTTTTCATACCCCAGCTGAAAGTTGTTTTCTTGTCTTTCATTTAGGTAGAATTATCCAGAAAAAAAACTTACACGTCGTTTTTATGAAATATTTATTATCATACCTATCTAACTGAAATACTTAAGTACTTACATAATTTTGGTATTAAAACTAAAAAAAAAATGACAAATTTTGCCTTCTTTTTATAGCTATTTGAATTAGTTTCTCTTACAATGGACCAACAGTAATCCCCTAATATGTTCTCATCCCAAAATCCTTGATTTCGTTCTTCAAAAACCTTCAAATCTTGGTGAAAACGTTCCCCGCCTTGTCCGTCACTCATACTTCCTAAGTTTTCAGGGAAAAAACTCAGATGGGAGTGCAGAATCTTTAATGATAATGTTTACCATAAATAATCCAAAATAATGAAGAGATGCACTTTTTGATGAATCAACAATGGGTCTTGTCGTTTTTGAAAATATAAACTGTTCAAAATCATAACAAAAACGATCAGATGTATTTTTACACTGTCTATTGGCCTTTTTTAATCAATCCGAAACAAGATAGGTAAGTAGTTGTCGTTTGAAGCGAACAAATAAACAATAAACTGTGGTCACCATGTTTGGGAGTTTAGCCCATTGTGATACAAGGGGCTAAAATGACCCATTATAGACGAGGTAGTTTTTACTAGTAGTAAATAGGAACCGAGTTATAATGGGATTGTAGGCTGTACCTACTACCTACACTTGCTACTGTTCGGCTTTTCCGAACATGGCCGAGATTTACCGAACTGCGCGGCTAGCAGCTCGACACGCCGCCGCCTCCTCCCCGCGCGGTACACGCGCCCCTCGGTCGCCCTCGCCAGTCCACGACTCCACGCTTAGCAACGTACCGGTCTGCATACATTTTATATCGCTCCGCGCATCCGAGTTAAACTTGTACATAATTAGTTAAAAGGTGTTATTATTAATAAACTTTATATATATCGCTATAGCTGTGTTTATTGTGAAGAGTTCCCGAAACCTCCAATACACACATAACACGCTACAGTGGTGACCCCAAAGTTAACACGTGCAAACAGTGCTACCGAATAACTCAGTGCGAAATACCTACGTTGACTCATAAACTCAATTAAACAATTCAGTGACAAATTAGGTACTTACTAGACAATAAAAATGCCCGATACCGAGCAGGTGAAAGAAGATGATCCACAAAAATCACAAGATGTTTTTCGTGTAGGTGTGCGCGTCCCGCCATTTTGGCCGGAGAAACCTTTTTTTTTTTTTTTTTTTTTTTTTTTTTTTTTTTTTTTTTTTTTTTTAGGATGGGAAATCATCAAATGACTTCTCCCACAGGAGGGAGTGTCAGACTCTTACTGACTAAAACCCATCCATGTTCCTTCCTCGCCCTTTACGTTCCGGGGCCGCGGTATCTCTTTCGAACAGGCCTGTCGTCACTAGACGGACGGACGGCTAGCTAGCCCATAGCTAACCGTCCACAGGCCCGCATCTACGGTGGCCGGTAGCCGCGATTTGGTTCGCGCAAATAGAGGGACAGTTCGCGATATCCAATATTACGGCCGACACAACCAAGTTTTATTACGTCGTCAGCCATCTCGACCCGCGGTATGCAGCAGAGGTGGAAGATGTCATCGTGAATCCACCAGCGACCGACAAATACGC
Organism: Xestia ashworthii; assembly: GCA_950022955.1. NCBI lineage: Eukaryota > Metazoa > Arthropoda > Insecta > Lepidoptera > Noctuidae > Xestia > Xestia ashworthii. Next base: position 3,328,343 of record OX465575.1, read on the forward strand.
AATATTGAAGGCGGAGCTCATAAAGCGACTCTCAGAATCCCGCGAAAAAAAAGTACATCAACTGACACACGAAGAGCTTGGCGACAGGAAGCCGTCGCAGTTCCTCCGACACCTGCAGCACCTCGCTGGTCCGAAAGTTCCTGAGGAGTTTCTCAGAAAGATATGGTCCAGCCGCCTGCCGAGCAACATACAGCCTATCATTGCATCTCAAGCATCCGCGCGTCTCGACGTGCTAGCTGATCTCACCAACAGAATACACGATGTCGTGCCGAGAGGTCATCAAGTTGCGGCGACATCAACACATGGGGTGAGTGAAAGTGAAATGGAAACTTTGAGTAGACAAATGACCGAGCTAACGAGGCAAGTGCAGTCGCTAACGCAAAAGGTCAATGACCTTGCCCGCCCAAGCCGGCCAAATAGACGCGAAAACCGCTCAAAATCCCGCCAAAACCGGTCAGTCACATCTCAGTCACGTGGGAAACATTCAACATGTTGGTACCATTACAAGTTTGGTGCAAAGGCCACGAAGTGTGATCAGCCATGTGATTTTCAGTCGGAAAACGGCACAAGCAGTCAGTAATGGCGGTTGACGACTGCTCGACGTGTAAAGGCCGCCTATTTATCACTGATAAACGTACTGGAATACAGTTTCTCGTAGACACGGGTTCAGACGTATGTGCCTACCCTAAATCATATTTACGAAATAAGCTGCAACTACAACAACATAACAAAAGTACCTACGAACTTGTCGCGGCAAACGGCACACCGATACCTACATACGGCACATACCAACTAAATCTCAACCTAGGATTGCGTCGTGACTTCACTTGGAAATTTATTATCGCAGATGTTTCCAGACCAATTATAGGCGTCGATTTTTTAAGTTTTTACAACTTATTAGTCGACTGCAGACAACACAAGTTGATCGACTCGATTACAAACTTGACCGTCGGCGCGCCTTCATCTCACGGAATAACACACGAAATGTTGTCGTTGAAAATGTTTACAGGTCATTCAACCTACCTAGACTTACTACGATGTTATCCCGAAATAACAAGACCAGCTGGATCGCAAAATGTGCCAATACATAATACCAAACACCACATAAGAACGACGTCTGGCCCACCTGTATCATCACGACCGCGTCGTTTGGCACCGGACCGTCTGAAGATCGCGAAAAAGGAATTCGAGGAAATGCTACAAAATGGAACAGCTCGTCGATCTGAAAGTCCTTGGTCGTCCCCATTACACCTCGTGCCCAAAAAAGACGACGGCTGGAGGCCATGTGGTGATTACAGGCAATTAAATTCACGAACAGTACCTGATCGCTATCCAGTAAGACACATACACGACTTTGCATATCAACTGTCAGGATCAACTATATTTTCTAAAATTGACCTCGTAAAAGCCTTCAACCAAATTCCAGTTTATGAAGACGACATCAAAAAGACAGCGATCACAACACCGTTCGGATTTTTGAGTTTACTGCGATGACCTTCGGTTTGAGGAACGCTGCACAGACCTTCCAAAGATTTTTGGATGAAATACTTCAGGGTTTAGACTTCACGTTCGAATATCTAGACGATATCCTCGTGTTTTCGAAAGGGGAGACAGAGCACGTTGGACACCTTACAAAAATATTCGACCAACTAAAGAAATATGGCGTAGTAATAAACACCAACAAATGCGTCCTAGGTGCTACTGAAGTTACTTTCTTGGGTTATCACGTATCTGCTCATGGCATACGTCCCCTCCCAGAAAAAGTACAGGCAATTCAAGAATACCCCCTCCCTAAAAATGCTAAGGAGTTGCGAAGATTTTTAGGGATGATTAACTTTTACAGAAAATTTCTCCCTGGCGCCGCTCAAATTCAAGGCCCTCTCAATCAAGCTTTATGTGGCCCAAAAATGAAAGGAACGACGCCCATCACCATAACACCTGAGATACAAACAGCGTTTGACGCATGCAAAAATAACTTGTTAGAAGCCACTCTCATCTCGCATCCCGATCCACAAGCGGAATTAGCACTTTTTACCGACGCTTCAGATGTGGCCATCGGAGCTGTCTTACAACAACAGATAAATAACAGCTGGCAACCACTAGGATTCTTTTCCCGCAAGTTATCTCCTGCTCAGACGAAACATAGCACTTACGACCGTGAGTTGCTCGCAATCCATGAAGGAATAAAATACTTTAGGTATATGGTCGAAGCGAGAACATTTAAAGTGTTCACCGATCATAAGCCAATTACATTCGCCTTCACAACAAGAAGAGACAACTGCTCACCTCGTCAACACCGCTATCTCGATTATATCTCTCAAGTCACAACAGACATCAACCATATATCAGGAAATGACAACGTAATAGCCGACGCATTTTCACGACTGGAAAGCATCGACACTACAATAAACTACAAAGAACTGCAAAATGAACAGGAAAACGATCAAGAGTTACAGAGTTTGCTACAAAACAACACGGCGTTACGGTTAGAGAGAGTGAAGACTATGGATGCCTACATTTACTGTGATCAGTCTACTTCACGTCCTAGGCCATTCATCACACCAACTTTCCGAAAAGCAATCTTCAACAACCTACACAATCTCAGTCATCCAGGTCCCAACGCTACAGCCAAACTAGTCTCAAAACGGTTTGTGTGGCCTAAGATTCGTCGTGACTGCAAAACATGGGCTCAACAATGCACTGATTGCCAACGCAACAAAGTTACCCGCCATACCCACTCTCCTCTTTCCTCATTCCCTGTTCCTTCCAACCGTTTTTCCCACGTCCACCTTGACATAATAGGCCCTATGCCACTTTCTTCTGGTTTCAGGTACTGCCTTACAGCTGTAGACAGGTATACTCGATGGCCAGAAGCCTACCCTCTAGCCGACATCACAGCAGAGACCTGCGCTAGCGCTTTCATTACTGGCTGGGTCGCTCGCTTTGGATGCCCAGAGAAAATAACCACTGACCGAGGAAAACAATTTGACTCGCAGCTGTTCCAGTGCATGTCGTCGATCATCGGCGCCTATCATTGTCCCACGACAGCTTATCACCCTCAGTGCAACGGCATAGTGGAGAGAATGCACAGACAGCTGAAAGCCGCCATAATGTGCCACAACAACGCGCAATGGTCGGAGGTACTTCCTCTTGTTCTCCTGGGTATGAGAAGCGCCTGGAAGGATGATCTACAAGCATCTTCAGCTGAATTGGTATACGGCGAGCCCCTCCGGTTACCTGGTGAGTTCATAAAACCAGTAACACACACCATCGTAGATGAAGCAGACTTCGCAGGACGGTTAAGAAAACACATCTCGAGACTGTCACCTGCATCAACAAGCGGCCATGGTGAGAAGACGTTTTACGTACCTAAAGACCTTAACACAGCCAGTCACGTCTTCCTGCGGAAAGGACCTCTAAAGAAGTCTCTAGAATCACCTTATTCGGGTCCACACAGAGTCATAGAAAGAGGATCTAAAACCTTTACAATAGATGTCCAAGGGAAACACACTATTGTAACCATTGATAGGCTAAAACCAGCCTACATGAATAACAATTATGGCTCAACAACACCACCTTTACCGCAACCATCAGCTTCATCACCACCGCCATCAGCTTCACCACCAGCGCCATCAGCTTCGTCACCAGCGCCATCAGCTTCATCACCAGCGCCATCAGCTTCAGCACCAGCGCCATCAGCTTCGTTGCCAGTGTTGCCACTACCGCAGCCCGAAACCACCACAAGAAGTGGGAGAACCGTAGATTTCCGCGACACCTTTCTCACTATCGACCGTGAACCGGTCTCAGCGGGGGAGTGATGTAGGCTGTACCTACTACCTACACTTGCTACTGTTCGGCTTCTCCGAACATGGCCGAGATTTACCGAACTGCGCGGCTAGCAGCTCGACACGCCGCCGCCTCCTCCCCGCGCGGTACACGCGCCCCTCGGTCGCCCTCGCCAGTCCACGCTTAGCAACGTATCGGTCTGCATACATTTTATATCGCTCCGCGCATCCGAGTTAAACTTGTACATAATTAGTTATAAGGTGTTATTATTAATAAACTTTATATATATCGTTAGAGCTGTGTTTATTGTGAAGAGTTCCCGAAACCTCCAAAACACACATAACACTCTACAGGATTTTAGCGCCGTGTGTTACACCGTACTTTTCACTACGATTGCGAGAAAATAAAATAACCATCTATACATACAGGAAAAGTTTTTAACCAGTGCGCAAATTTTGACATGATAAACTTGAATGTATTTTAATAGACACGTATTTTTTATTTTGATATGTGTTAGTAGTAAAAAATAAAGTTATCGCTTACGAGACTTATTTACCTATAAACTTATTTTATGGTCGCTTGCCAGTCGGGCGCCCGGTCGACCGACTCACGCGTCGACCGGTCGCCCAACCGGCAACCTGAGATCAGCTGAGTTTTGTAGGTGCGCTCGCTGGATGCGACGGCGCCGACGTAAACTTACCTACCTACGCGCTGACGGTTACTGACCGCCGTTTCGCGCTACTTTTTTAAGTTTAGGCTGTGATATGTTATTTGTAAACGTATTCCAATTTTTCCTTCATACTTTCATGGGCTTAGGATACATCGTACGTCAGCAGCCAGCGCGTTTTCATTCACAGTATTACAATTAAATTATGTCCATGTTATGCTTATTTTAAAATGGGACAAGATGGAAAAATTTGAAAAAAAAAAATTAAAACTAAAAATGGGAATGTGTTCTATTACTAACACTGAGCTACCAAAAAAAATTTACGCAGTGGTTAAAAACTTTTCCTGTATAATAAAAGAGTAATCTATACATATAATAAAAGAGTAAAAAAGCTGTGTCTGTACATTGAATATATTTAAAAAATAATAATTGAAGGGGGTTTAGAAACAGTAATAGAGTACGAATCCAAAAAAAAAAGTTTGTCTGTTTGTCTGTTTGTTTGTACACGCTAATCTTCGGAAGTACTGGACGGATTTGAATGATTTTTTTTTCGTTGTATAGATATTATGTCTGGGCAACATATAGGCTATAATTTATCTTGGAAACCTGAACACCTGATGTAGAACCGCAACAGACCAGCTAAACTATAAGAGATACAAAAATGACACCATTGCAACAATTGTTCCACGTGATGAGCATTTGCTGCTGAGAGAATAAATTTGAAGATCTGGAACACCTGATGTGGAACTCCAAGAGCCCAGTTATACCATAACACATATAGGAATGACGTCTTAGCAAAAGTTGTTCAATCTGATGAGCACTCTCTGTTGACTTATAAAAATCGAAGATCTGGGACACCTTGAAGTGTCGTGGTAAATAAAAGACATCCGCTCTGGATAATGTCTCGATTTATTCTCTCTGTTCACATAGATACAGCGTACAAGATCTTAGTATATTGCTTACTTAGCTAATCCTAAATAAGGTATGGTTTCGCACACACAATAATACTTACTAACATACACTACACCTCGGGGGGTAAAAGAGAAAAAAAAAAAAAAATTGAGCTCTTGTTTTTTTTTTTCTTACAATATGTTATTACAACAACAAAAGGTAAGATACAAATATATACTACTAACTATGGTACAATTTAGTCCTATCCTTATGAATCAATTCTATTTTATTCTGTTTTAGAATTCTGACGTTAGGGCCCATATCCTCCAACACAATATAAGGGCCTTCAAAAATATTTTCCAATTTCTTTGTTCGTTCACTTTTGACTAAAACTAAATCGTCTTTATTATAGGTTACTGGATTACTTTTCTTATCATATGCTAATTTTCTAGTTTCCTTACTATTCTCTAAATTATGTCTAGCTTCTCTTAGCGCTACCTGTAGCCTATATCTTAAATCTAAAGAGTAATCATTAGGGTTATATAATGGTTCTATTCTATTACAATTTTTAATATTATTAGGAATATTACACGACCTGCCGAAAATGAGTTCGAAGGGCGTGTACTTCGTCTCTGAGTGGACGGTATTATTATAACTGAAACACCAAAACGGTATCCAGTGTGACCAGTCGTAGCCGTTATTGCCTGAATAAATCCTTAGAAACGCGCCTAAATGCTTATGAGCATTTTCGAGAGAACCAATTGATTGATGGTGGTATGCTGTAGACATTAACTTTTCTATTTTTAATAATTTGCAAATTTCAACCATAGTGCTTGAAATAAACTCTGAACCTCTATCAGTAGCTATAACTTTAGGTATTCCGAAACGTAAAACAAAATTTTGTACAATTGATTTTGCTACAGTTACGGATTCTTTATTTTTTACAGGATATGCTTCAATAAATTTAGTTAGTTCACATTGAATCGTTACAAGGTAACAATTTCCATCCTCGTCTTTATCTAAAGGACCAACCAAGTCTATAAATATTTTTTCAAAACCTGACGACGCAGTCGTTGTGATCTTCATCGGCTGTTTTGTGTACCTACTATATTTAGTCTTCTGACATAAGGAACACTTTTTTACAAAATCAAGAACATCATTATCGATACCTGGCCAGAAATATCGTCTCTTGATGTTGTTCGTCATCCTGCGGACACCGGCATGTCCACTGGTGGGCAGTAGATGAAAGTCATTTAAAATGTATTGTTTCTCATTATCGTTATCTATTCTTTGTATTCCTCTTAGTATGCATACTCTCGGACCGGTCCAATCTTTTAATGTTTGTATTTCACTACACAAACCTTTTATAAATTCTTCATTTTCATTATTTTTAACTATGCATACTTCTTTTACTTTTATATGATTGCTAAACTTCTCTAACTTTGTCACAAATTCGGCTCGCGAGAAATGTGCCCTGAAGTTGAGGTTTACACATAACAACATTTTACTAGGGATGTAAGCGAGACACTCGTCTTCGACGCTTATCAAATTATCTCTTCTACATTTATCCACTTTATCTTTCTCTATCAAAATCATCTCCACGACATCACTCGGCTTCCTCAGTAACTCCACGACTCTAGGCTGATCAGACCCTTCGTCGGTGGGTTTACTGATTGGCGGTGATATATTTTTACTCTTCTCATCCATTCTCCTCTTTTGTGCTCTAGTCATAACATTAATTTCCGAAATTTTCTCATTCATACTCTTTAATTCACTGGAAGTCACATATATTCTGGATAATGCATCCGCGACTACATTATCCTTCCCTTGCACATACAAAATTCTAAAATCATACTCCTCAAGAACTAAACGAAACTTCAACAGCCTGCTAGAGGGATCTTTCATGCCAAACAAATAAATTAGTGGCTTATGATCTGTCATTATAGTGAAATGCCTACCGAATAAATACGGCCTAAAGTACTTTACTGCCCAGACTATAGCAGTAAGTTCTTTTTGTATGGTAGGATAGTTTAATTCTGCCTTATTTAATGGTCTGCTTGTATATGCTACGGGTCTAAGGTCATTGTTGCACAATACTGCACCAATAGCTACACCTGATGCGTCTGTCTGTAAAATAAACTCGTTTGATTCTGAGAAATCGGGGTACTGAAGTATGGGTGGGCTAATTAACTTTTGTTTTAAGATCTCGAATGAGTGTTGACATTCCGCTGTCCAATTAAAAATTACATTCTTTCTGCACAACCGATTTAAAGGTAATGTTATCTCAGCAAACGATGGTACAAATTTACGATAGTAATTGCAGAAAGCTACAAATCGTTTAACTTCTTCTACGGTTTTGGGTATAGGGTAATTTTGTAAAACTGTTGTTTTTTCTGGATCTGGTAATACTCCATCAGCAGAAACTAAATGTCCAAGATACAACATTTCCTTTTTTAAAAATTGGCATTTGTCCGGATTTAGTTTTAAGTTTACTTTTCGTAACCTATCGAGTACATCTATCAAATTTTTATTGTGAGAATTTAGGTTTCTTCCAAAAATAATTAAATCATCGAGATAAATAAAACATTTGTCATACGTCAGACCAGACATAGCTATTGACATTACTCTACTGAAATTACTACACGAAGTTTTAAGTCCCATAGGAAGACGTTTTAATTGATACTGACCCGAGCTAGTGGAAAAAGCAGTATATTTACGACTTTCAGGGCTTAAACTAACTTGGTAATAACCTTGATTTAAGTCTAAATGAGTAAAATACATTGATCCTGAAAGTGAGTCTAAGATGTCGGTGATGTTAGGTAGTGGAAACTTATCGTCGACTATTACATCATTAAGTTTTCTATAGTCCACTACCAAACGCCACTTTTTACAGCCTTCAGACTTTTTGGGAACGAGCAACACAGGACTGTTCCACTCGCTTGAGGACTCTTCTATTATATCGTTCTTCAACATTTGTTTAATTTGTCTATCAATCTCTGGCTTCTGTGATTGTGGCAATCTGTAAGGTTTAACGTAGGTTGGACTTACGTTTGGTTTAAGTGTTATGGATTGTTCATAAACGTTGGTGGTGGTTAGCTTATCTCCCGGCAAGAAAAACACATCTGAATATTTTGTACAAATTGTTTCGAGAGAACTCTTTTCTTCAGTATTAAGATGATTTAATTTTAACAACGAAAGTAAAGTTTCAGCTCTATTAGCATTGGCATTAATCTTATCAAAAGAAAAAATATCATATTCGCTTAAAAATTTAACTTCTGGATTGAAATTCTCTAATCTTACTTCTTTATCTCGTATGTTAAGTATTTTGATCGGTATCCTACGATTTTTAGGTCTAACTATAGCTCCTGCTAAAAAAATATCTTTCTCTATTTCTCTCGAGCAAACAACACAATCCTCTTCCGCATCAATACTTAATTCTAGGAAATGGGTCGATTCACTTCGGGCCGGTAATACAAGACAATTATTATTTGCAAACGTTATATCGAGTCTTGGCGAGATAGGTAAATAAATTATCTTACCTGCATTATTAGCTACTAACACGTTGGTGGCCAAATCGATATTACAGCCATAAGTAGATAGAAAATCTAAGCCTAAAATGCCAGTTGCCTGAATGGGTAAATTTTGAAAAACGAGAAATTTTTGAGAAAACGTGTCATTATTTTCTGTAATAAGTTTCAAAGTTACATTTCCCAAAGACTTGATCCGTCCTCCTATGCCGTTTATAGTAGTGATATTATAACATATAGGTATCGAATCAGGTAATTCATTTTTCTTAATAATAGATATTGACGCACCCGTATCTACTAAAAATGAATATTTTTTGTTATTACAATAAAATGACACAAATTGCCATCGTCCCTTACAAGCCAAAATATAATCATTAAAATCGAAAAAACTGCTTATTATTAAAATTTTGGGAATTATTATTTTCATTGGAATTTTGGGAAACGACTTCCTGCGCCGATATTTGCGCAGGTTGTTCGGGTTGCGTTGAAAAAACATTATTACGCCTGTAATTATTTCCTCGCCTGTTACCACGATGGTAATATCGGCCGTTGTTATAATTCGCCTGTGGGAAATTTCTGCCGCGGTTAGAATTTTGAAATGATCTTAACGTAACCACGGCGTACCCACGGCGATTATAATTATTAAAAGAACCATAATTATTACGGCCACGTTGACCTTGACCTCTTGGACCTGAAGGTGTAAACTTACCTCGACCTCTTCTCGAATACTGCATGACGTCCGGCTTAGAGGACGTAGAAGGCGTTGATACATCCTCGTCCTTAGCACCTTGTATGGCGTCCTTGAGATTACCATAGTTGCGAGCAGCCACGATGGTGCTTAGCCTTGAATTTTTCAATCCATCTGAAAATTTCTTAATGGCCATTTTTTCATTTAATGGCTTTAGTATCGCGAACTTTGACGAATCGCCTTCTGCCTGTGAGATGGTTAAATCGGTAAAAAGTTGTTCTAATTCCGAACCATACTCGTCAATTGACCTAAAACCTTGGTTCATATTTTGGAGACGGGACTGAATAGCGGTAAATGATTTTGTAGTTAATAAATGTTTCCTTAAATCGTGTATTAAATTAGAAACGGTGTCATAGCTATTCGACAAACGGAGCTTAGCGTTCTCTGATAAGCGACCTTTAATTACGAATTTTATTAAAAGATTTTTTCCCGAATCGTCTAACATATCCGCATACATTTCAACTGCATCAATCAATCGTTTCGTAGTGTCCTCCCTACCATCCATAAGGGGAATTAAGTTACACGCCGTTCGAATGTCAAATTCCATTTTAACTATTTCTATTTCACCAGGAGGTGATGTACACAATTGACTTATCTTTATAAATACACTCTTAATATTATCAAAGGTGGTGGACAATCGCGTCACTAATTCGGGTTTTAAATCAGGCGATAACTTAGAATATAATAATTGTGCTTCACTATATAAATTCTTAGCTTCTTTTAACTTATTTATCGCTATAGAACCCGTAAATCTAGCTTGTCCTTTCCTTATTAAATATTTGCGAATGTCCACCAAATCTTCATATATTATAATTAAATCATCGGCCATAATCTATTAATATAACATAAAGAAATTTAATGACATCATCACGACAACTAATTATCTCCACTTAAATTCTTCGATCTGTCTTCCAAACATAGAAAGCAATGCGAAAACATTCCATAAAGGGCGCGGGGTATCGGATTCGGTGAGTCTCCGTGCACGATTTACGAAGTGTTACATATTCGAACAATATATTAATTACTTACTTGCAATTACACAATTATGCATTTTACACGCAATTTCTTATTCATAAGACGTAAAATTAATAATATTATATGCCTTTAAGAGCATCACTAGACGTTATGTATTAGTAAATAGTTCCGTAGGCTTGGTTTTCACGAGAGTATATTATTGTTTTTATCTGTTGTTAACACTATGTAGTCACTTTTAATGCACTTAATCACTGAACCGTATGCAGCACTTAAATTTTTGGAAATGTCTGTTTTTTTTTTCTTACACGGGTATATCCGCCACATCATCACGGGGAGCGTGTTTCTTGAAATACACTGAGGTCTGCCTGCGACGTAAGGACCTGCGGTTCATCTGCCTCTCCATCCATTTGACATGCATCTTCTTGTAAGAATAACAGATAGCGTAGCATGCCGCTGCCAGTAAGACGATTGTGATCAGGGTGAGGAGGATATTGGTCGTACTGACGCTGGAGTAGCCCAACTCGGTTGTCGCACCATTTTTTCCATTACCAGCAGCCGTCTGTGCGATGATCGTCTCTTCTTTCGTTTGAGTAGTCCCCATGTTTTACGACACAAAACTATTTAATTTTGTATTAATTTCTCAACTGTCCAAATTTCATTCGCGATGTGACCTTGAATGGCAGGGTCGCCATGAAGTGTCGTGGTAAATAAAAGACATCCGCTCTGGATAATGTCTCGATTTATTCTCTCTGTTCACATAGATACAGCGTACAAGATCTTAGTATATTGCTTACTTAGCTAATCCTAAATAAGGTATGGTTTCGCACACACAATAATACTTACTAACATACACTACACACCTAACGTGGAACTCCAATAGCCCAGCTACACCATAACACATATAGGAATGACGTCTTAGCAAAAGTTGTTCAATTTGATAAGCACTCTCTGTTGATTTATAAAAATCGAAGATCTGGGACACCTGTTGTGGAACTCCAAGAGCCCAGCTACACCATCTACACTAATATTATAAAGAGGAAAACTTTGTTTGTTTGTTTGTTTGGTTGTAATGAATAGGCTTAAAAACTACTGGACCGTTTTTAAAAATTCTTTCACCATTCGAAAGCTACATTATCCACGAGTAACATAGGATATATTTTATCCCCGTACTCCCACGGGAACGGGAACTATGCGGGTGAAACCGCGGGACGTCCGCTAGTAACACATATAGGAATGACGTCTTAGCAAAAGTTGTTCGGTCTGATGGGCATTTCCTGTTGACTTATAAAAAATCGAAGATCAGAAACATTTGATGTGAAAATTATTGCAAAGCTATCACTAATTTCACTGTATAATAAAATTATAAAATAACGAAAACTGGGAGTACCTCCACGCGGTTAAGGCGGTAACAGTTTAGGACTTATTTTTAAAGACGATGGTATATCATTGAAAATTTTACTCTACTGACCAAAACTTATTTTATCGAATAAATAAATGTCTTCGGGCTTATGTTATTTGAGTGTTTAATTTCCTTTTCCATTTATCTTCGTGACTCGGTAGCCTACCCTGTAACGCAGAGCACTTAGATTTTAATTGATCAGGTATCTTCACAAGTCACAACAAAACTATAACCATGCCTAGAAAGAGGTCAAACCTTTCCCAATGTTCCAAAGGAGCTAAAAGATTGAGGATCATAAGATCCCAAGAATCTACCGAAGAGCGTCAGGAGAGACTTGATGCTGTTCGAGAACATCAGGCTGCAACTTGCTCCGTGGAAACCTCTTCCGATCGCGAAGCACGCCTGCGTTCTTAGCGAATTTACGCATCTACATCCAGGTCTCGTGAAGAATAGATGCCTGACTGCGTTCACGGATAGAGAATTGCGCTTGAGTTCTCAGCGTATTCGCACATCTACTAACAGGTCTTTTGAAACGAGCGATGAACGTGATGCGCGACTAACTGCTGCTCGAGATTATCATACATTGCCCCAAACACGCACACAACAAGTGAGAGAGAAAGAACATTCTCTGAACAGAATGTCGATAACATCTGAAGAATCGGGTGTCTCTCAGGGCATGACGACCTTCCTTGGGTTGATAAGAAACGGAGTTCATTTACGTATATTCCTATGATTGAATACTCCACATATTCCGGAGGTATGGTTCAAGATTATACTTTTTGTGAAGCTGTTAAATGGCAAAAAGAACCAAACGGTATGTGTTGCTCAGGTGGGAAAGATCCGTTATTTTCCCGTCCCCAGGCTCTTAGAATTCGACGTTTCAGATCTTCGATTTTGACGAACCCGGTGTCGCTGGCAAAAGCAACAGGATCCGCGTACGAAGTCGCGGGCAGAAGCTAGTATTATTTAATATGATAGTTTATTTTATTAAAAATGAAATGTACAATTTGTACTGTTGTTCTAATTAGATGTTTTTTCCCGGCAACATAATCTCAGTTCTCTGTGAAGACGAATATAATATTGTGTCGCCTGTGGGGTAAACGTAGGAAATAAAAAGGAATCCTACTTATAATTAAAATAAATAATACAGAAAATATCTTAAAATTTCGCGCCAATGCCTTTTTTAGGGTTCCGTAGCCAAATGGCAAAAAACGGAACCCTTATTTATAGTTTCGCCATGTCTGTCTGTCTGTCTGTCTGTCCGCGGATAATCTCAGTGACCGTTAGCACCAGAAATAGTGTTGCCCAAATGCAAGACCAAGACGAGACCTTAGCCAGTCTTGGTCTTGGTCTTGCGTCAATACACCTGGTCTTGGTCTTGGTCTTGGTATTGCGCTCTCAGTCTTGTTCTTGGTCTTGGTCTTGCAGCAAGAGTCTCGCAAGTCTTGCGAGACTACTACTTAGACTAGACTAAACGGAAAACGGACGAAACGTCGGGCTTATATTAAAGGTAAAATTCGCGATAGATACTAGTTTACATATATTTCATAATGTAGACTAGACTATTTGCAAATACCTATTAGCCTATTGCTATTTACATACATCTTCACCTTGAAGAATTTAATTTTATCCTCTTGTTCCAACCCTACCAAAATAGGTAACAATTTTGTGTGTCTCTGTCCGTACTCTGTGGCGGCGCATGCGGCGCTCATACAGTGTCAAATGCTGTGTGATGCTCTTGTTGCAGTCTTTGATACACTGCGGCGTCTTTGTCGGTAAATGATCAAATAAGTAGGTACATAATACACCGAGCGACCAACGGTTTATTCGCGGAACGTCAAATTTTCCCAATCAATCATGAACCTTAATGCTTTAGCGATAAAGTTGAAAATCTGTTATAGAAATTTGGCAGATTGTAGTAGCTTGATGTGCTGGCATCTGTTCCATAACATTGGCTGGTCTAAAACCTGTTACTAGACCTACTCGACTCGCTGTTAGTTTTAAATTTTGCTGAATAGAAGAATAACATAAACTTTGAAACATAAGTACCTACATAATGTTTACCAACCTATACTAACGTTATATCTGCACATTAGACAAGCATAATATAATACTATAGGTAGATATACCTAAAAGGTATGAACTGAACTTTGCCAGAAAATTATGTTAGGTAAGTACATTTTTATCACATGGGAACATAAATTTGTGAGTAAGACGCTAACTTCTTAATAAATAGTCGAAATCATCATCATCATCATCATCAGCCTATATAATGATCCCCCACTGCTGGGACAAGGCCTCCTCTCAATGAGAGGGAATGGGCTATAATCTACCACGCGGGCCCAGTGCGGATTGGTAGATGTCACATGTCTTCGAATTTTTGGTTCTAGGACATGCCGGTTTCCTCACGATGTTTTCCTTCACCGTTTTGAGAACAGCGGTGATGAAATAAATTACACAAAGTAATGCGCCTGTCTGGGTTCGAACCCATGACTTACTGTTCGTAAGTCGGGGCCGCCGCCACCACTGGGCCACCGCTGCTCTAAAAAATAGAAAATAGTCGAAATATAAAAATCAATACAATGCCTTTTAGTGTTATGACGATACGGTTTTGATACTGGGGAACGTCTATCACAATCGGGATTGGAACCCTACTTTATAACGCCCAAATCTCAGTTTGACTTAACTGCGAGATGCAAGAGTCTTGCAGGCTTAGTCTTGTCTTGCTCGAATCTTGCAGGGTTCAGTCTTGGTATTGGTCTTGCTACAATACGTCGGTCTTGGTCTTGGTCTTGGTCTTGCAAAAATGCAAGAACAAGACCAAGACTGCAAGACCAAGACTGATTTTGGGCAACACTAACCAGAAAGCTGAAATTTGGTACCAATATGTATATCAATCATGCCGACAAAGTGCAAAAATAAAAATTTAAAAAAACATTTTTATTAGGGTACCTCCCCCAGACGTAAAGTGGGGAGCGATTTTTTTTTTAATTTTGACCCTGACGTGTGATATATTGTTGGATAGGTATTTAAAAATGAATAGGGGTTTTCTAAAATCATTTTTTGATAATATTAATATTTTAGGAAATAATCGCTCCGAAAGTCAAAAACAATGTGTCCCCCCCCCTCTAACTTTTGAACCATAAGTTTAAAAAATATGAAAAAAATCACAGAAGTAGACCTTTATATGAACTTTCTAGGAAAATTATTTTTAACTTGATGAGTTGAATAGTTTTTGAGTTATATAGCACTTTTTCAAAAAAACGCAAATGATAACTTTGTTTTTCATACAAATACTATGAAAAACAAAGTTATTTTTGCTGACGAAAAATGTTGGTATTTTTAATGGTCTGGGAAGCTACGGAACCCTACAGTGAGCGTGGCCCGACACGCTCTTGGCCGGTTTTTTTTATTTCTTCTGTAGCTGGAATGCAACGCACACATCCTGCCAAAGAGTTCGGCGTTCGGCGCGTTTGGTTCCATTTTTGAAATAAAATGTTTTTTTTTTTTTTATGGAACAGTAATAAGTCAATTCTTTAGGAATTATGAGTAAAGACTGCGTTTTCGAACACCGACGACGAAATTTAAAAAAAAAAAGCTTATTTTCCCTAGGGCTATAATGAGCAATTTTACGGCCCCTCTGGTACGCTAT
Source organism: Xestia ashworthii (assembly GCA_950022955.1). Taxonomy (NCBI): domain Eukaryota; kingdom Metazoa; phylum Arthropoda; class Insecta; order Lepidoptera; family Noctuidae; genus Xestia; species Xestia ashworthii. The sequence goes on from OX465575.1 coordinate 3,343,988, forward strand.
TATGACGGTCTTTTCGAGCAAGAGGAGTGAAAACAATATTTGACTGCAGGAAGAAATTGTGACGTGATAAAATATTTCTGCTTACAGTTTTAGGTTTAAAGAAGGAAGATTAACTTATTTAGATATTATTTTGGGGTATAAAAAATAGTTTCTATTTTGTAAACTAGTGTTGTGGGACAACCCATGCCATAACCAGTTTGAATTGAAAAAATCTTAAAACACGTGTAAGCATAATTATAGTAGAGATAATATAGAGAACGGTAATTTAATATCGAACAACGATCGTCTTTAGGCGCATAAAATTTAAATTTCAAATGTTGATAATATTGTCCTTGACCAAAGCTCTAGACTCACCGGTTACCTATGACGAACTGGATTTATTCTTCCAATTCAGTGATTCCCAAACTGGTCCAGGTGATCAGGGCCTCCAGGGGTCCACGGGAGCAGGCGCGGTTCCAGTCCTTTTTTTTTTCATCAAATAACTTCTCCCATTCTGGGCGGAGCGGAAGGGAGTATCAGACTTTTACTGACTAAAACCCATCCATGTTCCTTCCTCGCCCTTTATGTTCCGGGGCCACGGTATCTCTTTCGAACAGGCCCGCAACCCCGGCAGGCTTCGGCCCTTGCGGGCCCCTCCCTTTATGCTGACATCTCTTTGAGGCGCGCGTGGAACACGAACGCGCCGTCGACACGGCCTGTCGTCATAAGACGGACAGACGGCTAGCTAGCCCATAGTTAACCGTCCACAGGCCCGCGTCTACGGTGGCCGGTAGCCACCACGTGGCCCCCGACGCCCGGTGCGTCTCTCTCGGCGGCTGGGGCGAGAGCCTCTCGCGTTCCGCCACCTCCTTCGCTAGCATGACTGCTTCGCAGAAGGAGGTGACGGCTTCCCATTCCGTCTCGCTCCGGACCATGGATTGAACCAGGGCCGGTCAAGTCACAGAAACATGAAGACATTAAGAGGCGAGCGAGCGAAAATTTTTTTGCACTTGCCTTACTTTTCCGACTTATGCATAACAGTTTCAGAATCATAATCATCATTCTCTTGCCCTTATCCCAATTTATTTGTGGTCGGCGCAGCATGTCTTCTTCTTCCATAGGTACTCCTCTATTTTTCGTCATCTCATCAAACAATGCTTTTCTTACCATATCCTTCTTAACACAGTCCATCCATCGTTTCTTTGGTTTTCCTCTACTCAAATACCCATCCACATTCGTACTCAAAACTTTTTTCACGACATTTTCCTCATTACTCCGCATCACATGCCCATACCACGACAACCGATTACCACACAACTTTTCAGTCACCGGCGCCACTTTCCATTCGTGTAACACCACACATCCCCCTTAGCATTCTCATCTCCGCGACATGCAGATGTCTTTCATTCATCCCTTTTGTGGCCCAACATTCTGATCCATACAACACAGCAGGTCTTACCATTGTTTTATATATCTTCCCCTTAAGTTTTAGGGGAATGCGGGAGTCGCAGATCGTTCCCGTGACCCGCCGCCATTTCATCCATCCCGTGTTAATTCTGTGCTTCACACTACGATCTATTTCGCCATCGTTTTGCATGAGTGAACAAAGATACCGAAAGTCGGAGCAGACAGGAAGAGACGCGCCATCTAGCGCTATGGCTCCAAAGCTGGAGAGACCGCCGAAATCGCAGAACATGTATTCAGTTTTACTTCTGCTGATTTTCAAGCCAACATTCTCCAGTTTCTGTTGCCATTTCTCGAGTCTGCTCTGGATCTCAGGTCCATTTTCACCTGTGATTTTCAGCGACAAGAACAATGACAAGAACAATGTCCATTTTCACCGACAAGAACATTTAAGTAAATTGGCTCCAGAATGTAAGAGCGAGCGAAACGAGCTTGAAAAACTTAGCAGTCCTTGTCCATCGTTTGTTTCTAAGGAGGTGTACTTTCAATTCCATGAAAACAGCTCAAAATTTTTGGCACTCCGACTTGGATGTTATGTTAGATTCAAGGAGTAATTTAGTACCGTAACCGTAGCTGATCTAGCCAGAAAAGGGCGAGCTTGAAAATATTAGTATCCACCTCGAATTTGATAGGTTTTTTTGCCTTTATTAAAGAAATACGCCTTATTCTGCCTATTTATAAAGAAAAGCTTATGAACGCATAGGACCTAAGAAGTCCGAGCACGCTCGTATATTTTTGGATAAATTATACACCCAGATAGCAAAATAGGAGCACGAGTGAGCGAAGTCAGCTCGAAAATTTTTGCTTACTGGCTCGGATGCATTATGGGTTTTTCTATGTATTTTCTTATCCGTTATTTTTATTGGTTCAAGTGGACCCCCTTGCGCCCTTGCGTCCTTGCATACAGGTAATACTGTCGGCATAACTTTCTGAACAATTAAGAGCCCGCTTCGGAAAAGTTAGATTTTGTTTTGAATATTAAATCAATGCTTAGAGAAGCTACTCTATATAAATAAGAGGTGGCAGGCTAAAAAATAAATAGCGCTTTTATCAACAAGTAGCCTTCTTGGCCCAAGGAAAAGAATTAAAAACACAATTGCTTGTATCTACAGTGTATAGGTCCACGCAGGTGAAACCGTCCGATGAACACTAATAAATGAATAAGAAGCCTGTAATATGCCAGCCTGCTTTATCACGAAAATTACATGTGTGTTTGTTTGAATGCATATTACACATTTAAACTCTAAAGTATTCCACGGATTTTAGTGAATCCTTTAAAGCAAAACATCATTAAGTAAATAAAATAACCTCTCCGCTCTCCGATTTTTGTTTTTTTTTTATTAAATCCTTCACTTTGTAAAGAACAACAGACTGTCGACCTCAATTAGAGTTGTGGGCATGCCCATCGTGACCACAACGGTGGATCCGCGCCTGCACGGGACACCCGTCGGGGGCCTACGTTGGCGTGAAAAAAAATGGGGGTCCACAAGTTGTAAGTGGGGGTCCACGATAATGAATCTGGTTTCGATACATACATTTATAATAAGTATTTTGTACCAACCTCTTTCTTTTGTTGGTTTTCTTTTTTTTTTTGCTTCGAGTGTTTTCTGCGGAAACTTGTAAATGGCCTTCGATGGTATAGTTTAAGAGCATTGTTTTTATTAGCTGTAAATTTCCCGAACTGTAAACTTTCTTGTTCTTTAGTATTTTATGTGATTTTATTTAATCACATAAAATACTAAAGAACAAGAAAGTTGGCTTGGCTTTATCTACCAATGCAGATAAGAGCTACACGAAAAACGAATAAAATAGAACAAATGTTCCGGTGATGACAGATTGTGTTAAAATTTCGATGAACATGGTCGTGTTGAGACTTTAAACCAGACCATTAAAAATACCAACATTTTTCGTCAGCAAAAATAACTTTGTTTTTCATAGTATTTGTATGAAAAACAAAGTTATCATTTGCGTTTTTTTTGAAAAAGTGCTATATAACTCAAAAACTATTCAACTCATCAAGTTGAAAATAATTTTCCTAGAAAGTTCATATAAAGGTCTACTTCTGTGATTTTTTTCATATTTTTTAAACTTATGGTTCAAAAGTTAGAGGAGGGGGGGACACATTGTTTTTGACTTTCGGAGCGATTATTTCCTAAAATATTAATATTATCAAAAAATGATTTTAGAAAACCCCTATTCATTTTTAAATACCTATCCAACAATATATCACACGTCAGGGTCAAAATTAAAAAAAAAATCGCTCCCCACTTTACGTCTGGGGGAGGTACCCTAATAAAAATGTTTTTTTAAATTTTTATTTTTGCACTTTGTCGGCATGATTGATATACATATTGGTACCAAATTTCAGCTTTCTGGTGCTAACGGTCACTGAGATTATCCGCGGACAGACAGACAGACAGACAGACAGACAGACAGACAGACATGGCGAAACTATAAGGGTTCCGTTTTTTGCCATTTGGCTACGGAACCCTAAAAAGGCGTTTCGGAGCTATAAGATTCAAATTTTCAGAATTTTTGCCAAAAAAATCTTAAAGTCACGGACCTCATACAATCCTAACAGATAGCGCGAAAAAATAATATTGCAAATTTTTTGCTTTTCTATTTTGTCTAGATGTTAAGGTGCTAAAATGGTCTACCAGAAAGAAAGTTTGGGAACCTCTGGCCTAATTCAAGAGATGCGTTAAGTATAAAAGCAGATCCAAAATTAGACTTATTAGTGTTATTATTGCCTCAGTAAGATGGAAACGTTACTAAAATCGTGTGCTGCACTGAGTGTAGCTAGGACTCACACCGAGGTGAGTTTTGTTATACCTACCTATTATTGGATTTTACTATGTCGCCACCCAGCAATGGGGTTGTGGAGGACAGATAGACAGTTGCTCTATGTAAGTTACTGGTAATCAGCTGCATCCGGTTGGACTGGAAGCCGACGCCGACGTAGTTAAGAAGGATTCGCTAAGGTATAGTGTCGGATGAGTGTGCGTAGGTACTCCCAGCGGAGAAATGTCGAATTTCTTAATTTTTGTCATGCAGATAATTAGTGTATGACATCGTGTAAATGTGTATGGTAAATTGAAATTTGTGTATCCAACCATTGGGGAGATATTCAATAAAAACTATTTCCGCTGGGAGTACGTACTCCTAGCGGAACTTTTTTTTTCCAATGTACCTACCAGAAAAAAAAACATACAATAAATAGTGTGTGACGAGGAGTAAATGTGTACGGTTTATCCATGTATTGAGGTTGTTCTGGTATTTTTTATTATATCTCTTTATTCACTTAGTGAAATGAGCTGAAATTTGACATGTGAATAGTTGCATTAATACACAAAATATTGGAATCTTTTATTTTGATTTTCCGTTCAAAAGTCCTACAATCGCATGTCAAACAACGTAGTGGTCCAGTGGTAGAAATTATGCCATTGCTCAATAATTACTAAGATTACATAAGTGAAACTTGGCAAGACTTTGTAGACGCTTACAAGATACGAGTAAACGCTATAAGTTAGACTAGAATTCCTATTTTAAATACTAGGACTTTATATCCTTATTTTACTTTTACATGTGTATCTTCTGAACAGTATGTTTTTTCCAAGCTCTGTTGTGACAAACATTATACACAAATTCAAAGCAACGTGCGTGAAAAATTACAACTCTGTGCAAAGTCGTTTTATATGATTTTCAACAAATCGCCAAACGTTACCCCAGCTGTATCTTGAATATCTTCACAGTTATAAGGCACACAAATTTCATTTATGCATAATATACATTTACCCCTCGTTACACACTAATTATTTTTTTTTTTCTGGTAGGTCCATTTGAAAAAAAAAGTTCCTCTAGGAGTACGTACTCCCAGTTTTATTGAATATCTCCCCAATGTTTGGATCCTACACATTTACACGATGTCATACACTAATATTATCTCCATTACAGAAATTAAGAAATTCGACATTTTTCCGCTGGGAGTACGCACACGTCGGATTAAGGGCGCTCAGAATGCCAGCTAAAATTCAAACTTTGCCCCCGCTTCCTCAGGCTAGATCGTTCTATCTCGCTCGCACTATCAAGAAGATTTTTTTAGGGTGAACTACACTATTGATGGAACGATGACCAATATTCATCACCTGCCTGGCCTTTTCCAAATATGTGGAGGCAGCTGAATAAAAGTGTTTTATATGGAGCAATTGCCTATCTGCCCTCCACAATCCAGTTAATACGATACCTCTAAATAAGTAGCAGGAGTAGCAAATGCTACGGGCCCCGCGCAAACGCAGCGCGCGTTTCAAACGCGCCTACCCCCGAAATCTCCGTCAACTACAGAGAAACCAACCTATCCCAGGCAAAATACTAAAATTTCAGGCTTGCTACGCTAATGCAATCGCTTATACATTCTATTTTTGGGTTCTATTCAATATAAGTGGCAGATTTACTCAAATTCTCATTTCTAAAGAAGTAAATTCAAAAAGAACTAAGTAATTCGTCTGAGAAGGGTTGTCTAAATTTTTGAGCTCGCTTCGCTCGCTCTTGCGTTCTTCACTGCATTGGTCGACAAAGTATCTGCACAACTCCTATTTCAGTATGAATGGTGAGATGAAAGTATGACCTACCCAGATGGAGTGCTAAGAATTTTTTACGTTATTTGCTTTCACGAGTTATTTTTTATAGATTGGCAGAATTCGTTCTATTTTTTTATGTAGGTACTAGTTTACGTTTAGTTTTAAACACTGTTTTAAGCTTTCACGGTTTAAAACTAAACTTATATTGTCGAAAAACGATATTGACTTCATCATGTCAACCAAGAAGCAAATGTTCAATGATGTCTCTGTGATCAATTCGGTGAAGACCGGGAGCGATCACCGCATGGTAAGAGGAACATTGAACATCAATATCAAGCTAGAAAGGTCTCGACTGATGAAGTCTACGCTCCGTCCAGCACAGATCCAAATCCAAAACCCCGAAAGCTTTCAGCTCGAACTCCAGAATCGTTTCGAGTGCCTAGGGAGCTCAGTGGACGAATACAACGATGGGTTCGAGGAAACTGTCTATACGACCGGGCTGTACTGCAGTCTCTCTAACGGTGCCAAATTGACTACCGGTACATCGAGGTGTTGAAATGTTTGTACAAAAACGCCACCATGTCAGTCCGACTTCAGGACCAAGCCTCGGAACCTATCCTTCTGTAGCGAGGTGTAAGACAGGGAGACGTCATATCTCCGAAACTATTCACCGCTGCACTGGAGGATGTCTTCAAGGTTCTGGACTGGAGAGGGCTAGGCATCAACGTCAATGGCGAGTACATCACTCACCTTCGGTTTGCCGACGATATAGTGGTCATGGCTGAGACCATGGACGACCTCAGTACAATGCTCGATGACCTCAGTAGAGCTTCCGAAAGAGTGGGTCTAAAAATGAACATGGACAAGACGAAGGTCATGTTGAATGCCCCATGTCACACCCATTCATATCAAGACTCTACACTCAAAATTGTTGACGATTATGTATACCTAGGACAAACGGTCCAGTTAGGTAGGTCTAATTTCGAGAAAGAGGTCAACCGTCGAATCCGACTCGGCTGGGCAGCGTACGGGAAACTGCGCGGTATCTTCTCGTCCAACTTACCGCAGTGTCTCAAGACGAAAGTCATGACCCGTGTGTTGCCAGTGATTACATACGGAACCGAAACGTGGTCGCTCACAATGGGCCTTATCAAAAGGCTTAAAGTCACCCAAAGGGCAATGGAGAGGGCTATGCTCGGAGTTTACTTGCGTGATCGAATCAGAAATGAAGACATCCGCAAGAGAACCTAGGTCACCGACGTAGCCCGAAGAATTGCTAAACTTAAGTGGCAGTGGGCAGGGCCCATTGCTCGCAGAACGGATGGCCGTTGGGGCCGAAAAGTTCTGGAGTGGCGACCGCGAACCGGAAGACGATGCGTTGGAAGACCTCCCACTAGGTGGACCGATGACCTGATGAAGGTTGCGGGAATCCGGTGGATGCGAGTCGCAAGGGACCGGTCAATGTGGCGACACTTTGGGGAGGCCTATGTCCAGCAGTGGGCGTCTTTCGGCTGAGGTGGAAAATAAAATTGTTACGAGCAGACAAATCTGTCTACCGACAAAGAAAGAGGGTAGACAGATTTGTCTGCTCGTAACAATTTTATTTTCCATCCACCCGCAGGCTCCACAGTCAACCCGCGATCATGGCGCTTGCAACAGCGTCGAAATATCGGGAGCTCAAAATAGTAAATAATCACGGAAGATATCCCGTAAGTGACAATATAAGTTTACGTTTTGTTTTATTTTTGTAATTATACATACTTGTAGTTGTAGTATTTATATGTAGATTATACATACCATATTTTTTTTTATTAATTATTAATTCGCCTTGAATGCGTACGTTTTCTCTTATTGATGAACTTTTCTGTTTATGTCGACAAAGTTAGTCCTTGCATAAATGGTCAAAAGAAAGATTGCTTTTCTTCTGACTCTTCATGCTGAGGCATGCTCAGAATAAAATCTGACCTACTCAGGTGGAGTGTACAAATCGTACATGATGTTTGCATGGGATTTATTTTATAAATTGGCTGAATTCGTTCTAAAGAAACTCATTAAATTCGAGGTGAATACTAAAATTTTGAACCCAGCCTTAGCCTTTAGTCGAGCTTGATTCCCAAGAAAACGTTTTACCGTCAAATTCTAGTTTCTCTAGATTCAATATTATGTCACAATCACTAATTTTAACATTTGTTAGAGCATTCTCACCATTCTCCATTCCCTCTGAGAGAGAGGAAACCGTGTGTCCCAGCAGTGGGAACATTATAGGCTGATTTTGCTCACCACAACTTCCGATCACTTCCAGCATTCAGTGGATACTAGTTCACCATTTACCTAGATAATTTTCACGTATTTCTCAATTCCCCAGGCTGCCTCAGGCCAACCTCAAGGCGGGGCCGAAGCCCCGGAGGCCGACCTGTCGGAAGGCCGCTATGGAACCCTGAAGATGATCCAGTCTACCGGGGAGAACCGCGACCTGGTGTACACTGATGTCAAGGACTTGACTGACAAACTTAATGGACAGACAGTTTGGGTTAGAGGTGAGGCATCAGTGGCGAAGGTTTTCATACAAGTCGATTCCTACCGTCAGTCAGTATTCAATAGACTAATAATACTCAAAATTAAACATAAACACACTGTTGTTTGGGTTAGAGGTGAGACACAAATACTGTTGGACCAGTAGGGGTACGCACTTCGGTAATATTCGTGTTTCCGAATGAGCCCGAATGACGTGCCACAGGTTTAGGCCCGGACTTCACCTGCAGAGATGTGCGTACCTACCATGACGTCTTAAAGCAGGTTTGTTTTAAGCTTATTCCAGAGTGAGAAAGAGATGGCGCTAGACGTCCTCTATAGCCCCGTCTTTTTCCCACACTAGAATGACATAAAAAATTTAAAACAGTCCTGTTTTAAGACGTCATGGTAAACCCCTGGCTAGATCGGAGCGGAGACGTGTGTACAGGCTACTAACGCCCAGTTTTGCCATTGCCGCACACAGATCACCGCACGCCGGTCTTCGCTGTCATCATCATTTCAGCCGAAAGACGTCCACTGCTGGACATAGGCCTCTTCTCATCCTCTTCTCTCCATTTCCGCAATCTGCACCAAGTTATCGGTCCACGTAGTGGGAGGTCCTCCAACGCAACGTGTTCTGGTTCGCGGTCGCCACTCTAGAACTTTCCGGCCCCATCGGCCCGCGGGGGCTTCGAAGTGCGTTGAACAAATATGACACCATGTCCTCTCGTCTGTGCTACGAGTACAACCGTTTCCGCTAAAGCTAAGCGGTCAACGTCGCAAATAGCTGTCAAATATTTTGCTGTTTTAATAAATTTGGTAATATTACCGTATGGAAATGAGAAATATGGCTAACGAACTATCTAGAATATTGATTATGTAATGCAATAATTAATATCGTGACACCGAATAATCGGAATATATTTTGCTGTTTTAGTAAATTTGGTAATACGAGTATTACTGTATGGAAATGAGAAATATGGCTAACGAACTATCTGGAATATTGATTATGTAATGCACTAATTAATAACGTGACACCGAATAATCGGAATATATTTTGCTGTTTTAATAAATTTGGTAATATTACTGTATGGAAATGAGAAATATGGCTAACGAACTATCTAGAATATTAATTATGTAATGCAATAATTAATATCGTAACACCGAATAATCGGTTTTAAATGTAAAAAGGCATTTGGAAAGTTTCCAAATAGTTATTGATTATTCGGTAGTACGATACTAATGATTACATTTCTTAATCAATATTCTAGATAGTTTGTAGCCACATTTCTTATTTCTATACAGTTTTTGAATATTTGACAGGTATTTGTGAAGTTACCAACTTTCTGAATACGCCCTCTTAAGAGGAAATAAAAAGAGCGAGAGATTTGAAAAATAGGTATTTGTAATAGTACATTGTTACACTAGGGGTGAAAGTAACTTAGTAAGTCCCGAGACGGTATTTGACGCCCGAACTTAGTGAGGGTGCTAATAGTTCGAGGGACTAAATAAGTCTTCAACCCGAGGTAAACACTGTGCTTTTCATTACGAGTACAAAGAAAAATTAAAATTAAAAAGTGAATCAATCGAAAAACAAATCATGATCTGACTGCCGCTTTCTCGCCTGTTTGTTTTTTTTTTGTGGCCGGCCAGCTATTCAGCCATTAACTATTTTTCGTTTTCATTATTGAAAAAATGGTAAATATTTTGCCCAAATCTATGTAATTTAAAGAAATAGTTGAAAAAAATAGACTTAACTTTATGTCATTTAAATTTTACATGGCGCTGTAATAGAGAGGCTGTATAGAAACTAGGAACAAGGTTTAATGGAGATGTGAAAATAGAACTAGTTTTCTTTTTAATAATTTGACAGCTGTCAGTTGAAAGCGATTCTCCATAAGGCTGAAAAATATTACTTTTAACCCGCTCCTCAGGCAAGTTCAGACCTACTTTCCAAGTTACATGAGTAATGAAATAGTACATTGTGATACAAGGGGCTAAAGTGACCCATTATAGACGAGGTAAGTTTTACTACCGAGCTTTAGCGAGGTAGTAAATAGAAACCGAGTTATAATGGGATTTTAGCGCCGTGTGTTACACCGTACTTTTCACTACGATTGCGAGAAAATAAAATAACCATATTTAATATGATAGTTTATATTTTTATTCACAATTAAATGTGTAAGTACAATTTGTGCTGTTGTTCAAATTTAATGAGATGTTTTTTCCCGGCAACATAATTTCAGTTCTCTGTGAAGACGAATATAATATTGTGTCGTCTGTGGGGTAAACGTAGGAGATAAAAAGGAATCCTACTTATTCAAATAAATAATACAGAAAAAATCTTAAATTTTTCGCGCCCATGCCTTTTTTTGTTTCTTCTGTAGCTGGAATGCAACGCACACATCCCTGCCAAAGAGTTCGGCGTTCGGCGCGTTTGGTTCCATTTTTAAAATAAAATGTTTTTTTTTTTTATGGAACAGTAATAAGTCAATTCTTCATGAATTATGAGTAAAGACTTTGCGCTTTCGAACACCGACTACGAAATTTAAAAAAAAAAAAGCTTATTTTCCCTAGGGCTATAATGAGCAATTTTACGGCCCCTCTGGTACGCTATTATGACGGTCTTTTCGAGCAAGAGGAGTGAAAAATGTATTGCTGTCTCGTAGTGCCCAAACGACCGCGCGCAGAGCGCGAAAGATGCAACAGCAGAAAATGTCAATTAAAAATACACAAAAACAACGTTTTAAAATTAAAGAAAGGATTTGGCCGTATTCCTATGTTGTCCTTTTTTATATACTTAATCTAGTCGAATTAGTTTTTTAGATGTTTGAACACAGCAGAAAATCTGGCCATTTTTTTTAGGTTTTTGAAGGTCCAATTTATGAAAAAAAAAGAAAACACAGGGAAATGCCAATATTGGTCATAGATTTTTTGGAAAAAAAAAAATTCTGAACTGGCATTATCCAGGGAGGAAACAGGGGACTACGTTTGTATGGAAAAACGACCGTTTTGTGTCCTCTTAAGGCGCTTAGACGAGCTAAATTAGCAACTCTATTTGTGGTGGTTCAAACTTCGTTTGAAATGCTGTTAGAATAAAGTTCTAATCAGCTTGCACTACAAAGTGGTTGTTAAATCAAATCAAATCAAATCAAAATCATTTATTGCTTTATCTTTTTTGCGTTACGTCAGCCACTGCGGGCCAAATAGCGCGAAATGAGTGGTTTCGATCGATTTCCAAAAAGCTATTGATTGGATTAAAAAACTAAAACAGTATCATGCTAATATATTGCTTGTAGAATTATTTTCCAAAAAATCAGAATGATGGCATGGATATTAGTATGTTTTTTATTGTTTGAAAGATATTTTTAGAGGTCACTTCGTGATTTCTTTTTATCGAGCCAAATTAATTGTATAGCATATATCTTCAAGATATATGCTAGCATGATACTGTTTTGAAAACATATTTTCAAAACAGTATCGCTAGCATATATCCTGAAGAATATCATATATTTTTTTGGTCTTGTTTATAGCAGTGAATCATATACTTTTAGTAATTATAAAACTCGCGTTTCGCTCGTGTAATCGCCTTAATACTGATTTTAAAAATTCTTTCACAATTGGAAAGCAGATTGATTTACCGAGTAACATAGGCTATAAATGCTCTGAGGCAAAAATCTATGAGCCTAAGTCAATCTCATTATTCTCCTTCTTTTCTCCTACCAGCTCGCCTTCAAACCTGTCGCGCTAAAGAGAAGCAGTGCTTCGCGGTGCTTCGACAGAGTAGCAGCACAGTGCAGCTGCTGATCAGCGTGAGCGACGAGCGAGCCGTCAGCAAGCAGATGGTCAAGTTTACTGGCAAGTATGTATTATGGAGATCTTTGTGTTGGTGGGGCTTCACCGCTTCCCCGGAGCTCGTGGCAAAATATTTACAGCCGCTAGGGATCGATCTTTAGGTTAAGCCGTGCCTGCCTAGGTTGGTCTGTGGATGGGTGACCACCCATTACATACCGAGTTTTTTCCTTGCCTCGGAAAGCTAAGCAGTCGGTCCCGGCTGTCATTTGAAGATCTTTGACAGTCGTTACAGGTAGTCAGTTGCCCAAAAAGTCTTTCCAAGGGGTGTTGTATTACCCAGTACTAAACTGGGTTTTGGAGGTCAGATAGGCAGTCGCTCCATGTAAAATACTGGTATTCAGCTGCATCCGGTTAGACTGGAAGCCGACCCCAACATAGTTGTGAAAAGGCTACGCAGATGATGATGATGACTTCACGACTTCCCCTGTTTTGTCGTCGACAGCGCAGATGTAGTTTTGACTGGAGCTGTTGAGACTCAGTGGCCAGAAGAAACTAGATAGCTATGACACAAAACCGCCAAAAATTGAGAGATTTGGAAGAGACCTACACTCAGCATTGGGTGGCCAAGGGTTGAAGAAGAAGAAGGGCAGGTTAAGAGAAACTGTAATGTATCCCATAGCAAGATGGACGAGGAACGATATCAGCGGGCTTAGAAGACCCACTCGCGCTTTAAACGTGTGTCGAGAGTGCACGGTGCAGACGTCAGAGGTGCAGATGTCACTCATACTATGTACTGTTCTTGAGGTGGCAAGGGTTTAAATGCATGGATCAGTTCGAGGATATACAACGGTGAAGGAAGACTTCGTGGGAACCCGTAACCGGCATGTCGTTGAACCAAATATTCGAAGAATATTCGTCATCATTTCAGCCGAAAGACGTCTACTGCTGGACATAGGCCTCCCCCAAGTGTCCCTACATTGACTGGTCCCGTGCGACTCACATCCAGCGGAATCCCGCAACCTTCACCAGGCCATCGGTCCACCTAGTAAACGCAACGTCTTTCAGTTCGCGGTCGCCTCTCCAGAACTTCTCGGCTCCTTCGGCCATCCGTTCTGTAAGCAATGTGCCCTGCCCAATTCTTCGGGTTGCGTCGGTAACCTTGGTTTTCTTGCGGGGTGTCTTTCTGATTCGATCACGCAAGGAAACTTCGAGCGATGACATATACCAACGGTTATCTATTTTGCTCCTCAAGATACAGTTACAACCTTGTTTGGAGACCACTATGATCTTAATAACCGACTATTGACACTTAGTTACAGTTGAAAAAAAATGGTTTAGCTCTTGATACTTGAAAAATGTATTCTTATTTTTATACTATAAGACTCTGTGTCGGGGGTTTTTTAATTTTTAATTTAATGTAATTTGTTACACCAATTGATTGAAATTTAGCCAGGCATGCTTTGAGATTCGTCAATTGTATATCTAGGATATCCCATAAAACATGGTCATATTCATCTTCATTTTTCCACTTTTTCTGGCTCGCTATCAACTCTCTTTCCATGTCTTTCCAGCATAACCAAAGAGTCGATCATCGACGTGCAGGCGACAGTGGTGACGACAGCGGCGCCCATAGAGTCGTGCACGGTCAGTGATGTGGAGCTAGTGGCGGCGCAGGTGTGGCTCGTGTCGGCGGCGCGTGCGCAGCTGCCGCTGCAGATCGAGGACGCCGCCCGACCTGAGAAGGCTGATGTGAGTTCGGATATTGTGTGATCTTTGCTCCTCACAGAAAGTATCCTTTTTCGGGAGAAACTTCAGGCAAGGTCATCGATATGTATGTAAACGCGCTGAAACCAAAAGGGATTAAAAACTGAAACGACTAAAGTGACAACTACGGCCCTGTTCCCACTACATCGTGACGATTAATTTATCGTTGGTTTCTTGTTGGCTAAAGTAGTGGCCGACACAAATAACACAACCACGACATTTGTTCGTAAAATAATCTTAAAGATATTTTTACAAAACGACAACATTAATTCAACAAGTCTTTTGCTTTATTCCCAGGACCCCGAAGCGCTAAGAAACCGCGTGCACCAAGACACTCGGCTGGACAACCGAGTACTAGATCTGCGCACTCCCGCCAACCAGGCCATCTTCAGACTGGAGGCCGGCGTGTGTCGCCTGTTCCGCGACATACTCACGCAGAGAGGTATTCTAACATAACAGATACGATCATCATAAGAGCATCATCTTCCCGCCCTTGTACCATGTTACTTGAGGTCGGCGCAACACGTTTTTTCCGTCCATTCTCCTCAGTCAACTGTCACGCTTTCATTTACTCCTTTATCTTTCATATCTCTCCTCACACAATCCATACATCGTTTCTTTGGTCTTCTTCTCCCTCTCCATCCATGAACATTTATATTCATCACTCTTTTAATCACTTTCAATTCGATTGTCGGTTTTTGTAACGGTTTGTTACGGTCATGGATCATATTTTGTTCAACATACAGCCCCACTGACAATAGGGTGAATGACGAAAAAATCTGATTAGTACGTAAGATTATCAAAAAATATTTGACCCGATTTTTTATTTTATTTTAATTGATAACTCTTTGTTAACTTTGATTAATTATTAATATGTACAATATTTACATACTACATCTAAAACTATACAAGGTGTAAACCACCTCATCGCAAAACCGTTAACCAAGCATTCTGTACTGTAAATATAAACATGGCCATTTATGAATTGATCAATGAAATAGTTACAAATATGGACCAAAAAATACCTGTAACAGCCTTATTTATGGACATGACTAAGGCTTTTGATTTTGTTGACCATGGAATCCTTTTAAATAAGCTGTATAAATATGGCATTAGAGGCAAAGTTTTAAGCTTAGTAAAGTCATACCTTACTGGCAGAATACAGGTAACTAGTATTACGGCAGTAGATGTTCAAACTAAAACTGAAATTAATTACCAATCGAGAGAGAGACAAATTTACTATGGCGTGCCTCAGGGTAGTGTGCTTGGCCCTTTATTATTTTTGTGTTACATTAATGACCTTCCGAAAACCATACCGCATCCAATGACCCTATTTGCTGATGATTGTACTATAGTATTTTCTGGTAAAAATAGTGACTCATATGAAAATGACATAAACAGTAGCTTAAGTCTAATAATTCAATGGCTAAATAATAACAATTTACAGATTAATTTTAATAAAACACAAATAATGACATTTAAACAAAGAACTAATCCTAAAATTCTTGACATTAAATATGACCAAAATAAGATTATTAAAACGGAAAGAACCAAATTTCTAGGAATTTGGCTAGACGAAAACATGACATGGAAATCACACACGGAGATTATGATAAAAAAAATTCATCAATTTTGCTATGCTTTGCACAATTTGAATAAGGTTGCAAATCGTAATACTGTCCTTACTGCATATCATGCATGTCTCCACAACTCTTCGTTACGGTATAATATTTTGGGGCAACTCTACCAACAGAGAAATGGCATTTAAAGCCCAAAAACAATGTCTTCGAGCCATATGTTTGTTAAAAACCACGGAAAGTTGCAAACCATTTTTCGTTAATTTAAAAATACTCACGCTTCCATCGCTCTATATTTATGAAATTTCAAAATTTGTTGAGGAAAATCTATCTAAATTTGAAAAACTTAATACTAGACGTCACCAGGGCACACTAAAGTCAAAAAAACACAGTACTGCACTTTTCTCAAAAAGCTGTCTAGGCATGGGTCCAAAGATTTATAATAAATTACCCAAAAAACTTAAAAAAGCATGACCAACATAAACCATTTTAAATCACACCTTAAGAAATTCCTAATTGAAAAGGCTTACTACTCGATCAATGAGTTTTTTGATGATAGAAGCATAAAATAAAACTGTCCGATCCACTTATTATTCTATCTTAATTATGACTTTACTTGTTTGAAATATACTTATTTAGCTTGTAGTTTTACGCCTAATTTGTACGCCTTGCAAGGCAAAACATAGAACATAATGTAACGCACTTACAACATTGTGCTCATGGATGGATTGAATAGTACGGGGGTCGTGGAGGTGTTAAAAGTCAAAATCTTACAAAAAAAAACTTGTTTTAAAAAAAAACCTGACAAAAAGTTGTAACTTTGACCCTCCATATCTCCGTAACTAGAAGGTTCCCAGGTATGGTGTAGAACAAAAAAAATATCGCAATGATGGGGAGAACAAGTGCCTTTCGGCTTCGTGAAGAGGTGTTTTACACCCTTTATATAATTACAAAAATAAAACTGAACGTAAAACTAGTATCAATATATTATATGTCACCGTAAAATTGTCAAATACGTTATATTGTAATATCTCTAGCGATATTGTAAAATCTCGAAATATTGTCAAATGAACATACCTACTGCTTACAACAAAACGCATTATTTTATGTGAAATGCATGCGATGGTAGTCAAATCACGCGGTGTGGAGGGAAGGAGGAGTCCCCCTTGCCCAGTGGTACAACTCTCATGAAAAGATATTGTAGGTACCATTCCTGAGAAATACCGATTATTATAACCTAACTTTAAAACACTTTATATTCCCCTAAAAAGCGTAGTCGACGGAGCCATTTCCGGGTGCAGGGTTTAAAGGAACCTAAATAACCTAACGCGGGGGTGCCCCAAGTCCCGATTATGGGGGCAGAGATACTTCCGTATGTTCAGTTGACAATAATTCGAGACTTTACAATATCGCTAGAGAGATACACATATTGTAATATAACGTATTTGACAATTTTACGGTGACATATATACAACAATGTCAAAAGGACACTTAGGCGTCAAAGTTGATAAGTAAACCAAAATTGACGAAGATACGACGCTTTTAAAATTCTCATTACGTCACGCCTGGGTATATTTTTAGTGCGTTCTGACGTCACGAGCCCCCACTCCCGAGTTTTGATGCGTTTTATATATGTGAATATTCATTGACTAGCTTCTGCCCGCGACTTCGTACGCGGATCCTGTTGCTTATGCCAGCGACAATGGGGTCGTCAAAATCGAAGATCTGAAACGTCTGATGTCGAATTCTAAGAGCCCGGGGACGGGAAAATAACGGATCTTTCCCACCTGAACAACACATACAGTTTGTTTCTTTTTACCATTTAACAGCTTCACAAAAAGTACAATTTTGAACGATGGTGGAATATGTGGCGTATTCAATCATATGAGTAGGTATACGTAAATGCACTCCGTTCCTTATCAACCCAAGGAAGGTCGCCATGCCCCACGGCTACCTATATTTTGAGATACATACGATTCTTCAGATGATATCGACATTCTGTTCAGAGAATGTCGAAGTCGATCAGAATTCAAACGTTCGTTGCGCTCTTCTTCTGTCTACTGCCGTACGGCATGAAGAGACAGAAGAAGAGCGCAACGAACGCGCATCATTAGGTACTCGTTTCAAAAGACCTGTTAGTACGAATACGCTGAAAACTCAAGCGTGATTCTGTATCGGTAAACGTTTCCGCGAGACAATGCATGTCGCTCACGATCAGCGGATAGTTGCGCATCTATTCTTCACTGTTCTCTAGAGAGGTCTCTCACACACATCACATCTACATCCAGGTGGATGTAGATGCGTAAATACGCTGAGAACGCAGGCGGGCTTCGCGATCCGAAGAGGTTTCCATCAGACCGAACAACTTTTGCTAAGACGTCATTCCTACTATGTGTTATGGTGTAGCTGGGCTCTTGGAGTTCCACAACAGGTGTTCCAGATCTTCGATTTTAGTAAGTCAACAGAAAGTGCTCATCACGTGGAACAATTTTTGCTATGGTGTCATTTTTGTATCTCTTATAGTTTAGCTGGTCTGTTGCGGTTCTGCATCAGGTGTTCTAGTTTCCAAGATAAATTATAGCCTGGCAGCTTCTGCGCGCGACTTCGTTCGCGTGAAGCGTGAAGTTTTGATATCGCAACGCATCGCCTGCTCAACGGAATCTTTTTTCCCGCTTGCAACATTTCTTATTGCTGCTCCGTTTTTATTGGTCATAGCGTCATGTTATATAGCCTTTAGCCTTCCTCGACTATCCAACGCAAAAATAATTTTTCAATTCGAGCCGGTAGTTCCGGAGATTAGCGCGTTCAACCAAACAAACAAACAAACTCTTCTGCTTTATAATATTAGTATAGATACTCTAACTAAATAGATTTGCTATTTTTTGATACTGTCGTCATGCTTATTGCCAAAAACGTAAGAAAAGTTGAATTTCGCGCAATCATGGCGATTCCACCTAGCATATCCAGTGAAGTAAGGGTGTACCCCTCTACCTAACCTTTCATAGCTTACAGGCGTGAAGTGATTTTATGACACCTATCACCACAAAATCGGATTCTCCAGGTTTCGTCGAAATTCACACACCCAAGATCATCCCAGCAGCATTAGAAGTCGGCTCTAAGGCGTTCACCGTATCTTACTTCAAGACGTCCGCCTATCTGGTGCAGAGCTCGCAGTTCTACAGGCAGATGGCCATCGCCGCTGGCTTCGACAAGGTTGGTGATTAGTGAACACGTAGGTGATTAACACATGTTCACTATCTGGCGCAGAGCCCGCTGCTCTACAAGCCGATGGCCATCGCTGGTGACTTCGACAAGGTTGGTGATAACTGAAAACGTTGGTGATTAACACATGTTCACTATCTGTCGCAGAGCCCGCAACTCTACAAGTAAATGGCCATCGCTGGTGACTTCGACAAGGTTGGTGATTAGTGGAAACGTTGACGATTAACACACGAATCCTTCCCCCTTTGCAAACACCCTGTTGTTTAAAAAATAGATGTCAATATTGAAATGACAATATTTTCTTGTAATCTCACTGACCCCCCCACGTTCCAGGTGTTCACAGTAGGCGCCGTGTTCCGCGAAGAGGACTCGAACACACACCGCCATCTCACGGAGTTCGTGGGGCTGGACCTGGAGATGTCCTTCAAGCACCACTACCACGAGGTCCTCGACACCATCGCAGGGACCCTCACCCACATTTTCAAGGGATTGAGAGACCAGTGAGTAGATATTTTTTAGAGACAGGGAATATACAAGGTGGAAGGAACGTAAAGGGCGAGGAAGGAACATGGATGGGTTTTAGTCAGTAAAAGTCTGACACTCCCGCCCGCTCCGCACAGACCGGGAGAAGTTATTTGATGATTTCCCATCCGAGGAAAAAAAAGGTGGAAGGAACACCGATGCACAAACAGGTTGTACCCTGTCTAATCGTTCATGGGTTATTAAAAAAAAAAACAGTCCAATTCTTTATCTTAGGTTTCCGCACTTAGTCCCTAAAGTGGACCATTGTGCGTGAGCCATGGTGGCCGTTACTCCCACCTCCCTCCAGAAGCAACTTAAACTTGCTGGTCTTCTCAGGGCATCCGCAAGGGATCTTGATGTTCCCAGGGTCTCCTCGCGAATCTTGGTAACACCGGTGCACTTGTTAAAAATTTTGTATATATGTGTTGATATGTACTAGATGTATGTAAGGACTAATCTTCGTTATTTGGTATTAAGGGGAATATAAATAATATGATTAAATCCATAATACCATATTTATTTATTACTATTGCAAATACAATTAACTACTTACAGTAGTAGTCTACACTTTTCATAAATAATAATCACCATGAACAATAGGAGGTTATTATGTGACGAATTTAATAAATACAGAACATCATAATAACATTGCATCATATCTTAGTAGCATAATTCACAATAAAATATTATCAACAATAATTCAAAAATAATCAGAGTAATATCATACCTTAGATGTTAACGCCTTGAAAACCGAAGAGCAACTGCCCTACTCCGCCGAGTCTCCGCTCTTTTATACCCGTTAACAAACAAGTATGATTCACAAGCGTCGGTTGATTCAAATCAGTGTTTTACTTATAGAAAAATACGTTTCTTATAAAGATTCTTTAGTAAATTGATAAATTCATGTTAACAGTTGATTAATAAGTATTTAGACTGATAATAATTATTTTTATATGTACATCAAGTATTGTTTTTAAATATTGGACACAATAACAACAAGAACATAAGTTTCATTGACTTATTCTAACAATTGAATACAAATTATAAACAGATAGTTACATTTATAGGCATATCAAGTATTTATTTTAAATATCAGACACATAATTACATTTATATATCACGGCCATACTGACAAGTACTTCGCTCTCGAAGTACATCACCCCTTTTTTTAACCACTTTATTTTTTGTTTGCCAATTGCCTAGACGTGTCAAGTCCCCTCCACCCGCTGCTCGTGGGATAGACTTGCACCAAGCAAATGACCGACCAGCGGAAACAAATTTTTGTTTTGCCAATTGCCTAGACGTGTCAAGTCCCCTCCACCCGCTGCTCGTGGGATAGACTTGCATCAAGCAAATGACCGACCAGCGTAAACAATTTTTACTTTTCATAATTAAAAAAAAAATTACACGTTATTAAATAAAGTATTTATTTTAACATAACATCTCAACAATCAACAGTACAATAATGTATACGTAATCAGGTAAGGTATTATAATAATTATCCTAAGGAGTTACTGTGCCATTTCATTTTCGACGTTCAAATTTTCATCAATTAATTCACCCGGCCATAATCTTAATTTTTCTTTAGCTACTGAAATATTTCGTAAATTACCTAGGCCTTGTAGAGCAAAGCGATCATTCGGAAGGATGGAAGATATTTCATATGGCCCTTTAAATTTTGGTGCCAATTTATCATTACGCCTATGATTCTGTGAGACATACACTACATCTCCTATGTTTAAATTTAAGTTGTTACGACGAGTGGCGTCGAAACGTTTTTTGAATTTCTTTGCTATTTGTAATAGGCGTTGTCTAGCTATTTCTCGGTCAGCCTCTACGTTATTTCGATTTTGTCTATTATTTTCGTCAAGTACATCATCTAAACGAGCTTGGACAGATGGAATATTTGCGTCTACGCCGATAAGTAATCGCAAGGGTGTAAAGCCTGTGGATTTTTGTACAGTTGTGTTAATGGATTGTTGTACTTTCCACAAAACGTTCGGCCAATCTGACTGCTCATTGCACATGGTGTTAAGCATATCAGTTACAGTGGACACGTAACGTTCTACTTGACCATTACTTCTGGGAGTGCCCGTGGAAATCAAATGCTGTTCTATATTTAGTTCGTCAAAAAATGACTTTATCGGACCACTGCTAAAATTAGTTCCTCTGTCAGAAATTACTATAGAAGGAGTTCCAAATAAGGTGATGACATCGCGTAAAACCGGTACTAATTCTTGGGCATTAAGGGTTTTGAGTGGTTTAAGCAAACAGAACTTTGTAAACCCGTCTATTATTAACAATATATGTTTAAAACCTTCATTTGACTGGGTAAAAGGCCCTGTACAGTCCAAATGTATGGTATGGAAAGGTAGCGCGGTTTTTTGAATTGGGTGTAGGAAGCCTTGTTTAGGGCCGTGGTGACCTTTGCGTTTAATGCAAATTAGACAATGAGATATGTATTTTTTTACAAAACTTGTCATAGCAGGAAACCAAAAATGCTCACGTATTTTAGCGATGGTTTTTTCAAAGCCAACGTGACAATTTTCATCGTGGTAGAGACGCAAAATACTCAATCTTGTACCCTTTGGAATGTATAATTTTAATTCCCCGTTTGGTTTAACTTTGTAATAAAGTAAATTATTACGGACTACATATTGGTTTGAATCATACTCTCCTGTTTGTACTTTATGAATAATTGACAGCATTTCGGGGTCTCTTTGTTGTGCAAGTTCTAACCAAGATTGCGGGTCATCTATTAAATTTACTATTTTACTATCAACAGTCATGGGGACCTCAACAGGATTGCGACTAAGGAAATCGACGTGGCTTATATATTGCCCCTTTTTGTAGGTAATTTCAAATTGGAAATCCTGCATATATGTCCACCAGCGAGCTACTGGTGGTGATAAATCTTTTTTATTCATTGTTGATTTAATAGCGTTACAATCTGTGATAATTTTAAAGTTAATTCCTAGTAAATAGACTCTAAAGTGTTTCATGGCGTTGTAAATAGCCAGCGTTTCTAAATCATAAGAACTGTATTTGGATTCTGCAGGTGTAGTTCTTTTACTAAAATAAGCTATGACTTTAGAATCATTCTCGCATTTCTGGGTTAAAATGGCACCATATCCTATAGCACTAGCGTCAGTATATACAACTCTGTTTTCAAAGCAGGGTCAAAGATTGACAACAACGGTCTAGATACTAAGTAATTTAGTACATAATTTCTCGCAATGTCCTGTTCAGAACCCCAATCCCATTTTTGGTTTTTCTGTGTTAATTTACTAATACAAGCAGTACGGGTTGCAAAACTTGGGATAAATTTTCTAAAATAGGAGGCCAGACCCATGAATTGTCGGACTTGCTTAATGTTACGAGGTATTGGTGAATTTATTAAGGCGGAAACTTTAGATGTACTTGGCCTTTTTTTTTTTTTTTTTTTTTTTTAGGATGGGAAATCATCAAATGACTTCTCCCACTCTGGGCGGAGCGGGAGGGAGTGTCAGACTCTTACTGACTAAAACCCATCCATGTTCCTTCCTCGCCCTTTACGTTCCGGGGCCGCGGTATCTCTTTCGAACAGTCCCGCAACCCCGGCAGGCTTCGGCCCTTGCGGGCCCCTCTCTTATGCTGACATCTCTTTGAGGCGCGCGTGGAACACGAACGCGCCGTCGACACGGCCTGTCGTCGTTAGACGGACGGACGGCTAGCTAGCCCATAGCCAACCGTCCACAGGCCCGCATCTACGGTGGCCGGTAGCCACCACGTGGCCCTCGACGCCCGGTGCGTCTCCCGCGGCGGCCGGGAAGTGAGGATCTCTCCCTCTCTCGTTCCGCCACCTCCTTCGCTAGCATGACTGCTTCGCAGAAGGAAGTGACGGCTTCCCATTCCATCTCGCTCCGGACCATGGATTGAACCAGGGCCGGACGCGAGAGGTCGCCGCCGCCGATCGCCGCTTCGAGGACACGGCGGAGCTCCGCCCACGCAGGGCAGACCTCCACCGTGTGCTCCACCGTGTCCTCCGGTCGATCCTCGCAGTGGAGACACCCGGGCGTTTCCTCCCGCCCGATTCGGTGCAGGTACCTCCCGAAACATCCGTGTCCGGTGAGGACCTGCGTCAGGCGGAAGGTGAGGACGCCGTGGCGCCTCTCTAGCCACTCCTCAAAGAGGGGACTTACCGCCACTATCGTGGCGTGAGATGTACTTGGCCTGACACCTTCTTGAGATATTTGCCTACCCAAATACTCGATACAGTTAACAAAAAATTGACACTTTTTAGGGTTAATTTTAAAACCAGAAGATGTGAGAGCTGATACTGTTAGTTCTAAGTACTTTAAACCTTCAACAATTGTAGAAAATGGAATTAGAATGTCATCCATATAAATAAGTAGGAAACCTAAATGTGAAACGGCTTTGGAAATTGCCCGTTGAAATACGGATGGCCCATTACAAATGCCAAATGGCATTTTGATAAATTCGTAATGTCCGTCAGGGGTTGAGAAAGCCGTGTATTTAGAAGAATTTTCGGACACTGGAATTTGATAAAAACCATTTCTCATATCTATCGAGATATAATACTTAGCTTTCCCTAATTTGTCAATTTGATCTTCGATAAGAGGAAGTGGATATGTGTCTCTTTCAATGATTTTATTTAAGGATCTGTAATCAACGCAAAGTCTATCACTGCCATCTTTTTTTTTTACTAATATCACGGGGCTTGCAAACGGTGATACGCTTTCACGAATTATTTCGCTATCGATTAAATCCTGGATAATGAGTTTTACTTTATCCCTTTCACAAGGTGCCAAACGATAGGGGCGATAATTTACTACCTTGTCACTTTTTAACCTTATCCTTAATTCTCCTGTCGTGACTGACCCAGTTTTATTTAATATAGCAATATGTCTCTCAAAAATATCTATAATTTGATTTTGCAAATTTCCTTCTAAGTGAATTAATTTTGATTTTAACTCGGCCATTTGAATATTACAATAATCTAGCTGGAGCAAGGTATTTACGTGTAAGTTTACATTGTTAGGAGTTTTTCTCTGAACTTTGCTTCCTTCACAATCTGTAATTATTTCAATATCAGGGTATTCAACAGCATTCCTCCCAATTAAAAGGTTATAATTAATTGTTTGATCATTAACAACAAACAAATCAAGTTCAATATTTATATTATCGAATCTCACAGGGACCGTTATTTTACCAGAAATTTCCAATTTAACATTACCTATTCCTGTAAGGTATTTGAAACATGGTAGTATATTACATCTAAGTTGTTTAGCAATAGATTTTTTGATTAAGCTACAATTGGCACCTGTGTCTATAAGGGATTCAATTGGAATATCGTGAATAGACACAGCTGTAAGTTTTAATTCGCTTTGTCTAAAAAATTAACCTCATTTTTATTATTTTTAGTGTTTTCCATATCCGAACGTGCTCTATACCAGCACACCAACTCATTGTGACCGATTTTTTTACAAATGGTACAAGTAACTTTATCAGGGGCTTTATCTGGAGTATTGGTCCCTGTTTCAGATGGACGATTGTTTCTACGGCACTGGGCTTTAAGGTGACCTTTTCTACCACACGAGAAACATGTTCTTTCTTCGGGAGAGTTATTTCGGACCTCTAACCTTGGGCGTTTGGCTTTAATTTGTCCTGTTATACTATCACAATCTTTTTGTTCTATTGGTCGTTTTTTGGTTTTAACGTAACTGGAGAACAAGCTTATGAGTTGAGAAGTAGTTTTAACATTACTATTGAAAGCAGCCATTCTAACATTCACATCGGTTATGCTACCACAGATCAATTCGATTAATTGGAATTCTGTAAATGATATTTTTGTATTACGTAGCAGTCTAATTTTTTCCCTAGCGTATTCGCAGTAAGCATCTGCAGAATCAGAATTGTACAGCACGGCCTTGGATAAATTTTCAGACAGGTTTCGTTTTTCTGGATACAAGTCTGTAAGGTCTGTACGGAAATTTTTCCATGTTCGGCCTTCAGATGGTACCCAAGACTCAAACCATAATAAAGCGGAACCTTTTAAGGCCTTACCGGCTCTTGCGACTGTTGTGGTACTGCTCCATCCAAATTCCTTTGATAGATCTTCGATGCTTTGACACCAGCCTCCCGCACCGCTGTCACTGGTTGCTGGGTCGAAGACCGGGAGTGCCACGTCATCATCAGCATGGCGACGACCAGCAACAGCGTCGTGGATTGCCTTGAGGAGACCTTCCAAGACAGCGGAATCCATTCTGAAACTTATAAACAATGTCTTATTATGGGTGAAGTCAATCCCACTTCTGATGTTAAAAATTTTGTATATATGTGTTGATATGTACTAGATGTATGTAAGGACTAATCTTCGTTATTTGGTATTAAGGGGAATATAAATAATATGATTAAATCCATAATACCATATTTATTTATTACTATTGCAAATAGTAGTATAGCAAATACTACTTACAGTAGTAGTCTACACTTTTCATAAATAATAATCACCATGAACAATAGGAGGTTATTATGTGACGAATTTAATAAATACAGAACATCATAATAACATTGCATCATATCTTAGTAGCATAATTCACAATAAAATATTATCAACAATAATTCAAAAATAATCAGAGTAATATCATACCTTAGATGTTAACGCCTTGAAAACCGAAGAGCAACTGCCCTACTCCTTCGTGAGAGTTCGCTGCACCCCCGCAGGGGGGTGCGGCAGGCGGGTTATGGGCATTGCCCTTGGTCCCGCGGGATCGATTACGCCCGTAAACATACGGGCGCCGTCCTTGGGTTGGCCGATATAGGCCTCGGCCGGTGGCGAGCGCGCTAACGCCGCTCGCCTGTGGGTTAGTGTCGCATAGTGTGGGTAGAGGGCGCCACGGTGTTAACCGTATCTTCACGCCGCCTCGGCGGTCTGTCACCGCCAGGTGGAACTCCCGGTGCCCCGGGAGAAGCCTAGCGGGTGATGACCAGCCAGAGGCGGCTGGGGCTGCCCCCTACCAGGAGAGGGGCCCCCGCCCACAGCGTTATCGAAGCTAGCCGATGCGCTCCGGGCTAAGGGGCCATGTATGTATGTGTGGACGGTATTGTGTTATAGTAACACCGTCCATGTTTGCGAGTACATAGCGCGCCCGCGCCGCTATGTATCGCGTGAGTACAATCGAGTGTGGAGTCGTGCGGGTATGAGGTGGGGGGTGGACGTCGTGCCTATATTAAGGGCGCGTTTGCATATCAGGCAAAATTATGCTGTTTTTCGGTACATTTTATAGCATAATAAAACAAAATTCAATATAACCAATAACTACATCGTATAGATTGGTTCTTCATCTTCAAATTAACGGTACTTTATTATTGAAAATTTTACTTTTTTACAATGTAAAATCGATCTTTCGTTGCCATTTTCCACAAATTTAACGATACCGGGTTGAGTTTAGGTACATTTTTTGTGCTATTATTATCATATTTGACTACTTTTAAAAATACTATATGTAGGCTAACATATTCAATGTTTAATGTTAGTTTTTTTTTTCATCTAAATGCTTTAAATAGTCGCAGAAAAAAAGAAAACCGAAACTTATTTTTTCACATATTTTGCTATTCTGGATGAATCTTAATCGATTGCATTAAGGGTTATTTTATTTCTATACCCGTCTTGATTTATTGCACAAGCACTTGGAATGAAACTTTAGTCCGAGCGCGGCCCCCGTCAAGAGTGGACATGTATCGCCTGTTTAGAGCGGCTCGAGTTGAAAAAGATCGCTGTAAAAACACAAAATATTCGACAAACCGAATTTGATACTTGACAAGGTACTCGTAAGATTTTCATTCTATTTCATTTTGCTATAAAAAAGTATGTAATTAGGGTTTATAATTATATGCCAAATAGTCCTGGACTCGATGGAGCGACCTGATGAAGGTGTACTTCGGTGACTGCTACTGGAACTCCTAGACGTGTTGGACTAGATGAGCCGAGTTTGGGCTTGTTTTGTTAGTTATGATGAGACCTTACCTCCGGACTTGATGGAGCGACCTGAAGGTGTACTTCGGTGACTGCTACTGGAACTCCTAGACGTGTTGGACTAGGTGAGCCGAGTTTGGGCTTGTTTTGTTAGTTATGATGAGACCTTACCTCCGGACTTGATGGAGCGACCTGAAGGTGTACTTCGGTGACTGCTACTGGAACTCCTAGACGTGTTGGACTAGATGAGCCGAGTTTGGGCTTGTTTTGTTAGTTATGATGAGACCTTACCTCCGGACTTGATGGAGCGACCTGAAGGTGTACTTCGGTGACTGCTACTGGAACTCCTAGACGTGTTGGACTAGATGAGCCGAGTTTGGGCTTGTTTTGTTAGTTATGATGAGACCTTACCTCCGGATTTCATGGAGTGACCTGAAGGTGTACTTCGGGAACTGCTACTGGAACTCCTAGACGTGTTGGACCAGATGAGCCGAGTTTGGGCTTGTTTTGTTAGTTATGATGAGACCTTACCTCCGGACTTGATGGAGCGACCTGAAGGTGTACTTCGGTGACTGCTACTGGAACTCCTAGACGTGTTGGACTAGATGAGCCGAGTTTGGGCTTGTTTTGTTAGTTATGATGAGACCTTACCTCCGGACTTGATGGAGCGACCTGAAGGTGTACTTCGGGAACTGCTACTGGAACTCCTAGACGTGTTGGACTAGGTGAGCCGAGTTTGGGCTTGTTTTGTTAGTTATGATGAGACCTTACCTCCGGACTTGATGGAGCGACCTGAAGGTGTACTTCGGGAACTGCTACTGGAACTCCTAGACGTGTTGGACTAGGTGAGCCGAGTTTGGGCTTGTTTTGTTAGTTATGATGAGACCTTACCTCCGCACTTGATGGAGCGACCTGAAGGTGTACTTCGGGAACTGCTACTGGAACTCCTAGACGTGTTGGACTAGGTGAGCTGAGTTTGGGCTTGTTTTGTTAATTATGATGAGACCTTACCTCCGGACTTGATGGAGCGACCTGAAGGTGTACTTCGGGAACTGCTACTGGAACTCCTAGACGTGTTGGACTAGGTGAGCCGAGATTGGGCTTGTTTTGTTAGTTATGATGAGACCTTACCTCCGCACTTGATGGAGCGACCTGAAGGTGTACTTCGGGAACTGCTACTGGAACTCCTAGACGTGTTGGACTAGGTGAGCCGAGTTTGGAATTGTTTTGTTAGTTATGATGAGACCTTACCTCCGGACTTGATGGAGCGACCTGAAGGTGTACTTCGGTGACTGCTACTGGAACTCCTAGACGTGTTGGACTAGATGAGCCGAGTTTGGGCTTGTTTTGTTAGTTATGATGAGACCTTACCTCCGGACTTGATGGAGCGACCTGAAGGTGTACTTCGGTGACTGCTACTGGAACTCCTAGACGTGTTGGACTAGATGAGCCGAGTTTGGGCTTGTTTTGTTAGTTATGATGAGACCTTACCTCCGGACTTGATGGAGCGACCTGAAGGTGTACTTCGGTGACTGCTACTGGAACTCCTAGACGTGTTGGACTAGATGAGCCGAGTTTGGGCTTGTTTTGTTAGTTATGATGAGACCTTACCTCCGGACTTGATGGAGCGACCTGAAGGTGTACTTCGGTGACTGCTACTGGAACTCCTAGACGTATTGGACTACATGAGCATAACTAACAAAACAAGTCCAAACTCGGCTCACCTAGTCCAAACGTCGAGGAGTTCCAGTAGCAGTTCCCGAAGTACACCTTCAGGTCGCTCCATCAAGTCCGGAGGTAAGGTCTCATCATAACTAACAAAACGAACCCAAACTCGGCTCACCTAGTCCCAACATGTCGAGGAGTTCCAGTAGCAGTCCCCGAAGTACACCTTCAGGTCGCTACATCAAGTCCGGAGGTAAAGTCTCATCATAACTAACAAAACGAACCCAAACTCGGCTCACCTAGTCCAACACGTCTAGGAGTTCCAGTAGCAGTTCCCGAAGTACACCTTCAGGTCGCTCCATCAAGTGCGGAGGTAAGGTCTCATCATAACTAACAAAACAAGCCCAAACTCGGCTCACCTAGTCCAACACGTCTAGGAGTTCCAGTAGCAGTTCCCGAAGTACACCTTCAGGTCGCTCCATCAAGTCCGGAGGTAAGGTCTCATCATAACTAACAAAACAAGCCCAAACTCAGCTCACCTAGTCCAACACGTCTAGGAGTTCCAGTAGCAGTTCCCGAAGTACACCTTCAGGTCGCTCCATCAAGTCCGGAGGTAAGGTCTCATCATAACTAACAAAACAAGCCCAAACTCAGCTCACCTAGTCCAACACGTCTAGGAGTTCCAGTAGCAGTTCCCGAAGTACACCTTCAGGTCGCTCCATCAAGTCCGGAGGTAAGGTCTCATCATAACTAACAAAACGAACTCAAACTCGGCTCACCTAGTCCCAACATGTCGAGGAGTTCCAGTAGCAGTCCCCGAAGTACACCTTCAGGTCGCTTCATCAAGTCCGGAGGTAAAGTCTCATCATAACTAACAAAACGAACCCAAACTCGGCTCACCTAGTCCCAACATGTCGAGGAGTTCCAGTAGCAGTCCCCGAAGTACACCTTCAGGTCGCTCCATCTAGTCCGGAGGTAAGTTCACATCATAACTAACAAAACAAGTCCAAACTCGGCTCACCTAGTCCAAACGTCGAGGAGTTCCAGTAGCAGTTCCCAAAGTACACCTTCAGGTCGCTCCATCAAGTCCGGAGGTAAGGTCTCATCATAACTAACAAAACAATTCCAAACTCGGCTCACCTAGTCCAACACGTCTAGGAGTTCCAGTAGCAGTTCCCGAAGTACACCTTCAGGTCGCTCCATCAAGTGCGGTGGTAAAGTCTCATCATAACTAACAAAACAAGCCCAAACTCGGCTCACCTAGTCCAACACGTCTAGGAGTTCCAGTAGCAGT
This sequence comes from Xestia ashworthii, assembly GCA_950022955.1. NCBI lineage: Eukaryota > Metazoa > Arthropoda > Insecta > Lepidoptera > Noctuidae > Xestia > Xestia ashworthii. The sequence goes on from OX465575.1 coordinate 3,374,336, forward strand.
TCCCGAAGTACACCTTCAGGTCGCTCCATCAAGTCCGGAGGTAAGGTCTCATCATAACTAACAAAACAAGCCCAAACTCAGCTCACCTAGTCCAACACGTCTAGGAGTTCCAGTAGCAGTTCCCGAAGTACACCTTCAGGTCGCTCCATCAAGTCCGGAGGTAAGGTCTCATCATAACTAACAAAACAAGCCCAAACTCGGCTCACCTAGTCCAACACGTCTAGGGAGTTCCAGTAGCAGTTCCCGAAGTACACCTTCAGGTCGCTCCATCAAGTCCGGAGGTAAGGTCTCATCATAACTAACAAAACAAGCCCAAACTCGGCTCACCTAGTCCAACACGTCGAGGAGTTCCAGTAGCAGTCACCGAAGTACACTTTCAGGTCGTTCCATCAAGTCCGAGGTAAAACGTAAAAATATAAAACGTAAATATTTATGTTGGTGCCATAATTTTATTCCAAATAAATACGTAAAAAAATGAATCTTTCTAAGTATCAAAATGAGTTCACTTGAATCAATCGAACCACTACATTGACACGAGTCAATACACACAAGTTTACTTTTCTCGGTAGCGAGAATAGTAGTCGTGCACTACACTTGTGTGTATGAGCCGTGTCAATGTAGTAGTTCGATTCTGTACCTATCAATTTTGCGAACGCGTCCTTAACTTAGAACACGACGTTTCACCAAGTGTGTGTAGTGTGTGTGGAGTCTTTTTGGTGAGTGTGTCGCTTGTAATAAATACATAAATAAAAGCGACACGCTCAGGGGTCAATCCGGTGGGGTGGCGTCCTTCACGTCCGCTACTAAATCCCGCGGTAATCGTCGCGGGGGGCGCCCCGCGTCGGGCGGCCGTGTGTGCCATGGCGCTATCTCCTTGATGTGCGGCCAGGCAGAGGCGTCGGCTCGCGTAAACATGTTGGACGCGAGGCGGCCGCAGAAGTCCTCCAGGCTCTCGATGTTGAGGTCCCGCTTGACGACGCTGTTCCTCACGTAGCGTGGAGCTGCAACGATTTTCCTCAGCGTCATGTTTTGTTGTTTTTCTAAGTCCTTCCTGGCTTTCTCGCTCGTGAGGGCGAGCCAGGCTGGGGCGGCGTATGTGAGGAGTGGACGAATGTACGCTTTGTACACGCCCAGCTTGGCACGCAGCGGGAGGCGGGATGAGAGCACTGGGTGCAGCAGGAAGCGGGCGCTCCTGCTCTTCGCGACGAGAGTGCGGACGTGTGGCGCCATGGTGAGCCGAGTCTCCGCTCTTTTATACCCGTTAACAAACAAGTATGATTCACAAGCGTCGGTTGATTCAAATCAGTGTTTTACTTATAGAAAAATACGTTTCTTATAAAGATTCTTTAGTAAATTGATAAATTCATGTTAACAGTTGATTAATAAGTATTTAGACTGATAATAATTATTTTTATATGTACATCAAGTATTGTTTTTAAATATTGGACACAATAACAACAAGAACATAAGTTTCATTGACTTATTCTAACAATTGAATACAAATTATAAACAGATAGTTACATTTATAGGCATATCAAGTATTTATTTTAAATATCAGACACATAATTACATTTATATATCACACTCAAGGAGCACATGCGCCACCGTTTCCTCCGCCTCCATGCACGCTCTGCGGTCAAAATGTACCACCCATTACATACCGAGTTTCTTCCGTGCCTCGGAAAGCCAAAGCACATCAAGCTGTTGGTCCCGGCTGTCATTTGTAGATCTTTGACAGTCGTTACAGGTAAAAGTCTGACAACCTGTCTTAATACCAGGAGGTATCGTATTAACCCAGTACTTACGGGGTTGTAGAGGTCGGATAGGTATTCGCTCCATGTAAAATACAGGTATTCAGGTGCATCCGGTTAGACTGGAAGCCGACCCCAACATAATTGGGAAAAGACTGGGCATATGATGAAAAAGCCTCCGCCTGCCTTGATCGTTTTGGAGCAAGTAGTTGCTGTCGTCATTATTCCTTTCCTCTGATGCATCCCCCCTCAACCCCTCCCTCATGACAAGCTCATTCAACCGCCAAGAGAACCATGCCGCAATAATTTTCATTAGCAACATTATGACATAACGTCGTATGTGTCCAGGTTCGCGTCGGAGATCGCGACAGTGGGGCAGCAGTACCGCGTGGAGCCGTTCAAGTTCCTGGAGCCCCCGCTCCGCTTGGAGTTCCCTCAGGCTATACAGATGCTCAAGGAAGCAGGTAACATATGCAAGCTAATCAAGCCTGTCTAGCCTTTCCCCAACTATGTTGGGGTCGGCTTCCAGTCTAACCCAATGCATATGAAGTACCTATTTTACAAGGAGCGACTGCATATCTGACCTCCACAAACCAGTTAGTTCTGGGTATGCCTTAAATGCCTTGGTAAAACTGGTTGTCAGACTTTTTGGGCCACTGACTAGGTACCTGTAATGACTGTCAAAGATATCTGCTTAACGTGCTTTCCGTGGCACGGAAGAAATTCGGTATGTAAGGGTGCTCACGCAGCCTGCCGGGGTTGCGGGCCTGTTCGAAAGAGATACCGCGGCCCCGGAACGTAAAGGGCGAGGAAGGAACATGGATGAGTTTTAGTCAGTAACCGCCCGCCCAGAGTGGGAGAAGTTATTTGATGATTTACCATCATAAAAATAAAAAAATAAAAAAGGGTGCTCACGCATCCATAGACCAACCTAGGCAAGCACGGCTTAACCTAAACATCGACACGAGTGGCTGTATCTTTACAAATCTCATTACTTGGGGTGTGAGAACGGATGCGTGCAGTTTTTGTCAAATCAAGGAAAATTAAAGGTATATCCTTCACAAGTACCTATGTTTGCAGTTGTGTACTGTTAACTCAAAATTAACTGCAAACGTACAAAAATGAAGATTCTCTTTTTATTGTGTGGTTAGTGGCTAACCTGGTGTCAGAGTTTTTATGCCGCCCATTGGTAGACTTGGCTTTACATGCCGTCGGGAAATATTTCCCAGGCATGCTGGTTTCCTCACGATGTTTTCGTTCACCGAAGCAAGTCTTTTTATAATTATATGACATCTATGCTAAGTATTATACGAGTATCACTTCTATAGGAAGAGAGCCTGCCATAAGATGAAGATTAAATATTCTAAATTTGAGAATCAACTAACTTATTCCTTTTTCCCTATGAATGATTGCAAAATTTTTCGAGCTCACTTCGATCGCTTTTGTTTCCTTCACTATTTTAATTCTATCCATCGGTTTTCATCCTATTTTCAACCGACTTCTAAAAAGAGGAGGTTCTCAATTCGTCTGTATTTTTTTTTTTTTTTTTTGTGTTTGTTACCTCAGAACTTTCGACTGGGTGAACCGATTTTGATGATTCTTTTTTTATTTGAAAGCTGGTGCTTCCCGTTGGGTCCCATTTTAATTTGTTGAAGATCTGATGCTGATCTTCGGAGATATACAATGGAACTCTTCAAAAATAGACGGCAAATCTGCAGTGATTGCTGTATCCGCTTGTAGGTTCATTGTTTATACTACATCATGACGTAACATCACGCCTATATGCTCTGAGGGGGTACGCAGATGTGTACAATATACCCAGATTTCGACAATGTTTGTTACGTCAGAACTTTCGACTGGGTGAACCGATTTTGATGATTCTTCTTTTATTTGAAAGCTGGTGCTTTCCGTGTGGTTCCATGTCAATTTGGTTAAGATCTTACGCTGATCTTCGGAGATATAAATGGAACTCTTCAGAAATACACGGCAAAGCTGCAGTAATTGCTGCAATCGCTTGGTCGTTTATTGTTTATGCAACATCATGACGTAACATCACACCTGTATGCTCTGAGGGAGTACGCAGAAGTATGCAATGCACCCAGATTTCGACAGTTAGTCGTGTAATGTTCCATTCAATGGGATCCCGGAGAAATAGAGGTAACTCCTTAACTTTATAGGCACACCAGAAGCGGTTTGGGTAGTTTTAGGCAGAGTACAATCTCGGAGTGATCCCGTTTCGATTTGATAAAGGTCTGGTGACTTCGGAAGATAGGCAACTGAACTCCTTAATAAAATATGATAGCAAGTGTACTGGGATCGCTGAAGACTCACGTCTGTCTATTGTTTATACCAGTTCATAACAAAAAATCACACCGATACGCTGTGAAAGGGTAAGCACCTGTGAACCACTAAAAAGTGAAAAATAAAAACTTTTTTGCAAAAAATATAACCGACTTCACACAAAAAAGTGAAAAATAACTTTAGCTTCAGAAGTCGGTGACAAAAAAACTAAATCAATCAAACAAAGGTCACCGACTTCTGAAGCTAAAGTTATTTTTCACTTTTTTGTGTGAAGTCGGTTATATTTTTTGCAAAAAAGTTTTTTCTAATTTTTGCATTGTGTGAGTTAAAGATTCCCTCTAGATATAATACACTCGAGGTCCATGTTTATGTAGGACCTTATGGCGCCTGCTAACAATAAAGATACCAAAGAGGTCCCTGGTCAAAGATTGGTTGAGAACCACTGGTATCGATGGAAATATATGTAGGAGGCCTTCATCCAGAAATGGATGACCCCTTCATAGGTTAAGTTTGATAAAAATGTAGATAAAATTGTAAATTATAGGGAATAAATTAATTATTGGCGTAGCGGGAGGGAGTGTCAGACTCTTACTGACTAAAACCCATCCATGTTCCTTCCCCGCCCTTTATGTTCCGGGGCCGCGGTATCTCTTTCGAACAGTCCCGCAACCCCGGCAGGCTTCGGCCCTTGAGGGCCCCTCTCTTCTGCTGACATCTCTTTGAGGCGCGCGTGGAACACGAACGCGCCGTCGACACGGCCTGTCGTCACTAGACGGACGGACGGCTAGCTAGCCCATAGCTAACCGTCCACAGGCCCGCATCTACGGTGGCCGGTAGCCACCACGTGGCCCCCGACGCCCGGTGCGTCTCCCGCGGCGGCCGGGAAGAGAGGCTCTCTCCCTCTCTTGTTCCGCCACCTCCTTCGCCAGCATGACTGCTTCGCAGAAGGAGGTGACGGCTTCCCATTCCGTCTCGCTCCGGACCATGGATTGAACCAGGGCCGGACGCGAGAGGTCGCCGCCGTCGATCGCCGCTACGAGGACACGGCGGTGCTCCGCCCACGCAGGGCAGACTTCCACCGTGTGCTCTACCGTGTCCTCCGGTCGATCCTCGCAGTGGAAACACCCGGGCGTTTCCTCCCGCCCGATTCGGGGCAGGTACCTCCCGAAACATCCGTGTCCGGTGAGGACCTGCGTCAGGCGGAAGGTGAGGGCGCCGTGGCGCCTCTCAAGCCACTCCTCAAAGAGGGGACTTACCGCCACTATCGTGGCGTGCCCTACACCTACCACCTACCTACTGACAGTGGTCACAAACATTTTTCTATTAAGTGTGGTTTACATATATGAAATATTTGAAGGAGAAAGAAAATTAACCAACTGATTAAATAAATTATTGTTATTATGTAAATGATTTATTTAGATGTTACGAGTAAGTATATTAAGTATAAGTTATAAAAATCGAGTTACAAGTACTAATTCGGCAGAAATAAAAATTACTTAAGTATGTCTGGATTTTTTGTCGTGACTCAAGGCCAACCAAAAACCCACATGCAAACAAGAACAAACCTTACAGTGTTAGGTAAAAGCCACATCCAGTCACCGTTTATCTGTGTTTCACAGATATTAGTTTACATGTATCGATCGAACATTTTGCCCGCAATGATTTGTAATCTACCTTCAAAATATTTATAAAATCTTTTTTTGTAATACCCCAACTTTTTGTTCTTTTTTTAAGTGTAATTCTTATGAGAATAAAATGATCTTAAACCTCAAAAGGATTACAATCCCTGAGGACGGCGGCCATTGCATCTGTGCGAGCGATACACATTATATTTACGCGAGAGTGACAGAGACAGGTACTAACAGGTCATTGTACACCCGACTGCATCACTCCACGAAGGTTGAGGAGATCGTTGAGTACATGAAGGTGAAGACCAGCTGGACCTTGAAGACACAATATCTCGACAAGTTTCTCAAGGAAGAGTTTTGTCCGAAGGGTGTAGTCTACCGACGTTTTCGCGGCAGGCTACATGACACCGCACAGCGTAACACGACGCCGCCACTTCGTGTGATAGTTCATAGCTTATAAGTTAGTTTTTGTATGTATTAGCATATTTTTATATTGTTGTGTTATTTTGTGTATTTTATCTATGGGCCTTAGGATGCCTGATAATAAAATTATTGATTGATTTTTACGAAATTCTTCCTGCTCCGCGACCGGACTTTAGAGCTGAGGTTCCCAAACGTTTTTTTTGGTAGGTAAATCACTTTCAAAATTTTCTGTTTTTTTTTCAAGCATGTAGTCCAAAAAACAATAGCAAGTAATCTGCAATTTTAAATTTGTTAGGATTGCATGAGGACAATAGGTTTTTTTTTTGGCAAACAATCTGAAAATTACTGAAATTCATGCCAACGTAGCCGACTGGTCTCCCTGGGAATCACTGGCCTAGAGTATTTACGAATAAAGTTTTTATCATATATTTATCTACTTTAGGAGTAACGGTAGGCGAAGAAGACGTCCTCTCGATTCTTCATGAGCAGCTCTTGGGCAGATTGGTCAGAGCCAAGTATGATACCGACTTCTATATCCTGGACAAGTACCCTCTAGCGGCCAGGCCCAGGCTTTTCTATATCATGCCTGACCCTCACAACCCGGTGAGTAGACTTTTTACTTTCTCTTTCTTCTGCTTTTTAGGATTCTGCGCCTAAATCGGCAAAAACGGAGCTCTTATTAAAAATAATAAAATATCACTGGACATTACACACACCGCTATCTAGTGCCACACTAAGCAACGAGGCTTGTGTCGCGGACACCAGATAGTTGAAATACTACATAGATACTATTTTATTTTTATATACAGGGTGGAAACGGTAAACGGGGCAGTAAGGCGAGCCGTTGCAGCTACATGAAAATGGTCTTACGAAACCATCCATTTTTTTTTTTCGTCGAGACTATTTCTGATACTGACCAAAAACTTCTACAGGACCAACGCGGGTCGGATTCAGATTCAGATTCAGATTCATTTATTTGCCTGAAATATGGTATTAAGTACCTATACAGATTTTACAATATACAAATAGTTCTTCATATTCCGCCAACTACATAAATTCGGCATGCAAATTTTGTGACGATAACAATGATTCTAATTTAACAAAATAATTGAAATACTTACAATGTCAAATTAAGTGTGCTAAATCCAGAATTGTGTAAATTATCAAAATACAAATGTCAAATAAAAATAATTCAATTCAGAAATCGCAAAAAGCGTAAAGTTACGTTCCGTCTTCGTGATCATTCTTTCTTAGGACCTGCTATAATTTTGAGTGAGTTTTTGATCAATGGTTTAGTTCCATAAAACTTTTGGATCAGTATAAAAATAGGATCGATTGGCATCAAAAATTGATTCGTGTAAAATAGCAATTTTCTTGCTATAAGTTATTTTATTTTTTCTGTAAATGGAGATAAACACTTCACGAAAAAGTATGAATGGCTTCCCAAGACCATTTTCGTGTAGCTGCAACGGTTAAGGTAGTAGCTCACCTTCTTTTTTTTTATTGAAAATCATCAAGTAACTTCTCCCGGCGGAGCGGGAGGGAGTGAAAGACTTTTACTGACTAAAACCCATCCATGTTCCTTCCTCGCCCTTTATGTTCCGGGGCCACGGTATCTCTTTCGAACACTCCCGCAGCCCCGGCAGGCTTCGGCCCTTGCGGGCCCTTTCAATGTACTGACATCTCTTTGACACCACGTGTCCCCCGAAACCGGAGGAACGCGCCCTCACTGGGGCCCCGTAAAGGGCCATGGACCGCACGAACCCCGCGTAGAGGCTGTGGCAGGAGGCGTTTGGCCTCCCCCAGGTTCGGCAGGAGCCGCCTGAAGGCAGTCCCGGTCCGTTCCAGTTTGGAGGTCAAACGTTGGAAATGCTCCACGAAGTACCTAACCGTTTCCACCCTCTATACTTATTTAAATATAAACATCCATGATTCGGAAACAAATGTCCATACACTTATCACACAATCATTTACATCTCCCGAAATTCGAAACCTGACCCTATGAAAGTAAAAAAAAAAACACTCAACATTTTCTGGGTTCAGTAGTGCTGCATTTTTTTCAAGCCCTTAGTTTAAGACTCGGGGTAAAAAACTGCAATGATATAAATTCTTGTAATTCCAGAGACTAACTAACTCATACGACATGTTCATGCGCGGTGAGGAGATCCTGAGCGGCGGGCAGAGGATCCACGACCCCGACTTCCTGACGGAACGCGCCAAGCATGACGGTCTTGGTGAGTAGATACACGACCCCGACTTCCTGACGGAACGCGCCAAGCATCACGGTATTGGTGAGTAGATACACGACTCCGACTTCCTGACGTCACGCGCCAAGCATCACGGTATTGGTGAGTAGATACACGACTCCGACTTCCTGACGGAACAAGCCAAGCATCACGGTATTGGTGAATAGATACACGACTCCGACTTCCTGACGTCACGCGCCAAGCATCACGGTATTGGTGAGTAGATACACGACCCCGACTTCCTGACGGAACAAGCCAAGCATCACGGTATTGGTGAATAGATACACGACTCCGACTTCCTGACGTCACGCGCCAAGCATCACGGTATTGGTGAGTAGATACACGACCCCGACTTCCTGACGGAACAAGCCAAGCATCACGGTATTGGTGAATAGATACACGACTCCGACTTCCTGACGTCACGCGCCAAGCATCACGGTATTGGTGAGTAGATACACGACTCCGACTTCCTGACGTCACGCGCCAAGCATCACGGTATTGGTAAGTGAAGCTAAATATTATGCACTTACCAAGAGGCCTCTTGTTACTCAAATACGCAGTCGCTCCATGTAAATACAGGTATTCAGCTGCATCCGGTTAGAATGGTAGCCGACCCCAATATAGTTGGGAAAAAACAGGCAGGTGATACCTTTTCGTTTTTTATTAAACTTTGCCACACACTAGGAATTTCGCCCGCCGGTATCATGGGTGCGTTTACACCGGAGGTTCCTAAACTTTTTTTCTGGTAGACCACTTTCAAAATAATCTGGTTTCAGTGGACCCCCTGCTACATTTTTTTCAAGCCCGTGGTCCAGAAAAGAAAAGCAAGGCAATTTTAGTTTTTCCCGCCATCTGTTACAATTGCGTGAGGACCGTCGCTCCTAAGATTTTTTTGGCAAACAATCTGAAATGCTTTTTTTAAATCTCAATAAAAAATACCAGGATTATTGTTTTTCTTTTTTCAGTATTTTGTTATCTGCCTACATAGATAGATGAAGCCAAGCCAACATTTTAGCATTTTATTTATAATATCGAAACCAAATAAATAGTCGAACACCGATTTTTTTCTCACGCCGTCGTAGACCCCGTCGGGTCTACCGTGGACACCTGGGGGTCTTTCTGGACCACTTTGGGAATCACTGATTTAAAAAAACAAACAGCCAGACCCGGAACAACTATCTGTGTCTGCAAATATTTGTTCCGCGCGGGAGTGAAACCCGCGACACGCTGCGCAACAGCCAATCGTTCAGCCACTGCGCCAAGGACTATCTTGCTTTTAAAGCGACTACAGGAGCTTATCGCGGGTTTTATAATGCCTGAAAGTATGTAATTCACTGCAATAAATAACACCAGAAACATATATGACATTCTTCAGGATATATGCTAGTATGATAGAGTTTCGAAAACATAATACAATTAATTTCACTCGATAGAAACAAATCACAAACTTATCTCTAAAAAATTCTTTTAACGAGTAACCATACCATACTAAAATACATGCGATCATTCTGATTTTTTGGCAAATAATTGTACCAGCAACATAGTGTTTAATTTTTTTAGTCCAATCAATAGATTTTAATGTAAATCGATCGAAACCACTAATTTCGCACTATTCGGCCCGTAGTGCGAGCTGATTAGAACTTTATTTTAACAGTATTTCAAACGAAGTTTGAACCACCACAAATAGAATTGCTAATTTAGCTCATGTAGTCCCCTTAAACTCGGCGGTCAAGGCAGTTTTTCAGTGAATGAATTTAAGTTTTCAAAGTGGAAACTTCTTTTTTTATTTTTTTATTTTATCAAATAGGAACAACAAACAGCTACATTATGGAATATTACAACATGATAACATTAGTAACTTAAATAATAATGTAGCCCACAGCGCTGTTCACAGATTACCATTAAACTAAACCTTAAATTGCTAGGAAAAGCTGTTCATGCATGACAGTTAAAACACATTACAATTACAAAAAAAAAAGCGAAATTAAAAAAGAAATAAAGTAATAAAGTACTATGCCTACTTATTATGAAAATACGAAAAAAAAAAAAAAAAGCATTTAATAATCAATCGAAGTGCTTAAGTGTCTCATACAAAAGGCTTCGAAACTTTTGGATGGAGCATGTAAATATGTCTATGTGTTCGAGTTCTTTGTTGTATGATGCTGCCATTCGCCGAATTGGTGAACGTTCGCCAGTATTTGATCGGCAGGTACCTATTGCAAATAGTGTACCTGCTCGCACTTGGCGTCTATGAACAGTTCTGGGGACAGCATAACACAGTACATTATTCAGGTCGATACAGTCAAAATTGCCATTAACAATATTATACAGGGTCATTGCTTCTAATTGTTTGCGTCTGGAGCTGAGCGTCAGAAGTTTGTATTTATCGAGCAATTGATCATAAGGCAGATACGCTCTGTGACATCTATAATACATTGCACGAAGGAATTTGCGTTGTACGTTTTCGAGCATATCTATATATTTTTTATAATACGGGTTCCAGATGGGCACCGCGTATTCAAGCTGTGAGCGGACAAGAGTTTTGTATAGGCAGAGGTACGAAGAGGTCCGTTTAAAGTCATGAGTTGATCTCATTATGAACCCATACATCTTGTATGCTTTATTAATAATTTGTTCAATATGTAAATCCAAGCAGAGTTTAGCATCAAACAATATACCCAGGTCACGTACCGAGTTTACCTTGGTCAGAGAGATACTACATAAGGAGTACACAAACCTAATAATATTTTTATTTTTGGTAAAATTTATATAGCAACATTTGGGAACGCTAAGAAAAAGCTTACTTGTGGAACAGTAGTCTGTCAGTCTGTCCAAGTCCTCTTGGAGAAGGTAGCAATCCTGAATATTTTGAATAGGTCTGTATACTTTAAGGTCATCTGCATATAGCAAAAACTTTGAGTTGCGGAAGCAGTTACCAATATTATTTATGAATAGGATAAACAAAAGAGGACCGAGAATAGAACCTTGAGGGACGCCAGAGGTAACCTGTATAGCATCCGAGTGGTAACCGTTGATTACTACCCGTTGACAGCGATTAGTGATGTAGGAAACGAACCATCTCAACATGTTACCCCGAATGCCGTTGAAGGCGATTCGGCTCAGCAGTAATTCATGATCCACCTTATCGAAGGCTTTCCGAAAGTCCGTGTACACCGCATCGACCTGTATACGATTATCCATCTTGTCGAATAAGTCGTTGGAGAAAGCCAATAAATTTGTTGTCGTTGATCGCTTTTTAACAAACCCATGCTGTTCTTGTATGACCGCGTGATGAAGAATAGGGTACACTTCGTTATGCACTAGTCTTTCGAAAAGCTTCGCCAAGGCGGACAGAATAGAGATAGGTCGGTATTTCTCAACGCTACGTTTAGATCCGGCCTTGTGTACAGGCGTGATATTTGCATTTTTCCATACCGTCGGCATAACACCTTCAGTGATGCATTTATTATAAATTATGGCTAAGGGTCTACATATTACAGTGGCAGTATTTTTGAGAAACAACGCAGACAGACCATCTGGACCTGGGCCTTTAGTTGGATCCAGTGATTTCAGTTCAGCCATTATTGTTTCCTCTTTAAAGTGAAGGTCAGAAATAACTATTTCGTTAGTCATCGATTCAGAAGATGGCTCCCATCGAGAAAGGGCAGGTGAAGCAGGCTCATATACGGAAGCAAAGAAATCAGAAAACATGTTGCAAATCGTTTGAGGATCGTTGGATACAACGTTGTTATATTGAACTTTTGCCGGTATACCGGGTTTGTCTTTGCGATTTGCGACATAGACCCAAAAATCTTTTATATTTTTGTGAATGCCATCTTCAATCGACTGAATGTACTTCGAGAAACATTTATCACAATTTTCCTTAAATAAGGCTCTGTGCTGCGAAAAAATTTCGTAATCTGCAAGATTGCCGTACTTTTTCCATTTAATCCAAGACTTTTGTTTTTTTTTTAATGTGTTTATGAGGGATTTTGTGAACCAAACGGGAAAGCCGGCCGTTCTGGATGCAGATAGTGGTGTGTGCTGCTTAATAATTTCATCAATCTTATTGTAAAACATGCTAAGTGCCTCTTCGGATCCTAAAGGGGTAAGAAGTGCCGTCCAGTCAGTATTTTGAATTTTCCGGTTGATGTGCTCATAGTCGGATTTATAAAAGTTGTATTTTTGTAGTGGTCGCTTTTTCATAGGAAGAGTATCTACATTTAGACTTATATCACAGACAAAAGGTGGATGATGCGTGTCTATGGGGAGCAAAGGCAACAACGCACTCGATACCTTACATGGATGGTTTGATATCACTAGGTCAAGAATTTTACCATTGGTATTTGCCACGACATTGTATTGCAAACCATCAAGTAATGACATTAAATTATTTAACTGGATGCAAGTCGTGGACGAGCCTATGCCCAACCCACCGCCGATCAGGGATGCCGTAGGACTTGATATGTGCCAAGTTATTTCTGGGAGATTGTAGTCGCCTAATATGTAAAAATGGTCAACGGTGGGGTCGCCCAGTAACTGCTGTAAGATTTCAAAATGTTTTTCATACACCATGGTAGCCGTTTTTGGAGGTATGTAAGCTGCACTAATAATATGACTCTTGGATGGTCGCAAACTAGGCACCTCTATAAGGACGTGCTCAATAATGTTGCAGAATAGTGGGTTGGCCGAAGTTACCGAAATATCACATTCAGAGGACTTAAGTGTCCTCAGCACGGCAACCAACACTCCCCCGCCATCCATTTTTTTAGTGCCAATACGATCACGATCACACCTGTACACAATATAGCGCTGATCGATAAACTCATTATTGTTAATCTCAGGTATCAACCAAGTCTCTGTGAGTACTATGATGTCGTGGTTACCGTTAAGAATATTCATGTATAGCGTGTTTAATTTTGTACGGATACCTCTGCAGTTTTGGTAATATATAGATAATTGCTTGTTACTCATCACTGGATATTGTGTATCCAAAATAAGAATTACCAGCAATGTAATCACAATTACGTAACAGGTACTCGCTCGTGCAATGCTCAATATAAAGTTCAAAAATTAAGTAGAAGTAAAAATAATATTTTTCAGTTACATAATTGACACCAACCAAACAACAAGACTGAACCCCGACGTCACAACAACATATTATATATTTAAAATAAATCTTTCCAAAATGTTGACCTAAAACAATACTATTGCGTAGTGACACAGTAATAAAAAGTTGCAGCAGAAGTAAATTACATAATTTAACATGTGTGTTGTAGCGACGCGTTAACAAGTCTAATAGATATTGTATAAAATAATGTATAATAAAATCTTCATTTTCATCCAAGCATAAAAAACAGGTTATTACTACAACAAGACCGGACAATCCAGACGAACACGAGCAGTACTCAAATATAATGAAATAACGTTTTGCAACATAAACATACACAAACCAAATTAAAAAGGGTAAAACCTTTAAAAAAGCAATAAAATGAGGGTACAAATACACAAACACATTGCAATTATAGTGCGTCAGAGGAGGGGCCCCGAAATACGTTGTTGCTCGTCGGGCTGTTTTTAATCTTGCGAATATCGTCGTCTTTATGAATTGCAAATGCAGTATCACCGTCCCGTTCACGTACGAGAATAGTGGCGTTCCGAATCCAGACATACTTAAAGTGAAGCTGTGTGGCCACTTCCTTAACTTTGCGAAATAAGTGTTTCTTCTTGAGTGTCAAATGCTCGTTCATGTAAATAGTCGACGGTGAACCTGTGAAACCCAGTTGGTCCGTTTTAAAGGTTTTGACTTTGCGGAAAGCAGCAAGTAAATTATCCCGCAGGATACGTGACGTCAGCTTTACAATTACGTTTTTTGGCCTACTTGTTTGCTGGTGAGCATGAGGAACTCTGTGGATGGATATGATATCTCTTTGTGTGACGGGAAAATTAATAGCACCACCGATTGACTCCATAACATGAATCAGGTTTTCATTTCGAGTCTCTGGCACGTTAAGGATCTCCACATTGCACTGTCTCGCTTGCTGCTCAAGATAATCTAGTTTGGACTCGAGAAGACTAAAAGATTGGCCAGATTGCTCAGCACTAAGTCGACTCACGTCAACCATACGTTTCTTGAGTTCAACCAGTTCCTCTGAATGAAACTGCAATGAGGTTCTGAGTTCAGTTACTTCCTGCGATATATCAGATACGTTTTGCTTTATAGTGTTATGTTCGGCACGAATACTGCTCATTTCATCCCTTATTTCATTCAGGGCGCATCTCAATTCGTTGTTCAATTTGCTTAAACTGGTATCTATTTCATCGCGCCAGCTGTGCAATGAAGTCTTAATGTCCTCCTTAAAAGTAGAAAGAGCATTGTTCATGTCACTCCTCCACCCCTGCAGTGTAATGTGTAACTCATTTGTAAAGGCTTGGAGAGTAATATTATTGTCCTGAGCGACAGATTCGCATGAGGCGGGACAATGTTCTACAATATCGCATGACATATTCAAGCTATCTTCATGTGTCGGAATTTGCGCGGACCGTACAGGTGTCAGTAAGTTAGACCTAGTACGGCGGGTGACATTGTTGCACGACGGGCATTTCCAGACCGCCTTAAACTCTTCTGTAAGAGCTTCATACTGACGAGGCTGTATGTTTAGGCATTCAAAATGATAACTCCCTTCGCAGGCACTACATTTCAGAAGCCCGGCCCCAATTACAAAGAGTGTGTTACAGCCAGCACAGTTCATGTTGAGTAAGATGCGTTCTGAGTTAGTAAACAAAACGACTGGTGGCGCCTCCTTCCGCCGTATTAAGAAAGGTTAACGTAGGGCACTGTCACTCAATCGATGTATCGCTTGCGCATAGGATAGCAATACGATGTTAATGAGTACGCTAATGAGATACCTTCACAGTTTTAACGTTTACTCATAGATGGCGTTAGTTTGTATGGTAGTTTGTGGTATGACTTGCAAAATCGAAGTTTTACTAATCACTGGATAAAAGTCTTATGACTTGTAAAAAGTAATAAACCAATGTTTATACGTAGCACGCGCACAACCGAAGATGATGAGTAGATAGTGTTTAGGTTTAACGGCACTTTACTTGGTTCAATCACACATAAAGTCCACTGTTTATAACACCGAGGACAACACAGATTACACGGAGTTAATTTAGTTCACTTCAACTCTGCACTCGTTTGAAGATGTGCTTAAACTTTTTATGACAAATAAGCACAATATCTACTACTCTTTCTATTTTTATAAATTAACTTTTACAGAGAGCAAAAAACTTAGGTCAACACACTCACAGCGCCACCTAGCGAGTTGCGCTTGCGTTGTCTTTAGGCGCTTTAAGCACTTTTTGGGTGAACTTAAACCATGGAACTGACGTGACCGTCACCTAACGCTTCGTAGCACTCGTAGCCGATCCACTACGGCGTAGCATAGGCGTGCGCGGGGCACAACCCGTAGCAGATATAGATTACTTAGTTTTCACTTCTATGAGAGGTTTTCTTTTTGAGAATTAAAAAAAAAATAGTTTCCATGAACTCGATAGATGGCGTTGATCCGACCACGTTACTATGTGTCAAAGCCAAAACGCTTGAAAAAACACACGTTACATACGCTCGTTGACTGACACTTTCGTTTGCATAAGCTTCCGAAAATAATCATTAGGTCCAAGTGAAATTATGTGACGTTCTGTTCCTTGCAGTAACGTAGTCAGACAGAAGAGTTGAAAAAGAAAATTCCTCATTGGCAGTCCCCAACGACTTTTTTTTATTCGGTAGACAAGCCATGCATTATAGATTGAGAGGTTTTCGTTTCGACAGTTAAAAAAATTGAAATCGGTAGATGGCGTTGAACTGACTACGTTCCTAAGTGCCAAAGCCAAAAAGCTTGAAAAAACACGTCACATACGCTCGTTGCCTGACACTTTCGTTTGCATAAGCTTCCGGATATAACCATTAGGTCCAAGTGAAATTATGTGTCGTTCTTGCCGTAACATACCGAGATCAGCGCCATCTATCCAGCGACTATGGAAGAGTTGAAAAAGAAAATCCTTCATTTCTCGTTAGTCACGAACTTCCAATGTTCATCCTTAGAGAAGTTTGGTACATAAATGTGTGCTTTGTAAGTAATATTTTTTATTTATTTATAATTTTTCAGATATCACCAAGATAGCCGCATACATCGAGTCCTTCAGATTTGGATGCCCGCCTCATGGAGGTAAATTAAACAAAGCTTTATAGATATGTCAGCGTCACATTGTTAAAACCGTTAGATTGTAATATAACCCGCTTCCCTCCCCACACCTCCACACAACGCGAGTGACTTCCGTCTCAAACATTTCACAATATTCCGGTTTCACTTCAACAGATTATAATCTGTGAAGCAATCAACAATGTGACGCTGACATATCTATAAAGCTTTGTTTAATCTACCGAAAAAGAAAGTGTCAATTGTTTTTCTGATCTGAAGTCATATTGTATGTGACTCAGGCTGGCTGGACAAATCTTCAAAATAACTCGCATTTAACTAGGTCAATAGGGCACTTTATGTGACGGCTAAACACAGTAAACACCCTTATTTCAGAATTTGTGACGCTACAGAATCTTAGATAATCGATCGAAAACGTGTCCAGCCAGCTTGAAAAACAACTTTTCGCTGGTCTCTCAATCTCGGTAACGGAAGTGATTTTGACGACTTCTTGCATATCAACGGGCGTCACATAAATTTGTGACAGGCATCGAGCTAAAAGTTTTGTGATACGTACAGTGGTTTAGTAAAAAAAATGCAAAAATCTGAGTCCAGCCAGCTTGAATTTACGTATAAAACTTTGGCTGGCTCTAACGAATCTCAATAACGGTAGCATTTTCGAATATGGTTCCTTTACTAACATTTAGTGACGTAATGTGTGACAGTAATAACGTTTGTTTTATGGCGTCACATGTAAGGGTTTACGAGAAATCAATAAAAACTTAATTTCCAGCCAACCTGAGTTCAAGCTGGCTGGACACATGTATCTCCGCTGCCTGATGATCTACGACCTTCAAAATGTGTTCAAAATTTTGTGACGGAGACGATAATGATAACCTGAATTTGTGACAGAGAAACTTTGCGTAGTTTCAAAGATATTGATCATTTAAATTTTCCCATACACACACTGCAGTAGGGTTACCAATATTGTAGGTTTTATGTAGGACTAAGTATATTTTATGGGACGATAATCCGTATATTGGTAATACTAATAAGAACAACTATAGGTAAACTGTATATTTAAATCAATAGAAGGCAAAAGTGTAGAAGTAAGGAAGGGGGGTAATTTTTTAATGTCATTTGTTATTTACGTGCAGATATCTACTCTTTTTAGTAGACCATTTTGACATTTTTCTACTACACCACTGTACGTATCACAAAACTTTTAGCTCGATGCCTGTCATAAATTTATGTGACGCCCGTTGATATGCAAAAAGTCGCCAAAATCACTTCCGTTACCGAGATTGAGAGACCAGCGAAAAGTGGTTTTTCAAGCTGACTGGGACACGATTTCGATCGATTATCTAAGATTCTGTAGCGTCACAAATTCTGAAATAAGGGTGTTTAACCGTCACATAAAGTGCCCTATTGACCTAGTTAAATGCGAGCTGTTTTGAAGATTTGTCCAGCCAGCCTGAGTCACATCATATTGTAAGCAGTATGTTCGTTTGAAAATCTAACGAGAGTTTACAATCTCGCTAGATAGATTACAATCTAAAGGGTTTTACAATTTTACGGTGACATACACAAAGTGTAAACGAACCCTGCATTAAGCTGTCAACCAAGCATTCTGTACATCAAACTATGTAGCTCTACCTACACAAAAAAAAAAACTGCGAAACGCATTTTTGTTTTTGGGGTGAAAAATCTCATTGTATGGTACCTAGGACTCAATGCCATCATCATCTCCCTAGATTTTTCCCAACTATGTTGGGGTCGGCGTCCAATCTAACCGGATGCAGCTGAATACCAGTATTTTACATAGAGCGACTGCCTACCTGACCTCCACAACCCAGTTAATACTGGGAAATACGATACCACTTGGTAAGACTGGTTGTCAGACTTTTTGGGCCACTGACTACCTGTAACGACTGTCAAAGATGGACAAATGACAGCCGGGACCAACAGCTTAACGTGCATTCCAAGGCATGGAGAAAACTCAGTATGTAAGGGTGGTTACCCATCCACAGACCAACCTAGGCAAGCACGGCTTAACCTAAAGATCGACCCGAGCGGCTGTTATTATTTTGCCACGTGTTCCTCCTCCGTCCTATGTAACACACTCAAAACACTATGCCGATTGATATATTGAGTATAGTACGGGAGTCGTAGAGGTATTTCAAGTAAGTAAAGTTGTAACGTACTTCTTTTGACTTTTTGCTTTGGGGTGAAATCACGTTTTATGGAAAAACTTTATGTAACACACTTAAGACATTGTGGTGGTGGGTAAAAACCCCTTAACGTAGGCGAAAGGCACTTGTTCTCCCCATCATTGCCATCATTTTTTTTGTTCTAAACCATACCTGGGAATCTGGGAACCTTCTAGTTACAGAGTTAATAGGGGTCAAATTTCCAACTTTTTGACAATTTTTTTTACTTAATTAAAGTTTTAATTGTAAGATTTTCCCAACAATAATTTTTGCGTCGTGTTATTTAGTTTGAAGTACACGAGTGCTTGGTTGACGGTTCCGTGATGCGGTGGTTTACACCCATAATGTACATTTTCAAGTCTTCGATGAGTTCAGGCGTCATGTTAATTCCATGTTGGTCGTGCAGGCGGCGGTATCGGCATGGAGCGCGTGGTGATGCTGTACCTGGGACTGGACAATATCCGCAAGACCTCCATGTTCCCGCGCGACCCCAAGCGCGTCACCCCCTGATGTGTGCCTTCTTATACTGACTGCTGACCACAGATTACTATCATTAAATGTTTATTCTAAAGATTTCCGTTTTTTATTTACTTTTTTTTATGTCAGCCTACTCTGTCCCACTGCTGGGCAAAGGCCTTACCATGGCTTTCCAATCCTGTTTACAATTTGCCTTTTCCGACCATTATTTATTTACAATGAAAAATCTGGTTATTCAATGTGGGCAAAGCCGCCAACAGGCAATCTTACTAACATTATAAATGCAAAAGTTTGTGAGAATGCTTCGATCAATAATAGTAAGTACTAGATTCCGGATCAGCGCTTCAAAAACGGCCCGAAAAATAAGACCACAATAGGTAGTACATTGATACAAGTGGAGAAAGTTTGTTATTGAAGTTCAAGGCGGTATTAGGTGTTTTTGAGCCGAGAACTGCAATAACTAATGTCCACGTGTATCAAACGACGTTTATCAAAACACTTGAAGAAATAAAATAAAAGAATGTACTTAAAATATTTGTGTCATGAATTATTACGAGACTATGATTAATTTTTTTTTTCCGCGCTTTGCTTTCGCCAGGTTGAAACAGAAGCAAAGGTGTGAAGCTACCATACGGCCTAATAAAAAAAACATGTTTTTTTATATATTTTTTTAATTTAGAACACATAAATGTTAATTTGTTTATAAAAGAAAATATTCGTTTTAAAGAATCATGTATCATATTGAATTTATAAACACAATTTGAATATTCAAAAAATAATTACGCCGCGCCGCCTTAGAGACGTAGATCGCATATCCGAAATAAAAAAAAACATGAATGTTTTTTTAATTATGCATTGACCAGTTTGGACTAAGTAATAGGTATAGTTATCTGTAGCAATTTTACTTTCTGCACGTGTGTAGAAAAAACATGAAAAAGGCACGTGTGTGAAATACACTGCATTTTGAACCTAATCGTAGTGCGAAAAGAACCAGTTTTCGAGGAAGTGTATTGAAAATAGTTTTATGTTCTTATTTCAATTTGGTATGGTCCAAGCATAGCCAACATTAAAACATTTTGGTTTCAAAATTGTCACCAAAGCAAAGACTATAAAACCACTTGACTGCGCATACAGTGCCCCGACGCACAAAAACTATTAGTAATTTTGCACCTATATGTAGGCGACGGTACTAGTAACCATTTTAGTTGTGACCAATTGTTAGACCCATATGCACGCTAAATAATTATAAATTGTTGCGATTTATTTATACAATTTAAAACGCATAAAATGCCTAAATGCGCGGTAAACTGGTTTGGGAAATATTCCAAGACATGTAGTTACAAAAAGGATAGGCATACCTTTTCATCAGTAAGTAAACTCTACGAAATTATTTTTTAATTTAATCAGATTAAGAGCAACCGCAGGGGTCTATTTAAAATGGTAGAGTGTGAAAGAACACACGAAACAGTGACCCGCGTTTATGTCTTTTGGAAAAGTCCCTTTCTTTCACTAGGAAATTCTAATTCTTTTATCCCTTTCTCTCCCTTTGTACTTTTATCGTAAAAATCAGAGCCGTTACCTTTATGGCTGAAGTTGATATCGATAAAAATAAAATTAAACATCATACAATTTTTATATTACTTTAAGAAATACGAAATATAATTCTGACTATTTTATAAGATCGTTATTACAATCTCTAATTGGGTAGGTATAATTTATTTCGGGATATTAATTAAAATTAATATGAAATAGAATCAACAAATCATTGTATTTTATGAGGAAGATGCATAATTCAGAAATAATTATGTAGACGCTAATTTATCATTTTTGACTGAGATCAATCAAGACCCTAAAACTATAATTCGAAAAACATATTTAATTCATTTTAAAAATCACTAAGAAACAATTGTTGTTTTTCTTTTTGTTATTGACTGATTTTGATTAAATTTTTTTATGTGATTTTTAATGAGTATTTTTTTTTATTGATCCATTTTATCGATATCGACTATTTTCCCTTAGTCAAGTCGTGCAATCCCTAACCAGACATACCTTCGCAACTTGACCTTGAACTGACCAATTGCAGCCGCGCATTCTTCCTCGTCCCCCGGCCCGCGGTAGTGAGTTGTGTTCTTAGAAGAAATCGGCCTATAAGCTCTCTAGTGGTTATATACTCTATGCACCAAAGGTATGTCAATGAAGATGGAGGGCAACAGCAACAGGATCCGCAAGAGTTTATCGTGTTTAGGGCGCTTTCAATTTAGACGTTTCATGTCGCGCCGCTGGGGCGCCAAAGCAGCGCGTTTGTTGCACGGCTCGAAACGTGTAAATTGAAAGCGCGCCCTTAGGATCATTTCATGCAACTTGATGAGAACTTATAACCTAACTAGAGTACGACTTTCATCGATGATCTGACGATGGAGATGAAAGACAGTAGCGAGAAGTCCCCAAAAGTTTACAGCAGTTAAGTATATCGTGTTTCGGCTCATTTAATGCACTCCGATGAGAACTTTAGACCTGGCAGGAGTATGACTGTCATTGACGGTCTAACGGTGGGGACAAAAGGCAGTTGCAAGAAGTCTTCAACGGTTTACAGCAGCTATATCGTGTTCCAGCTTATTGCATGCACCTTGATGAGAACTTTCGACCTAGCATGACTGTCATCAAGCCTAGTATGACTGTCATCAAGTGTCTAAGGAAGCAAACGTAAATGATAATAATACAATTTTTGTTTCAGATCAAATAAAAAGTAAAAGTAAGTAAGTGTAAGTGTGTAAGTAAAAGTATAATAAGAAATATACAAAATAGATACGACTTACACCTGTGTGCAGCCGTCTCCAGTGAGCCAGCATGGGCAAGCTTTCGAGGGAAGCCCTTATTTGAAAAACCATAAGTAAGCCAACCACACCATAACCATATGAGCGATTAATGCAAAGATTTCGGAGAAATTAAATAAAGCTGAAGAGTTTGTTTGTTTGGTTGAACGCGCTAATTTCTGGAAATGGTGGTTCGAGTTAAAAACATATTTTAGTGTGGGGCTGTAATAGGAGCGGTGCATCAATGAAAAATTTCCCAAAAACCAAAGATTTATTCCTTTTTCTTTTTGCAACGGCAAGCACATAACGCGGTTAAAGCTACACAGCAAAAAAAAAAGCATCCTTTAAGCATTTAAAAAAAAAGTCCGCGATAGCATATGCCTATTTTTTAAGGTGGACTCACACTCTCTCTAACCCTCACTCGCAGACGAAGTTGCGCGGGTCAGCAGTAATTAAAGAGTAGTAGTAGTACATAGTTTGGTGTG
Organism: Xestia ashworthii; assembly: GCA_950022955.1. NCBI lineage: Eukaryota > Metazoa > Arthropoda > Insecta > Lepidoptera > Noctuidae > Xestia > Xestia ashworthii. The sequence continues at coordinate 3,396,871 of OX465575.1, forward strand.
GTGATAAAAGAATTCATCACTCTACAGAGCCCAACAACCTGTCGGTATTGTAGGACAAAATTATTAATGTAACTGAGGGTAGGGAGGTAACGAAATTTACTGAGATGGAATAAATGATTAGTCGTTAACCTGAGCTGGTGTTTGACAAGTTTTACACAACCAACCCAACCCCAATATTTGTGTTGAAGAAATTGTGAGGTACTTTTAGTTCAATACGCTTAACTAGTCTACTTGCAGTCGTTTATTATTTACTAATTTTACAAAAACATAAGATCCAGCATTACTCGACGATCGCGCAAACTATACATTTCATAAGATTGAAGGCGTTGTTCATATGGACACCGGGAGATATTACACTGAAAGTAGAGATGATTGTAAAGGCCCTCTGGATGCTTTCGACTCTCATAGTGGGGGTTCCATACCACACTGGCAAATTCCAGTTAGCTACGAACTAAGGCGTTATAAAGGACAGTTTTAGTTCTTAGAAGCTTGAACCCTTTAGTACTTCTCTTAAGGAATCCTAGCAACCGTGCTGATTTAGTGACGATGTTATCGATATGGCTTCTAAAGTTAAGTTCACTGTGGACCTTATGGACGCCAAGATTGCGGACCTCACTAACTGTTTCTAATAATTCTCCTCTTATTTTGAATAAGAGAAGAGTTTATTGGGTAGCTTTTTCCTAGAAAATCGTGTGGTTACATTTTTGGATGTTAAACTTCATGTGATTCAGGTTGCACCAATGATCAATTCTATCCAATTCCTCCTTTATCTGAAGTGATAATTTTATAAATTTTAAGGTCATAGATGAGGTATTTACAGAGATGGATATGATCAGTTATGTCATTAATGAAGAAGAGTGAAAACAGAACTGGTGCAAGGCGAGAACCCTGAGGAACTCTTGAGTCAGCGTAGCAGGTAAAGATTCATAACCATTAACAACAAGAATTCGACGATTCGATTTTATCTACGGGATAAATAAGATGAAAACTAGTTCAACCTTTTGGACGCCAGCAAGCGCGTGCCCTGTATGCCAAACGTCACAAATAAGTGACAAAATAGTAGATGAAATTGTGGCTTGGCGTGGAGGGCACGCGCGAGCGTTTATGCTGTGGCGGTCAAAAGGTTAAAATGAGCCATTGTATTCCAAATTCGACAGAAGCAGAGAATGGTCAAGTTTAACAAACGCATTGGAAAACTGTCCAGTGCGTGAAAAGTCCGTGTTCACAGCATGTACTTCCAATCTTTTGTCAAGAGCTAGGCTTGAAAAACACATGATAATACTGAAATAGGACGGTAATTTTTAACATTGGCAGGATCTCCTGCCAAATGATGATTGTTTAAAAGTGCAAGAATTGTCCCGATTTTCAAGAATCCTTTCTTCACACATCAGGGAAGATTCCTTCGGCAAGAGAAGAATTAAAAATAGACGAACGGTAGAGCAAGTTCATGGCAGCAACGTTTTATTAACAAAGGTGGTATGGAGTCGGGTCAGGCCTTTAGAGGTAACTATGTGTTTGAGCTTGGTACACATTTGCATTTCACTCACAAACTTAACACAGACACACACACAGCACACACAAACAACACACACACACACACGTCACAGCTTAACTTAGGACAGAGTCAGTACCTGAAAATCCATTTGAAGTATTCCCTGTTACTGTGTCTGCTGTGCCTGTGTCTGTTTTTAAACAGACACAAATTGATCTGCGAAAAGGTTAGCAATTTCAGTACCACTACTGGCGACCCTTTTTTTTTTTTTTTAGGATGGGAAATCATCAAATGACTTCTCCCACTCTGGGCGGAGCGGGAGGGAGTGTCAGACTCTTACTGACTAAAACCCATCCATGTTCCTTCCTCGCCCTTTACGTTCCGGGGCCGCGGTATCTCTTTCGAACAGTCCCGCAACCCCGGCAGGCTTCGGCCCTTGCGGGCCCCTCTCTTCTGCTGACATCTCTTTGAGGCGCGCGTGGAACACGAACGCGCCGTCGACACGGCCTGTCGTCACTAGACGGACGGACGGCTAGCTAGCCCATAGCTCACCGTCCACAGGCCCGCATCTACGGTGGCCGGTAGCCACCACGTGGCCCCCGACGCCCGGTGCGTCTCCCGCGGCGGCCGGGAAGAGAGGCTCTCTCCCTCTCTCGTTCCGCCACCTCCTTCGCCAGCATGACTGCTTCGCAGAAGGAGGTGACGGCTTCCCATTCCGTCTCGCTCCGGACCATGGATTGAACCAGGGCCGGACGCGAGAGGTCGCCGCCGCCGATCGCCGCTACGAGGACACGGCGGTGCTCCGCCCACGCAGGGCAGACTTCCACCGTGTGCTCCACCGTGTCCTCCGGTCGATCCTCACAGTGGAAACACCCGGGCGTTTCCTCCCGCCCGATTCGGTGCAGGTACCTCCCGAAACAACTACTGGCGACCCTATCATTCATAAACATGTCGGCAGGTATGCAGGATTCCCCATTGACCTTTATCCTTTATGAACCGCCAGAAAGCTTTAGGGTTTTTTGGAATATCGTTTTCGTTTTGTTTACGTCTTTCGGCTGAAATGATGATGATGCTGATGATGAAACGAAATCCAACTGGCATAGGCAAATCGTAATTCATTAATAAAACACAAGTTGCTGACATAAACTGAATTAATCCAAAGTCCAAGTCTGAAATAAAGATTTCAGTTGAAAAAATAATAATTTATGATATGAAACAGCAAATTAGCAGCTGTGGCCCGTCTTCTTATATTTTTTTTCCGTGTAAAAATATCAAAAACGCACGTGTGGAAATACACTACATTTTGAACCTAATCGGAGTGCGAAAAGAACCAGTTTTCGAGGAAGTGTAATTGAAAAAGATGTTTTTTTGCATTTTCTTATTTTTTTTAAAATGGCGATATTTTTGCTTACTAAATTTTTTCGACTTCCAAGACCATTCTCGTGTAGCTGCAACGGTTAAGGTTACTACTGCCCCGTTTACCGTTTCCACACGCAACACACGCTTTGCTATATCATCATCTACCTAGCCTTTTCCCAACTATGTTGCTATGTTGGGGTTGGGATGCAGCTGAATAGGTACCAGTATTTTACATGAAGAGACTGCCTATCTGAATTCCACAACCCATACACATACTTTGCTATTTATTGTAATAAAATAAATAATAATATAATAAAAACAAACAACAAACAACAACAACACAACAACAACACAACAACATAACATACCCTTTTTTTCGGATGGGAATCTTTGAGTGTCAGAATTTTACTGAACTAAAACCCATCCATGTTGTCGCTTTGTGTACCAGGGCCGCAGTATCTCTTTCGAACAGTCCCGCAGCCACGGCAGACATCGAATCAAAATCGAAGGCTGAATTATTTACACTTGCACTTCGAAAATCGGCCTTACTGCTACCACACAAAGGCGCCGTCACAAATCAAATTGTTACCATGATTACCATCTGAGGAAACCCGTACAGTTTTGGAACAAACGCGCTTCGAAATCCCCACAAAATAGCTCAGTTTATGAAGCGCCTCTCCAAGCGCTTCTTCGATTCCGCCATCAAACACCATAACCCCCTGATCGCAGCGGCCGCCCGTTACGAACCCTCGCGAATTAGTCCGATCCGCCGCCCACCCCGATGACGCTATTACCCTCCTCCAAGAGAGCAGGAAGGAAACTAGCACGCTTAAGAAGCTCAGACGCATAAAAAAAACATTAAATAAAAAAAAGATCTTTGAATAAACATTTAATGATAGTAATCTGTGGTCAGTCAGTATAAGAAGGCACACATCAGGGGGTGACGCGCTTGGGGTCGCGCGGGAACATGGAGGTCTTACGGATGTTGTCCAGCCCCAGGTACAGCATCACCACGCGCTCCATGCCGATACCGCCGCCTGCACGAATCGAACAACAAAATTAAATAATATATACTAATACTAGCTGACCCGGCAAACATTGTTTTGCCATATAAATTATTTCTAGTTAAAAAACTGTTAGGGGTGGATAACCCTTATCACTTAGGGGTATGAAAAATAGATAGTAGCCGATACTCAGACCTACTGCCCGGCTAGCATGGGCAGGGGATAAAAATTATATCCACCGGTTATTTCCACTTTTGTATGAATTTTGTCCCTTGTCAGTGGAAATAACCGGTGGATAAAATTTTATCCCCTGCCCATGCTAGCCGGGCTGAATGTGCATATAAAATTTCATAAAAATCGGTCAAGCGGTTTCAGAGGAGTATGGTACTGAGACACGAGAATTTTATATACTCGTATTAGATAGAAGATAGGTTGAACACGGCTAATCTCAGGAACTACCGGCTCGAATTGAAAAATTATTTTTGTGTTGGATAATCCATTTATCGAGAAAGGCTTTAAGCTATATAACATCACGCTTCGATTATTAGGAGCGGAGCAGGAATGAAAAATGTTGCAAAAACGGGGATTTTTTATCTTATGTGACGCAGACGAAGTTGCGTGGGTCAGCTAGTTATTAAATAATATAGTTGCTGTAAGTGACAATAGCGGTCATTGCCCTTTCCCTAATAGGTATCTCTTTGTTTACGTATCAAAATACCTAACTATTTTCATTATAACTACGGTTGATTCACATATATTCATAACGCATATTGGACGACTCAACTACTGTTTAATTTACCTAATTTTGATTCAACTGAAATCAATCGCTCTAACCAATGATAAATCTAATTGTATTTTTTTTGTCAGTAAATATCGCTGGACACACAGCGCCACCTAGTGCCACACTAAGCAAAGCTTGTGTCGTATACTACATATATACTTTTTTTGTTTGTAAATACACACTTATTATACATACTCGTATAAACATCCATGACTTGGAAACAAATGTCCATGCACATCACATAAACATTTGCTCCTACCGGGAATCGAACCCAGCGTCACTACCACTACGCCATTCGGGCCGTCGAAAATTGGCTATGACATTGATTGGATGTGACGCGCGCTCGCTACGCTCGCATTTTACGTTACACACCCACTTTTTCACAAATATCGTCGTCGCACTGCCTACGCTCCTCACGCCAGCTAGCAAGACCCAATGCAGAAAAGCACTAAACAATACTGAGTTTAGGTGAGTCAACCGTAGATGAATGGTCCTTTATGGATTTCGTTCATTCGTTATTATAAAAAAATCTGTGAAACGATCTTTACTCGCTATTGTCGTCTTAGCTGGCAGCAACTATAGTATCGGTTGGCCTTGGGACTGTCAGACAGTATGGACACAAAGAACACATGGAATTATACGATGAACATGGAATTGAAATTACATCTAAACTCAAATAGTTGAAAAGCATAAAGGGTGTAAAACGACTCTCAACGAAGCCGAAAAGCACTTGTTCTCCCCGTCATTGCGATATTTTTTTTGTTCTACACCATACCTGGGAACCTTCTAGTTACGGAGATATAGGAGGTCAATCAAAGTTCCATATATATATTTTTTCAATTACTAGTTTTAAAAGTCAGAACTTTACTTTAAATACCTCCATGCAAGTATCCCGTTTACTATTAAATGCGTCCATTAGTACAATGTTGTGAGTACGTTACATTGAGTTTTACAGTAAAACGTGATTTTTCAACCCAAAAAAGGTCGTTACCCAGCAATAAATTTTGCGTAACGTTACTTAGTTTGATGTACAGAATGCTTGGTTGACGGCTTCGTGATGAGTCTGTTTACATTCTGTATATCATCATCTGTTCATGAGCTGCGCTGTGTTCCAGTCTAAGCGGATATACCGTATGCAACTGAATACCAGTATTTTACATGGAGCGACTGCCTATGTACTCAGTCACGAAATATCAAACATATGTCGTAATATCCAAGTGTTCACGTACACAACGCACGTGCGTGCGGTACTTACGTAGCGGGCAACCTAGCGACTGACGCGTGAGATGTTTGTTCGTGTTCACGTCGAACTAGCGGCGGAGGCAGGTAAGTTCAACCAGTATGAACTTGTCGCTAGAAGCAGACTCGCGCTAACGTCTGGCGGACAATGTGAACACGAACTCGGCACGTCTCCGCGCCCGCACCCGCGCGTTCCTACTTGAACAAGTACTATCTGACCTCCTCAACGCAGTTAGTACTGGGTAAGGCTAGGCTAGGCGGATGATGATCAAATCCATGGCGGATTTAAACCATTATTATATGTTGTATTTACCTGCATGTGGTGGACATCCCAATCTGAAGGACTCGATGTACGCGGCAATCTTGGTGATATCTGAAAAATGAGAAAAGAAAAACAAGTTACATTAAATTAAAAAATTAAGAAACCCCCGAAACATAGGGTCACATTTTTAAGGTATTTTTTGGAACGAAGTTCCTTAACGCGGCTTACGGGCTTAGTAGAAACCGTCACGTAACGAAATGCCGTATGCTGTGTGTGTGTGTGTGTGTAGTATAATAATGATATTCCTTAATCCTTGTCAATATAGTGCACAATATTACTAGTCAAGCCCTCTCATTTGATACCCATATTGAGGGAGTTGTGAAAAAAAAAGTTATTCACCATTTTGCGGTGGCGGCCATCTTGGGTTTGAAATTTAATAATCGTATAATGTTCCACTAGTCAAGCCCTTTCATTTGATACCCATATTGAGGGAGTTGTTGAATAAATATGAAATCCGACATTTTGTGGCGGCGGCCATCTTGGACTGATTTTTTCAAACATAGCAAAGAACACTCCCGACTAATTCACCTTTCAAACAAAATCAAAATCGGTTCATCCGTTCGGGCGCTACGATGTCACAGACGTACAGACTCACACACACACAGACACGTCAAACTCATAACACCCCGTCGTTTTTGCGTCGGGGGGTTAATAAAGATCACCATAAAGACCGGTTTCCACTTCATGCGGAGCCCATTAATGACTTATTTTACCTCGCAAGAGATAACTGCTTACACGTGTTTCCACCAACAAAGAGTCTAGCGGAAATAACTCTGCTGAGTTATTTCCGCTAGACTCTAATAAATAATAAAAATAAAAATAATGAATAATAATGTTTAATGAATAATGTTTTTACTCTTGTTGTCTGCTGACAACAAGAGTAAAAACATTATTCTTGTTTCATTTCGTTTTAGCGGTGGGAATCAGACGACTAAACTCTTTCTTGGTTGAAACGCAAACCTATTTCATGAAAACGAAGTCCGCTTTGCTAGCCATTTTTGGCCCGTTACAGTTTCGTAGTGGAAATAGTACTTTATTCATCTTAGACGACTGTATGTAATGGACCCATCCACAAAGTGGGGACCTTAGTGGGGTACAGGCTCGAAGGCACCTATGGACCCGATTCCTGCCGGCTTCTCTTTAGGAACAAGGCTCACAACGCGGCAACGTAGTGTCTAGCCCGCATAGCATGACCACCGGAGAAACGAGAGAGATTCAACAAATCTTTTGTTCATCTGTCATTAAATCGACAAAATGACAGATGAACAAAAGATTTGTCGACTCTCTGTCGTGTCTACGGTGGTCATGCTACGCGGGCTGGTGTCTAAGTGGTGACAGTTTTGTTTCTCTACTCACCAATACCGTGATGCTTGGCGCGTGATGTCAGGAACTCGGGGTCGTGTATCCTCTGTGCGCCGCTCAGGATCTCCTCGCCGCGCATGAACATGTCGTATGAGTTCGACACTTTCTGTAATTAAAAATAAATAATATTAGTCCGGGAGGAACCGTTTCATTTTAGGTAGTGTTTTTACGCCAATCGGTTGCCATCTTGTTCAATAGATCTCGAATGACTGATAAGTAAACCCAGCGTTAGCTGACGCACCCGCGGTGGGTATAGGATTGGAACGTACCACGAATATATATATATATATTTTTTTTATTTTAGGTTACGAAAGTTGTAAAAAAAAAAAAAAATCATAGTACGCCAGCTGAAACTTGTTTCATAAATAGTTTACATCATACTGAGTTAAAAAAAAATCGTCAGCTGTATAGTGGTGGGGGGATTATGCGTCAGCCGCTCGCATGAACTTGTAAATAATGCACGCCTGATAAAAACTTAAAGCAATATATCACACACTCTCTACTTGACGGTAGATTGCTTTTAGTTTTTCATCAGACTTGTATCATTTACAAGTTCATGCGAGCGGCTTTCAACAAAGTCATCCTATAAGGGTTCCGTTTATGCCGATTGAACTACAGAACCCTAAAAATCAGAAGAAGAAGAAAGTTAAGACTGATGCTCCACGGTAGTCCGCGAAATTCAAATTTTCTTACGTTTTTTTGCAATTTGCAGGGCAGTGCTAGGTTGCATGTGGTCAAAATTAGGGATGCCTCGATACGCCTTTTTGCCGATACGATACCGATACCGATACTGTTATAAAAATATCGGTGATACTGATACCGATACCGATAAGATTATTGAGTTCAAAAAGGAAGGTAGAATAAATAAAAAACAATTAATTAATAGTTTTAGTAATCAAAATGAACATTTATAAGATTTTTATTTAAAAAAGAAAGTACGTATTCTTAAGTTTTGCGGGCAAAGGCGATTTCGCAAGTCTGTTTGAATAAGACCTGCGGTGGAAAATAGTCTCTCAGATGCGACAGAACTCATTTGGAAACTAAAGTACTTCTGCGCCATTTTTTTCAAGTTTGGGTATAAGACGTCATTTTTAAAGCGCGAAATTTGAAAAGTAACGTTAAATCGGCCATAAAAAAATCGCCGATACCTTGTTTAATCGGCGATACTTCGGGTTTGCCGATATATCGGTATCGGTATCGGTACGGATGCATCCCTAGTGAAAATATTGTTCGCGACTGTAAGGCGTATGTAATTACAGAATAACAATCATCAATACAACCCTCCATGTTCATAAAGGTCTAGAAATAACTTTTTCAAGGTAAAAAATCTCTCCAAGTTCATAATGGTCTAGTAATGACTTTTTCAAGGTCAAAAATCTCTCCAAGCTGAAAAGTTGTATTGATGATTTCGCGGGCTACCCTGGAACATCCACCTAAAAGTACTCACCGGGTTGTTAGGGTCAGGCATGGTATAGAAAGGTCTGACCGCCAGGGGGTACTTGTCCAGGATATAGAAGTCGGTGTCGTACTTCGCTCTGACCAATCTGCCCAGAAGTTTCTCGTCGGGAGTCGAGAGGTCGTCTTCTTCGCCAACTGTTACTCCTGAAACAGATAAATATATGATGAAGACTGATAAAATACATAACAGTATGCAAATCATCATCATCAACCTATAAAGTTCCCACTGCTGGGACACAGCCTCCTCTCAACGAGGGGGAATGGTATGCAAATGGTACGAAACGTCGAAAAATATCTCTACACACTTTTAAGTTCTAATTTCAATTGTTTATTTTTTCTTTTGCCTTGAACCGTAAAAAAAGCAAAGTAAAAACTTGAAATTAGCACAACGTTGTGAAGTTGACATCAATCAAGGACAAACGTGAAAAATACCTGAAATGTAATCTTTTCATCAAAATCGGGCTCGAGACCCCTTTGAGTGGTTTTCGCTATTCCTCAAGGTTTCGGATTGGGCCATCTACGCCCACTTAAAAAATAAGTTTGACGACAGTATCAAAAAATTACAAATCTATTTAGTCCGTCAGAGTATTGGAAAATATATTGACAAAGATAAAACGCATCAAAACTCGGGAGTCGGCTCGTGACGTCAGACCGCTCTAAAAATTATACCTAGGCGTGACGTATTGAGAATTCAAAAAGCCTCGTATCTTCGTCAATTTTGGTTTACGTAACAAAAGAAAAAATACGGGTCATATATTTTTTGATAATTTAACTGACGTACTAATTAGATTTTTTTGTCGTCTATGCACCCTTTTTATGTTACCTGCTTCCTTGAGCATCTGTATAGCCTGAGGGAACTCCAAGCGGAGCGGGGGCTCCAGGAACTTGAACGGCTCCACGCGGTACTGCTGCCCCACTGTCGCGATCTCCGACGCGAACCTAGACACATACGACGTTATGTCATAATGTTGCTAATGAAAATTATTGTGGCATGGTTCTCTTGACCGGAACACGTTGCGTTGCAAGACCTCCCACTAGGTGGACCGATGACCTGGTGAAGATTGTGGGGATCCGCTGGATACGAGTCGCACGGGACCGGGACACACTTGGGGGAGGCCTATGTCCAGCAGTGGACGTCTTTCGGCTGAAACAATGATGATGATGCTTCTCTTGGCGGTTGAATGGGCTATCATGAGGTGGCTGTTGGTAAACATAATCTGCCTGCCTTTTCACAACTATGTTGGGGTCGGCTTCCAGTCTAACCGGATGCAGCTGAATACCAGTATTTTACATGGAGCGACTGCCTATCTGACCTCCTAAAAAAAAACTACGGGTTTATAGTCCCCGCCATGAAAAGCTATACATTTTGTAAACACACATTCGGATTCGCAACCTTTGGATCATATTAAAAAATGACAGCGTCTGTGTGATCTTACTTCAAAATGGCGGCCCTTATGTTTACGTTCCATGATGTCAAATGCGTTCCAGTACCACAAAACATTAGACGACAGCGCTCGCCAAAATATAACCCGACCAAGTGAAATTGCTCGTTAGTTTCGCATTACACGTATGATAATTTGAGTGCGGACTTTAGAATGATGTAAGTACTAAATACTTGGTAGCCGTTATTACATCGGAATCCCTTCCACCCCGTATAATTCGGTTTACAACAAGTACTTCTAAAACTAAAATCCGACTACGAAGGTCGGTTTATAATGTAGCCTATGTTACCCGGGCCATACCTTATTCATCAAAATTGGATGAATCGTTTAGGCGCTACGGTGGAACATCATCATTTCAGCCGAAAGACGTCCACTGCTGGACATAGGCCTCACCTACGTATCGCTATATGTCCCGGTCCCGTGCGACTCGCATCTAGCGGATCCGCTCTATTCACCAGGTCATCGGTCCACCTAGTGGGAGATCTTTCAACGCAACGTCTTCCGGTTCGCGGTCGCCACTTCTGAAGTTTTCGGCCCCATCGGCCATCCGTTCTGCGAGCAATGTGCCCTGCCCACTGCCACTTAAGTTTGGCAATTCTTCGGGATACATTCAAAATCATCAAAACTATTTTTATATTTTTGGCGTCTTTGCTGCCAATTTCGAACATTTTCGGCTGCACGGTCTCTTAAAATTAATGTACTCACTGGTCTCTCAATCCCTTGAACATGTCTGTGAGGGTCCCCGCGATGGTGTCGACGACCTCGTGGTAGTGGTGCTTGAAGGACATCTCCAGGTCCAGCCCCACGAACTCCGTGAGGTGGCGGTGAGTGTTAGAGTCCTCTGCGCGAAATACGGCGCCTACGGTGTACACCTGGAACGTGGGGTACAGTTTGACTACAAGAAAACATTGCTATTTCAAATTTTTAAACAACAGGGTGTTTGTAAAGAGGGTACGAGCTCGTGTGTTAATCACCAACGTTTTCACTAATCACCAACCTTGTTGAAGTCAGCGGCGATGGCTATCTGCTTGTAGAGCTGCGAGGTCTGCGCCAGGTAGTGACAAGCGTTAATCACCCACGTTCTCACTAAACACCAACCTTGTCGAAGGCAGCGGCGATGGCTTTCTGCTTGTAGAGATGCAGGCCCAGCGCCTGGTAATCAACATGAGTTAATCACCAACGTTTTCACTAATCACCAACCTTGTCGAAGTCAGCGGCGATGGCCATCTGCTTGTAGAGCTGTGGGCTCTGCGCCAGGTAGTGAACATGTGTTAATCACTAGCATTTTTACTAATCACCAACCTTGTCAAAGTCAGCGGCGATGGCCATTTGCTTGTAGAGCTGTGGGCTCTGCGCCAGATAGGCGGACGACTTGAAATAAGACACGGTGAACACGTTGGCGCCACCTTCTGATGCTGCCGAGATGATCTTAGGAGTGTGAATCTCGACGAAACCTGGAGATTAAGGTTTTCTGGTGTTATTTTTGTTATTAACAGGTATGGATATAATAAGGAATGAGTAGGTATATATGAAGGAGGAGCTCGTGGCTAGATAATAACAGCCGCTCGGGTTGATCATTAGGTTAAGCCGTGCTTGCCTAGGTTGGCCTGTGGATGGGCGATCACCCTTCCATACCGAGTTTCCTCCGTGCCTCAGAAAGCAAGTTAACCTATTAATCTCTGCTGTCATTTGTAGATCTTTGACAGTCGTTACAGGTAGTCAGTGGCACAAAAAGTCTGACAACCAGTATTACCCAGAACGTTGTGGAGGTCAGATAGGCAGTCGCTCCATGTAAAATACTGGTAATTCAGCTGCATCCGGTTATACTGGAAGCCGACCCCAACATAGTTGGGAAAAGGCTATGCAGATGATGATACAACCTAGCACTGGCCTGCAAATTGCCAAAACGTAAGAAAAGTTGAATTTACGTTTTATAAAAATTGCAAATTCATTCAGTCCGTCAGAGTACTGGAAAATAATGGACACGTGTTTTTGTTTTTGTAAATCAATGAATATTGACAAAGATAGAATGCATCAAAGCTTGGGAGTGGGGGCTCGTGACGTCAGAACTCGCTAAAATTATACCAAGGCGTGAAGTATTGAGAATTTTAAAACCGTCCGTATCTTCGTCAATTTTGGTTTACGTAACAAAAGAAAAAATACGGGTCAAATAAAGGGTGTAAACCACTTCATCACGAAGCCGTCAACCAAGAATTCTGTACAACAAACTAAGTAACTTTACGCAAAAAAAATTGCAGGGAAACAAATTTATTTTTTTGGGGTGAAAAATCATGTTTTGTGGACTCATCAAATCATTAAAAACGAAATTGTCGAAAAGTTGTAACTTTGACCCCCAATATCTCCGTAACTAGAAGGTTCCCAGGTATGGTGTAGAACAAAAAAAAATGATCGCAATGACGCGTGACGGGGAGAACAAGTGCCTTTCGGCTTCATTAAGAGGTTTTACACCCTTTATTTTCTGATTTATGTTCTTTCTAACTGATGGACTAATTAGATTTTTTTATCGTCTACCTTATGGAAGAAAAAAACGTGTTGCGCCGACCCCAAGTAACATGGGATAAGGAAGATAGAGTAAAATGATTGATGATGATCATATCTGGTATGTTAGAATACCTCTCTGCGTGAGTATGTCGCGGAACAGGCGACACACGCCGGCCTCCAGTCTGAAGATGGCCTGGTTGGCGGGAGTACGCAGATCTAGTACTCGGTTGTCCAGCCGAGTGTCTTGGTGCACGCGGATTCTTAGCGCTTCGGGGTCCTGGGAATAAAGCAAAAGAGGTGGTTAATGTTGTCGTTTTTAAAGATGTGAAAAAATGATCTTTAAGATCATTTTACGAACTGCAGCAGACCGCCACCATCTCACCTCAATGTTACTGTCTGAGTCGCACGGTATTATTAAATATTATGAATTAGTACTTTGCCCGCGACTTTGGCTGCAAAAATTGTGATAACTTATCTAATATGCATGATATAAGCTATATTATTGCAATAAATTAATATGTATATTTGTTGTTTTTTGTGTGCAATAAAAAATAAGAATATAAATATTAGCCTATAGCACGCATGAATAATGTAGCTTTCTGACAGTGAAAGATTTTTTTGAATTGGGTCATCAGTTCCGGAGATTACTCCCTACATACAAACAAAGTTTACCTCTTTATAATATTAGTATAGATAGATTAAGCGTCAGTTCACAACGAGACGAGACGCGACGCGACGCGGCGCGACTGTACTGGAAGAGGCCAGTGATTTCGCGCTGCGTCGTGCGTCGTCGCGAGACGCATCGAATGAAATGTAAAAATGCTATATTATGAGTCGCTCTATTAATTTTTTTTTACAAAAAATAAAACCGACTTCTAAAACACAAAAAAGTGAAAACGATGATTATTTTTATTTCAAACAAAATGAAAATAATTCAAATCGGTCCAGCCATCAGATCTTCGAATAATCGGAGAACATACATAAATAAAAATAAAAGGTTCCGACGAATTGAAACTTCCTCTTTTGGAAGTCGGTTAAAATTGTGCACGCAGCGTCGCGTCGCGTCGCGTCTCGGTGTGAATTGACCTAAAGGGATAAATCGTACAGAGTACGTGTGACTCTGGTCATAAGAAAACCGCAAAATAAAATCAGTCATCATACACAGGCTAGCGCCTGTAATTACTATACCTTTTTAGTTGACATTTTGTTAATTTCAGTTTTTAAATTTTTAGTTTCAGCGCGATTACATACATATCCATTACCTCGCCTGTAGGTTCTCCCACGAAAACGATGCTTTCTAGCCAAAAACGGGAAGCATGACCGCCATAGAAACGGGTTTTTGTCTACGAAGAATCGGCAAAATGACAGATGATAAAAGCAGTCTATAATTTTGTCGATGGAAAGATCACACATAAAGGGTGTGAAACACTTCTTAACGAAGCCGAAAGGCACTGAGTTCTATCCGTCATTGCGATCACTTTTTTGTTCTACACCATACCTTCTAGTTACGAAGATATTGGGTGGGGGTCAAAGTTTCAACTTTTTGTCAATTTTTTTTTTTAATACAATTTTTTATTGTAAGATTTTTACTTTAAACACATCCATGACCCCCGTACTATTCAATCCATCCATCAGCACAATGTTTTAAGTGCGTTACATTGAGTTCTACCACAAAACATGATTTTTCACAGCAAAAAAAGTCGTTTCCCAGCAATAATTTATGCATAAAGTTACATAGTTTGATGTACAGAATGCTTGGTTGACGGCTTCGTGATGAGGTTGTTTACTTACATCAGTCTTCTCCGGTCGGGCAGCGTCCTCGATCTGCAGCGGCAGCTGCGCACGCGCCGCCGACACGAGCCACACCTGCGCCGCCACTAGCTCCACATCACTGACCGTGCACGACTCTATGGGCGCCGCTGTCGTCACCACTGTCGCCTGCACGTCGATGATCGACTCTTTGGTTATGCTGGAAAGATATGGAAAGAGAGTTGACCGTGAGCGAGAAATTTTAATTGGGAATGTGGAAAAATTAAGACGAATATGGACTGTGCGTGTTTTAGGGGATATTGAGCATGCTATTTATTAGATTTGGTTTCTATTTCCTGGTTGGGGAAAACTGGCTGTTGGGTTTTTCCATTAGAAAGGAGATCATTAAGTCTGGGATATTTTTTTTGGTAAGTAACGCATTATTTTTTACTAATGCATCAAAGTCGAAGACTATTTAGGTTCGGAGATATACAGGGTGTGTTTTCGATGGCCAAATCCGACACTATGAGCAATAGCGAAAAATGCTCAAAGTAGTCTCGAACCTGATTTTGATGAAAAATAAAACTGCATCATTTGATTTTAGAAAAAACAATATTCCTACCCAGGAATCGAACCCATTGATTTTGGAAAAAATCACATACTGTATTATCACATCATTCCATAGTGTCGCTAATAAGGATCAAATAAACACACGCACAAAACACAACACACAAACACACAAATTTCTTTAAAATTCTGGGAAGTAATGACCATAGATCGGAAGCTGTTTTAAGTACTTGCCATAGGTAAGAATAATATGGATATTCCCCGAGTCCCGGGATTTGCTTTTTAAGTAGGTAGTAAAATCATAAAAAACTATTCTCGCCTTCAGGACTAATGAAAGATTACACTTCCTTTCTGACGGGTAAATATAAGAAGGACGGGATAGTATAATAAATAGATAAACTTGATTCATTAAACCACAAAAATTGTTTTTTACGTAACAATTCCTTAATCAAGAATCAACAATCATTTAAACATTTTTATTCTGAAGTTTTAGGTACAAAAACATATTACCAAACAAATTATTTGTTCCTCAGAAAATCAAAACATTATCAAATAGAACAATTTGTATTTACAATAAAATCTTAATTAAAATAATCAATACGCTTCAACAATAATTCACTTATTTAAACAAATAATATAATAATAAAATCCCGTAGTATCAGTCGGAATCCCGTGGAATATCCATATTAACATCAATGTTTGCGGTCAATGAACCTAAATAGCTCTACCAATTCCGATCACTGGTAATGACATACGGGAATTAAAGGAAAGAGTTCAATTTAGGGTTATAAGAATTATATCGTTATATCTTTGTTCACGAATTTATTACAGCATTGCCGCCATACAAAAAAGTGTTTCCACTGCTGCCAACATTTAAATAAATTATAATTCATTCGTGGCTGCAGAGTTATTTAGCTTCCGCTACTAGGCGACAGCGGGTATATCTTACCGCTTTTTTGTAATAAATTAAACAAAATCCTGAACATAAATTCCCTTACGACTCGTGAAACAAAAAAGATCTCTTGAAGCGAAAAAAGTAAAACTAAAATTTTTGAAAAAAACCCACGAAGGTTTAAAAGTACCTAATCGAAAAAGGATAAAAGCAAAAAAAAAAAAAACGAGAATATCCGTCGGGGGCTAGTAATCCGGATGCCGCTGAATACCAGTATTTTAGATGGCGCGACGGCCTGTGTGACCTCCACAACCCAGTTAGTACTGGATAAAATGATACCCCTTGGTAAGACTGGTTGTCAGACTTTTCGGGCCACTAACTACCTGTAACGACTGTCACAGATCTAAATATGACAGCTGGGACCAACGGATTACTATTAACCTGTTTACCGAGTTCCAAAAGCTGCAGTCAAAACTACCTCTGCGCTGTCGACGACAAAACCGGAGAAGCGGTGAAGTATTGGGCCAAAAATATAAATAAATAAATAAAATAAATATTGCTGGACTAGTGCCACACTAAGCAGGGCTTGTGTCGTGGTCACCAGACAGTTGATATACTACATAAATATACTTTTTGTTTGTAAATACATACTTATTATACAAATATGGAATAGTACCACCAACAAAAAGATCTCCACAATACATACTTGCCAGTAAACTTGACCATCTGTTTGCTGACGGCTCGCTCATCGCTCACGCTAATCAGCAGCTGCACTGTGCTGCTACTCTGTCGAAGCACCGCGAAGCACTGCTTCCCTTTAGCGCGAGAGGTTTGAAGGCGAGCTGGTAGGAGAAAAAAAGTTAAAAGTTTTTATTTTGCAACATAGACATTTGGCACAATAGGCTAGTTTCCACCATCAATAAATTGCAAAACTAATTAGTCCGTCAGTTAGAGTATTGGAAGATAATGGACACGTATTTTTTGTTTTTGTAAATCACTGAGTACTGACAAAGATAAAACGCATCAAAACTCGGGAAAAATGGGGGGTGTGTGGAAGTACACACTTCAACACACCCCCCATTTTTACTAAAGTTTGTGTGTGTGGGTGTGAGTGAGTACGAGTATGCATGCCGGGGAGTGTGTGCATGTCTATGTGTGTGTGTGAGTGAGATTTTGTGTGTGAAGAAGGAGAATAAGATTGACTTTAGGCTCTTAGATCTTTGTCTCAGAGGTATAACTGCCTCGTCGGTCGAGTAGTAGTAGTCGACTGCTGCGCATGAATTCCTGGTTTCGATTTCCGGGTCGTGTAAAGTGTTATTGAATTTTTCCATCACGAATTTTCTCAGTACCAGACACGGAGTCTGATTTGTGCCCGGTTGATGGCAATAGGGTCGCCCCCTATTACATCGGACTTAAACATAACTGGCGAAATGTGAGTGTACTATTAGATACATCTCTGCCTAACCCTTTAGGATTACAGATTACTGGTCCAACAGTATTTGTCTCACAATAGTGAAGCGTCAATTTCTGTAAGAGGTAGGAATCGAGTTGTATGGATTCTTCGCCACTGGTGTCTAGCACAAACAACAGTGTGTTTATCTTTATTTTGAGTATTATTTGTCTATAAAGGGTCTAAAACACCTCTTAACGAAGCCGAAAGGCACTTGTTCTCCCGGTTATTGCGATCATTTTTTTACACCATACCTGGGAACCTTCTAGTTACGGAGATATTGGCGATCAGGTTCCAACTTTTTGACATATTTTTTTTTTAATACATTTTTCACTGGAAGATTTTTGCACTAAAACTTGTATTAGACTTCTACAACCTCCGTACTATCCAAACTATCCATTAGCACAATGTTTTAAGTGCGTTACATTGAGTTCTACCACAAAACATAATTTTTACCCCAAAAAGACGTTTCCCAGCAATAATTTTTGCGTAAAGTTACTCAGCTTGATGTACAAAATGCTTGGTTGACGGCTTCGAGACGAGGTTGTTTACACCCTGTAGAATACTGACTGACGGAAAGAATCGAGTTGTTTGGTCTCTTCGCCACTGGTGTGCCTCACCTCTAACCCAAACACTCTGTCCATTAAGTTTGACAGTCAAGTCCTTAACATCAGTGTACACGCGGTCGCGGTTCTCCCCGGTAGACTGGATCATCTTCAGGGTTCCGTAGCGGCCTTCCGACACGTCGGCCTCCGGGGCTTCGGCCCCGCCTTGAGGTTGGCCTGAGGCAGCCTGGGGAATTGAGAAATAGGTGAAAATTATCTGGGTACAGGGTGAACTAGTATCCAGTGAACGCCGGAAGCGATTTGTGGTGATGCTAGCATAATCAGCGTATAATGTTCCCACTGCTGGGACAGACGGCCTCCTCTCTATGAGAGGGCTAAACTCCACCACGCGGGCCCAGTGCAGATTAGTAGATATCACATGTCTTCGAGTATTTGGTTCGAGGACATGACGGTTTCCTCACGATGTTAATAAAAAGTCATGGGGTTTGATAAACTTAGAGGGCACTAAATTGGCCGCGTTCCCATTTCGTCGTGATGACAGATAATCATGTAGTTTTAAGTGTCGTGGCTTGTGTATTTAAATGGAGGTGTTCACATATAGGACGACGCGATTACTGTCGTCCACGACTTTTGCCAACTCGTCACGACATTGTGGGAACGCGGCCATACGTGTTACTTGCGCGACTATTTTTCAGCAACATACAACCGAGACTGACCTGTAAATTCCAAAAAAACGGGTCAGTGGATACGAAACAGGTCACTATTTTATTACTGCGACCAATTTCGTGGTAGCGCTCGCCGGCCGCTGCTGCAGCACTGCTCGCTTCGCTCGCTCGGCTCGCGCGTAGTTGGTCACAGTTCTAACCTAATCTATGTGGTCGGAATCCCTTCGACATCGTTTTTACGACAAACGGTTGGTCGGAGACCAAAAATACTAAGACTCTTTTAGCCTTCTATTTAGGTGTTTTATACGGTAGAATCGAGAAAATAAAAGATTTGACGTTTACGTACACTCTTACCTAAGTATTACAAGAACTTTCTAAGTGACAATATTAAATAATCAAAATATTATCCTACCTTGTGTTCGGCCTTCTTCTGTTGCTTCTCTGCAGCTTTGGCAGCTTTCTTGGCTGCCTTCTTGCTGGCTGCGTCGCCTTCCACCGCCGGGGGCTGCTCTTCTGACACTACCATTTTGTGATGGCTACTGAAAACGAAGAAAGAAATTAGAAAATAACAAGCTTCTAAAGATAAAGCTATTTATTGCATAACTGCAGTGGCGAAGGATCCGTAAAACTCATCATGTTTGCCTTCACCATTTTGAAAGCAGTGGTGATGAAATGAATTACCGGTACACAAAATAACGCGCCTGCCTAGGTTTAAACCCATGACTTACTGTGCGAAAGTCGGGGCCGCCACCACTGGGCCACCGCTGCTCTCTCGTTGCCAATTTTATAAGTTATTTAACTTTGTTTGGGAGTTTGATTGGAAATCAGTAAAGACACAGCTATAGCAACAAACAAATACAAACAACAACAAAATTTTCAACCTATGTCTTTAGACATAGGTTGAAAAATTTGCTAATGAGGGTCATACTACCAGGTCGTACTACCAGGTCATACTACCAGGATAGGATCAAAAGTAGCCTATGTGTTAATCCAGAATATAAATTATCTTGATACTAAACTTCATCCAGATCTGTTAAGCTTAGAAATGTTTTAAAACCAAAATTAAGGGGCCGGCGGAGCGTGTGTCGTTCATACAAACGTAATACCAAAATAATTCGTAAACCAAACATATTCTTAAGAATGTGTGTATTTATTTCGATTGGATTACATAATATTTAGGTTCCCAAATAATGATATATTTTGAAAGGACAATGATATTTAGACGAGATATGAGGAATTTAAAATTTCTATAGAAAACTTATTTTTCTCCTAACTCTTGTTTAAATCAATGTCCATTAAGGGCTGGGTTGTGTTCACATCCGAAAAACAAAAAAAAATAGGGCTGGGTTGTGTTGCGTTGCATTGTTACATAGCGTAGTTTAGTTTATTTCTTAGTTTTCTTTATAATATAACATGACAATACATCACGCCTGTAATACATCAAGGGATAGACAGAGGTGTATCTAATAGCATTTGTCACCGTAAGATTGTCAAACACTTGTAATCTCTCTAGCAAGGTTGTAAACTCTTGAAATATTGTCAACTGAACATACTGCTTACAATATATCGCTTTATTTTTCGGTAGATTGCAATCTATCGAAGTGAAACCGTAATATAAATTGTTAAATGCATGCGACGGAAGTATCTCTGCCCCCATAATCCCCGCACTCAGAAATAGTTGACTACGCTTTTTAGGGGAATATAAAGTGTTTTGAGGTTATGTTATTTTAATCAGTACTTCTCAAGAATGGTACAATATCTTTTCATGAGAGTGGTACCATGGGGCAAGGGGGACCCCTCCTTCCCTCCCTCTCCTCCACACCGCGCGAGTTGACTTCCATGCATTTCACAATATTACGGTTTCACTTCGATAGATTACAATCTACCAACAAATAATGCGTTTTATTGTAAGCAGTATGTTCGTTGGACAATATTTCGAGAGTTTACAATCTCTCTAGTTATATTACAATCTAACGTGTTTGACAATTTTACGGTGACACATTAAAAATTTCCCCAGTAATGTTTATTTGATTTTATTTGGAACAACAAACAAATACATAATAAAGCTCACAGACAGAAAACTGAAATCTAACAATTATGCAATCAGCAGCATTTTTCACAGAATACAAATTTCAGAATACAAGTTTATTTCCCATGTTCTAAGGTGTGCACTATTGCCCTCAACCAAGCTCTAATCAAGACTGCTACCGAGAAATTTTGTAATTGTATAACCCAATAATACGTTGCTCAACTCAAAAATCAAACACAAGAACCCATGCTGGCTGCGGGACTGTTTGAAAGAGATACCGTGGCCCTGGAACACAATGGGCTAAGAAGGAACATGGGTGGGTTTAAGACAGTAAAAGTCTGACACTCGCTTCCGCTCTGCCCAGAGCAGGAGGGGTCATTTGATGATTTCCCATCCAAAACAAAGGTCATGCTCAGCCACAGTTTTCCCATATTGCCAAATATTGAGACTAAGGTAGTGGTAATAGGCAGATTTTGTTTTCTTTATCATAAATAGCAAAGTGCATCACAAATTAATTAGTAAGCCAACAGCCAGATCAAATCAAGCATGTAATATGATTTATGCAATGATTGAAAAATTGCAGTCACAAAAATTATGAAAATATTAAGGACACAAAGACCAGGATTTTATAACTGTGATAAAAAATACTGGAAAACCTGGAAGGATATTGGGGAGGCCTTTGCCCAGCAATGGGACATTCATGTGCACTGAAAAAATAATAAAACATCGTTGAGATATTTAGTGGTTCTAATTTTTATGCATCGATTAAAATTGAATTTATGTCAGAAAACCGGTTTACATTAAGTACTAGCTGCTGCCCACGACGTCGTCTGCGTGAAGGCTCTACAGCACCAAAAATACCTAAGATGCCAGTGCTCCTCCCCCGTAGGTGATAGCATGATAATATGTAGTCTATATGTTGACCCAACCTCTTAGTAATATTCATGCAAAATTTGAAGTAAATTGATGCAGAACTTTTTGAGTTTAGCCCGGACAAGTTCTATAAACTATATTCTCGGCTTTGATTTCGATTGTAGATCACACCCCAAGTATTCTTTTAAAAAAATATTCAATGTTCAGTTTTGACTTTAATATGATTTTATTATATGTATGGATATGGTATATTTATCTTTTTAACAAACTAACCTAGCCTTTTTAACCGACTTCCAAAAAGGAGGAGGTTCGCTATTCGACAGTATGAATTTTTTTTTTTTTGTATGTTCACCGATTACTCGAAGACGCCTGAACCGATTTGAATTATTCTATTTTTGTTTGAAAGGGTATACTTCCAAGTTGGTCCCATAGTCGCCAAGTCGGGATCTGATGATGGAATCTTGGCGAAATCGAGGGAACTCTTCAAATTTTATAGGATAACGTACAGCAATTTTGGTATTTTCTACAACAAGTGAAGCATTTGCGTTTGATAAGAACCATTCTACCATCAGATCTGATGATGAAGCCAAGAGTCATGGAACTCCATAATGAGACAATGTATCCTAGTCGTGTTTGGGCTTGTTGTAATTGTAACGGTATGCACTTTCCATGTGTACCAAGCACATGTGAACCACTAAAAAGTGAAAAATAAAAACTTAATGAAAAAAAAAAAGTTTTTTCTCAACTACATATTTTGAGGTCGGCTCCCAGTCTCACTGGATGCAGCTGAATACCAGTATTTTACATGGAGCAACTGCCTATCTGAACTCCACAACCCAGTTAGTACCGGGTAATACAATACCCCTTGGTAAGACTGATTGTCAGACTTTTTGGGGGACCAACAGCTTAACGTGTTTTCAGAGGCACGGAGGAAACTCGGTATGTAAGGGTGGCCACCCGTCCACAGATCAACCTAGGCAAGCACGGCTTAACTTAAAGATCAACTTGAGCACCTGTTATTATTTCGCCACAAGCTCTTTAACACAATACATTTTAATAAACTACTTATATTTTCAATATTTAACTTAAAATATTAAAAAAAAATATAGCCCACCAGTTGCAAGAAAACTGTCCTAACTACCAGCGGTCAGGGCTCTAGAGAGTGGAACTTCCTAACAATACAAGCCGTGTCCAGAAGTTATTACAATCTGATACGACAATGCTTGTTATAACATTCCAGGTAAAAAAATAAAATGAATATGCGAAGTAATGAGAACCCTCCTGGAATCACCACGACACCAACTCGGTTGTCAACGACCCCAATGGGGTAGTGGTAGTGAGGCTGCCTTACGTTCTTAGGGTCCTGGGTTAGAATCCCGGTATGAGCAAATGTTTGTGTGATGAGCATGGACATTTGTTTCCGTGTCATGGATGTTTATATGTATAATAAGTAGTGTCCGACCGAAACAGGATTTTCAGCCGAAACCGAAACCGAAACCGAACCTTCGGTCTTGGTCCCAGTTTCGGCCGAAACCGAAACCGAAACTTATTTAAATTTTTATAGCATGTTAAATCTTTTGTATTTTTACGCGTATATAGACAGTAAACACGTCTAAAAAAATAATATGCAACAATTAAAGTACCTATGTTTCAAAAATATTTCTTAATTCATAAAATACTGCTTATAAAAAAAAAATGGCAAATAGGATTCTTTTCTTTTTGTGTCATTTTTTACCTGAAAGAAATCAGTCATTATAAATAAATAATATCTCACAGATTAAAATACAAAAACCACTAAGGTAAACATACCTATGGCAGTCATTATTAAAAGGAAAATTAATTCAAGTAAATAATGAAGTACGAGTATAACTAGAAAACTTTCACGTACAGTACTACGGGTCCGAATTGACTAAGCACCTGGCGTACTAAAGGGAAAAAATGCGACATGACTGAAGGTCATTCACGGTAACAGTTAAATCACCGGAGGTAGTTGTGTATCAGATTTACGGGGCGGTTCGAATACAGGTACATAATTGAATCCAACAACAATTACAAACAAATAGAGTAATGTTTGAATCAAACATCACAGGTCAACAAACATCACAAACAACAAATACACATCTTTTAGGGCGCCTTTAAATTGGCGCAAAGTGCCACGCAGCGAGGCAGCCACCGCGTGGCACTTTGCGGCCGCCTCGCTGCTTGGTTAATCCATATAATTAAAAAACGCACGACTGCAGCGCTGCAGCCGCGCGTCAGTTCACGGATCGACTTTATCTAATGAATTCTATTCTATTACAACTTACAACCTATTTATTTTCCGCTGTAGGACAAGACTCTAATGAATGCCATAAAATACATCATCATTAATCAAAAGTAAAAACAAATATTTACCTAATAATGTTTGCGCGAGAAAAACCACAACCTAAAATCATCACAATCATGCTGGCTAGCAAACACAATTGGCAATCACGTTCACTCACTCAAAGTAAGCCGAATGATGCGTGACATTTCACGAACACCTAGTTTCGGCGGGGCCGAAGGTTCGGCCAATTATTGGCCGAAACTGAAACTGTGGCCGAAACTAGATTTTTTGGCCGAAACTAGCCGAAACCGAAACCGAACCTTCGGTCGGTCCTTAATAATAAGTAATATGTATTTACACAACAAAAAGTAATATAATGTAGTATTATATATCAACTATCTAGTGTCCACGACACAAGCTTTGCTTAGTGTGGCACTAGGTGGTGCTGTGTGTTAATGTCCAGCAATATTTAAATATTTATTTATTTAAATCATTTTTTTTCTAAGATTGAAGTGAGAGTTGAGGATTACGTGGATTTAAATGAACAAGGGTTTTCTCATACAGTTCCTGAGATGACCCTCAGAGCAAGATTTTTCTAGTAATAAAATTAAGCAATAGGCTTGTTAACTGAAAAAATCTAATTAGTCCGTCAATTAGGTTATCAAAAAATATTTGAACCGTAGTTTTTCTTTTGTCACATAAACCAAAATTGACGAAGATACAACGCTTTTAAAATTGCCAATACGTCACTGTTTGGTATCATTCTTAGTGAGTTCTGACGTCACGAGCCCCCACTCCCGAGTTTTGATGCGTTTTATCTTTGTGAATATTCGTTGATTTACAAAAACAAAAAATACGTGTCCATTATTTTCCAATCTAACTGACGGACTAAATAAATTTGCAATTTATTGATGGTGGAAACTAGCCTATTGTTTCAGACAGCTACTTGTGCGTACCAAGTTGATAACACAAATTGCATTTCAAAAGTGAAACGAGTACACTGATAAACTGCTAATTATAAACACACGCACTTGTCTCAATTACTGATATGACATCATTCAATATTGATGCAATTTTGTAAAGTTAAATGAAATAGAAATAATACATGCATAGATACGACCGCTATGAAACGGATGCAGAGAGGCTATCGGTTTTATAGAACTAACTTTAAAAAGTTATAAATAATAATAAATTGAGCTATTTTGAAAACATTCTCGATGTTCACGTGCCGGTTTTAGAAAAACATTTTAAGGGTAAAATCTACACTTTGAATGAAAGTTCTAAGCAGTGTGTCTTCGGAAAACAATTAATTATCTTTACATGTAAGTCAAGATAAGGAATAGCTAATAACATTGTTGTTATAGGATTGCAATTTCTTGATACAAACTTGCATCATGCACTTCGTGAAAAGTATGTTAATTAATCACTAATCTCACCGTTAATTGCGGTTAAATAGTAACTCAACACTTCTTATTTGCTATTTACACAAAACACTTACTGAATAAATACAAAAAACGTGATTTCTTGGCCAAAATGCACTGAACACTCGAATAGGTTAACTTCTACGATGCGAAATGTCAAACCCAAATGAGAATGACATTATTGACAGACAGTGCGTTCCGAGGCCGCGTTCCGAGATAGGCTGCAAACGCTTTGAGCGTCCATAAACCCGTTCCGAGTTACATGAGCGCGATCACAAGCGCGATATCGATGTTCGTTGAGTCGTCATAGATGACGTCATGACACGCGCCATCTTGCGATTACACCGACCATGCCCCAAAGAAATATCACCGTGAGCGCTGTCAAATGACCTAATGACAGATCTTAGCTGTCATAATCGTGAAAGGTTTATCGGAACGCAAAATATTGCTGTGCTGTGAGCGCTGAGAGTGATTATTTCGTATCTCGGAATGTGCGGTTTCAATGCGTTCCGAGGTAGTCTGTAAGCGCTATGAGCTTCCATAAACCCGTTCCGAGTTACCTTGAGCGTGATCACAAGCACGATATCGATGTTCCTTGAGTCGTTATAGATGACGTCATGACACGCGCCATCTTGCGATTACACCCAAAGAAATATCACCGTGAGCGCTGTCAAATGACCTAATGACAGATCTTAGCTGTCATAATCGTGAATACGAAACGGAACGCAAAATATTGCTGTGAGCGCTGTGAGTGATTATATCGTATCTCGGAATGCACAGAGACAATTAGCTCGCTGGCAGAATTTAGTGTTGCCATGGTGTTGCTGATGGAAGAACAAAAACCGAATTTAATTCGTTTTATTGCCACACAATAAAAGAGGTTCCAGCCTGTAGCCTACCTCAATGAACAAGGACCGAAATGTTATGATTAACTAGCTTCTGCCAGCGGCTTCGCCCGCGTGAAGTTTGATTATTGTCCCATGGAATCTTACTGCCGGGATAAAAAGTATCCTATGTTTTAATCCAGGTTATAAACTATCTGTGTGCAAAATTTCATCCAAATCCGTTCAGTAGTTGTCGCGTGAAAGCGCAACAAACAAACATACATTCACATTTATTCTCCGAACTGCTAAGCTATCGGGAGTTACACGTGTTATTGTGAGTCAACTATAAAAGATAGACATATGCTGTCTTGGGATATTTTTTATATAATTTTATGTGAAATATTTCCGTTATACATGATTTCTATGTAGCTTTAACCATTAAGGCTGCACACGCGACGGAAGCTAAAAAAACCAAGTAACTTCTCCCGTTTTCCCAACATTTCCTTTCACTGCTCTGCTCCTATTAATGGTAGCGTGATGAAAAGTATACTATTACCTGCTCAGGAGTATGTAGAATAATTGTACCAAGTTTCGTTAAAATCCGTCGAGTAGTTTTTTTTTTCTATAAATAACATACAGACAGACAGACAGACAGACAAAAATTTAACTGATTGCATTTTTGGCATCAGTATCGATCACTAATCACCCCCCGATAGTTATTTTGTAAATATATTTCATGTACAGAATTGACCTCTCTACAGATTTATTATAAGTATATATATAGAAGATAGAAGATGTAGTCGTAGGAATATAATTTAAAAGTCCTAACCAGATAGAGATCGCTTTCATAGATATTTTACAAATATTCGAATCAAGGGAATAGGGTAATTTAGTTGGCAGATGTTCCGTGTTTCTTTGAATCTGTTTTTTAGGGTTCCGTAGCAAAACGGCAAAAACGGAACCCTTATAGATTCGTCATGTCTGTCTGTCTGTCGGTCTGTCTGTCTGTCTGTCTGTCTGTACGTCCGTATGTCACAGCCACTTTTTTCCGAAACTATAAGAACTATGCTGTTGAAACTTGGTAAGTAGATGTATTCTGTGAACCGCATTAAGATTTTCACATAAAAATAGAAAAAAGCAATAAATTTTGGGGGTTCCCCATACTTTGAACTGAAACTCAAAAACTTTTTTTTCATCAGACCCATACGTGTGGGGTATCTATGGTTATGTCTTCAAAAATGATATTGAGGTTTCTAATATATTTTTTTCTAAACTGAATAGTTTGCGCGAGAGACACTTCCAAAGTGGTAAAATGTGTGTCCCCCCCCCCCCTGTAACTTCTAAAGTAAGAGAATGATAAAACCAAAAAAAATATATGATGTACAGTTTGGCAAAATAAAGTATGGAAAATGTTGTTAGCGACTTTCTGGCAACACTAACAAACAAAACAAAACATGGTATTGCCAGATAGGAAATTTGTAGTTCCCACTGTCACCGCGTCACTCTCTTTTTTGCCAAGCTGTACATTACTATATAAACTTCCACCGAAACGTTTGTACGTGGTTTGAACGAGATCTAGTCAGTAGTTTTATTAAAACGTCATAAATCGTAAACAGCAATTTACCTTCCATTCAATCTGCTACGGAACCCTTCATGGGCGAGTCCGACTCGCACTTGGCCACTTTTTTGTGTGTTTTTTAGGGTTCCGTAGTCAACTAGGAACCCTTATAGTTTCGCCATGTCGGTCTGTCCGTCCGTCCTCGCTTAATCTCTGTGACTGTTACAAAAGCTGAAATTTGGTACCAATATGTGTATCAATCACGCGTAGTATAATCGTATAAGCAAGCATTTTTTTTAACTTCTTTTACATATTTTACTATCCTGAACGTATCTTTTTTCAAACAAAAAAATAATTATTAAATCGGATTGGATTGAACACTTATTGTGACGGACGGGAAAGTATGGAACCCTACACTGAGCGTGGCCCGACACGCTCTTGTTCAATAATTTGATGTAGGATCAACAGAAACGCTTGATTCGCTGAGGATAAATTATAATAAGTTTATACTCTTATATATCAAGTTTAATAATATTAGCTACTAGCTGACCCACGCAACTTCGTCTGCGTCACATAAGAGAGAAAAATGAAAAGAAAAAGAATCCCCGATTTTGCAACATTTTTCATTCCTGCTCCGCTCGTAATAATCGTAGCGTGATGTTATATAGCCTAAAGCCTTCCTCGATAAATGGACTATCCAACACAACAATATTTTTTCAATTCGAGCCGGTAGTTCCTGAGATTAGCGCCTTCAACCAAACAAACAGACATCAAACAAACAAACTCTTCTGCTTATAATATTATTATAGCTTCTGCCCGCGACTTCGTACGCGGATCCTGTTGCTTATGCCAGCGACAACGGGGTCGTCGAAGATCTGAAACGTCTGATGTCGAATTCTAAGAACCCGGGGACGGGAAAATAACGGATCTTTCCCACCTGAGCAACACATACCATTTGTTTCTTTTTGCCATTTAACAGCTTCACAAAAAGTACAATTTTTAGCCATACCTCCGATGGCGGAATATGTGGCGTATTCAATCATAGGAGACGTAAATGCACTCCGTGCCTTATCAACCCAAGGAAGGTCGCCATGCCCTTTTTTTTCGGTTGGGAAATAATCTAATAACTTCTCCAACTCTGGGCGGAGCGGGAGGGAGTGTCAGATTTTTGCTGACTAAAACCCATCCATGTTCCTTCCTCGCCCTTTACGTTCCAGGGCCACGGTATCTCTTTCGAACAGTCCCGCAGCCCGGCAGGCTTCGACCTTTGCGGGCCCCTCCCTTTATGCTGACATCTCTTTGAGGCGCACGTGGAACACGAACGCGCCGTCGACACGGCAGGTCGCCATGCCCTACGGCTATATCTTGAGACACATCCGGTTTTTCAAATGATATCGACATTCTGTTCAGAGAATGTCGACGTCGATCAGAATTCAAACGTTCGTTCAATGAACGTGCATCGCGCATCACGCATCACGTTCATCACTCGTTTCAAAAGACCTGTTAGTAGATGTGCGAATACGCTGAAAACTCAAGCCTGATTCTGTATCGGTAAAAATTTCGGATTCGCTCACGATCAGCGGACAGTTGCGCATCACGTTCCACACTTGTCTCTAGAGATCTAGTAGTCGATGCGTAGATACGCTTGAAACTCAAGCGCAATTCTCTATCCGTGAACGGCTCCGACTCGCAAGACAATGCATGACGTTCACGATTAGCGGTCAGTCGCGCATCTATTCTTCACTGGTCTCTAGAGACCTGGATGTAGAAATACGCTGAGAACGCAGGCGTGCTTCGCGATCCGAAGAGGTTTCCACGGAGCAAGTTGCAGCCTGATGTTCTCGAACAGCATCAAGTCTCTCCTGACGCTCTTCGATAGATTCTTGGGATCTTATGATCCTCAATCTTTTAGCTCCTTTGGAACATTGGAAAAAGATTTGACCTCTTTCTAGGCATGGTTATAGTTTTGTTGTGAAGATACCTGATCAATTGAAATCTAAGTAACTGCTCTCCTGCGTTACCGGGTAGGCTACCGAGTCACGAAGATAACTGGAAAAGGAAATTAATTCTACAACAGGTGTCCAAGATCTTCGATTTTTATAAGTCAACAGAGAGTGCTCATCAGATTGAACAACTTTTGCTAAGACGTCATTCCTATATGTGTTATGGTGTAGCTGGGCTCTTGGAGTTCCACAACAGGTGTTCCAGATCTTCGATTTTTATAAACCAACAGAGTGCTCATAAAATTGAACAACTTTTGCTAAGACGTCATTCCTAGGTATATGTATTATGGTGTAGCTGGGCTCTTGGAGTTCCACATCAGATGTTCCAGATCTTCAAACTTATACTCTCAGCAGAAAATGCTCATCATGTAGAACAATTTTTGCTATGGTGGCATTTTTGTATCTCTTATAGTTTAGCTGGTCTGTTGCGGTTCTGCATCAGGTGTTCAAGTTTCCAAAATAAATTATAGCCTCATAGCTTCTGCCCGAGACTTCGTTCGCGTGAAGTTTTGATATCGCAACGCATCGCCTACTCAACGGAAGTTTAAACTACTTTGTTCCCGCTTGCAACATTTCTTATTGCTGCTCCGCTCCTATTGGTCATAGCGTGATGATAGCCTATAGCCTTCCTCGATACATGGACTATCCAACGCAAAAATAATTTTTCAATTCGAGCCAGTAGTTCCGGAGATTAGCGCCTTCAACCAAACAAACAAACAAACAAACTCTTCTGCTTTATAATATTAGTATAGATTTACTAACGAAGGACTTTGGAGCAACCAAGTGAGTCGAAGTCGATATTTATATGAGCTGACATAGTGGTATTAAGACACTATTGCTACATGAATAGGCAATGTTTTACCGCAGCTTTGATTTCATTATAGGAGATATCATAAATATTTGAATAGCTTTGGTTTCAAATTTCAATGCACAAGAGGAAAACGCCTGAAAAAGAAGAAAGGATAGAGTGAATCTGCATAAAACCAAAGTATAAAATACTATGATAAAACTCTTTGATATCCTAGACAATAAATAAAACAAATTAGAAAGAAATAAATTAATGACACCGGACTTGCGTCACGCTGGCATGCATAAGTCAATATCTAACAACAAAAATTGTCTGAGCCTTCAAAAACTTTTTTACAAACACTATTGTGTAATGTATAAATTTTTCGTTCAAAATGTCCTTAGACACTACTGGCCCTGACTTAGTGATCACTGGGGCTGTATATGGATTTAAATATTAAAGAATAATCGAAGAAAATGCCTGTTTTCACTGCTAACATCCCTGAAACCCTTAAGGTTGGCGATAGAATTGAAATCGGGGGTAAAATTAAAGAGAGCGCTCGCAAGTAAGCCCTGTTTTGATTTAAGTTATCAATATTTAACCTATTCTGCTTAGCGTGTCGAAGTATCCGTGTTGAGCTGCCCAGAACTTTTTTTCAAGATTAGCCCTATCACTAGTGTCCATAAACTATTTTAGTGTGCAGGTATGGCACGCAGATGATAATATTAGGAACTATAACTGTTGAACGAGTCGTGGCCATGTCGTGGCCCACAAGTAATGAACCCATTTACAACTCGAGTGGCATGTTATATCGAATCCTGGCAGGCACTATGCTTTATGTAATTTATTTCAGCACCAATTATCACTAAGTTAGCCTTCACGAAAATGTTTTGCATAAATCTTACAATCAAAAATTCGAAGACAATGTGACATAAACTACTCCACTCCCTCCCCATTCCCAGGCCCACGAGGTGGATTATGGCCCATTCCATTTCATGTTGAGGAGGCCTGTGTCCCAGCCCAGCAATGGACCTTTAAAGGCTGTTTATGCCTATGTTTCAAAGACACCTGTTGTATCTGACATATCGTATTTACGACGCAAGCTTACCACCATCTCTAAACTGGTAACTGGCAAGTTACTCCCATAAATTGCCTTAGGCTTTTCCTACGACCATACTCTTAGCTTTTGATATAAAGGGAGTTCGCCCAGAACTTCCTAGAGTTCACAGGCGCAAGTTCCTAACAGACACTAAATGTTAAGTATCAAGGAGTAGAGGTCCTCGGTAAACCCATGGGTAACCTTATGACTTTCCTCTCAGGATGTCGGTAAACTTATGCGCTCAGGAAGGTGAGGAGCCCCGGGATGTGGTCCTCCATTTCGACGTCAGGTTTCATCGAGACAACATCATCTCCTTGTCGCGGAAAAATGGCATCTGGATCGGCAGCGGGAACTACGATACCAACTATAATATGTTTGTGCCAGGTTTGTTGAGGTGCTGATTAGATAGAAGCATTGGAAAAACTTTCTCCTCCTGCTCTTATCACATGTTTTTTCCTACTCCTCCGCTATACTTTTCCGATTAATTTCGTTGCGGGATCTAAGACAGTAAAATTCATTCTCTGGGACTAAGTTGAGCTTCATTGTCTCGTCGCTTTTCTGGTGGTCGCCACTGTTGATTCTGGCTTTAGCACTTACAGTGGTTTGTAAATAGTAAAAAGGCAGGCTTGCCTTTATCTCGAAATTCTGACGTCTTGCCGATCGCTATCATCAATATATATTTTCAATAACCATAATCTACCGCGAACTGGAAGACGTTGCGTTGGAAGATTAGGTTCACCGATGACCTCAAATCCGCTGGATGCGAGTCGCACGGGACCGGTCAATGTGGCGACACTTAGGGGAGGCCTATCTCCAGCAGTGGACGTCTTTCGGCTGAAATGATGATGCTGATGAACCGTAATCTTAGTCCTCATACTTTCTAGCCATGGTACTTCACATCTACGACCATAAGATTGGTTTGCCATTCCTCAAAACATTACTGATTACAGCATTTTCATATTTTTTTCGCATGCATGAGCATGTGATGTGAAGGGGCGATAAAATCGGCGACAAAACTGCTGGACGTTTGCAAATGTCTTCTGAAGAAAACGTCAACACACACAAATTGGTAGGAGGACTAGGTCAACCGATGGGCCTTTTTGTACATTTTTTTATTAAATCTCTTTCCGTATCCCTCAGGTACAATATTTCGGATAATATTCGAGATCAAGGACACGGACGTGATCACGATCTATTGCCAGGGCAAGTTCCACTCCAACTTCTTGCCGAAGATACCGCTGACGATGGCCAAGTACATCGTTGCCTGGGCTGACATCGATAGGATCACGCATTGCTACTTCCAGTTCACGAAGGTAAGCAATTAGTGAAAAAACTTGGTGTTGTCTTGGGTGCAGTCGGATCAGACTTCAGGTTAAGCCACGCTTGCCTAGGTTGGTTTGTGGATGGGTGACCTTAACACATCTGAGTTACCTCTGTGCGTCAGATAGAACGTTTTGGTCCCGCGCGGCTGTCATTCGTAGATCTTTGTCAGTCGATTTGACAAGCAGTCAGTCTCCCGAAAGTCTGACAACCAGTCTCACCAAGGGGTGTCGTATTACCCACCACTAACTGGATTCCGTCCGGTTAGACTGGAAACCTATACCAACATGGTTGGGAAAAGGTTAAGTAGATGATGGCCTCTAAAATAAACACTAACGAACTTCACTAATCTGTATTTCATAATATTAGACGATGTGTGAGGGAGACAAAGCTGGTCCACCGGCCACCTTCGCGCCACCATCTCCACGGCCCACGATGGCTGCTGGCGTGGACATCAAACGATGGTGAGAAATACTGAAATTCTTCTTTAGCCAATACCATTAGTATAGAATAGAATAATTTTTATTTGTGTAAAAGGTGATATGCCCCACATACAAAACTCTGAACCATATCAGCTAAATCGAGTCTTACATTCTTTGTATGAGCACTACAAGCTGGGGGTTTTTTGGTGATATACAGCATTTGTGTCAGAAAGGATCGCCAAATCCGAAACTATGAGGAAATGTGAATTATTCTCAAAGAAGTCTTTGTCTCAATTTTGCTGAAAACTGAAACTGCATCATTAGATTTTTGCTTGCTGATGAGTTTTGATGCATACCTATGTTACCGGCCAAACTCGATTTCAGGACAAACTAGTTTGGCCTAGGCTTAACTAGTTTGAATCACTCGTTCTTGCATCCGAGTCGAGGGAGTCTACGGACGCATACTATTGCATGGTTATAAAAAACTTTTTTGCAAAAAATAAAACAGACTTCAAAACAAAAAACCAAAAAAGTGAAAAATAACTTTAGCTTCTGAAGTCGGTGACGAAAAAATAAAAAAGTTTTTATTTTTCACTTTTTAGTGGTTCACATGTGCTTGGTACACATGGAAAGTGCATACCGTTACAATTACAACAAGCCCAAACACGACTAGGATACATTGTCTCATTATGGAGTTCCGTGACTCTTGGCTTCATCATCAGATCTGATGGTAGAATGGTTCTTATCAAACGCAAATGCTTCACTTGTTGTAGAAAATACCAAAATTGCTGTACGTTATCCTATAAAATTTGAAGAGTTCCCTCGATTTCGCCAAGATTCCATCATCAGATCCCGACTTGGCGACTATGGGACCAACTTGGAAGTATACCCTTTCAAACAAAAAAAGAATTTTTCAAATCGGTTCAGGCGTCTTCGAGTAATCTGTGAACATACATAAAAAAAAAAAAAAAAAATACCTACATACAGTCGAATAGAGAACCTCCTCCTTTTTGGAAGTCGGTTAAAAACAAAAACCACTTCTAACCTAATTTATCCGTGTCGGCCCTCAAGTCGGTATAGATTCAGACTAGTTTAGCCTGAAATCGGGTTTGGCCGGTGGCAAATAAACATATATATCTGTGGCAAATTTAATCCAGCTATCCGTTCAACCGTTTTGGCGTGATTGAGTAACAAACATCCACCCAACAAAACTTTCTCATTTACATACCGACGCGGTGCAGGTAGAGCTACCTACTTTATCGGTTTGGCATGACGAAAATCATAGTGTGTGTCTGGACTAACAGCGACTAATATTTCTTTTTACAACTTATTTTATGTTCTAAATTGTTTTTTGCCTCCACAGCCAAAGACAACTGCATAAAAAGTCATCACCTGGTTCTCCACAGCTGCACTCCTCGAATGAAAGTTCTGATGAGGAGCATGAGAAGTCCCGAACGAAACCCGACAACCGAGCCGACAGATACTTTTACGAAACTCTGATGTGCCAGCCACCTGAACATGCTAAATTCGGGTCTCCAGAATCCATGAAAAGACGAGACGGGAGTTTAGCTAGAAATAAAGTAGAATATAGTAGAAAGTTTAGAGAAGTATCGGACACTGAGAAGAATGACAGCGAAGATTATTCGGAAGATTTGGCGTCGAAACTAAATATGGAATCTTCAGTAGTTGAATCAGACGATGTTATGCAGGGGCTAGGCATTAAAAAAAGGGGGAGGCGAGGTAAGTTTGCACCATTTCAACAAGTTGTAAATTTTATGGGGAAAACGACGAGAAGGAATTAGTGCTGTGCTACGGTGATGAGGTGTTCTGCAATTGGTAGACACTAAACAGCAAATTTCACCAAATAAACTGAACGTGATCAGCACAACATAGCCGCTGTCACAGCTGTCAGTGTCAAAATGACATAGCCATGATGATATTGACAGCTCTTGAGCGCAGTTTAACCTTTTGACAGCCACAGTCGTGTATAGACGACCCAACTAAAATGTGCCTTGCACGCCACGGTCGCGCCTGCGTGACCATAAATGCCATGAAACAGCATTGTTTTGTTTATATCCCTTATTAATTAAGTACCTTGACTCTTCGCAATTTATTTGCAGTGAATTGCTTTCGTTAGATTTTATCTTTAGTAACGTAAAATGATAAAAAAAACAGTCATAAAGTTCGAAAAACACTGCCCTCAACGCCACAGTCACCATAACAGGACACGTAGTGATGTAGGTAGCAGTCAATATAACAAGAATATCGACCTCGACGGCAACCTACGTTATATTTAATTACTCTGATTTCTGCACGAGTAAATAAATAAAACATTTGCAATTGAACTTTTATGTTTGAGAAATCATTTTTTTTTTTATAAAACTGAACTATGCGCTCTATAAAAGTAGAGTATTAGTTGATTATCGATTAATTGTGCTGACTGTAATGCCCATCTCTATCACACTGTTGCATTGTCTGTGCCGGAGACGCCCCAGTCGTCTATAATTGACAGTACCATGACGTCAAACGCGGTTTTTTTTAAATAAAGTAGTTTCTTTACCGTTATTACATTTTATTAGTAATGGATGCGGTCATCCATTATTAACATTTTATTTAATCGCTTAGGCTGACAAATATTTTCGGGTCCATAACGATTTCGTCAGGGTCGTATATTTACGACCAAAATGCCACAGCTCGTTTAATATACCTACGTTTTTTATTTAATTACCTACATAATGATGTCTTACACTAACCGGAAAATTTCAGCGATGCAAAATATGAGCAGCAAAATATAAAAGGTCTGACACTCGTCATATGTGCCAAAAATGCAAACTTTATCTGTCTTTATCCATATTTTTGCGTTTAGTCTATTATGTTTGTGGTCTGCTAGACGTTGTCTTGTCGAAATCCAACAATATAACTATAAACGACGACAGTAACGAGCACAGAGTACTTTATATATTGACGAGTATTATTGGTAGTTGGTGGCACGACGTGAGTAAAATTAGATAAACATTTCACAATTTTTAAGATCAAAATGGGGTCCAAAAGTACGTGGTCTTCGAAACGTATTGCATCTAATGTATTAAGTAAGTGGTGATATTATTATAATAACAAAAACTCATGTTTGATTCATCGTTTAGGGAAGTTTGAAGAAAGCCAGTTAAAACAAAATACCAATTATTATTTCGATAGTATTAATAAATATCGGTTGCGCACCTCTAGTGCAGAGGCGAGAAAATTTAAAAAAGTCGTGCCAGCTACGCCACTGTCGTCTTCAGGTGACAAGAAAGTACATCATGATTGAACATAGTGCTGTGATCGTATTGACTTGTTTTATCGATTGTTGTTTTGAATTGTGGATTTAACGCCGAAACTGTGACACCTATCATTATTATATCTGTCTTAATGGACAAAGCGGGATGAAATAAAACTCCTGTATTACATTGTCCCGGTATAGACCTTTTATTAAAAACATACTCAAGTTAAAAAATAAATAGGTAGTGCTCTATCGATATAATTTCGAACTCACTACTATTTTGTAGGTATTAAAGGATGAATTTTATTCATAGCTTGGCGCCGAGGGCACGCTTTTTCGTTTTTGACGTGGCTGTCAAAAGGTTAATGTGGTCGTCGCGTTCAGTTTTTTTATACGATACGTCCTTAACCTTTTTATGTATGTTTGTTTTTGTTGTTTTGTTTGTGTATGTAATGGCCGTCGCACACCAACTGGACTTGAAGTAAAAATTGAAATATGAGCTTTATATCGCTTAATGTAGTTTTATTTTCGTCTATTGTGCCGCCCATACGTCGCGTCGTCTATGTGTTATGTTTTTTGTACCTATGTGAGACGAAAATAAAGTTCACATTTCAATACTTCACTTTGAATGGAGTTATATCTGTGCGATGGCCCGAATAAAATCGAAACTTTCAAGCCTGTTCCCGCTAATCAATTTAAAAGCCTTTACCTTTTGAAGCCTTGATTAGCGGTAACAAGCTTATAAGTTTCGATTTTATCTTATTAATTTATGTTTAAAAGGAAGTGAAATAATGAGACATCAAAGTTAACTTGTAATATTAAAAACAACCGCTTCTGGGAAAAAAATATTGTCCTTTTTAACAGTGTTTTAAAATAAAAGTTTGGAAATAATATTAATGTTTTTATTTTCGTTTTATATTTACAGTTGATACAAAAATACAATGAGGTTAAAATAATAAAATTTAAATAAGTAAGTAAATCACAAAACATTATGAACTTATTTACTGTACAACTATTCGTATTTTACGAAAAAAGAACATTGAAATTTTGACGATCAAATATAGACAACAAATTAGAGAATTAGTAACGAAACATCAATTTAAAAAATACGTTTAATTAAAAATTGCAGTCAAATCAATAAAACATCATTACAGATATAGGTACGGTTTCTATCAAAAAAACCGTAGTTTGTTTCGACTAAAAGTGTCCCAACACTATTCGAAGCAGTGTTGCATTATTTAAAAATTGATTTATGTTACCACTACCATTCTTCAAAATATAAAATTTCAAAGAAATCTAGCTCTAACAGGTACCTTGATTTTCAAGGAGAATAATAACACATCAATTATTTCTATTTACAATGAATTTTGCACATTACTTTGCAAATGCTTTTGCACACACATATTTTTGTCTACGTCTGTCTATTTTGTTTGACACTTGTGCGCCAGTGACTGGAGCAACGCTGTCCCATTGCTCCTGCTGCGTAGCGTTTATAGATTTCGCCCTAATATTAATGATGAACGAAAATATTTATAAAAAAAAAAACTATGCAATAATGATGCTCTGTGTTCGGACCCGTGTAAAGCTCATTATTTAATTGCAAATCCTGTGCTAACTTATTTTATCACACGACCGGTTTCAGTAAAAAATACTTAACTCCATGATTGGTTGCTGGATTATGTTGCTCAACCAATCACAATGGCTATAAACGTTCAATGTAGCCCGCGAAACGGCGACACGATATTTAAATTTTACGTATTGGAAATTATGTCGATTTTAAAATTATACGAAGCAGAATTTTACGATTGATTAACATTCAACATAAATCCCTTGACAGCCTTACAAGTTAATAGAAACCCGTAGATATTTTTTTTCTTAGTCACTTAATTTACAGTTAAATGATCCTATTATTTTTTATAATCATATCTGTACAATCTTTTTTTAAAACGTCCCTTGTAAAAAACGACACCAACCGCAAATCGAGCAAACGCTATAACAGCAGTGAAAATATTGGTTTCTATTTTAATCTCAATTTTTCAATGAAATACCTACCTAATGATGTTTTTTTTTTCAATTATTTTTTTTTACAGTGCATCAGTGGCCAAGTTCTAGTTTCTAGCTCTTTCACTAATCATTGGTCATTATCACCAACTCTTGCACTACATTAATGTCCCTTCAGAGTGCGAAAGAGATAACGCTATACGTCCTGTACCTATAGCTCCGTCTTCATTGCACACTAAAGTAATATTGAAGCAATACCTACTGCTAAAAGAGGTCTTGGTTTTCCACCAGGTGCATGAAAATTCCTCAATTTCCTTTTCATGCCGTAATTTTCTTAGGGCATGCACTGAAACTAGGGCTCCCCTTCCCTAGATGGCGGCGATAGGAACCAGCCGTAGGGGAGCGCTCTGTCATAGCGTTTCGGCGGCTTTGCCCCCGGAGTTTGCGGTTCCGATTACCTTTCACCGTCTGTATAGGATAGACTACGAAAAAAAAAACTAATTTGTCCGTCAGATAAATTTCCAAAAACTATTGAACACATTTTTTTTTCTCACGTAAACAAAAAAATAAGACGATACAGTGTGTCGAAAACTCGTCTGACCTCGCAGTTCTGTACCTTTTCTTACCAGAAAGTGACGTCACAAGGCCCCACTCATGATCTTTGACGAAATATATCTTCGTCAATTTGTATTAATTTGTTAAAACAAAAAACACGTACTTATCCAATATTTTTCGATAAACTAACTGACGGACTAAACAAAATCATATTTTTTTAAGTCAGTCGTCATCCATATTGTAGCTTTAAGATTCACGCCCACATTCTCAAACTACACTCAACTTTAAGACGGTAAACATAAGCCTTCTATTCGAGTGAAAAGTAACAAGTATCATTAGGGAGGATGCGCTGAGGTAGCCCGTGAAATTCAAAAAATAATACTTGTTTTTGAATTAGCAGGACAGTGCCAGGTTGTGTCGATTAAAATATGATTTGCGTCGTATTTAGAGAATAGGGTAGATGACTCACTAATCAATGAGGGCTATCGTTTTTGAGTTCACCAGATGGCACTACTGGCGAGTAAGTTCCTATTAGAACTTCTTAAGGATTCATATTTACAATATTGCCCCTAACATGAGCAAGCAATAAACATTTCAATTTTTTTTTCCTCCAAGTACTAACAAATTAGATGTTTAAAATCAAACTTGGTACGGTCGAACTAGCTATTTGGTTTACAGTTTAACCCATAAATTACATTCTAAAATGTAAACCAAATAGCTTGTTCGACCGTACTTAAAATCTCCTAGTCATTATTAATCAGGAATGGTTCAATCTAGACCACAATTGCGAATATTAGTAAAAATATGTGATAAAAAGCACGCAACGCACGAACACTATGACATCTGACATTTTGGAAGACCTTACTCTACACGAGCGCCCCTAGCGGCGAATTCATGCGCGATAGTCCCCATTGACATACTTTTTAAGAGTTGTCAAAACGCGGTTCTCTCATAGATTTTGTATGGCAATACCACGCCGTGACGTCACTGTTTAGTCAACTCAATGGACTCAACTATTTATTGGTTTCAAAGCAACTAAAATCTAGTTTGGCAATTAATTGAATATAAATATGGTTTTCAGGCCCAAAACATAGTTTTTTTTTTTCAGAGATTGGTAGCTACCCTATTATCTACTAAGTATTATAATCAATAAACTCATCAATACAACCCTCTAAGCTCATTTAATCCCAAAGAAAGACCATTTTTTGAAGTAGTAGGTTACCTTGGAGCTTCCACCCTAAGTAGGAGAGAGCCTATTATGAGATATAACGCCGTCTTAAAATTGATTTGCGCGTGAGAATTCGGCTTACAGAAATGTTGGCACTAGGGGCCTACAAAATTTACAATAGAAATGTTCTATCTGGTAGATCCAGAAATTAAATCTTAACTTAGTATATTCTCTAAGGTATATAAGGTTGCGACAGAGAATTCCATGATATGGAAAATCAAATTAAATAACTAGCGGAACTTGAGTCTCGATATTAATTAAGTTGACACTTTTTTGTCAGAGTCCACAAAAATATCACAATGATTTTTCAATGGTACCTTAACCTTGCATTAGATTAAGGTTCTAACAATGTCATTAGAAACGTACAACAGCTACTGAAAATCGTCGAAGTGTTTAGGAATTGAATTGGTAGGTATTTCCTTACCCGTTTAATTCTTCAAAACTTCTTAAGATATCATTCTCTGCTTTCCTCAATTTCCATTTGAAGGTCCACTCTGAACAAATTCACAGATCACACCAGTATAAAGGGTCTAAAACACCTCTTCACGAAGCCGAAAGGCACTTGTTCACCCCATCATTGCGATCATTTTTTTGTTCTACACCATACCTGGGAACCTTCTAGTTACTGAGATATTGGGGGTCAAAGTTACAACTTTTTGACAAGTTTTTTTTTAAATACAAGTTTTTTTAGTAAGATTTTGACTTTTAACACCTCCACGACCCCCGTACTGTTCAATCCATCCATCAGCACAATGTTTTAAGTGCGTTACATTGAGTTCTTCCACAAAACATGATTTATAACCTCAAAAAAAAAGTTGTTTCCCAGCAAAAATTATTTTGCGGTAAAGTTACTTAGTTTGATGTACAGAATGCTTGGTTAACGGCTTTGTTATGAGGTGGTTTACACCCTGTATGCTCGTCATCTTTTCCAATAATCATCAGCTGATTCTTAACACTGCAAACAAGAACTCTTCAGTTTCCACTAGTTGGTCGCAGCCACAAGACTATCGAAGAAACACTCGCTCGCGTATAGAATCTCATTTGGTACAAACGGCGCGAGTAGTAGGTAGTTTCCTAGCACAAAACTATCGGAACACTCTTAACTCTCCAAGTTTTAGTAGCTATCTCTTTCGCTAACCACTAACTCTTGTATTACTTCTGTGCCGGAAAGGGATGGCGCTAGACGTCCTGTATAGCTCCATCTCATTCGCACACTGAAGTAAGATAGATCTTCTCATCTCTATTTCCTTTTGAAGGTCCCCACTGAACAAATTCACAGATCACATAAGCTAGCTCCTCATCTCCTTCAATAATAATCAGCCGACACTTCACACTGCCGACAAGGACTCTTCAAAGTCTCCACTAGTTTGTCGCTAGAGTAATCGAAGAAAAAACTCTCTTATCGACGCTCGCCTGTTGCCAAAACACTCACTGATTATCTCGCTTGGTAGATCTTTCTCAATTTCCTCTCGAAGACCCACTTTGAAGAAATTCGCAGATCACCTCAGCCTGTTGTTCATTTATTCCTATGATCATCAGCTGACCTTTGGTGACCATGAACAGGGACGCTCCATCGATCTCGTTGTCTTCTAGAAGTGCTGCAGTTTCCTGCCAGTTGAATTTTTGGAGATGATTTGATAGGTCTTCAACCTGTGGATGAACGGGTAAAACGTTTGGTTTTAAATATTACATAAAATCACACTTATTACAGGCGTACCTCGAAAGGTGACGCGGATATACCCCTGACTTGATTACACCTATTCCCATCAGTCGGGCACAATTCCAGTTCCGGCCTGTTGGTATACGCACAAGTTTAAAAATGACACTGACAAGGACACTGTTTAGCTTTGCCGGTTTAAAAGATGACGCACGCTAGACCGTGTTGTGTCCTATATTGTATCGTATTGTCCGTTGCTCGGCCGTCACTCGGTTGTCGCTGGGTATAGCGTGAGTGTGCCCACACAAATATGCAATATTTAGTTGATCGTGCTACGGCCGACGCTCTGCTCGGACTGGACACGGTCTGGCGTGGTTCTACATTAAGGTGAAAGCATCAGGGTGGCCCGCGAAATTAGAATTTTCTTACGTTTTTTGCAATTTGCAGGGCAGTGCTAAGTTTTATGTTGATAAACATATCGGTCGCGACTGTAAGACGTATTAAATTACAGAATTATAATCATCAAAATCATCAATACAACCCTCCAAGTTCGTAAGAGTCGATGAACGAATTTTTCACGGTCAAAGTCCTTCTTCGACTCTTATGAACTTGGAGGGTTGTATTGATGATGTTGATGATTATAATTCTGTAACTTAATACGTCTTACAGTCACGACCGATATGTTTATCAACATGACAACTTAGCACTGCTCTGCAAATTGCAAAAAAAAACCGGCCAAGAGCGTGTCGGGCCACGCTCACTGTAGGGTTCCGTAGCTTCCCAGACCATTAAAAATACCAACATTTTTCGTCAGCAAAAATAACTTTGTTTTTCATAGTATTTGTATGAAAAACAAAGTTATCATTTGCGTTTTTTTGAAAAAGTGCTATATAACTCAAAAACTATTCAACTCATCAAGTTGAAAATAATTTTCCTAGAAAGTT
The DNA here is from genome assembly GCA_950022955.1 of Xestia ashworthii. Taxonomy (NCBI): domain Eukaryota; kingdom Metazoa; phylum Arthropoda; class Insecta; order Lepidoptera; family Noctuidae; genus Xestia; species Xestia ashworthii. The sequence goes on from OX465575.1 coordinate 3,440,006, forward strand.
CATATAAAGGTCTACTTCTGTGATTTTTTTCATATTTTTTAAACTTATGGTTCAAAAGTTAGAGGGGGGGGGACACATTGTTTTTGACTTTCGGAGCGATTATTTCCTAAAATATTAATATTATCAAAAAATGATTTTAGAAAACCCCTATTCATTTTTAAATACCTATCCAACAATATATCACACGTCAGGGTCAAAATTAAAAAAAAAATCGCTCCCCACTTTACGTCTGGGGGAGGTACCCTAATAAAAATGTTTTTTTAAATTTTTATTTTTGCACTTTGTCGGCATGATTGATATACATATTGGTACCAAATTTCAGCTTTCTGGTGCTAACGGTCACTGAGATTATCCGCGGACAGACAGACAGACAGACATGGCGAAACTATAAGGGTTCCGTTTTTTGCCATTTGGCTACGGAACCCTAAAAACGTAAGAAAAATTGAATTTCGCGGACTACCTTGGAGCATCCCCCTTAACTCCAGCTTTTTTAACCCCCGACGCAAAAATGACGGGTTGTTATAAGTTTCACGTGTCTGTCTGTATGTGTGTGTTTGGCTGTCTGTGGCATCGTAGCTCCCGAACGGATGAACCGATTTTGATTTTGTTTTTTTTTTGTTTGAATGGTGTTTGATAAAAATCAGTTCAAGGTGGCCGCCGCCACAATATGGCGGATTACATATTTTTTCTACAACTCCCTCAATATGGGTATCAAATGAAAAGGATTACCTAGTAGAATACTATACGCTATAATAAATTTCAAATCCAAGACGGCCGCCACGACAAAATGGTGAATTACATTTTTTTGTGACAATCCCTAATTATGACTTAGGTAATGTAACTTGTTTCCTTAAATTATCCTTTATGTTCAGAGGGTGCTTCCCTATTCCCTTTGTTTCGATTTTCAAATAGAACCCTTAAAAGTCAAACAAAGCCGTTGGTCCTGGTTATCATTTATTGATTATTGCAGTCGCAACGCTTAGCCAGAAGCCTGAAAATCAGACAACCAGTTTTACCTCAGTCTTCAAAACTATCGGCTTCCAAACCGGTTAGAATGGAAGCCGATCCCGGCTGCTGCCGATCCAGCTGAATACAGCATTGTACATCAGTCTGCCTATTAGATCTGACCTTTACAACCTAGTAACTGGGTAATACGCACATGGTAAGACTAGTAGTCAGACTTTTGAACTTCTACTTCTTCTTCTACTAGTAACGACTTTCAAAGATCTATAAAGTATGTTGTATAAGAGTCTCTTACCGTCCAAGATCTGACAGTAGACTGCTGTAACCTTGCGAAAGGATTACTCTCTCCATTTGGAACTTCTTCTTTCAATTCTTCTTTCACTTCTGTTGGAGGAACCGGTTCCTCTGTTATATTATCTTCGTTAAATTCACTTTCTTCGTCCTTAACATCTATAGGAGTAACCGGTTCTATTGTTATATTTTCTTCTTGATCAGTTTCTGGTTTCACTTCTGTGGGAGGCGCTGTATTTTCTGTCATACATGCTTCTTTTAAATCTGTGTCTTCTTCTTTAACTTCCATTGGAAGTTCGGTTAGAGGAACCGATTCCACTGTGGTACTTTCTTCTTGTTGATCTACTATCTCATCTTTCACTTCTGTGTCAAAATCCAGTTCTATTGTTTTATTTTCTTCTTGATCAATCGCATCTTCTTTAACTTCTGTCGGAGGTACCGGCTCTTCTGTTCTACTTTCTTCTTGATCAACTATTTCTTCTTTAGTTTCAGTTGAAGCAGATTCTTCTGTGATGAAAGTCTTTAGTTTTGTTTTTTGACTTTGAACTGTTCTGATCTGTAATATTAAAATGTTATTTTAAGAAACTGAAGTGAACTGTGACTTTTAATATAGTGTGTCAGTCATTAGACATAGGCCAACTTATTAACGGGCTTAGTTTCTGTCGAGCGAGAAGTAAAAAAACCCTAGGCCTGTAGAAGTCATTGAATCAGAGCAAACATAAGGTAACTGGGAACGTTGCGGGTCACCTTTCGTAACATCAGTGCTTATGAAATGTGGCTTCGGTTGAGTTCTAAACCTATCCGTGGAAACCGGTTTATCTGGTATATCAGAAAATGGAGGTGACTGTAAAGATGTCGAGTAATAGAGAAATATGGAAGAAGAAGACATGCTGCGCAAACCCCAAATAGATTGGGATAAGGGCAGTAGAATGAATGATGATCCGAAAATGATGACGTGGAACCCAAAACGTTTTTTTGAATGGTACAAAAGTACTCACCGGAAAAGCAAAGTTAGATTCTTGAATGATGTGTCCTTCCACAACATGAGTTAAGACGTATCGTGGTTGCTGTTTCTTAGCTTTTGTCTTCTTTGAGTTTGTTATTTCCTTCGGTACTTTGAAATTATCAAATTTGGCTGGCTTTTTACCTTTTTCGCTGTCTTTAGTTGATGTAGAAGCAATAGGTTCTATGTCATGAACCTTTGCGTCGATATTTGTATGTTTAGAAACAATTTCTTCACTTGACATTTCATCTTTTCGAACACTGATGTGTTCACCATCACTTTGTTTTGCAACATACATTTCGTGAGCAAGAACAGTTGGAATAGTTTCAATTTCTTCTGGTATTGTACTATCATTTGATGTCTTCAAAATATCTGTATAACTAGTTTGTAATAATTCATCATTACTTCTACCTGTTCCAAGTTTAATAACAATATTTTCTATAATTTCAATTTTCTCGTTCGTATTTGATAAAGCAGTTTCTTCATTTCTGTCTAATATATAAGTAGGTTCAATGATATAATCATAATCATTACTGTAATAAGCTACATTCAATTCGTCATTACCTTGCAAATCTTGTTCAGTCTTTTCATTAGATTCAGACTTGTTTTCATCATACTCTGAATAGTTTTTACGATCAAATTCAAGTGTGACATTTCCTGAATTGATTTCAAGGTTTTTCATTTTCATTTCTAGATTACCTAGATTCATTAAGGGGTATTCATATTCCTCTTCATAATTTCCACTTCGAAAGATAGTGCGATTTCGTAAATCTAAGTCTTGTATAGTATCCTTATAACTGCCGTTTCCGTGTCTTAGTAGTTGCTTTTGTACGAGTTTACATTTACAACACGTTGTAAATTTTCTAATATTGTCGATACTAGTATCAGCTGTACTTTCAAGCTCTAAGTTAATTATGTCATTATCTATCCTGTGAAAAGCATTATTCATGGGGGCTCCTGAATGCTTACTTAAATGCGTTCGCCTGCTCATTTGCAGCCTTTTGCTTTTTCGATTAACGCTGTATCGATTATAGTACGATCTTTTTGTGGAAAACCCACATTTGCATAAACTTAAATACGAGTGGCCGGAAATTCTGGAATACCGGTTGTAATAAGACCGGTTATTGCATAACCGATTGTTGGAGGCCCGATTCCTGGATACTTTGATGATATTTGAATGGATTTCACTATCATAGTCTATGTGAATCGGGTCCTGCCGTTCTTCTTCCGATCAGCTTCGAACAAATGCACAGATAGCTTCAGCGTTTTCTTCGTTCACCCCTATACTAACTAGTTGAGGCTTTGAAACTAAGAATAGGGATTCTCCGTCAATTTCATGATCTTGGAATACTGATACAGTTTCGTTCCAGTCGTATTTCAGGAGATGGTTTGATAGATCTTCGACCTGTGGATTTGGACAAAATTAGTTTAGAAATAAAGGGTATAAAATACCTCTTAACAAAACCGAAAGGCGCTTATTCTCCCCGTCATTGGGATATTTTGTTTGGAACCATACTTAGGAACCTTCTAGTTCCAGACATATTGGGTGTCAAAGTTACAACTTTTTAACGAGTTTTTTTTTTTTTAAATAAAAGTTTTATTGCAAGATTTTTACTTTAAACACCTCTACGACCCCCGTAATATTCAATCATCCATCAGTATAAGTTTTTAAGAGCTTTACATTGAGTTATACCACAAAACATGATTTTCATCCTTAAAAATAAAACTCGTTTCCCAGCAATATTTTTTGCATAAAGTTACTTAGTTTGATGTACAGAATGCTTGGTTGAAAAATGGCTTCGTGATGAGGTTATTTACACCCTGTACCTATGTAAAACACGAATAACACATTTCCAAAACACAGCCTTTCTTTTTGAAAGTCGTCAGAAGTGTTGAAAGTAAAATTTTTGATAACACGAAAGCGAGCGAGATCGACATACGGCTTTCCAAATATTCGATTTCGATACGGAAAGCGGTAATTCTAGAGATTATCTCTTGCATATTAATCACTTCAAATTGTAGTACATCTGAAAGGGACTTTTTGACTTTATGGGGCTAGGGCGGGCCAGCATTGAATTTCTTATAGCTAATTTGATGATATTGTTAAAATTGACTTACCGTCCAAGACTTCACAGTACTCTGCAGTAAATCAGTAAACGGATCCAGCTTTTTACTATTCTCCATCTCTTCTTCTTCCTTCTTCTTCTCACAATGCAGTAGAAGATAATGGAATGGCAGCAACTGTACATCTACTCCTGTGTTCTTCATTTCTTCTTTCATACACTCTTTTAGAGCATCTATTGATTCGGATTCTGCTTTTGGATTAGCTTGAAGCGTTTTTTCTATTAGAGGTTTTCTGATCTGTAATGAGAAAGAAGACAATTGTAGAATTTTATAAGGAAAAAATTAAATTACACCATTGAGTCAGAACAAGAAACATGGGACGATAGAAAGAGAATGTTAGCGACAGTGCATCGCAAATCCAGGATGCATTTAGAAGAAACGTAACGAAAGAAGAGTGGGAAAAAATCTCCCTTATAGTATTTTCATGATATGCATTAGTTGACATTGAATCCGAATGACGCCATTCGGATTCACTGGGGGAGGCTTATGTTCAGCAGTGGACGTATTTCGACTAAACTGATGATGATAATGATGAATCAGAATATTTATTTGATAAGTAACCTGTTACTTACCGGGGTGAACATGGCTAGAAATTGCACAGGACAGCGAGACTTGGAAAGAGAAATGGAAGGCCTTTGCCCAGCAATGGGAAACTCAAATAGGCTAACAAAATGCTCCCATCTAAACTCTCCCTGAATCAAACCTGAATTACAATGAAAGCCAGGTCTAGCAACTGGCAACCGGGGTTTTAAAAACTGCTTCTTAAACGCCTAGAAACAAAAAAATATAATTGAACTTACCGGGAAGGCAAAATTGGATTCTTGAATAACGTATCCATCCACCACATGGGTCAAAATGTCCTGTTTTGAAACAACTCTCTCCGTAGTTTCTACTTTATCATCTTTGACTTCACTGCTTTGCTCCTTAACATCTACCTTCTCTAGTTGTTCATGTTTAATTGCTGCTTCTATTGTTATTGATTGACTAGCATTATTTTCATTGCTAACATTATTTTCGGCGTTTTTTATATTTTCTACTTTAATTTCTTTACTAATTTCTGCTTTCTTAAGTTTAGCAGGTTTATCTTCTATCGTTTGTGTGTTTTTGTTTTTAGGTATACTCTCAAGTATTTGTATTATTCTGCTTTCAATTGTATCTGCCTGAGGTTTACTGACCATCGCTCCTTCTGATTGGATAGTCACTGTTATAAGTTTATCAGTGGGTACTTCAGTCATGACAGTATCTTTATCAGTCTCTGCCTCAGGAGTAGTCTTATTGTCATTCGTATTTTGAACACTTTCAGGTGGTTTATTTTCTGTAAGTTGTGGTAAGTTTTCACTTATTTTATCCTGTAATAGTCTGCCTCTAGCTTGACCGAATACTGTGTTCCTAATCAGCTTATCGTTTTCACTTGGTGCAGGCACTATCACAGTTTTTGTTTCATTTTTGATTTGGTTTACTTCTTGTTTAATTTGCTCTGGGTTTTCTGCTATAACCATTGGTGTGCTCTGATTTATTTGAAGTGCTTGATTGTTTGCATTACCAACGTTTAATTTAGATTTATGTACAGGACTCGTGTTTGTCCCCATTTCACATTGTTTAGTGACAATCATACCCTGTTGATAAGTTTTGTAAAAATGTTGGGTTGCTGAAGGTGCCATTTTGTTTTGTATTTCATCCGGAGATTCACTCTTCCGTTTTCGACTAATATTCTGATTATTTAAATAAGCTGTGTTTGCAGCTATGTTTGGTACCATTTGATGGCTGCTAACTTTTTCCTGGTTATATTGGTGCTGGTTAGGTGGATGTTGAACTGGTATATGCTGTTGCTGGTTCTGTAGCTGCTGCATGTTCTGAGGCACTGGTATGTGCTGTTGCTGATTCTGTTGCTGCTGTGTGTTCTGTGGCACTTGTATATGCTGTTGCTGATTCTGTTGCTGCTGTGTGTTCTGTGGCACTTGTATATGCTGTTGCTGATTCTGTTGCTGCTGTGTGTTCTGTGGCACTGGTATATGCTGTTGCTGATTCTGTTGCTGCTGCAAGTTTTGTTGTTGTTGTATGTTTTGTTGTTGTTGCATGTTTTGTTGCTGCTGTTGTATTTTTTGCTGTTGCACGGGCATATTCTGCTGTTGCATTTTTGGTACGTTAGCATTGTTTTCAGTGAATCTACGCCTCGGTTGTATCGGTCTACAGTTATAATTTTGTGCAAAGTTTCTTACATTTGGCGTTGCAGGAGTTCCAACATTAGCCACAGCTTTATTGGCTTCTTGGGGAGGTGGTTTACTGTTATTAGCGTTTTGTACGTTAATTGCATTGTTGGGCATAATTTGAGGACGTACAGCATTCACATTTAGAGGCATACGCTGTCCCAGATTCTGCACAAATGTTTGTCCAGCATTTACTTGTTGTATTTGTAGGTTTTGCATGTTGGCCATAGCCTGCATGTTCTGGAGTTGGTTCAGAGACATCACAGGCCTCGATATGTTCATTTGTTGGCCCATCTGTGGCCTCACGTTCATGAACTGGACTTGTCTTTGTACTTCCACTGTTTGATTTCCCTGATTCGGGACCTGTCTCGCGACTGTCATTTGATTTTGTATCATATTCTGTGTATTTGCTTGCATCTGTCCTGAATTCGGATTCTGATTTATGTTCCTTTCGTTGCTCGCTTGTATGCTTTGCTGTACATTTTGAACCATATTTGGAACAATGTTGGCTAATTGCATTGGCCTCATTTCTTGGTGGTTTTGGGCCAACATGTGTTGTTGGAGTTGGAAATTGGCGAAGTTCTGTTGTAAATAAAGTTGGTTCTGATCCATTGGTTGTTGAACAGGTTGAAGCATGTTGTTGGGTAGTTGCTGGACGTAGACCACTGGGTTGGGTGCTGGCCGGTTCTGCATCCATGGTGGTGGATTTTGAGGATTTATGAAGAATGTCTGGTTTGGCTGGATCTGGTCTCCTGGAACAGTTCATTACTATTACTAACCGTACATTTAAAATATTTTTTAAATTCACATTCTCAACATGCCAGATCTACAAGCTATAGGGTGCGACACCCAATGCTAACTAATCTTTAGTAAGATATAAGATTCCCTAAATATAATTCCTGTAATTCTTTGACAGTCTTTACAGGCAGTCAGTGGCCCAAAAAGTATGACAACTAGTCTCAGTAACTGAGTTGTGGAGGTCAGATAGGCAGTCGCTCCATGTAAAATACTGGTATTCAGCTGCATCCGGTTAGACTGGAAGCCGATCCCAACATAGTTGGGAAATGGCTAGGCAGATGAGGAAGATTCCTAAATAGTTATTTTTGAGCATTGTCTGATAACAGTTTCATGTGAATGTACTGATACAAAGCATCGCAACCAGATAAAAGCTAAACAGCTGATACTGCTGTTATCAGTAATCCATCTTTCAAACAAAATGAATAGGCTATGCTAGGATTGGCAGACAATGGTCGGCCATTATAATAATAAATAGTAATATCGCTGGACATAACACACAGTATAGTGTAGCACCATCTAGTGCCACACTAAGCAACGAGGCTTGTGTCGTGGACACCATATATATGACGCCGAATAGTAAATGTTAAGTACAAAGACAAAAAATCTATGGGCAACATGATATGCTATTTTTTTTTTTTTGTAAATCCGTACCCACCAAACCGGATAAAATAAGCTAAACAGCTGACACTGTTCTTATCACTAATCCATCTTTCAATCAATAATTGGCAGACAATGCTCGGCCTTTTTTAACCATGGAGTTTCTTGCCGGTTCTTCTCCATGGAATCGACCAACGCTAACCGTGCACCTTTTTCGACGTTTTATAAGTGCCCATCTAGGCCTATGTGAAATAATATTTTCTTGATTTAGATTTTGGCCATAACAACACTCACCAGGTTGTACCAACACCTGCGTTTCGTACACGAACCGAACTGGGCATAATACCATCTGCTGTTGCACCGCTTGCTGACCCCTGCAGACAAAAATATCATCATGTGTTTTGTTAAGACGAAAAATCACCAGAACTGGTGAAACATTTTGGCATGTACCTACGCTAAGAAGAGTATAACGTAACATAACATAACACCAGTAGTAGTCGCCAGTTATGTTCAAGTTCCATGCCATGTGTAACAAAAAAACTGTCTGTTTGTTCCGGCTAATCTCCGAAACGGCAGATCTGACTTTTACTGTCAGATAGCTGATGTTATAAAGTTTTCGTTAACGTCAATAACTTGGGTTACTTCAATTTTTGAAAATGAATTGGGGTTCAATGCAAAAAAAAAAGTTATACTATGAAATTGTCAATAAAAACCGAATCAAATAGGGAAGTAATATTTTTTAAATAATTTCACACGCCTTTTTCTCGTGGGGGTAGGCAGAAAGTATAGAATAAAGAAAAAAATTAAAAATAAATATCGCTGGACATTAACACACAGCGCCATCTGGTGCCACACTAAGCAAGGCTTGTGTCGTGTACACCAGATAGTTGATATACTACTTATATACTTCTTTGTTTGTAAATACATACTAATTATACATATAAACATCCATAACTCGGAAACAAATGTCCATGCTCATCACACAAACATTTGCTCCTACCGGGATTCAAACCCAGGACCCTAAGAACGTAAGGCAGCTTCACTACCACTACGCCATTCAGGTCGTCAAGTATGAGGATCGCAGCAGGTGGCGGTCTGTCTACTACGATCCTCATACTACTTTTGTCTTTTAGTCTCTTTTGTATCCGGTCATACACGCACGCACGCCGGTTGTTAGTGCTACGCACCTGACAATTTTGAAGAACCTCACCAATGACGTCAGTGTATTTCCGTGTATTATTCATTAACATCATATTTGAAAAACGAGGAGCTCCGAGCTCGTGGCTAAATATTAACAGCCGCTCGGGTCGATCTTTAGGTTAAGCCGTGCTTGCCTAGATTGGTTTGACAACCAGTCTTACGAAAGGGTATCGTATTACCCAATACTAACTGGGTTGTGGAGGTTGACTCACGCTACGCCACCACGCAGAGTGTCGACCGTGCAATTTTGTATGGAGACACTCACGCTTCCGGGCCGCTACCGAGCAACGGACAATGGATTGTGCTACGGCCAACACTCAGCTCTCGGACCCAACACGGTCTAGCGTTCGTCAATGCGTCATCGATAAGAAGATATTTGAAAAACTTACCCAATAGGTTCTGGCTGGTTCATTGGTTGCTGCATCTGGAAACAAACAAACATTTTGCTGTTAATTAATATTTATTATACCTATTCAAGTTTGGTTTTCCTCATTCGATAGTACTACGTGACCGAAGTAGAATCGACATGACAAAAATTGTCGGTACAAGTTGTTCAGTTTTGAAAAAGATTGTGACATCATGCTTGTAATCCTTGAAGTATTAGGCAGATCTGTGCCTCTAGGGTACACCCTAAAGTGCCCCAATATTTCGACAGTTATTTGTTAAGTCCTTTCCAAAAAGGTGCGAGCCTATTTTGCCATCAATCGGGCACGACTGCAAAACAAGGAGCTGAAAAAAACGGACTGAGATATGGCTCGTGGAAAAAATCCAAATCTCGCGTTATTCAACTTTATTTTCGGTAACTCGTCTAGATACAGCCCAGCCACCCTACGAAGATTTTCGCTCCTATACAACCTGATCCCGAATTAACGGTATAGAAAAAAATCGTGAGGAAACAAACCGGCAATTTTTAGTGCTAAACCAAAAAGTTCGAAGACATGTGACATCTACCAATCCGCACTAGGCCCGTGTGGTGGATTATAGCCCATTTCCTCTCATAGAGAGGGGGGCTGTGTCCCAGCAGTGGAAATATTAATAGGCTGATGATGATGATGATGATGATACAGTCTGAGGGCAATGATGGCTGATTCGCTGTCTCCACTCAAGAATTCATCTACTCCTACGACTACCAAGTCTCTCTACTTCAGCTTGCTTATTGTGTTGGTGTGGGCTATATATAGAAAGAAAGAAAGAAAGAAAAAGCATTTATTGGCCCGTACAGGACAAAACACATAAAAAATAACATTATTTACGAATATTGAAAACTAAACATAGATAAAAAATAAAAAAATAAAAAGAAATGAAAGGTCCTGAACAAGGCCAAAAGGCCCCTATCTCAGCACGGTGCTGTAACATTAAAAAACGCCACAGCGCTGGTATTCTGATAGGGCCCAAAGTGTTATTTATATCATCACCATCATCTGCCTTGCCTCACTACGTTGTGGTCGGATTCCAGTCTAACAAGATGCAGCTAAATACCAGTATTTTACTTGGAGCGACTCCCTATCAGACCTCCACAACCAGTTAGTACTGGGTAATACGATACCTCTTGGTAAGACTGGTTGTCAGACTTTCGGCCCAATGACTACCTGTAACGACTGTCAAAGATCTAAAAATGACAGCCGGGACCAACGGCTTATTCTATGAACCAAGCAAGACTAAAGCGTCGTATCCACTTGGCAATTATTGGCGTACAACATGTTGCATTAGCACAACATGTTGCTCAACATGTTGAAAGTCACCGCGGAATTTTTGTTTGGCAACTTTTGTTTTGTTTTGTCATGTTTGTTGTCGAGCGATGTTGTGCAACATTGTCAAACATGGTGAGCGTCACGTGTTGAGCGTCAATTGTTGCCTAGTAGAAACGAGGCTTAAAGCTATGGACAGGATAATCAAATCCAATACAAGCGCAACGTATTGATAGCGAAATATGGCTTCTAATGGTTCGACACCAGGCTATATTAGGCAATTATAATCAGTCAACAGATAAAACTACGTTTGTTATAATGTTTTCCTTTTTTACAACTAACGGGAATCATAACAATGCTAAGCTCAGTTTTCATAGACATTTAAATTAGTGCCTTAGTGGCTTTAGGTCCATGTTCACCAAGAAGATGACAGTCTGATTATCTAAAACAGCTGTTTAAAACGCATTTTTGTATGGGAACATGTCACAGTGACAGCTGTTTTTAGATAATCAGACGGTTATCTTTTTGGTGAACATGGACCTTAGTGTATTTAGACCAGCTGTTGGAACTTCAACTCTCGGCACCGAGTAGAGCGTCGAAATTTCAAGAGATCACATGTTTTCAGAGTTTTTTGTCGAGAATCCAAGGATGATAGATGATGGGACGAGTTGGATAAAACCAGCGACCAGTGACTCACATTAGACCTGGATAGAAACAACTGGAAGTCATGGGGAGAGGCCCAGCAGTCGGATGTCAAAGGCCAACAGTAACAGTATCATGAATGATCTGAGTTCTGCAAATGTAGGATACTAACGGACATCACCCGCGTAGTTCCGGTTCCTGTGGGAGTACGGGAATAAAGTATAGCCTATGTTACTCGCTGATAATGTAGCTATCCATTGTTGAAAGAATTTTTCCAATCGGTCCAGTAGTTTTTAAGTTTATTCGTTACATACAAAGACACTAATCTTTCCTCTTTGTAATATTAGTAAAGATAAGTAGGACTACTTCTAGTTCTTCTGCAGAAACTGGTCAGTGACACAAAGGTGTATTCTTAAACATAATTTCTCCATTTTGATAGCCGTTACAGGTAGTCAGTGGCCAGAAAGTCAGACAACTAGTCTTACCAAGGGTATCGTATTACCCAGTGCTGTGTTGTAAAAAGAAAACTTACAAGTTGATTAAGGAACTCCCCAAAACATGAAGTAAACCAACGTGACTGACTGTGAGCTTTCGTCACGTGTCGTTATAATAAAATACTTACCCAACCTTTTTGAAATAGGCAACACAAAAGAGGCCTTGAGGAAAAAAACTTTCTTTTCCTAAAAACTGTGGAATATTACTTTCGTGTTTTTGTGAAGGTTCGTGGTTAAATAATTACCACCGTATACTTCGTTTGAGGGTTAAGCAACGTTATATGTCCCGTTTACCCCACCAGTGGGACGAACCAGTGAATCAGAACCAGGGAATCCTCCGGAGATCAATCACTTAATCACTTTGCCCGACTTGAGAATCCGCAGTTGCGCTTCCGACCAGTTGTAGATCAACAGACGGTTAAAAATTTGTACGGCTTCATAATACTTTTATGAGCTATAATTACAACTTAGCCCTCGAAAATGACAATAATAGAAGCCCCCTCGCCCCTCCCTTATCCGTTTGAACCCTTTCGCAACAATGTCATTGAAAAAAAATCGACATTGGGGCAAAACGACCCACTTATTTTTTCTAAAAAAAAATGTCTACGAATTCAAAATAATACCGTACACCACTAAACCTTAACCAAGCCAAATGTTTAACATTATGGAGTGTTCAAAAATATTGATTAATGATTTCCAATAGGTCATAAAAAATACTTCGCGTGCCAAATACACTGTATGGCTTCCTGGCAATTATAGACCACAACCCTTTCGTTTCCAATACTAAGTAACAACATTGTATTACCGAAAGTTTTTCGTAACAATTTGAGATTGACAGCACCTTTACGTCGTTGCAGTAAGGGTGATTTTTGTAGTGCGATTGACCGTGCTAGCCAGTCTGTCTGCAAAGCATGGCGATTATTCCCTACGGCTTCGACAACGGACAGAGGGGGATGCTTTTTTTTTTGTTTTTGGCAGACATTAGGGGCTCATAACGAAATAATAACGGGTCGATAAATTATGTTAAGGAACACTTTCCGAGGTAGGTCCATAGATTGGTGACCATTCAAGCCATCCGTGGCTGAAAACCTCGTTAAGACATTTGTACCGGCTGTCATTTATGGATTTTTGACAGTCGTTACAGGTAGACTCAGGTAGATAGACACCCGGAAGTCTGGCAACCAGTCTTACCAAGAGGTATCGTGTTATCCGGTTGTGGAGTTCAGATAGGCAGCCACTCCATGTAGTAGCCAATCCAGGTAGACTGGCAGCGGACCCCAGCTTATTTAAAAATGCCTGGACAGATGATAATGGTCTTCATAGCAAATAAAATACTTATCCGGAATTTTTATCCCTGATTCAGAATTAAGGGCAGGTGGCCAGGGATGAGCTTTTTCTAATAATAAAAAAAAACTGGATCAATGAGATTTAAAGCCGGCGGGGACGAAGCGAGGTGAGGGCAAATTTGATAAGTAGGGACGACTGGGGTTCTGTTGGATGGGGCATTATGATCTTTTTTTAATTGTTTGTTTTTTTTGTGTACCTAAGTATAGCGTCAGATATCTAGTTGTAAATAGATGACGATGAATATTTGCGAGACATTTAATTTAGAAATTATTATTACACACGCGATTTTTAATTGTTTTATTTTTCAAATTGATAGATCAATATTCAATTTTATGTTAAGGTTAACATAAAATTTATCATTCATTTTTCTGCGTTATTTTTTTTTCATTTTTTTTTATGCAGAACATGAACAGAATGGTAGCATTATTTGTATAAATATTCATTAAAATTATTATACCTAGTTAGTTTTGGCCTCAAACGACATGAATTCATGAAAAAGTCATTTATTAGTGTTTTACGAATTGTACCTAAGACTTGTATTGATGATTAAAATAATTGTAATTCTATAGGCACATACTTTTTACTTTACGGTCGCAAATCATATTTACCTAACAAACAACCAGACCTAAGCTGTGAATAGCAAAAAATAATGGCGGAAATTTGAATTTCGCGCGCTACGCTGGGCGCTTTCGCCTTGATAATCTAGATGGCGGTTTTGCATCGTATGAAATATTTTTGATTGAAGATGGTAACTTTTAATGCTGGTCATTTATCATTAGTGACACAACGTTATCACTACTTTTTCTCGCGTTTGCAAAAAAAATGTCCTTTTTTTCAAAGGAAAAAAAACTCGATTCTCAAGACCATTGTCAAGGGTTGGTTGAACAACCATATTTCACAGAAGGAACCCAAACCCAAATGCCATTTATCGAGCAAATTACTAAAATTATAGATGTTTTGCTCACAGATACTTTTTACGACCAAAACATGTTGAACGTTGGGATCGAATGACGGCAACCACTAGCTTTATCAGTCATCAAAACAATTAGAAAAAAAAAAAAAAGGAAATAGTCACCTCTCTTTAGACACATCATTCGAAACACAAAACAGAAACACATTAAGACGAAGTAATAAACACAATGAAGTAGTTAACATCACCAAAGTCAGTCCAGCTATTTCGGAGAAAGGTTCACACAAACACGCCGAACGTGGATAAAAACATCGAAATAAGCTTTCTTACCAACCACCATCTTTAGCCCCTCGTAAATCAACAGAGATATTTCAATACAACCGTATTTTTTTGCTTTTATTATTACACCCTTCTAAACATTTAAAACCTTACTATATCCACATAAAGTCCAAAATCCAATACCATAACCAAAATCCCTTCATCGACAAAGGTATTCATGTACACCAATAGAATATGGACTTTAGTACTTAGTAAATAAGGTTTATTATGTATATAAGGGATGGAAGTAATAATAATCCCTACGCAGCGGATGGCGGCAGACATTTTATTTTTTTTATCTCCGATAGTGCTGTGGTGAAGGTCGATAGATATTATTATTGTTATTTACGAAAACCGAGATAAATGGCAAGTGTGAAGAATGATATGGCTAGAAAAGAGGTCCTAACTACTGAGATGACATATAATAGATAAATATGGAAGAAAAAGACATGCCGCGGCGACCTCAAATACCGACTAAAGATAAAGGCAGAAGAATTATTAATGGAAAAGATTTACGAAAATTATGAGAATAAAACTTTCGCCTGTTTGAGAAATGTGATTTTATTATCTACTGAAAGTATGACTTTGAGGTTTTCATGGTTATTAATTCTTTGAAGATTTCTAAAATATGGCAACAGAACAATCGTTACGAACATAAATTGATCCAGGATGAGACTAAGACTGTATGACTACGAGAAATTTGTAATAGAGGAAAATTGACGCAGGATGTTGCTACCAAACACACGAAACGAGGCTTTTTACAGGAAAAAAGATGGAGAAAGAAACGAAGAGGGTTTGTCTACAATACAGGCTAAGTCATGGCAAAATGGAATATTACACTTGTTATTTATACATATTTTACTCAGTTATCAGAAATTACCGAATTTATATTTAAGTATAAAAATGCATCGAAAACATGCATCTAACTTTGGGCTACCTGCCTTTATATTAAGTAGCAATATTATGCATTTATCATTAAAACCAAAAATAAACCAGACGCACATAAACAACAACAAAATACTACACTACCAATATAAAACCACAGAGTTATCGATAACAATAAATTATGTCGATAAAACGAAACGTCAAAATTACAACACTATCGCAAATGTAGGGCGCCACAGGGGAACGGCATACACGCTGTGTTCTCTATAAATAAGTCGCATAAGCTAGAAAGAGATGCAAACACAACAACAAACACTGCCAGAAAGAGACAAAACATAATATCCAATCAAAATATGCAGTAACAGCATTTTAGTCTTTACTGTGAAGTAATAAGAAACCATGATATTGATATCTCAGCGCAAATTGTCATTTGAAGCCATCTTACATACTAAAACAATATGTTAGCCACTGTTTCTAGACAAAAATATATGTAAACAAACTAAAACCAAACGTCAAAAATCGATTTCTCAATCAAAACTAAATTTTAAACAATTTTTAAAGAAAAAAAAACACCATTTTCTAAAACTAAATCGACAAAAACACTAACGGAATCAGTAATTGAACACCAATTTCAAATGGCCGTGACGTCACGCACGAATTTCGAAGTTATTTCAGTGTTACAACACAGTTCTGGTACTAAAATGGGATTTTTTGACGTTTTCACTCCAAAATCTTGGCTTAAACACAATTATACACTGATATATTTATGAAATAAGGTGCAAACCACTTACCGTCACAGATCCACAGCAATGGTGTCTTCTTAAACGTCAAAAAACTATAGAAAACGTATCAAAACGTCACGATTAAAGTCACTCCGGACATCTTTCGAAACGAAATGGCTGCACGAATAACATAAAAGATACGGCCACAGTGTATAGCTAGTCTACCACAAAACTCGCAGCGACACCGTTAAACGACAGAGAAACGATACCTCCGTACATTCTGTATCGATTTTATTAAACGCGGAACATTTTGGTACGGGGGTCGCCTAACCAATGATAAAACAGTGAATAACAACGCACGGTATTGGACGGAACGTGTTTCGAAATTCAAACACGTTCCATGACCCCAATATCCTCTCTACGAGACGGGTAAGCTCAACAAATGTACATGTGTCTCTTTCCCACTTACGGGGATTAGACACATGTTAGAATGAGAAAAAGAATCCATTTTTTTCGGATTTAAACGGAAAGGCGACTTAAGAAATTACTTTTGAGAAATAATCGATTTATAATCAGCTTTATTATAAGTGTATAAGGTTGGTTATCATGTAGTAGGATTGAGCTCTCGGCGTAGTGATGTCATTCAAGTAGAATGGCCGATATAATGAATTATTCACACGATTTGGGCCTATTTGCTGAGTTTATGGCTCATGTTACATGGACAAAGAATTATTTATAATACGTCAGAGATACTTTGTTAAAATATATATTCAATAATATAAACTGTGTCTTTTATTTAATAGCTATTTAAGTGTATAACTAGCCAGAGTCCAGCAACTGAAGTTTTCCGTCGGAAACGTTATGGCGGAGAATGTTACAAAAAAATGGATATTCATTTTAAATTGATATTTTTTTGTTATTTGTTGTAATTGAACAGGAAGATAATGGAATAGTAGGAAAATTTGAGGAAAATGATTCTATTTTCTTGTCAAAAAAAGTTCTTTGAATAACGTCTATCTAGTCCGAAATCCACTTGCATAAAAGAACTATAAGTTAGTATTCTTAAAATTTACCTAAAAAAAGTTTTCTTATTTAGGACTTTTAGCCCCGATTTTGAACTTTGAATAACATTTTAACTGAACAAACGTCTCAATTACCTACCTACTACAGGTAATTTCAAAAGTCGGAGAATTTAAGATCGGAGACATTTGCTGACACAGACATTCCTTTTTCTTAATAGTCACAAATATTTCTGATTTATTTTACAAGTACTTGGCCTAAAAAAAAACACTGAAAAACCATTTTTGCCGAATTTATTTAAGACTTTACGGTTTTATTTCGATATCAACCCGTCTATTACACATGGTAGAAACGAATAACAATACTGTATATTTGAGTAAGTAATAAATCATTTGAATAAAAGTGTCCATTTCGCCCCAATCTCCCCTTTTAAATAAAATGGTGACATTAAAATACTGACGTATTGTATACGAACGCCCATTAACAAAAGAGGGGAACTGATAAATAATATTTCGGGTAAATAAATATTTAAAATGAACGCAACGTATACAAAAACAGTGATCGGAAAAAACAAGTCGTGTTTTGGCGGTAAAAAAAAACGAAAAATATGGAGAAGAAGTAGGTACTACCTAGATCAAAATTCGTGTTCTAGAATCGTTGTTCAAAATAATGAAGGCATTCAGAGCCCATGGGCGGCAGAAATACATTAGATACCAAGATAACACCAACAAAAACAGTGATGGAAAACATGAGTCGCATTTTGGCGGTAAAAAACGAAAAATATGTAGCAAATGTAGTACCTAAGTATCAAAATACGTGTTCTAGAATCTTTGGTAAAAATAATAAAGGTATTCAGAGGCGGCAGAAAAAAACTGATACCAACTTCAACTTTCATAAATAATCAAAATCAATTATTGTGAACTCAAATTAAATCAATGATGGACCATTCTATTCTGACACTATTTTAGTAGCAGACTTGAGGCCCAGGTAAGGTATTAACCACACTAAAAAGAAGATGGAAGCAATTTACTTAAGTACCATCCATTACCTATATTTATCGATTCCAGATAAATTTAACAATTAAGATGCACTTAGGTACATTTATAATGTAGGTGCGGTACGGTTTCTTGATTTTCACGATAATTATTTTCGATGTGCAAAGATCACGAGCGGCTATCATCGGTTAGATTCTTAATTTAAGTTCTTCTTTGAATGCAACTTCGATGAATGCATTGTTTTTACTTTTATCATCTCATAGAACTTCCCCAAGTGGCCCAAAAAGTCTGACACCATACGATACCACTTGGTAAGACACCAAGTGGTATTGTATTTCCCAGTATTAACTGGGTTGTGGAGGTCAGACAGGCAGTCGCTCCATGTAAAATACTGGTAGTCAGCTACATCCGGTTAGACTGGAAGCTGACCCCAACATAGTTGGGAAAAGGCTAGGCAGATGATGGAGGACTTCCCCAAGTATCGCCACATGTCCCGGTCCCGTGCGACTCGCATCCAGCGGATACCCGCAACCTTCACAAGGTCATCGGTCCACCTAGTGGGAAGCCGCGCAACGCAACAACGTCTTCCGTCGAAAGTGTTCTAGTGGAATACCCGAATAGGGCGAAATATAGTCTCATTCCAGCAGGCAAGAGACAAGACAAATAAAACATCGTACGAAAAACGCCTGGAAGACCTATTTTTCTAAGAAAGGCTTTATAAAAGGCGAACCTCCCTTTATCATAAAAGCAAAAGCTCATGGACGTTTCCATCTTTTCCATCATTTACATCTAATAATGGTGCAGAACAATGGTCTTTGAAAAACATCAGTAGATCATCGCGTTTAGCCACCGAGACGCCAGTATTTTGAGAGACAAATTTCAGACCGCCTAAGAAGTAAAATACTGCGTTCCTTGCCGCAAATTGTTGACATGGAAGAAAAGCTGCCCAGCTGAAATGGTACTGGGCCCATGTATGTCAAATGTAGGACAATTTTCTGTCCTTATTCCAATGGATTTGTGGTCGGCACAGCATATATTCTTCCATACTCCTCTATTACTCGTCACCTCATCAGACACCACCTTTCTTGCCATATAATCGTTCACCCTTGAATCGTTGGACTACAGCTGGGAACAGCCGCCCAGGGAGCCCTTAATAACTTTTGAGTTAACTTGGAACAAGTCACACTACTTATTCCCAATCACTGAAAGTCAGAATCAACAGAGCGATCACCACAAAAGCGCCGAGGCAATAAAAATTGACGAGTCCCGGGAAAACAATTTACTGTCTTGAATCCTGCATTAAAATTAATCATGAAAGAGTAACGGAATTTAAGTAAGAAATACATAATTTTCGTTTCCCTCCTTATCAAGCACGAAACTTGTACAGAACAGAAACACAGAAACAATCTTTTGGGATGAATGCGACTAAGAAAATATCTAAATGCAGATGTATTGTAAATTTGTAATTCAAGTGGAAACGTCAGGAAGAGACACCCTCCGAAGGACATAGGTACACTGACCTTGTAATGAGTGGTCACCCATCCACAGACCAACCTAAGGCAAGTGCGGATGGTATCACTATTGGTGAGATTCTTCAGAAAGGATGGGGAGGATCGGCGGACGTGCGTGTATGGACATCATCATGATCACCATTTCTCATTTTTTTTCTTTTTTCTATCTGCTGGACATAGGCCACCCCGAAGGGGGGGTGTTTTGTCATTATCGCCACGCTTAGCAGGCGGATTGGCGATGGCAGTACGGCTGTTACAAAAGCACATGGATCGCTGCTGCCCACTCTCTGGTAAGTCACTTAGTCGCCTCTTACGACACCCACAGGAAGATATGGGATGGTGGTATTCTTTACGTCTGACACCATACATTGCAGTACACATCGAGAGTAACTGGGCGACCAAGCTCAGCTCCTGAGGTGACCACAAAGTAAATGTTTTTCCAGATACGAGATCTAGCTAAGTAGATCGATCTTTCGCCCCCGTAAATCCCAATATTGCAACTTTCATCTAAATTGTTACAGCTGTTTTCAAAAACGTGATTACAAATAAATGTTGCTAATTGAATAGTGTGTAAGAATCGGGGAAAAAACGTGAGTCTTATATGTATGACTATCTTCTGCCAGCAGTGGCTTCGCCCGCGAGAACTTTGATAATGGTCCCATGGGATCTTGCTACAGGGATAAAAAGTATCCTAATATGTGTTAATCCGAGTTATAAACCATCTGTGTGCAAAATTTCTTTCAAATCCGTTCAGTAGTTTTTGTGTGAAAAAGTAGCAAACATCCATACCACACCATAAACATTTTTATTACTAGGATGAAAGTCAACATAATGCGATTTTCAGGAATCTTCGGAAAATTACGACTTGTTTGCATTGTTCTGTTTGTTTGAGTCGTTCGTTTGATGTATTTAAAACGTTTCTAGGCACAAAACTTCATGGAAAGTTCGTCTTGGTAGTCCCTGAATTGTCTCAAGGCCCAAGTGGGAACATAATAACTCCAACTTGATGAATGTGATGAAGGTGGACGAAGCGAATGGAGTAAGTATGTAAAGATCGTAGCAGAAAGCGTTCTCTGGACTTTGCTCCTATGGGAAAAAGCCGCGAGTTTAAGTAGAGACGAATTTTTGAGGAACAGACACGGAACCTATAGATTTGTGACCCGTTGAATGCTAATACCAACTCAGCATCATCATCATTTCAGCCGAAAGACGTCCACTGCTGGACATAGGCCTCCCCCAAGTGTCGCCACATTGACCGGTCCCGTGCGACTCGCATCCAGCGAATCCCCGCAACCTTCACCAGGTCATCTGTCCACCTAGTGGGAGGTTTTCAAACGCAGCGTCTTACGGTTCGCCACTCCAGAGCTTTTCGGCCCCATCGGCCATCTATTCTGCGAGCAATGTGCCCTGCCCACTAATGTCGTGTGTAAAGGGACGAATTTTTCAGTAACAGCCACAGATTCATGCCCCGTTGATGGCAATAGGCTCGCCCTATATATTACATGGAACTTACCACCTGCCAGGTAAACCTTTGGCTAACTCTTCGGGGATTAGTCGTAATGTTACATTAAGGTGAAAGCGTCAGGGTAGTCCGCGAAATTCAAATTTTCTTCAGTTTTTTGCAATTTGCAGGCCAGTGCTGGGTTGTATGTTGATTAAAATATTGTACGTGACTTCAAGACGTATGTAGTTATATAATTTAACTATCAAAATCATAAACACAACCCTCTAAGTTCATAAAGGTCGAGAAACGATTTTAAACTTGAACAGTTCCTATACTTTTATGAACTTGGAGGGTTGTTTTGATGATTTGATAGTTATAATTATGTAACTACAAACGTCTTACAGTCGCGAACGATATTTTCATCAACATACAAACTAGCACTGGCCTGCAAATTGCAAAAAACGTTAGAAAATTTGAATTTCGCGGGCTACCGAGGAGCATCCACCTTAATTTTATAAAATTTATTAGCGGGCTGTTCTGGGGCGGTTACTGCAGGTGCAAATATAATAACTATAATTGACAGTTTTGTGTTTGAACCGTTTGGGGTTGAACCACTAGGGCCATGGGGTCCGAGTGCCCACTTAGTGTTTCGGGATATCGCCAAGCGGTTGGTCGAGTGACAAGTCTTTGCCTAACGAGAGGGCTAATATGGAGGGAAGTGAAAATTACGGTTTATCCTACTCCTCCGCTACTTTCGTTAAGTTTCGTTGCGGGATCCAGGACAGTTAAATTCATTCTCTAGGACTTCGTCGAGCTTCATTGTCTCGGCGCTTTTCTGGTGGTCGCCACTGATGATTCTGGCGCACAGGAGTTACAGTGGGCAGGGAATAGTGTGGTGGGCTTGGCCCACAAAAAAAAGACCAGAGGGTTAACCTATTTGTTGACCAAAGACACCCATTTTTTTTTTTTTTTTTAGGATGGGAAATCATCAAATGACCTCTCACTCTGGGCGGAGCGGGAGGGAGTGTCAGACTCTTACTGACTAAAACCCATCCATGTTCCTTCCTCGCCCTTTACGTTCCGGGGCCGCGGTATCTCTTTCGAACAGTCCCGGTGATTCTTTCCCTTTTATTTTAATACTTTGTTGTACACTATAAAGCTACCCGAAACTATCAAATTTTCCCAATCATACTTGAACCTAACGCTTAAGCGTTAAAGTTGAAAATCTATTAATAAATTTGACGGATTGTAGTAACTTAACGGCTTCTGGTACTTGTAAATCTTGCCTCTACGAATTTAAAGTTTTGAGTAGTCTTTAAGTAGTTACAGGTAGTCAGTGGCCCGAAAGTCTGGGACGTGGAGGTCAACTAACTGGGTTGTGGAGGTCAGATAGTCAGTCGCTCCATGTAAAATACCGGTATTCAGCTGCATCCGGTTAGACTGGAAGCCGACCCCAACATAGTTGGGTAAAGGCTGCAGATGATGATCATGCAAAGTGCAAAAATATGTTGAACGATGCGAGGGTTTTTACTGGACTGTGTAAAGAGAGGGTAAGTAAGTGCCATTTATTATTTAAATTTTTCACCAGTTTTGTTTTAATTGTTGTAGCTGTTCTGGTCTTCGAGATTTTTCTTTAACATTTAGCACGCTTGTAAGCTCAACTATGGTCTATGACTGGGTTTCAAGCGATTTTTGATTACATTCTGTAAATTAATATCCCTAACAGAATTTAGGTCGATTTGAACACTAAATATAGTTTAGCACAAGTTTAGCAGGGCACATAGATCCTGTATAGTATCTCTTGTTTTAGGTATTCGAGATATTAAGTCTCTTTCTCGTTGATCGAAACTACTTGCGTTAGAGATATTCAATTATCTCGAGATTTATTCGGAATTTTCTTGTCCACTCTCCGAATCTCGGCTCTCATAATCAAGCTGGGAAAAACTCGTCGTATTTATTCGACATTGAGCTCCACACTTTGTGTCAACTTAATCATTTCAGCTGAAAGACGTCCACTGCTGGACATAGGCCTCAACCACAAACCGGTCCGCATCAAACTCGAGTCAACTTAGGTAGGTACCATTTTGATTTTTGTTCAAGTGGATTGCAACTCCTCAAATCTAGCTGCCTGATTGTGTGAAAATAGCGTAAACATTTTATTTAATGGCGTTTATACTACTAGTAGATACCGCATTAATCAATTTTCTTCTTGTTGGTTCCCGACGTTTTCCAATATTATCATTCATTATTCTTCCCTTATCCCAATGTGGATGGAGTCGGCAAAGCTTGTCTTTTTATTCCAATAGGTACTTCTCATCAGCAGTCGCCTCCTTTCTAGCCATAATATCATCTTTTACTTGCCCGACTCTGAGTAACATGGCAACATTCATATTAAAAACTTTTAAATTGTAACAACGCTCGCAAATCAAGCGCCGTATATTGAGTTCCCACCGCGGGATTTCTGCCACTCAAAACCGATTTAATTTCCATGTTTACATTTGATTTATGCGGAAGTCAGTAGGGAGGTTTACAGGCTCAAAAAGTCTGACATACAGTCTTACCAAGAGGTATCATCGTATTACCCAGTACTAACTGGGTTGTGGAGGTCAGATAGGCAGTTGCTCCATGTAAAATACTGGTATTCAGCTGCATCCAGTAAGACTGGAAGCCGACTCCAACATTGTTGCGAAAAGGCTTGGGAGATGATGATGAGGGAGGTATAGGTAAAAATAACTATTTTGTGTATTTACTAACTACCCGCATTTTTTAACTATCTACCAAGTCCTCATCAAGGTAAAGTTTACGTTATTGTGTTGGGTTTGAGTCCGGTCTGGCAAAGTTTTATTGGGTTTTTTATCAGTAATTTCTCAGCCGTTGGTCTGGATTTGTGCCCGATTTATCTGAAGATGATTTAGCTTTAGATTTCCACCGGAGTTTACCGACCGGCACGACCTAAATGGAAGCAAAAAATTCTAAATTCTCATCTCATCTGCATACCTATAGCCTTTTCCCAACTATATTGGGGTCGGCTTCCAGTCTAATCGAATGTAGCTCAATACCAGTATTTTACATAGAGCGACTGCTAGCAATACTAACCGTTTGGCAAGACTGGTTGTCAGACTTTCGGGCACTGGACTACCTGTTACGACTTTCAAGAATCTGCAAATGACAGCCGGGACCAACTCCTTAACCTGTTTTCCGAAACACGGTTCAACAACATACTGCTGGTTGATTGAATTTGCTGACACAAAAACTTTAGTAAAACAATACAACATGACTGGCGAATGAGTGTTTTACGATGTACAGACAGCACATCAAACTACCCCAAACTGGCTTAATTTTCCCGTGTGTCAGAACTTCGGGCCACTGGCACTGACAATCTGTAACGACTGTCAAACATCTAGAAATGACAGCCGAGACTTATCGTGCTTTCCGAAGCACAGAGGAAACTCTGTACGTAATGGGTCGCCCATCCACAGACCAACCTAGGCAAGCACGGCTTAACCTAATGATCGACCTGAGTGTCAGGTATTAGCCAAAAGCTCCTCTTGTATATTTAAGTACTTATTTTAGTTTTTAGTTTGGAACGAAAAGAAGTTACAAAATTAAAAAACATTTATTAGTTAAAAATCAACAATATTCACTCTATAATTATAAAAATCAACAATATATTGCAATTATTAGTCAGTCCGTTCATGTCTTCGCTCTAGGTTTCATTTTTGGTGGTTTGATTATAGAACCGATGCTTTTTCTTTTAATCATTTCCTTCTTTTTCGAAGGAGTCTGCATGTCCTTGGCAATTCTTACTTTCTTGGCTTTTTCGACGCCATCTTTCTTTTCTTTCGGAGGCTTTTCTTTATCCACCTTCTTTTTTGGTTTAACAGGCTTTTTAGATTCTTCTTTGCCTTCCTTCGATTTTGCTTTTGATTTTAAAGTTTTGGTTTCAGTTTTCTTTGGTTTTTCTTTTATGTCCTTTTTTTTCTTTTCTGGATCCTTGGTCTTGTCAGTCTTTTCTGTCTTCGGTTTCTTGGGTTTCTTCGCTTTTGGCTTTTTTTCTTTAACGGGGGCAAGTTTGAACGATCCTGAAGCTCCGATACCCTTTATTTGTATTATAGTCCCATCTTCAACAGCTGATTTTATGGATTTTTTGATATGGTGGTTCATTTTCTCCGTATCCACACTATATCTTCCTGCTATATACTTCTTTACCGCATAAAGAGATACGCCTTTTCGTGATTTCAGGTCAATGAGAGCTTGAACGATCATTGATTTCGTAGTCAATTTTTTATCCGATTTTTTCTTGAGTAAATCTTCAGTTGGGCTGTTGGGCATCTTCTTAGTCGTCATTTTAGGTAATGCTGATTGCATTTCGATGTCTGAACCATCGTAATCAGATCCGTCAGAAGGCATTGTGGGTGTTGTGAATAAAAATTTTGTAATTTCAAAGACGTTTCCATCAATTTTCTGTGAGATTAAGTGAAGGAGAACTTTACCATAACGACGACTTGGAACGATTGTTAAAAACTGTGGGTATTTCGTAAATATTCTTGTGTGTCGATAGTATAAAAGTTGTTTTTGCCTTGTAATTGGTTCAGTTGCCAATGAACATAGCGTATGAGTGGTTGGATTGCGGTCAGCGGAGAAAACCGTCTGCGTAGTTTTTTACCAATTAAATATATTGAGACTCGGCTTCCAGCAGTAGGCAGCTTAAATACTGTTAGAAGCAAATAGTTTGATTATTTTACATGGAGCGACAACCAGACATCTCAACAACCGAGTTGTCAACTTTCGGGATTCATACTGTCGTAGATCTACTAATGATAGCCGGTACTAGCAGCTTAACGGGCTTTCAGAAGAACTCTGTATGTATCTACATTGCAGGCTGACCTCGGCAAACATTACCTGAAGATACGAGCAATTGTCAATCAAGAAAAATCTTAAATTCACTCACTGCCACTGACTGGCGGAGCTCGTGTCTTAATAGTAACAGCCAGTCGGGTCTTCAGGTTAAGCTATGCTCGCCTAGGTTGGTCTGTGGATGGGTGACCACCTATTACATACCGAGTTTCCTCTGTACCTCGTAAAGCAGCCGTGTGGCTCGAAAGTATGACAACCAATCTTACCGGTTACCTTATTATACTCGGTACTAACTGAGGTCAGATAGGTCGTCGCTCCATAAAAAATACTGGCATTCAGCTGCCTGATGGTTAGACTGGGAGGCGATCCCCAACTTGGTTTGGGAAAAGGCAGGTAGATGTTTCGGTATACCATTTTCCTAGTATATCGTAATTGTCCACAGTTAATGGCATTCAACTCAATGAATACCAACTGTAGAAAATTACGATTCGCCTCTCTCATTAGAGGCGAATGATTTACGAGTAGGTACCTACCCACGTTTATATTAACTCGAAAGGATGCCGTATCTTTACATATGTAGGTACATAATGTAAAACAAAGTTGCTCCCACTATTTGTACGCTTAGTTTTTTTAAACTACGCAGCGGGTGATTCAAGAGGAAGGTTTTTATGTATAAATTACCCACATTAGTCTCTATAGCATCCTGTTAGTCACCACATTTTTTTTAAATCCTGATGGTCACCCCATAAAAGTCCTCCGCCGCGTCTGTCTGTTAGCGAAAAACACAAAAAAATACTGCAACGATTTTCATGCTGTTTTCACAAATGGATAGGCTGGTTCTCGAGTGAAGTTTTAGTAAGTATACATATAATTTGTACGTGGGCAAAGCCGCGGGCATTAGCTAAGTAGTTTCAAATAAAATGGCAACACGTCTTGAAACTTCGAGCTGTATTTTTAGGTTTAAAGAAATTTTATTCTCAACTAGCTTCTACTAGCGGCTTCGCCCGCGTGAAGTTTGATTATTGTCCCTTGGGTTCTTACTACCGGGATAAAAAGTATCCTATGTTTTAATCCAGGTTATAAACTATCTGTGTGCAAAATTTCATCCAAATATGTTCAGTAGTTTTCGCGTGAAAGCGTATATTATAATATGAGTAGGGATAAAGACAAACGTGTCACTCACTTTGGAACAATACTAAAATATACATATAAATTAGAAATAGTTCTTCATCATCATTTACAACTTACAAACTTTTTTTAACTCATTAATTGTCCTTTCATTCATTGCCAAACTTTTAAAGACACGTTCCTGACTTCATCCTACTGATTAGAAAACATCGTTCGTAGCAATCGTTGGTTCAATTGTCCAGTAGTCGCGAAATACAACTGCTGATGTCTTGATGTTGGGTTTTTGCATTTGGAATTTCTTAAAGCAAACTTCGAGTCTAGATTTGTGCTCGGGTTTTGGGCTCCACCAAAACCTAAGCTAAGCTAAGCTTTTACATGGAACTTAAACATATCTGGCAAAATTTGGGTATACTAGGTATTTAAAATTAAACCTCTGCGTAATCTCATCACATCTGATTGCTGTAATGAGTTTAACCATCATCATCATCATCTACCTAACCTTTTCCCAACTATTTGTTGAGATCGGCGTCCAGTCTTACCGGATGCAGCTGAATACCAGTATTTTACATGGAGCGACTGTCTACCTGACCTCCACAACCCAGTTAGTAGGTACGTACTGAGTAACACGGTACCCGTTAGTAAGACTGCCAGACTTTTGGGCCACTGATTACCAGTAAGTGTAACGACTGTCAAAGATCTACAAATGACAGCCGGGACCAATTGCTTGACGTGCTTTCCGAGCCACCCATCCACAGACCAACCTACGCAAGCACGACTAAACCTAATCAATGTCATGTAATTAACAAACCATCATAATATGTGGGTAAGGAATAAACTTCCATACAATAAGCACCAATTAAAATTACCTACTCGGTTCGCACAACAAAAAAACCCAACTTTTTACGACTTCAACATCACAAAAGAAAAACCACTATTATAAAAAGTTGCATTTAATCATTCAACCTGTAATAGAGACCCTATACACGACTCACCGCCCTACGGGAAGCAACCACCAGTCTACAGGTGCGCGCGGTTGGCTAATTACGCAAAAAATTAGGCGTTACAGACCACCTAGGTGATTGTTAGTCACACGCGATCTGACGCTTTGCGCTGGGTGAGTCATGGCCCTAGGTAGGTAGGTAGCTATACCTAGAATTTGTGCAGGATTGGACGTCTAATTCATTTTACTTGTGTGTGTTTTTAGTTACGCCTTGGATTGTGCCAGAGCAATGGAGCGCAACATTCAGCTTTGCATTCTTCCTGCTCTTGTCCCACTTATTTGGGGTCGACGTTACACATTTTTCTTCCGTTCTACCCTTTTCTTCGTCACGCCAAGGGCGTAGCTAGGATTTTGATAAGGGGGGGGAAATAAAACAAACCAAGAATGTTCTAAGATAAATGCTGTATGAGCAATGGGCCAGATTAGGTACGTTAAAAATGAAAATCGAATCTAGATTCAATCCTGGGTTCCTGGGTTCGAATCCCGGTAGGAGCAAATGTTTGTGTGATAATCATGGTCATTTGTTTCCGAGTCATGGATGTTTAAAATAAGTATGTATTTACAAACAAAAAAGGTATATCTTCTATCTTCTATATACTTATAATAAATCTGTAGAGAGGTCAATTCTGTACATGAAATATATTTACAAAATAACCATCGGGGGGTGATTAGTGATCGATACTGATGCCAAAAATGCAATCAGTAAAATTTTTGTCTGTCTGTCTGTCTTTCTGTCTGTCTGTCTGTCTGTCTGTCTGTATGTTATTTATAGAAAAAAAAACTACTCGACGGATTTTAACGAAACTTGGTACAATTATTCTACATACTCCTGAGCAGGTAATAGTATACTTTTCATCACGCTACCATTAATAGGAGCAGAGCAGTGAAAGGAAATGTTGGGAAAACGGGAGAAGTTACTTGGTTTTTTTAGCTTCCGTCGCGTGTGCAGCCTTAATGGTTAAAGCTACATAGAAATCATGTATAACGGAAATATTCCACATAAAATTATATAAAAAATATCCCAGGACAGCATATGTCTATCTTTTATAGTTGACTCACAATAACACGTGTAACTCCCGATAGCTTAGCAGTTCGGAGAATAAATGTGAATGTAAGTTTGTTTGTTGCGCTTTCACGCGACAACTACTGAACGGATTTGGATGAAATTTTGCACACAGATAGTTTATAACCTGGATTAAAACATAGGATACTTTTTATCCCGGCAGTAAGATTCCATGGGACAATAATCAAACTTCACGCGGGCGAAGCCGCTGGCAGAAGCTAGTACCTAATATAGATATCAACTATCTGGTGTCCACGACACAAGCCTTGCTTAGTGTGGTACTAGATGGCGCTGTGTGTAAATGTCCAGCGATATTTATTTTATTTATTTAATCATTCTTATTACAATCTCATAAAATTCGCCTCTCGATAGAATCTACTTTGTTTTGTTTATTAATAGGCTTCTTATGTAATATTACATTACGGTTTGTGAGCATGTCTGCATCTTCTAGGGCCGTACCTACCTCGCTAGTCGCTACGTCCTTGCGTTACGCTATCAATTACTCATTTTCTTCATATCGTCCCTCACACATTCCATCCAACTTTTCTTTGCTCTTCCTCTCCCGCTGGATCTATCAACATTTTATATTCATTACTCTTTTAAGTCACATGCGATTATCTTCTTCCACTTCATCACATGCCCATAACAAGACAGTCGATTTCCTTTCAATGTTTGTGTAATTGGCACAACTTTGAAACTTCCTCTAATGGACGACAAAAAGAAATTGTTTGTCAGTTAGATTATCAACCAAGACCTGTATTTTTTCTTTTGTTACATAACCCTAAATTGACGAAGATACGACGCTTTTAAAAATCTCACTATCACGCCGTGGTATAATTTTTAAAATCTTTCCTTTATAAAATAAGGGGAAGCCTTTGCCCAAATGCTCAGCCGGTATAGGTACGGGTTCCCTCTGTCAGATCAGAACACTCATCATCATCATCATCTCAGCCGAAAGACGTCCACTGCTGGACATATGCCTCCCCCAAGTGTCGCCACATTGACCCGTCCCTTGCGACTCGCATCCACCGGATTCCCGCAACCTTCACCAGGTCATCGGTCCACCTAGTGGGAGGTCTTCCAACGCATCGTCTTCCGGTCAAACACTATACTGCGAAAATTGTTACATCGATGACCATACATCGAAGCCCTGATAATGTGACGTTAAGTTTGAACTACGCCTTTTTTGTTCGCTGTTACCTTACATCGAACCCTTGTTTAGGGTTCCTACCTAGTTTCTTTTCTCACCTATCTACTTAGTAAAGATTTTCTCAAACCTTGTGAAGTTGTGACTCGATTAAAGACTGTATCTGAATGGCACCCAAGTTAAATGTTGGTCGTGCGCTGGCGAGATGAGCAAGCGACATTGCCATCGGGGGAAAAACCTGTGCATCATTACAAGTTACTTCATAATTCATTATACTGCGTGATTAGCTTATAGGTACCTACCTACATAGAGTTACGTACCTACCCATGTGCTACAAACTTATCGTAGCTTCGTGGTTACCTACATAACAGCACTTACTATGTATATTTCGAGATAGATAGGTATCTTTATGACGATGATTTGTCATTCGTTTATGAAGGCCATTTTGTGATAGAATTGTACCTACAACTTATTAGGTAAGTAGGTATCTATCATTTGAAATTATGTAGGTTTCCACAAATTCACTGTCGTAATAACTTCACGACTCACTCTGTCGCTGAAGAGATTCTGAACACATCCCCTATCTTTGACTTTTATTATAATCAACGTCTTTGTCAACCTGATATCGCCCACTGCTAGGTAGGTACAGCACCTAGTTTAAGAAAATCAAAATTTCTTAAACTTTCAATTGTTGATGCGAGATTTAGGTAACTGACTTGTGTTGTGTCAGTCACGGTAGGTTCTGGAAGAGGCATGCGTGGTTAAAAAATTGAAAGGCAGTCTACGGAGAAATACGTTCAACAATTATTGATACAAGAACGAGCTATGTTTTGCAACGGAATATTCCTTACAAGTCACCACACAGTTACACCTTACAGTTTCACCTTTAAATACCGCGGGGCCGCGGGTAATTCCCACCTAAAATAAATTCAGACTACCTTCAAACTGTCAAATATAATGAGAGTGGGGACCTAAAAAACTATAAAAGGCGTCGCTTCACTGCCTCTAGTCGCTCCTCGACATATTACTTACACAGTCACTAACATAGAAAGAGGGGTGAAAACAAAATGGCGCGTACAAAGCAGACAGCCCGCAAGTCCACCGGAGGCAAGGCTCCTCGGAAGCAGCTCGCGACCAAGGCAGCAAGGAAGAGCGCTCCAGCCACGGGTGGCGTGAAGAAGCCGCACCGCTACCGGCCCGGCACTGTGGCGCTGCGAGAGATCCGCCGCTACCAGAAGAGCACGGAACTGCTCATCCGCAAGCTGCCGTTCCAGCGGCTCGTGAGGGAGATCGCGCAGGACTTCAAGACTGATCTCCGGTTCCAGAGCTCCGCGGTGATGGCGCTGCAGGAAGCCAGCGAGGCGTACCTGGTGGGGTTGTTTGAGGACACGAACCTGTGCGCGATCCACGCCAAGCGAGTCACTATCATGCCCAAGGACATCCAGCTAGCGAGGAGAGTACGCGGCGAGCGCGCCTAGGGATAGTGCGCAAACATGGCAGTTCCCTGGTGTAGGTAGGTAGGTATTTATTGACAAAGCCCTTTTCAGGGCTGCAAGTGTTTCTTGTTTCTTTAATGGTCGTCAAAACGTACTTCAATAAACTGTAGAGGATAGGTGCAATGTGAAGTGTTTAACAGCAGTTTTCTATAACTTACTTACGTAGGTATACCTATAACTGTTAGTGAATATACCTACGTCTCGTAGCTATCGATGTTTCTATAAACAAAGTTAGCGTGAATTTTTTTTTCACGTCACCTACCTTTCACTCGGAAACTGTGATTCTTAAAAAAATAAAGAAACCTTTTTTGTGACGATTTGTTTCGTATGCTGGTCCGTAAGCTAACAAACTTGAGATTCAGATAGGAACCTTTTCCGTTATCTTTTAGTAAGTTATTGAAAATGGCCAGTATATGAAACGCTGATCAGAACTTGGTTGGTATGATTCACAGATGGGAGGTAGGTAAGTATATGGCAACTGGGTAAAATCTTGAATACATGATTAATACTTTTTCAACTTCTTAGGCCAAAGGGCAATGGAGAGGGCTATGCTCGGAGTTTCCTTGCTTGATCGAATCAGAAATGAAGACATCCGCAAGAGAACCAAGATAAGTTACTTAAGTGGCAGTGGACAGGGCACATTGCTCGCAGAACGGATGGCGACTGCGAACTGGAAGACGATGAGTTGGAAGACCTCCCACTAGGTGGACCGATCACCTGGTGAAGGTTGCGGGAATCCGTTGGATGCGAGTCGCACGGGACCGGTCAATGTGGCGACAGTTGGGGGAGGCCTATGTCCAGTAGTGAACGTCTTGCGGCTGAAATGATCATGATGACTTTTTCAACGAGACAGCGACAGCATGGCACGACGTCTTCCTTGTACAATAACAATCTTTTACAAACCTTTGCGTGTGGGCATGGAAAATGTCTACAACTAAATAATATAAAACAAAGTCTTCCGCCGCGTCTGGCTGTCCCTATGTATGCTTAGATCTTTAAAACTACGCAACAGATTTTGATGCGGGTTTTTTTAATAGATAGAGTGATTCAAGAAGAAGGTTTTAGTAAATAAATTTACGGGCGAAGCCACCGGCATCGGCTTATCTCATAAAATTATAGTATCTAAAGAGGTATATGAAAATAAAGTATCTTTTAAAATGAGTAGAAAAGGCAAAATTGGAAATAGGGTAGACGAATAAAAAAATCTAATTAGTCCGTCAGGTAGATTATTAAAAAACATTTGACCCGTATGTTTTTTTTGTTACGTAAATCAAAATTGACAAAGATACGACGCTTTTTACATTCCCAATACCTACGTCTCGCCTAGGTATAATTTTTAGCTAGTTCTGACATCACTCCCGAGTTTTGATGCGTTTTTTCTTTGTCAATATTCATTGATTAACAAAAAATAGGTACGTGTCCATTATTTTTCAATAATCTAACTGACGGACTAAATAGATTTGTAATTTTTTAATACTGCCTATTGTAAATTATGACGATTAGTTGATTAGGTCCCTTTTCACTTTGCTTGCTAAAATACCTTCCAATATAAAAATGTCGATGACACGAAGCCAGATGGAAACTGTGCAGTTTTGCAATAGTAGCTGTTGTCAGTTGAGATCGCAATACCGATCACTGACCCTACCTACATTTATTAAAGTTCTTATCTTTGAAATTCCAAATAAACCTGTTCCAGTCTTGAATCACAGAGTATATAATGACTACGTTTATCTTGAATCGTCATTCTATCGTCGTGATCTTCAACATTTTTTCTCTGAAGAAAAACGATACATGGTTCATTTGTTTTGGTTCGTACGAAGATGTATTAGGGAAAGAGCACTGACCGATATTGCGATTAACTGCCAGCAACTATGGAGTTTCATTGATATCTTTAAAGTTCTGTTGTTTTATATTATAATCGGTACTTATCTGTTAAATAACAACAGCTGGCTCGGGTCGATGTTTAGGTTAAGCCGTGCTTGCCTAGGTTGGTCTATGGATGGGTGACCACCCTTTTTAGGGTTCCGTAGCCAAATGGAAAAAACGGAACCTTATAGATTCGTCATGTCTGTCTGTCTGTCTGTCCGTCCGTATGTCACAGCCACTTTTTTCCGCTACTGAAACTTGGTAAGTAGATGACGTATTCTGTGAACCGCATTAAGATTTTCACACAAAAATAGAAAAAAAAAACAATAAATTTTGGGGGTTCCCCATACTTAGAACTGAAACTAATTTTTTATCAAACCCATACCTGTGGGGTATCTATGGATAGGTCTTCAAAATGATATTGAGGTTTCTATTATCATTTTTTTCTAAACTGAATATGACTCCTCCCACTCTAAGCGGAGCGGGAGGGAGTGTCAGACTTTTACTGACTAAAAACTATCCATGTTCATTCCTCGCCCTTTATGTTCCGGGGCTACGGTATCTCTTTCGAACAGTCCCGCAGCCCCAACACGCATGGGTGACCACCCTGACATACCATGTTTCCTCCGTGCCTCGGAAAGCACGTTAAGCCGTTGGTCCCGGCTGTCATTTGTAGATCTTTGACAGTCGTTACAGGTAGTCAGTGGCCCAAAAAGTCTGACAATCAGTCTTACCAAGGGGTATCGTATTATCCAGTACTAACTGGGTTGTGGAGGTCAGATAGGCAGTCGCTCCATGTAAAATACTGGTATTCAGCTGCATCCGGTTAGACTGGACGCCGACCCCAACATAGTTAGGAAATGGCTAGGCAGATATAAGATTAGATAGCACAGATTTCGATGAAATCTACGTATATGGAATCTTCACAGGATGAGGTGGAATAAAATTCAGTGATACAGTATAAAAATCGTTTATTTACCTTATATCTAAGATACAATACTTACAAAAACTATGTACTGCGTTGCATCAGCGGACCACTTTTAATAAATACTTTTATACATTAATAAATTTATATATTACATACAAAAACCTACGCCTTTGCTATTTATATATTAATCTTTAAATTATCTAAACAATCACGTTATTTTTCGATTACAAAGCCTAATTCCTATCTATATAGTTCAATTTCCCTTCGCAGCTTAGTTTTATAGTAGCCATAACAAAAAAAATCACATTAGTAATTTTTATTTCGTCCAAAAGTTGTAATTTTTATTTAAATTGGTCTTTTCTTGCAACTAACCTCACATTGCTGAGAGCCGTATGTTTAAGACAAGTTTAAACCACAGATAACTAAATATTTTTAACGGTAAAACTATTTAAATATCATTCTGTCAAACAATGAGGAAGATCTGTCAAAGCTCACAGTAGATGGCTCCACCATTACTTCCCAATGAAGTCAAGCTTTCCATACAAATAAAGAAATTGAATTGTTTCTTTGTAATTTCAAAATAACAGTCATTTTTTGTATATCTGTCTGTTTGTTCCGGCTGACCTCCGAAACGGCTGCACCGATTTTGACGGGATTTGCTTGGCAGAAAGCAGATGTAACAAGCAGTAGTCTACTTTATTTAAGAAAACAGATTAGAGTTACGTGCAAAAAAAAATGAAAACCCACGAAATTGTTAACAAAATCAGATTCAAGGAGGGAAGTTACATTTTTATAATAATTTCGTCCATCAGCTGTTTTGAAATATGATAAAATTTTCAACTAATGAAGATGCTTGGTACTATCTATGCAAGCGCTATTTGTTTACTTTACTCATAGATAGAACTAGAACTGAGGACCTCGTGGCAAAAAAATAACAGCTACTCGGATCAATCTTTAGGTGAAGCCGTGCTTGTCTAGGTTGGTCTGTGGATGGGTGAGTACCCAGCACATACCAAGGTTCCTCCGTCCTCGGAAATTCGTTACAGGAAGTCAGTGGCCCAGACAGTCAGACAACCAGTCTTACCAAGGGGTATCGTTTTACCCAGCACTGAGTTGTGGAGATCAGATAGGCAGTCGCTCCATGTAAAGTACTGGTATTCAGCTGCATCTGGTTAGACTGGAAGCCGACCCCAACGTAGTTGTAAAAAGGCTAGGTAGATGGTGGAGACTGAACTAGAACGATAGATTTAATTTTTTTAACTGCTCATAACCTGCTAAGCCTTTTCCCAACTATGTTGTGGTCGGCTTCCAGTCTAACCGGATGCAGCTGAATAGCAGTACTTTACATGGAGCAACTGCCTATCCGACCTCCACAGCCAGTTAATACTGGGTAGTCCGATACCATTTGGTAAGACTGGTTGTCAGACCTTTTGGGCTACTGACTACTTGTAACGACTGCCATAGATGGATAAATGACAGCCGGGACCAACTGCTTATCGTGCTTTCTGAGGCACGGAGGATACTCGGTATGTAAGGGTTAGTCACCCATCCACAGACCAACCTTACGGCTTAACCTAAAGATCGGCCCGAGCGGTTGTTATTATTTTGCCATGAGCTCCTAAAATAACTGCTAAAATTAGGTTATTTAAATGAATTATGGTGCAAACGGGCCTTAACTCTCAGACGTATGTAAGTTATTTATTAGCTATTGCTTGTATTTAATTGGTACAATTGTTTTTCTAGCATTGGTACTACCTTTTTTTTTTTTTTTTTTTTTTTTTTTTTTTAGGGTGGGAAATCATCAAGTGACTTCTCCCACTCTGGGCGGAGCGGGAGGGAGTGTCAGAGCATTGGTACTACCTAGAGTTTTGTTTACCCCCATGACGGGGTGACTGAAGATATAGTTCTATCTGACCTTGTAGTAAAACGTTTAAGATAAACAGGGTGTAAACCACTTCATCACGAAGCCGTAAACCAAGCATTCTGTACATCAAACTAACTTTACGCAAAAATTATTAAGTGAAAAATTATGTTTTGATGTAGAACTCAATGTAACGCACTCAAAACATTGTGCTGATGGATGGATTGAATAGTACGGGGTTCGTGGAGGTATTTAAAGTAAAAATCCTAAATTTAAAATTCGGAATAAAAAATAACAAAATACTTTCACCCCCAATATCTCCGTAACTAGGGGTTCCCAGGTATGGTGTAGAACAAAAAAATGATCGCAATGATGGGGAGAACAAGTGCCTTTCAGCTTCGTTAAGAGGTGTTTTACACCCTTTATGATTCCCTATGCCTCAAAATCAGAAATATTAGTTCATCTTTATTCACTCAAATACCTGTATATCCAACAATATTACTACGTATTACAAACGTTTTTTTTACAATCCATTATTTTATTTTTTTTATTATACATCATCTAAGTAAATATATACTATGCTGGCCGAATTTGTACTGCACTGCATTAATACTGCACTGAATTTTAAGCTCTCTGCTATGCATTTAGGGTTCAAAAATCAACTGGATGCATACCAGCGCGTTAAAAAAATTCACTGTTGAATTTTCAAAACTAAATGCTTAGAAGAGCCCTTAAAATTCAATGCACGTCGTCGAGTGAAATAACGTCGCGTCTATCGAAATGGGCTAAAGCATGTTGAAGAAATTTATCAAATATACAGAGTTTTAGGCGATTTCATTGTTATTAATTTAGTTCACATAAAAACGCTATTTATACACGATTAAAAAGGCTCAATCATTCACTCGGTCTTTATCATTCATTCGTTCTTATGATTATATTATGTAATTCATTCATTCGTCATGATTATCATTCAATAGAAGGCCTTTTTATTAACAAATAGGGTGAGGTTACCAGTTACAGTCCGCTTTCAGAAGAATATTATTTTTAGATTTTTATATAATTATGTCACCGTAAAATTGTCAAATACGTTATATTACAATATAACGTGTATCTCTCTAGCTATATTGTAAAGTCTCGAATTATTGGCAACTGAACATACGGAAGTATCTCTGCCCCCATAATCGGGACTTGGGGCACCCCCCCGTTAGGTTAGTTAGGTTCCTTTAAACCCTGCACCCGGAAATAAGGGCCCCGCGAAGCGGGGCTCCGTCGACTACGCTTTTTAGGGGAATATAAAGTGTTTTAAGGTTAGGTTATAATAATCGGTATTTCTCAGGAATGGTACAATATCTTTTCATGAGAGTTGTACCACTGGGCAAAGGGGACTCCTCCTTCCCTCTACACCGCGTGAGTTGACTACTATCGCATGCATTTCACGTAAAATAATCCGTTTTGTTGTAAGCAGTATGTTCATTTGACAATATTTCGAGATTTTACAATATCGCTAGAGATATTACAATATAACGTATTTGACAATATTACGGTGACATATACATATACATACTTATTACTTACATAGAGCCTTTGTCAATATACACCATTATTTTTAGGTATTTCTGGAACCGAAAGCCATAAACTCGGAAGAAATAACAACAATAAAAATTATTACAAATCTAATTTTTCCTGATTTTTTTTTTCTAAAAATAAAAACTAAAATTTAAAAAAAATACCATAAATTCATTTATTTTTTATTGTTGTTTTATGAAAATAATTGTTTTGAGTTCGATGATCGAGTTTATGGCTTTCGGTTCTAGAAAGACCCAAAATTGACCGTGTAGATAAACAATTACGAATACCTTAATTAACTTGTTTTGTCACCCTACTATTTTAATTGGCAATTTGCTAATAATACAAAGAATGAAGGATTTCGTTCACTCATTCGTTCATTCAATGAATGACCATTCATTCTGTTATGTGATTTATTGAATGATATTGGAAGCTAATAGTGTCCGACTTGGGAATCATTCGAACGAGTAGGTCAGTCGAGTATGTTTATAAGGCGAGTTTTTAAAGCTTAGTTTATTGTTGATAGTCCTATTGCAAGACTAGTCGTTTCTCATACAGAGAAAAGGATAGATGACAAAATCTTATTAGACCGTCAGTTAGATTATCAAAAACTTTTGACCAGTAGTTTTTATTTTGTTACGTAAATCAAAATTAACGAAGATATGACGCTTTTAAAATTCTCAATACGTCACGCCTAGGTTTTCTCCCGAGTTTTGATGCGTTTTATGTATATAAAAAATAATGTTTATTTCAGACTAAGTGATGTGTGTGTGTGTCGTTTTTGTATGTCAATATTCATTGATTTACAAAAACAAAAAATACGTGTCCATTATTTTTCAATACTCTATACTCTGACTTACGGACTAAATAGATTTGTAATTTTTTTGATACTGGGGTATTTAATATTTTTAAACATAACGGATTAAATGTTGTGTGTTATTGTTTATTATAGGTACTGTAAAGTTTCAATGGTGATACATCACCCTGGCCACTAATTAACACTGGCAGCTTGAAAACTTAAATTTTTAAATTAGAATTTCTTTATTCTAATTTAAAAATTTAAATTTAGAGAATACAATGAGGGCTATCCTTTTTGAGTTCGCGAGATGGCGCCACTGGCGAGTAAGGTCCTGTCATTCATTCTATTTGATACCTTAAAGTACCAATAACTTCATAAAAAGTTTATTTATATTGCGTATTGTGCATACTACGGATATATATTTTAAAGAATGCTCCTAAAATGAGCAAGCATTGAAGATTTGAAAAACATTCTTCCTCCAATTACCAACAACTTAGATCCTAACTTGTGACTTAAAATCATCAAGTCATTAATAATCAGGAATGGCTCAATCTAGACCAAAATCGTGAATATTAGTAAAAATACGTGATAAATAAAGCACGCAACACGCGAACACTATGACATCTGACATTTCGGAAGACCTTACTCTACACGAGCGCCCCTAGCGGCGAAACAGAGAGCCGGACTTGAAATAGCTTACGAAAAAAGATGTATTGAATGTTGGACGTTATAAAATATAGATATCATACACTAAACGGATTCTTATTTAGAAGTGTAGCACGTCTCGTACACTACAGTACACCTCTTGTCTTACTCTTAGGGTATTTCAGGAGCGTTATTAAAATATTTTTATATTTATAAGCTTATCTTTAAAAACTTGCGATGTTAGCTTGACTTAACTAACTATTTTAAGCCGCGAATATATGCCTGCTTGCATAAAACTAATCAAGTAGCTTAAATGTCGTTGTCATAGACTTATTTAATGTTATATTTTTTTGACATTCAATGAAATTGCTCGAATTAGATTCGACATTTATTTTAAGTTTGCCATAAATTGTCGATACTATCTAGTTTTGAAATATTGACAGTTGGATAATTGCACCATAGACCAAGAATGCTAAGAAAAAAAAATATTTTATGTCTGAAAACTCGATTAATTTTAAGTTTCTAAAATTTATTTTAAACACATACTAATTATTTACATTATTTACACACTAACTCGATATAATAGAAATATTTAAAAAAAAAATACTCAGTACTTTGAAATCAATTCACAGTTGAGTCATCAAGTTGGTAAATGAATACCGTGACAAGTTGCTATTTTCATTCAAAATCTATGTGGAATTGCATTTTGACAGCTCAAAATTGGCCTCATTTGATTTGTGGTGCAATTAACGTTTTCAAAGATATAATTATAGAAAGAAACATAATTTAATTTAATTACTAACAATTTAGGTCAATGTCGGCATGGCGTGCAAGCTACTTGCATGCTTGCGTGCGAGTTACTGGCGTCTGTTTCACGACCATTACATTATGGTTATTATTTAAATGCATGATTTGTATTTTATTTACAGTTCTGTAAGTGTTATTTACGCAGTAATCAATATTGGTCACTTTATTACATAAATATTTTGTTATTTTGCAGCATTTTCTATTGAAAACCTAAGCTGGGTACACATTGGTGAAAACTTAAATAAAATTTAACACACTCAAGAACCAATTCACCTTATTTTTAGGTTACATTTCATGTTACACTGCATAAGTCTGCACTAGTGATGTTCCGAATATCCGTATCTGTCTCCGCGGATATCCGCGACAGAAAAATATCCGTATCCGTATCAGTTACATTGTGACGGATCATTTACCTTATTAATTTTGAATAAATACATTCAATTCTGCAAGTAGATGATTAGGTAGCAATAAAATACTATTAAATTTCAGTCAAATTATTGTTTTGTTTCTAAATAATCAAATATTTGGCATCTTTATATTGCAAACATTTATCGTCGTGAGTTAGTTTCTGTCACGCGAACGTCAACTGCCGTCAACTACCATTTTAAGGTCACGCGCAGCGACATCGATTGAGTAAAAAAGTTAAAATCCGTATCCTTACCCGCGGATCTTTACGCCAATGATCCGTATCCGGATCCGTATCTGCGGATCTTGACGCCAATGATCTGTATCCGGATATCTGCGGATCTACATTTTTAATAATCCGGCACGTCACTAGTCTGCATGGCTCATTCGTGTTAGATTTCACGTTACGTTACACCAATGTGTACCCAACATGGCAATGCGTTCTTTGAGAAAACATTGTCTATACTTTAGAAACATATGTTCTGCCTATGACGTTATAACTACCTAGCGAGTCTTATTTGTGATCTTATACATGATTTGTCTTAATTTCATTGGTTACTTCGATCCGAAGAATCTGGTTGCTCATTTTACTTGGTTGCTAAATATCACTTGCACTGAAAATCGAAGCGTTGCTTCTATTAGTTTCTAAAGCTTATAAATTTAATTTTATTTATACAGTATTTATTTATTTATTGATCCCTACAAAATATGTACATGAAAGTAAAGAAAAAGTTGTTTCCTAAATTAATATTATTTTAGTGATTGGTTTCTAAATTGTTACACATAAATAATCGTCGTCATTTTCATTCACTTTCAATTAAAATATCTGAGTACGTATATTCTATTTTTGCTTATTCTTAAGGGTACTTAATTTCTTAATCAACATTAATGCTAATTGCGTTGTCAGCAACCAGAGTAAATTGACAACCATTTATCTTTGGCAGTTATAGTTGTTTTGTAGCACCAGTCTTACACATTTGAGTCACTTTCATTCAGAAGAATCGAAGCGATTGGTTCCTCAAACCGGAAGAATAACTGAAGTTTCTGGTTAACATAATACATGAAGTAACATCAGCATGCAGAAGAATTTAGAAATCACTTAAATCTACACTAATATTATAAAGAGGAAAACTTTGTTTGTTTGTTTGTTTGGTTGTAATGAATAGGCTTAAAAACTACTGGACCGTTTTTAAAAATTGTTTCACCATTCGAAAGCTACATTATCCACGAGTAACATAGGATATATTTTATCCCCGTACTCCCACGGGAACGGGAACTATGCGGGTGAAACCGCGGGACGTCCGCTAGTCGGTTATATAGTAACGAAGAGAAAGGTTTCTAGTTCAGGAATATACATACAGACATTGGTTGCTGAATAGAAATCAATCAATTCCTTAGATTATTATCACGTTTGTACGTTGATATTACGGTTGCTGTCTTACAAAAACGAAGTATATGGTTGTTTAGAAGTGTTTCTGCTATTTAGCCTTCGCTATACCAGCAGTTGTTGACCTTAATTGCTCTAAATAACCTTGTCACAAGACTTACTGAAGTTAAAGTAAACTGGTCGCAGCATAAGGTAGCAGGCTCACTTAAATTCGGTTGGTCTATAGAAACCAAGTACGTGGTTTCTAAGCCCGCACGTATCACTAGAGTTCTTGGTTACAGCGTAGAAGCGGATGGTTGCTGCCTTGCATTATGAAGTAAATAGTTGCTTGGCCGCACTTATCAGGGAAGACGCTGGTTACAGTTTTGAAGCGTATGGTTGCTGCCTCGCAATTTTGAAGTAAATGGTTGTTTAGAACCAACTCAACTGTTTGCTTACTCATATCACCGTTGTAGCTGGTTACAGCTTGGAAGCAAGCGGTTGCTGCCTCTCGAAGTGTTTGGTTGCTTAGAACCGACCCTGTTCTTTGGCCTCGGCTGCGAACTTCCTTACGTGTACTATGTAGTCCATCATTACCGTTGCAAATGCCGCGTCCAGCACGAACTGAGGGATTTTACCTGAAATCCAGATAAATATTTATTGAATATGAGAACATAATTGTATATTTTATATCGAAGGACTAAATGGTGGTTTGATTATATTGATTCCCTCACTCGCTCGGGAGTCAATAAAACCGAGGGTATATAAAGTTTGCGTTTAGTCTCGAGGTGCAAACTGTGCTTTTCACTTTGAGTGCGAGAAAAATTGTCAATTTAGTACAAAAAAAATTGTTTCTTATCCCTCCATTCCATAAAACTTTCGTAAGTTTTTAGGTAAATCTTCCGCGATTTTGGCGGCAAAAGATTTTCTATTATGTCTATTACTCTTTGCTTAGTGTCAAACTCTTCACTGTCACTGGACATTATTAATACATTTATTTAAAACAGAACTTTACACTCGACAAAAATTCTGAAATTTTCGCGGTCATTTTTTTCTTTTAAACCAGTCACAGATTAACAATTTAAAACACATGGTGCGTAAAAACCATGGAACTAATACTCTCAACATTTAGTCCTTAGGGAGTAAAAGTAATTAGTTTGCTGAAGTGACCACTATATTGGCGTACTTTTAGAGCATGAGAAGTGAAAATAAATTTTATGAAACTGATTATAATAGAAGAGAATAAGAATAATTTTATGTGTATTGTTGCATCGAAGAACAGGTCTCAATACGGCACGCCGTGGTATAATATTTAGTGCATTCTGACGTCACGAGCCCCCACTCCCGAGTTTTGATGCATTATATCTTTGTCAATATTCATTGATTTACAAAAGCAAAAAATACGTGTCCATTATTTTACAATACTGTAACTGACGGACTAAATAGATTTGCAATTTTTTGATACTGTTGTCATATCTACTTTCACTGGTCAAACAATTTGCAAGACATCGCTGAAATTGGACTTACCTTTAAGATCACAGCACATGAGCCATTGGAAGGTAGTGTACGTTTCTATCTTGCCGCCTGAAGTCTGAACTGTGCGCGGCTTCAGGAACCAGCAACCGACCTTATTCTGACCTCTGCAAAATAAATAGATACAATTGAGATTTACTGATTTTTAGGTCGGCGTCTTGTAATGGAAATAAATCACCTGCTTAGCCTTATCCCAACTATGTTGGGGTCGGCTTCCAGTCTAACCGGATGCAGCTGAATACCTGTATTTTACATGGAGCGACTGCCTATCTGACCTCCACAACCCAGTTAGTACTAGGTAATACGATACCCCTTAATAAGACTGGTTGTCAGACTTTTAGGTCACTGACTACCTGTAACGACTGTCAAAGATCTACAAATGACAGCCGGGACCAACAGCTTAACGTGCTTTCCGAGGCACGGAGGAAACTCGGTATGTAATGGGTGGTCCCACACACACCCATCCACAGACCAACCTAGGCAAGCACGGCTTAACCTAAGGATTGACCCGTATTATGTAGCTGTGCGGGTCTGACGTGACGTCACGACCTGTCCGTCACTTGTACGAGGTGGCGGCTTACCTGACTAGGTCTCTATGCGG
Organism: Xestia ashworthii; assembly: GCA_950022955.1. Lineage (NCBI taxonomy): Eukaryota > Metazoa > Arthropoda > Insecta > Lepidoptera > Noctuidae > Xestia > Xestia ashworthii. The sequence goes on from OX465575.1 coordinate 3,484,233, forward strand.
CGGGTACCCAGGCACAGTGACACTGATGCCGCTGCTGATGTAGCTGTGCGGGTCTGACGTCACGACCTGGCCGTCGCTGGAGAGTGGGGCGGTACAGCGCAGGATGACGAAGTCGCGCGGCGCTATGATGCCCCGCCCTCCTCCTGCTGTGACTTGGTACGAGAGGTCTATGCCGGGACCTACTTCCTGGAAAAGAAATTAAGAATTTATGGTAGGTGTTTAAAGTAGGAACAGAATTTTATGGAGAGATTTGGGGTCCCTGTTTTTTTGATGTGTGCAATTACATGTGCACATAACATTCTCCTAAGTACAATAAAACAGTTATGTAAACAGTTATACATAAGAACCCTTAACCTTTGCATTTTTACCGTTGATTGTTTAATGTAGGTGCTGTTCGCGTACCTATTTTAAATAAATAACTTAATATTTTTATTATTAATATCACCCTCCTATCACGAAAGAAGACATTAAAATAAGGTAGTTGAAGGGGTCATGGGCGCCGGCAGCAAGGGGGTCCACTTGCACCCCCTTAACGAAAAAGGCAATACATAGAAAAAACAATTCATCCGAGCCGGAAAGAAAATATTTTCGAGCTCGCTTTGCTCGCTCGTACTCCTATTTTGCTTTTTAAACCTATTAACTAACTAACTTAATTAACCGACTTCAAAAAGGAGGAGGTTCTCAATTCGTCGGAACCTTTTTTTATTTTTTATGTACGAGTATGTTCCCCGATTACTCGAAGATGGCTGGAGCAATTTGAATTATTCTTTTTTTTGTTTGAAAGGGTATACTTCACAGGTGGTCCCATAATCATCAAGTCGGGATCTGATGATGGGATCCTGGAGAAATTGAGAGAACTCTTAAAATTTTATAGGCAAACTTGATGCGATTTGGGTAGTTTTTGGATGAATACTTTCTTAAAGTGGTCCCATTTCAATTTGGTTAGATCTGATGAAGAACTTCGGAGATAGGCAACGGAACTCCTCAATAAATGATAGCAAATAGACTGGGATTGCTGAAATCTCATGTCTATCTATTGTTTACACCAGTTCATAACATAACATCACACCGCTACGCTGTGCAGGGGTAAGCACAAGTGAACCAATAAAAAGTGAAAAATAAAAAAAAATTGCAAAAAATAAAACCGACTCCAAAAAACACAATAAAGTGAAAAATAACTTTAGCTTCAGAAGTCGGTGACAAAAAACAAGTGAATCAATCAAACAAAGGTCACCGACTTCTGAAGCTAAAGTTATTTTTCACTTTTTTCTGTTTTATTTTACCTTGGCGTTCATAAGCTTTTCTCTGGCTACGCTCGTTTTTCGACAATAGGCTAGTTTCCACCATCAATAAATTGCAAAACTAATTAGGTCCATGTTCACCGAAAAGATAACAGCCTGATTAGCTAAAACAGCTGTTTAAAGCACATTTTTGTATGGTAATATGTCACAGTGACAGCTGTTTTTAGCTAATCAGGCTGTTATCTTTTCGGTGAACATGGACCTTAGTCCGTCAGTTAGAGTATTGGAAAATAATGGACACGTATTTTTTGTTTTTGTAAATCACTGAGTACTGACAAAGATAAAACGCATCAAAACTCGGGAGTGGGGGCTCGTCACGTCACAACACACTAAAAGCTATAGCTGGTGTGACGTATTGCGAATTTTAAAAGCGTCGTATCTTCGTCAATTTTGGTTTATGTAACAAAAGAAAAAATACAGGTCAAATATTTTTTTATAATCTAACTGACAGACTAATTAGATTTTTTTAGGACACAAGCCTATTCTTTTTGCAATTGATTGATGGGATTTTATTGATAGATCGGCCAAGTTACTCCTTGAAAATAATATACCTAAATCGAAGTGTAAAAAAATGAGCTGTTTTCATGTAATTCAGTGTGCACATCCCTGGAAAAAAACTGCCGGCACCCATGGAAGGGTTAAAACCGTACCTTTATAAGTTCACTCTTCAATATGGTGGGATTCCAGTCTGGCAGCTTAGTTATGTTATCTTTAAACTCTTCGTACAAAAACTTCGGTGGGGCTTCTACTATACCCTGGAAACAAAACATATTCAATTTAGGAATTATACAACATCACGCATATAATCCCTAAAGGGTAAGGTAGAAATAGGAGCCGAGCATATTGCCATCAGTCGGGCAAACAGACTTCGTGGAAAACGACAATTCCTTCATTTTCTGCAATTTGCAGATCAGTTTCAGGCAGTATGCTTAACAAAATATGATTCGCGAACATAACACGAATGTATTTACAGAATTGTAGTCATTAAAAACATCGTGAGGGAAGTTCTGAGCATGAATGTGGATGTGTATAAGAGTAGAGGAAGAACAAAGTAACGATGGATGGACTGTGTGAAGTATGATATGGCTAGAAAGGAGGTGTCTGATGAGATGACGAGTAATAGAGGAGTATGGAAGATGAAGACATGCTGCGCTGACAGCAAATGAAATGGGATAGGGCAAACAGCGGGAACCTTCTAGTTACGGAGATATGGGGGGTCAAAGTTACAAGTTTTTGACAAGTTTTTTTTTTTAATACAAGTTATTTTTGTAGGATTTTAACTTTTACCACCTCCACGAACCCCGTACTATTCAATCCATCCACCAGCACAATATTTTAAGTGCGTTACATTGAGTTCACCGCAAAACATGATTTAAAACCTCAAAAAAAAGTTGTTTCCGAGCAATATTTTTGCGTAAAGGTACTGAGTTTGATGTATAGAATGCTTGGTTAACGGCTTTGTGATGAGGTGGTTTGCACCCTGTATGTCCACATAGAAACAAGACTCATTTGATCTGATTATAATATTCATGCTGATTGCACAAATGTACGCATAGGCTTTATCGAATAAATCTTTGCCTAATCCGCTTAAATTAGAATGCATGATAGATAATCTATAATCCGAATTAGAACGCTCACGAATTACAATATCAATAATATCAGTTTTGATAATTAATTACTGTATTAGATAATTAAATACACTTCCTATTCATTAGAAATATTGCCTAATAAATCTGAGTTTTAAATCAGCTGAGTAGGAGCTCATGGCGAAATAATAACAGCCGCTTGGGTCGAAGGTTAAGCCGCACTTCCCTATGTTTGTCTATGCCTCTGCCTGCCTGTCCCTGCCTCGGAAAGCACGTTAAGCTGTTGGTCCGGGTTGTCATTTGTAGATCTTTGACAGTCGTTACAGGTAGTATTTTTTTTATTGGGACAAGCCAACCGCACTATTCCCAACCCACTGTAACTCCTGAAAGCTAGAATCAACAGCAGCGACCACCAGAAAAGCTACTGCTAGTTTGACCTATCTTTAGGCGAGATGTACGAAGGTGACATTTCGCGAAACAAACGTTTTCAGGTTGTTTACAGGTAGTCAGTGGCCTGAAAGTCTGGCAACCAGTCTTACCAAGGGGTATCGTATTACCAAGTACTAACTGGGTTGTGGAGGTCAGATAGGCAGTCGCTCCATTTGTCACACCTAAAACGCTGAACCGACCATCCTGAAACTTTGCCAGGTGTACATAAACGGACATAGGGTACCTTTCATCCCGAAATAAAAGTACTGTTCTCCATAAGCGACAGTCGAGCTTTATTTATTTATATTATTTAGGAGGAACTATAGAACATCTGCTATTTTATGACTCATTCTTAACTTTCGTGGAACTTCCCATTGTGTTTGTATTGTTGTCTCGTCAATATTGTACCTATTCTATTTCGTGGAACTAAATAACGTTTTTATTTTATCGCATTCTTTTCGAATGGACACGTGTGCCTGTGTACCTCTCTAAGAGAGAAACGCTACCCATGTACCTGCATTAGCGAGAAACTCGGGTTAGTGAGAAACCTCTAAAGGGTGTAAAACACCTCTTCACGAAGCCGAAAGGCACATGTTCTCCCCATCATTGCGATCATTTTTTGTTCTACACCATACCTGGGAACCTTCTAGTTATTTTTTTTGTAAGATTTTGACTTTTAACACCTCCACGACCCCCGTACTATTCAATTCATCCATCAGCACAATGTTTTAAGTGCGTTACATTGAGTTCTACCACAAAACATGATTTATAACCTCAAAAAAAAAAGTTGTTTCCTAGCAATCATTTTAGCGTGAAGTTACTCAGTTTGATGTACAAAATGTTTGGTTAACGGCTCTGTGATCAGGTGGTTTACAACCTGTATAAACGAGAATGAGATTGTGCTCCCTTGAACTCTCGCTTATCCAGGTTTGACTGTATATTATTACAAGCAGAGTACGACCCGAATTGATTATCAAATCTTAAATTAATGCGAGCAAAGCCGCGGGTAAAACTAGTATTTATATACTTACAGTAAACCTATACACCTTCCCGAACTGTTCGGTTTTCTTTGACTCGACGATATCGCCCTTGGAGCCTTTCTTCTCAACGCTCCAATTCGGCAGGTTGACGATACGCCACGCATTGTGCATGCTCTCCGTCGCTTGCGCTTTGTATTCATCTATCTGGGGACAAGAAAAGATAAAATGAAACTAGTGCTTAAGAGCCACGATGGTTTCCGACGCAAGATACTAACATCTTCGTACCGTATAAAGCTTGTGATAAAATAACAACAGCCGCTCGGGTCTATCTTTAGGTTAAGCCGTGCTGGCCTAGGTTGGTCTGTGGATGGGTGACCACCCATTATGCCTCGGAAAGCACGTTATGCTGTTGATCACAGCTGTCATTTTTTTAATAGAACTTAGTGTCAGTATTCTCTGAAATAGCAGGGATAACTATACACCCTCATCCCCCCCCCCCCCCTATTTATATTTCGTGATTTTTCCAAACCCGTCCCTCCCGTGATTAATGGCGGCATGACGACAGTATCAAATAAATTGCCAATATAATAAGTTCGTAAGTTACACGTATTTTTTTTTTGTTTTTGTAAATCAATGAATATTGACAAAGATAAAACGCATCAAATTACGGGAGTGAGGGCTCGTGACGTCAGAACGCACTAAAAATTATACCAAGGCGTGACGTATTGAGAATGTTAAAAGTGTCGTATCTTCGTCAATTTTGGTTTACGTAACAAAATAAAAAATACGGGTCAAATATTTTTTGATAATCTAACTGACGGACTAATTAGTTTTTTTTTGTTTTCTACCCTATTACGTCATAATTATTTTTTTTTACATCTCATCTCAACTGCAGACCTTAGATAAGAAATTTAAGCTTCCTTCCTTCGATCACAAACACAGTTTAGCTGGATTGATTAAATTGTATAACATAATTATCCTTGATAATTGCTTGATTGTATTCAATATTAAAATTAAGTAGCAATGATAATGAGCAATAGATATCTCAATATAAGGTTGCTAGGGCATTCAAGGTTGTTTTTATGTTGAATTTTATGATTTTTTGGTGCATCGACGCCGCAGTTACTTTTTGTGGAACAACACTGTGCAACATGGTAACATTAGGTAACAATCTGTAACTTTTGTGGCAACTTGTTACTATTTGTTGAATGTTATCATCGCGTCCATACCGCGAGTAACATAAATAAACAAAATATTACAAAGAGTAACTTCCAGCAACAAGCGAGTTGCACAGCATTAATTTGTTCTATGTTCTCTAACAATGTTTTCAATTGTTACCACATGTTGACTGTTTTCAAAAGGTCGGCAACATTACTTAACATATAGTAACACAGCAATATTTATAACAATATTAAGGCGCTACCCCAGGCAAAAGCCGTTTTTTGTGCAGTTTTTTGGAGCCAACTCCTCTTTATCCAAAAGAAATACCAAGTAATAAAAATACATTAAATTTCTACATATTCTTAGACTGCAAAGTGGTAGTTTTATTTTTTATTTTAAGTCTCATAATGTGTAATAAATCCCCTCACAATGAAACCACAAAAATGAGAAAAAAATATTTATAACATGCTTCTTCTCGTAAAGTTAACATTATTTTGATTTGCTTCTTATACTAATGGATAGACAATTTAATAATGAACATAATGCTAGTTTTTTTTTTTTCAAAAGACGGAAATTTGATTTTATAAAGAATAAAAATCACTAATTTCGCACTATTCGACCCGCAGTGACTGACGTAAAAACCACTTTGTAGTGCAAGCTGATTAGAACTTTATTCTAATAGTATTTCAAACGAAGTTTGAATCACCACAAATAGAGTTGCTAATTTTGCCTGGGGTAGCGCCTTAACGAGAGACGACGACCCTAATGGCGTAGTGGTAGTGACGCTGCCTTACGTTCTTAGGGTCCTGGGTTCGAATCCCGGTAGGAGCAAATGTTTGTGTGATGAGCATGGACATTTGTTTCCGAGTCATGGATGTTTATATGTATAATAAGTATGTATTTACAAACAAAAAAGTATATATGTAGTATATCAACTATCTAGTGTCCACGACACAAGCTTTGCTTAGTGTGGTACTAGGTGGCGCTGTGTGTTAATGTCCAGCGATATTTATTATTTATTTATTATATTAATAAACTTTCTTGGAAACGTTGGTCAACAAATGTAACTGCGTTGTGGATGCACCATTTGAATTGATTTTCAGTTATTTTCAAGTTAGGATTACTGAATGTTTAGATTTTTAAGGAATATAGTATGCGCTTCGGAAATCATCGTCTATCTTCGGAAATACGTTCACCCGATGATGAGATCGAATATACATAGTGCTGTTGCAACTACGGAAGTTAATCATATTCCACCGGATTCATTCATTTAACCATATTCTTTATTTTTACCGTTTTTTAGGTACTTACTATTCCTTTATTTCACTGGCTAAAATCCAAAAAACCATTAATGGGTGTTGAAACGACTCGTGAAATCAGCTGTTCACTACCTGCCTAACACTACAGAGTTCATGCAGCGAACACGTCGTCGCGCTTGCCGTTCGCTACGTGCGTTTTGCCACGGTAACGATACATTGCGTATGTGGAAATAAAACAAATCACATTTATTGAACTCCCACAACTTTCCAGAAATAATTTCTTGTACAGGACATCTTAGTATGATATTACTGAATTCCTCTCCAATAGGCATGAGGACATTATCAAAAAATTGCAAATCTATTTAGTCCGTCAGTTAGAGTATTGGAAAATAATGGACACGTATTTTTTTTTTTGTAAATCTATGAATATTGACAAAGATAAAACGCATCAAAACTCGGGAGTGCCCGCTCGTGACGTCAGAACTAGCTAATATACCAAGGCGTAAATTTTGGTTTATGTAACATATTATAATATTATATATTATTATATTTATTTAGAGTGACATATCTCATTACTATTGTGTCAAGAACAAAAAAAAAAGAAAAAAAAATAGGAACTATCTTTTTCTTTTTGTACTTTATCTTGTAACGTGTTGACAAGTGTTTATAAATTAATTATTTGATTTAATTATGTAAATATAATCCCTGGCTTATCGATAGGAAAACTGCTCATTACATGCTTATCACCTAAATGTATTTGAATTAGAGGATTTATACCATTTAATCTATACACAAAGCACGGTTAGTCGATTTATAAATAATGCATTATTCAATGGCGGTATTTTTAAAAATACGCTTGGGGACCTCAGGACCCCAGCCGCAGTTTAGAGCAATTGCGCGTTGGGTATAATATGTCCTCAGCCGCGTTTGAGAGGCAGGAAAATATTCCAGGATGTCATACAGCATCTCAAAACAGAGAAAGGCCCGGTTTCCACGAAAGAAAAGAGCGGAGAGATGGTTAAGATGCGACGAATCACTGTGGAGAGGAAAGCCTCGATTTAGATTACAACCAATGTGGTTGGTCTTTTTGTACACTTCTCCTCTCCACTCCGCTTCTCTACGCTTTGATGGAAACCAGAACTAACAGGATTTGTAGTCATCACTATCACTACATATTATAAAAAAAATCTCTCGCCGCGTCTGTCTGTCCCTATGTATGCTTAGATCTTTATAACTACGCAACGGATTTTGATGCGGGTTTTTTTAACACATAGAGTGATTCAAGAGGAAGGTTTTTGTGTACAATTTTACGCGGGCGAAGCCGCGGGCATCGGCTAGTTACAAATAAATCAAAGTTAAGTGTATTTTTTTTCATCCTAGGAATCACTGACAGTCCCCTGTGCAGAGCATGCATGGAGGGCGGAGGAAACGGTGGCGCATGTGCTCCTTGAGTGCACGGGCGTTACCAAGATTCGCGAGGAGACCCTGGGAACGCCAAGATAACTTGCGGATGTCCTGAGGAGACCGGGAAGTTTGATCTGCTTCTGGATGGAGGTGGACTGGTTGGAGTAATCCACCATGGCTCACGCACAATGGTCCACTTCAAGGACTAAGTGCGGAAAAATAAACCCCATGATAGATAGAAGTGTTTGTTTGAGATTTCAAAGTAATAGCTTTTTACTGAATGCATATGAAAGTACAGGGTGCAAACTTTCAACGGAGCAGCAAAGGGGAACTTATCCGTTCCAGCTACACGAAAATGGTCTTAGGAGACTATCCATAATATTGTTCATGAAATTTTGATAATTCACATTTTTGCAAAAAATAAAAATGTAGTTACAGAAAATGGCCATTTTACACAAAACATTCTTTTTATATCAATCGATCCTGTTTCTAATACTGATCAAAATCGTCTATGAGACCAACCAGCTCGAGTATTAAAAAAGACAGAAACTGCAAAAAAACTTTTCCCATACATTTTGTTGGATTTTTATTTTTTACATTTTTTTTAATATCATCTTCTATTGAAAATCGTATCCTTTCTTAGGACCTCCAATGATTTCGAGTTGGTTTTTGATCAGAAACAGAATCAAAAACCATTTTTCTTTTTTACATTCATTACATTTATTTTGGTATTGTGTTTTTCCACCTGCACAGATAAGTTGGTTGAAGCAGATAGTGCAAGTAGTCTATGACAATAGAAGTTCAAACAAAAAAAAAACTTACTGTCAACCATTCAGCATGAAACTCCTCAGGCGGAGCACTATTGAACAGCAACTTCATCCAATTGGCAACTGAGAAGCCAATCTTGCTCAATTTACTCTCATACTCCTCTTGACTCTTAGCTTTCTCCAGTTCTTCAACATGTTTCTCCATTTCAGGATCGTTTAGCGGTGGTAAGGCAGAAGGGGACGCCGTCGCCATTTTGTTTTTATTTCTTTTTTTTTAAAGTAACTGTCACTTTTGTTTTTTTTTATTGTTGTTTGCGCTGGACTGGTGAATTGTTTTTTTTTTTATTGTTAGATACACAACCGTTTTAGTAAAAAACGTGGTTTTGTTTAAAAATGATCTAGTTTTTTATGAAGATTTATTCGATAGAACTCCTTTATAATTAAGTACCCGATTGTTGTTGTAATTACCCGATTAGCTTAGGCATATTTTTTACTTAATGTATCGATGGAAGTAATCCTTTGCCTAAAAGTGGGAAATAATATATTCAGGTTAAAATATTAGTGCGTCTGTGGGAGTAATGGTGCCGCGTGGTGGAATTTAGCCCATATTATTACAAGTGATGCCCCAGCCCAGGAAGTAAGATAGTTTTGTTTAAAAAACCAATCAATTTTCGCCTTCTCTTCGGTTAACACACAACATAAACAAACTGCCTACTGTTTGCTGTTTTGCAATAAACATTTCACGAAAAGATACCCAAACAATTACATGCATCAAAAACATCAATTCATGATACATGGGTCAAAGAGCGTAATAACTATTACCGTTTTCATATTACATACAACCTATGAACCTCAATAAATAATTATTATATTTAATAAGTATAATGGACTGATCAGTATATTGAAAGACAAAGAATGTCTCACTCGGTAAGCGGGTCAAGGTTGGACTGGACAATGCGTCATTGTTGATTTATAACTTCGATCAATAATAGTACTAGATTAAGGATCAGGAACAAAAGTACGTCGCTCAAGTGGCCACGTTTGCACACACGCAAACATCTACATTTCATAGCAAAAAGTTTAATAATATGAACAACCTACAGTTTAATATAAACCTTAATTCTTAAACGTAAAGTTTAATTACCATTGCAAAATATGTTGATTTAAGTCCTTTCATCGAAGAAAGGATTAAAAGAACAAATTTAAAATGTTACTTGAAAATAAAAAGTCATCAGTACAAAAATATTTATTCTAAAATGAATCTTAAGTCTGAGTCCTTAGGTTAAAAACATTTTGTTTACAATTTCGTGCTTATTCTATTGTGGAACTAAACGTAATTTTGGTATGACATTTCAATATTTAGAACACAGTAAGTATTGAAAGACGTAGAGTTGCAGAATATATGTTTTTAGTTTCTTATGTATGGTAGCAAATATTTTTGATCGATTCAAAAAGGTAAAAAATACTGTTTTACATTGCCGCTATTACAACGAATAGGTAATAAAAAAACTTAATAAAGTTAAAAAAAATAAAGGGAATCAAGAAACGTGTTTTCGGCGTATTCTTTATACAAAAGTATCTGAAATAGTAATCTAGGTAAGTTAATTAATAACATTATAAGGGTTGCATATTTTTTTTCCTCTTTCTTTCGAGACAATAGATATCCATTCTGCACAGCGAAATGGGTCACTAGAAAAACGATAAATAAAAATAACAACACTACTCCATGCGTTCCCTGTTTAAGAACTGTCAATGTTTGATACAATAGTTGGTGCGTTGTAGCAAACATTGGCCAAACAATTATAATATTAGCTGTTTGAATTTATTAACTATTTAATTGTTTTTATTTTATGAAAAACACTTAATGATATAAACTTACCAAAAAAAAAATATTTCTTCCAAAACCTAGGTGTGGTATTTTTACACAGTTTTTGAACGCGCACTGCGGCATTTTGACGTCTTAATGTTGGCTATGCTTGGACCATACTAATTTGAAATAAGACCACAAAAGTATTTGTGGTCTTATTTTTCGGGCCGTTTTTGAAGCGCTGATCGGGAATCTAGTACTATTATTGATCGAAGATTTATAAAGAGCAGGCCACATTCGCCAACTAGCGAGCGAGCAAGCGAGCGGAGCGAGGCGAGGAAAACTATGATAGCTATAAAGAGTGTTAAACACCCTCTTCACGAAGCCGAAAAACACTTGTTCTCCCCATCATTGCGATATTTTTTTTGTTCTACACCATACCATAAATTACAAAAGCTTGTAACTTTGACCCCCAATATCTCCGTAACTAGAAGGTTCCCATTCTAGTTACGGAGATATTGGGGGTCAAAGTTACAAGCTTTTGTAATTTTTTTTTAAACACAAGTTTTTGATGTAAGAACTTTATTTTAAACACCTTCACGACCCCGTACTATTTAATCCATCCACCAACACAATGTTTTGAGTGCATAAGAGAATTGAGTTTTACCGTAAAACGTGATTTTTCACCCCAATAGAAAAGGTCATTTTCCAGCAAAATGAATTTTTGTGTTACTTGTTTTATGTACAGAATGCTTGGTTGACTGCTTCGTGATGTGTTTGTTTACATCCTGATAAACTAAGCAAGGCTTTGACAAGATAAACTACGTTGGGTTCACACCGAAAACTACGGACGGACGAGCGAGCGGTAGATCGCCAAAGCGGGAGCGGGGCGAGCGGACCGGGTGAGGTGGACGGGCGAGCGAGCCGAGCGAGCATCGTTCCATCTCTATTTATACTTCAGTTCATACCGTGAACTACAATAAACACCCTGTACCTCTGGGTTATACTTTTCAAGTAAAGCCACTTTCCATTTAGGTACTTAATCTATCTACTGCATTATGTACATATTATCCCGATTAACACTTTCGTTTACCTCTCTGACTTATAGAATAGCAAGTACTCTAACAAGTCCAAATAAATCTTCATAAAATAATATTTTCAATTTTTTTTTTAAATATCATCACGTCACTAAAACGGTTGTTTTTTATTAAAAATAACTACATGAAACGTGTAGAAACACTAACGGTTGTATGAAGCGTGATCACTGCGTCAAATACCACGATAAACTGACAAAAATAATCTTTGTGTAGTGTATGTATGTTTTATAAGTTATCTCTTTAAGTAGGTGTTAGTCCATATATTGTATTTCTCTATGTATGCTCGTGTGGACAAGTGATATAGAAATATACAGACTTTTCACGAAGCATTCTGTACATCAAACTAAGTAACTATGCAAAAATTGCTGGGAAATGATTTCTTGGGGTGAAAAATCACGTTGTACGGTCAAACTCAACGTAACGCACTCAAAACATTGTGCTGGTTGATGGATTAAATAGTGTGGGGTCGTGGAGGTGTTTAATTAAAGTAAAAATCTTAGATTAAAAACTTGTACTTATTTAAAAAAAAAAACTTGTCAAAAAGTTGGAATTTTGACCTTCAATACCTCCGTAACTAGAAGATTCCCAGGTATGGTGTAGAACAAAAATGTGATGACGGGAGAACAAGTGCTTTTCGGCTTCGTTAATAGGTTTTTTACACCTATTATGTTGGACCCGTAAAAAGCCGGGGCGGGTCGATAACGCTAGTACATAAATATCATGCCTGTAGAGCCAAAGGGCGAGAGTACAGAGTATCAATAGTGTACTCATATTTCGTCAGCTTATTTAGGTGTCCGCACCCAAAGTGTGAAAAAAGGACCCTTTACTACCTACTAAGACTCTGTCCGTCTGTCTGTTTAAACCGAAAAGAATGTCAGAAGATAGGGGAGGCCTTTATCCAACAGTTGGTGATTTCGGGCTGATCATGATAAGTAGGAATTTAGTGTCTATTTATATTCGGGTACGACCTAATTTGTATATTGATAAACGCATTATCTCTTGACCTCTGACACGCTTACAATTCACGACTCTTAAAAACCTAACGCGGCTAATTTCAGAACAGTATAGTCATAACATCGAATTTTGGCGCGCCCCCTATGTTTTGTTTTTTAATTAGCCTATTCTGTTGCGCCCCCTAAGATTTTTTTATTAACCTATTCTGTCCCAGGCCTACGCCACAGAGGCCACTTCCACAAATGAAATAAAAGAAAATATATAATAATTACAATTCTATACAATGCATGAAATTTGATAATGAAATAATGTATGAAGATGGTTATTTATAATTTGTATCCAATAATGAAATTAATTCATGTAAGAAAGTGATAATTTATATTTTTTATTCAACAATGATTATTAATTTAAAACTTAAATGCTTTTATTCAACAATGATTATTAATTTAAAACTTAAATGCAACTAATTAAATATAATAATTAATTGTGATAATCTAGAAAATTATGTTCAAATATTTGTTAAATTGTAGTAGAATAAAGCCTCGGCAACATGTTTATGCTACCATGTTACTAAACAAATGTTTACCATGAATACAAGGCTATTTTATTTTTATTTTATTTTATTTATTCTGTCCCGATGCTCATTTCTTTCCATCTCTACCGGTGTTTCGCCTCCTCTAGCCATCAGTCAGGAACGAGTCTAAATCGTAACGCTAACGTTTCTGGGCCTGCCTCGGTGACGATGACCGTCTTCAAGCACCCACTGTGTGACGATTCTAACCCATCTGTCGTGAGTTCCTGACCCATTCTGGAAATGTTCTCTAGTACATGGGAGTTAAGAGGGCTATCACAATGTTTCTTGTATTTGAGTGTTTTAAGAGTCTAACCCCCGATACTGAAACGTCACTCAAAATTTGAGCATCTCCTAAACTTTATATTTTGTATGGCCAAACGTCATTTTTGAGTGTCTGTTATATATACTATATTTGTATTGCAAAAAAGGGCAATTCGTTCAATTTATAAATTAAGTCCCATATTATATTATACTCCCTCAGAGAAAATTTTAAAAAGATTAATATTCTTACTATATTTATGAAAACCTTTTGTACGCACACAAAAATATTAATTTGTTTAAAAAATACAGTGACATTCACAGCATAAATACGAGAAACAAACACAAATTTGTTATTCCTGCTACGAGGCTCAAGAAAATAGGGGGACGTTCAGATGCCAATGTATACGCTTTTACAATAAACTTCCGAGCCATATTCAAGCACTTAGTCTAAATAAATTCAAATCGTTTATAAAACGGAAGCTATGCCTGAATGCCTTCTATCATGTTAATCACTAACTCGAAGATAAAAAGGCTTGGGGTTAAGCTGCTCCAATGAAATTTGCTCTGCGAATAATAATAATTATTAATTTTATTTTATTTTTGTGAATGCGAGGACCATGTGGGTCACATTTTTTTTACCCCTCAACCGTCTGGACTCTGGCAGTTTGAGCTCTATAAGCGACCTACCCAAATGTCCTTTCTTTTGTATTGTTCGTCGTTTCGTTGATGTTATAAGTCGAGCTACACGATAACTGACAAATGCTCGCACTGACACTGGTTCACTCAAATCTGTGTGGTTCTTTCTTCAATACACCATCTTAGACACAAATATCTACATGATCCTCATGTTAATTGAGCAAGACTATGTCTGGACTTCAAAAGAGAATATATGACCTCTGAGTTTGTTTCGGCTGTTTCTTCTCAGAGTAGTCAGGTACGAAACACCGGCCCCATCTAGTTTAAAAAAAAATGACGTGTTAAACATCATTTATCATATAAGTTCTAAGTAAAATTTGAGTGACGTTCCAATATTCGGCCGTAACACTGTAATACTCGAAAAATTTAGATATTTATTTAGAACACTCCTGAGAGAAATAAACAAACTATCTCGGGCATATTCTTTTTTCGACTTTACTCCTAAAACACTCAAATACAAGAAAATGTGATAACCCTCTTAAACATAACTGACGACGTGGGAGTTACTATATCTACACCTTTGCCTAACTCTTCAGCGCTAACAGGCGTGATGTTATGTTTATAAACAAACTTTGCACCAAACACCGAGCAGATCAATGACCCTCGCGAGCTAAAAGTGCACCTCATGGCATTTATTTACATCATTTGCATATTTTGCATACAGGTAAGTCTTGTAGGGAAAAGCCCTCTGTAGTAGGATGGACGAATGTTCCTGGTTGTGTGTTGGCGGTTTTAGACCTTAAAGTCTAGGTGCCTAGGTTTGTTTACGTTTGCACAGTCGATTGATTTCTTGAACTGCGGGATCTGAGTTCGGAATTCAAAAACATTGTAATGCCAAAAAGTTAGCAACGTCGTAAATAGCTGTCAAATATTTACCTATTTTAATTAATTTGGCAATATTATTCTATGGAAATAATAAATGTGGCTAACTAGTGTGTACCAGAATATTAATTGTGAAGTGAATTTTCATCAGGGAATCCGCTGGATGCGAGTCGCACGACCGGTCAAAGTGGTGACACGCGCAGGGAGGCCTATGTCCAGCTGTGGACGTCTTTCAGCTGAAATGATGATGATGATGATGATGATACTGTAATATTGACAAATTAATCAAAATATTTGACAGCTATTTGCGACGTTGCGCATTTTCTGTATGGAAACATTCTACAAAGTGTAAACCGCCTCATCACGAAGCCGTCAACCAAGCATTCTGTACATCAAACTAAGTAACTTTACGCAATAATTATAGCAGGGAAACAACTCTTTTATATGGGTGAAAAATCATGTTTTGTGGTAGACCTCAATGTAACGCATTTAAAACATTGTGCTGATGGATGGATTGAATAGAACGGGGGTCGTAGAGGTGTTTACATTAAAAATCTTACAATAAAAACTTGTATTTAAAAAAGAAGTTGTTAAGGCGATTACACGAGCTAATCGCGAGTTTTATAATTACTAAAAGTATATGATTCACTGCTATAAACAAGACCAGAAAAATATATGATATTTTTCAGGATATATGCTAGCATGATACTGTTTTGAAAACATAATACAATTAATTTGGCTCGATAAAAAGAAATCACGAACTTACCTCTAAAAATATCTTTCAAACAATAAAAAACATACTAATATGCATGCGATCATTCAGATTTTTTGGCAAATAATTCTACAAGCAATATATTAGCATGATACTGTTTTAGTTTTTTAATTCAATCAATAGTTTTTTTGTAAATCGATCGAAACCACTCATTTCGCGCTATTTGGCCCGCAGTGGCTGCCGTAACAACCACTTTGTAGTGCAAGCTGATTAGAACTTTATTCTAACAGCATTTCAAACGAAGTTTGAACCACCACAAATAGAGTTGCTAATTTAGCTCGTCTAAGCGCCTTAAAAAGTTGAAACTTTGACCCCTAATATCTCCGTAACTAGAAGGTTCCCAGGTATGGTGTAGAACAAAACATGATCGCAATGACGGGAAGAATCAGTGCTTTTCGGCTTCGGTAAGAGATGTTTTACACCCCGGACGTTAGAGGCTGTAACATCCGGGGTTCGAGAGACTATACTGGGAGGTCTTGCGTTTATTATGTTACCCCTTTTGTATAATGTGTTAATTTTAGACTATTAGTATTGGAGTTAACGTTTAATTTAAATACTGTTTTGTATTTATTTAAATTAAATGTAGGTACGTATGAGCGGTAATTATTTATTTAAATTAAATACTACAAATATGTATGAATGAATGGCTCAAAAATGTTTACGGAGCGTTTTAGGTATATTCATATTATTGAAATATGTGTTTTTGTCTATTCAACTGGGTTATTTTATATCATAAATTGGCACGTGTTGACGATTATTCACAATAGTTATTATAGTTTACTAGCTGACCCACGTAACTTCGTCTGCATCACATAAAAGAGAAAAAACCCAGAATAGGTAAAATTATTCCCCGTTTTTGCAACAATTTTCGTTTATGCTCCGCTCCTATTGGTTGTAGCGTGATGTTATATAGCCTATAACCTTCCTCGATAAATGGACTATCCAACACAAAAAAAAACTCTTCAGATTTATAATATTTTAGTAAGTATAAATTTGTTTTATCAAAGTGTAAACTTCAGGAAAACATTATATTTCCTGCCCTCAATATCATATCGCTGAATTAAATTATGTCACCAACAATGAATAATTATAAAAGCATCATGAAACAAAAAACAATTCATAATCCAGTCACTTTCGGCCGAAAGTAATAGCCTACCACAATATTTTTATAACAAAAAAAAAACACTATATCAACAACTGTACCGATAAACACGAAAATCACGAGATTATCAAATTGATTATTATTTTACTGTACAATGTTCAGATTTTTGTGATTTGCACGTGTTTTTTCACTCGTTTTCGTATAATATAACTAAAATGACACCGTATTCGGTCGATGTAAAGCGCGCGACTGCGAAACCGCGCGTATTTCTTCGAATTATAAGCTAATTGTTGTACACTGTAGTGTCAAATGAATGGGACAGATTTGGGTTCGACAGGAAAAACGTGTTTTTGTTTACGATTTTACCTGTTAGTCCCTAAATTGACACGTGAGCAAAATAAACAAAACTCTGGTTGGGGAAAATCATAACGTCAATAAATTACAATCATTGTTTAGGTTCATTATTGTTTCTTTTGTTTGATAGATAGATAGAGTCGATGATTTATTGTACCATATAATCGAGTGTTCAATAACGAAAGGTGTTGTGGGAGTCAGGAATTCTAACTAGGATACCCTGTGCTATGGACTCCTGCCCCCCCTTGCCGAGATGGGGATTATGACAATTTTAGAGCGAAAAATGTAGCAACGGGGAAAATTTATTCCTTTTGTGAGCTTTTTCTCTCTTAAGTGACGCAGACGGAGTTGCGTGGGTCAGCTAGTTACCAAATAATAATTAAAACTTCATTTTCATTGTATTACACAACAATTCTTACACAAAAATATCAACAGAAATTAAATAGGATTAGCAACTAGCTTACACAACACAGCTGAAAAACCAAGGTTACAGTAAAAAAAAGTGCGTATTCAATTCACGTTCCGCGTCAGAGTCACGCACAAAGATATCTTATCAAATGCTTTATCAGTCCACGTGGTTATTTAGATCAGTGAACTTGGAATGTGTGTTCAAAGAAGTTTCTCTTTGGCCTTTTTTCAATATTAAAAAACCACGACAGTAGTAGGAGAGCCACCTTTAATATTTAATTTTATTATTTGTTGTTACAGCGGAAACAGAAAAACATTGTTTGAGAAAACTTCAACTGTCTAGCTGTCACGGTTCATGAGATACAGCCTGGTGACAGACAGATAGACAGACGGACAGTGGATTCTTAGTAATTCTTAGGAACCCAAAAAATCATGCTCCTTTGGCGTCACATCAGACCTCCGATTTCGGCCATACAAAGTAATAGGTGATGATGTACGGAACAAAAACGGTCTAAAAAGGCTTACTCTTGACCTCGATTTAGTCCTGAGGCCAGACATGAGAGCGACTACGGAAGGAGCCAACCCAAGAAGGCGGAATAAAACATTTACGCGTGATCTGCCTAGCCTTTTCGTTCTTTTTTTATGCACACGCTGTTTTTTGAATCATTATATCTGTGGCTAATTAGGATTAGTATCAAATACAGAGATAACGGTTATCAGGAATTAGTGGACGGATTCATTTAATCTCGAAATGCATTGAAAATTAACAAAGAGTTGAACGTCGCATAACGATAAATATTATTTAAGTACTAGCTTTCGACCGCGGCTTCGCTCGGTTTATGTTTGGTATTTAGCCAACGGGGTCGTTAGAAATATAGCCATACATTCATTAGCTATACATTCTGAGATGTGAACTTTATTTGAATAGGCATAACGACAGTATCAAAAAAATGCAAATCTATTTAGTCCACCAGTTGGAGTATTGGAAAATAGTGGACACGTGTTTTTTGTTTTTGTAAATCAATGAATATTGACAAAGATAAAACGCATTAAAACTCGGGAGAGGGGCTCGTGACGTCAGAACTAGCTAAAAATTATACCAGGGCGTGACGTTTTGAGAATTTTATAACCGTCGTTTCTTCGTCAATTTTGGTTTATGTAACAAAAGAAACAATACGGGTCATATATTTCTTGATAATCTAACTGACGGACAAATTATATTTTTTTTGTCGTTTACCCTATTCAGTATGTACATTATTTATAATTTAAAAAACCAAAACTAAAAAAATATACCAAACTAAAAACTTAAAAAATGGCGTCAAAAAACTCCTCAACGCTGTCACCTGGTAATGTCCCCAAGAGACTGGCGGCTGGTAACGCTAAGCCTTTGGCCAAGTTAAAAGCAAGCCCTAGGGTCACGGGAAGTGTCAACTAAGCGTTCACAAATTTCCTTAAAAAGCCTATAAGCTCTCGGACCCCATGTTTCTAGTTTCAACCCCAAACAACCAAAAAAAAAGACGATTTGGAATATTAATATGAGCGTCAAATAATTTTGCACGGCAGTGTATATTATTTGTGAACTGTTTTGACCTTCACAATGAGCAATCGAAGACATTATATTGGCTTACGTACAAAAAATAAAGTACTTAGTTACTACGTAGTTAAAATTACAGTGAAACATGGACATTTTGGCGCGTGTATGATATTTACAGATTAGTAATTTGTCAAGATATCGAATTTCATACAAATTGTTTGATTGGTTTAACTTCAGTGTCGTATGTATATCGGTTTACGGATTACCAAAGACAAAAAATCAGTAAAACAAGTTTGTTATCGTTATCATTACGCTTCTTTACTTTAATTACCTCTATGGTCTTGTGGTCGCAAAGGCAACTGCTGAGCGTGGGATCGAGTTTGATTCTCAAGTCGGGCAGTGTTAATGGGTCATTTCCGTAGGCGATGTGAAATGTTTAGGCTTTGAAGTGGACCTTCGTAAAAGTTACATTTCCTACACAAACTAATTAACTTCGGCGCTTTCTTCTTCATAGCGCGTCGATGGCAATCTAATTTGTGTCGATCCAGAACTGAGCTACTAGTTTGGCACTTTCGGTTGCATCCATCAGTTCCTGTAGTGAACAAACTAAGCTACTAGTTTGGCGCTTCCGGTTGCATCCATCAGTTCCTGTAGTGAACAAACTAAGCTACTAGTTTGGCGCTTCCGGTTGCATCCATCAGTTCCTGTAGTGAACACTAAGCTACTAGTTTGGCGCTTTCGGTTGCATCCATCAGTTCCTGTAGTGAACACTAAGCTACTAGTTTGGCGCTTTCGGTTGCATCCATCAGTTCCTGTAGTGAACAAACTAAGCTACTAGTTTGGCGCTTCCGGTTGCATCCATCAGTTCCTGTAGTGAACACTAAGCTACTAGTTTGGCGCTTTCGGTTGCATCCATCAGTTCCTGTAGTGAACAAACTAAGCTACTAGTTTGGCGCTTCCGGTTGCATCCATCAGTTCCTGTAGTGAACACTAAGCTACTAGTTTGGCGCTTTCGGTTGCATCCATCAGTTCCTGTAGTGAACACTAAGCTACTAGTTTGGCGCTTCCGGTTGCATCCATCAGTTCCTGTAGTGAACACTAAGCTACTAGTTTGGCGCTTTCGGTATCATCAGTTCCTGTAGTGAACAAACTGAGCTACTAGTTTGGCGCTTTCGGTTGCATCCATCAGTTCTTGTAGTGAACAAACTAAGCTACTAGTTTGGCGCTTTCGGTTGCATCCATCAGTTCTTGTAGTGAACAAACTAAGCTACTAGTTTGGCGCTTTCGGTTGCATCCATCAGTTCCTGTAGTGAACAAACTAAGCTACTAGTTTGGCGCTTCCGGTTGCATCCATCAGTTCCTGTAGTGAACACTAAGCTACTAGTTTGGCGCTTTCGGTTGCATCCATCAGTTCCTGTAGTGAACAAACTAAGCTACTAGTTTGGCGCTTCCGGTTGCATCCATCAGTTCCTGTAGTGAACACTAAGCTACTAGTTTGGCGCTTTCGGTTGCATCCATCAGTTCCTGTAGTGAACACTAAGCTACTAGTTTGGCGCTTCCGGTTGCATCCATCAGTTCCTGTAGTGAACACTAAGCTACTAGTTTGGCGCTTTCGGTATCATCAGTTCCTGTAGTGAACAAACTGAGCTACTAGTTTGGCGCTTTCGGTTGCATCCATCAGTTCTTGTAGTGAACAAACTAAGCTACTAGTTTGGCGCTTTCGGTTGCATCCATCAGTTCTTGTAGTGAACAAACTAAGCTACTAGTTTGGCGCTTTCGGTTGCATCCATCAGTTCCTGTAGTGAACAAACAACAGGACACGCAGGACGCGATATACAGTGCCTCATCGTATGTAGAACAGCACCACATTTACACTCCAAAACAGTCATTAATGTATCTCCACCTGAGCAGGTTTTCCTTCCTGCGGCCAACAAGGGTCCGGAGTCTAATTAAAGACTTCGGTCAGCCATGGCAAAAACTGCTTCACATCCGTAACCTTACAAATCTAGGTCCAGTAGAAAACCAGCGTCGGGCATTAGTTGTCCGGCATTTTGCTGAATTATTGGGCCTATTTGGCGCAGCCGGGATGCACGCAGTGTCACACTGTTTATGTTTTATTTTCTTTTTTCTTTTTGTTTGGTTTTAAGTTTTTTATTATCGTTTTTGGTTTCCATTTTTTTATTTATTTTAATTGTTTTTTTTTTATTTTTATTTTTTATACTGTGTGCACTTGTGGCCTGTGCCAATAAATGTATTTTCTTTCTTTCTTTCTAACTAGCGAACATCACGAGGTTTCACCCGCGTAGTTCTCGTTCCCGTGGGAGTACGGGGATAAAATATAGCCTATGTTACTCAGGGTGAATGTAGCTTTCCAATGGTGATAGAATTTTTGAAATCGGCAGTGGTTTTTGAGTTTATTCACTACAAACCTACACACAAAAATACAAATTGTTCTTTATAATATTAAGTGTAGATGTCCCCGTGGGAGATTTGAAAATCGGACATTAAATCACTATCTAATAAATGATGAACTTCAGAATCATCATCATCTGCCTAGCATTTTCCCAACTATGTTGGGGTCGGCTTCCAGTCTAACCGGATGCAGCTGAATACCAGTATTTTACCTGGAGCGACTGCCTATCTGACCTCCACAACCCAGTTAGTACTGGGTAATACGATACCCCTTGGTAAGACTGTTTGTCAGACTTTCGGCCACTGACTACCTGTAACGACTGTCAAAGATCTACAAATGACAGCCGGGACCAACAGCTTAACGTGCTTTCCGAGGCACGGAGGAAACTCGGTATGAAATGGGTAGTCACACACCCACAGACTAGTGATGCAACGGAACTGTCTTAATGGAAGCGGAAACGGAAACAGAGGTCTGTGGCACAGACCTACCCAGGAAAACATGGCTTAACCTAAAAATGCTCTAAAAAGCTCTCCTATTATCTTCAGAATAATCTCTCAATAAATTGCACATGTCCGAACAAACACAAGGACACTTAATTTACATGAAATTAAAGTCAATTGCCGATCAGCGGCTCCTTTTCACTAATCAAGATCTTATTAATGCAGATTGGACTACCATATGGCAAATGATAACAGTCATGACTGCTCACTTAAGGGTAAGTAGTCAAGAGAGGGGCCCGCAAGTAAGAGAGGGGCCCGCAAGGGCCGAAGCCTGCCGGGGTTGCGGGACTGTTCGAAAGAGATACCGCGGCCCCGGAACGTAAAGGGCGAGGAAGGAACATGGATGGGTTTTAGTCAGTAAGAGTCTGACACTCCCTCCCGCTCCGCCCAGAGTGGGAGAAGTCATTTGATGATTTCCCATCCTAAAAAAAAAAAAAAAAAAAAAGGGTAAGTAGTCGGACGATGATCAATGATGATGGCAGCTCGTGGATAATAGGCTAGTTTCCACCATCAATAAATTGCAAAACTAATTAGTCCGTCAGTTAGAGTATTGGAAAATAGTGGACACGTATTTTTTGTTTTTGTAAATCACTGAGTACTGACAAAGATAAAATGCATCAAAACTCGGGAGTGGGGGCTCGTGACGTCACAACGCACTAAAAACTATAGCACGGCGTGACGTATTGCGAATTTTAAAAGCGTCGTATCTTCGTCAATTTTGGTTTATGTAACAAAAGAAAAAATACGGGTCAATTATTTTTTTATAATCTAACTGACGGACTAATTAGATTTTTTTAGGACACAAGCCTATTAATAATAACAGTTGCACGGGTCGATGAGAGCAGCAGTGGCCCAGTGGTGGCTTCCCCGACTTACGAACAGTAAGTCGTGGGTTCGAACCCAGGCAGGCGCATTACTTTGTATAATTTATTTCATCACCACTGCTCTCAAAACGGTGAAGGAAAACATCGTGAGGAAACCGGCATGCCCTAGAACCAAAAATTCGAAGATATGTGACAGATACCAATCCGCACTGGGCCCGCGTGGTGGATTACAGCACATACGCAAAATACGCGCTTTGACGTGGAGTTGCGGACACCAGCCCGTTGTACAATACAATACACGGGTCGATCTTCAAAATCGGTCTGTTTGATGGGTGACCCTCATTTCATACCGAGTAATGGTACACCAGTAGCATGGTTTTTTGCCAGTTTTTTAGCCGTGACGTTTTTGGCCAGTTTTTTTGCCGTGAGATATTTGGCCAGTTTTTTAACCGTGAGTTTTAGGCCCTTCGCACATGGAGCTACTCAAAAATGACTGAACTAATCAGTAATTACGATTACAAACCAGGAAATTGTATCTCGCACACGACGCTACTCAAGTTGTAAGGTTTCAGTCACTTCTGTTATTTCTGTTTACAAAAGCACACGGTTAACAAGTGGTAAACATGTCAACTGGATCGAGCGAGGACGACGACGACATTGTATTATACTATTATCTTAATAGACGTCGAAGGAATATTCGCAGGTTTTGGGTTCATCCGTATATTCGAAATAATGTTAACTGCATTATAAGCATGGGTATTTTTCCACCTCCTTCACAAATTTAATATTTAATGTTTGCTCGTTCATTTTTATAACAAAAAACAAAGAAACTCGGGAAACCAGTAGCGTGGTGACCGGTACGACGCGTCGCGCGTGATCGGTTGCTAACGCGTTACTGACCAGTTAGTAACTAGTCGCGTCGTGTGCGAACCTCCTATGAACATGTATGGGCTGTGATGCTCAGGCAACTCGTTAGTAATTTAAGTTTGTGACTAGTTCTTTTTAAGTAGCTCCATGTGCGAAGGGCCTTATAGGCCCGTTTTTTTAGCCGTGAGGTTTTAGGCCAGTTTTGTAACTGTGAATTTTTAAGCCAGTTTTTTAAACGTGAGGTTTTTGGCCAGGTTTTTAGCCGTGAGGTTCTTAGGCCAGTTTTTTAACCGTCAGTTTTTTAAGCCAGTTTTTTAGCCGTGAAGTTTTTAGGCCAGTTTTTTAGCCGTGAGGTTCTTAGGCCAGTTATTTAGTCGTGAAATTTTAGGCCAGTTTTTAAACTAGTTTTTAGGCCAGTTTTTAGCTTCCACTCCCTCTTGGTACGTCATGGGTGTTTTTTGGCTACCTTTGTATTTTTCATCGCATATTGTATTTTTTTAAGATAAGCGAAGATATAGGTATATACAACGTGCAACAAAAAGGGTATAGTCATATCAAAAGGGTGTGCTATAGACCATCAAACTGAACAACTTTCTCTATGGGACCACCATCGTAATCGTAAAAAAAATAATCAGCTGTTTCATACATTCGGTCGAGTAGGTATTGGAATTTAGTATGGGGTCGTTGAACATTTTTTCGCGATTACGATGGTGGTTTCATGGAGAAAGTTGTTCAGTTTGATGGTCTGTAGCACACCCTTTCATATGACTATACCCTTTCTGTTACACGTTGTATATAGCTAGGTATAGGTAATTTAGAATCCGTTTCAACAAAAGATTCTTATTTTTTCGATGTTTTTTGCACAAATTCACTTGATCGGATTTAAATTCATAATAGGTCTCTATTTTATTTACAAGATATCATTATTATTTACTATATTAAAACACTACAACTCAACAAAAGTAGTAAAAATATGTAAAAGTGTCAAAAAGTTTACAGGGCGTCAAAAAATTCGTCCATATCGCTGCCACCAGGAAAAGTGCCTAGAAGGCTGGCAGCAGTGCCACGTTGGATGGCAGTGCTGATACTTTGGTAAAAAAAACCGACCAACCGCTTGGCGATTAAAGGTAAGCGTCCACCTCTCCGCATCGTAAGCATCGGACGCATCGCAGTATTATTGAACAGATTCGAGCGATCCGTACGGTGCGGATCAGTGGGAGCACTTGTGCGACTTTCTATACAAAAAATACCACGATCCGTTGATGCGATGCGTCCGATGCGTACAGGACGCTTACCTTTATAGGTAAAAATATACATACACACACACACACATATTACACTTCAAATAATGATCATGTGTCACATTATCCCCCCCCACCGGTTGATTAACCATTTTTTTTCTGACCCCTTCCACCCCTCGCGTCATTAAAGTGGCATGAAATATCATCTCTTACCTGCTCCTGCGTCAGTATAATCTGCTCTCCAGGCCTCCTGGGCCGTGGACTAGACTCGGGTGTCTCAACCGGAGAGAACCATCTGACAGTGGACTCGGCGTAGTTGGAGTGGGTGGCCTGAGGCTGCAGGAGGGGCGTGCGTTCTGAGGCCCCGTGGTGGACTGCGGGAGACATTGTATATTGTAATATTACGACTGTAGAAGTAAAGGAGGAGGTAGAGATGTTTAAAAGGAACCAGTGTCCTCCTGAATTAAAATGATACATTTATTTTACATACACTCATTTTTTTTTTTTAATTTTTTGTTACTGCACCATGCTGAGATAGGAGCTTTTTGGTCTTGTACAGGCCAAATTCTGTTTGTATTTTGTTTTGTTTTTATGATTTTGTTATTTTTTTCACTGGTTACTTTATACTAGTGTTATAATCACAATTTAACAATTTTTTTTTTTATGTTTTTTTGCTGTCGGGCTAATAAATGCTTTTTCTTTCTTTCTTTTATGACAAAAAACCGGTCAATATGGTAGAAAAATTACAAAAAGACGTTTTTTTCAAATAACAAGTTTGACCTCATTGGTTAGATTGAGACCTAGCTATGTTGGCGCCTTGTACAATAGGGTAGACGACAAAAAAATAATAACTAGTCCGTCAATTAGATTATCAACAAATATTTGACCCGTATTTTTTCTTTTCATACGTAAACCAAAATTGACGAACACGCTTTTAAAATTCTCAATACGTCACGCCTTGGTATAATTTTTTGTGCGTTCTGACGTCATTAGCCCCCACTCCCGAGTTTTGATGCGTTTTATCTTTGTCAATATTCATTGATTTACAAAATCAAAAAATAGTGTCCATTATTTTCCAATACTCTAACTTACGGACTAAATAGATTTGTAATTTTTTGATACTGTCGTCATGCCTATTGTGACTACTCGCGCCCCGAGGGATCCGTATAAACAAGCAGGTATACAGGGTGTAAACCACCTCATCACAAAGCCGTTAACCAAACATTCTGCACAACAAACTAAGTAACTTTACGCAAAAAATATTGCTGGGAAACAGCTTTTTCTTTTGAGGTTATAAATCATGTTTTGTGGTAGTACTCAATGTGACGCTCTTAAAACATTGTGCTGATGGATGGATTGAAGAGTACGGGGGTCGTGGAGGCTTAAAAGTCAAAATCTTACAAAAAAAAATTGTATTTAAAAAAAACTTGTCAAAAAGTTGTAACTTTGACCATATCTCCATAACTAGAAGGTTCCCAGGTATGGTGTAGAACAAAAAAATGATCGCAATGATGGGGAGAACAAGTGCCTTTCGGCTTCGTGAAGAGGTGTTTTACACCCTTTATTTACGGTTTTCAGTTGTTTTTCCTTTACATGACAACACATTGCTTCTTGCTTCTTGCCAAATTTCACAATTCTAGGTCAATGGTACCTATAGTTTTGATTTCCTTGTGAAAGCGCAAAATATGCGGCATAAACGGTCATGTCTTTTAATCGCGTTGATTTACAAGTTTAAGCTTTAAGGGTTAGCAGACCGTATTTAATATTAATTTCAGCTTGATACCTCCACGCGTTCCTGATAAAAGTGTCCTGACTGACAGACAACAAAGTAATCCTATAAGGGTTCGTATTTGCCGACTGACGTACGGACCCCTAAAAAGTCGGGGTGAACAAGTGCATTTCGACTTCGTTCTTTTAACACCGTTTATTTTTATAACTTGCTACTTTTGCACAGTATGTGCCGATATATACCGGGTTATTTGTAAAACACCAACAACGTCACAGGAGAAGATTACTACCATCATAAACAACAACATTTGTTGTACGACTTTTTCGAAAACTGGAATCGACATTTCATACAAAACTTGATCACCGGTTCGGACATATGTATGGAGAGTTGATTTTTTTTGTCTGTTTTCGAAAAAGTCGTAGAACAAATGTTGTTAATTATTTTATTTTGAATTGTTTTTGTTTGTTTTTACTATGGACACTTTTATCGTGCACATCTTGCTACATTCTTCTCACATAATCCCACCATCTCAACATGAATGATGTAACCAGGATTTTGTAACAACATTATGATTTAAATGGAGTTTCTTGCCCGTTCTTCTCCATAGAGACGATAGGGAATGGGCAACTACAGTACTTTCACAGTTTTTATGTCTTGTGACTGGGACTGTAGCTACATTTAATTTTCATCTTTGTTTCGACAATTCAAAAACGCCTGTAACTGGCCTACTTGAAATAAATGCTTTGATTTTGTTGTTAATGATGTTAGTAATTTCCTCCTGCGAGGTTGTTGGTGTTTTACAAATAGTTCCTGTATGAGAACAGCTTAAATATTATCTTGACAGAAGATTGAGCAACGTGTCGTATCAATAGTTGTGCTCATGCGCAGATGTCAATGACATCTTATCAGAGCGATGTAGGACACGTTATCAAGATTCTATCTACTATCGTGTGTGCATATTGCTGTATGGTTTGTTTATTTACCTTTTTTTTGTATTGTTTGTCTGCGTGTTATTCAAATGCATTTTAAAATCATCATCATCTACCTAGCCTTTTCCCAACTATGTTGGGGTCGGCTTCCAGTCTAACGATGCAGCTGAATACCAGTATTTTACATGGAGCGACTGCCTATCTGACCTCCACAACCCAGTTAGTACTGGGTAATACGATACCACTTGGTTAGACTGGTTGTCATACTTTCGGTCCATTGACTACCTGAAACGACTGTCAAAGATCTACAAATGATAACCGAAACCAACAGCTTAACGTGCTTTCTGAGGCACGGAGGAAACTTGGTATAAAAGGGTGGTCACCCATCCACAGACAACCTAGGCAAGCACGGCTTAACCTAAAGATCGACCCGGGTGGCTGTTATTATTTAGCCACAAGCTTATAAATAAATATTGAATGAAAATAATTAAACAAACTATATTTTTTAAATGAATTCAACGCAATCAAGCACAGATTTTAATTAATCTCACGTGGGATCAGAGGGAGGTGAGGAGCTCAAGTCAAATCTCATGATATCTCACCAAGGGGGGACGGCGGCGTCGAAAAATCGCCCCCCATACAGTCATAGTACGGAACCCCTTCCACGCGAGTTTCAACTCGAACTTGTCCAGTTTATAGTAAAGGGTGTAAAACACTTCTTAACAAAGTCGCAAGGCACTTGTTCTCCCCGTCATTGCGATCATTTTTTTGTTCTACACCATACCTGGGAACCTTCTAGTTACGGAGATATTGGGGGTGAAAGTTACACTTACAACATTACAACAAGTGTTTTTGTAAATACAAGTTTTTATTGTAAGATTTTTACTAATTTAAACACCTCCACGAACCCCGTACTATTCAATCCATTCATTAGCACAATGTTTTGAGTGCGTTACATCTAGTTCTACTACAATAGTACATTGTAATACAAGGGGCTAAAATGACCCATTATAGACGAGGTAGTTTTACTACCGAGCTTTAGCGAGGTAGTAAATAGGAACCGAGTTATAATGGGATTTTAGCGCCGTGTGTTACACCGTACTTTTCACTACGATTGCGAGAAAATAAAATAACCATATTTAATATGATAGTTTATTTTATTAAAATGAAATGTACAATTTGTACTGTTGTTCTAATGAGGTGTTTTTTCCCTGCAACATAATCTCAGTTCTCTGTGAAGACGAATATAATATTGTGTCGTCTGTGGGGTAAACGTAGGAGATAAAAAGGAATCCTACTTATAATTCAAATAAATAAAACAGAAAATATCTTAAAATTTCGCGCCAATGCCTTTTTTATTTCTTCTGTAGCTGGAATGCAACGCACACATCCTGCCAAAGAGTTCGGCGTTCGGCGCGTTTGGTTCCATTTTTAAAATAAAAGTTTTTTTTTTATGGAACAGTAATAAGTCAATTCTTTATGAATTAAAAAAAAAATACATACAGTCGAATAGAGAACCTTCTCCTTTTTGGAAGTCGGTTAATGAGTAAAGACTTTGCGTTTTCGAAAACTGATGACGAAATTAAAAAAAAACCTTATATTCCCTAGGACTATAATGAGCAATTTTACGGCCCCTCTGGTACGCTATTATGACGGTCTTTTCGAGCAAGAGGAGTGAAAAACATGTTTTTTCACCCTAAAACAAAAAGTCGTTTCCCGGCAATAATTTTTGCGTAAAGTTACTTTAGTTTGATATATGTACAGAATACTTGGTTGACGGCGGATGAGGTTGTTTACACCCTGTATACTAGCGGAAGTCATGCGGTTTCACCCGCGTAGTGCCCGCTCTTGTGGGAGTACGGCGATAAAATATAGCCTATGTTACTCAGCAAAGACGAGGCTTTCCAATCTAATGGTGAAAGAATTTTATAACCGGACGAGTAAAAATAAATAAATAAAATAAATATCGCTGGACATTATCACACAGCGCCACCTAGTGCCACACTAAGCAAAGCTTGTGTCGTGGACACTAGATAGTTGATAAACTACATATATACTTTTTGTTTGTAAATACATACTTATAATACATATAAACATCCATGACTCGGAAACAAATGTCCGTGCTCATCACACAAACATTTGTTCCTACCGGGATTCGAACCCAGGACCCTAAGAACGTAAGGCAGCGTCACTACCATTACGCCAATCGGGTCGTCAAAGTAGTAAGTAGTTTTAAAGTTAAATCGTAACAAACACACAGACAAACAAAAAATCGAATCTTTACAATATTAGTATAGAAGTCATCTTAAATGCACCGTCGACACAATTACTTTAAGGGTGGATTGTACTTATGAAAATGAACAACTTTTACTATACAGACTATGATATCTCCAAAAAATATCAACTGCTTTATACATTACTAGCGGACGTCCCGCGGTTTCACCCGCATAGTTCCCGTTCCCGTGGGAGTACGGGGATAAAATATATCCTATGTTACTCGTGGATAATGTAGCTTTCGAATGGTGAAAGAATTTTTAAAAACGGTCCAGTAGTTTTTAAGCCTATTCATTACAACCAAACAAACAAACAAACAAAGTTTTCCTCTTTATAATATTAGTGTAGATGGGTCGCGTAACTCGAAAAAATGATTTTATAGTCGGTCCCACAGATATATTATAGAAGGAGATATGTCCGTTAGACGAAAATGTATCGGAACCCTGTGTCTCCACTTTATCTCTACCACAAGGCAACTACTACACATGCAGTTCAGTAAAAGTAATAGATACGCAGTCGCGCACACACCCGCATTTCTTAAATTAGAACACAATTATAAACACATCGTGTATTTACAAAGCACCGTACAACTTACCCACACAAAAACATCAGTACACAAGCACATCACTAACTCGTCGTAAGAATAAGCGGCCGCACCACGCGACGCATGTGCTGTTTGAACTATCGTTTGGTGATTTTTACATTGCTTGTCCAGTCACTTAGCCACAAACTTAGGTAGTGGTTGAGGAGGGGTATTTATTGCAAAATAGTATAGCCATTTGCTTATGATTGGCACAACAAGAGGTCAGGGTAGAGAGGGGTCTTGTGCCTGTCGCGCGGACACCGACACGCCTCCTTGCCACTTCTCCTGTTTTTTATATTTCTATGGTCGGTACCATGATAAAAGCTGATTATTTACATGAGTACTATCCGCCCTTAGAGTAATTTAAAAGTTCTAAAAAATAATGTTGTATAAACATACCTATAGACTCCAGTATCGACTTAGCCTGTAGCTCTTGCGGCAGAACTCGGAAGTCCAAGAACCAGGCTTCACTCCAAGCGAGAGTGAACGAGGTCAGGATCAGGAACACTTCGTACACCGGCTGCACCGCGTTGGGCCACTGTTGGGCAAACGTTTGGGTTAATTATGACCCGCCACACTATTCCCTGCCCACTGTAACTCCTGTGCGCCAGAATCAATAGTGGCGACCACCAGAAAAACGCCGACAATGAAGCTCGACGAAGTCCCAGAGAAACAATTTAACTGTCTTGGATCCCGCAAGGAAATCAATCAATCAGAAAAGTATAGCGTAGGAGTAGGAAAAATGTAATTACCACTTCTCTCCATATCAGCAAGAGACATTAACATTGACATTAATGGGCCCCATTATGTTCCAATAATAGGTATGGCATGAGCTATTAACCAGTCCTTAGCAGCTTTAAATAGACAGAAGTGGCAATGGAGAGGGGATCTTTACTCAGCCAGTAGATATTAAAACACGTTTCAAATTTCGAACAAGCTGGTGTCAAAAGAAGTTGAATAATAAAAGTAGCACTAAAATTTAAAAAAAAACCCGGCACGGGATCATAATTTTAAGTTATTTTTTTAATTTAATATTCCTCATTCCCTTTCAATATAATGTAAATTATTCTACTAGTCCAGCCCTTTCATTTGATACCCATATTGAGAGAGTTGTGAAAAAAAAATGTAGTTCACATTTGTGGCGGCTGCCATCTTGGACTGATTTTTATCAAACGCAGCAAAACAAAATCGAAATCGGTTCATCCGTTCGGGAGCTACGATGCCACACACACACGTCAAACTTATAACACCCCGTCGTTTTTCGTCGGGGGTTAAAAATAGCTTAAATTAAAAGACGAAAATTAGGTTTATCTGTCTCCCAAGTCACAGGTGAAAACCTAGTTTGGGAGCTAGGGGACCTATCTGTGGGACATAATCTGTATGTTTTAACTTAAGATGTCTGTCAATGTTGTCAATGTTTTGAAAAAACAATGTTATTATTTATTTATCTATCAACATTGAACGCGTGTACAAAGTTACATGTCCGTGCTGTTAACCGTTGAGGAGTTCTCTCGTGAGGAGACGATCCTGGCTGCAGGATCAAGTCGTGTCTGTCATAAAAATGTATTGTCACCAGAACCAAAGGTATGTGCAAAATTTCAGCTCAATCGGTTGGGGGGAACTGGTTTAAAATTCAGCTGACAGATTTGACTAAAGGTGCTCCCCACTTGGAGCATTCGCCTGTAACGTAACGTTTTACAGAGTCGAGCATTTCATCAACAACTACAAAAAAAATGCTCGAAATGGAAATTTTACATTACAGACGAATGCTCGTCAAGTCAAGGAGGTAGTATTGAAGTGTAATGCTCAAAATTGAATCTCAAATGTTACATTACAGGCGAACGCTTCAGGTGAGTACTAACTACTAGTAATTTACTAACTCACAAGACAATTTAAATTAAGACTTATAAAAAGTTAGTACTTACGTCAAACACAAAAACTTTTGCTATTAACAGTGCGCAGGTAGACCCCGTTGATAGCTAAAACAAAACAAACATTTAGACACTGTAGATAGAGTATTGTAAAAAAGAATTATCAAAATCGGTTCACCCAGTCGAAAGTTCTGAGGTAACAAACAAAACAAAAATATTGTCGTATTGAGAACCTCCTCCTTTTTTGAAGTCGGTTATAATTTCTTCTATTTTCCTCGTCATTGCGATATTTTTTATTTTGTTTTGGACCATACTTGGAACCTTCTAGCACAGATATTATAATACTTCGCTTCTAGTTACGGAAATGGGAATCAAACCAACTTTTTCACGAGTCTTTTATTTTTTTAATGTTATAACTTTAATTGCCTCCTTGACCCCCGTACAATTAACATAATGTTTTGAGTGTGACATTAAATCCGACCGTAATAGTACATTGTAATACAAGGGGCTAAAATTACCCATTATAGACGAGGTAGTTTTACTACCGAGCTTTAGCGAGGTAGTAAATAGAAACCGAGTTATAATGGGATTTTAGCGCCGTGTGTTACACCGTACTTTTCACTACGATTGCGAGAAAATAAAATAACCATATTTTATATGATAGTTTATTTTATTAACAATTAAATGTAGAATTTGTACTGTTGTTCAAAATAATACAGAAAAAATCATAAAATTTCGCGCCAATGCCTTTTTTTATTTCTTCTGTAGCTGGAATGCAACGCACACATCCTGCCAAAGAGTTCGGCGTTCGGCGCGTTTGGTTCCATTTTTAAAATAAAATGTTTTTTTTTTTAATGGAACAGTAAGTCGATTCTTTATGAATTATGAATAAAGACTTCTGCGTTTTCGAACACCGACGACGAAAATTAAAAAAATAACCTTTTTTTCCCTAGGGCAATAAATGCAATTTTACGCCCGCTCTGGTACGCTATTATGACGGTCTTTTTGAGCATGGGGAGTGAAAAAAGTGTTTTTTTACCCCAAAACCAGCATGCCTGAAAGTCATTTCTCGACGGCATGTAAAGCCAAATCTGAGGCCCATTAACGGCATAAAAATAACTGGCACCAGGTTAGGTCAGACCTAACCACACGATCAAGAAACTACTCTCTCTATCTCTCTCTTTCTTACTCTTTCTCACTCTCTCTCTCTCTCTTACTCTTTCTCACTCTCTCTCTCTCTCTTACTCTTCTTTAATACTCGCACTTACCGCAATGATACTCCAGTTGTTGATATACAACACCGCGTAGAACAGCAGTAGTACCACGAACCGACAGACGGCCACCATCACTATGTCGAATAGAGAAATCTTCACATTGTAATGAATTATTTCTGTGTTCATTATTTGTTCTAAAGTTTCACCTCGCATCTGGAACGAAAAAAATCTTGCTTTAGTATTTTAAACATTATGAGAAAGTAAGCGGCATCATCACCTGGATTAACACATATTATAGTCTCCATCACGAGAAGAAAAAATGACAGCGACTGCGTGATCTTACTTCAAAATGGCGGCCCAAATGTTGTTCCATGAAGTCCAGATGCGTTCCAGTACCACAGAACATTAGACGACAGCTCTTCATATCGCCAAAATATAACCCGACCAAGTGAAATTGCTCGTTAGATTCGTATGATAATTTGTGTTGATTGAATCTGGGAGTATTTCTTGTGGATTGAATTGTCGCTACGTATATTGGTAGAAATTCTTTGTTTACAAAAATTATAATTTCTCGTGGCGCAGACCGTAAACCGCCACTAGTGGAGAGATTTAGAAAAGACCCACACTCAGCATTAGATGGCCAAAGGTTAAAGGAGAAAATATATTCAATTCAGAATCGTAGATTATCATCATCATAATTTCAGCCGAAAGACGTCCACTGCTGGACATAGGCCTCCCCAAGTGTCGCCACATGTCCCGGTCCCGTGCGATTCACATCCAGCGGATCCCCGCAACCTTCACCAGATCATCGGTCCACCTAGTGGGAGGTCTTGCAACACAACGTCTTCCAGTCCGCGGTCGTCACTCCGAAACTTTTCAGCTTCATCGGCCATCCGTTCTGCGAGCAATGTGCCCTGCTCGCCAGCTACGTCGAATCATAGATGTAAATCTAAGATTCTGAACAGAAGTTTTGTAGCTATCACAAAATGCTTACCATTACACATATAAGCCACATTAAGCTTGTGAACAGGAGATCGAAGGTCACGAACAGACAGAAGAACCGCCTTACTGTGGACATCTTGCCTTGAGGTCTGTGCCCAGCTACGAGGTCTTCTGATACAAGGTTTAGAGAGGTGGAGTGTGCTGGAATGGAAAGAGAGAAAAGATTATAATCAATGTCACACAGAAAGAGAGAATAGATTTATAAAATAGGGATGACGACTGACTTTAAAAAAGCAACGGATTGCACTCAGGGAGTGCCGAACTGCCGTTCGAAAGTGTTAATTTTTTATTGCAGTATTAATTTTAATCTAAGTATACTATATACTAATATTATTCCCTAACTATTCCAAAATATCAAAAATGCACAACGTTAATGTTCAAGTTTTCACTTCAAAAATATATTCAGTTTAGCCCGTCAGTTAGATTATCGGAAAATATTGGATACGTGTTGTAAATCAAAAAACACGTATCCAATATTTTCCGTGTGTGAAGTTGTGACGTCACTTTCCGGTAAAAATGTATCGAAATGTTACGTCACACGATTTTTCGACGCACTGTATCGTCTTCAATTTTTGTGTACGTGAATAAACAATGAGTCCATTGTTTTTTGATAATCTTTCTGACGGAATAATTAGTATTTTTTTGTCGTATATCCCATTCTTGATACTTTAAGTAAGAATTGTGAGTAAAGGAGAACCGTACAGAAACGTAATCATGTTTATTTACGTATCTTAATATTAAAATTACCTCTTTGTATATTTGTCACCGTAAAATTGTCAAACACGTTAGATTGTAATCTCTCTAGCGAGGTTGTAAACTCTGGAATTATTGTCAACTGAACATACGGAAGTATCTCTGCCCCCATAATCGGGACTTGGGGCACCCCCCCGTTAGGTTAGTTAGGTTCCTTTAAACCCTGCACTCGGAAATAGGGGCCCCGCGTAGCGGGGCTCCGTCGACTACGCTATTTAGGGGAATATAAAGTGTTTTAAGGTTAGGTTATATTAATCGGTATTTCTCAGGAATGGTACATTATCTTTTCACGAGAGTGGTACCATTGGACAAGGGGGACCCCTTCTTCCCTCCACACCGCGTGAGTTGACTACCATCGCATGCATTTCACGAAAAATGATGCGTTTTATTGTAAGCAGTATGTTCGTTTGACAATATTTCGAGAGTTTACAATCTCTCTAGTTATTTTACAATCTAACGTGTTTGACAATTTTACGGTGACATATTCACAGTATAGCTATACATCCTGGCGTTAAAGTTATCAAACAAGGACACAAAACAGCACCTTGAAGTAACACTTTTCACACTAACATTTAAAATAATTATAAACATTGGACAATTTAACCTCGATCGCTTGAAGAAACTTGTAAATAGCAGTAGCGAACGGTATTTTTTTGTAAAATCCGGAGTACATTCATCTTGAATGTGATTATATTCTTTGTCTATATAATACTGAATGTGCCATTTTTCAAAGGGGATCCGATAGGAATCGAGTTATATGGACCCTTCGCCACTGATCATCATGATCTGCCTAGCCTTTTCCCAACTATGTTGGGGTCGGCTTCCAGTCTAATCGGATGCAGCTTAATAGCAGTATTTTACACTGAGCGACTTCCTATCTGACCTCCACAACCCAGTTAATTCTGGGTAATACGATACCACTTGGTAAGACTGGTTGTCAGACGTTTTGGGCAACTGACTTCCTGTAACGACTGTCAAAGATCTACAAATGACAGCCGGGACCAACTGCTTAACGTGCTTTCCGAGGCACGGAGGAAACTCGGTATGTTATGGGTGGTCACCCATCCACAGACCAACCTTCGCCACTGGTGAATAGTACAAACAAACTTACTCAAAGTCCGATGGTGCGGGCTAACACTGCTGAGAAGCGACTCGGCCGCCTCCCTATAGTGCGGGTTCGACATCCTGCCCCCTGGAACCATTAGTTAACAACTCAATGATTAATTAAATAACAATATTTAGTAAAGCACATCAATATTAATTAGTATGTTATGTTTGGGAATGTACTATCAACAAAAGAGATATAATACTCGGGTGTTAACGTAACATCAATATTAGATAAATAAATGACGCATTTATTTAGTTACCGAGTTGTGTTATCGAATATTAAAAACCATCGTAGTAGGGGAGCCCCCTTTCATTTTTATTATTTGTTATTACAGCGGTATCATAAATACACCCACACACATCATCACACACACACAAACTCACACACACACTCACACACTTACACACCAACTCACATTTCACAATTTCACAGATGTCAGACGGACGGACGGACAGCGTTGGCTTAGTAATGGGGTCCCGTTAGTTACCTTTCCCCCACAGACCCTGGATTTGTGCCTGGTTAAATGCACTATTTGATGAACACAGGTAATATAAATATATGTATTTTTAATATAGATTATTAAAAAAACAATGTATAGTTAATTTCAATTGTAATGTGATAATAACATAGCAGTAACAATCAATACATGCTACAAACATTTAGATAAGCACCAAGTGTCCATTACACATACTAATAATAAGTTATTTTATATTAATCAATTCATAGAATAAATGAGATTCATAAAGTGTTGTAAAATTATCATAATATTCTAAATAAATTAGAATGTTTTAGAAAGTCTACCATGGATTTATGACAGTTTTAATGTTTAAATACATCATCATAATTCTCTTTCCCTTATCCCACTTAATTAGTGGTTGTTGCAGCATGTCTTCATCTTCCATACGTCTCTATTACTCATCATCTCCTCAGACACCTCCTTTCTAGCCATATCATACTTCACACAGTCCATCCATCAATTCTTTGATCTTCCTCTACTCATATACCCATAGAATATTAAAAAAAAAACTCCTATACCATTTCAAACAAAGAAATGAAAGAAAGAAAGAAAAAAGGGAGGGGGGGTGTAAGAGCGTTGCCTACTTTTGCTCACAAGGGGGAGGAAGGGGGGAAAAGCTTTGCTTAATTTTATGGACAAGCGGGAGGGGAGGGCGGGGGGTAAATAATTGTAAAAAAAACTGGTTACGTAACACTTGAACAGCACCTAATCTAACTAAGATGCCGCTGAATTCCAGTGCCTTACATGATGCGACTGCTTATCTGACCTCCAAAACCCAGTTACATGATAACAAGGCTCTTAAAAAGTCTTTCAGCCCATTTACATTAGATATTTCGGGATTTCCCCAAGACCATTACAATTAATGATACCTTCCTTTTTCATACATGGGGTCGTTAAGGAAATATAGATCATGAATGGCAATATTAGGTCATAAATTATTACATGGAAATACCATGATTATTTGAAGAGGATGTGCTATTGTTTACTGTTGTTGATTTCCTCATGATTTTTTTCTTTTGAGAACAGAAGCGATGAAATAAATTACTCAAAGTCGACTGTTTGGGTTCAAACCCCACGACCTCTGATGCCAAAGTCGGGGCGGTTACCAATGGGTCACCAAAGATCGTCAGTTTTATTACAGCCATAACAAAAAAAATACTAAGCTCCCTTGCGGATGCTCTGAAAAGACTGGGAAGTTTGATCTGCTTCTGGAGAGAGGTGGTAAATTATTATGCTAGTTTTTTTGGCTTCCTCTGCGCAACACACTCCTGGATCTCATAGCACTCCCCGCTCCTCAGCGCCAAGTACTCATTCACCTTCTCTCATTTGTCACTCTCTCACTTTCAAAATATGTGGAAAGAGTGGTGGACCAATAGCAGAGTGGCCACTGTTTTGATAATTTGGCTACAGTATTCAGTTTACATGTAAAATATCTAACATCAATTTGTGGAGTTTTAAAGATTTATTTAGAAGTAGTTTTAATTACAAGTAAACAATATCAATTAGGTTAATGAGGCCAAGAGTAGGCCCATCGAATCATTATTCTCTTATATCCGCGCGCGGTCTCGGGAATTTTCTTTACGGATCGCGTATGGTTGAGCGTATCATCAAGAACGTGCGAGTCTTATCCCAATTAATTTGTGCTTGGCGCACCATGTCTCCCTCTTCCACACTTCTATATTACTCGCCATCTGATCAGACACTGCTTTCCTTGCAATATCATTCTTAACACCATCCATCTATTTCTTTGATCTTCCTCTACTCATATACCCATTGAATATTAAAAAAGAACTCCAATCACGCATCGGAGCTGACAAAAAGCACTTTTTTTAGGTCTTTATTTAGCAGTGTTAATAAAATTACGATATGGGTTGCTTAGGAAATCAAACAGACGAACTTTTCTTTCAGAATGTACATAGGGTATGTACATAAAACAGTGAGTAATCTGTTTATTCAATTTAGTCTGCATAGAGCTGTAAAAATTGATTAATCTAACTGCAATGACTCCAATTTAATGTACACAAGTCTTATCTCTAAAAGCAATGCCTGATACAAGAGTGGTTGTCAATAATATAGATAAGGGTTTTATATTTTGTGAAATTATTTTTAAAAATAGTTTGTGATGCATAAACATATTTTTATTTAATTTAACTTTTTTGTTCAATTAATTTAGATTGGGTTACAGAGTACATTCAGATTAATAAAGGAAAATAGTTTATGATTTAATTAGGAAAAAGTTTTACCTTCCACTTGCTTCACCATGGTCAGGTGACAAAATTGCAGTTTCTTTGTAACTTACTAACAACTTAGGGTCGTAATGGGTCATCATAAACAGAATTAAAAATGCAACAAAACACAGAAATAAACTTATTATCAATAAATTAAAGCAGTAATGTACTATTAACAAAGGAATAACACTTAAACTTACAACAAGCAATCCATCATACTCTCGGTAAAATAAACTTTGATAGACTGATTGAGTGTAGGTAATGTAACTATGCAGAAATACTGTTAGTATTGTTAATGATAACATAATTGGGCCAGCAAAATAGGCCTGTTGAGTTTCAGTCAATGTTTATCTCACTAATTGATATGTTTCCATATTATTCTGTTAGGAACAAGCATTTAGTTATAATAACAAACTCAAACACGTCATTACTAACAGATGGGCTACATATAATAACAATGAAAATCTGTTTTTATTTATTTTTCGACCTTCAAATTATTTACTTCGTCGAAAGACCATTGCAATCAGCAGAAATTTAAAAGACAACATTATGTTGTTTTTTTTTGAGTTAGGTAATGGATGGGGCGGTGGTGACTATGATACCGACATTATTCATCTTAATAAAAAAAATCGTATTTTCACACAAAGACTTACTTGTTTTGTACTATCAACAACACTTTAACAACTTAAATTACGAAATGCATATCTCGCTGGGCGTTGACATAAATGCAGCTGACAGGTTATACGATATAATTTAGCTACATCTCGTTTTATACCAATTAGAAATTGTTATCAAACAGTTCGATTGTTATCAAATTAGCACAAAAGCTGAATAAAAATCTCAGTCGAGAGGTGAACAATAGTGAAACTTGTTCCACGTTCCTGGACAGCAGGATAGTTTAATGGCGTTTTCCGTAGGTTAGACTAAGACAGGAACACTATCATGGCTTTTGTTTCTCATAATTATTAATGGAACGCTCGCTGTTGACGCATAGCTTGACAACCACTTTTACCGTTCCATTTTACAAAGTTCTTGTAAATTATTATTTTACTGAAGAAAAAACATCCCTTTTTTAATCGCCAAAACTATTATAATTATCTATATAAGGTAATAATATAAAAGAAAATTGAGTTAAATGATGTAAATCCCAAAAGAGATGGTTTATTAGATAATTACTAACAACATAGAAATCGCAACGTTTCACGACGCCGCGCGCCGCGCCGCTTTTCGTAGAGATTTTAGATTTGTAACCCGTAATGGTCCAATAAAGATGAATTAAATAGCCAGTCAATTCATATGAGGTCATTATGCCAAGTTCCTTTACAAAATCAACCAGAATCTGCTGATGGGTCATGTCGTGGCAAAGAGATTAAATATATAATTTAATGTCTTTGTGTCGTGGTAACACAATCTACATAGCAATGTTACCGTTGTGCAATAATGACCATGACCGTTTGCTTACTCAACCAAATACAGAATAAACCTTATTAATGCCAATAACCTTGTACGAATAGTTCCGTGCTCTCTAACGGTCCTGCCGTTCGGATCGGATTCGGATCGAACGTAGTGTCAAACCGCTTTCATTCAGTATTCTCAGTAGTAGCCAGAGTACGGATTTGTGCTCGGCTGATGGTAATATGCTCGCCCTCCAGCCTCCATTACATGGAATCTAAAGATAAGATAACTGAGTGCTGTAGTGTGACTGTGTACTATTTCTACTATTACGTACACCTCTGCTTAATTCTTCGGGGATTGCAGGTAGGACATACGGAACCGGGTTTCGGTCCCATT
Organism: Xestia ashworthii; assembly: GCA_950022955.1. Taxonomy (NCBI): domain Eukaryota; kingdom Metazoa; phylum Arthropoda; class Insecta; order Lepidoptera; family Noctuidae; genus Xestia; species Xestia ashworthii. Next base: position 3,525,345 of record OX465575.1, read on the forward strand.
TAAAAACAGGTCTTTATATGTTATGTATTTTTGTAGATATAATAGATCTAGATGTTTTAATTGGGCCCAATAAGTGGTTATATCAGGGCCGTTTTTCGGGCCTCAAAAGTGTCTCAAACTATCCACCGTTGCCCTGGAAACGGGAAGGTTCTGCAAGGGTTTTTTTAACTAAATCCACCAACACGTAATATTCATCCAATTTTATTAAAATTTCACAACAATTACACGATAATAAAATACAATCAATTTTTTAAATTTGGACCTGCTTTGTTATTTCTAAACTATAATAAAAACAAAGCACAAAGGCTGACTCCAGAATTCCACTGCCATGAATTAAAATCTCCAAAAATAATAGGAAATAAATTAAAATAGGAATAATTTAATAGATATTTAAAACCTTCATGAAATCAGTCTTTAGCTTTTTGAAGGTACAATTTCGAAGATGACCGCATCGTCAAACAACTGGTTTTTATTTTAACTCTATGGAAGCGCCAGAGTAGCCCGCGAAATTCAAATTTCAGAAGGAAGCAATGACCACAAAGATGCAGTCACATTCGGAAGTGTTCCATAAGAAACATGATAAATCCTAAAATAATAAAATACTTATTGATGTTATTTTATTTTATTCGTTCTAAACAGAGTAACCCATGGGGTGTCCTCCGGACTTCTAAACATTGAATCTGTACGTTCCTTTGTATATAATTATTACGGCGACGGAACTCATTTGGTGGACTACGGGAGACGGTACGACGTGACGACGGCGACGCAACGCAAGTAGTATTACGTATTTTTTAAGTTTTTTTTTGGATTTTATTGTATGATGCTAAGCTTAGTACAATTCTTTTCTGAGTCTTCATTACGAATATTTATGATATTTCGACCATATTAAAGTCGCTTATGATCCGGTCTTATTAGTAACCGTAACCCTTGGGTCCGTGTCTCAGTATGAAATTCAAAACATTAGTAAGCGCCTTAATACTGAATCATAGCAATACTACTTTAACGACGTTCGGTGCTATTAATCTCGCCATAGGATTAGACGGTTTAACATAGATCTCATGAAAACAATGAGAGGTTTTCTTGTTTAGTACTTAATAAAAAAAAACATAGTTTCTAAAAACGCGTTATTGGACTGACTACGTTACTAGGTGCCAAAGCCAAAACGCTTGGAAAAAATACCTTTGCGTCACGTCATAATATTATACGCTCGTTGACTGACACTTTCGTTTGCTTAAACTTATAAAACCATTATATCCAAGTGAAATGATGTGACGTTTCGTTCCTTGCAGTAACTTACCAAGTTCAGCGCCATCTATCCAGCGACTAGGGAAGACTTTAAATAGAAAATCCCTCATTGTACTGATGTTATACATACAATTAAACGACTTTCGAAACCTCAAGCTGCATAATCACCAGTATTTCAGTACCACCTCGTAGTCCCAACCCTGTTATCAGGCGGGTCCTTAACACAACAGTAAGAAGCGAGTACACCGACCGTCGCGAGACATAATGACAGAATGCTGACACCGCAGACAGCTCCTGAAGTAATGTCGTTGAGTGGTGTTCCTGGTTTTGGCTCCACTGATAGAAGGATGAGGAGGCCGAAGGCGCTGAGGAGGGAAAAGGAGGAGAGGACGATGTAACCTGTAAGAGAAAAGGAATGAGGTTATGTACAGTTGGCATTGGTTCATAACATTAAGATGAATGTCATATCGGATGACGATTGTCTTTGCTGGATTGGATGTTCGTCCTAAATCAGGGTATGGATAAAATGCGGTTCTGGACGCCTAGCTGACTCCGACTGATACTCATAATCATTCTCTTACCCAATTCATTTGATACTATAGCTATAATAAATTATCTATAGGAGTCCTGTGCGCACAGGTGGTGCGATTAAGTGCCCCTAAATTACCGGTAAAAGAAAATTTTAAGATAATTTAAGAATCGCACTGAAATAGGAACTGCCTTCTTAGATAAAACCTATATTGCAGTATAATATCATCTCTAGTATTCATTTAGCTACCTACTCAATGGAAATAAAATTGAAATTATATACTTAATTAACGATATATTATTGCATATAACATATATCTAGAACTAATAATAAATGCGTACATTATTAAGTACAGAACGAATCCATAAAAGTAATGTCCCAAAGGACCCAATGCACCTTTCCAGTGCCCATACAATCACCCGCATGAATTGTTACCGCAAATAAATTGTTTTGAACGTAGCATTTAATTTTAATAAGTTTCTATTCAGATTATTTCATAACCTACATATATCGACAAATTACAAACTATTTCTATATGCCCAAAGTCTAAATGAACAAACAAATCACTCAAAAAAAGTAAGTCGCGTTGGACAAGTTTTAAGATTTCACGGTTTAAGGCGATTACACGAGCTAAACGCGAGTTTTATAATTACTAAAAGTATATGATTCACTGCTATAAACAAGACCAGAAAAATATATGATATTCTTCAGGATATATGCTAGCATGACACTGTTTTGAAAACATAATACAATTAATTTGGCTCGATAAAAAGAAATCACGAACTTACCTCTAAAAATATCTTTCAAACAATAAGAAACATACTAATATGCATGCGATCATTCTGATTTTTTGGCAAATAATTCTACAAGCAATATATTAGCATGATATTGTTTTAGTTTTTTAATCCAATCAATAGTTTTTTTGTAAATCGATTGAAACCACTCATTTCGCGCTATTTGGCCCGCAGTGGCTGACGTAACAACCACTTTGTAGTGCAAGCTGATTAGAACTTTATTCTAATAGCTTTTCAAACGAAGTTTGAACCACCACAAATAGAGTTGCTAATTTAGCTCGTCTAAGCGCCTTAAAACGAAACATAAACGTTTGAGCTCCCGATATTTCAACGCTGTTGCAAGCGCCAGCTCACGGGTTGGCGGGATCCCTAAGTGACAGTAGGTATAAACTTACCACTAATATAATTTCTATTGGGCAACAGCTGTTGCCTCCTTGTCCTGAAACCCAGCAGTCCTAGCAGAAAGCAGGTGAAGCCAGCAAGCACGCCGAAGTCTAAGTAGTAACGCCTGCCAATCTGGAATAGCAACATGTAGACACTTAAGAAGTTTGCTCGAAAAAATAATTTAACAGCGGATTTAAACCATATGAGTAGTTAAATTGTTTAAGGGAAGGTATTTTTGTTTCAATTTCCTATACCTATTTACCAAAGGGGACCAGAGACAAAATTTGAATTTCGCGGGCTACCCTCGAGCCTATAGGCGGCGTCCTAATTGGGAGCGATCGTACGATAGCGCGATGCGTTTTTCATCTCACGATCAAAGTGGTCGTGCGATGAGCTAACAGGTGTCCCAATAGATCGTGCGATGTCCATCGTGTGATGCCGTCGCTCGATGGCTGGCGTCGCGCTCACGCCACTTTAACGATGGATCTTTACAGAGATGCACAGTTTTTGCTGTCGGGCAATATTGCTTTAAAAATTGCAAATGACAAAAAGAGATTCGTGTCCGATTAATGACACTCAAAAGAGATCTGTTGCTTTGATTACATGATCGCACGATCAAACGCATCGTACGATTGTGTGCTCGCACGATTACTTCCGATTCCGAGGTTCAATTAAGACACTCTGATGAAATCTGTATGTTTGAACTCATCGCACGACGAAAACGCATCGTGTCATCGTGCGATCTTCGCCAATTAGGACAACGCCTTAGTATTTAGAGCATGTGGGTAACATACCATGATATTATTTCAACATTAGAATCACTTTCAAAGTTTTATCTCGAATCATCTCTCTGCGTTTCTTATTCACTCCATTTTACGTATCCTAAACCAAAGATACTTACAGCATACATCATATAGAAGCTCAGCCCAGCTGTCAAACCTCCACACATCGTCAGCATGACAGCTGCTATCAGCAGCGAGGCTGTGGCTCCAGATAACGTCTTGATGCTGGAGAACGACTTGTACGTCTCCTCGGAGTACACCGATGCTGGGGCTGCTACCCTGAAAGAAATGAAGAGTTGAAGTTGGTTCATCATGATTTCTTTGTAACATATCATCAAGCTATAGGCTTGATCTTAGAAGAGTTGGGCTGAGCTGCATCCAAAAGTATACCAAAATTTCTCTAAGTTATGTTTAAGATCCATATATGTAATGTACTTAAGTAATCAATCTTTTATTTTTATTTCGGATAAGCCCGCCGCTCTATTCCAAAACCACTGTAACGCCTGAAAGCCAGAATCAACAGTGGCGACCACCAGAAAAGCGCCGAAACAATTAAGCTTGACGAAGTCCCAGAGAATGAATGAATGTGTCTTGGATCCCGCAACGAAATTAATCAGAAAATATAGCGGAGGAGTAAGTAAAACCCGTAATTTCCACTTCCCTCCATATCAGCAGGAGACAGAACGAAACAAGGCCAATATGGCAAAAACGCTTGAACGCACGGTTTGATCTAGTTTCTACAAGGTCCATATAGTAAATAACTCCGGATGTAACCTGTACTAACACTATCCACCATAATATTGCGTTCATTTTGCCAAAGACTGCACTCCCATAAAATGTGATGTGCAGATTGTTCATATTTGCAGTCAGTTGTGGAACATTGACAAAATGTAATATGGCCTTTTGCCATCGACCGGCCACAAATCTGGACTCCGTCCAGCCGCCGCGGGAGACGCACTGAGCGGGCGGGAAGACTACCTATTGATTGATTGATTGACCGTAGGCGCGGGCCTGTGGACGGTGAGCTATGGGCTAGCTCGCCGTCCGTCCGTCTACGTTCGACAGGCCGTGTCGACGGCGCCAGAGTGTTCCACGTGCGCCTCAAAGAGAGATACCGTGGGCCCCGGAACATAAAGGGCGAGGAAGGAGCATGGATGGGTTTTAGTCAGTTAAATTCTGACACTCCCACCCGCTACGCCCAGAGCGGGAGGAACCATTTGATGATTACCCATCCGAAAAAAAGAAAAAAAAAGTAACACGACTGGTTTTTAACCGACCTCTAAAAAGGAGGAGGTTCTATATTGATTATCCACCAGAACCTTTTATTTTCATTAAGGTACGTATGTGTAACCTACACCAATGTCTCCGTGTCCGATTTAATTGATTTTATTACAAATGACCAACGAGCGAAAACTCGGTTATCATCATCTGCGTAGCCTTTTCCCAACCACGTTAGGGTCGGCTTCCAGTCTAACCGGGTGCAGCTGAATACCAGCATTTTACATGGAGCGACTGCCTATCTGACCTCCAACACCCAGGTAATACTGGGTAACACGGTAAACACTAAATTCGGTATATAATGGGTAGTCACTCATCCACAGACCAACCTGGGCAAGCACGGCTTAACCTAAAGATCGACCCGAGCAGCTGTTATTATTAAGTCACGAGCTCCACTCGACGACCTATTCCTACCTATGGTTTCTTTCTTTCTTCCTAAGCTAGGCCACCTACCGCTATAGACCCTGTTCCCAACTTCCCACTAAGTCGTGACGATTAATTTGTCGTCTCTAGTTGTTCCCAATAAAACGATTATTTCAAATTAACATTTTTTATCGTCGGACGACTGTCGTATTCTGTTCCCATTGGATCACGACGACATTTCACGGCAGTCGATTTGTCGTTTGTTTGTTGTGACAATTTTCTATCATTTTACAATAGGCTAGTTTCCACCATCAATAAATTGCAAAACTAATTAGTCCGTCAGTTAGAGTATTGGAAAATAATGGACACGTATTTTTTGTTTTTGTAAATCACTGAGTACAGATATAATATCTGTGGTACAGACAAAGATAAAACGCATCAAAACTCGGGAGTGGGGGCTCGTGACGTCATAACGCACTAAAAACTATAGCACGGCGTGACGTATTGCGAATTTTAAAAGCGTCGTATCTTCGTCAATTTTGGTTTATGTAACAAAAGAAAAAATACGGGTCAAATATTTTTTTATAATCTAACTGACGGACTAATTAGATTTTTTTAGGACACAAGCCTATTACTGTCGGTCGTGCTAGCCGTTCCCACTGTCACGACAATCTGTTGTCACGACGACAGTTGATCGTGTCGTCCTATATGTGAACACCTCCATGTAGGTAAATACACAAGCCACGATAATACACGATTATCTGTCGTCTCGAAAGTGGGAACGGAGATTTACCCTACAACTTTGTCAATAGTGTTCTGACATGTCCGCTTTGTACTCGGAGTTTATCGGCCAAAGGTGGATAGAGCACATGAACTCTCGACAACCAAGAAAGCCATTGAATGCAGTCGCTGTTGCCGAATCGGCTAAATGGCATCATGCTCATCACCATCATGGTTTCTTTAATTACTTCATTTAAGAATCGAGAACGCCTAGTAAAAAAACAATGTTGGCTGCAAGAATGCGTCGTTTTGGCGGGCGACGGGCGTAAGGTCAGGTGTTAGATTATTGAAGAAAAAAGTCCACGTTATACACGTGCTAAACAGCTGCGCTGTGAAGCTCTCTCGAAACCGAAAAGTTTTGTACACGACACACAAGTATTTACTTAATTTACTTCATGTAATGGGAATGCTTAAAGCAAATTTTTCTGACAGTCTATGCTTCACTTTGCTCAGTAGGTACAGCTGCGGTTCGTATCCATATTCCTTTGAGCCATTGTGACTAAAAGTTTCATGCTAATAAGTACGAAACGTATTGTTATATATATATGAAACGACTACTTGGAAAACTCAAAACAAAGTCCAATCTGTGAATTTAAACACGAGAAAACAATCATGAGAGTTATTCAACGGCCATTTTCAATAACTTACTTACAGGTAAAGGAAGTTTACTATTGCTATCTCAGTGTTTGACATTTAGCTTACTTTGTTTTTACTTTGTTTTTTCAATGAATCGCAGTCCTCAGAGTGACAGGTGCCTAATTCCAAGCTAACTTTAATGTTTATAGAAATACCGATAGCTATACGAGACGTAGGCATACAGGGTGTAAACCACCTCATCACGAAGCCGTCAACCAAACCAAGCATTCTGTACATCAAACTAAGTAACTTTACCCAAAAAATATTGCTGGGAAACAATTTTTTGGGGTCATAATTCACGTTTTGGGGTATAACTCAATGTAACGCACTCAAAACATTGTTCTGATCGATGGATTGAATAATAGGTACGGGGTTCGTGGAGGTATTTAAAGTAAAAATCTTGCAATAAAAACTTGTATTAAAAAAAAAAAAAACTTGTCAAAAAGTTGTAACTTTGACCCCCAATATCTTCGCAACTATGTAGAAGGTTCCCAGGTATGGTGTAGAACAAAAAAATGATCGCAATGACGGGGAGAACAAGTGCCTTTCGGCTTCGTTAAGAGATGTTTTACACCTTAAAAAAAAAACTAAGGTGAGTAAAAATTAGATACACACATAGGTGCTTAACAAATACATATACTGAAATCTTAAAGATTAACACATACCTCGGAATAATAACAGCAGTATTCTTATCCTTTCTCTGACTGTCTCTTCTCCGATCATAGTCCCTTCTCTCTCTACTCATCTCCCTCTCAAGATCGAAACTGCGATCCCTACTCTTGTCTCTAAAGCTGGTCACAAACACATCATGCCGATCAAATCCAGGCAAGTTTTCTGGTGGAAGCTCAGGTAGACCGTAGCTGAGTTTCTGCTGAGCTTTGGGTGAAATAGGAGAAGTAGGAGCGCTCGTTCTTGAAGTCAGATTAGCACAAGATTTTGAAGGTGTTACTCCATGAGTGGGTGTGCTTGATACGAATTTCCTTGGCGTTTCTGAGTATTTGTTTTCAACTGATTTGTTCGGTGTGATTCTAACGGAAGGTTGGCTAGCATAGCTCTTTAACTTCCTAGGTGTTGATAGCAATTCGTGTAGCTTTTGTGTCGCAATCAAATTCTTCTTAGACATAACCGGAGATGTGAATGTAACATTGCATTTCCTAGGCTCGTCATCTTCCGTGGGAATGATGGCGTATCTCAGTGTCCGTCCATTTACAGTTTTGACTATTTCCGTCGGTATTTCTTTCAGTTCATTTTCATCTGGTCCGTCGACGTTATATTCTTCAATTTCATCAGCATTGGCTTGTACTATCCTTTTCTTTGTAGGTGAGTAATCGGCAATATCGTCGAAGTCTTGGATAACTTCGTATCTATGTTTCGTCCTGCTGTCTTCTAAACCATCGTCGCTATCTCCTCGTCGGTCATATCTGGATTGTCTTTGCTGCTTCAGCTGTGCCATTTCCAAGTCCTCACTTCGTGTCCTACATCTTATAGACCGTGAAGGTTTATACACCAAGGAGGATTGTCTCTGAAAGCTTCTATTTTGGAACTTAGGAGGTTTCGGTGGTAATTCAGGAGGTTCTTCTCTGTATCTTGGGGCCCCAGCAGGAGACATTCTTAAAGGATTATCAGATATATCTGTCCTCATAATTCTGTTGCCTATTTCGATCTTTCTAGGTGAATTTGCGCCCAAAGGAGGCATTCGTTGCCTCTCCGGCGACACAAGTTTTGTCATACATGTTTTTTGAGCGAAAACAACTTCGCTCTGTGAGCAAAATGCGGGATTTGAATAATATTTGTACACAATTTTTGGTGAATCCATTTTGTAAGCGTATTTTTTCCCCGGTGCAATCGTTAGTGCATGATTCCTTGTTATAAGAAAAGGGTGGGCAGTAACTGGAACCGTTCCCGTTGAGTGCTTTTCTTAGACTCTAACTTAGTTTTCTTCTAGGTTTCGTAACGAATTATATTCAGTTAAAAAATATTAAATTATTTGATTTACACACTTAAATTACGTTATTTAGCGAAGTTAGTTTCCACAGTGATTTCTAATTTACCATTGAAACTTGGTATTTTTTAATTTTCTTTCACGTCTAGACACTTCACACTTATTCACACTAGAATCTACACTTAGTTTAGTAATACAAGCTATTTTAATTCTATTGTTCACACGCACGTCTATCCAGATCAACGTCTAACCGTCAACTGTAAAACGATTCCTTTTTCAAAAAACACCGGGATCGGAAACGGCGGCGTTTGCGCACCCCTGCAAATGGGCACGCGCTGTTTGAATTCCAAGTTTGAAAAAGTTCACTCTATCAAATGGGAACCTTATTTCTACAGAGTCAAAGTTGAAACTCTTTTATGTAGTCATTTAAATTGAATTTGAACAATACACAAGAGTGAGTCATTGTAATTTTTACCTTATTTTATAGGGGACAGGGATGTGAATGGAAAAAAATCGGTTTTTATAGTAAAACTGGTATTACCTTGCGTAATTATTGAATGAGCTTTCGCGAAAGGTCCCTTTTGTCAGGGCCGCAGGGGTCGCGTTATAGGGCTCCCCTGTTTTGAGCAGTCGCTAAGTAAGTACTGGTTTTCTAAATAATATCTTGTCTGAACAGTTAATGTTTATGTAAAGTCGGTTACGTACTAACCGTATTTCTTGTTTTGTCCACTCCACCTTGTGCTTGTCTTATTCAGGACACGATATTAAGTGCCCCATCTTTTGAGGAACATACACCACATTTACACTCAAAGCATTTTCCTAATGGATGGAAAGTAGTAACTAATACATACGGGGGTCGTGGATGTGTTTGAAAGTGAAAATCTTACATTAAAAATGTGAAAAAGTTTGAACTTTGAACACCATTATCTCCGTAATTATAAGGTTCCCAGCAATACGTCATTGGTTCCCAGACATGATCTAGAACTAAAAAAAATATCGCTATGACGGGTAGAACCAGTGCTTCATAAGTAGGTAGGTACCTACTTATACCTCTTTGGAAATCCGACATGATCAGCTTCTCGTTACCTCCAAAGCTACCCTTCGAGTTCATTCGAAAGTCCGTCACATACAACCTCTCTGTCTACCCCACTTTCTATTATCCAGGGGTCGCACGCGCACGTGCCGTCGAGTGTAACGGTCGATGGCAGCTGTCGGTGTAGACAGCTGCGAGGTGGAGCGCGCAACATTTTGTTAAAAGTTTTAAAAGAGCTACCCCTGAGTTTTAACTTAAAACTCAGGGGTAGCTCGTGGCTACATTTATTATGCAAACAGTAGCGAAGATGTTTAAGAAAAAGACGAAAAGGCAAACAAAATACTGAATACAACAGTTTATTTTAATTTTGAACTAAATATCAACCTCTGAAACTAACCTAAACCGCCGCAAATCATTAGGAATTTACAAAATAGGAAATTATAAATCTTACAGCCCTTTGAGCGATATTACCAACAAGATTCTCCCAAGACCAGAGACCATTAGAAGTTGTCACTCCTTTCCATAGAAAACATGTGCTACGTACAACCTCATTTCTTCCTAACTTCATAATAACCAGCCAGGGTCGATAGAAATCACGTTAGGTCGATGGTCCCGCCCAGCATTTCTTTTTTTTTTGCAATCCCGCCACACTGCTGTGCGTCAGAATCAACAGTGGTGCCCACCAGAAAAGCGCCGAGACAATGAAGCTCGTCGAAGTCCCAGAGAAACAATTTCACTGTCTTGAAAAAGTATGGCATTAGCAGAGGAGCTGCTACAGCTGGCATTTGTTGATCTTTGGCAGTCGTATGTAACAGGTAGTTATTGGCCCGAAAGTCTGAAAACTTCACGTCTTATCAATGGGTATCGTATTACTCAGAAGTCTCAGAACTAACTGGTTTATGGTGGTCAGACAGGCAGTCGCTCCATGTAAAATACTGGTATTCAGCTGCATTCGATAAGACTGGAAGCTGATCAGATGATGATGTAATACGTTAGTCTTTACTTCTTTACCATGTCGAGGTCCTGTGTCCCACAGCGCGGTCGCTTGCATGCCTGTTGAATTTTTACAAAATGTTGCTCGCACCTGGATGCGTGCGCGCCCCTCCCTGCGCCCGTATCGTATTGACATTACAATTATGATCGAAAATCGATAATATTGACCTTCAAACGTTACGTTATGTAATTAATTACAGTACCGACGAAAGTATGCATGTGATACTTAGTTCCAATGTGTAGGGAAACACATTAGTAAATCAGCTGGTCAAATACCTTTGTGTCCATGCAATTATTAAACAAAAAAGACGTCATTACGCCTCGTTACGGTTCGGAGGACGCGCCTCAACCGCCACGTTGCCTCGGAGGGACACAGGCCTCCTCTCTATGAGAGGGAATGGGCCATAATCCACCACGGGGTCCAATGAGGATTGGTAGATGTCACATGTCTTCGAATTTTTTGGTTCTAGGACACGCCGGTTTCCTCACGATGTTTTCCTTCACTGTTTTGAGAGCAGTGGTGAAGAAATAAATTTCTCGAAGTAATGCGCCTGTCTGGGTTCAAACCTGTTCGTAAGCCGGGACCGCCACCACTGGGTCACCGCTGCTCTAGACGGTTAATTCGCTATTATTTTCTGACCGGCTCGACTTGATTCTGCATCGCTAAGTTTGGTTACTCCGATAAGCAGACAGCCTTGTTGGGCCAGAAGGGGCCACAAGCGCCCAGCGGCGGTTTGAACGTCCACTTGGATCTGATTGCCAGGTTGTTCAGAGATATTAGTACCTAGGTAGGTACCAATTAAATATATCTCTGAACAAGTAACAACCAACATAGGTTTGATTTGTCCAAATAGAAATTTCTCAGTTGCTGCACGGAGTCTCGATTTGGCTCTGCTGTATCATACACTCCGGATTTCTGCTTACTCCGTTACCAAAAACAGGCATGAAAACTGTGTTTGCAGGTTCTTTCCAATGTTTATTACGTGTGCTAAAAACCGTTGATAAGATAAGTCAACTTTAAAATGTTTCCGGTTTGCTTAGCAAATAAAACTTAAATGTGTCAATAATGGGAAGTTAGTATTCGATCGAGACATGCACGTTATGTATAGCCGTCAAGTACTATTCATTTAAAAGTACTATACGTTTTGACGTTCAGTAAGGAAATAAGAAAACGCTGCAGCCCTGAAAAGGGCTTCGTTGAAATAGTTACCCACCCACATTGGCTTTAAAGCTAAAGTTGACATGGATCAGACTGGCTATCTAAGTTTCTAAAGTTAGTATACCGCATACCGGTCGCGGTACCGTTCCACTTACTTATGGGACTGCATTAATTGAGTATGTGGTACTATAAAGGGTGTAAAACACCTCCCAACGAAGCCGAAAGGCACTCGTTCTCCTCGTAATTCCGATATTTTTTTGTTCTATACCATACCTGGGAACCTTAGTTTCGGAAATATTGGGGGTCAAAGTTAAAACTTTTTGACTAGTTTTTTTTTTTTAAATACTTACTAGTTTTTATTGTAAGATTTTTACTTTAAATACCTCTACGAACCCGGTACTATTCAATCCATCCACCAGCACAATGTTTTGAGTGCGTTACATTGAGTTACCTATACCACGGAATGTGATTTTGCACACCATAAAAAAAAGTTTTGCAGCAATTTTCCCAGCAATAATTTTTGCACAAATAACTTTACGCAAAAATGGTTGCTGCGAAAGAACTTCTTTTTCACATTGAGTTCTACCACAAAACACGATTTTTCAACCTAAAAAAAAGTCGTTTCCCAGCAATAATTTTATGAACAAAGTTACTTAGTTTGATGTACAGAATGCTTAGTTGACGGCTTCGTGATGAGGTGGTTTACATCCTGTGTAATCTAGGTCTTTTCAAGTGTGCTCCACCCTAGGCCGAATAATTGTTACACATACATTGTTACTCATCATCATCATAATTATTTTGCCCTTACTTATCCCAATTCATTTGGGGTCGACGCAGCATCCAGTATGTCTTCTCTCTATAACTCGTCATCCCATCAGACACCTAATCATTTACAAAAATAAAATTAAGTAACTAAACCTCTCCGCTACACAATGTACATATTTACGTTTTGACGACCATTAAAGAAACAAGAAACCCTTGCAGCCCTGAAAAGGGCTTTGTCAATAAATACCTACCTACACCAGCGCACTATCCCTAGGCGCGCTCGCCGCGCACTCTCCTCGCTAGCTGGATGTCCTTGGGCATGATAGTGACTCGCTTGGCGTGGATCGCGCACAGGTTCGTGTCCTCAAACAACCCCACCAGGTACGCCTCGCTGGCTTCCTGCAGCGCCATCACCGCGGAGCTCTGGAACCGGAGATCAGTCTTGAAGTCCTGCGCGATCTCCCTCACGAGCCGCTGGAACGGCAGCTTGCGGATGAGCAGTTCCGTGCTCTTCTGGTAGCGGCGGATCTCTCGCAGCGCCACAGTGCCGGGCCGGTAGCGGTGCGGCTTCTTCACGCCGCCCGTGGCTGGAGCGCTCTTCCTTGCTGCCTTGGTCGCGAGCTGCTTCCGAGGAGCCTTGCCTCCGGTGGACTTGCGGGCTGTCTGCTTTGTGCGCGCCATCTTGTTTTCACACACTTCTTTCTACGTTGGTGACTGTGTGAGTAATGTGTCGAGGAGCGACGCGAGGCAGTGAAACGATGCCTTTTATACTCGTTGTTTTTTGGGTCCCCACTCTCAGTAGATTTGATAAATATTGTGGGTAGTTCTAGATTGTTTTGAGTGAGTATTACCCGCGTTATAATATAAAGGAGTAAACTTGTAACTTGTAGGAATATTCCACTGTGTGAATAAAACATTTTTGAGTATTGATGCAGTTTTAAGGTGGGCGCACACTTATGCGCGACGAAAGAATCGACCGCGCCGTAAGAATCGAATTTTAGAATTACTTGTATGAAATCCTATAAAACCTCGCACACTTCTCCGCGTCGAATCGTCCGAATCAAGCAAAACCCCAGAAATCCTGGACAAATTCGGATGACGTCACCAGATTCGGCGCGGCAGATGCGGGCGATTCGACCGATGCGGTCGCATTCTATCAGTTGCGTACGACAGCGCAACGTTAGAGTACTACTTCTTTATTGTTTTAAAAAATGAGTGATTCCAATCTTTCGGCGCGGTCGATTCTTTCGGCGCGTTCGGCGCGGATATGTGTGCGAGGCCTCCTTGACTTCGATTCGTTCGGCGCGGATAAGTGTGCGTCCACCGTTATCGTCTGCTATGTTCATTATCATTCTCTCGTCATTACCCGATCCCAATATAATTGGGGTCGGCACAGCATGTCTTCGACTTCCATACTTCTATATTATAAAGGGTGTAAAACCTCTTACTCTGAACTCATTTTTTTGTTCTACAATACCTGGGAACCTTCTAATTGCGGAGGTATGGGGGGTCAAAGGTCAAAGTTAGGTACTTACTTAGTTTGATGTACAGAATGCTTCCAGGTTGACGGTTTTGGTTGTTTACACTCTGTTTAGTTTGATAATCTGCCTTTCTGAGTAAGTGATGCTTATAAGTTTGACACTGAAGACAAAGGCAGGTGTACTTAACAAACGATCACGCCTATAATCCCTGAGGGGTACGGCAGAAGTGTCCCACATTTTGCCAATTATGTTTAAGTCTTAAGTAACTGGGCTAATATTGGGAAATGTGGGTCAACTATAATAGTTCCCGACCGCCTACATCTTTGGAGAATACACATAAACATAACATGACGCCTGTAATACCCCAACGGTTAAGCAGAGGTGTACATACGTGTACCCAAAGTATGCCCAATGCCCACATGACATGTTTAAGTTCTAAGTAATTATAGGGCCAAGTCTATTGCCATACAGGAAAGGTTCCGCCTGCCGTGCCGGCGGGACTGTTCGAAAGAGATACCACGCCCCAGGAACACAAAGGGCCTAAGAAGGAACATGGCCCGGATGGGTTTTAGTCAGTAAAAGTCAGACACCCCCCTTCCGCTCCGCACAGAGCGGGAGTGGTCATTTGACCATTCCACATTCAAAAAAAAAGAAGCCTGTTGCCACCAGCGATAGAGAACCCCACTGACTTTGCCCGACCGGAAATTGAACCCAGGACAACACGGCGGTAGAGAATATGATAAGTAGTTTGAATGTTTAAATTAAAACAACAATCAATCTTTACAATCATTTATTCATCAATCAACAATCAATAATTTAAAATGAAATAATTACAATCATTCCTATTTTACACTAGCCTGTCATTTTTACTCTTCACCGTCATCTATAATCGTTGGTCTTCATCATACCTTGGCAGCTGCGTCACGTTCGTGGCTTTTATGAAAGCTATTGATGGCTTTGACAGCTTCTATATTTGAATGTGTGGCCAGTTCTCCAGGGATGACAAGTTTGACAGCTGCTTGGATCTCCCTGCTACTCAAAGTGGACTTTTTGCTATGGACCGCCAACTTCCCGGCTTCAACTGCAATTCTTTCCAACATATCGTTGAGAAAATTGTTCATAATCAGCATTGATTTTCTTGAAATTCCCAAATTCTCCGGGGCCACCATTCGCAGTAACTTGTAGAGGTAGATTGAGAAACTCTGGTAATTCTTCTTTTTTAATTTCTTTGACTTCATGATTGGTCGCGAAATGGCGCTGTCCTTAGTTGGAGTTGGTTTTAGAGCCTTCTTTGGTACTTTTACGGGCGCCATTTTGATTTTCTTGTTTAAATTACGTTACGATCATTTTTTTATATTTTTGTGTGGTTAAGTGAACTTGTATTGTTTGCAAGTAGTGGGTGACTGTGTGAGCTAAATGATGTCAATGACCAATCAGAAACGTCGATGTGGGTAAAATATGCATGTCGTTAAAAACGATTTTTATGTCAATTATTTAATGCCTAGTTAAGTTCTGAGAGTTTAGTGAACGCAAAGCAATACTGCGGAGTTTAATGACGCGGGTTTGATGGATAAGAGCTCGCCACCCATTCTGGCGTATTGAGGGTGTACCTTCCGGGGATTAAGTAGATGATGTTATGTTTAACTACATTTCTTATTAATGGCAAAAAAATACAAGAATTATCGTGATCTGCGTATAAAAGTAAAGTCGGCGGCATAACTCGACTGACACTAGGGCACTAAACACAAAATAAAGAAGATTTTGATCTGAAGGAATCCCTATGCTCTAAACATAAACACGATATCATCATTTTATCTGCCTTTTTCCAGCTATATCGGGGTCAGCTTAAAATCAAACCGGATGCAGCTTTGGTTTGTTACATGGAATAAAACACGTTAAATACAAATAAACATAATTTTCAATACACTTCCTCGAAAACTGGTTCTTTTCGCATTACGATTAGGTTCAAAATGCAGTGTATTTCACACACGTGCGTTTTTCATGTTTTTTCCACACATGTGCAGAAAGCAAAATTGCCACAGATAACAGATACCTATACTTAGTCCAAACTGGTCAATGCATAATTTAAAAAAAACATTCACATCTGAATAAAGAGTTAGAGGTGTTTTTTTTTTTCACTTCTCATGCTCTCAAAGTACGCCATTATAGCCCTACGAAGCGGGATTAAAGTGACCGTTTATTCCCTAGGGAGTAAAAAGTAATTTAAAAATGGAACGATCTTTTACTTTGAATCATGGTCACAAAAGAGTAACATAGCAAAGGTTTTTTTTTAAATTTCGAATTAGCTTGCAAATGGAAAGCGGTTTATTGAAAAAAAAAAAACAAATGAACTCTTCAACGCGAGAAAAATTTATGGTTGTTATTTTTGGAAAAGTATGTGCAATGCCTCTGTTGCTAGCCGCTGCAGTAATGTAGGTTGGTACTAATTATCTGTGGAGTGTGGATCATCTTCATTGCGAAAAAGTTGAGAGTTTGTGTTGTGTTTTAAATTGTTAATCTGTGACTGACCTGATAGAAGAAAAAACTGACCGCTCAGTTCAGAATGTTTGTCGAGTGTAAATTTGTTCGGTTTTTAAATGACTATTTTTCTCTCACTCGAAGTGAAAAGTACAGTTTGCACCTCGAGACTAAACGCCAATTTAATATACCCTCGCTTTCATTGCCTCTCTCGCAAGCTCGTGATCAAACCACCTCGGGTATATAATGGCTTCGTTTAGTCCCTCGTTATAAAATATACTATTAATTTCGGATATAATGCGATCTACGTCTTTACGGCGGCGTAATCATTTTTTGAATATTCAAATTGTGTTTATAAATTCAATATCATAGATAAACATGATTCTTGAAAACTAATATTTTCTTTTATAAATAAATTAACATTTATTTGTGTTCTAAATTCAAAAATACATAAAAAAGAAACATTTTTTATATTAGGCTGTATAGGTTCATACCTTTGCTTCTCCTTCAACCTGGCGAAAGCAAAGCGCGGAAAAATAAATTAAATCATTGTCTCGTATAATAATTCATGACACAAATATTTTAAGTACTTACATTCTTTTATTTTATTTCTTCAAAAGTGTATTGAAAAACGTCGTTTGATACACGTGGACATTTGTTATTGCAGTTCTCGGTTCACAAACACCCTCGCCTTACGGCTCGTGTGTTAATACCGCCTTGAACTACAATAACAAACTTGCTCCACTTGTATCAAAATTTACTATTATCTGTGTCATCGAATTTCAGCTGTTCCTACTTATTACTGACCATGTTTGTATGTTCAGCAATCAGCAGTAAAATTGTGGACATTGTAGTTAAAACATTCATTATACCCTGTGACTTGTCTCATCTATTATGTAGGTCCCTTGGGTTCGGCGCAACATGTTTTGCGAAATCGCTTCAAGCATACGTCTTGTAGGCTAATGATAATATTATATCTAACAAGCTCTAAGAGGCAAGTAGAAAAAATAAAAATGCGGCAATAAATTTTTCTAAAATGTACTTTTACAGAGTAGTGGGTTACAGTAAAATGTTTGTAACATTATACATTTACAACTACCCGCAATTAAAACAATTTCTTTCGCCTAGCCTATAAATACCCCTCTCTTACGCACAAGACCGCATTCCACATCATAACATCGTCATATTCACTTAGAAACATAACATCGTCATATTCACTTAGAAAAAAACATTAAACGTCAACTTCAAAATGACAGGTCGCGGCAAAGGCGGTAAAGGATTGGGCAAAGGAGGCGCCAAACGCCACAGAAAAGTGCTTCGAGACAACATCCAGGGAATCACGAAGCCGGCTATTAGAAGATTAGCAAGAAGAGGAGGTGTCAAGAGAATATCAGGATTAATTTACGAAGAAACTCGTGGCGTGCTCAAGGTGTTTCTAGAAAATGTCATCCGCGATGCCGTGACGTATACTGAACACGCTAAAAGAAAAACTGTGACAGCAATGGACGTTGTCTATGCTTTGAAGAGACAAGGAAGAACGCTGTACGGTTTTGGCGGATGATTTTGGAGGTTACAGTGGAGAAGAAAATACACTAATATATAATTTATTTCGCACATTAGACAAGGCCCTTTTCAGGGCCGCAGTTTTGTATTTCTTTATGGAAGTCTCAAAAACGTTCGGTGTTTAACAAAGTTTGAATCGTTATCCGTATTTACATGATCCGTCCATGAAGGTTTCGGTTTTCTTGGTATCAACCGGGTCTGACAGATGTTTAGTATCTGATCGGCGGTGCGCGGTGTTTGGAGCCCCCTCCGTAAGTTGACATGTACCGGTATTTCCGATCGAGTCCTAACCATTGGTCCAGATATCATGCATGATGCGTTACTATTAGATGTTTGTGTGTGACTCTAAAACATACTTTATGGTCTTTATGGTCGCTGAGGTTCTCATTAGTACCAGCAGCGCATAGTACCGTACACATATTCAGTACCAATTTATTTATTAGTCAGCTTGTAGGTCGGGACATATTCTTTATTACGATACAAAGACGTGGGTTAACAAAACAAAGTTATTCTTGGAAACTTATTTTATTGGTACAAAAAATATAAATATCTTCGTGGGTAGAAGAACTTAGTAAGCTCAGATATGGCGTTAAAATACAAAAATATGAGCAAAGACGAGTTCAGAGGAGTTCAAGGCAGGCAACGTACAGATGCTTACACTTAGAGCTACCCGAAACTGTCAAATTTTCCCAATGAACCTGCAGCAATAAAGTTGAAAATGTATTAAAGTAATTTGACAGATTGTATAGCTTGATGTGTTGGCGTCTGTTTCTTATTAGAGACAGTAATTTCTCCAAACCATGTTAGTTATTTTCAAAGAACCGGTTCTGGAATAAAGTTTTCGACCACTTGACATGAGCGGCGCCGCCGCGCCGGCCCAGTGGAGAGCGTCGTGGGTCCGAACCCAGACAGGTGCATTACTTTGTGTAATTTATTTCATCACCACTGCTCTCAAAACGGTGAAGGAAAACATCGTGAGGAAACCGGTATGTCCTAGAACCAAAAATTCGAAAACATTTGATATCTACCAACCCGCACTGGGCCCTTGTGGTGGATTATAGCCCATTAGCCCATACAGAGGAGGCCTGTGTCCCAGCAGTGGGAACATTAATAGGCTGATGATGATGATTTTCATTCCAAAAACCGGGTGAAAGTTAGGTACAAGAAATATTGGTAAAATTGACCCTAAACATATAAAAAACTGCATATGTATGTTAGACAGTTCATTTAAGGCGATTACACGAGCTAAACGCGAGTTTTATAATTACTAAAAGTATATGATTCACTGCTATAAAAAAGACCAGAAAAATATATGATATTCTTCAGGATATATGCTAGCATGATACTGTTTTGAAAACATAATACAATTAATTTGGCTCTATAAAAAGAAATCACGAACTTACCTCTAAAAATATATTTCAAACAATAAAAAACATACTAATATGCATGCGATCATTCTGATTTTTTGGCAAATAATTCTACAAGCAATATATTAGCATGATACTGTTTTAGTTTTTTAATCCAATCAATAGTTTTTTTGTAAATCGATCGAAACCACTCATTTCGCGCTATTTGGCCCGCAGTGGCTGACGTAACAACCACTTTGTAGTGCAAGCTGATTAGAACTTTATTCTAACAGCATTTCAAACGAAGTTTGAACCACCACAAATAGAGTTGCTAATTTAGCTCGTCTAAGCGCCTTATGACTACAATGGTGATCTTATCGATGGCGATACGACTTCTAGATAACCTAAGGATGGACTGAACGAAATATAGGGTGTAAGTAAATAGACTCTCAACGAAGTCAAAGGGCACTTATTCTCCTCGTCACTCTGCGATCCCCTAAGACGACCCACTGACCGATCATTTTTTTGTTCTAGACCTTCGATCAATATTATTGATCGAAGTTCTAGACCACCTTATTAGTTACTGAGATATTATGGGAGGTCAAAGTTCCAACTTTCCACTAGTTTATTTTAAATACTAGTTTTTTAAGGGGCCGGCGGAGCGTGCGTCGTTCATACAAACGTAATACCAAAATAATTCGTAAACCAAACATATTCTTAAGGAAGTGTGTATTTATTTCGATTGTATTACATAATATCTAGGTTCCCAAATATAAATTATGACTGGACATTGATTTAAACAAGAGTTATGAGAAAAATAAGTTTTCTATAGAAATTTTAAATTCCTCATATCTCGTCTTAATATCATTTTCCTTTCAAAAAATATATTTGGGAACCTAGATATTATGTAATCCAATCGAAATAAATACAAATTTTCTTAAGAATATGTTTGGTTTACGAATTATTTTGGTATTACGTTTAAATTGTATGAAAGACGCACCGCTCCGCCGCCGGCCCCTTAAGATAATATCACTTTACTCTGAACACCTCCATATATATCCCGTTTATTATTGAATGCATCCAGCAGCACAATATTTTGAATACATTGAGTTTTACCGTACCTCATTTTTCACCCCAAAATAAAAAGCGGTTCCAAGCAATAATTTTTGCGAAGAGTTACTTAGTTCCGTGTGTCCGTTAACGCCTCGTATAACCTTTTTGCCTATTTTAATAAACTCCTAAGTTACTCAACATATGCGTGAGTATGATCTGGTGTACATCTCTGAACACTGTGCGTACATTGTCCGTGTCAGTAGCGGTCGTGAAGTGGAAGTAACATTCGCGTGGTCGACGCGCCTCTGCGACCACGAAGCGCTCTGCTGACGTGTTGAGTGCGCGGCGATGGCGTTTCTTTGTTATTAGCTCCTGTAAATAGAGAGAGTAGTGGTTTTGTTCGATAACCTTTCTTGGCAAGCATAAAAGCAAAAATAGTAGGGTAGTTGAAAAAAAAAGGAAGTTGTCAAGTTGTACCGTGCAGACAGCGCCATGTGAGCGAATTTGGAACTAAAAGGTCTACATAAACGGTAGATTTATTTTTGCATTGTTTTCTTGTAAATTGGTAAATAATAAATTGTAGTGATAAGTTTCTTCTATAATAGTGCAACAAATTCCAATCTGAGTAGGTAATTCCATTTTGTGAGACTTTTTTGTTGCTTTCATCCATTTAAAATAAACAGCGAAATTTTCACAAACCAACTAAACAACAGGCTATTTCCCAACTATGTTCGCAGGCTTTCAGTCAGTCTAATCGGTTGATCTTTGACAGTCGTTACAGGTAGTCAGTCACCCAAAAGTCTCACAACCAGTCTTACCAAGGGGTACCGTAAAACTGGATTGTGGAGATCAGTTATGCAGTCGCTCCATGTAAAATACTGGTATGCAGCTGCATCTAGTCAGACTGGGAAAAGGCTGGGCAACTAATGACCCACTTATCCTGCTTAGAATGAAGCAAATACCTACCACAAACAAACTCTTGATAAACATTTTAGTCCTGGTGTATTCATCTCCTGCTACTTGAAACTCATTGTACTTAGGAAAGTAGGGGGCGATACTGCGACCCTGAGACACCTTGGTTTCCAGGATGTCCTGTTTGTTCAGGAACAGTATCAGACCCGCTTCGAGGAGAAACCTGTGGAATAGTGTTGGTTAGAAATGTTCTATTTGAGAGAAAAGGTGAAGAAAAGATCAGGCGCTTTCAAGTATAAGTAACTCGGTGAGTTCAATGGGGAAGACCTTTAAAAGCTAATTGTAGATGGCGCCACCATAGCTGGTCTCAATCTGACCAATGAGGTCAAGGTATTTTAAATATGAAATGACATTCCTACTAGCTCACAGCTTAAAAGAGGTGTGCCTTTATCGCGTTAAGCAGCCGTTTACAAGCTTCAATCTTCTTAACCAGCTGATAGTGCTATTCGTAGTCAAGGCTGGACAATGGTTCTTTAAATTCTACTAAAAAGCGTTTTGATGTTTTTTTCTCCATTTTACAGCTATTAGTCAGCTGTACTGTTTAACAGTGTAGAGATCACCTCTAGTCAGCTACAAACGAGCCTTTGACTGTAGTACGGGCCTTTGACTGTAGTACGGGCCTTTGACTGTAGTACGGGCCTTTGACTGTAGTACGGGCTTTGACTGTAGTACGGGCCTTTGACTGTAGTACGGGCCTTTGACTGTAGTACGGGCCTTTGACTGTAGTACGGGCCTTTGACTGTAGTACGGGCCTTTTTGGCTGTAATTTTCGCTAATGTGCTAGTTGGGCTTGATTTTCAACCAATGACGATGCTTGGAACCAGCTATGCTAGCGCCATTAGTTCCACAGTGTGCATCCCCATTGTGAAATACTGGTGGCTGAAATGGCTACCGTGTCATGTCATCAATAACAGCCATTTTCAATAACTTACTAACAGGTTACGGAAGGTTGCTATCTCTGTCTGTTTGACATTTAACTTAACGGACTGTTATAAACAAAACGTCACAGAAATCTTTCTTTGATTTTTCTATGAATCATGTGACAAGTAGGTGACGCGGATATTTCAAGTCAACTTTGTTTATAAAGGGTGTAAATTGTTCTCCCTGTCATTGCGATAAATTTTTGATCTACACCATACCTGGGAACTTTCTAGTTACAGAGATATGGGGGGTCAAAGTTCCAATTTTTTGTCAAGTTTTTTTAAAGTAAATACAAGTTTTTAATGTAAGATTTTTACTTTAAACACTTCTACGACCCTCGTACTATTTAATCCATCAATCAGAACAATGTTTTGAGTGCGATACATTGAG
Organism: Xestia ashworthii; assembly: GCA_950022955.1. NCBI lineage: Eukaryota > Metazoa > Arthropoda > Insecta > Lepidoptera > Noctuidae > Xestia > Xestia ashworthii. Next base: position 3,548,232 of record OX465575.1, read on the forward strand.
TTCTACTACCACAAAACCAGATTTTTTACCCCAATAAAAGTCGTTTCCCAGCAAAAAAAAATTGCGTAATGTTACTTAGTTTGGTGTACAGAATGCTTGGTTGACGGTTGTTTGCTTAAACCCTGTAGAAATACCGATAACTACGAGACGTAGGCATTATTAAATTAACTAACAGATACACGTAAGTACGTTATAGAAAACGGCCTCACACGCATCAAACCTATAATACAAACATTTTATTAAATGAGAAGAGGTCTTTTCTCTGCAGTAAGACCAAAATGATAGTAGCTAGATCGTCAGATCCTGGGCCCAGCTAGATTAGCACAAAATAGACAGATCTACGGTCTACGGCGTTGTTACCTGCTCTGCCAGACATCTTCAAACAGGTCGAGAGCTTCTTTGAGTCTGTTCTGAGTGCCATCTTCTCTCAGGGTCTGGTCGAAGTCACTGCAAGCTACCAGAAACCATATGGCGTGGATACCTTCGAAGACCTGGCGGGAAGGACAGCATATCAAAATAAACGTCTAAAGGTACACTAGCTTATGCCCGCAGCTCCAGTATTGTTGTCAAAAGTAGCCTATATGTTAATAAGCTATCTTGATACTTAATTTCATCCAAATCTGTTAAGCCGTTAGTGTGAAGGAGTAACAAATATACACACATGCAAAACTTTCCCCTTACAATATTAGTTTAAAATACAACCGTATAGGTATCTACTTATATCACACTAATATTTTTCACCTTTTCGGAAAGAAAAAAGTGAACTTTGGAGGAAAACTTTGAATCCTTATGATGATCAGTTCCTTTTATTACTTGGCTCCTGTTACTAAGAATGGAAAAGGGGTTCAGGTCTTTTCAGTCGATACCTATTGGTAGGTAAAATGAAAATTTATAGGGTACCTGTATCCATTTTTTTCTTTCCCCCCTTTGCCCGCCAACGTCAAACATCCAAAAATCTTGAATACCACCGTGCATTGATTTTGGAACCTAGAAATAATTTTAATAGAGTTAGGTAAGCAGTAGGTAGTAGTTAGTTTGGCTGGGTTGTGGAGGTCAGATAGGCAATCGCTCCATGTAAAATACCGGATTCAGCTGCATCCGGTTAGACTAGAAGTCGGCCCCAACATAGTTGGGAAAAGGCTAGGTAGATGATGAGGTAAGCAGTAGGCACATAATAATATTTAATTTACTAGCGGACGTCCCGCGGTTTCACCCGCATAGTTCCCGTTCCCGTGGGAGTACGGGGATAAAATATATCCTATGTTACTCGTGGATAATGTAGCTTTCGAATGGTGAAAGAATTTTTAAAAACGGTCCAGTAGTTTTTAAGCCTATTCATTACAACCAAACAAACAAACAAACAAAGTTTTCCTCTTTATAATATTAGTGTAGATTTAAAGTTAAGGGGCATGGAAGTAGGTGAAGACTAAATCATCATAAACAAACAAAATTCACAAAGGTCATAAAATTCATAACTGCCGCTAACAAGTATATGACCGACAGATTAACAATACTTTATTTTGTTTGAACATGGTTTAAAAAATCTAAACTTCAAACGGTATTAAACCCTATTTATAAGCTATTATGTAGATTTTAATGAAATTACCTTAACTTTGAATTCAATTTTCTGAATGCCAGTGGTTTTCTGTCGACATCGCAATATGTCCGCGTCTGATGGTATATAATCGGGTTTTTCAATGAGATCTATTCTATCTAGAAAACTGAAAAGATGTATGATAAAAACCAATCAATTTAAATATTAATATTTTGGGTAACTCCAGTGTAAGTGATTATATAAAAAATCTGATTAAAAGTTGACCTCATCCTTTTAGAAATCGGTTAAAATCAAATATCATGCAGTTAAAGGGTTGAATCACAATAATTTTTAAAAGCGCCATCTATGATCGAAAATTAGATTTATTTAATTTCATTATAATCTAAGATTACTTAAAACACTGCTTTTTGGTTATGCTACTCAACACTAGATGGCATTATATTAAATTTGGACAGTCAAGTTACAGTAAAAGTTTAAATTCAGACATATCTACTAATATCTAGAATGCCTGTGTAGTTCTACTATTGCGCAACAGATGGCGTTATCATAAAATATGAAATGTTTGCAATACGTACTATTCAGCACTATCTATTAATTGATATTCATTAGATCTTTTAAAACATTCTCTAACTCCACCATCTCGCCATAATGCTCTTACATGATCAAAATATTCCTGGAAACAAGAAAATAAAACATTTTACCAATTTGCTACAGCTAGCTTAGCTTGAAAACAAACATTTAAAAATATTTGGCGGTATTATTTTTCTCTTACTTCTGTATATTCTTTAGGTCCGTCATCGCCAAGTTTTAGAATATATTCTCTAGATCGACTATTCTTTGGATTTTGTAGTGGTTGTTTTAACATTTCCATGCTGTTTACAATATCGTGGATAGATTCATGAATATTATGGCGAATGTGATTCGCCTTCTCTGTTCGTTCGCTAAAAAGTACAAAGAACACATCGTTAGACATTTTATTTGTTATAAGAGTCGGTAAGTCCGTTTAAAAAACTATAAATAGTGGAGTAGATCTACCTTGCAGAAAAACCTTGAACGTGTAAAATCTTCATTTGTTTTATAATTGTTGTTTTTCCACTTTCCCCTGTGCCCAGTAGTAACAATTTTATAGCCTGAAAACATTTTTGATTTTAATTTAATTTAATACATTACATAGGTACAATGACAACACAATAACAATCACCAATAGGCTTGTGTCTTAAAAAAATCTAATTAGTCCGTCAGTTAGATTATAAAAAAATATTTGACCCGTATTTTTTCTTTTGTTACATAAACCAAAATTGACGAAGATACGACGCTTTTAAAGTTCGCAATACGTCACGCCGTGCTATAGTTTTTAGTGCGTTGTGACGTCACGAGCCCCCACTCCCGAGTTTTGATGCGTTTTATCTTTGTCAGTACTCAGTGATTTACAAAAACAAAAAATACGTGTCCATTATTTTCCAATACTCTAACTGACGGACTAATTAGTTTTACAATTTATTGATGGTGGAAACTAGCCTATTACAATTAAGTACAAGGGGCGTTGCCATCATAATTGGTACTTGATGGAAGGAACTATGACGAAGGGTGGGCTTTTTGGGGTCTGTCTTAAACTTTGTATCTCAAAAACTCGCGTTTAGCTCCTGTAGTCGCCTTTAGCTAAGTAAATAAATTACTTTTGATTTTATAAGATACTCACTTCATTGTAAGACTTGATCCACTGTTTAATTTCTCTGTCGATCTGTTTCGAATGCTCCTCTACTTCGTCTTGAGCTCCCAGACAAGGAAGCCAACCCATTGTTACTTACATGAAATGAACCTGGATGGGTGACCGAGAACATATTAGTTAATAGTTTCCTATGCTAAGTACAGATATTTTTGTAAAACTTGTAAATAAACCATTTAACTTTAACAAAGATAAACCGGGCTCAGTATGACTTATGACTTTCTGAAAGCATAATAATTTAGATAGATAATTATTCCCTGTAGTTTATATCTTCACATTTTTATATAGTTGTTACTTAATAAAATACAATAAAAAAAAAATTGCCCATCGGCATCTGGAACAGGGTCCAAGCTACCGCGGCGGTTAGGGGTCCAGAAATAATAATTATTAAAATATTCGAATCTGTGTCATCTACTTACTACTTAAGTACCTATTAATTAAATACCTACTTTCTTTTTAGTTTTTCTACCAAAGGATTCCTACCAAATGATAGGTAGTTGGGTTGACTGCGCACTATTAATTGCTTTTCTACTTCTGTTACATGAGGTTATTCTCATTGAATACCTATAGGCTTATGAAATCAATACACTTATCTCGATTCCGCGACCTACGCAGATACTGCTAAAACATTTTTAATGTTTTTGTTTATTATCTCTCTATCCAATCAACGCTAATCCTAAGAGCGGTGTTGCAAAGTGAATGGACCATGATAGTTTATTCTAATTACTTGGAAATTCTATTTTACCTCAGTCACGAGAACAAATACCTACTTAAACACTTTCCTTAATTTAATAACTAGAAATAACGATTGTATCTTAGGGATAGGATCTTTTTCATAAAGATATGAGTCCCAGAATACAAGAATCGTAACAATATGACATTTTAATCAGAACAGTATGAGAAAACCACTTTTAAAAGTCGGTGAGAGTTGTACAGTGAATGAGCAAATCAGCGAACACAAGTACTTAACACTTGAAAAAAACATCTTTACAGCCACGGGATAAAAGCGTTGTTAGAGTCAAACAAACATTATAAATGTGCGATTAAGTACTTTCTACTTATACATGAAAACAGTGATAGATTTTTAGATAGATGATCAAGTTTTTTTTATAAGTAGGTCAGTTCTTGTACAGGAAATATGAAAACTTGATAAGAAATCATTAACTAGCAGTTACAAATTATTTCTTACTAGAAGACATCACGCGGTTTCACCGGCATAGTTCCCGTTCCCGTGGGAATACGGGGATAAAATATAGCCTATGTTACTCGCTGATAATGTAGCTATCCATTGCTGAAAGAATTTTTCAAATCGGTCCAGTAGTTTTTAAGTATATTCATTATTACAAAAATACAAATCTCTTCTCTTTAAAATACCTACTGGTAAAGATATAGATTGATTTGACATTCACAGACTAGGTACATCACAGAGTACCTACATTATTAAGGTACATTGTATACTTGTTTAAACAATTATATTTTCAGTATAACATAAGCATTGCGTTCTCACAGCTGGAAACCAAACCTCCTCTTATCCTCTAAGTATGTAAGAGGATTGTCAGACCATTTGTATTTAATCATCTTCCTGCACTTTTTATTTACCAAATCTTAGACAAATAAATAAACTATAAGTACTTACTTTTATTTCAAGTTTCCAAGTTACCTGGAGGCCTGGAGTCAGTTTTCTTCTTCCATTCTACCCTTTTTAAGTTTTTGATCGTCACCCTGTCATTCACTCCCATTTCATTCCTCATACAATCCATTCAAATATTCGTTGACCGTCCTCTTTGTCTACGTCCATCAACATAATACAGGGTGTAAACCACCTCATCACAAAGCCGTTAACCAAGCATTCTGTATATCAAACTACTTTACGCAAAAATTATTGCTGGGAAACAACTTTTTTTTTTGAGGTAATAAATCATGTTTTGTGATAGAACTCAATGTAACGCATTTAAAACATTGTGCTGATGGATGGATTGAATAGTATGGGGGTCTTGGAGGTGTTAAAAGTCAAAATCTTACAAAAAAGCTTGTATTTAAAAAAAAACACTCGTCAAAAAGTTGTAACTTTGACCCCCCATATCTCCGTAACTAGAAGGCTCCCAGGTATAGTGTAGAACAAAAAAAATATCGCAATGATGTGGAGAACAAGTGCCTTTCGGCTTCGTGAAGAGGTGTTTTACACCCTTTATACATTTATCACTATAAAATAATAACATGCGTTTTGTCCCAACAAGGCCATTCCGAGGTATTTTAAGAATTTTATTAAATTAAAACAATTATAAAAATACAAACCTATTAAAAGTCTTGGAATGTCACCACAACGAAATCACTGTTACAAAATGAGTTTTATCAAAATATATCAATGTATTGATATCACCAATATTATCAGTTTAAATGCTAATCTTGCTTGATTAAATTACTAACGTAACCCTTTTATTTGTAAGATAAGTAAGTACCTACCTACCTAGTTACATTATGGCATGGTGCTACTTACTTAGTAACTTGTAGGGTAAACATACCGGTTATCGGCCGTTTAAGCGGCTTGTCGACTTCAGAGGCGATTTCTATTATTATGCTGCACTCCAAGACTATTCAGTTTTTTTTCACTTTATCCTACAATAGTCTAGTTTCATAAAACCTAATGGTTACAGACGTATCAGTGATCCATAACTTAGAAAAAAATTTTGTACGCAAAATTAGGAAATATACCGGTTATCGGCCTTTTGACTCGGCTATCGTCCACCGGTCTACTGGTTATCGGCCACCTAATTCACGGTAGAAAAACGACTCATATTCTCATAGCTCATAGGGTTTAAAATAGTGTGACAGTAAAAAAAAAAACAATTTCACAAAAGCGACATATTTTTACTCTCTTTTACGACTTACGAATACAATTAAGTAACAGATTAAAATCTCGACTCAAACAAACAGCTACTTTTGGCTTGATCATCAATAAAAATCACTTAGACAATCATATAACGGCCGGAGATAGGTTTTATTTTTACTGGTTATCGGCCGCTAAACGTAAGGTTCGGAAACAGGTTTTGTTTTTACTAGTTATCGGCCGCTAAACGTTTGGTATTTTTGAAGGCCATATCTTTGAAATTATGTGGTATACTGGTGGCCGGAATCTAGTTCTAAATTCCCAAAATTCTAGCTGTTCACAAATATTATGGAATCTATGTTGGTAAATATAAGGTTTCCGCAATAAAGGCAAAGAGAAATGACGTGAATAAACCGGTTTTGCGACCACCCGGTCGGAAAGTAGTTTTTGATATTAATCGTTGACGTATTATCCGACCATCAAAAATATCACAAATTATGAAAAGTTTGATGAGTTTGGGCACTTGAATATTGAAATTAAACATGCTACATACACACAAACCAAATCAATCACCAATAAACCAACAGTAACATTTAAAAACTTTCCTTTGAAAATCAAGACACATGCTATTTTTTTCCCTAAATTTGACCCGCTCACACACACTAAGTTTTGAAATGGCGATTGAGGGCTCAGTTCGCAAATTAAGATGACATGCCGTTGTATTATGAACCATGAAGTTGGTCAGGATCAAATGACGCGATATTAGGCAGGGGAAGTCTATTAAACTGTCCATTATGCAAAATAAAGTGCGAAGTGGCCGAAAAGGGGTAGTGGCCGGTAAACTGGTATGTTTACCCTATGTGGTGGTAGATCCATGTCATAAAATACTGACGTCTAATTGTGTCTACAGAACACCTAAATCAACATAAATATGTATAGTTGGGAACAGTGGCGTAACTATAGGGTGGCAGGACTGGCAAAATGCCACGGGCCCCCAGCCTGACGGGGCCCCCGGCCCGAGAGGCTTCGGGGTCAAAAGTGACCTACTTATCTTTTTTTTTAAATTGTAAAATCAATTAAAGTTAGACCTAATTTAAAATCGATTAAAGTTACAACCAAAGACCATATACTTTAAATAAATAATTAATTATTGACTGTTATTTTATTGTAAAGTAACGACCACTTGCGACCCACGGATGCCCCTCAAGTTAAAGGGGAAAATATACAAGTCCGTGATTAGACCTGTCGTATTGTATGGATCAGAATGCTGGGCTGTGAAGAAGATGGATGAAAAACGATTGCATGTAGCGGAGATGAGAATGTTGAGATGGATGTGTGGAGTGACAAGAATGGATAAAGTAAGGAATGAATATATTAGAGAAAGTTTGAAAGTGGCACCCGTTACTGAAAAATTGAAAGGAAGTTGTTTGGCTTGGTATGGACATGTAATGAGGAGGGATGAAGCGCATGTGACTAAAAGAGTGATGGACATTAGTATTGATGGATGGAGAGGGAGAGGAAGGCCAAAGAAAAGATGGATGGATTGTGTAAAGACTGATATGAAAGAGAAAGGAGTAAATGAGGCCGTGACGTCTAAAAGGGGAGAATGGAAGAAGAAAACTTGTTGCGCCGACCACAAATAAAATGGGACAAGGGCAGGAAGATGATGATGATTTTATTGTAAAGTAACACCTGTGCTTTTGAAAATTAGATAGGTATTTAACTAAAATTAGCCCAATGTTACTATTGGGTAACTATCTCAGTGATTATTAAAACTAAATTAAAATGTGAGGAGTTTTCTTGGGGCCCCATGCAATGGATTTGCCAAGGGCCTCAGATAGTATAGTTACGCCACTGGTTGGGAAAGGGCTATTGTTTTTTAAGAACTAGCAACCCGCCCCGGCTTCATAAGAGTGCAAAATATACATATAAACCTTCCTCTTGAATCACTCTATCTATTGCTGAAAACTGCATTAAAATCCGTTGCGTAGTTTAAAAGATCTAAACGTGCAAACAGCGCGAGCGTCGAGTGACTTTGTTTTAGAGTTTATAACAAAAAATAAGTAGTACTTAATTTTACATGAAAATCTCTGCAATCGCCAGTCTAGTAACAAGCGCAGTGATATTAACAAATCACCATTTATGTGTAAGTCCATGGTAGTAGTGGAACTACTAAATAAGATCGAAGAGTCTGACCGATCTCTATTGGGCAAAGAAGCGCAAATTTTCAACAAAAAAAATTGAAAACAAATGCTTAAATCAAAATTTTATTTAATTTTACAGTTTACAATTTATACTAACACTGTGTTTTATTATGTCAAGCAAATCATAAAAAGATGCAAAAAGAGATCGCCCCCGGGTGGGCTTGAACCACCAACCTTTCGGTTAACAGCCGAACGCGCTAACCAATTGCGCCACGGAGGCCTTGTCATGGATGGTGAAATTGCTGGTACCTACACACGAATACGTATTTGCACACAATCAGCTCGATAGTGTAGGTTTGAACGAAATAAAAACTGTCCTTTGTTTTATTGATTTAGTTTTTTTGTCACCGACTTCTGAAGCTAAAGTAATTTTTCACACTTATGCGTTTTTCGAAGTCGGTTTTATTTTTGAAAAAAAGTTTTATTTTTCACTTTTTAGTGGTTCACATGTGCTTACCCCTTCACAGCGTACAGTGTGATTTTCTGTTATGAACAGGGGGTCTAAAATGGCCGCTTTAGCAGAACACGTTAATACTTTTAAATTCTAAAAGTGGACTTAACACTCATAACAATAAAGTCCATTTTAGGTAATTACATTTTTTAAGGTGATTCGTATTATGTTCTGCTAAAGCGGCCATTTAAGGCCCTCTGGTGTAAACAATAGACAATCCCAGTCCATTTGCTATCATGAGTATTGAGAAGTTCCGTTGCTTGTCTCCGAAGTTCTTCATCTGATCTTCACCAAATTGGAATGAGACCACTCCGAAAAAGTACTCTTCCAGAAACTACCCAATTAGCTTCAAGCAAGCGTGCCTATAAATTCAAAGAGTTTTTTCTACGAGTATTTCTCCAGGATCCCATCATCAAATTCTGACTAACCCGACTTGATGATCATAGGACCTCGGAAGATACCATTTCAAACAAAAAAAAACCAAATCGGTAATAGCCATCTTAGAGTGATCGGGGAACATAAATACAAAAAAAATCCGACGAATTGAGAACTCCTTCCATTTTGAAGTCGGTTAAAAATCGATGCCGTCTATGTTTAAAGGGTGTAAAATAGCCCCTTGAGATTTTTTGAAGTGAAAACTTCTTTAGACGCGTTGAGCACTTTTTGGGTGAACAAAAATCATAATACTCGCGCTATCGTCACCGAACGCTTTCATACAACGCGGTTAGTCAAAATGAACCTTATACAAAATATAATTCAAAGACTGGCCCGCCGCATGTTTTTTTAAAGCAAAAAGCCAACGTCACGCGGTGTTCCCAGGCGGTCACCCATCCAAGTACTGACCGCGCCCGATGTTGCTTAACTTCGGTGATCGGACGAGAACCGGTGTATTCAACGTAGTATGGACGTTAGCGATAGCTATAACCAAATTCTCCTTCTCCAAAGGGCCGTCTCTACAAGCTAGAAAATCTATCACGTATTTCTATAGCTATACGATAATATCGCCGCGATTCTCTCGCTCGTGGAGACGGTACGTATAGTAAGTCTTTGTATTTTTGACAATGACACGGGCTCTACAAGCTATTGCAAATTTCTTGAGCGAGAAAACGGTGGAACGCTAGTTACATACTCGACAGTGCTGGGACCGTGTCTTGCGACATTTTTTAAATCGAGTTGTTTTCCAGTTTTTTTTATTGAGTTTTTGTTTACCCTTTGCACAAAAATCCTTGTCAAGTATCAATTTTACATCGCAACTAGAAAATATTAGCACATAATGCAAAGTTAAATTTATATGGAACCAGCGCGCGAACTTCCTTTAAACAATGAAAAGTGAATCACTAAAATTAGCCTAGTGGTTACTCTGTTTCGGGGGAAAATCGGTGAACATAATTATGTAAAAAAAAATAAGCTGGTTAAAAACACAAACCTCCGCCTGGTTTATCAAGTCGGTTAAAAATTGTGCTATCACACTGTTTTTAAGCCCCGACGCAAAAACGACAGGGTGTCAGAAGTTGACGTGTCTGTGTGTGTGTCTGACTGTGCCATCGTAGCTCCCAAACGCACGCACCGATATTGATTATGACTTTATGAAAGGTGAATCAGTCGGTAGTGTTCTTAGCCTATGTTTGATGAAAATCGGTCCAATATGGCCGCCGCCACAAAACGGCGGATAACATATTTTTTCACAACTCCCTCAATATGGGTATCAAATGAAAGAGTTTGACTAGTAGAATAATGTACACTAAGTATATTGAAAAGGAATGAGGAATACTAACTCACGAAATGAGATGAGGAAGATGTAGAATGTAGATGAAGGAGCGATGATTGGTAGGTAGGTACCTAGGATCTAACGAATTATTTTTCATACATTATTATTTGTGGAGGCTATTTAATTCTTTTAATTTAATTTTACTTGTTGTATAAATGGATACGTTGATTTACCATACATCTCTGCCTGTTCGATCGAAAAATGCAGAACTTATTATGTTATTAATATGATATCACTGCTAGCTCTTATAGCTGTACAATTTCGTCTTAGATATCGCCAACGTCCAAACTACGTTGAATACACCGGTTCTCGTCCGATCACCGAAGTTAAGCAACATCGGGCGCGGTCAGTACTTGGATGGGTGACCGCCTGGGAACACCGCGTGACGTTGGCTTTTTGCTTTATAAGTTGCTTTTTGCAATGTGGAAGTATTATTTTATACATTTTTCAAGATAACATGCAATTTTGAAGAATAACAGGCATTAATGTTTGTTTTTTTTTGTTAAGGCGACTACAATATATGCTAATTTTTTTTTATGAAGTAAAATTAATTGTACTTATTATGTTTTCAAAACACTATCATACTAGCTTATTTAAATCCTGAAGAATATCATACATTTTTCTGATTTTAGTGATTCATTTTAGGCAGTAGGTATAAAACTCGCGTTTAGCTCATGGTTAATCACAGTCGAGGAACATCACGCCTGTGCCTATTTCTCGAAGATGAATGCAGAGTTGTACAAATAAATACTCCAAACATTCGAAAAAGTAAGTGAGAAAGCAAAAAGCCAACGTCACGCGGTGTTCCCAGGCGGTCACCCATCCAAGTACTGACCGCGCCCGATGTTGCTTAACTTCGGTGATCGGACGAGAACCGGTGTATTCAACGTAGTATGGACGTTGGCGATGGTAATGACGAAATTATCGAGTGTTATACCCAAGAAGAAGGCGTGACGTCATTACATTTAAAATGTATAAAATTCTGCTTTTTATTGTAGACTAGCGGACGTCCCGCGGTTTCACCCGCATAGTTCCCGTTCCCGTGGGAGTACGGGGATAAAATATATCCTATGTTACTCGTGGATAATGTAGCTTTCGAATGGTGAAAGAATTTTTAAAAACGGTCCAGTAGTTTTTAAGCCTATTCATTACAACCAAACAAACAAACAAACAAAGTTTTCCTCTTTATAATATTAGTGTAGATAGTAGATATAATAAACCCAAGTTTGGGATGGGAAACCTGGGGCCCAATTATGCTATTTTTAACCCCCGACGTAAAAACGACGGGGTGTCATAAGTTTGACGTGTCTGTGTGGGTGTGTGTGTGTCTGTCTGTGGCATCGTAGCGCCCGAACGGATGAACCGATTTGGATTTTGTAGTTATAAATTCGTCACTCCCAACACTATTCCATTCCCATCCCATTGTCATTTTGCTTATAGTTCGTAATCTGCTAAATTCACAATGGTCGATCGTTGGTCGGTCAATGTTTTCACGTAATAAAATTGCGTTTTATTGACATTGTCGCATTGCCATTATTATAAAACCCTTACTACTTACAAATGATTTTCGAAATCTACTACTAAATGCGAACATTTATCCAGGCCAGATTTCATGATATTCATTTATAATTATATTTTTACACATTTGACAAATGTACGAGATTACCCTTCTATGACATTTCTTTCAATGGAGTGTCCGTGATTCTTCATTGGAAAGTCATATTGACGCCATGATGTAAGTAGATCACCAAACTTGTCAAAATGAACAATTATGAGATCAATGACTCATGACTTCTTATTGAAAGACTATCGTGACACTATTACAATAGCAGAATCGGGGCAGGTCCATTGATTGAGTATCTAGTTGTGTGTAGACTTTTCGAATTTGTACGAATATTATCTACTTTCAAAGGGAATTAAATATAGTTTTAATATCATTTTTCATTTATCCTTGATAATGTGTTGCCATAATGTAAGTACCTAGTGTTTTATATTTCGAGCAGCTAGCGATCTTAAAAAGGAAAAGTGGTAAAATAAAACGGAATCAAAATAAAAACTTGTTACAATCAAAACATTTATTAGAAAAATATGAAAATTACCAACTAAAGTATTACACTTAAAAATAATTACATTTGGGAGAAGCCAAAATATATACAATCGTACACGTCATTAGGAAATATTATTTAAAATTTTTGGTAACAGAACCAACCATATTTTTAGAGCTCGTGAAATGAAAAGTTTTCAGAGTGCGTTGCGTTTCACCGGAACCATGCTACATAAACAATAAGTTGTAAAATAATTGATGTTATAGAAACTTATACATGTCCACAATGTTTTTATGCGCCAATAAAAGGTATTTTTAGTAAATAAAAAGAGTTTTGTATTTCTTGAATATTATCTTTCTTCATTGTATCATAAATCTCCGCTAACATAGCCAGTAGTACCTAGTGGGTGGTTACTCCATCAGTATAGGGTCGTCTAGCTGAAGCTGTACCATCTGGTCGCCATTAACCAGCACCCCGCCATCACGAAGTAGTAACTGCACGTTTAAATCTGATAATTCCTGAAAATTTACAAAAAAAAATATCATAAACGTGTGAAAAAAAACATTACTTAATGAGAAAAAGGTTTTTAAAGCAAAAAGCCAACGTCACGCGGTGTTCCCAGGCGGTCACCCATCCAAGTACTGACCGCGCCCGATGTTGCTTAACTTCGGTGATCGGACGAGAACCGGTGTATTCAACGTAGTATGGACGTTAGCGATAGCTAAGACGAAATTGTACAGCTTTATGAGCTAGCAGTGATATCATTTTCAATAACGTAATAAGTCTGCATTTTTCGATCGAACAGGCAGAGATGTATGGTAAATCAACGACAATCAAAGACGTGCCGTCATGTTTCACATTTCCCGTTGTGTTAATAATAACGTCACTCCTTGTTCAATTGTTCATATAGCTTGATACTGATTGATTAGTCCCCGCCACGAGAAGCTATTTTTGTAAACACATTCGGGGGCGCAACCTTTGGATCAAATAAAAAAAAATTACATTGTCAGCGTGATTTTACTTCAAAATGGCGGCCCGAATGTTAACGTTCCCTGATGTCAGATGCGTTCCAGTACTACAAAACATTAAACGACAAGTGAAATTGCTCGTTAGTGTCGCATTACACGTATGATAATTTGAGTTGATTGAATTTGGGCGTATTTCTTGTAACGTATCTACGTCGGTAGAAATTTTTGTTGACAAAAATAGAAGCATAAATTTTTGTAAACAAAGAATTTCGTGGAGTCAAAACAATCAATCAGGAATATAAATCAGCATGAATCGTAAGAACTGATATTTCATCTGTATGATCTGTGACAAACAATAAATGAATTTAAAAGTGTTGTTTGTATGAGAAGTTGTTTGCAAAAATGATACTTAACCGACTTCCAAAAAAAAAAATACATTAAAAATTGCAAAATAACTTGACTTTCGGAAATCGGTGGCAAAAAAGTCAACAAACTTCCAAAAGTCGAGTTGTTTTCCAGTTTTTTTTATTAAGTTTTTGATTAGGTACCCTTTTCACAAAAATCCTTGTCAAGTATAAATTTTACATCGGAACTAGAAAATATTAGCACATAATCATACATATAATATACCTAGATGAAAAAGAGAAATGCAAAGTTATTTAAATTTATATGGGACCACCGGGCGAGCTTCTTACTAAATGAAAAGTGAATCACTAAAATTAGCCTAGTGGTTACTCTGTTTCGGGGAAAATTCGGTGAACATAATTATGTCAAAAAAAAAAAGAATATGCTGCTTGAAAACACAAACCTCCGCCTGGTTTATCAAGTCGGTTAAAAATTGTGCTATCACACTGTTTTTAACCCCCGACGCAAAAACGACAGGGTGTCAGAAGTTGACGTGTCTGTGTGTGTGTCTGACTGTGCCATCGTAGCTCCCAAACGCACGCACCGATATTGATTATGACTTCTTTATGAAAGCTGAATTAGTCGGGAGTGTTCTACTTCTTAGTCTATGTTTGATGAAAATCGGTCCAATAGGCCGCCGCCACAAAATGGCGGATTACTTATTTTTTCACAACTCCCTCAATATGGGTATCAAATGAAAGGGTTTGACTAGTAGAATAATGTACACTAAGTACTTATATTGAAAAGGAATGAGGAATACTAACTCACGAAATGAGATGAGGAAGATTTAGATGAAGTAGTGATGATTGGTAGGTAGGTACCTAGGATCTAACGAATTATTTGTGGAGGCTATTTAATTTTTTTAATTTAATTTTACTTATTTTATAATGGATACGTTGATTTACCATACATCTCTGCCTGTTCGATCGAAAAATGCAGAACTTATTATGTTATTGAAAATGATATCACTGCTAGCTCTTATGGCTGTACAATTTCGTCTTAGCTATCGCCAACGTCCATACTACGTTGAATACACCGGTTCTCGTCCGATCACCGAAGTTAAGCAACATCGGGCGCGGTCAGTACTTGGATGGGTGACCGCCTGGGAACACCGCCACCGCGTGACGTTGGCTTTTTGCTTTCTCACTCACTTTTTTGAATGTTTGGAGTATTTATTTGTATTGTACAACTCTGCATTCATCTTCGAGAAATAGGTACAGGCGTGATGTTTTTCGACTGTGATTAACCATGAGCTAAACGCGAGTTTTATACTGCTTAGAATGAATCAGAAAAATGTATGATATTGTTCTATTATGCTAGTATGATAGTGTTTTGAAAACATAATAAATACTATGTACCTACTTTGTTTAATTGTTCTTTTAATAATTTTGTTCTGTCCTGTGCAAGACAAATCAATGCTTTTTTCTTTCTTCGTTAGTAACATTAGTAATAGTTGTACCTCTCCTCCAACAATGGGGTAGGCAGGGTTATCTTGTGGGTCGTCCTCGCCTCGCTGTAGTATCTTGGGTCGTCGTGGGTTCTTAGCGATGCCGCGTCCTCGACGGGCCGGCTGGAATTCTTCCACTGGAATCGATTAGAACATAATCATTTTCATCGGTTATTAAAAATAAACATATTTTGTTTCCTACAAAATGAAATCACGTTTTATGGTAGGAGTTAATGTGACGCACTCAAAACAATGTGCTGCATTGAATAGTACAGGGGTCGAGAAAGTATTTAAAGTGAACTAACAACATTAAAAAGTAGTATTAAAAAAAAAACCGGCCAAGTGCAGGTTGTACTCGCGTGGAGCGTTGAGAGGGTTCCGTACAATGCCAAAGTCAAATTTTCCGTGAGTGAACGTACTATATCGAGTTTACCACTTTATTAGCATGGAACCCTAAAAAAACAATAACAAAACTGCCGAGTATTAGCAGTCAAAACATTTGTCTGTTCTAATCCGGGAGGTATCGTACCGTTGCAAATAAAAATGTCATAGTAAGCCGGTTGATATTGTCATCGAAGGTTGATCTTATATTACCAATAAGTAAATCAACCGTCAGCTGCTCAAGTATAGCGGTGGGTGTAGGATTGGGAGGTTCCTGAAGTTGTGAAAATTAATAAAAAATAGTTATAGTACGCCGGCTGAAACCTTTTTCATAAATAGTTTACATCATACAAAGCTAAAAAAGAGAAAAGAATCGTCAGCTGCGTTATTGAGGGGGGATTATGCGTCAGCAGCTCACATGAACTTGTAAAACGCCTGATAAAAACTAACGATCTATCACCAAGTTAGTGTGAGATTGCTTTTGATTTATATCAGGCGTTGGTGCTATTATTCATCAGGCGTTTCGTTTTACAAGTTCATGCGAGCCGCTGACGTATAATCCCCTCTCCATCATACAGCTGACGACTTTTTTAAAGCTTAATATGATGTAAACTATTTGTGAAACAAGTTTCAGCCGGCGTACTATGACTTCAATTTTTCATTTATTTCAAAACTACGCTGACGCTGGTTTTACTTAACAGTCATTCGAGATCTATTGAACAAGATGGCAACCGATCGGCGTAAAAACACTACCTAAAATATAATGGTACCTCCCTGACTATTCGGAGGATCCTCCCCCTTCTATGGGGGGTGAGGAACTTAACACGCCGTTCTTCACACACTTAAGGCGCTTAGACGAGCTAAATTAGCAACTCTATTTGTGGTGGTTCAAACTTCGTTTGAAATGCTGTAAGGATAAAGTTCTAATCAGCTTGCACTACAAACTGGTTGTTACGTCAGCCACTGCGGGCCAAATAGCGCGAAATGAGTGGTTTCGATCGATTTACAAAAAAACTATTGATTGGATTAAAAAACTAAAACAGTATCATGCTAATATATTGCTTGTAGAATTATTTGCCAAAAAATCAGAATGATCGCATGCATATTAGTACTTATGTTTTTTATTGTTTGAAAGATATTTTTAGAGGTAAGTTCGTGATTTCTTTTTATCGAGCCAAATTAATTGTATTATGTTTTCAAAACAGTATCATGCTAGCATATATCCTGAAGAATATCATATATTTTTTTGGTCTTGTTTATAGCAGTGAATCATATACTTTTAGTAATTATAAAACTCGCGTTTAACTCGTGTAATCGCCTTAAACGAGTATTACTAATAATATCTATACTAATACTATAAACAGGAAAGATATGATTTTTTGTTTGTGTGTTTGTTACGATTTAACTAAAGAACCAAATAACCGATTTAAAAAAATCTTTCACCACTGGAAAGCTCCATCTATACCGAGTAAGATAGGCGATAAATTATATTGATATCATGAAAATTAGCCTAGCCATATAAGAAATAACAGTAATAGTGTACATACAGACACGTGTAGGCTCAGGCTTGATGCAGGCGACGTGTGTGCGCGGCACGTTGTTGAGCGCTGCCAGCGCACGCGCAGACGATGGGATCACACTCGTGGAACCCTGAAATTAAAAATATTAATATTTTTTTTTTTTTTTTTGGGATGGGAAATCATCAAATGACTTCTCCCACTCTGGGCGGAGCGGGAGGGAGTGTCAGACTCTTACTGACTAAGGCCCAGATTCACAGTCCTGACTTTACTTTACAGCAAAGGAGTCTTCACAAAGTAAGCTTTGCGTTACCGAAGTAAACTTTCTATTTATTCAATTTCAGAGACAGTTGCTTGACTTTCCTTAGAAAAGTACGGCTCCAAAGTAAAGTATAGGGAAAGACGTGTGGCTGTTACGTCACACGTACAAATGTTTTGGAGAACATATTTTTAAATCGTTTTATTTCCTTAAAAAAATAGTTATTAACATATTATTCAAGACGAGTGTTTATATCGTGCTCTTGCTTAGATTTATAATAGAAATACTATCATTTTACATGAAAAGTAAAGGTGTTTGGAAAAAACAACATGTACGAAGTACGTGGAACGAAACGAAACATCGTTGACGTGTGGTTGACGTTCTGTTTGCTATTTATTGTACGTAAAAAATGTTTTTCATCTACAATATTATGTATTAACTTGATTCTATCTATGCATTACACGTTGACGTGCCAACTTTCGTGGCGAAGGAGCTACATAAGTTACCGCCCGTCACTTTCGATCACGTAGACGTCACCAGGTTGTTAAAGGACATTACATCGGTGAAGTGAAGCCTGACCGAGGTGCAGTGTAACTTGGAGAATTCTGAGAATACCATCCATGAACTACGTGCCGAGATAGTGTTGCTACGCAGTGCGGTTTCGGAAAGTAGGACAAATGAAGATGCCAACATAAACACGCGTCGTGGTGCAGAAAATGCTTCGGACAGCAGTTTTGCGTCGGAGAAATTGGATTCGTCGTCACCTGCAAACAGCGAGGGCGATGCACCGTGCCCCGCCGCCCCCCGCCCCTCTGCTCTCCGGTACAGCGATGTCCAGCAAAGCAGGACTGTGATGAGGACGGCTTCACTTCAGTTCAGAAGAAGAAGAAGAAGCCTACTTGTCGCAATCAATGCGGTACTGGACTGTCAGGACCAAATATGCTGCTGCGTCCAGCGACACCAACGACGTTGCTTTATGTGTCCCGACTGCATCACTCCACGAAAGTTGAGGAGATCGTTGAGTACATGAAGGTGAAGACTAGCTGGACCTTGAGGGTCAAGAGGTTAGAGCCGCGTCACAACACCAACTTCAAGTCGTTTGTGGTGCGAGTTCCGACACAATATCTCGACATGTTTGTCAAGGAAGAGTTTTGGCTGAAGGGTGTAATCTACCGAAGTTTTCGCGGCAGGCTACATGACACCGCACAGCGTAACACGACGCCGCCACTTCGTGTGTTATATGATAGTTCATAGCTTATAAGTTAGATTTTTTATGTGTTAGTATATTTTTATGTTGTTATTTTGTGTATGTTACTTAAGGGTCTTATGATGCCTGATAATAAAATTATTGAATTATTGATTGATTAATTGAATACTTTTGGACTCCCGATACTGCTTCACCTGTTAGCTTGTAGTTATTGACCTGCTGCTCGATATGGATAACGACGAAAAATTGACCAACTTTTAAATCAAATTGAAAATATCAGAAACCAGTAGACACAGCAAAATTGAAAGAAAAGAAACGACGCGACGCAACCACCAACACAATACAAACAAAAAAAAATCACTCAAGTCGACGTGACTTTTCGAGCTATAACCCAACCATAATAAAATGTGTTTATTTTCTAGGAAATTAGTTTGACAAGAATGACTACATTATTTAAACGCATAGTAATGCAAAGTTTACTTTGAGGCCAAAGTCATGATTATCGACTACTTAGCCTTTACTAAGCAAAGTGTCATTTTTGGAAAGTAAAGAAGAGCTTGACAGGACTAAGAAATATTTTTTTGGGTGAAAGTAGACTTTTCCATCAAAGTAAAGTCAAAGTGCGGTCTGTGAATCTCAGCCTTAAACCCATCCATGTTCCTTCCTCGCCCTTTACGTTCCGGGGCCGCGGTATCTCTTTCGAACAGTCCCGCAACCCCGGAAATATTAATATCAACTGACGACCCGAATGGTGTAGTAGTAGTGACGCTGCCTTACGTTCTTAGGGTCCCGGATTCGAATCCCAGTAGGAGCAAATGTTTGTGTGATGAGCATGGACATTTGTTTCCGAGTCATGGATGTTTATAGGTATAATAAGTAGGTATGTAGGTATTTACAAACAAAAAAAAGTATTGTTTTAGGCTTTCACGGTTTAAAACTAAACTTATATTGTCACTTACGGGATATCTTCCGTGATTATTTATTGTTTTGAGAATAATCACGGAAGATATCCCGTAAGTCACAATATAAGTTTTAAAAAAAAGTATATATGTAGTATATCAACTATCTAGTGTCCACGACACAAGCTTTGCTTAGTGTGGCACTAGGCGGCGCTGTGTGTTAATGTCCAGCAATATTTATATATTTATTTAACTTTTTACCTTCTTGCCCAATAGGCTAATTTCCACCATCAATAAATTGCAAAACTAAATAATTAATCCGTCAGTTAGAGTATTGGAAAATAATGGACACGTATTTTTTGTTTTTGTAAATCAATAAATATTGAAAGACAAAACGCATCAAAAGTCGGGGCTCGTGACGTCAGAACGCACTAAAATTATACCACGTATACGTATTGAGAATTTTAAAAGCGTCGTATCTTCGTCAATTTTAGTTTATGTAACAAAAGAAAAAATATGGGTCAAATATTTTTTGATAATTTAACTGACGGACTAATTAGATTTTTCATGTGCCCTATTCATTTGTGGTCGACGCAGGAAGTCTTCTCTTGTTCCATACTTTTCTTTCTTTCAAACTTGGATGTGACGCTCGCCAGCCGCTATGGCAACACCGCTCACAACGCTCGCTCGGCTCGCGCGTGGTGGTACAGTTTTAACCAAACCTTAACCCATTTAGGGAGGCCAGCGTAGGCGTGAGCAAAAATTGACTTTAAAAATCATCATCTGCGTAGCCTTTTCCCAACTAAGTTGGGGGTCGGCTTCCAGTCTAACTGGACGCAGTTGAATACTAGTATTTTACATGAAGCGACTGCCAATCTGACCTCCACAACCCAATCACTGCTGGGTAATACGATACTCCTTGGTAAGACTGAATGTCAGACTTTTTGGGGCTTGACTTCCTGTAACAACTGTCAACGATCTAAAAATGACAGCATGGAAGGGTGGTCACCCATCCACAGACCAACCTAGGCATACACGGCTTAACCGAGCGGCTGTTAATATTTAAATAATAATGTGATTTTATAATATCTAAAAAAGTATTGAAATCTGCTACAGAACGCCTATTTATTACTCTTCTGATAACTATAGAATTTTGATTAACCTACCTTGGCGAAGGAAATCTTGGTGACATCTATAAGTTTGTCGTGTGGAACGTTTTGCACTGCGAGCGCCTTCAGTACTTCTTCGGACGTCGGGTTTAAGCCTGCCATCTGGAAATCAATGCACCGAATTACTGATACTGTTAGCCTGCGTTATTCCACGGCTGGGCAAAGACCTCTCCCCATGCTTCCAGTTGTAATGTATGTAATCCAGGGCTAATGTAGACCACTGGTCGTTGGTTTTGTCCAGCTCGTCCTGCTAATTTCTACGAGGTCTGTCCAATAAATACATTATCTGTGAATAATTCAACTGTCTAGCTATCTAGCTATCGCGGTTAATGAGATACAGCCTGGTGACAGACTGTCCGTCTGAAAGTGGAGTCTTAGTAAGGGGGTTCCATATTTACCCTGTGGTTACGGAACACTAAAAAAAATGCACTCTTTGGGAACTGCCGATAGAACTGAAAACTAAGTAATCTATATCTGCTACGGGTTGTGCCCGCGCACGCCTACGTGGTGCTACGCCGTAGCGGATCGGCTACGAGTGCTGCTAAGTGGTGCTGAGCCGTAGCGGATCGGCTACGAGTGCTGCTAAGTGGTGCTGAGCCGTAGCGGATCGGCTACGAGTGCTACTAAGTGGTGCTGAGCCGTAGCGGCTCGGCTACGAGTGCTACTAAGTGGTGCTGAGCCGTAGCGGGTCGGCTGCGAGTGCTACTAAGTGGTGCTGAGCCGTAGCGGGTCGGCTACGAGTGCTACTAAGTGGTGCTGAGCCGTAGCGGGTCGGCTACGAGTGCTACTAAGTGGTGCTGAGCCGTAGCGGATCGGCTACGAGTGCTACTAAGTGGTGCTGAGCCGTAGCGGGTCGGCTACGAGTGCTACTAAGTGGTGCTGAGCCGTAGCGGGTCGGCTACGAGTGCTACTAAGTGGTGCTGAGCCGTAGCGGGTCGGCTACGAGTGCTACTAAGTGGTGCAGAGCCGTAGCGGGTCGGCTACGAGTGCTACGAAGCGTTAGGGGACGGTCACGCGGGATCCATGATTTTTGTTCACTCAAAAGTGCTCAATGCGCCTAAAGAAGTTTTCACTTCAAGAAGAAGAGTAGGAGAGAAGACCAGCATCTTACCTCAACAATGATGATAGTAGCAGGATGTTTGAGCCGCAGATGCGTGCGCAGGTCGGAGCGGATACGGAAGCGCTTGGGGCAGCGGCCGCACGCCCACGCGCGGACACCCGTGTGGATGAGGCGGTGGTTGCGCATGGCTGTCGACCTGATGTGGTCACGGAATTACTCACAAAGGTACCTTTAGAAAGTTCTAACAAAAATTGTTTTGAGCTATCGCGGTTTACAACTAAACTTTAAATGTAGTCAGGGACTCAAACTGTAACCGTAATAATGTGTTTTTAACACTGTTTTTAAAACAGTTTCAACAGAAAACACTTTAAGATGTAACAGATACAATAATGTTACCGAATCAAACTGTAACCATATATATGTGTTAATAAGTGTTAATATGTGTAACTGAAATAATAAGTTTTACAACAGACTGCGACTAGATTTCGGCTATCCAATGGCAACGCCGAGTTTACCTGTTAAACACTTATTAACACTGTTATACCTTTTATATCTGTTACAGATACACTTTTGTAAGTGTTTTGGGTTAACACATTGAAAACACAGTCATTTATAAGTGTTACATATTTGATTCTGTTACCAATTCAACATGTAACACTTATAATTCTGTAACCTTTATGAAGGTTTTTAAGTCCTTGAATATAACGGCGTTCATCATGGCGCTTGCAACAGCGTCGAAATTTCGGGAGCTCAATATCTATAACAATCATGGAAGATATCCCGTAAATGACATGATTTAAGTTTAATAACAAAAATGTTCTGCAATACCCTGAAATAACTACCGACAATTAAAAAATTGGGGTCGACGTTCCGTCTAGCCGGAATGCAGCTGAATACTACTGGTATTTGTTGAAATATTCACTGCTCGATACATATTGATAATTTCGTTACAACTGTCGCCAACGTCCATACTACGTTGAATACACCGGTTCTCGTCCGATCACCGAAGTTAAGCAACATCGGGCGCGGTCAGTACTTGGATGGGTGACCGCCTGGGAACACCGCGTGACGTTGGCTTTTTGCTTTTTGACATTATTTCTTCTAATGCTGGGGCCACACTAACGAGAAATGCCATTAATTATTGCGATAATGCGTCCATTTTCGCAATAATTAATGGGATTTCACGTTAGTGTGGCCCCAGCATAAGGAACACCCCCTGCACTGGTGACATTTTTTTTAATGCACACCAAATGTATTGCAGGTGCCTTTGCTTTTACCATACCATCATCCGCCTGCCATTCCCAACTATGTTGGGGTCGGCTTCCAGTCTAACCGGATGCAACTGAATACCAGTATTTTACATGGAGCGACTGTCTATCTGACCTCCACAACCCAGTTAGTACTGGGTAATACTATACCCCTTGATAAGACTGATTGTCAGACTTTTCGGGCCGCTGACTACCTGTAACGACTGTCAAAGATGGACAAATGACAGCCGGGACCAACAGCTTAACGTGCTTTCCGAGGCACGGAAGAAACTCAGTATGTAAAGGGCAATCACCCATCTTCGGTACAACCAAGGCAAGCGCGGTTTAACCTTAAGATCGACCCTCTGCCTTCTCCTATGGATGTCGACAGAAATGACAAGAATTCGCGATTATATTTCACTAGCCGATGCCCGCGGCTTCGCCCGCGTAAAATTATATACAAAAACCTTCCTCTTGAATCACTCTATCTATTAAAAAAACCCGCATCAAAATCCGTTGGGTAGGTTTAAAGATCTAAGCATACAATTAGGGACAGACTGACGCGGCGGGAGACTTTGTTTTATAATAATGTAGTGATAGTGATATCACAATAGCCCCACTCCCTCTCATAGAGAAGGGGCCTGTGTCCCAGCAGTGGGAACATTATAGGCAGCTCATGCTATGCTTAAATACCTAATCATACTCACCTCCTAAAAGCGACTCCACAGACATCACAAGGAAAGGGTCTCTCTCCAGTATGTACTCTCAAATGTTCATTCCGCATGGACAGTGTCCGGAAGGCATGTCCGCAGACCGGACAAGCGTGCGGACGTCGTGGACATGTCCCTTCGGTCGATGGCTTGTTGCAAGATTGGCAGGAGTCATCTTCTTTGCCGTGGACGTCTCTAGAAAGGGGGAAGAATAAATGTTGTTTAGTTCAAGTAACAAAATGAAAACTAATGATTTTTCGGATCTGTAAAGCGCGGGTCATATACAAGTGGCGTATGGCGGTGGCGCGGCGAGGAAGTGGCGCCACTTCCTCGCCCTCCCGCGCACCCGCGCCACCGCCATACGCCACTCGTGTTTGACCCGCGCCTAAAGTTGCTATTTTTGACTTACGTGGTGTTAAAAAAAAATCGCTCATAGGAATATAAAAAAATATTCTTATTTATTCTATAGGTACAGTTTATATTCATGTGCTGACTTAACTAAGTAAAACCAAATAACTTTGTTTTTTTCACGTTCTTTTTAGTTACAGAAAAAGTGGCAGAACAAAGCACACAAGAGTAGCGCTATTTTTTTAAAACGTTGCCCCTCTCTAGAGATTTCTCCTGTACCGTGGGTGCGTTCACAAACATTTAGCCAGACCCGGAACAACTAACTACATGTAGGTTATACAAATATTTGTTCCGAACCGGCGACAGCGCATCATAGAGAAAAGCTACATTTAGGTATTTACGGTCACTAAAGTCCGGACGCGAAGCAGGAAGAATTTCTTACGTTGACCTACGTATATCTGTCGCTGTCACTCTCACGTAATTATATTGCCGTCACGCTCGCACGATCGCGGTCGTTGACTTCTGTGTGAGCGTGACAGCAATATTACACACGGGTGTAACAGAGACAGATATACGTAGGTCAACGTACGAAATTCTTCCTGCTTTGCGTCCGGACTATAGCATAATTATAAACACTGACACCCAAACTATCACTCACACACTCCATATAAGCACACACAAACACTCACTTACACACACCCCCTTATGCACTCACACACACAACCCCCTCTATAATCCCCGGGACGAGAAGCTATACATTTTGTAAACACACATTCGGGTTCGCAACCTTTGGATCGAATAATAAATTACATCGTCAGCGTGAACTTACTTCAAAATGGCGGGCCAAATGTTTACGTTCCATGTTATACGACAGCGCTTTATATCGACAAAATATAACCCGACCAAGTGCAATTGCTCGTTAGTTTCATATTACTCGTATGAGAATTTGAGTTGATTGAATTTGGGATCGTTTGTTGTCGATTGATTTGTCGCTACTTAACTTGGTACAAATTTTTTGTGTACCTACTAAAATTATAGCTTCTCGAGGCGGGGACATTAGTAGCAGTAGTCCGGTTGACTGAACTAGTGGAAATAGTGAAACTCTTCAGTAACAGTAGTTCGGTTGAAATACAGCACCGAACTACCGATACTCTTTCGTAGCAACCTGTAGCAACGGTTCATTTTTGTAGCTATCATCATTTTCTTTGTAATGAAAGGTTTTCTTTTTGAGAATAAAAATAAATAGTTTCCATGAACTCGGTAGATGGCGTAGAACTGACTACGTTACTAGGTGCCAAGGCAAAACGCTTGAAAAAACACACGACACATACGCTTGTTGACTGACACTTTCGTTTGCATAAGCTTCCGAATATAACCATTAGGTCAAAGTGAAATGAAAACTGTTTTTATTTAATATTTTTAATACTTTGACTCACTAATTTAATTACTAGCTTTAGTTCATAAGATTGTTATTAGCTTCGTATTGTTTAAATTTTGTTTTTGTTAATTGTTTATTTTTATTAAATATTTAATAATAGGGAATTAGCTGTAGTACCTTTATTTTAGTAGATGTTAAGCTAAGTAAAAAAACTTCAAACCTACACTAATTAATGTGTAAACATAATTTGTACGCCTTGTAAGGCAGCACATAGTGAGACTACTTATTTTTATAACACCATGTACCTGCTTTTACCTATGTGTCACAAATAAACATATTTGAATTTGAAATTATGTGACGTTCTGTTCCTTGCAGTAACATCCCGAGAGCAGCGCCATCTATCCAGCGAATAGGGAAGAGTTGAAAAAGAAAATGCCATATTGAATCAACTATGTTAGTAAAAATCTTTACTTTTTCCACTTACTTGACATGTTTATGAAGGTCTGTAGCGTGAGTGAACGTTGCTTGACAGTGAGGACACGCCCCGCCCGTAGACTCCGACTCTGCGTTCATATACATGCCTGTTTACGACAGATATATTTATATTAAAGTCTTGATGTTTTTAACTTTTTGAACCCCATCCAGATGATGATGGGGTTCAAAAAGTTATCGCCCCCTACTTTCCTAAATACAATGAGTTTCAAGTAGCAGGAGATGAATACACCAGGACTAAAATGTTTATCAAGAGTTTGTTTGTGGTAGGTATTTGCTTCATTCTAAGCAGGATAAGTGGGTCATTAGATGCCTAGCCTTTTCCCAACTATGTTGGGGTCGGCTTCCAGTCTAATCGGATGCAGCTGAATACTAGAATTTTACATGGAGTGATTGCCTATCTGACCTCCACAACCCAGTTAGTACTGGATAATATTGTTTTTCCCCTATTTGCGACGAAATTGTGGCTCGGCGTGGAAGGCACGTGTGCGTTTATGTTCAGGCGTTCAAAAAGTTTAGTTTGCTAGCATGTAAAACAAAGAGTAGTAACAGCCGATCGATCAGGTTGAGTTAAGCCGAGGTCGGTGCGTGATTGGGTGTCCATTTTATATCGAGACCTCCTTTTTTTCTTTTTTTTTTAGGATGGGAAATCATCAAATGACTTCTCCCACTCTGGGCGGAGCGGGAGGGAGTCAGACTTTTACTGACTAAAACCCATCCATGTTCCTTCCTCGCCCTTTATGTTTCGGGGCCGCGGTATCTCTTTCGAACAGGCCCGCAACATATCGAGACCCCTCCAAACCTTGCAAAGTGCATAGAGCCGCTGCTCTAATAAAATTATTATCTTTATTTTTACATGTTAGTCTGCTTTTTATTAGTAATAGCTTTCTCTAGTAGATATTGGTTATGAATACAGGCAGATTGATAATTTCGTCTTAGCTATCGCCAACGCAACGTCCATATTCTGATGTGCTGATGTAAACATGACGTCACGCCTTCTTCGTGGATACAACTCGATAATTTCGTTGAAGCTGTCGCCAACGTCCATACTACGTTGAATACACCGGTTCTCGTCCGATCACCGAAGTTAAGCAACATCGGGCGCGGTCAGTACTTGGATGGGTGACCGCCTGGGAACACCGCGTGACGTTGGCTTTTTGCTTTCTCACTTACTTTTTCTCATTTATTTGTACAACTCTGCATTCATCTTCGAGAAATAGGCACAGGCGTGATGTTTTTCGACAGTGTTATTAACAAAAAAAAAAAAACATTAATGCCTGTAATTCTTCAAAATTGCATGCAGCGATGTACATAAAATAATACTTTCACATTACAAAAAGTAACTTCCAAAGCAAAAAGCCAACGTCACGCGGTGTTCCCAGGCGGTCACCCATCCAAGTACTGACCGCGCCCGATGTTGCTTAACTTCGGTGATCGGACGAGAACCGGTGTATTCAACGTAGTATGGACGTTGGCGATAGCTAAGACGAAATTATCAATGTGGTTCAAGCTAAAAGAAATCGCAGTGACGTCATTTTAATTAACTTGTAAGCTTTTCACCGCCATAATCTCACCGTAATTTATAACTACAAAAAGAATAGGGATACCAAAACTATTTGTTTTTTTTATTTCGTGTTACCCGCACCGGATATTTTGTCACATATGTATTTGTGTCGTTGGCGTACAGGGTACGCGCTTGCTTGCTACGTATACAGGCTGTAAACCACCTCATCACGAAGCCGTCAACCAAGCATTCTGTACATCAAACCAAGTAACTTATGCAAATTTATTGCTGGGAAACGACTTTTTTTTTGGGGTGAAAAATTATGTTTTGTCGTAGAACTCAATGTAACGCACTTAAAACATTGTGCTGATGGATCAATTGAATAAATAGTACGGGGTTCGTGGAGGTATTTAAAGCAAAAATCTTATAATAAAAACTTGTCAAAAAGTTGGAACTTCCCCAATATCTCCGTAACTAGAAGGTTCCCAGGTATGATGTAGAACAAAAAAATAATCACAATGACGGGGAGAACAAGTGCCTTTCGGATTCGATAAGAGATGTTTTACACCCTTTATGCGACAATGGCGTTCAATGGATAATACTGTTAAGCCTCATTCACATGACGCCATTTTCTTGAACATACAAGTGCAATAATTAAATGCAATAATTTAAGCGCAATAATCAAGAATTGCAAGCAACTGTTTACACGAGGATACTACTTAAAAACTTGAAAGCAAATATTATACAACGTGTAACAAAAAGGGTATAGTCATATGAAAGGGTGTGCTATAGACCATCAAACTGAACAACTTTCTCTATGAGACCACCATCGTAATCGTAAAAAAATAATCAGCTGTTTCATACATTTGATCGAGTAGGTACCTATTGGAATTTAGTATGGGGCCGTTGAAATTATTTTCGCGATTACGATGGTGATGGTTCCATGGAGAAGTTGTTCAGTTTGATGGTGTGTAGCACACCCTTTCATATGACTATACCCTTTCTGTGCGGGAATGTAAGGGATTTGCTGAATGAATTAATAAAGAAATACTCGTAGCAACATAGTAAAATATAATCGGTGTTTTTCATACGGATTTTTACAAACAAGTGAATGCAAATGACAATAGGTGACAGATGAACCAAAAAAACATAACATGGACACATTAAGTACCTACAAAATAATGAGATCTTATAACTAATAACGCGAGATGATCAGGCGCTCCAACACTTTCTGTTACACGTTGTATATTGGCAACAATCAACACACCCACATTCACAGCACTCATATTTGAAACGAAGACTACACATTGCACTATACGAGAGAATCAAATTGAATACAAAAAATGCATAGGAAATGATCGTACGTGCTCTTTATACTAAGAACAGTTTTGAATGGAAAAATTGCCTAGTAGGGCAAGAATGTGTCATGTTGTTTACACGGTGCCAGTAATTTATTGCTTCAATCTTATTGTATGCAACAGGCGACAAACTTGCATCGTGTAAATGGGCCTTTATGACCATCACCATTCTACCGTCAGAAATTTCTAATATACTCCTTATATAGCCATAATATGTATATAAAAAAATATAACATTTGACTGCAAATATACTAGATATTTTAATACATTGAGGTCCATGTTCACCGTAAAGATAACGGTCTGATTATCTAAAAACAGCTGTTTAAGGGACGTGTTCCGCTACAAAGTGTTTTAAAACGCTGTTTTTAGATAATTAGACCATCATCTTTTTGGTGAACATGGACCTTAGTTGCTGGCGATTCTGGGATTTTTCTCTATAAAGTTTGAAGTTCGAGTGATGAATATTCCTACCTGGTTTAGTATATCCCCGTGTAGTTCCAGCGCTGTGTTCTTTCTTCCTATGTTTATACAAAGCTGTCTTGTTCGGCAACACTTCGCTACAATCCCGACATGGTATCCTGAACAAAACTAGGTATTTATAATGAAAGACACATCATCATCGTTATCATTTCAGCCGAAAGACGTCCACTGCCGGATATAGGCCTTCCCCAAATGTAGCCACATTGACCATTCCCGTACTGCGACTCGCATAAGACTATTCGCCAGTTTTTTATAGGAATGATTTATCGACGAGGAATCGTCTTGAGCTGGTCAGAAATAAAAGCGCAAAAAATCGAAATTCACCTCGTTACGATTCTGGCAACATGAGTCAATGCTATTCAACGCAGATTTTTTGCGGCTTTCTCTATAATAATGTTGCTACACACTAGGAAATAGGGGAGACGACAAAAAAGTCTAATAAGTCCGTCAGTTTAATTAAAAAATATTTTACCCATATTTTTTCTTTTGTTACTTACGTAAATCAAAATTGACGAAGATACCGACGCTTTTAAAATTCTCAATACGTCACGCCTTGGTATAATTTTTAGCTAGTTCTGACGTCACGAGCCCCCAATCCCAAGTTTTGATACGTTTTATCTTTGTCAATATTCATTGATTTACAAAAACAAAAAATACGTGTAAATTATTTTTCAATAATCTAACTGACGGACTAAATATATTTGTACTTTTATGATAATGTCGTTATGCCTGTTCTCCTGTATCGTGGGTGAGTTTTACAAAAAAATCAACTCCCATACACAAACAGCCAGACCCGAAACAACTGCCTGGAGGTCATACAGATATTTGTTCCGTGCTTTGAGTAAAATGAAAAGATGAAAATTAGCTTTATTCATCAATATTAAACGCGTATACAAAGTTTCTTGTCCGTGCTGTTAACCGTTGAGGAGTTCTCTCGTGAGATGATGCTTTTTTTTTTTCGGATGGGAAATCATCAAATAACTTCTCCCACTCTGGGCGGAGCGGGAGGGAGTGTCAGACTCTTACTGACTAAAACCCATCCATGTTCCTTCCTCGCCCTTTACGTTCCGGGGCCGCGGTATCTCTTTCGAACAGTCCCGCAACCCCGGCAGGCTTCGGCCCTTGCGGGCCCCTCTCTTCTGCTGACATCTCTTTGAGGCGCGCGTGGAACACGAACGCGCCGTCGACACGGCCTGTCGTCACTAGACGGACGGACGGCTAGCTAGCCCATAGCTAACCGTCCACAGGCCCGCATCTACAGGATCTCCTGGCTGCAGGATCGAGTCATGACTGTTATAAAAATGTATTGTCACCAGAACCAAAAGTGTGTGTAAAATTTCAGATCAATCGGTTGGGGGGAACTGGTTTGAAATTCAGTTGCAAGATTTGACTACACTAGCAAGTTGAATAAAAGCTAATAGAATATGGAGGATACCTAAAATCATCCCTGTTATTCTTGTTGGTGGTTCCAGTTCCAGGGTCGTCGGCTCCAGTCTTACCATGCACCTTCTTACGATGATACGCCAGGCTCCAACTGTGTTAAAATATGGTGAAACTTATTGTTACGTATTTTGCTTTGTTAGTGCATATTTCGACGGTTTTTAGTGCATATTTTGGTATTTTGATAGTGCACATTAGATGTCCATTGACACTTAAAAACGTCAAAAAAGGAACACGGTTCGGGTTGGTCGTTTCCATGGAGTAAAACCGGCAAGAAACTCCATGGTTACTCTTTTCAAATCATTAATTTACAATATCATATTACAGCATCACCCCGGAATACTGAAACGTCACTCAAAATTTAAGGGTTGCCTAATATCTGCACAACTTAGGTCCATGTTCACCGAGAAGATAACAGCCTGATTATCTAAAAATAGTTGTCAATGTGACATGTTCCCATACAAAAACGTGTTTTTTAGCTATACGTCTGTCATCTTTTTGGTGAACATGGACCTTAGGAGCTTTAAATTTTGCCTAACGTCATTTTTGAGTATCTGTTTTAATATAAGTGCTACTTAATGTAGTGACGTTTCAGTATTCGGCCATTAGATTAGTACTGTAACTATTTTGACCAAACATATTTCATCATCAGAAAGAAAAAACATTTATTTGGCACACGCCACAAGTGCACACGGTATAAAAAAAAAATAATAATAAGAAAAAAAAAACTAAATTATTATAAAAACCTCACTTATAAAAAAAAAACTTAAATCTAAACAAAAAAGTAGGTATAATGTGACACTTTGTGCCTCACGGCTGCGCCAAATAGGCCCAGTCATTCCCATCAGCCTATAATGTTCCCACTGCTGGGACACGACCTCCTCTCTATGAGAGCGAATGGCCCAGTGCGGGTTGGTAGATGTCACATGACTTCGTATTTTTGGTTCTAAGACATGCCGATTTCTTCAAGATGTTTTCTTTCACCGTTTTGAGAGCAGCGGTGATGAAATAAATTACACAAAGTATTTTTTTAATTATTAAATGCAATGGAAGGGGATGTCTGGGTTCGAATCCACGACTTAATGTTCGTAAGTCGAGGCCGCCACCACTGGGCCACCTCTGCTCCCCATGAAGGCACGTATAAATGATTCGAAAACTATTGTAAAAATCTGATTACAAAGAAAAACATAGTCATAAATATTTTAACAAT
This sequence comes from Xestia ashworthii, assembly GCA_950022955.1. Taxonomy (NCBI): domain Eukaryota; kingdom Metazoa; phylum Arthropoda; class Insecta; order Lepidoptera; family Noctuidae; genus Xestia; species Xestia ashworthii. The sequence goes on from OX465575.1 coordinate 3,580,287, forward strand.
TTACCTGTTCGGAAAAGTAAGTTCGCACTGGTTACAGTTGTGCAGAAAGTTCTCATTCGCGTGTTTCATGCGTCTATGCACTTGTAAGTACGTCCAGTGCAGGTATGAGCGCCCACAATCCTGTAACAAACATAATCTTATTAATTTTCGGCATAAATAGTTTATGAGGTCTTTTTTTGCGATTCACTGTTGGTTCCATAGTAAAAGTTGATCATAATGATGAGTATAATGACCCCATAAAAGATTTTTTGTATGAATAGATACACCTTATACATATTATGTATAATAACACTTTTTTTTTAATGAAATTATTGTCGCAACGTAAAATTGTTACTACACATTTTGGCTTTGACAAGCCTCGACTTATACCATTTTTAACCGACTTCAAAAAGGAGGAGGTTCTCAATTCGTCGGAACCTTTTTTAATTTCGTTTTTATGTATGTTCCCTGATTACTCGAAGATGGCTGGATCGATTTGAATTATGATTTTTTTGTTTGAAAGGGTATTCCCAGGTGGTCCCATAATCATCAAGTCACGATCTGATGATGGGATCCTGGAGAAATTAAGAGAACTCTTCAAATTTTATAGGCACACTTGATGCGATTTGTGTAGTTATTGGAAGAATACTTTCTTAAAGTAGTCTAGTAAATCTGATGAAGAACTTCGGAGATAGGCACGGGAACTCCTCAATAAATTATAGCAAATGGACTGGGATTGCTGAAATCTATTGTCTGTCTATTGTTTACACCAGTTCATAGCATAACATCACGCCGGTACGCTGTGAAGGGGTAAGCTAAAGTGAACCACTAAAAAGTGAACATTATTGTTTTTTTTTTTGCAAAAAATAAAACCGACATCAAAAAACACAGAAGTCAGTGACAAAAAAACTGAATAAATCAATCAAACAAAGGTAATTTTTGTATTACCTCGCACAAGAAGTGTTTGACTACAGGAAAGTCGCCGTATCCCAGTATACCGGTGGCGGAGCGAGCCGAGTCAGCGTCGGGCTGTGCGTGACCGTCGGCTTGTTTCTTCGCGTCGGCTAGTGAGCGCTTGTAGAAACCGTGGGTAGTTTTATGGGTTGTGCATCTAGAGGAGGAAGTAACGAGGCTTCTATATTGAAAGCAAGAAGAGCAGCAGTGGTGAAGGGTCAAAATTGTACCATGGGAAGCCGAAGAAAAACATGACAATAGGCATGACGACCGTATCAAAAAATTGCAAATCTATTTTGTCCGTCAGTTAGAGTATTGGAAAATAATTGACACGTATATTTTGTTTTTGTAAATCAATGAATATTGACAAAGATAAAACGCATCAAAACTGGAGTAGGGGCTCGTGATGTCAGAACTAGCTAAAATTATACCAAGGCGTGACGTATTGAGAAATTTATAAGCGTCGTATCTTCATCAGTTTTGGTTTACGTAAGGAAAGAAAAAATACGGGTCAAATCTTTTTTGATAATCTAACTGACGGACTAAGTAATTAGATTTTTTTGTCGTCTACCCTATTGTACTCGTATTTTTTTCATCGTCGTCTTTTCGTCGAATACCGGTGATTCTATTTTCGTTTTGACCTCATTTTCGTTATCAGTGATCCCGAAAACCGTGTCATGTAATATACTATTAGACCACAGTAGCCACCTAGACACTACGTAGTGCCTTGTTTCCGAATTGAAGCAGGCAAGAATCGGTCGGTCACGTACGAGTATAATAAACCAGTGGCGAGGGGTTCATACAACTCGGAAATCTACCGGCTTCTCTTCGGAATAGCCACTGTACTCGAGTCTACTATTGCCAAAAGTAAAACAATGTAGGTAATTCAGTTAGGACGTGATTGCCCAAACAGGTTTAAAACTACAAATGGTTCGATGTTCTTATGGTTTTTACCACAGAAATATCAAAAACTTCTTTATTATATCTATGGTTTTTACAAACATTATTAAAAAAATGCACCAGACCGGCTTACCTGTTACAAGAATGTACCCTTCGCTACTGTATACAAATAAATATCGCTAGACATGACACACACCGCCATGTAGTGCCACACCGCCATGTAGTGCCACACTAAGCAACAAGGCTTCCTTTGATTTGAACTATAATAATCATGGTAAACGACAGCCTACCTGGAATAAGTAGCAAAGCTAACTTTACAGATGTGGCAAGTGAAAGGATTCTTGACGCCCTTATGTATCGCGCGGTGAGCGTTCAGACTGCCCTCGAGGTAGAATACACTGGAACGAAACGAAACAAAACAAAGTAAAAACCTGTAATTACTCGTAATTAGTCGAAAGTTTTATGAAGAGTTGGGTCGATAAGAGGCATTTTTAGAATTTTCTGAGACAAATTGCAAAATTTGCATTTTAAACTAATGAAATCCAGACGGTAAGTTTAAAAAACTAAATAAAAACTGGCCAAGTACGAGTTGCGCTCGCGTTCCGAGGGTTCCGCATAATCTTGTAGGTATTTTTTTATTAAACTGCATATTTACGGTTTTCAGATTTTTCCCTTTACATGTACGGTCGGACCAAATAACTTGTTCGACCGTACTGTAAGACATGGCTTCTCGCCATATTTTATGATTCTAGGTCAACGGGAAGTACCCTATGAATTTTGATTCCCTTGAGATTATCAAAATAGACATTTATTGCGGGATAAACGGCCGTATCTTTTTTTTACGTTAACTAATAAGCTTGTTTTTTTCACAGCATCAAGGGATCGTTGACTTGAGTATATGGTTTTAAGACAAATAATTTCAAGTCAATACATCCACGCGTTCCCAAGATAAAAGGCCTTGATAAACAGACAGACGGACAGCCGGACAACAAGGTTATCCTATAAGGGTTCCGTTTTTTTGTTTTGAGACACGGAACTCTAAAAAGTACAGTACTAAATACTAACTCTTCGCAGTACTCGCATCGGAACGCCTTCTCGATCTCGACCACTCTGATCAGAGCGCGCGCTTCGTCTGCCAACTGAGACAGCAGCGGAGAGGCTATTTCTGCTGATACTTGCCGTTTTATCGGCTTTGATAGTTTTGGTGATTCTGGAGGAAAAACATACACATAGTCAGGTAGGCAGTCGCTCTATGTAAAATACTGGTATTCAGCTGCATCCGGTTAGACTGGAAGCCGACACCAACATAGTTGATAGGCTAGGCAGATGATGTTGAATTGAATTGTGCGCAAAATCCGAACGAGCGTATGTGTCTAAAAATTCGAAAATTTATATTTTTACTATGCGTGATGTTCATCATTTCAGCCGAAAGACGTCCACTGCTGGACGCCTGCCTCCCCTTGGTGTCGTCACATGTGCCACTCCCTTGAGATTCGCATCCAGCGGATCCCCGCAACCTGAGCCTAGGCATCGCTCCACCTAGCAGAAGGCAAGCAACGCAACGTCTTAGTATCTTACTAGCTTCTGCCAGCGGCTTCGCCCGCGTGAAGTTTCAAAATTGTCCCATGGGATATTACTACCGGGATAAAAAGTATATCCTATGCGTTAATCCAGGTTATAAACTATCTGTGTGCAAAATTTCATTCAAATCCGTTTAGTAGTTTTTTCGTGAAAGAGTAACAAACATCCATACATACATACTCACAAACTTTCGCATTTATAATATTAGTAGGATGTGATATTAAGGTAAACTCACCAACAATCTGCACAGCGTGTCTCACTAGGCCAGAGGTGGGAGATAACTGTACGGATACCTCTTCCGCCTCTTCTTTTAACTCGTTGGTGAACGCTTCCATGCATTCCGTCGATTTGGTCGCGTGCTCCTAATGTGGATAGATTGAGTAAATGCTAGATGCATAGAATCACCAGTAGGGTATTCTACCCGGGTACCCGGATCCAGGTATACCCAGGTATATGAAATGTAAGCGCTTGCGGGAACACCGGGTGCTATTTCGTTGATAGATCCGGGTACCCGGGTACCCACTTATCAAAGGCATCAAAGAATTCATCGAAATTCTATTCGTCTCTACAAGGTGTATTTTCGCCTCCTAGTTATAATTCAGGAGCTTGTCACAAAAGATTTAAATAATCAATACAAATAACGCTACCCGGTCAATAATTAATAAAGCTGCTATTAAATTGATCAAATTTGACAATATTTCAGAATAACACGAAAGTAATTACTTTCGTAACAGAATCACCCATCGCGCGACATGTCGCTGTGTGAGTTTATTTGTGTGTGTAGCCCCGGTTATTAACAGACGGGCTGCGTATAAATACGGGTGGTTTACACTTACCGATTTCCGTAAATAAGAATAAAAACCTACCCATTTTATTATCGCTTCAGGCACTGAGTCCAGTATAGAGTATAAGCTTAATAAAACCGCACGAATCGGTTGCACCACGTGCGGGACCACTGGCCACTTGTCGCGTACGCGGCAAAAGGGGAAAAAACCGGTTTACGCTGTCACAGCTGAAAATCTCAGTGTTGTCAGGGCAACACACGTTGTTTTGTTTTGTGACAAGTTAGAATATTTTAATGTAAAAACTTGGTATTTATTAATAATGGTTGTTTAATGTACTGTGTGTATTAGGGTTGATGAGGATTCCTCTTCTTCATCCTCATAATGCGGAAGTTCCTCATTTTTTAGCGATTCCTCATCCTCTTCCACATCCTCAAAATCAGGCATAAAATATTCCTCTTCCTCTTCCACATGCTCATTAATTAAGAGGAATTTATGAGGAAGTGTTGTTGACGTAATTAATGTAAATAAAAGTAATCTCCGTCTTTTGCTCGCTGCATTAGGTACTTTCACGATCAGGCTGTGTTTTAGAAATATAACACAGCACGCTATTGTGTGTGTCACTGTGTGTGTGTAGTACTGTAGTGTACGTACCCATCCCACTGTAGCCACTTAGCCAGTCTTCAATTTGTTTTGTTTTTGAGTGGTCGTACGTAACTAGAACTACACACGTAAGTCGTAATTTGGTTTATTGTTAAGTTAAAAAGTTTATGAGATGAAGCCAAAATGTAGTGCTATATGGGCGTATTTTAGTGAAGTGGACGCTGACACTGTTAGATGTAAAATAATTTTCTTTTTAATTTTTTTTAAATTCAACCTCCCTATTGTGAATTTTGACTATTAAATTGTCTTTTTTTCGTTCTAAATATTAAAGGCCCCATTCGCAAACTTTCCTTTACTTATTTAAAATTTCAATTCCAAATCACAGGTTCTATATTCCTCTTCCGCATCCTCTTCCTCATCCTCATCCTCCTCCTCATATCGTCATCCTCTTCCTCTTCCTCAAAACGTATTTTTAATAGTTCCTCATCCGCATCCTCTTCCTCATAACCACTTCCTCATCAACCCTAGTGTGTATAAATAATACTAGAAAAAATAAAAATATATCATACTTTAACTATCCCAAGGAGTATAATAGGTAAGTAAAAATTTGATTAATTTGTTTTCACCTATTGTGACAACCCCACCAAAATAGGTAACAATTTTGCACATTGTTAAGAAGATTATACTCTGTTCCGTTTACTTACTCATGTGCTTCGGGCCGAGAATCATTAGCATAGATACCTTCTTGAATTTGACCAGAATGCAAAGCGACACCTTGTAGAATACCGACTGTGCCATTTATCAAAGGGAATCGAGTCGTAAGGTACCTTCGCTACTGGAATCTGTAAGGTACGAACTGAGATATATTAGGCTAGTGACCTCAGCATGTGTTAGGTCCCGGAAGGCCCTCGTGCAGACAGCGCACACGAGCACGAGGCGCGGTGTGAGCTCCTCCTCGTGCGCGCGCACGTGCATGCGCAGTCGCGACCGACGCGTCAGCTGCTTCAGGCAGATGTGGCACTGGAAGGGTTTGATCTGACGGGAACCAATTATTTATTGTTATTAATGAGCAATTGTGAAAATAGTTACGGTGAGTTGCACGAAACCACAATTAGTTTAACGGAGACTTTAAATTGATGCTGTCACTTTCTTTTTGGTACAAAATATAAGGGATGGTATGAATTTAAAGTCTTCGTTAAACTAATGATGGTTTTGTGCAACTCAACATTAGTCAGTTAGATTATCAAAAAAATTTTGACCAGTATTTTTTCTTTTGTTACATAAACCAACATTGACGAAGATATGACGCTTTTAAAATTCTCAATACGTCACGCCTTGGTATAATTTTTAGAGCGTACTGACGTCACGAGCCCCCACTCCTGAGTTTTGATGCGTTTTACTTTGTCAACATTCATTGATTTACAAAAACAAAAAATACGTGTCCATTATTTTCTAATACTCTAACTGACGGACTAAATAAATTTGCAATAATTTGATACTGTCATGCCTATTGCTAAGCTTAAGTGGCAGTAGGCAGGGCACATTGCTGAAATTGTCGAAAAGTTCTGGAGTGGCGACCGTGAACTGGAAGACATTGGAAGACCTCGAACTAGTTAGACCGATGACCCGGTGAAGGTTGCGGGGATTCGCTGGATGCGAGTCGCACGGGACCGGTCAATGTGACGACACTTGGAGAAGGCCTATGTCCAGCAGTGAACGTCTTTCGATTAAAATGATGATTATAATGTTCCGACTGCTGGGACACAAACCTCCTCTGTAGAGAGAGAGAGAGAGATTACTACAAGCAAACACCAATAAATAACTTACCTGTAAATGCGTAACTCCATGCTCATCCAAGGTCTGTTTGTCTAAAAACCGCTTGTTACACGTAACGCACACGTATCGCCGCGTGTCTGTGTGCGTGCGACTGTGTTTCGTAAGCGTGGCCCTGCAGAGAACGGAAACGTCCTAAATTGAATGAAGAATCACCAATGAACGTAACAAAACATCACGACTACAATCTCCCATGAGTTGGGTTGTGGAACATTTCGCCAGTTAAATAAATATCGCTGGTCATTACACACAGCGCCATCTAGTTCCACACTAAGCAACGCGAGGCTTGTGTCATGTACACCAGATTAGTTGATATACTACATCTTTTTTTTAGGATGGGAAATCATCAAATGACTTCTCCCACTCTGGGCGGAGCGGGGGGGGTGTGACTTTTACTAACTAAAACCCATCCATGTTCCTTCCTCGCCCTTTATGTTCCGGGGCCGCGGTATCTCTTTCGAATAGGCCCGCAACCCCGGCAGGCTTCGACATACAATGATTTCATAATTTAGTACTACGCGCGAACTAAATTATGAAATCGATCCATGAGGGTACTTAAAATAAAACCACCGATGATTTAAGGTGGACGCACACTTATCAGAGGCGAAGGAGGCGAAAGAGCCGAAAGAATCTAATTTTAAAATTCCTTGTATGAAATACTATAAAACCTCGCACACTTATCCGCGTCGAATCGGACGAATAACCATACGCCATACGCCTCTTGTATTTATCCCGCGCCTAATGGTATCGTGGTATGGTGCTTGTATAGTCGGCGAGCTTCTATTCAAGACAGAGAAAAAGACTACGTTTTAGGCAGACCAGTTCATCTTACCTGAGGAAGAAAGTCTTCCCGCAGCCCTCGACGGGACACTGCCACCTCTTCTGCTTGTCGTGCTGAAAGTGTACGTGGTCGAAGAGTTCCGTCTCCGTGGCGAAGGTGGCGTCGTCGCACTCGGAGCAAGAGTAGAGTCCGTCTGCTCGGGCTTGGTTTGATGTTTCGTGGAATTGCCTGAGGAGATCATTGTGGTCATCATCAGTCTTAAGCACAGTGTGAAATACTTATTTCATACATTGTTATCCCTTCACGCAGCCGAAAAAAACATACATTTTTATTACTACTTAACCGGACTATCCTGTGGTGGCCAAAAATTACTTTAAGGACCCCAGCCAGAGCTTACAAACTAAAAATTTACACTTTAAATGAACAGTCACTAAGGGCACCCCCTGTGGGGCTCGGGCCTCGACTTGGTGCGTCATTGAGGGGAGGGCAGCAAGGTACAGGCTGGGTCGGAATATATAGCATGACCACAGTAGACACGACAGAGAGTCGACAAATCTTTTGTTCGTCTGTCATTTTGTCGATTCAATGACAGATGAACAAAAGATTTGTCGAGTCTCTCTCGTTTCTCCGGTGGTCATGCTAGGCGGGCTGGTAACGTACTAGTTACGGAGATATTGGGAGTTACAGTTCTAACTTTTCCACAAGTTTTTTTTTTTAAATATATTATTGGTAAACTTAAAATGGGATATCGCTTAAGGAATGTCTTCCGTAATTGTTATTGATTGTTATTATTATCCTGTAAGTGACATCTTAAGTTTGAACCGTGATAGCTTAAAATAGTGCATGTTTGTAAAGTTGGAAGTTTTACTAGTTTTTTGTTTTAGAAGCTTTCGGGGAGAATGAGTGGCTTTCGGCTTCACTAAGTCTTTTTACACCCTTCGTGTTCACTGGCTGGGTCTCAGTGAGCGAAATGCGTCACAACTAGGATAAAAAATACTTACATATGAAACTTGAGCCTAACTTTAGATGTGAATGACTCGTTACAGTTGTGGCAGGTCACCACCTGAGGGTTGGAGGTCAGTTCCCGTTTGCCACGCTTGCGGGGAAGCTGAAATGTGAATAACACGAGTATTTTAATAACATATGACTATGGTACTAGTATATAATATGGGCGAGCCTATTGCTATAGCCTAGTGCATCACCAAATTCCGTGGGTGTTACTGAGGAATTCCTGATGGAAAAACCCAATAACACATTGCCTGGACCGGGAATCGAGCTCAGGTCCTCATGCTCAGGAGTTGTGCTTCCGATCACTCGACCAATGAGGCAGTGAGCGAGTATTAATAATGGTACTCAATACTCAATACTTTATTGCATTCCACATGTATTCTTAGGTGGTAAAGCTTATAACTAGATCACATGGACCCTGTCGGGCACAGCAAAATAAGTGACTTAGGAGAGAGGAAGCATTTGTAAATTGTACAACATAGGAGGTAGATACTTCCTGAGATTAATATTAATTATAGTCTAAAATTATTATTAATTACCTATGTGTAATTAGTAACTGTCATTATAATAATGTATCAGTACAAAATATTAATTAATAGTATAAAATAAATGAATCAATGGTATACAATATAAACAGGTATATATTAAATTAAATAAAAATAAATTATAATAAATAATCAAACAAAATTTATAGCCTCCCTCCATGGTGGTAGCGAAAAAACAGTCGATGTCATAATAGCCTCGACTGGTTGGGTCACAATGGAGTCACGGCATAGATGATATGGAATTGAATGTTGGATGTGAAAAACGAGGCATGAAACTAGATATAATGCTCTGGAAATGCGTTCCTTGCGGAGCATGTGTGGTTTACACCACACATGCTCCGAATGATAAATCTCTGAATGATAAATTGAGGAATTAGATTGTAAGAGCACCTTACGGTTTAAAGATGTAGTAATAAAAATTGAAAAGAGTATGCTTAGATGGTTTGGTCATGTGGAGGGGATGAACGAAACGCGTCTCATCATAATCTGACTCGCCTTTTTCCTAACTACGTTGAGGTCGGCTTCCAGTCTATCCGGATGTAGCTGAATACCAGTATTTTACATGGAGCGACTGCCTATCTGACCTCCACAACACAGTTAGTACTGGGTAATACGATACCCCTTGGTAAGAGTGGTTGTCATACTTTCGGGCCACTTATTACCTATAACGACTGTCAAAGATCTAATGAAAAGCGATTAAGGCGACTACACGAGCTAAACGCGAGTTTTATAATTACTAAAAGTATATGATTCACTGCTATAAACAAGACCAGAAAAATATACGATATTCTTGAGGATATATGCTAGCATGATACTGTTTTGAAAACATAATACAATTAATTTGGCTCGATAAAAAGAAATCACGAACTTACCTCTAAAAATATCTTTCAAACAATAGAAAACATACTAATATGCATGCGATCATTCTGATTTTTTGGCAAATAATTCTACAAGCAATATATTAGCATGATACTGTTTTAGTTTTTTAATCCAATCAATAGTTTTTTTGTAAATCGATCGAAACCACTCATTTCGCGCTATTTGGCCCGCAGTGGCTGACGTAACAACCACTTTGTAGTGCAAGCTGATTAGAACTTTATTCTAACAGCATTTCAAACGAAGTTTGAACCACCACAAATAGAGTTGCTAATTTAGCTCGTATAGGCGCCTTAACAAAAGGTACACAAGGCGGATGTGATGGCAACTGGGAGGGGACGCCCTAAAAGAACATACATTCCCTGCTCAGACTACCGAAGAGATATTATTTGGTATATTATATGCGACGAGTATTTGGCGACATAATGGCGGCGTTCTTAGGGTGTCAGGATCGAACCCTAGTAGGGGCAAGTATTTGTGCGATGAGCATAGACATTTGTTTCCGAGTCATGGATGTTTATAATTATAATAAGCATGTTTTTATAACAAAAAAAAAACCTATGTATGTAGTTTTTCAACTATCTGGTGTCCACGACACAAGCCTCGTTGCTTAGTGTGGCACTAGATGGCGGTGTGTGTAATTTCCATCGATATCTATTTATTTATTTACTTACCATAACCAGGAGATCATTGTCTACTGTTGTACCAGGTGGTCGGGGGCGCCCCTGAGCTCTCTGTAACAAAATAGTGCTGTTATTAGCATCAAGTAACATGCATATGTCACGGTAATTTTTTTTTATTTTTACACCGTTATATTACAATATAACGTGTTTCTCTCTAGCGATATTGTAAACTCTCGAAATATTGTCAACTGAACATACGGAAGTATCTCTGCCCCCATAATCGGGACTTGGGGCACCCCCCCGTTAGGTCAGTTAGGTTCCTTTAAGCCCTGCACTCGGAAATAGGGGCCGTCCATCGACTACGCTTTTTATGGGAATATAAAGTGTTTTAAGGTTAGGTTATATTAATCGGTATTTCTCAGGAATGGTACATTATCTTTTCATGAGAGTGGTACCATTGGGCAAGGGGGACCCCTCCTTCCCTCCACACTGCGTGAGTTGACTACAATCGCATGCATTTCACGAAAAATAATGCGTTTTATTGTAAGCAGTGTGTTCGTTTGACAATAATTCGAGTTTTCAATATCGCTAGAGAGATTACAATATTACGTATTTGACAATTTTACGGTGACACATACAAATCATATCATCATCACTAGCCGAGCCCTGAACCCACAGTAGTCGGGAAAAGGCTGATGATAGTGTGCCTAGGAACCAACAATACGGCAAGCCTATTAGGTAAGTAGGCTGTTCAGAAACCCCCAACATCCTGAAGAGTCGTAGGTTATATGGGTAACCTAAACTTGTAGGCTTGTGAAAGTACCACCACTGGGGTCGGCTAGGAGTCTTACCGGATGCAGCTGACTACCAGTATTATACATGTAATGACTGCAATAGTTGACAAACGTAAAGGTATGGCATAGCATAGCATAATCGGCTTATTAATGTTCCCACTGCTGGGACAGTCCTCTTCTCTATGAGAGGGAATGGGCTTAGGGCTATAATCCACCACGCGGGCCCAGTGCGGTTTGGTAGATGTCACATGTCTTAGAATTTTTGGTTCTAGGACATGCCGGTTTCCTCACGATGTTTTCCTTCACCGTTTTGAGAGAAGTAGTGATGAAATAAATTACACAAAGTAGTTCGAACCTACGATTTACTGTTTGTAAGTCGGGGCTGCAAACACTGGGCAACCACTGCTATAATGCAGCCATTTTCAAACTTATTTTTAAAGGAGTCACATCTGTCGGCCCCTAGGCTCACTGCTGGAACACGGATCACTGTGTCGGAGAATGGGTAAGATTGAAAACAGGTACCTTCAAGAAGTCTTCCTCAGTAGGTATACATATGAGGTTGGACAGGTCTTTGGACTTGCGTTTCCGGTTACGTCGTCTACAACGATGGTTTGATAGGCCCTCTGCGTTTGTGAATACTTGGCTGTGTACGAGAAATAGAACTAATTACACATATAACAGATTCAAACTCAAAGCATTTATTTTAATTAGACCATTACGGCACTTTTTAATGTCAAAAATACAAAAAAAGCATAAGTCACAGTCACAAGGCATAACTTGGGAAAGTACTGTAGTTGCCCATTCCCTAGTGTAGATCTCTATGGAGAAGAACGAAATTACTGAGACATTATGAGTAGCGGTATCATTATTCAAGCAAGCATAATAACCGTCACAATAGCATTTACAGTGAAACCTGGATAACTGGGACATTCAAGGGACCTGCAAATTGGATTCACTTAAAGAGGTATTCTATACTTACCCAGTATCTCAGATATCCAGGCATAAATGTCGGGACCACCAGTATGCAGCTATGGAGGTTTCTCACTTATTCAGGTCCCACTTAACCAAGTTTCACTGTACGCCTTTATTGACGTGACAACGTCTAATAAGTCGATGAACGCCGGCTGCACGAAAAAGTGTCCCGTACGCTCATTGTAACGTTACGATCGGAGCGTATGTATGCAATCATTTCATCAATGTTTTTTTATGACGTTGTTACTTTAAACTATCGTCCGTAAACCGACTTTACAGACAACTGATTTTATTTTTAACGTAATTTGTCCCATCGGTCAAGCAGCATTTCCCTTAGAATATTCTTGTGGTCAGCATGTCTCAGGTGCGCTCTGATATACTAGTTGCACCAGAGTCCACAAGATCCACTCATACTCGTACCGTGTCAACGCGGCTTTCAAGGATATTCTGAGGGGGACGGCGCGAACGCAGTCCCCACTACCAAAAATTACGCATCCGAGTTATCCACATTAGGGATAATCGCAAGGGTCAACCTAACCGCAGTGCAATGGGAAGGCCTCGCCCTGGGGGAACCGCCTACTTGATCACGGTTTCCCCTATGCCAGGTAAGTTAGCGATGGGCAACTCGAGTTATCCAACTCGAGTAACTCGGGTCAGACCGTAAGCGAGTCAGCCCGAGTTAATATATCTGCAACCCGGGTTGACCCGAAGAGCGCGCGCGGCAAGCGGTGCGGTGGGTTGGCGGCCCGCGAGTCGCGAGGCCCGAACATTTACGAGCGAGCCCGAATCAGCCCGAACGACCGAACGTGCGAGCCGCGAGTGAAAGAGATAGTTCTCGTTTTGTTGGTTTCTTATCAGACGGTTATGCAGGAACTGAATAGAAGGTTATTTGTTTTGTTTACCATTTTGTTATTATTACTTCGTTCGTTATTTTTATTGTTTTGTTACGGTTTTATTAGTTAAAGTGTTGTTTGTCTGTTTAATAAGTTTAGAATGGCTCCGGGAAATGGGAAATAAAAAAGTGTTGCGTGGGAGTTTTTTTCGAAAATAGACGATAATACCAAAGTAGTATGCAATTTATGCTCCTGTCAATACAAATTTAGTGGAAATACCACTGCTTTAGTGAACCACTTAAAAAAGAAATATATAATTCAATACCTACAGTGAAACCGTTGGCGTTGGCGCGTTGGGGAATAAAGTACCATTCAATTTATTTTAGTTTCTTATTATTTACTAGGTAAAAATGTTACCATTATTTTGCGCTACATAAGTAGTTCACTTTGTGATTTGGTGTTGGTAAACACTTTCAATAATATTAAAAGTCTGATTTTTGAACGGGCTCAATTTTATTTGACTATCATTATCATTGACTCGACGCCACGCAGCCCGTCGGACCCGACCCGGTGAACCGTGAACGTAGCAAACTAGCAACCCGCGGAACGATGCACCGAGTTGAGCATGTGCTGACTCGGACGGACGACGCGGCGACGCGACGTACCTTAAGGCAGCCCGGGTCGAGTCAACTCGAGTTGCAGCCCGAGTTGGTTACCGGGTCAACTCGAGTTACTCGAGTTATCAAAAAGTCGACTCGGCCCATCGCTAAGGTAAGTATGATTTCTCTACAGTACCGCGCGAGGGTCGTTCGACGGCGGAGAATCTTAACACCGCGATTCAGAAACGTGACGTCACTGCATAGTGACATCTAGCGGCAAGGTTTGTGAAACTTTGAACTGACTGTTTAGGTTTTTTATTCTAAAAACGTGACGTCACTTCACAGTGACATCTAGCGGCAAGGTTTGTGAAACTTCGAACTGACTGTTTAGGTTTTTTATTCTAAAAGGGTGTAAAGTAACACAGCGATTCAGAAACGTGACGTCACTGCACAGTGACATCTAGCGGCAAGGTTTGTGAAACTTTGAACTGACTGTTTAGGTTTTTTATTCTAAAAGGGTGTAAAGCTATTTAAGTAAATACCTGCAATTAAAACATTTGGGTGTCTTCTCAGATTCACCATCCTGGCCATCTTCTTTCACCTGTAATTCAAATTTATTTATTTTCTGCCACAAATATATAAATCAAGAACTTATATAGGGGAAATAAATTGAATATATTTTATTCAAACTTTTTTTTTATTATTAAATATATTAAATCGAAAATAAGAAAATTAAGTTTATATATCAACATTGACCGCGAATACAAAGTTTCATGTCAGGGCTTCTACTTCAGCAGTTTGAATGATCTAGATCTTATCTTACTCATTTACACAATACTGACCTTTAGGGCCTGAATTTCTGCTACGCTGATGTCGGTCGCGTACGTCGACTGACCGTACGACACCGACGTCAGTGTAGCAGGAAATCAGGCCTTACACCGATAGGCATAGATATAAAAAATTGGATCCTCATTGTTGACCAAGGCATTCATGCCATATTGACCCTTTCACTGTTAGTCATAACTATCTAAATTGGATGAGGTGTTACCTTGGTACTACACAGTAGTTTCTACAGCTCCTGAGTGTCTTCAACATCAGCAGTCTGAATGATCCAGATCTTATCCTTGCAATATTGACTCTTACACTGTTAGTCATACATATCTAAATTGGTTGAGGTGTTACCTTGGTACTACACAGAAGGTTCTGCAGTTCACCTTCAACATCAGCAGTCTGCACGATCCATATCTCATCCTCGCTGCTGTCTAAGCATTCTTGCTTTACCTCCGTTTTTATGATGGGTGGCTCGGTCTGTGTGGAGGGGTAGTGTAGTTTGTTTATTTGGCAGTGGTATGAATTAATTTAAGGCGCTACCCCAGGCAAAATTAGCAACTCTATTTGTGGTGATTCAAACTTCGTTTGAAATACTATTAGAATAAAGTTCTAATCAGCTTGCACTACAAAGTGGTTTTTACGTCAGTCACTGCGGGTCGAATAGTGCGAAATTAGTGATTTTTATTCTTTATAAAATCAAATTTCCGTCTTTTGAAAAAAAAAAAACTAGCATTATGTTCATTATTAAATTGTCTATCCATTAGTATAAGAAGCAAATCAAAATAATGTTAACTTTACGAGAAGAAGCATGTTATAAATATTTTTTTCTCATTTTTGTGGTTTCATTGTGAGGGGATTTATTACACATTATGAGACTTAAAATGAAAAATAAAACTACCACTTTGCAGTCTAAGAATATGTAGAAATTTAATGTATTTTTATTACTTGGTATTTCTTTTGGATAAAGAGGAGTTGGCTCCAAAAAACTGCACAAAAAACGGCTTTTGCTTGGGGTAGCGCCTTAAGTAGAAACTGCGATGTTAGATGTCAAATATATCGCTGTTACGATGAATTTTTTTAACATTACTCAACACTATTATTTTTTAGATTCATTTAATATCTATGTCAACGTAAAATTGTAAAACCTGTTAGATTGTACTCTATCTAGAGAGATTGTAAACTCTCGAAAGATTGTCAAACGAAGATCTGCTTACAATATAACGCATTATTTTTTTAGTGAAATGCATGCAACGGAAGTATCTCTGCCCCCATAATCGGGACTTGGGGCACCCCGACGTTAGGTTAGTTAGGTTCCTTTAAACCCTGCAGACAGAAATAGGAGCCCCGCCACGCGGGGCTCCGTCGACTACGCTATTTAGGAGAATGTAAAGTGTTTTGAAGTTAGGTTGTATTCATCGGTTTTTCTCAGGAATGGTGTACCTATTATCTTTTCATGAGAGAGGTACCATGGGGCTCCCTCTCTCCACGCCGCCGCCGTGCGAGTTGACTTCCGTCGCATACATTTCACAATATTACGGTTTCACTTCGCTAGATTATAATCTACCTAAAAATAATGCGTTATATTGTAAGCAGTATGTTCGTTTGACAATCTTTCGAGAGTTTACAATCTCGCTAGATAGATTACAATCTAACGGTTTTTACAATGTGACGCTAAAATCTACAAACAATTTTGATGTTAAAAGTATGTATGTATAATTAAATGTTAATGAAGATAAAATGAAATGATCTGATCTGTTTTAGAGTAACTAAATGAAACTTTTAGACGCAACGACTCAAGAAATTAAAACAAATTTGACTCCTAATGATCTAATACTAAAAGACAAATAATTTTCAAGAAATGAACGAACCACCGCCTCAGTATTAGAATCGGCCTTTATTTCGTCAGACTTTTCATTCTCTAAAATAATTTCCGAAAAAATTAATTAATAAAGTATACTGAAATAACGACTGGAGAAGCTCATGGGTAAATAATAACAGCCGCTCGGGTCGATTTTAAGGTTATTCCAATGAGAGGTGTTCTTTTTGAGAATTAAAAAAAAAATAGTTTCCATGAACTCGATAGATGGCGTTGATCCGACTACGTTACTAGGTGCCAAAGCCAAAACGGTTGAAAAATCACATGTCACACACGCTCGTTGACTTACACTTTCGTTTGCATAAGCTTCCGAATATAACCATTAGGTCCAAGTGAAATTATGTGACGTTCTGTTCCTTGAAGTAACGTAGTCAGACCAACGCCATCTATCCAGCGACTAGGGAAGAGTTTAAAAAGAAAATCCCTCATTAAAAAAGAAAATAATTACCTTTTCTATCGCCATCCTCTTTTTTACTAGAACTTCTAGTGCGAGTAGCGATAGGTGATGATGCTTTAGTAGGTGTTTCTTCGTCTTCTGAACACATAAAACCTTTTATGACCATCAACAGAAACCGAAAGTTGTTCTTTATAGCTACAGCCGCGAATCAGTATTGTTTAAAAAAATAAAAATATATGAGACTTCTAAAAAAATTAAAATTATAAAAACCCGCGACAAAGTTTTTTGCTTATAAATATAAAATTATTACAACATGGAATAGGTCCCGCCTACTTCCAAATGCGCTTGTTTTTTCCTTCTCAGCCGGTTTTTTTTTGTTTTCTTTTTGAAGTCATTTTTTTTTTGGTAAAAAGTGTTTGACTAAGGGTCAATTAACGTAAGAGGTAAGCCGGGTTACATATCTTATGTGATTATACTTATTATTTATCCAACTTTAGAATACGGACTCATCATCTGCCTGCCTTTTCCCAACTATGTTAGGGTCGGCTTCCAGTCTAACCGGATGCAGCTGAATAACAGTATTTTACATGGAGCGACTGCCTATCTGACCTCCACAACCCAGTCAATACTGGGTAATACGATACCACTTGGTAAGACTGGTAGACAGACTTTTGGGCCACTGACTACCTGTAACGACTGCCAAAGATGGACAAACGGCAGCCGGGACCAACAGCTTAACGTGCTTTCCGAGGCACGGAGGAAACTCTGTATAGAATATAAACTGTGCCATTTTTCAAAAGGAATCCGATAGGAATCGGGTTGTTTGGAACCTTCGCCACTGGTAGTCACTCAATTATTTACCTTTATTTTCTTCTTTGACTGCTTCGTTTCCTTCTTTTAATACTTTAGGGGCTTCAATCTTCTCATGGGCCGCCTTCACATGGGCTTTCAGCCATTTTAAGTTTGCGTACCCTGAAACAATCACCATCATCATTTTGCTGCAATAGGCTTGTTTCCACCATCAATAAATTACAAATCTATTTAGTCCGTCAGTATTAGAAAATAATGGACACGTATTTTTTGTTTTTGTAAATCAACGAATATTGACGCATTAAAACTCGGGAGTGGGGGCCCGTGACGTCAGTACTCACTAAGAATGATACCGAACAGTGACGTATTGGGAATTTTAAAAGCGTCGTATCTTCGTCAATTTTGTTTTATGTGACAAAAGAAAAAATACGGGTCAAATATTTTTTGATAATCTAAGTGACGGATTAATTAGATTTTTTCAGTTAACAAGCCTATTGTCACATGTTACTTGGGGTCGGCGCAACACGTTTTCTTCTTCCGATCTTCTCTGTCAACCGTCACGCAATCGTTTACATCTTTTTCTTTCATATCACACACACAATCCATCCATCGTCACTCTTTTAGTCACATGGGATTCATACCTCCTCATCACGTGTACATACCAAGACAGTCGATTCCCTTTCAATTTTTCTATAAGTGGCGCAACATTCAAACTTATGTCCATACCAAGACAGTCGATTCCCTTTCAACTTTTCTGTAACTGGCGCAACTTTCAAACTTATGTCCATACCAAGACAGTCGATTCCCTTTCAACTTTTCTGTAACTGGCGCAACTTTCAAACTTATGTCCATACCAAGACAGTCGATTCCCTTTCAACTTTTCTGTAACTGGCGCAACTTTCAAACTTATGTCCATACCAAGACAGTCGATTCCCTTTCAACTTTTATGTAACTGGCGCAACTTTCAAACTTATGTCCATACCAAGACAGTCGATTCCCTTTCAACTTTTCTGTAACTGGCGCAACTTTCAAACTTATGTAGATAACAAGACAGTCGATTCCCTTTCAACTTTTCTGTAACTCGCGCAACTTTCAAACTTATGTCCATACCAAGACAGTCGATTCCCTTTCAACTTTTCTGTAACTGGTGTAACTTTCAAACTTTCTAACACCTATTCAATCAAAAAGTATGACTAGTATTCAGGGTGGAAGGGATGTCGAAGCACAAACTGTTACAACTTATTCAGTATATCGTTCTGAACCCCAAAATCACATCGATTTTTTATCGGTATTTAAAAAATCTGCTGCTCCATTGTGGGCATTGCACTTTTGTAGGAAACAACTGATAACAAGTAAAATTCAATTATTATAGCTAGCCTATATTGTCTCACTGCTGGGCAAACGCCTCCCTCCATTCCATCCAACGATCACGATTCTGTGCTATTAAAATTCAATTAAAAATTAAAAAAAACGTCCACACGTAATAATGCAGTAAATAATGTAAGTACTAAAAGTTCTCCACTCCACTTTCCTCATCTCATTTCGTGAGTTAGTATTCCTCATTCCCTTTCAATATACTTAGTGACTTAGTGTACATTATTCTACTAGTCAAGCCCTTTCATTTGATACTCAAATTGAGGGAGTTGTGAAAAAATATGTAATTTTTTTAGCCGTGGCCATTTTGGACCGATTTTCATCAAACATAGCTAAGAACACTCCCAACCATTTCACGTTTCAAACAAAAAAAAATCGGCTCATCCGTTTGGGAGCTACAATGCTACAGAGACACACACACACACACACACACATAGACACGTCAAACTTATAACACTCTGTCGTCTTTGCGTCGGGGGTTAAAAAAACCGATGAAATATGTTTATGTGGAGGATTTAGAATGATGTACTGAATACGAGGTAATCATTTGTGGGTCGATGTCCTTTCCAACCAGCAGTGCAAGTATGTAGGTTTCGATAGGACTCGATTAGATAAATTTGACAGTTATTCTCGATAAAATGAGTTTTTATGGAGTCAAAAACTCATTTTATCAAGAATAACTGTCCGCTGCTGCATTGTAAATGATGGATAACTAGCAAAACTTAACAGTCGTAATGGGTACATCTATAAACGGTGTAAAAATACCCTTAACGAAGCTGAAAGGCACTTCTTCTCCCCGTCATTGCAATTTTGTTTTCTTCTAGACCATACCATACCTTCCAGTTACGGAGTTATTGGAGGTCAATGGTCCACTTTTTTTAATTTTAGTACTTGTTTTATGGTACTCATAACTTTAAACACCTCCACGACCTTCGTTCTATTCAATCCATCCACCAAAAAAAGTCGTTTCCCAGTAATCATTTTTGCGTTAAGTTACTTAATATGATGTACATAATGCTTGGTTGATGGCTTCGTGATAAGTCTGTATATGTCACCGTAAAATTGTCAAATACGTTATACTGTAATATCTCTAGCGATATTGTAAAGTCTCGAATTATTGTCAAATGAACATACTGCTTACAATAAAACGCATTATTTTTCGTGTAATGCATGCGATGGTAGTCAACTCACGCGGTGTGGAGAGAAGGAGGGGTCCTCCTTGCCCAGTGGTACCACTCTCAGGAAAAGATACTGTACCATTCCTGAGAAATATCGATTAATATAAGCTAACCTTAAAACACTTCATATTCCCCTAAAAAGCGTAGTCGACGGAGCCCCGCTTCGCGGGACCCCTATTTCCGAGTGCAGGGTTTAAAGGAACCTAACTAACCTAACGGGGGGGTGCCCCAAGTCCCGTTTATGGGGGCAAGGGATACTTCCGTATGTTCAGTTGACAATAATTCGAGACTTTACAATATCGCTAGAGAGATACACGTTATATTGTAATATAACGTATTTGACAATTTTACGGTGACATATACATACTGAATTATGATACGTTCGAATACCAGAGAACCGAGATAGATGCACTTACCATAATTACATAGTGGACAAGGAAACACTTCGCCATCCTCCAAGTCATGTTTGTGCGTTTCACAGTGATCTGCCACTGCTGTTAGCTCTGGAAATATTTGCTCACAGAACCTAGAAAGAAATTGCAGGTCAAAGTTTTTCAACAAGGGAGTAAGTGTTTTTTTTTTCTAGTCAAGCTTAATGTCAAAATGCTTGTATAAAAACTGCAGCAGCTTTTCTCGTTGAATGGTTGGTGGATAAAGACCTCATACGGAGATGGAACAAATATCTTTCACCAGTCCCATGTTGGCGATTTCAGAAAAAGAAAATATGTAGGTACTTAATACAAATATTTGATATAAATATTCATAGCAGCGGTAGCCAGCAGTAAGTCGTGGGTTCGAACCCAGACAGGTGCATTACTTTGTGTGAGTTATTTCATCACCACTGCTCTCAAAACGGTGAAGGAAAACATCGTGAGGAAACCGGCATGTCCTAGAACCAAAAAATCGAAGACATGTGACATATTACCAAACCGCACTGTGCCCGCGTGGTGGATTTATAGTCCATACGCAAAATATGCGCTTTGACGTGGAGTTGCGGACACCAGCCCGTTGTACAATACAATACAAATATTTACCTGCATTTCAATTCAATAACTGCACTATCATCAACTTGATATTTCCCCAGAAACTCTTTCACCTCCTCATCAGCTTCTTCCAAATTGTCTATGATATTATCTATTTCCGGTTCCGGCTCTACGATTTCTACGTCACTCGAACTACCCTCCTTATGCTCATCTTTAACTATTATGACGTCATCAGACCTATTGTCTATGGGTTTGGTGATAATTTCTCCATCAGAACCAATTTCGACTTTAACAAACTCCTCTTTATCTATTTTTTTCTCTATCTTGGTTATGGTCTGTTTAGGTTTCCCTAAATGCGCGAAATTGAAGTTTTTTACCTTTTGGAAGATGTATTGCTGATTATTTCTAATTACGAGATATTCATCTGGGTTTAAGAATTGGTTGGCACCTTTCATTCGACAGGGAGTAAAGTTCTCGTTGAGACAACATTCGCAGATAATTTTTAATTGCGTCGACATTTTCTTTTGCGGAGAACACCTATGTAACCTTTGGTCTTCATTATCAAAAAGGTACAATTTATCTAGGTTATTATCGACATGTTTGCCGCAAATGAAACAGATTTGGCTCTCACTTTCTCCTATCAAAACACCATCTATATCGACATAGGAAAGTGGCTTGCTCCAGTTTTTATGAACAAGTCTTGAAGGGTCAGTTTTCCGTACATGTCGCCTCTCGCTGTAACCCTGATCATAGGGCAATGACGTCATCGGAGAGTCTTTAAACATGTTCAAGATCTCCTCTCGAGTGTAAGACAAGTTGTCGTTCCTCTGATAATTATCCTCATAATTCTTAAAATTGTCCTTTATCAAACTTTTTGGAGATTTATTTCTGGTTGTAACAGGGTTCAAAGTCGCGTAAGTTTTAGTATTACTATCTTCTAAATATTTCGTGAATTGAGCTTCGAAACCGGACGTGTTATTGCATACTAATTTGAACGGTAAGGAATTGACGAAGCTGCATTTTGGACAAGAGGTTTTACTCGACCATTTAGATACGGGGCTCTCACATATATTAATCTTTTCAATTTTATGTTCACCGATGTCTTCAATTTCTACATCGGTAGCGTCATCAGCGTATTTAACAAAAGGTATTTTCTCAGCTGTTAGATCTACTAAAGGATCGTCATTGTCAAAATGTATTTGAGAAGCACGGATTTGTGTGCCATCGTCCAATATGTAGACCCGGTCGTTGGCTCCATCATTGGTGTCTAAGATTGGCTCGAAGTTTTGTGTTAGGTCGTCTACTTGTAGATTCTGTTCGGCGTTGATTAGAAATTGGTAGACGTTTTCTGAGAGTGAGACCGGTTGGTTTCTGGTTATCGAGTTTATGTCCAGGTCGTAGCCTAAGAGGGTTCTGCAATTGTAAAATGAGTGCTGAATGGGTACAAATGTTATTTGTATGGTGTACATTATAAAGAATGGAAATCTGAAATTGGCGCCGATGACTGAAAAGTTGCTTGGTATTGGCATGTGATGCGGTGGAATGAGGAAAATTTAGTGAGGAAGTTTTGATTATGAAAAAGAAGAGGACCTCAAGAGTAGAGGAAGACTGTGTTAAGGATGACATGGCAATAAAGGGAGTGCCGACCCCAAATAAGATAAACTCAAACTGGGATAAGGGCGGAGAATGACAATGAATGTTGGTGACATAATAAAAAATATTCTAAACTAGCCGATGCCCGCAGCTAAGCCCGCGTAAAATTATACTAAAACCTTTCTCTTGAATCACTCTATCAGACTCTATCTATTAACAAAACCAGCATCAAAATCCGTTGTGTAGTTTTAAAGATCTAAGCATACATAGGGACAGACAGACGCGGCGGGAGACTTTGTTTTCTAATAATGTAGTGACGATACGAAAATTCAGCTTGAGCTGCTCAGAAAGCAGACACCGTGTCGCGAAGGCCGCACCGAAACGAGGCCCTTGTTTTCGCGTCTGCCAGTGTGGTCACTTCTCATGTCCGAATTAAGAATGACGCACGCTAGACCGTGCCGGATCCGAGAAGAGTGTCGGCTGTAGCATTGATAGCGTCTCGTAAGCGAGTGTGTCATACAAAATTGCACGGTCAACACTCGGGTCGGACCCGACACGGTCTAGCGTAGAATGAGAACAAAAAAAAAACATGAAAAACAACAATAACAATTAATGGGGGGAAATATGAGTGACATTCACGCAAAACATCTATCGTTCAGCATATAGCTTTGTCACAGTGCGAGACAGACATGTTGCTGGTTAATGATTTGGCTACCTAAATGCTAGATATTATAATGTAGGCTGTGTGTCCAGATATATTTTTTTGTCTGTATCGTACAAGACTTCCGTTTCGTATCACGAAGTTTACTCTCTGAGCACGAAATCCATAGTTTCGGCCGAAATTACGGTCGTTTCCTCCTCCGTATCATTTACGGACATAACATTCGTTAAGGACCCAAACTAAAAATAAATGACAACATGATTGGTCATCTGTCCATAGTCCCGATGTGTTTTTAAAATTCATGAATTCGTAAATATTAGGGAGTAGGTTCATTGCAAAGTATAAGTTAAGACTTTCGGACGGGCCCCGTATCTTTGTTGACGGACTAAGAGAATAGGCCCCCAGCGCCGCGATTCACAAACACTAATTTGGACGCCCTTTCGGTACGGTATGGAGGTACGGCGCGGCGGCGGCGGCGTCTTGTTACGGTGACAGGTAAGCTCCGATCCATTGCCAGTCGGTTTCTTCGCCCCATTCAAAGGCTCATAACTATTTTGCGTTCGGGCGGGTTATAAAAACATACGAGTATTTGGACACAGCTTTAGACAGAGTGAAAGCAAACAACCGTAACCGGTATTAATATTTTTGACGCAATTTTGGGCTATATTACCACAACACTACGCCTGTAATACCCAACGGTTAGGCAAGGTGTGCTTTAAGGCACACCCACATTTCGCCAGTTACATATTATGTCTAAGCCCCGCCGTACACAAGGCTACGCAAATCTTCGATACTAATCGGCTAGTTTCCACCATCAATAAATTGCAAAACTAATTAGTCCGTCAGTTAGAGTATTGGAAAATAATGGACACGTATTTTTTGTTTTTGTAAATCACTGAGTACTGACAAAGATAAAACGCATCAAAACTCGGGAGTTCGTGACTCATGGGAGCTCGTGACGTCACAACGCACTAAAAACTATAGCACGGCGTGACGTATTGCGAATTTTAAAAGCGTCGTGTCTTCGTCAATTTTGGTTTATGTAACAAAAGAAGAAATACGGGTCAAATAATTTTTTATAATCTAACTGACGGACTAATTAGATTTTTTTAGGACACAAGCCTATTGTTGTATACCACATTAGCATCAAGTCACGAGTATCGAGTTAGCACACGGTCCGTACACCGACATTGAATCGCAAGACGCGAATTGCCTATTCAGTCGCTAAGCAGATCACACTTTTCCCAAAATGTCAAAAATCTAAATGCCATCTCTGAAATTGCTGTGACTTATGTAGCGATGATCTCGTCCAGCAAGTAGTGCGCGACTAGCACGACGCGAGTCGCGGGACGAATTTCGGCGACGCGACTCGTGTACGTTGAGTAGGTATCTAAGATTTGAGTAGCCTTGTGTACGAAGGGGCTAAGTCCAAAGTATAGGGGGCAAGTTTATTTGCCTCCAACCGGGCACAAATTCACTCCACTCCATGGCTGCTACTAATAAATTCCTGATGGAAAAACCCAACAACACTTTGCTTGAACCCAGACCTCATTCTCAGCAGTCTCTCTTGCAACGACTAAACCTATGAGGTAGTTTTTGGTCCTAAATGATAAATAAGCCTTTTGCTTGGAAATGAATAGGTTTAGCGACATTACACCCTAAATCCATCCTTGCTAGCCAAAAAACTTACCTGGCTTTATCCAGAAACATCTGGAAATTATCATCTGGTTCTATTCGGAGCCCCACTTCTTCGCCTGTCGCATTCTCCATGCACAGGATCAAGGGTTCTTGTGCCTCGGTCATTATTGACTTTACTGAAACAGGCAAATTGTATCTGTTCACCGATTCACTGTTTGCACAACATTTAAAAGTGATTAAATGCCAGGGAAGATCAAATATGTGTGCGTACATTACATACATAATATGCATGTGACATTGTATGCAGACAATAGTTCAGTTCAGATAGTGGGATGAGCTTGACTCATCAAAATAGTTTTTTTTTCACAAATCTAACCATTTACTCTGATATTTATTTGTATGTTTTGAATAAAGTCCTTCAAGAATTAGCTTGGGCTAAAGTTAGATCTTGTTTGTAAAAGGTTTGAGAATAGCAAAGGTAGACCTAAAGTTACCAGTGTGATCAAAAAGTGTTTCTAAATAAGTTTATGTAAATTTAAATATACCTATGTAACTTAATTATTGTGTAAAGAAAATAGTGGTAATATAAATAAAGAGTGTAAAATAGTGTAGTCTATTATAACAAAAGGTTGTAATAAACCAAAACAAGTACAAAAGATTGCATTTTATCAAACTCCAAATTTCGTATTACCAAAAGTTTCAGGCAGGAAATGAAAATGGTAAAAAATATCTAATCGAAAAAATAAAAGTTTTCGTAAAGTAGTTTATTTATTCTAAATAATCATTTCCAGCCTAGCCATAAAAAACCAAAGCGGGATTATGAAAACTGACACTGGCCACCAAATAAAATAAATTTTAAACGGCCAGTGACAATTTATTACCGGCACATTTTATGGCCATTCGGACCACGAAAACGTGATAAAATTGAACAGATACACAGTAAACGAGGAATATCTTACCAGATTTTCTTTTTCCACACAAATATCGTCACTTTCTTTGAACAACTAACACTTCTTTAGAAAAAAAACAAATGAAACAATATTTTTATCGCCATTTGTGTCAAATTTCAAAACAAAAACACGGAAACATTCCAATACACCATAGACGACGGTGATATTTTTTTAATGATTTAACATTTTACTTTACATTACTGTGTGACATACAAAAATCATGATACCGCAATGTATGCAAAAGTCAATCTATACTTATTGTACAATATTGTAATAAATAGAATCAATGGCAAATTATTGTAAGGCTTTCCTTGCATAAGTTTTGATTGACCCTTCATTGCATAGATCGTTAATGATGAAAAATATTGTACGTATATACCACTGTAGCACTGGTATGTCACAAAAAATCTCCGCTATTACTACGGATAGTAATATATTTCTAGCCTAATCTACAGTCTATCAATTCGCATATTATCATCTATTTAATTAAATTGTATAAATAAGGAAGCAGCTATTATTAGATCAGGCTGCTTTTTTTTGTTTATGGAAATGCCCTTTGTGTTGCACTTTGCAGGAGAAGGAATTTGCAAGAAAAGGACAGATACATGCATATTTATTTGTCTTATTATTTAGTGGTTAACTTTAACTTTTACTTTGTACCTAGAAATATACTTTACTATGTGATTAACCACATAAGAAGGAGTGATTTTAATGGTAAATGTTAAGGCTATCAATATTTATTATCTCAAATAGACCGGGGTGTGAAAGAGACACAAATATCTTTTGATTTGTTGATTGACAAGACGTGAACTGTCATTCATTCGCAATATGGCCGAAAGTTTATCTAAATACGGAACATATTATTAGTGCGCGAATATATAATTTGCTATTCTAATGATAATTTGTTTATATTGATGACTTAGTGAGTGTAGTGACGCGGCATGTTTCCCCTAACTCCACCAGTGGTGAAACGGCTGCTAGGGTGGAAAAAGGGCCCTGAGGGTTCGTCTGCAGCAGAAGATAAATGGTCCGAGAAGGCAGTGAAGAGTTTAGTTAAGAAATTAAAGAAAAGCGGAGCTCTAGAAGAATTAGAAAAGGCGATATCAAGCCAGAACAGTCATACTAAATGCGTAACAATTCCCAGGTCAGTTCACTATTGATTTATTTTTTCGTGATAACAATCATTTGGGAATATGACGTTTCCGGTGGCTAATATATCCTTGCAATGCTTTTGAACCTTATTTTGAAAGGAATAGACGTGGTTTTCGCCAAGCATATTTATTGCAGAAATTGTTGAGCTAATCAAAGAAACGTTCGTAAATCTCGTACAGAAATTGCTGCCAAAATCTGTATCTCGAATATTATTAATCTATCAAATAATAATCTAATACCTCAGTCCTATCTGCAACTCTAGTAATAATTTAAAATTCCGCTAAATGAAAGAATATTTTTTCCGTGGTCGGGTTACTTCTGTGGGTCTTATTACCCGGCTAAGTTCGATGGTCGTTCATTGTCATTGACCCGGTAGATCGCAACGACCACCACATTTTGTTTGCATAATAGCTTATAGGACGCAAAATCGGAAAGGTCAAGACACCGTCAAAACAAATCGAATCCTCATGTCAATATGGCGGACATGTTTTGAACCTTGCAATTTTTAATTGCTAGAATTCTTCGGTTATAGTCAAAACGTGTGTTTTTGTTATTTCTGTGTTCAGTGCCCGTTTTGAAGGACATCCGTGTATCCTTTCGTCCTTGAAGGTGAATACGTCACACATACTTCCCGTGTAGCAAGAATTTGTTTTACCATTATTAATTTATGCAAAAATTACGGTTTCTGGGTGTAAATACGTGTTTTTTGTGGTTATTTTGTGAGTGTATATATATTTTGCGTGTCTAGACACCATTGTTATTGATCAAATACTCGTTAGTGCTTAGTATAGACCTATAATATTTGCACAACACAGAATCAAGGCAAATGTTATTATTATTAGATTAGACACAGCCTGATGACAATCATCTGGAAGTCTTTTGCCGCCAAATTGATACTTAGACATTTTTTTATAAAATAACATTGACTTACTATGAGTAATAAACCACCAAACATTGTTGTATTGTTTAAGATCATAATTATTTTTTTGGTTGTTTTTTTTGGGTTATGATGACAATTCACTTATAATAGGACCAAGGATTAGACACCTGTTTTGGCGCTTAGATTTGCGTTTAGTGTGCTTAAGCAGTCTTAAGGTCTTAGCCCAGTTACACGACTCTGCTCCCACCCGGCAAAAATAATATAATTCAAATTTAATATGACATATAAGTATTTCTAAAGAGAAATACTTATACTTATTTACATTGGCATTGACAGCGGTAAGCCCGCTGACAGCGAGCTGTCTGCTAATTTATGTTGCCAATGAAAAGTATATTCAAATAGCAATATATAAAGCTCATATTTGAATTATATTCTTTTTGTTGGGTGGGAGTGGAGTCGTTTATGTGGGCTACTGGGTTTTATGTTAAATCTACACTTATTTTTTGTTGACATTTTAGAAAAATAAATATACTTATCCTTTTGCATAGTCACAAGTAGAGCAAGGTGCTTTATTTCATATGTCAGACAATCCAATTGAATCAATGAATACAACCTCTAGAATGATTGTTGTTTTTCTTGACAGACTGTAGAATTAGTTAAGTGAAGCTTTGCAGCTATTCAGTTCCTAATATTCCCATTGTCGGGCAAACTAAAGGGTGTAAAACAGCTCTTATCAAAGCCCCCATCATTGCAATCATTTTCTTGTTCTACACCATACCTGGCAACCTTCTAGTTATGGAGATATTGGGGGTCAAAGTTCCAACTTGTTTGAGAAGTTTTTTTATTGCAAGATTTTTACTTTGAACACCTCTATAACCCCCATACTATTCAATCCATCCATCAGCACAATGTTATAAGTGCGTTACATTGAGGTCTACCATGAAACGTGATTTTTCACCCCAAAAAAAAGTTGTTTCCCAGCAATAATTTTTGTGTCAAGTTACTTAGTTTGATGTACAGAATGCTTGGTTGACGGCTTTGTGATGAGGTGGTTTACACCCCGTATAGTTGGGTTTTTCCAAAGGTAATCAGTACCGGACTGGATATTATTGTAGGCCTAGGGCCAAGTTAATCAAATGTGATCCATTGATCACTTTGATAAGTAGATTCACATGCTGTAATTAAGTATGTAACACCCTTCAGTACTGCTAAAATGCTAACTCTGCTACAAACTGCATGTGCAGAAGTCACTACGAAGGCTGGAGAAAGATCATGGAGAAATCAAAGGAAAATTACACTCACAATGGTCCATTTCAAGGACTAAGTGGGTAAAGCTAAACCCCATGAAAGATAGAAAACAAAACAAAGGAAATAATTTTAATAAGATTTTGAACGAGATGTGAATATAGACGATATTATTGAAAACGAATTAATAATATACAGCGTGTTAGGTTAAACGAGGGACATATTGAGGGAAGGTATTCAGTATTCGATTCTCAACCCAAATATGTAAAAAACCTATAGCCTTAATTTTTGACATAATTTTCTAATTAAATACATTACTCATGGACACTGAGCGCGCGAGTAGGTGTCACGCGGCAAAACACGTGCCGGTCCTGAGCTCCGTGCGCAAACTCCGCCCCTTTCCTTTGTTGTCCCCGATGCACCGACAGGGCACACCCCCGCGCCACCCCGCGCTGACCTCAGAGTATGCGCGAGCGCCGCCACTTCCGCATGTCTAATATTGCGTTTCCGCGTATCGCAAAACAAACAACCCCGCTTACTTCGCGATATTTAAGAGTGTCCACTGTCCTGTGAATGTGTTCTTGAATAACCAAAAAATACGTCTTATCATCATTCCAGTGAAGAATATTGGGATTATGGTTCGTGCTTAAGTGTTATCTAGTGATAGTGTGCGAGGAACCGTTAATTATTATGCAAAGTGTCAATCAACAACTGCGAACATTCGGTCAGTACCTAGTAATACCTAGATATTTGCCTGTCCAAAGCCAGATTTAAAGTATGAAGGGAAAATGGATTATACCTAGAAAAGGCATTGACCCGCATACATGTTCTGCGATAAGCGCATGGCGCACACGTTTCGAGACTTAGGCGAAGTTTTTGGTATGGATCTATCTGTTATTTATAAGGGTTTTTATTTTTGTTCATATGTTTATTAGTATCATGTAAGCATGTATTATTGCGGGTTTGAATATGTCCCTCGTTTAAACTAACATATTGTATAAATGAGTGCGGGCAGTGATGAAGATGACAATACTAGTTACAGTTCTGCTAGTTCGACTGAATAAATGCAAATTTTTATCAGATTTAAGGAACGTAATACTTGTCCTGTTCCTTAAATTGACAATAGAAAATAATAATGGGACAGGGATTCAACTGCTTTTTTTTTTAAATAAAATTACAGTATGTATTCAGTTAGTATGTAAAAGTGCCTATGGGTACTGTAATTTACTCACATAATGATTGAAGTCCATATCAATTAATTCATTTTATTCAATGTTTTGAAGTGGGTCACCTACCTATAAACCTAAAACTGACAGAAGTCTAATGTGATATTAAATTGGCCCTACTATAGCCTTTCAAGTTCTGTGTTGTGGTAATAGAATGGATGTATTATAAGTAGGGATTGGATATTTGGATGCATATTTGCCTACAGTTTGTGTGTTGACTAGTGTGGAGTGCACGTCAGTATGGCTGGTGCATCATTTTCTGCTCGTAAGACGTACTCCCATTTTTGCTCAAGTTCATACAGTGCATCCAAATTGAATTCTGGATATTATCATCAGCAACAAGATTGGCATTCGGCACTCGTGATAGGAAATGCTTGCAAAATTATGCTTGCTCCGACACAATTTCAGAGAGACACAAATACCAAATTTTTCCATATTATCTAACCAAGTTTTATTATATTTTTTCTCAACTAAGGCTTGAAAAACCTGTTTTGATATTCTATCTATCATGGGGTTTAGGTTTCCGCACTTAGTCCTTGAGGTGGACCATTGTGCGTGCCTGTTTTGATATTATTATTGATAATAACAGAAAATACCTAGATAGTACGACAAAAATGTTGATTATGCATTTGCTATATCAAGGGCAGTATTTTACCAAAATTAGCCATATTATTTAAGACCTAAGATGTTCGTACACACAGCAACACATCAAGCTATACAAATTGAGTTTAACTACACCTAGTTTTGTATGAGCTTCCTGTACAATGAGAGATATACTGATTTGATTGGTTGTCATGCGTACATAATATATTCATAATATTACACCTACAAAGGTTAGGCAGTGGTGTAACCCTAAGGCGCGGGACAAATGCAATAGGCGTCGGGCGGTGGCGCGTCGCGGGCTAGGTGATGGCGTGGCGCCGCACAGTGGGCCCATAGGTACTGAAAATTGATGGACATTACACAATTTCCCCACACACAATTTCCGTGGATAGAGAATGACCCTACCTATCATATACTCACGCCACACACCCAACATTGAAGAAAAAAAATAAACGTGATTTGCGTTTTCAGCCAAACTATGTATCAATTTTAGAAGAAATTTTATAAGAGTAAAAGTTGTCAGGAATATTACCTATAACACGTCATATGACCGCCGTTTTATAAAAACCTTTTTTGTTGTCCCACAGAGTGAAACCTAACGAGAACGTGATAAATGGTCAATACCGCAAGGGATTGCCGCATGTTGTCTACTGCAGGCTGTGGCGCTGGCCGCAGCTACAGGTATGATTTCACTCATCATCATCGAACATGGCCAGATATCTCACAAGATAGAGAGGTTTGGAAGGAAAAAGGGGAGGCTTTTGCCCAGCAGTGGGACACACGAAAGGTTAAGGAAAATAAAATCTTAATATCAGCCCGGAATCACTCACTGCTGGGTTTAGGCCTCACCCTGGTTCTGTGCCTCCCTTATCAAGGTGTTTCCCACTGATTTCACTTCACCCAGTAAAATTCTTGCTTTGGTTTCGAATTAAAGGCTGGGTAAGAAAATTGTTCGGTCCAAACCCAGGGGCAAGCTGTGACCGAACGGTCCGCGATTCGCGGAGACAAATTAAATCAAATTGCCCTTATGAAGTAAATCCACTTACCTGGTGCCGGTGCAGCGGTGGGCTGAAGGGGATGACCAGTCCTTGATCAAGCCGGCTCTGATTGTCTGTCTGTGTTTTACCTTTTACCTTCCTATTATACCGATGGCCTGGTGAAGGTTGCGGGGATCCGACGTATGCGATTCGCATGGGACGGGGGACCAGTCAATGTTGCATTGTGGCAACACGCGCGGGGAAGCCTATGTCCAGCAGTCGACGTCTTTCGGCTGAAATGATGTTGATGATCAGATTCGCAGTTAATAATTGCAATAATAAAAAAAGAGGCGCGCCCCGCCCCGCGCGCGCGTACATATGCCGGTCATGTGAACGCTCCAACGCGCGCGGCGACGCGGCGACGCGCGGCTACGCGCGGTCATGTGAAATTACATAATTTAAAATGAATCATTCGTTTTTAAACGTTTGCCCGGTCTCGGAACACCTAACTACCTTTAGGCCATAAAAATATTTGTTCCGTTCGGGAATCAATCGTTCAGCCATCGCCAACCGCGCCGTCAATATTCAATCACTAACAGACGACACGCGGTTACACCCGCGTAGTTCTCGTTCCCGTGGGAGTACGGAGATAAAATGCCTATGTTACTCAGGGTGAATGTAGCTTTCCAATGGTGAAAGAATTGTTGAAATCGGCACGGTAGTTTTTGATTTAATTCATTACAAACATATACACACAAAAAAAAACTAATTTTTCCTCTTTATAATTAAAAATAATTGCTTGTTCTAGTTTTAATAAACGTGTTCCTTTATTCCAGAGCCAGCATGAATTAAAACCAGTGGATCACTGTGAATACTCATACCAGTTGAAAAAGGACGAAGTGTGCATCAACCCTTACCATTACAATAAAATCGATTCACCTGGTGAGTTAAAAGTCAATTCTATGATGGCATCTTCAGCACAACTTTGATAGCTTACATTTTGGAAACGTGACACTTTTGAACCTTTTGTTTCATACAAAACTTGTTTGTATTGAAACCAGATATCGATTAGTAGTATGTGTGGCCGGGATTTAAAAATTAAAATGGCGTCAGACTGGCCATTAACCTTTTGACCGCCACGGACGTCTATGGACAAATTAAAACGAACTCACGACGCGGACGCCATGGACGGCATGGCACGTCGAAAATAACACATTTTAACAGTTCAAAATAAACATACAAATATATGTTTGTAGTGTTTTATTTTTCCTAAAATTATTCCATAAACATAATTATTATATTACTAGCCGACCCGACACACGTTGTCCTGTCACCTACTACCTACCTACTACTACCTACTTACTCCTACCTACCTACTCCCTACCTACCTACTACTACCTACCTACTACCTACCTACTACTACCTATCTAATACTACCTACCTACTACTACTTACCTACTACTACCTACCTACCTACTACTACCTCCCTACTACTACATTTTTTTTTTCATAAGAACCTTCTCCTGACAATAACAAACACAACAAAAAAAGAATTAGTGAAATCGGTCCAGGCGTTGAGTTATGCGCTTACCAACACATTTTGCGATTCATTTTTATATTATAGATCACACAAAGAAATATTTAACAATTAGCCATTCTGTATTGAGAAAAGATCACAATTAAATTCAAACCCCTTTTATTGTCGATCACACCGCTCGCGCTGCTAGACGAACGATGGAAATGTGTAAACATTAATGTATCGTGTTTGCAATATTATGCGTTCACTTATCGAGTTCTCTGAAAAAGATTATGGAGCTGCAATCCTCAGCAACAAAGAAGACTGGCGCAATCTTATTCGTGGACAATTTTATCTCGTTTCACTAAAAGTATATTCCGAATTTCCGACACGTAAGAATATGGGATGTTAACCGTCGTTTGTGTGTTTCAGCGCTCCCACCAATCCTAGTCCCCCGGTGCGGCGACACTGAGGTGCGCGCGCCGCCGCCCTACACCGACTACCACGCGCCGCATCAGACGCACGCGCCGCACCAAACGCACCAGCCCCTCCACCCGCAACTAACGCACCAGACGCATCAGACGCACCACGATCATTCGGACGCGTGAGTACAAGCGGTCATGTATTATGGCGTCAAGCTGTTTTTTTATATCTACATTTGAAAGTAGTAATTAGGCTCGAGAGTGTCGAATAACATGCCTATTTAGTCACCAATTTTCGCCGTCGGCATAATCCTATATTATCCATCTAAAAAACTCAAAGTCAATGCATTTTGAAGGTAAAAAAAAAAAAAAACGCGATGCTACAGTCACAGTTACAAGGCATAATAACATGAGAAAGTACCGTGTATTCAGAAGCGTTGATCTCTATGGAGAAGAATGGGCAAGCGTCCAGAGTAAAAGATTTAATCACGATCTCAAAAACGGCTCTAACGTGACAGTTGCAATGTAGGGGTTTACGGGGGGCGTAATTCAAACTTTCATAGTAAAATTCTACACCCCAAAAATATTCTACAATGAAAGTGGTCCAGTTATTCTGATAACAAAATGACGGCACCACTTTACTTTTGATGAAAAACACGTGGCGTAATCTTAAGCCGAACACTCAAAATTTTAATACGATATAGTACGACTACGTTTCCTTTGTGTAGCCGATCAAAACACAAGTATTCCAAACTCTTACTCATCACTGATTAAATCAGAGATAGCTGTAACAAAAAAAAGCAATCTTCTATAATAGTAACTAGCTGACCCGCGCAACTTCGTCTGCGTGAAGAATAGGGCATGCAAAACCGGAAAGTCATCAAAACCGGTTTTGAACATCGTTTTTTTGGGACCAAAACCGAAAACCGGAGCTAGGTCCGGTTTTAGCAAAAAAAATCGAATGTAGTATAATTTAAAATAACTTTGTGACCACTAACATCTATCACCTAAAATATCAATTGATCACCAAATTTAGTAAATTGAGCACCAAATTATAATGAGGTGTTTGATGACAAACTAGTTTTGCCTAGGCGGCCGACTTGGGGCACCCCGACAGGGATAGATTAGGTTAGAAGGGTATGGCGGGGTCGAATGAGCGAGCGAATAGACCCCGCCATACCCTTCGTGGTTATCTTTTTATAAACCATTCAGAAGTAGGAGCCCCGCTTGGACCGGGTCTCCCTCTCGACTCGGATGCAAGAGCATAACTGTTCAATTTTTGGCGGTCATCCATCATTGATAAAATGGGGATTAATTTTGGTGATCATTTACTAATTTCGGCAATCAAAAGTGTTTTTTTTTTTGCCGTTAAAGGAAATTGGGCACCAATAGTATCGCTTTTTGGCACGTATGGCTATTGGAGTTTAATGTATAATTTTAATATTATTTTTAATGATTTTTTTACCTAAATTCATTGAAATCATTTGTGGGGTTTCTATTTTAATTTAAATTAGTATCTAGTACCACAAATACGTCATTTGTTGCATAATAGTGAAGCGACTCCTTTTTCAATTATAATCGATCGATTTAACGTTAACATAAATCGTGGAGCAACAAAATAATCTACATTCGTAACTAAAAAGTTTTAAGAGTTGTCATTATTATTATTTTTCAATTATGTTACTATTTCTTTCGTTAAAAAGCAATTTCTAGGTAAAAATAAAACAATTAAGATATAATCTGTAGTGTTACGATTCTGACTCCGTAATCTATTGTTTGGTCACAACACTATTCGATGAAATGTCAAACAAATTGGCGTTTTCTTTTCTTTCTGTTTACCGTGCTTTAGGCCGAGTACATTGTTTTTAGCTTTTCTCCGTTAACAAATATATATCGTGTCGAGTCGAGTTTTAGGATTCCTCCACGTCTATTTCTTGCATCGAGTAATTCGACTCTTTGTGCGTGTGCTGCGAAGTGAATTGTTAGAACGTTTTTACGTCCACGGCGATTTGTTCTAGACATAAAACATGTCGCGCTGTGTGAACTGTTCTCTTTTATTGGCACACCCGCTGCCTAGACGCCAAATCAGAGAAGCAACTGAATCCATGGTCAATATTTTACGTACATGGATTTCTCCTACCGCGGTAAGCAATCTATTCTCAATCATATTCTTTGGTATCAACCTTCATAACAAATATTATTATTATTTGAAAATAACGTTTTCACATTACTAATATTAGAATCTAAGTAACAAAATCTTATTCATAATTAAATACATATGCACATAACTTATGTTTTCACACTATGAATTAATGGTTACACATTTGAACTATCAAATTCATGGAATAGAATACATTTTCCACTACTATTTTATTCTGGAATATTCACGTAACAGCTACAGAGTACGAACCTATAAAATACTCTTGATATTGAGCAATGAATACTAACAGTTTTTTTTTTTCAGCTATCCGAAGATGATTTTATATGTCTGGAATGTTACATTATACTTGAAAGAGAATCTGGCAACTACTTGAGAGGCACTGTTCCTACACAAACCTTTGGACACCAGCAAGTGTGCTTAAGCTGTGGAATATCAGTGTTAAGAGCTCGGACTCACATAGTACCACTCAATAGCCCCGAACGGAATTTCATTTTATCACATACACCTTCTCATCAGGTAAATACTCAAGTTATCCTTATGTCCCAAGTTATAAATTAATAAGGCATGGTATCAATGAGCAGGCAACTTATTCTTCCTCCTTTTTGCTTTCAGAAATATAATAGTAATTGTTAACTATCACCTTAATTATATCCAAAATCACTCTGTAGTTATATTAAAATTCTGGAAGAAGAAATTATATTCATGGATGTACTTTTTCATAACTATGTTTGGCATCGTAGCACAAGCACATAGAATTTATATAAATAAAAATACTCTGAAAACCAGGAAAACGACTGGTGACTGTTATTCTTGTTCCATGTAGATTTTAAATATAGGTTTTTATATATAGGTATATATATATGTTTATTTTTATTTCAGGTTCACCGTCTTGAAAGAGTTTGTTTACGCTGTTGGTCGAATGCATATAGAAGTGTAAGAAGACATGCTGAGCTTGATCAAAGTAGACAAGCATTACAGAGTGAGTCTGCTATTGAAATTACTGGGAATCTGGAAATACCTTCAACTTCCAGCAGCAATGTAATGGAAATATCTACAAGTGTATCTGTGGTATCTGTACCCACACCTCCACCACTACCACCATTAGCACTGCTTAACCCACCATCACAAGCTATTGTGCGTCCAAGAGTTATTTCAAGCATCTACAAACGTGCTGCTGCTTCTTCACGACATTGTATTTTTAGTGAATGCTACAGTGATGAGCGTTTATTAGTGCCATCAGCAATTAAAGAAATGTTACTGTTGCAATATAGACTGTATGTGCCACGTAGTGCCAGAATATGTAATCATCATTTATATAATGGAGTTTGGAACGAGTTATCTTTTCATAATAATGATTTTACAGGGATGCAAATGGATGACATGATGTTAATTATGGAAAGGGGTAGTCGCAGACACTTTGATTTTTCAAATATTAGAGAGTTGGATCGGCACCTTTGTCATTATTGGTTAGGTATGGATGCAGATAGTTTCCATGAATTATTACTCCATATACCTCAATTGTCTCAAATAGTTCCATGTGCAAGTAC
The DNA here is from genome assembly GCA_950022955.1 of Xestia ashworthii. Taxonomy (NCBI): domain Eukaryota; kingdom Metazoa; phylum Arthropoda; class Insecta; order Lepidoptera; family Noctuidae; genus Xestia; species Xestia ashworthii. Next base: position 3,617,970 of record OX465575.1, read on the forward strand.
TGCATTGAGTATATTATTTGTCAAGTTACGAACCGGGGACAGTAATGAACGGTTGTCAACACTATTTAATCTTTCAAGGCGAATGCAATTATGCATATATTTTAGTAAATAGTCACACAACAAACCATATATCAGATATTGCTGGTTATTATTGTAATTGTTTGGTGGGCAACCGAACAGTAGGCTGCTGCGTACATGTAATGACCGTTCTGTGGTATCTCAGTTGGGCACGATACCATTCTATTAATGCTCCAGCTCAATTTTTAGATGACTTGTTTTATGAATATGTTAATTATGATGAGGAAGAAGCGGAATAAAAGTTTTATTTTTTATTTTTTGGAATATTTTATTTTTTCCACTACCTTGACCTTACTTTATTCTTATTTTGTTTAAGACACATTATTCAACACCTCTGTGGTGTTGAGGTTCGGGTGAACCACAACACCTGTTAGCGCAGAGGTCCCGGGTTCGATCCCGTCGTACATGCTAGTGCTCGTTTTAGTTGGTGGTAGGGTTTGTTTTAAGCCTACCTGGCTAGCTACCACCGTCGTCGCTTACTGTTGCCGCGCACCTCAAGGAGTTGTCAGCAACTGTAGGGGCCCAGCTGGGTCGAAGGCTACTGAAGCCAAGGGTCTGTTTCCAAAAGGTAGGCTCGGCCCTGGTATGAAAGGCAATGAGGGAAAGGTGTGGGTTTTTTAGCCAGTAAGAGTCTGACACTATCTCCCGCTCCGCCCAAGGGCGGGGGATGTCATCTGGATGATTTTTACCCACCGAAAAAAAAACATCAGGCGAGATAAACGGCAACTGCAAGCTTTTCCCTGTTGTTAATAAAAAACAAACAGTTTCAAAGTAACTATTAAACAATTCCTATAATTAATTAAAGGGTTGTGTTGTTGATTTAGGTACACTTGACAGATAAATATTGTTAGAAATGTGGTTTTTCTGAGAGGTACATTAGTAATACTCAATTATTATGTACCAAATAATGTAAAATATGTGCCAGTTTTGAAGCCCTATTGTTTTAAAAAACGATTTGTTTTGAAATGTAACATAACCTCAACAGGTATCAACTTATGTTTTTTTTTCAAAAACCCCACAATATTTAATGTTGAATTGAACCTCGTTTTAAAGTATGACACTAACCCTTTTTTGTGGCTAGTTTTCTACTACTTTACTGTATCAAAAGTTGCGCAACCAAGTGCCATAGTACGCTGCGCATTCTCCTTTGCTAAATCTAGTGGTTGGTTAATTACATGCCGTTGATATCTACCGCGATCTCACTTCATGTTAATCGTTCATAAACTCAAGTTTTATGAAGACAGAAACTTCAACAGCAAAATATTTCGGCATCTTTGCGAATACAATAAATTGTATGATTTTGTGCAAACTTCACTTAAACAATCTACTAAATAGTCTGAACAAAGCCTAAACATTTGGTTTGGGTTGATATTGTAAACTCTCGAAATATTGTCAACTGATTATGGGGGCAGAGATACATCCGTATTCTCTGCCCCCATAATCGGAACTTGGGGCACCCCCCCCCCCCCCGTTAGGTTAGTTAGGTTCCTTTAAACCCTGCACTCGGAAATAGGGGCCCCCGTCCACTACGCTTTTTAGGGAAATATAAAGTGTTTTAAGGTTAGGTTATATTAATCGGTATTTCTCAGGAATGGTACATTATCTAATCAGAGAGTGGTACCACTGGGCAAGGGGAACCCCTCCTTCCCTCCACACCGCGTGAGTTGACTACCATCGCATACATTTCACAAAAAATAATGCGTTTTATTGTAAGCAGTATGTTCGTTTGACAATATTTCGAGAGTTTATAATATCGCTAGAGAGATTACAATATAACGTGTTTGACAATTTTACGGTGACATATATCTGCTGCCAGTTAATCGCAATAGCGGTCATTGACCCAGCTACATTTGTTAAAGTTCTTAAGGCGACTACAGGAGCTGAACGCGAGTTTTATAATGCCTGAAAGTAGGGTTGCCAGGTTGCCAAACCTAATAGCCGGACAGACCAGCCATCTTGGCCAGACATTTGGGTGAAAAGGCCAGCCCCCCTTTATTGTTGAGGTTTTGTGTCTCTGTGTTAATAGTCCGACAATTTTTTTAAATAAAATCAAGCTTTTTTTGATTATTACCAGGCATAAATCTTGTTTAATTCTAATAAAATTTAAATAAAATCAAATGCCAAATCTGTCTTAAGGTCCATGTTCACCGAAAAGATAACGGCCTGATTATCTAAAAACGGCTGTGATTTTTTGGCAAATAATTCTACAAGCAACATATTAGCATCATAGTGTTTTATTTGTTTAGTCCAATCAATAGATTTTTGTAAATCGATCGAAACCACTCATTTCGCACTATATGGCCCGCAGTGGCCCGTAACTTACTAACTACTTTGTAGTGCAAGCTGATTAGAACTTTATTCTAACAGTATTTCAAACTAAGTTTGAACCACCACATATAGAGTTTAGCTCCTGTAAGGGGACCCTTGACTTTGAAGTCCAAAAATAAGCCTGTACAAGTCTGGAATTGTCATATATCGTGATCTTCAACATTTTTTTAATGATTTGTTCTGGTTCGTACAAAGAGATATTAGGAAAAGGGCAATGACCTAAATGATGATATTGCGATTGCACCAACTTACAAGATATCAGTTAATATAACGTCAGCAATGATACGAATATTACTCATTGTTTTTCTGTCCTTCAGACTTATCTCTGGTATAATCAGCGATGAGTATTTATAATAATATATCAGTCTAATTTATGCCAGCGGTTTAACTATACAATATTAATATTAATTAATTTTTCAATGTATTGTTGCAGTGTGATGCAGACGGTGGGCGTGGGCGCCCACAGCGCCATGTACTTGGAAGCCACGCTGGCCCAGCAGGTGCCAGGCAATACCACTGTGCATGTGTAAGTAAACTATGTTCATCATTATAATAATAATAATAATATTCCACAACTATCACACAACGCCATCTAGTCCCAAGCTAAGCAGAGCTTGTGTTATGGGTACTAGACAACTGATAAACATACTTATATATTTCTAAATACATACATAATTATAGATAAATTACACCCAGACACAGAACAAATGATCGTGCTCATCACACAAACATTTGTCCTGGGTGGGAATCGAACCCACGACCTCCGGCATAGCAGTCAGGGTCACTAACCACTAGACCAACAGGCCTGTCAAAACTCCACCTCCACCTCCATTGACTCCACCCAAAGTTTTATTGAAGGACATCCACCGAAAAATACTGCTAAAAGCACAGAACTAATAGGATAGATGACACCAATAAACAATAATACAGATATTGATACAGATCTAAAAGGATAAAATAACAAAGCATCTCAAAAGCTTGGACATATCTAAAGGTTCAGGCAGCGACGAAATTCCTCCCAACTTTGTTGTAACTTGCGCTGATCAACTAGCAACACCCCTATGCTTGATTTTTAAAAAATCTCTCAGCGCTGGTATTTTGCCTAAACAATGGAAGTCAAAAGCCAAAGTGGTACCAAATGATTTGGTAGGAAACTATCGTCCTATATCTATCCTTCCGACATTTGCCAACGTTTTGAAGCAGACCACCAGCATGGCATTACTGCAGCAAGATTGACCTGCAGTAATCTAGTAGCTTTCGTTGAAGTTATTGCAGCTTCACTTGACTCGAACCAGCAAGTCGACGCCATATACACCGATTTCAGCAAGGCTTTTGACAAAGTTTCCCATGAAGTGCTTATTCAAAAAATTGCTGCGTACGGCTTTGTGGGTTCACTTTTTAAATGGTTGCACTCTTACCTAACAGATAGATCCTTTTATGTCGTGGCCAATGGTTATAAATCTGAAACCATGATCATAACCTCCGGTGTTCCGCAGGGTTCCCACCTGGGCCCTGTAAAGTTTATTATCTTTGTTAACGACCTTCCTCATTGCTTCTTTAACTCTACGCCATTCTTATTTGCCGATGATCACCAGTTCGAAACCGGCGGGTGGGTTGCTAGTAAAGAATATAAACTAAACTTATATTGTCACTTACGGGATATCTTCCGTGATTATTTACTATTTTGAGCTCCCGATATTTCGACGCTGTTGCAAGCGCCATGATCGCGGGTTGACTGGAGACTGCGGGTGGATGGAAAATAAAATTGTTACGAGCAGACAAATCTGTCTACCCTCTTTCTTTGTCTTTTGCTACGCGCACTATTGGAACTCGACACTAAGTCACGACAAAACGCACTCACAGTATCACCAGGTTTTGTGGAGTTTTTTGGCTGCTACTTTTGAGCATACTCAAAACTGAATTCCACTAGTGCGCGTAGCAAAAAACAAAGAAAGAGGGTAGACAGATTTGTCTGCTCCTAACAATTTTATTTTCCATCCACCCGCAGTCTCCAGTCAACCCGCGATCATGGCGCTTGCAACAGCGTCGAAATATCGGGCGCTCAAAATAATAAATAATCACGGAAAATATCCCGTAAGTGACAATATAAGTTTAGTTTTAAACCGTGAAAGCTTAAAACAGTGTAAGAATATAAAGGTTTTAAAATTACATGGTCACTAACACTATTGTTAACACTAAAGGCAGCTATCTAAAATAAACACATACATGTGGCGTCCTCAGGAGCTCATCAACAGTGGAAACGCCTCCTCCGGGCTACATCAGCGAGGACGGCGACCCGATGGATCATAACGACAACATGAGTGAGTTTGTTGACAATTTGTTTTTTTACTTTTTCTTTTAAAACCTGCATGCTGTACTTGGAATTAAATCAACGAGAAATATGAACTTGGTCAGTCCAATATTCTACATGTTTGTCGCAGAGAAATTCTAACATCGAATATTCTTATTTATATAATATTCTTATTATTTATGATAGTTATTGGGAATCAAATAAAGGAGATGTTTGATTTTGGGCCACCACTATGTACACACAACAAATTAGTTAGGTTTGCAGAGCACACCAACATAATGTTGGTGTGCGTAAAATCAACTGGTGTATTACATCTCCTCACAACATGACAACAAACACGTGTGTGTGTGTGTGCGGCTAATCTTCTTTAAGATTGGCCGCCGTGATTGAAAACAGTTAGGACTATTTTGTGGGCAAGGAATATGAAGCAAAAATTTCACTATGTAGTTAACTAGTCTCGTGGCTTAGGTGTATAAGCGGTAGGCTTGTAACACAAATGGCGTAGGATCGAATCCCGCCGCTGACTTTTACTTTTTGCATTTTAAAACATTTGTTGTAATTTTGTTGAATTTTTATTTTTGTGTTTTATCTGACAATAAGAAAAAAAATACAGAAGTGAAAATTAAACAATTTGTAACAAGAAATCAACAATATTTATTGACTTGGTTTTTTATAATAATAATTACAAATTATAAGGTTTTGCGCATGACAAATATTCTAAGTCGGACAGGATATAATGTTATTTTTCATATTCAAGTAGGTAATTTATACAAATATTAGTGATATGAATAAACATGTTAGTAAGAAAGATATTAAGATACAGGTATCCTAAATTGTTACCTCACTAACAATAACATCACTCACATAAAACAAATTACCCCCTAATATTTTTATTAATAGCCGATTGGTGCGCCTTCACTATCTATTACTTGTTGCAATCGTGTCCTCATGCTAGCAATCATATTTTTGCATAAGTTAGATCCACGAAATGATTCCCATGACGACATAACGACATCATCTAAATTCGATTTGGACCTGACTTCAGATGAGTCCCAATTTAGCACCATATGCCCCCATAGGTTTTCAATGGGGTTCAGGTCAGGACTTTTTGATGGCCATTCAATGACAGTAAAATTTTCATGAACGTTTAACCAACTTTGCACAAGTCGCGCGCGATGCACTGCGCAGTTATCATGCACGAAGTAAATGTGTTCTTGCGGGTATGGAACGCGCACACTTGGTAGCATCAGGTTATGTAAAACGTCCAAGTAACCTTCACTGGTATTGCGACCCCCTACCTGCACTAATTCACCGGGACCCATTGATGACATCCATCCCCAATATCCCAAAGTAATGCGGCCACTAGACCTGCATGGAAGAATATTTTTTTTATTATAGCGTTCACCATCTTTTCGCCACAATATTTTGCGACCATCTCTGTCTGACTTAAAACATTTTTCATCGCTAAATATAACTACATTATTGCACCAATCGAAATCCAAATATTCTCTTGCGAAGCGTATCCGGTTTTGTCTGTGAATATCTGACAGTAATATTTTCTTGGCTGGCCTACGACACTTCACACCAGCTGCACGCAAGTGGTTCCGTACAGTTTGTAATGTCACGTCATGTTTAGTCGCCGTTGAACGAGTAGTGAGGAAGGGCTCAGCGATATGCGTAGCAACTATATCACGGTGCCGCGCATTGGCATCTGTGTATGCTAATCCAGCCTTTGGTCCCGGTCGGCAAGGATCAATGCTTCCCGAATCTGCATAACGATGAACCCACAATTGCACAGTCCTTCTCTGTGAACAATAATAAATTATTGTTACAAAAAACAACAATCAATATCATGTGGATTATATAAACGTTATTATTAATATTACAAACATATTAATAACATTTTGTTACTTACCGATATCTTTAAACGCCTCGCAATTTCACTAATTGAAACGTTTTGCTCATGCAAAATAATAATCTCAGCTCTTAAAAGTGTAGTTAAGTGATTCATAATGTTTAACAAAATAAAAGCACTTCTCAAAACACGCAGGGTATAATGTCTAAAAACGTAACCAAAGAATGAAAGTCAATAGCATTATGACGATAAACTTAAACTACTAACTTACACATGATTTGTCATTTTTAGAGGGTAGACCTCTAATATATTCTAACTCAAATATAAATAAGACTTGCCAATAGTTAAGCAATGAATTGAACAAACAAAATGTAAAATGTTTTATTAAAGCATACAAAATCATAAAATTATCGGAAGCCGGATTCGAACTTGCGGCGCTAAGCGCGGCGGTGGATATAGTAAAGCGCACGCTCGACCATTGCGCCACGGACAAGGTTAATGCTACGGCTAAATTTATGATTCATGTTCCATGCACCATTAAGTGACAAGAAATTGCAAGTGTGTGGGTGGACAACGGGTTATTGTGAAGCGCAAACACTAATAAATAGGCGAAGCCAGACAGCCGTTGATTTTACGCACACCAATAACTATGTTAGTGTGCCCTGCAAACTTAACTAATTTGTTGTGTGTACACTATATAGATAAATAGGAAAAAAAATGGTGAATTTCATAAAAATACTAATAAATTAATTTAAAGAGGTGTACAGGCGTACACAAATTAAGTATTATTATAAGATAACCCTATTTTGAGGGCAGCCATGACAGTTGTGTGACGTGACGTTTGACGACTTTGACAGTTTTAAGAAGTGACTTCTTTGAATCTGTCTTTGCACTGAGTTTGGATTGGATGTGTTCAATCAAATGTCATTGTCAAAATGACATTGTTCGTTTATGCTGCTCTGATCCAACATGTTTAATTTTATATTGTGTTGCTCTCCTTGACCAAGTTAATCTGAATAAACATTGAAACGAAGTGAAATTAAAGAAAATTAACAATAAAAAATAGTTACTGTAATAAACAGCGATATTTACGTATAGTGTACATAGTGCTGGCCCAGGCTCCATACATTTCTGGAACATCTCCTTTACAACAACAAAAAAAACTGTTCAATCATTCTCTGCTCTTATCTCAATTTATTTGGGTTTGGTTTTGCGTGTTTACTTCCATACTTCACCATCAGTCACCCCATGAATCCCCACCTCCCGTTGGTATATGTTTTCATTGACTGCTAACCTTTGTTGCAGATCTAACCCGCCTAACCCCATCACCCCCAGGGCTGACCACAGAAGCTGCCCCCGTCCTGTACCACGAGCCTGCCTTCTGGTGCAGCATCAGCTACTACGAGCTCAACACGCGGGTGGGAGAGACCTTCCACGCGTCACAGCCCTCCATCACGGTGGATGGCTTCACTGACCCCAGCAACAGTGAGAGGTAAATGTCTCCATCGGGTAAAACTGCCAAATATTACGTAATACCGGATATTACCAGATATTTGGTCAAATATTGGGTAATATCGCCAAATATCAGGTAATACCCGGATGTGTTGCCAAATACAATACAATAGCTGGTTATACCCGGAGGTTACCCGATATTTTGACAAATATTGGGTAATATAGCCAAATATCAGGTAATACCCGAATACTACCGGATATTTGACAGTTTGCCAAATATCGGGTAATATCGCCAACCAGTAATACTACAACAGAAATACTGTCAACCTACAGATAGGTAAATATGTGTGCCTTACATAATAATCAGTCTATAATGTTCCCACTGCTGGCATGGGACATATGGGTATAATGTGCCTCCTCTCAATGGAAGGAAATGGGCTATAATCCACCACAAGGGCCCAGTGCGGGATGGTAGATGTCAAATGTCTTCCAATTTTGTTACTAGGACATGCCAGTTTCCTCACGATGTTTTTTTCCTTACTGTTTTGAGAGCAGTGGTGATGAAATAAATTACACAAAGTAATGCACTTGCCTGGGTTCAACCCCACTACTTACTGCTCGCTGCTCAGCCATGTACGATTGTACGCCATGCTAAGGGGCCGGCGGAGCATGCGTCTTTCATACAAACGTAATACCAAAATAATTTGTAAATCAAACATATTCATACGGTAGTGCGTATTTATTTCGATTGGATTACAGAATATCTAGGTTCCCAAATATATATTTTGAATGGAAACTGACTTAAACAAGAGTTATGAGAAAAATAAGTTTTCTATAGAAATTTTAAATTCGTCATAACTCTTGTTTAAATCAGTGTCCATTAAAAATGTTTATTTGGGAACCTAGATATTCTGTAATCCAATCGAAATAAATACACACTACTATAAGAATATGTTTCATTTACAAATTATTTTGGTATTACGTTTGTATGAAATACGCATGCTCCGCCGGCCCCCTAAGGTTATGATGCTAAGCCTAGGTTTTATATCTTTCCAGGTTCTGTCTGGGTCTCCTATCAAATGTGAACAGAAACGAGGTGGTCGAACAAACGCGTCGACACATCGGCAAGGGAGTTAGACTGTATTATATTGGTGGTAAGTTTCACACATGTAGTTATTAAGATTCATAAGCCTATTACACGGCTTTACACCGTGTAATAGGTTAGTTTCCACGATTAATAAATTGCAAATCTATTTAGTCCGTCAGTTACGAGCATTGGAAAATAATGGGCACGTATTTTTTTGTTATTGTAAATCTACACTAATATTATAAAGAGGAAAATTTTGTTTGGTTGTAATGAATAGGCTTAAAAACTACTGGACCGTTTTTAATCATTCTTTCACCATTCGAAAGCTACATTATCCATGAGTAACATAGGCTATATTTCATCCCCGTACTCCCACGGGAACGGGAACTACGCGGGTGAAACCGCGTGACGTCCGCTAGTCAATGATAAAACCCATCAAAACTCGGGAGTGGGGGCTCGTGACGTCTGAACGCACTAAAAATTATACCACGGCGTGACGTATTAATAATTTTAAAAGCGTCGTATCTTCGTCAATTTTGGTTTACGTAAGAAAAGAAAAAACATGAATTCTTCGACAACCTTATTCTAACATGTTAGTGCTGAAGATGCCTCTACCTGAGCATGGTATAATGTATTGCAGGCGAGGTGTTCGCGGAGTGCCTGAGCGACTCGTCGATATTCGTGCAGAGTCCCAACTGCAACCAACGCTACGGCTGGCATCCCGCCACCGTCTGCAAAATACCGCCTGGTGAGTTGTACGAAACCAATAATAACAAACAAATAATGTGATCAATTTACTCTTCAATTAGTCAATCAGCAATCATGATATTCATATTTTTACCAAATTCTTTTTTTTTAATAATGGAGTTATTTAAAATTAATAGGATTAGGTAATAATAATAACAAATAATGGAATTATTAAAAAAATACAGGAATTAGGTAAAAAAAAGTACAAATTATCTTGCGATACCAGTCAACGGATGAATTATGCAGGCCAGCAATCTTCTATTACTACTATTATATATGTGAAATCAATCTGTTTGCAATTACATCCAAATCCGTTCAGTAGTTTCTGCGTGAAAGATTAACAAAAATCGATCCTCGCAAACTTTCGCATTTATGGGTTATCGAAATATTTGAAGTAATACTAGAATTTGGAAATTAACTTGTGAATAAGTTGTAACTTTGACCCCCAATATCTCCGTAACTAGAAGGTTCCCAGGTATGGTGTAGAACAAAAAAATTATCGCAATGATAAGGAGAACAAGTGCCTTTAGGCATCGGTTTACACCCTTTAGATAGGCCTTTCTTTTCGTTAGCTCACATACTTCTAATGACGGAATCTCCCCTTTTCAGGCTGCAACCTAAAAATCTTCAACAACCAAGAGTTCGCAGCGCTGCTGTCGCAGTCTGTGTCGCAAGGGTTCGAGGCTGTGTTCCAGCTGACGCGCATGTGTACCATACGGATGAGCTTCGTCAAGGGATGGGGCGCGGAGTACAGGTGGGTACTAAGTATTCGCAGACGAGGGGAATATGGCCAAAGAAAAGGTAATATTACCGAGCAGTGGGTAATATTGCCAAGCGGTTAGTACTGTGGCTGCAGGTTGGGCCATTTTGCAATCTGAAGTACACTCGTCTGCTGGGATCTCGTGACTAAATAATAACAGCTGCTCGGATCAATCTTCAGGTTAAGCTGTGCTTGCCCAGGTTGGTCTGTGGATGGGTGACGACCAGTAGCGAAGGTTCAGTTTTGTAACAGGTAAACCGGAGTACATTTCTTTAATGTGATTATATTATTTGTCTATAGAATATTGACTGAGACATTTTTTAAAGGGAAGCCGGTAGGAATTGAGTTGTATGGAACCTTCGCCACTGGTGACCACCCTTACACACCAAGTTTCCTCCGGCCTCGGAAAGCACGTTAAGCTGTTGGTCCCGGCTGTCATTTGTCTATCTTTGGCAGTCGTTACAGGTAGTCAGTGGCACAAAAAAGCCTGACAACCAGTCTTACCAAGTGGTATTGTATTACCCAGTACTAACTGGGTTGTGGAAGTCAGATAGACAGTCGCTCCATGTAAAATACTGGTATTCAGCTGCGTCCGGTTAGACTGGAAGCCGACCCCGGCATAGTTGGGAAACGGCAAGCAGATGATGAAGTACATTCATCTGCCTAGCGTTTTTTCAACTATGTTGGGATCAAACATTAGAATTAAAAACGGGATATTACCGAGCATATCCCGTTTTTAATTCTAATGTTTGTGTTAGTGACCATGTCAGTCTAAAAACTTATGTTGGGATCGGCTTCCCAAAGATTGATTCGAAGGGTTGTTATTGTTTAGCCACGAGAACCACTCTTCTGCCGAAATTTTTATACTACGTAGTATCTAGATTATTGCATTAAACGCGGGACAAATAAGAGGCGTCGGGCGAGGTGAGGGCGCGACGCCGGTGCAGCACAGTGACGCTAACCGTGTCGGAAAGGCGAGGCGCGCCCGTATTTTAGTATTTAATATTGTGACGCATTTTCGCCGTCTTGTTCTCTCCCTGTGTATGTCACTGTTAGCTGGGAGGAAGCGGCTCCCGCGCCACATCGTCTTAGTATGTTTTGCGTCACGCCTCATCTATAGAGTGTAAAACACCTTTTAACCAAGCCGAAAGGCAGTTGTTCTCCCCATCATTGCGATATTTTTTTTGATCTACTCCATACTTGGGAACCTTTTAGTTATGGAGATATTGGGGGTCAAAGTTACTACTTTTTGACAAGTTTTTTTTTTTTTAACACAAGTTTTTTATTTTAAATACCTCCACGAACCCCGTACTATTCAATCCATACATCAGCACAATGTTTTTAGTGCGTTACATTGAGTTATACCACAAAACATGATTTATAACAATAATTTTAGCGTAAAGTTACTTAGTTTGATGCACAGACTGCTTGGTTGACGGCTTCGTGATGAGGTGGTTTACACCCTGTATATATTTTGTATGTAAAATAAAGAAGTGGTGCCTCGCTCGCGCTGCGGCCGTGCCTCACCTCCTCCTGACGCCTCTTGTATTAGTGTCGCGCTTTATGTTGCGGACGTCACCCCCCTTTTTTTTTGTTTTAGGATGGGAAATCATCAAATGACTTCTCCCACTCTGGGCGGAGCGGGAGGGAGTCAGACTCTTACTGACTAAAACCCATCCATGTTCCTTCCTCGCCCTTTACGTTCCGGGGCCGCGGTATCTCTTTCGAACAGTCCCGCAACTTCGGCAGGCTTCGCCCCTTGCGGGCCCACGCCACCCCTACCACTGTACTGTGTTAGGGGCAAGTCCGTTTTGTTCCTTCCTTTGTTATTGTTGGCTATGAATTCACTTGAAAATATTGCTTCCTGACTAAGGTTTTTTTATGTATTGTCTGTAGACGTCAGACAGTAACGTCGACGCCGTGCTGGATCGAGCTGCACCTGAACGGTCCGCTACAGTGGCTGGACCGAGTGCTCACACAGATGGGCTCGCCGAGACTGCCCTGCTCCTCCATGTCCTAATCATATAGGTCAGTTATACCTATACGGGATAATATCCCTGATTTTCTTTAGTTTCTATGAATTCCCGATGTTTCGAGGCTGTTGCAAGCATCTCAAGCGCGGGAATACTGAAGACGTTAGCGGGTGGGTACGAAAATTGTTGTGTCGTGAGTTATAATCGAGTTCTAGTAGTGCGCGTAATAATAGACTAAGAAAGAGGGTAGACAGATTGGTCTGCTCATAATAAATAATTTTCGTCCCACCCGCATACCTCTTCAGTATTCCCGCGATCATCATAGAAATGAAAGAAAATCACGGATATTATCCCGTAAGTACTTTAAGTGTTGTGAAAAACCGTGAAAGTCTAAAACAGTGCACCTTCCAGTACTAGCCTATTATTGTCCCACTGCTGAACGAAGGCCTCTTTTCCATATATTCCTGCTGACTGCGTTGCCCCACTGGTGGGACCTTATCTTCTTAAGAGGCCTGCGGAGCATGCGAATTTCAAACAAACGTAATACCAAAATCATTTGTAAATAAAACATATTCTTAAGATAGTGTATATTTATTTCGATAAAGTTACAGAATAACTATGTTCCCAAATGCATATTTTGGAAAGATAATGATATAAAGACGAGATATGAGGAATTTAAAATTCCTAAGTAAAGAAATTTTCTTTTTCCCATAACTCTTGTTTAAATCAGTGTCCATTCAAAATATATATTTGGGAACCTAGAAATTGTGTAATTCAATCGAAATAAACACACAATACCTTAAGAATATGTTTGATTTTCATATTATTTTGGTATTACGTTTGTATGAAAAACGCATGCTCCGCCGACCCCTTAATAATATAAAAATCACAGTGTTTGTTATCAAACTCCTCCGAAACGGAGGAAGTTAAGGATACTAATCTTTATTTATTACATTATATGGGTGGAGAGTTTTTCTTAATTAATATTTTTTAAATTTAATTTTACTTGTATGTTTTTTTTTGTGTATATTATATTATGCTAGGTCTCAGAATAGATCGTCTTAATTTTTAGTCTCAGTACTTGTTCACGTAGGAACGCGCGGGTGCGGGCGCGGAGACGTGCCGAGTTCGTGTTCACATTGGCCGTCAGGCGTTAGCGCGAGTCCGTTTCTAGCGACAAGTTCATACTGGTTGAACTTACCTGCCTCCGCCGCTAGTTCGACGTGAACACACACAAACATCTCACGCGCCAGTCGCTAGGTTGCCCGCTAGTTAGACCGCAGGTGCGTTGTGTACTTGAACACTTGGATATTACGACATATCTTTGATATTTCGCGCCCGCGCCCGCCACCGCGCCCGCGAGTCTACGTGAATGAGTACTGACACACATCAAACTTTCCAAACCACGTATCACTCACTATTGAACGAATGACCATGACTATGTTCTTCATATACAATTTAGCATGCACATGTGCGTAACATCGCTTTAACGTGATCTTTTGTCTCTTTCAGATCCCCTTGCAAAGAAAAAGCAAAAAGTAAAAGAAGTTATACTCACACAACACAAATGTACAGAGTTAGCTCAAAACAATGAATACCTCCATTTTTGAGTCGTAGGTTTACAATCCTTTCAGTTATTTTACCTCCGAAATCAACCGTAAATTGATGAGAATAAAGGTCATTTTAGTGTAAATCAGAGGTGAAATAACAACGAAAGGTTGATAGTGACGGTGTACCGGAGTTCATAGGTCTTGTTGTGTTACTAGTAGATTTTACACGATGTAGGAGTTTGAACCTTATTACTGTAGAGTTGTGTGCAGTCGTGGGACGAAATTGGTGAGTGCTTTTAAGGTCTATTTCTGTATAACAGCCAATCAAATCGGAAGACAAGGAGTAGTGGTGACCGTCGGATTGTTCCGATCCAGCCTGTCCCTTGCTGCCCTCCTCAGCCGAGGGGAGTGCCGCGTGTAGTCGCGTTATGCCTAAGTTTTATGCCCTGGAGTGGCATATTCAAGGACCCCACAGCGTAGTCCGGTTGAGCAACCGACAAATCTTTTAGGTTGATCTGCAAGAGGCCATTCGCAAAAGAAGTAGTATCGGCTTTTCAAAATCATGTTAAAATCAACAAAGGGACAATCGAACGCAAGCAGGTATTTTTACTTTGTGTAATTTATTTAATCGCTACTGCTCTTTTAAATATGAAGAAAAACATTTGGAACAAACCGACAAGTCCTAGGAACAAAAATTCGTTCGCGTCACGATTTGATAGTTTGTAGGGATTAACTACTTCATTCCGCGACTCTACATTGTTGTATCGACCAAACATTAGAAGAAAGAAAAATATATTATATAAAAAAGCAGATACTAAAAATAACTAAGTAATCGAAATACCTATAAATAAAGTAAGCCTGCAATTTGTATTTTTAAGATATATGATGGAACAAAACCTATGAACACTGATGCCGTTGTCACGCGTAATATTTGTTAATAAAACAATACATATAAATGTTTTAATAAATTAGAATTTATTTGCTTTAAGAGTATTCGTTTCCCTAAGAAGAGTTACCTTTCTTGTCCGTAGATGGCGGTAGTGAACTTATTATTATCTGTAATCTTACCAGAGATCAGCAGCGTATTTTAAATACGAACAAGTTCACCAAAACACCCCGCATATTTATTTTGATAAACTGTAACACATAGTTATTTGTGACGGCATAGTGGCTGAGCGATTTGCTACTACGCTGTGTGTTGCGTTTCCGATCCCCGCTCCGGGATTACCTTTGTATGTGAGTTTAAATGTATGTAAACGCACCCACGGTACATGAGAATTTCCTAGTGTCCCAGTATTACTAATTTAAACTGGATGATTGATTTAGCTTGGGCAAATCTTTTTGGGTGTGAAGTATTAAGGGGCCGGCGGAGCGTGCATCGTTCATACAAACGTAGTACCAATAATTTTTTTTTTTTTCCACAACTATCACACAACGCCATCTAGTCCCAAGCTAAGCAGAGCTTGTGTTATGGGTACTAGACAACTGATAAACATACTTATATATTTCTAAATACATACATATTATAGATAAATTACACCCATAATTCGTTAACCAAACATAAAATTCTTGAAGAAGTGTGTATTTATTTCGATTGGATTACATAATATCTAGGTTCCCAAATATATATTATGAATGGACAATGATATTTAGACGAGATATGAGGAATTTAAAATTTCTATAGAAAACTTATTTTTCTCATAACTCTTGTTTAGATCAATGTCCATTCATAATATATATTTGGGAACCTAGATATTATGTAATCCAATCGAAATAAATACACACTTCCTTAAGAATATGTTTGGTTTACGAATTATTTTGGTATTACGTTTGTATGAACGACGCACGCTCCGCCGGCCCCTTAATAAATATGAGCAACTTTTACTGTGAAACTAAAGATTTGCCCACGTTTTTAAAAAAATGGACAAAAACCGCATCTATAGACTAAAGAGAAGGTAGCTCTTCATCCAAATCAAGCATAGTCTACTTTTTGCACGAAATCAATATGAAAACCTAACCTAAAAGTTCGAGGCAGGCGAGGTCGTGTACCTTGTGAGCGAGATAGCATGATCAAATATTCACCGTCTCACTCTCACCTTTTATGATCACAACTGCCAAGAGTCTTTTCGAGTATTTTAATGCTTTGAACTATCATTCGAAAGTTCTATATTTTGGAACAAAACTTGGTGTATTGGAAGAAAAAATAGTTCGTTATTTTGCTAGCACAAAATTTACTTTATTCGAATGAAGATGAGGTATGTTTTGTATTCCCACAATAACTCCAATGTTTGATCAAATACGCCAAGTGTAGTGCCAGCGTTAAGTTAATATAATCACCAAAACAAAAAAAATGTTTACTCAATAACAAGAAATATTAAGTAATTGAATAGTTTCGCCATCGCATTGTGCATTTATCAAGTTTATTTTGTTATGAAAACCGATGTTTTGTATACATAGTTGTTTTTTTTATATTATTCGTCGACTATAGTTGTGTGGTTTAATGTGTTCTTGTATGTTTTGTGGGAATCTGGGTTCGAGGTAGGGAATCGAGAACCGGTCCTTGTTGGAAGACCCGGGATTTTCGGGACACGACCTTCAGGAACCGGGAAATCCCGTGATTTTCGGGATTTTCGGGATTCTTTAAATATTTTTATGAGTTTTTTATAAATGCCAAAACTCTTTTATTTAAATGATCCTTTCATTTAAATAAAACAGTTGGATAAATTTAAAGTATTTATTCTAATAAAAATCACACAACCAGCTTAAAACTTCGCAATTTTAACACAATTATACTTTTCAATAAATCAACAAAACTTTTACAAACATTTAAAAAATGTGAAAACTATATAATAAGTAATATCCTAATCTTAACTACCTACTTTAAAAAAAACACAACCTGTTAAAATACTTCTTCAAAATCAGTCTTAATTGTTACATAATAATAATCAGTCCTTTATAGATTAAAATCAGTCTTTCCTTAAAATACAAATTATCAATTTTTCTTTTGTAAAATAAAACCTTAAGTTTAACTTAATTAATTAAATAAACTTAGGTACCAACTCGATAATCACGGTTCATTTTACCACATACAAGTTATGCGGTAACAAGATTTCTTTTGAGATCTGTTTTATTACATGCGGAAAATTAGCTTTTCAACATAAATTATGTTTCATCTATTAATATGCCATTTTGTTCACAACTTCACATGTTCACAGGCAATAAAAAAATACAAACTGTAATGCAACAATAAAGTTTCGTTACAAATAAAACTGTACTTATATAATTTAAGAATAGTTCAAAAAACTAAGAGGTCTTCCAACTGAATTATTTCTTTGCATTTTTAAGATCCTTTTGTTCCTTGTAATTAGTCCTAAGAAATATGAGAGCGTCTAAACTTATGTCACTCAGTCGTGACCGTTGTTACATAGTAGTCCAGCTGAAGAAAAAATCCTCTCGGGATCGACACTGGTAGGTGGAATTGATAAAAGATGGTCATATACTTGTGACAAATACCGCCCACGATTGCCTCCGTTCTTGAAAATTGCTATTTCCAATTTCACAATAGTGTTGCCATTAAGATCATCTTCATTTGCAAACACAAGTTTCTGATTTGTAGCCTTTTGTAACTCGGCATCTAACTTTTCTTTATTTGCTGACAACTCACTTATTTGCACTTCAGAATGGTCTTCCTGTTCAGTGTGAATCAACGATGAAACTTGAGCTTCAACTGTCGTACTTCGTCCTTATTTTTATCCTTCGTCGTAATTGCTTAGTAAAATAATTTCACATTACTTATTTAGTCCCGATACGGGGTTTGGCGCTCGTAACGCAGTGCGGCTAGTAATTTGGGGGACAAAATAAGTCTTTTACCCGAGATCAACAATGTTCTTTTCATTACAAATACGAGGAAAGTAAAAAATAAGAACACAAATAGCAAAAGAAAAAATGAGCGTTGATTGAATTGCCGCTTTTTATTTTGTTACATGTCAATTTAGAGAAATAGTTGAAACTAAATTATATTAGAGTCATAATATACATTCGTAATACTTAAGTTTTTGTTATTTTAATTTTAAACCTACTTTCAGAGTATGAGTACTGAAAAATATATTTTGAGTCCCGAAAATCCCGGTTCTCATTTTAATTTCCCGGGTCTCTCAGTAACCGCAAAGAACCGGGAAATCCCGGGATTTTCGGGACCGGGATTTCCCGGTTCTATACCCTAGTTCGAGGCCCGGGTGGTGAATTATTGGGATATACATTTTTGAGTTGAGATCTCTATAGTTTGAGGGCATTGACAAACGATTGTCTATGTTATAGAAGAGAAATGCCATAGAGACGTATTTTTATGGTCACATGGTCACATTAAAATTCGGTAATATTTTTTTTTTCAACTAAATAAGTACCTATATTTCAATATTGTTTAAATATTAACTAAAATTCTCACAAAACATACGAGAATATGATTAAAATAATGTAAATACGTTTTGATTTAAAGTTTTTTTAATCCTTTTTTTTTCTATAAAATATTATTGTAATCGTAGTCTATATCGCAAGTTATTTATCTACAGATTTGTACAATCGTTTCGGTGTAGTGGACAGATTTGACGATGTTAAGAGGTAGATTTCCGACTAAACATACTGAAAGTAAGTAAATCAATCGAAACGCTTCATCAACATCGTCATTTTAGACGAAAGACGTCCACTGCTGGACATAGGCCTCCCCCAAGTATCACCACATTGAACGGTCCCGTGCGACTCGCATCCAGCGGATTCCCGCAACCTTCACCAGGTCATCAGTCCACCTAGTCGAGTATAAATAGTCTTTCAAACCGTTTATTTCGATTCTATTCACTGGCACTTTTGAATAAGGTAGATGACACACAAATCAATTGAAATACTTTTTCAGAGCTGTCGAAATGCAGTTATGCTGTGACGTCACTGTCTAGTCAACTCAAACTATTTATTGATTTCAGAGCAACCAAAATCGAATTTGACAATTAATTGAAAAAAATCGAGTTTTTTGGGTCCTTTTAAGAGATTGTCTACTCTATTGTCAAGTTTTACATTTATGTAAAAACAAAGTACAATGAGTATATACCAGTCTTTGTTTATTCTTAACTTCGTATATTTTGTTGTTATTCTATTTAAAATATAATTTCATTTGTATTCTAAGATCACGAAACTAAAGTCATTTGTGATATAAATCTACAAAATCTAAGGAAAAGCTATGCTTTTTCTCAGAGTTGGTAACGGGTTGTGAAATTAAGATGACTTTTAACTCAAAAATAGCAACATGAATTTACTCACAAGAAATTACTTCATCATCTGCGTATCCTTTTCCCAACTATGTTGGGGTCGGCTTCCAGTCTAACCGGATGCAGCTGAATACCAGTATTTTACATGGAGCGACTGTCTATCTGACCTCCACAACCCAGTTAGTACCGGGCAATACGATACTCCAAAAGAAATAACTTTCTGTATTATAAAATGATCTTGTCAGCATCGTCAAATCTGTCCACAATTTATTTCTAAGAATTAAGCGACAGAGATTCGCAGAACACTTGCCCTGGCATGTAGAAAGTAATGGCACATAATATATTTAATATTGACTTTAAAAGCTAAAAGAGAGGTTATTTTCGACATGTTTTAAGAAGTACACGTGGCAAAATTGTTTGGTGTGTGGGTGACTGGAGAAAATTCATACTACAAAGTCTACAAACAGGTAAATAATAAAAATTATTCTTTTGAACAGCATAAAATAGTACTGTGGTAAAAATTATTAGCCTATCAACAAGTTGGCAGCGGGGTACGCTGGACGTACCTATAAGTAGAAGTAGTATCTCCGTTGTTAGGATCCGAATTTGAAAGAATTTTCAAAATCGAAATGACCCGCTACTTACAAACTTGCAAACAAAATTTACCTCTTTACTATATTTAGTAATAGATGAAATGTCTGCGTATAAAAACAGTAGGACAGTGAATACAAATCATGACTATTCATCATGAATTTGATCTTTAGTTGACTCCATAGTTATCAATTTTGTCGCGTGTACCAAAAGTAATGGAATTTAATGTAGATTGGTGGATTGACAATGAAAGACGGTGTCTTTGAAAATTAAGATAACTCTGTATACCATCAAAATTTATTATCTTGCTTGCGACCCGCAAAAGGTTGCGCAGAATTACACAAAATATTTAAATGAGCTTGAAAGACTAATTGTCCAATATTGAATATTATATATATAAAATCTCCAAAGTCACATCATTTAAAAAGTATAGTGAGAATGTATTATATCTGTAGAATGTTATCATTAAGTATTAATTATTGTTTTTTTAATCAGTTACATCGAAATCATGTAATTTAAATATTTGATTTTATGAATTTATTGTTGTGTATCGTGTCTTCCATAAAATTTACGAAAATAATATTGCATTAATTGCGTCTGAGAAGTTGTTTTAATCAACGGAGCCTTTTGGTACTACATTATGATTTGTTATTTGACACGTCCCGTTACTTAGGCACTAGATGGCGCTGTGTGTAATGTCCAGCGATATTAATATTTAGCTGATTTACAGTCATCGTCTGCCTAGCCTTATCCCAACTATGTAGCAAAATGTGCTTTACATTTTCAAAAAAAATTGGGCCCGGTTGATGAGAATAGGCTCGCTCCCTATTATAAGGGACATAAAAATCGGCGAAATGTGGATGTACTATTACGTACACCAAGCGTGTTATTTTATGTCAATGTCCTGTAATGCAATACTTTTTTCGATCATTATTGTACATTTTGTACCAAAAAAATACTTTTACATGTATCAAATTATTGTTTTAAATAAAAAATACATTCTCAAAGTAAGGGTAAATATCGTGGTACGGTGCTAGATGGTTGGTTAGTTGAGAGTAGAAGTGAGATCGCTTCCTGTGACATTTTGTAAGCTCAGTTTTGATTACAATACATTTTTGGGATTTGTTAGTGGTATTCAACCTAGAGAAAAATAAATAATTTTGTATGAAAAATGTTAAAAAGCGACCATTTTGAAAATGTGAAAAAATAGAGGCAATTTGATTGTCTATGTTGTCGTCTCTAAAACTCTTTGAAAAAAGGTTGAATATCTCTACCGTCAGTGGTTGAAAACCTATTGTTATAAAAAATACAATTATAATTATTTTGTTTAATTTTAAAGTATAATAAACGATGAAATTAAGTTACGTGTTGTTTTTTAAAGTATATTTCTATTATTTTTGACTAAACGAACAGTATGCGTTTTTTTGACAAAAAAAAGGAATTTAATAAGTGACAAACTGTTGTTTTTTCAACGAATTTGCTTGTTATTTTTCTAAGTTACATAATAATATTAATGTACGGTCGAACAAGCTATTTGGTATACATTTTACAATGTAATTTGTGTGTTAAACTGTAAACCAAATAGCTTGTTCGACCGTACATGCATTGTAACAATATTTTGCAGTTAGAGAATTTAGTGATAACTGCAAAATTGCGGGAAGTTTTTAGGCGTCAATTAATCACATAACGCTTTTAAGGGGGCCGAGACGAATCTCACCCAGGGGGTTGAGGAGATAAAGTCAAATCTCACGACATCTCACCAATTGGAGGTGGAGGCTCGTTACGTAATTAATGGACGCCCCAAATAGGAAATATCCACCTTGAAAATAATAGTATCAGATTCATAAAAATATATGTCTGGTAAATGTACCATTAGATGATCCGAAAGTAGTGAAATAAGCAGTAATATGCTTGATTAAGGTGAAAGCGTCAGGGTGGCCCGCGAAATTGTTTTTTTTTTTTACTTTGTCGATGTCGATGAACGACTTTGACCGTGAAAAATTCGTTCATCGACTCTTATGTACTAGGAGGGTTGTATTGATGATTTTGATGATTATAATTCTTTAACTACATACGTCTTATAGCCTCGAACGATGTTTTCATCAACATACAACACTGCAAATTGCAAAAAACGTAAGAAAATTTAAATTTCGCTAGCTACCCTGGAGAATCAGCCTTAAGGACGTTACCAGCGTTCAGAGTTGTTGATCAAACTTGCATCAGCTAGATTTCCAGTCTAAGAACAACCGCTGGGCTATTGCGA
This sequence comes from Xestia ashworthii, assembly GCA_950022955.1. Classification (NCBI taxonomy): domain Eukaryota; kingdom Metazoa; phylum Arthropoda; class Insecta; order Lepidoptera; family Noctuidae; genus Xestia; species Xestia ashworthii. The sequence goes on from OX465575.1 coordinate 3,640,220, forward strand.
TTTATAAAAGTAACTGCAAAATATTGTAACAATGTATACAGCGTTGAAATATTTATAAATACTGGCTCTTTTTATTATAACTACAAAATGGTGGTTGTCTACTACATAATAAAGCATAAAAATCATTATATTCTGCTCAGTTTTCAGTTTTAGACTTTCGTATTTTTTTTCCCAAAAAGACTTGCGAATCATGAACATCACAACTTGCCACAGTGTCTCTAATTCGTAAAACTTTTCATGTTGTCGGTAAATCCGAACACTGTTTTAATTTACAATGTTGCCCTTTGTAAACATATTTTCACCACAGAACAGATATAAGAGGGTCGAAAGGAAATATTTCCTGATTTGTATTAGAACGCGTGTTGCCGCTTGTCTCCCACTTTTAAACTCGCATTCGCATTACGCACACAAATAAACTACTCACACTTATCGCGAGCTTGCTATTAATTGTCACACTAACGCAAAAACTGTGCTTGATGTGCAATCACACAGCAATACGGTGACCAATGAGCAATCGATTGACATATGAGCGTTCACTTATTTTTTTTTTACTCTGGACGCTCTTATTGTGCACGTCTTTCTACATCGTTCTCACATATATGTATAATCTCAACATGAAAGATGTAACCAAGATTTTGTAACAACATTTTTGATTGAAAAGAGTGTCCATGGAGTTTCTTGCCCGTTCTTCTCCATAGAGATCTACGTTAGGGAATGGGCAACTACAGTACTTTCTCAAGTTATTATGCCTTGTGTCTGTGACTGTAGCTTCGCTTTATTTTTCGTTTTATCGACATTCAAAAGTGCCGTAATGGTCTAGTTGAAATAAATGATTTGAGTTTGAGTTTGAGTTTTGAGCGGCGCGCCTGCCCCGCCCACAAGGCCATTCTAACCTCTTGTCTGTTCTATGATTTACACAATGGTAACATTTTACGTTGTTGTGTCCTCTCTTTCTTTCTGCACTTTAATTTATGTGCTTATTATATTTTTTTGTTGTATTATGTAATAGATAACCAACACATACGCCTGTTTCCATGAACAGAAGCAATTGAAATTTCAAAGTTCGGTCTAGCGCTGTAAGTTGAAATTCCATGTTCAGGCATTCAGTGACAACGGGCAAATAGTATATTTAGTTGTAAGTTTACGTTATTGGTAGTGTAAGTTGTAACATATTTATATGTTTTCTGTAACACTGTTTCTCTGGCTTCCAGACGTTTCTTTGCGGCGATCTCACTGCGTGGGATGTGTTAGAAATATTATTATATAAAAATAACTACAATAAACATGTGTGGTTTTTTATATAAAATTGTTTTATTTTTTTAAACTTGTTTAGCGACGTATACAATAGGTAGAAATAAAACAGTGTTGGTTGCATGCGTGCTGCTACACTTGCTCCCTGTGTAGTAGACGAAATCTTCGTCTATAGGCTACTCTGTACTAGACATGGCCGCTCGTACATGTCATTTTGTGTGAGTTTTACTACGTCAAGTATTAAAATGACAAGTTTAATAAATACAAGTGTGAGTGAACTCTCTTTAACTTATGCGAGAGAAGTTGTAAAATACGATGATTTGCCCGAAAACACCAATGGCTCCTCATCATTCCTAGGCAAACTTTCGAGGAAACAGTCCCGGTGCTGGGTACTGCAGTCTTCCCAACAGTGCCAATTCGACTACCATTACTTTGAAGAATTGAAGTTTTTGTATAAAACCGCCAGCAATTCAGTTCCGACCTCAGACCTCGGAACCTATCCTTCTGCAGCGAGGTGTGAGACGTCATATCTCCGAAACTGTTTACTACTGCACTGGAGGATATCTTCAAGGTTCAGGACTGGAGAGGTCTAGGCATCAACGTCAATGGCGATTACATGACTCACCTTCGGTTTGCCGACGACATAGTAGTCATGACTGAGACCATGGAGGAAAAATAAAAACCCTTTTTTTATGTCCGTGACTACCGCCGGACCACCAACGCCAATCGCTTCCATATTTGGTCAATAATTTGTACTCAATTGGTACCAATTAGTACTCGAATAACAAAATTGGTACCTTAGCAGTTTTCCAGAAAATCGACTTTGAAGGTGGTCCGGCGGTAGTCACGATCCCTTCAGCAGGAGGCATTCTACAGCTATTCTAAGTATAAAAAAACTTTTTTGCAAAAAATAAAACCGGCTTCACACAAAAAAGTGAAAAATAACTTTAGCTTCTGAAGTCGGTGACCTTTGTTTGATTGATTTAATTTTTTTGTCACCTAAAGTTATTTTTCACTTTTTTGTGTGAAGTCGGTTTTATTTTTTGCAAAAAAGTTTTTATTTTTCACTTTTTAATGGTTCACAATATGTGCATACGCTTTCACAGCGTACCAGCGTGATTTTTTGTTATGAACTGGTGTAAACAATAGACAGACATGAGATTTCAGCAATCCCAGTAAGAGACACACATTTGCTACATTTAATGATGAGTTCCGTTGCCTTTCTCCGAAGTTCTTCATCAGATCTTTACCAAATTTAAATGGGATCACTCCGAGAAAGTACTCTTTCAAAAACTACCCAAATCGCTTCTGGTGTGCCTATAAAATTTGAAGAGTTCTCTCTATTTCTCCAGGATCCCATTATCAGGATCCTGACTTGATGATTATGGGACCTTCTGGGAAGTATACCCTTTCAAACAATTAAAAAACAAATTCGGTCCAGTCATCTTCGAGTAATCGGGGAACATTGAATTGAGAACCCCCTAAGACGACCCACTGACCACCTCCTCCTTTTTGAAGTCGGTTAATAACGACGTTATGGTACGTGACTCAAATATCCGGATAGCCTTTAAAAGATTTGGCCGAGTATCGTTAATTTGCTTCTAAGAATTGAAGAGTTCCGTTCCTTTGTCATGGATCCCATAATCAGAACCTAACCAAATTCTCATCAAACTACCCTTGAAGTACCCTTGCCAATAAAATAAAAAAAAACAATACATGTCAAGGTTAGGCTAAGATGAGGCTTATCCCCAATAAATGGAACTTAATACACCTAACTGTCGAAATCTGGGAATATTGTACACATCTGCGTACCCCCTCAGAGCATACAGGCGTAATGTTACGTCATGATGTTGTATAAACAATAAACATTCAAGCGATTGCAGCAGTTACTGCAGATTTGCCGTGTATATTTGAAGAGTTCCATTGTATATCTCCGAAGATCCGGATCAGATCTTCAGCAAATTAAAATATAACCACACAGGAAGCACCAGCTTTCAAATTAAAAAGAATCATCAAAATCGGTTCACCCAGTCGAAAGTACTGAGGTAACAAACACTGTCGAAATCTGGGTGTATTGTACACATCTGCGTACCCCCTCAGAGAATACAGGCGTGATATTACGTCATGATGTTGTATAAACAATAAACCTACAAGCGATAACAGCAATCACTGCAGATTTGCCGTACATTTTTGAAGAGTTCCATTGTATATCTCCGAAGACCAGCATCAGATCTTCAGCAAATTGAAATGGGACCACATGGGAAGCACCAGCTTTCAAATAAAAAAAGAATCATCAAAATCGGTTCACTCAGTCGAAAGTTATGAGGTAACAAACACAAAAAAAAAAAAAAAAAAAAACATACAGACGAATTGATAACCTCCTCTTTTTGGAAGTCGGTTGAAAATAATTTGTACCCTTAGATGTGATTCATTTCGTAAAAAAAAAACAAAACTGAAACATTTGTATTTACCGAGAAATCAGCGATGACAACTTCTTGCGCTCGTTCAGCAGGACCACAAATTTGAATGCTAATTCCAAGTTTCAGGCACTTGTCGCTTTCCTCACACCTACATAGAAAATTTGTACCCAGGAAGATAAAATTAGTGCCCAAAATTCAAAATGCGTTCTTCAGTAGTTTACGAGATATACCATGCCATTGGTGGGGTGGCGGTAGTCACGGTGTTAAATCATTTCAAGATTTTCCTATTAAAAACTCTGTGATTTCTTCCCAAATTGATACAAAAATTTGTACCCATAAAGAAGTTACCTATAGTGACCAAAAATTCAGATTCCCAAGTGTTGTATTTTAAGAGAAATTAGCTTTCATTACTTTTCCATACTAAATCTCCGTGTAAAACCCGACCAAATTAAGTTGTCATTGTCAAGTGTATTGAATAAACAATTTCATTTCATTTCATTTCATTACAATTAGGTAACTGTTTTTCATTTTGGCTATAATTTTTATAAAATACGACAAGGCACCGAATATTTGGACACCGATATCTGCTGCTGCTCTCACTTCTTCGCTTGTTGAAAACTCAACGCACTGTGTATAAAATAAAGTCGACAGAAATCCGTACACATTGTGTCGACTCATCGACTACAAAGAGTTAGGTACTGAAACACGTTCCGGTCAACTGTGTAGTAAAACGCTAACGCAAACGCTTGAAAACAAGGAAGTCTGCGCCACCGTGTTTTTAGATGTCGCGCAAGTTTTTGATAAAGTTTGGCATACCTAAGGGTCTAATATTCAAGCTCAGACGCATGCTACCAGAATTTGCAGATATCCTAGAGTCGTACATTACTAACAGAGTGTTTAGAATACGGCAGGAGGACGCATATTCCGAGCTAAAAGCTATAAAAGCTGGTGTACCTCAAGGAAGTGTGCTAGGCCCAATTTCGTACTTGTTATACACATGTGACATCCCAGAACTGGAAAACAACACCATTGCGACCTTTGCAGATGATACTGCAATTACCTATGGCTACCGGATCAAGCCACAGAGAAGCAGTAGAAAAAGTTCAACTAGCTGTGAACAAAGTTTATGACTGGACACAAAAATGGAAGATCAAACTGAATGAGTCAAAATCAATTCACATTGACTTTACAAACAAACACTTGGACTATCACCCAATCTACATAAATGGTACGCAAGTACCTTATGCTAATACAGCCAAATTCCTTGGCATCACTCTCGACGCCAAGTTGCGTTGGAAAGCTCATGTGAAAAAGAAAAGAGGTCAGAAACTCGATATACGATATAAAAGTATGTAAGTATTGGTTACTCTGAAGGAAATCTTGTCTATCAATACATAATAAAATAACCCTATACAAGCATATTCTGATGGTAATTTGGACGTATGGCATCCAACTTTGGGGCTGTACTAAACAAAGCAATGTCAAAATAATCCAGCAATTCCAAAATAAAGTACTTCGGGATGCTGTCAATGCACCCTGGTACATAAGAAATGACGACCTTCATCGTGACCTTAAAATGGAATTCGTCACCACCATCATCCAAAAATTTGCTGAAGCCCACGAACACAGACTTCATCGACACGTGAATGTTGAGGCAATCCAGCTGCTAGACAACACAGACTTAGTGCGTAGGCTAAAAAGAACTAAACCTTTTGAATTAGTGTAGTGTACAAAGCAACGACCAGTACAAAGTGAATGAGTAATAGTAACAATGTTGTGCTGTACTTACATATAACACGTGAACATAGTGTTTTATAAATTATACTAGCCGACCCGACAGACGTTATCCTGTCAACTATGAATTTTTAATTCGAATTGACCTACCCACTACCTACCTACCAACTACTACTTACCTACCACCTACCCACTACCTACCTACCTACCTACCACCTACCCAATACCAACATACTAACAACCCACTACCTACCTACCACCTACCCATTACCTACCCCTACCACCTACCCACTACCTACCTACAACCTACCTACCACCTACCCCTACCTACCCAATACCTACCCACTACCTACCTACCACCTACCCCTACCTGCCCACTACCTACCGACGAAAAAAACAAAAAAAGTATCCTATGTCCGTCTCCCGGTTCTAAGCTACCTCTCCACCAATTTTCAGCCAAATCGGTTCAGCCGTTCTTGAGTTATAAATAGTGTAACTAACACGACTTTCTTTTATTTAAGTCACCGTAAAATTGTCAAACACGTTATATTACAATATAACGTGTTTATCTCTAGCGATATTGTAATATCTCGAATTATTGTCAACTGAACATAACGGAAGTATCTCTGCCCCCATAATCGGGACTTGGGGCACCCCCCCGTTAGGTTAGTTAGGTTCCTTTAAACCCTGCACTCGGAAATAGGGGCCCCGCGAAGCGGGGCTCCGTCGACTACGCTTTTTAGGGGAATATAAAGTGTTTTAAGGTTAGGTTATAAAAATCGGTATTTCTCAGGAATGGTACAATATCTTTTCACGAGAGTTGTACCACTGGGCAAGGGGGACCCCTCCTTCCCTCCACACCGCGTAAGTTGACTACCATCGCATGCATTTCACGAAAAATAATGCGTTTTGTTGTAAGCAGTATGTTCATTTGACAATAATTCGAGATTTTACAATATAGCTAGAGATATTACAATATAACGTATTTGACAATTTTACGGTGACCTAGATATAGATTAGACTCTAAGAAAGTGCTACGGACTTGTGTAAAAGTCACAGGTAAAAGTGCAATTAATTATTAAGAATTTTGTTCTTAATATTATAGTACAAAAAAAAAGTCGCTTTGTTTCGAAACAATGACGAAACTTTGTCAATTTGTTTCTGAAACAAATATTTTGCGACCAAAACATGCTATCTGGGAATTAGTTATTTGTTATACAAGAGTGCAAAGTTGTTTTTTAACCGCGTGCTTAATTTTGATGACCGAGCAAGCGAAAGATTCTAAAGTCACGAGCGAAGCGAGTCATTCAAAACTTAGAATCTTGAGCGTTAGCGAGGGAATCAAAAGAGCACGAGGTGAAAAATCTTTGCACTCGAGTGCAACACGTAACTTTTCATCCCACCTCAGCGAGGAAATGAATTAACGCAAAAAAAAATTGCGCATTATGAAAAAATTCAGTTAATTCTGTTGGCGATGGCGTCAAATAAACTTCCTCGTCGCTAGATAATGAGTGGTCATTTTAGGTTTTTCACTTGTTTTCAAGTTGGATTCCTTGTTTTTAACCTAAGGCGTGAAAAGAAAATGGCGCGCGCAAAACATATTAAAAAAAGTACACCAAGAAGGTCTGCGTTCTTAACAAATTAAAAAAAAAATTGTAAGATAAATTCGGTACCATAGAGGTAGAAGTAAATAGGTCACCATGCTTAAAGCACACGATGTTCTTGCACTCAGATGTCGAAGAGCAAAAATACTCTTTCCGAGATGGGGGGATGAAAAATCAATTTTCACTCCTCTTGCTCGAAAAGACCGTCATACCTAATAGCGTACCAGAGGGGGCGTAAAATTGCTCATTATAGCCCTAGGGAAAATAAGCTTTTTTTTTTAAATTTCGTCGTCGGTGTTCGAAAACGCAGTCTTTGCTCATAATTCATAAACAATTGACTTATTACTGTTCGTGCGTTGCATTCCAGCTACAGAAGAAATAAAAAAAAAAGAAATTGGCGCGAAATTTTAAGATATTTTCTGTATTATTTATTTGAATTATAAATAGGATTCCTTTATCTCCTACGTTTACCCCACAGACGACACAATATTATATTCGTCTTCACAGAGAACTGAGATTATGTTGCCGGGAAAAAACATCTCATTAGAACAACAGTACAAATTGTACATTTCATTTTTAATAAAATAAACTATCATATTAAATATGGTTATTTTATTTTCTCGCAATCGTAGTGAAAAGTACGGTGTAACACACGGCGCTAAAATCCCATTATAAGTCGGTTCCTATTTACTACCTCGCTAAAGCTCGGTAGTAAAACTACCTCGTCTATAATGGGTAATTTTAGCCCCTTGTATCACAATGTACTATTTTTTATAGTAGGTACCCTTTCTTACATATGTTTTAAATCGATAGATTGATAAATTTCTAATGTCAATGGGAAGTCTATTGTAAAAGCGTATACCTACATTGGCCCATGAATGAGTTGCCTATTCTGTGGAGGCAGATGATAAAATTATTCAAGTGTTTAGCGAAGTAATAGTAGTACTAGTACCTACAGTGGTGTTACATTAACAACCAAACGGTCAGTAATAAGAGAGGACCCTGCCCTACACCTAGGTCTCATCGAGAATCATCTCGATATGATGGGATTGATCACTTGATTCAATATAGTGCGCCTGAACTAAGATGCAAAGTTTGCCAAGTAAAAACCTGTTTTATTTGTCAAAAGTGTAATAGTTATTTGTTATAAATACAAGAGTGCAAAGTTGCTTTTTAACCGCGTGCTCAATTTTGATGACCGAGCAAGCGAAATATTCTAAAATTGAGTCACGAGAAGTCGGTGACCTTTGATTGATTTAGTTTTTTTGTCACCGACTTTTGAAGCTAAAGTTATTTTTCACTTTTTTGTGTGAAGTCGGTTATATATATTTTTTGCAAAAAAGTTTTTATTTTTCACTTTTTAGTGGTTCACATGTGCTTACCCTTTCACAGCGTATCGGCTTGATTGCCTATCTTCCGAATTTCTTCATCAGATCTTTATCAAATTGAAATGGGATCTCACTCCGAGAAAGTACTCTTCCTAAAACTAGGTACCCAACTTCTGGTGTGTCTATAAAATTTAAGGAGTTCCCTCTATTTCTCCAGGATCCCATTAAATGGAACTTAACACATCTAACTGTCGAAATCTGGGTGTATTGTACACTTCTGCGTACTCAGAGCATACCGGCGTGATGTTACGTCATGATGTTGTAATTAAACAATAAACAACCAAGCGATTGCATCAATTACTGCAGCTTTGCTGTGTATTTTTGAAGAGTTCCATTGTTTATCTACGAAGATCAGCATCAGATCTTCAGCAAATTAAAATGGGACCACACGGGAAGCACCAGCTTTCAATTAAAAAAAGAACCATCAAAATCGAAAACCCATCTGATCTGGTTCACCCAGTCGAAATTTCTGAGGTAACAAACACAAAAAAAAATACAGACGAATTGAGAACCTCCTCTTTTTAGTGTCGGTTGAAAAATAATCATATGTGTGTTTCTATTGTCTCTCGCTTTAAAAGCGAGAGACAAACTGTGCCCACGTAGGTACGCAACGTATGCAACGCATTATGATATCTGGACTCTTGATTTTATATGAAAAACTATGCAACACACAAACACACTTGTCGTATGCAACGCAATCACACGCTTTCCACGCGACGTCGACCTGCGATGTCCAGATCGGCGCGCGGCGTGGCGGCGTGGGAAGGTGGAGGGGATGATCGTACGCTATCCCTATCGTGTGACCAGTGTGCAGGGGGGGCACACTTAGTACTGTCATCAATTTACATAGACGACAGCGACATCTGGAGGTTGGTGGCATAACCAAACGACAGCCATCTTGACTAGTCTGTCAAACAAAGGTTACAAAGGTCATAGTCGCCATTGTCCGGCTTTCCCGACGTTGATGCGCTTCCCGAGTTTATCTCAGCTAATTCTATTAAAATTGTTACTTGTTATTGTTACTTGTTTTGTTTTTAGTTCATAATTTATATATAACTTTGTTTTTCATTGGTCATTTTTATTGTTTTGAACAGTTAAAGTACTGAAGTATGCATGCTTATCCATAAAGTTCACACACACACTTACGTAAAGTTATGAATACACGCACACACATACCTTAGGTAAGTGTGTGTACACATACCTTAGGTAAGTGTGTGTAAATCAGAACTTTATTTCACCCACCAAACTCAAGGTGGCAGCACATTCCATACATGCAAATTTTACCACAGAGTTGTCACTCTTTCCCTCTTTAATAGTTACTTTACTCTTTGCCAGTGTGTTTCTAGAACTTACGCGTAGAACGTCATAAATAAGTAGACCTATGGCGCACGTGTTTTGTCTACATCTACACTAATATTATAAAGAGGAAAACTTTGTTTGTTTGTTTGTTTGGTTGTAATGAATAGGCTTAAAAACTACTGGACCGTTTTTAAAAATTCTTTCACCATTCGAAAGCTACATTATCCACGAGTAACATAGGATATATTTTATCCCCGTACTCCCACGGGAACGGGAACTATGCGGGTGAAACCGCGGGACGTCCGCTAGTTGTCAATATAGTAAAAATGGGAGAAGAACAGCTGATCGATCTAATAAAGAAATACGATGTAGGTAATTTATTACATTAAATGCATTGAATATCGTAATGCTACATTACGCAATGCAACATGGGAAGAAATAGCAAATAAATAATCCTCAAACTCGCTATCAGAATCAGAAAACATGAATTACAGATGCACTAGTGCACCTTCTGAGAAATTACAAATGCGTCTGACGCCAATTTACGTTGCATACGCGGGACAAGTGTGCACACCATCTCCCGCGTTGCATTGCATACGTTGCGTACGTGGGCCCAGTTTGTCTCTAGCTTAATTGAGAATAAATTGTACTCCTCTTTTTGGAACTCGGTTGAAAATAGTTTCAGTATCATAACGCACACTTCTCCGGGCTGAAAGAATCGACCGCGCCGAACAAAACGTATATATCATCGTATAAATAACGTTATTTCAGATTCTTTTAAAATAAAACTAGTGAATAAAAAAATAACAGTAAAACTATTTAGTCTCACTTTTATACTTACTTCATGAAAGAAAAACTTTTTTGCAAAAAATATAACCGACTTCACACAAAAAATTGAAAAATAACTTTAGCTTCAGAAGTCGGTGACCTTTGTTTGATTGAATTAGTTTTTTTGTCACCGACTTCTGAAGCTAAAGTTATTTTTCACTTTTTTGTGTGAAGTCGGTTATATTTTTTGCAAAAAAGTTTTTATTTTTCACTTTTTAGTGGTTCACACATGTGCTTACCCTTTCACAGCGTATCGGTGTGATTTTTTGTTATGAACTGGTGTAAACAATAGACAGACGTGTCTTCAGCGATCCCAGTACATTTGCTATCATTTATTAAGGAGTTCAGTTGCCTATCTTCCGAAGTCACCAGATCTTTATCAAATCGAAATGGCATCACTCCGAGAAAGTACTCTGCCTAAAAATACCCAAAGCGCTTCTGGTGTGCCTATAAAGTTAAGAAGTTACCTCTATTTCTCCGGGATCCCATTGAATGGAACTTTACATGTCTAACTGTCGAAATCTGGGTGTATTGTATACTTCTGCGTACTCCCTCAGAGCATACAGGTGTGATGTTACGTCATGATGATAAACAATAAACAACCAAGCGATTTCAGCAATTACTGCAGCTTTGCCGTGTATTTTTGAAGAGTTCCATTTATATCTCCGAAGATCAGCGTAAGATCTTAACCAAATTGACATGGAACCACACGAAAAGCACCAGCTTTTAAATATAAGAATAATCATCAAAATCGGTTCACCCAGTCGAAAGTTCTGAGGTAACAAACATTGTCGAAATCTGGGTATATTGTACACATCTGCGTACCCCCTCAGAGCATACAGGCGTGATGTTACGTCATGATGTAGTATAAACAATGAACCTACAAGCGGATGCAGCAATCACTGCAGATTTGCCGTCTATTTTTGAAGAGTTCCATTGTATATCTCCGAATACCAGCATCAGATCTTCAGCAAATTAAAATGGGACCACATGGGAAGCTCCAGCTTTCAAATAAAAAAAGAATCATCAAAATCGGTTCACTCAGTCGAAAGTTATGAGGTAACAAACACATAACATACAGACGAATTGGTAACCTCCTCTTTTGGAAGTCGGTTGAAAATGTAGACCATCTTTGAAGGGCCATAGCTACTACCCACACGCCACCATCAGCGAGACATTTGAGTGTGCATAACATTCTCTTAGCCATCAAGGCCTTCTTTTATATATCCTGTTTATCATGTGGTATGTGTGTGTATCGATCGGGTGATTACCATGCATGGTGATGGTCAGGAGTGCGAAAAGGATAATTACTAAAATAAAACCAAACAACTGGACTTTTCACTATACTGAACAAACAATGCCACTTCACATAGCACGGACTACACACGAATAATTTTTGTTCCCGGCTCCCACTTATAGCCGAGACCTTTTCTGACTTTCTGAACCATATTGGACACCTTCGAAGGCTTCTTCACGGTTTCCATAGACGTATAATAGACAATATTAGTCGAGGGATCACAACTTAAACTCTCTTCGGACCTCCTTCGAGAAAGATCGGAATAAGTTTCCAACATTGATGAACTGGATTCTCTCCTCCTTATTTCTGATCGGGACCTGTCGATGCTCTGAACGTTGATCATGCCATCTTCGGAGACCATGTCGATTCGGTTTTGGGACCTGTGGCTTACGATTCCACCACAAGTGTGGAATTTCGAGTATTTGTCGTGAGCACTATGCTCTAGGTCGACATGGAGACTTAACTGGCGTCTGGAAAAGAAAAAACGTGATAAATCTTTTGAAAAAAAAAAATTTACTGTCGTTGAAATTATAGTTTTATGAAGCTCTTTCATTGAATGCCTCCGTTCCTCCATTAGACCTTTTATTTCGTATGGGAAATCATCAAATGACTCCTCCCGCTCTTGGCGGAGCGGGAGGGAGTGTCAGGCTTTTACCGACTAAAACCCATCCATGTTCCTTTTTAGCCCTTTGTGTACCAGAGCCGCGGTATCGCTTTCGAACAGTCCCACAACCCCGACAGGCATTGGCCCTTGCGGACCCCTTCCTTATGCTGACATCTCTTTCGGCTTCAAGTCGTAACTGAATGAACTTACTATTACTTTTCAGGGAGTGGCTGTCTTTTCCACTTTCACAACCCATTAAAATTAACTGGTTATCAGGAATTAGTAATAATCTTGACAAAAAAACTGCCTTGAATTCTTTCTGCAAGTGAGTAAGTGATATTTACGAAAACCGACTAGATTCTTACTCTGCTGGCGGAAAACACGAGCCTTACCTGTAATTGAAATTTTCTCCACAAATATGACAAGTGACTGGCGACCCATATCGAGTGAGTCTCGTGATCGTCTCAGAATTTGCAGAGGAACAATCTCCTTTCTTTTCACACTTCCGCGGAAGGTTCACACAGCTGACAGTCCTCTTGTCCGAAGAATCTGTTGATTCAGCCGTTTCAATCTCAGTCTTAGACCGCTGCAAGTTACAGTCTGAATACCGATTCTTCTTAATTTCCGAGAAGATTTGCTCCGGATCGTTTATCTTATCGAAAAACGATACTATTTTCTTTAGTTTGTCTTCTGGGACATTGCATTTCGTTATTTCTGGCTCTGTCTGTGTGTTACAGGCTGTTCGCGTGATGGCTGAAGGGGCGTGCTCGCAAGGTGGCATGTTGTTTCCTTCAAACTTTGGAATGCCGATATGTTCGTTTTCGTGGATAAATTTGTCGTATTGCCTCTCGAATCCTTCGTGGCAGTAGTGACAGACGAACTTTCTTTCGGGGAAGTGGCAGAGGTTCAGGTGGTCGTTGTAGTTGATTATCCCTGAAAAGGTCAAGGAAATCTGTTAGAGTTTGATGGAAAAGAATTTGCAAATGTACCATGAAGTTGATAGCACTCCCGTGAGCAAGACGCCATATAGTCTAGTATGAGTAAGTACGACTTGCTTTCAGAGAACAGAAAATCCGAACCGACTGTGTCTCGGAACGGCAGTACTAATAAAACTGTGGTGTAATAAAATGCTTTGAACGCAGAACTATTATCACGGACCGCCATTCAAAGCAGTTAATTTGTATAATAGGGCGTTTATTCGCCCTATTGTACGAATGAAATGTGTGTTTCGAAAACGTTTATAAGAAGACCTCCAGCTTCAGTCGTGAAGCGTCTCCGATCAAAGTATTACTTACCATAGGAAATCTTAAGGCATCCCAAAATAGGACAATGGCGGGGTGTGGTGTCCGCCAAACAGCTTCTCTGCACCGACTGTACGTAGGTCAAGATCACAGGACTATTGAGATCCCTCAGCGCAGTCTCCGAATGGATCTTTTTCGGACGCCGAAGTCTACGAAACCTCAGCCCTCTTCGCCGATGCTTCTCACAGTAACTATCAGATATATTATTGTCACTGGCAGCGTAAATATGGCCATTCGGTAGGACGTAATTCTTGTACGATCTCTCCCGACGGATCCCGAAGATTCGTTGGAGGAAGCATTGGAATCTTGTCGGCTTCATCCGCGGTCTCCTCTCGTTTACTAGAAGGTATGGCAACGGGTGAGGATCATTTGTCTGGGTGAACTCGCATTCTTGCCGGTCACCGTCAGCTGACATGTTTCGCTCTAACATCAAGTTGTCTCTAGAGTCTTGAGTAGCGGCGTACTTGTACTCTTTCGTTAATTGGGTCTCCATCTGCGTGGATGTGGACAGAACCGTCTTGATCTTCAGGTCTCTGATAACAGCTGTTGCTATTGAGTCCTTGTCCTCATCCGAGTGAACAGAAACGTCACCGCTTGATTTTTCGGTCGTCCCGGCGCACGCATCAGTCTTCGTACGATGCGAGCGCTTTTTCCTCTTGCTAGTCGACTTCACATCGTCCTCTATGTAGCCTTCTGGGCTGTAGTTTTCTGGCAGAATCCCGATGACGCTTGCATCATAGATTTGGAATAGTTTTTTCAAACATTTATACTTAGCTTTGAGCACCTCATGTTTTTTCTTTGGTACCCATTTATTAGTGGCCTGTTCGTCCTCAGATTCATTACGTTCCGGTATACTCGTTAGGGTCGGTTGTTTCTTATACATACCGCGATACCAGATGACCAAACTACAGAAAATTTTGATGACGAGAAAAAAAATCACACTAGCGAAAACCTCGCAATTTCGATATGGTATCATAACTGTACCGATTTACAGTTATTAGAAATATATTTTTCAAATAAAGATGTCTTGTTTCTGTCATGTGCATAGTGTAGTGACATCTTGCTGATATCGATGTGTTCGAAAACTAAAACGCAGTTGAATCAATTTTTTTCTTTTATTTCTAGAAAGACGCAGTTCTGTTCAACCAGGCTTTCAAAAAAGGTTGAACTATCTAGGTGTTTGTTTGATTTAGGCTGCATTTCTACTAAAGATGAGCGAGGTAGTTGGGCGGTGCGAGGATGTGTAATGACGCTGTGAAACGTTGCGCAGATGAGCGGTGCGATGGTGTGTAGTGGGCTCGTTCAGGGGTCTACTCTCTAAGCACGAAAACCGTAGTTTCGGCCGAAGTTACGGGCGTTTCCTACTCCGTATCATTTACGGACATATGGGTGAATTTCAACAAATGCCATTTTTTAGGGTTCCGTAGTCAACTAGGAACCCTTATAGTTTCGCCATGTCTGTCTGTCCGTCCGTCTGTCCGTCCTCGCTTAATCTCTGTGACCGTTAGCACTAGAAAGCTGAAATTTGGTACCAATATGTGTATCAATCACGCCGAAAAAGTGATAAAATAAAAATTGGAAAAAAATGTTTTATTAGGGTATATAATTATGTAAAGTGGGAAGTGAATTTTTTTTAATATCAACCCTAACGTGTGATATATTTTTGGAAAGGTATTTAAAAATGAATGGGGGTTTACTGAAATCATTTTTTGATAATGTCAATAATTTCGGAAATAATCGCTCCAAAAGTACAAAATAATGTGTCCCCCCCCCCTCTAACTTTTAAACCATAAGTTTAGAAAAAATGAAAAAAATCTGAAAAGTAGAACTTTATAAGGACTTTCTAGGAAAATAATTTTGAACTTGGATGGAAACAACAGTTTTTGTACACAAAAAAGGCAAAAAGTTGTACAAAATAATTTCTGGACTAAGTATGTAGTATAATCGTATATGCAAGCATTTTTTTTAACTTCGCTTACATATTTTATTATCCTCAACGTATCTTTTTTCAAACAAAAAATAATTATTAAAATCGGATTGGATTGAACACTTATTGTGACGGACGGGAAACTACGGAACCCTACACTGAGCGTGGCCCGACACGCTCTTGACCGGTTTTCTTATCATATCAGTGAACTTTTTCAATTATATTTTTTTTGTATATTTTTCAGGTTTTATGCAATCAAATACCCCCAAATTTAATATCTCCAACGTATAATTTAAGACTAAGGAGAAAATTCAGTTTGAATTCTGGTTTCCTCCGATATGATAAACCGGCACCGATTATTTTTTCTGTACACCGATATGATAAGTTTATCCACCGAAACACTAAACTTGTTTGGTTGTTTCGGGCAACTTAGCCTAACTTAGTCGGGCCTTAGCTTTTTTCCTCTGATAATATGCACGGGCAGTGATTCGGTTTTTTTTTGTGCAATGCGACGTGCATGTGCAGTCATTTGGCTTCGGGTTGGGATAAGTCCGGCTGCCTTTCGTCTAGCTAAACGTTCTCTGTCTTTTCTTAAATGCTCCTCTCTTTGGATCGCTTTTGATTTTAGCTTTTCTTTTTCTTTCTAGCAACCTCTTTCTCTCTTTTTTCTCCTCTTGTTTTAGTGGCATTCCTAAAACTGACTTCAACAAAATACAAAAAAATTAAAAATAACTTTAGCTGCTGAAGTCGGTGACCTTTGTTTGATTGCTTTAAAATTTTTGGCAAAAAAGTTTTTATTTTTCACTTTTTAGTGGTTCATATGTGCTTGGTACACACGGAAAGTGCATGCCTACTGTTACAAATACAACAAGCCAAACACGACTAGGATACATTGTCTCATTATGGAGTTCCGATGCCTGACTCTTGGCATCATCATTAGATCTGATGGTAGAATGGTTCTTATCGAACGCAAATGCAAATTGTTGTAGAAAATACCAAAATCGCTGTACGTTATCCTATAAAATTTGAAGAGTTCCCTCGATATCGCCAAGATTCCATCATCAGATCCCGACTTGGTGACTATGGGACCATTTGGAAAATGGTTGGCAAGCGACGGAGTTACAATAAAACCCAAAAATATTAAGAAAATCTTTTAATCAATAAATTATAACATATGTATAAAGTTAAGTGGGCTTAATTTTAATTAAAATAATAACAAATATCACTTTTATTACAAGAACGCGTCATCAGGCATCAGTAGACCTGCGAACAAAAAAAAAGTTAAGTTTAGTTATGAATGTTGTGGTTTTAGCTACAAGTAGGGGGCCATCCATTAACCTTTTGGACGCCATTGTCACATATACGTGACAAGCAAGCGCGTGCCCTGTACGCCAAACGACACAAATAGGTATGTGTCGAAATAGTAGATGAAATTGTGGGTTGGCGTGGAGGGCAAGCGCGTGCGTCTATGCTGTGGCGGTCAAAAGGTTAATCTAGTGAGGCTCGAAAGGAGGGGGAGGGGTGTAGTGAAATATCACGTGTATTTTAATGCTTCTTTGAACGAGCGATTTCTAAATTTTCTGTCTGGACATTTTTATGACAGTGCTTAATTTTCAAGAATTAAATTACTTTACCTAAGTATTTAAAGATAATTTACAGTGTTTTTGACGTGACAACATTATAATACTTAAATCGATGAACGCCGGCTGCACGCACGAAAAAGTGTCCCGTTAGGCCTCTTGTCCACGTCACGAGAGCTTGTCCGACTTTACAGACAGCTAATTTGTTTTAATACTTAGTACTAAAAAATACACGTGATTTTGGGTAGGGAGTGGGCAATTTTTTTTAACAAACATCACGTGATCGACTCTTACGTACAGTGCAGTGGCTCATGGTTCTACCGCGCTCACGGACTGCTACGTTCGATACAAACACAACAGAACAGATAAGAAGGGCTTTAAGGTTAGAAGAGCCTTGTGGGCGGGGCAGGCGCACCGCTCATATTAGTGAACGCTCATATGTCAATCGATTGCTCATTGGTCACAGTATTGCCGTGTGTGAGTGCACGTCAAGCACAGCGTTAGTGTGACAAACTGACAATCAATAGCAAGCTCGCGATCTGTGTGAGTCGTTTATTTGTGTGCGTAATATGCATTTGGGTCAATTGCTTGCAGTGGAGTTAAAGAGGGAGACACAAGCGGCGACACGCGTTCTAATACAAATCAGGAACTATTTCCTTTGTCTTTCATCTGTTCTGTGGTCGACACTTTTCACCCTTCGATAAAAGTTCTAACACCACGTAAGTAAGTCGTTTTGACATTATGATTTTTGATGCTGTTTGCTAGTTCAGCCAATCATAGTTCGAAACAAGTACAGCAGAGTCTCTATCTTGTTTTGCCGAGTTTTGCAGTTTCGTAGAAAATAGCAGATTTTTTGATTAACGTGAATGAAGACGTAGTTACGACGTCGCTAAGCGTCGGTATCCTTACCACCTTGTATATAGGGTGTAAAAAGACCCTTAAGGGGCCGGCGGAGCATGTGTTTTTCATACAAACGAATACCAAAATAATATGAAAATCAAACATATTCTTAAGGTAGTGTGTACATATTTCGATTGGATTACGATTAGAATATCTATGTTCCCAATTACATAATTATTTTCTATAGAAAAATTTTTTTTTTCATAACTCTTATTTAAATCAGTGTACATTCAAAATGTGTTTATTATAATTTAATAAACGGAGAAATTGGGGGTCACAGTTCCAACTTTTTCAAAAGTTTTTTTTAAATACTTATTATACGTGTTTATAATCTAAGATTTTTAGTTTAAACACCACCACAACCCCCGCGCTATACAGTCGGTCCATCAGCACAATGTTTTGAGTGCGGGTGAATATTTCATTTCGTGCATATTTGAAGTTTTGGAGAAAAATAAAAAAAAGTAACCTAATCATGTTCTTTATATACTTTTTTAAAAGTATATAATGATACTAACTGGGTCATATCAAAGGGACAGTTATTCTAGGCGATTTTGACGTTTGTTTTTTTTTAAAGAACGGTAATGAGATTTCACAAATACGGTAATTAGATCTCAAGATACGGTAGTGAGATAAACTAGTAATAATAAAACATTAAAAAAAACACAGTATTTTACACGTGTAAACCTTTTAAAAATGAAATAAAATATTATAATATTAACATTAAAAATCATTACCATTCGTTTCTTCTAATTACCATTCGAATTGTAGAAAATGGTATTTAATGGTAATTAGAAGAATGGTAATTAGATTCACAAGTATTTCTAATAAATATTTGTTATTTTGAATAGGTAAAGGCTTGTAAGGCATAAACAACAAAGAAAGACTTGTACTGGATATACTTAGCCAATAATTATATAAAAAACATAATATTAATTACCTATCAAAACGCGAATGGTATGTAGAAATATTTTGAACCACTTCACTTTTTGCACAGGAGAATTCAAAATTACATCGCCATAATCGCTCTCTCACGCGTCCGTCCAGCTTGGTAGTAGAGCAGACACTGACGCCGAATATTTCTTGTTTAGTCTACATCGCTGTGGCGCGTAAGTACGAAAATATCGGATTGAGAATATCGTCGAATGGTAATTATGAATGAGGGTAGGGACATTTTTAAAGTTATATGAAACCACTTAAATATGGTCTTTCGTAAAGAATATAATTATACTAGCGGACGTCCCGCGGTTTCACCCGCATAGTTCCCGTTCCCGTGGGAGTACGGGGATAAAATATATCCTATGTTACTCGTGGATAATGTAGCTTTCGAATGGTGAAAGAATTTTTAAAAACGGTCCAGTAGTTTTTAAGCCTATTCATTACAACCAAACAAACAAACAAACAAAGTTTTCCTCTTTATAATATTAGTGTAGATAATATGGATTAATTAATATATTAACCGAAAACGTATTACATAAATCGTTCGTCCTACAGATTTTTTACTAAAATGCACCGATTTATTAAAATCTGGAAGAAGGGACATGGATGGTAATTAGATTTTTGGCTTGTTTTTTTAAATTTGGTGCACTTATAATAAAAAACTAGATTTTTTAAGCGTTGCGCCTAGTACTGTTATAAGTTAATTAGAAAAAAAAAAAATCAGGTAAAGATTTTTTCAACATTTAATGTATTCTTTATCGCCCGCCGCGTAATTTGCACGAAATGAAATATTCACCCGTGCGTTCTAACGTAAAATGTGATAGTTCACCCAAAAAAAAGATTCCCGAACAATCATTTTTACGTAAAGTTACTTAGTTTGATGTACAGAATGCTTGGTTAACAGCTTCCTGAAGCGTCCGTTTACAAGTTGAATAATGAAACGGGTTTATCGAACTTACCTGCTATGCACGCAGTCATGAAACAAATACCACATCCCGCAAAGAATGCTCTCACGGCTATCTGTAAACATAAGATTTTTCCATTAAATACCGCCATCCTTTTCAACGTTAATTTCCTAGAAACAATGGGGATAAAAACGAAAACTGTTAATGAATTTCTAAATTGTCTTAATTTTAAAAAACATGAGAACGGGTATTTATCGCCAATTCGCGGACCTAATTAACATTTATGAAGATCAAGTGAGGGTAGTTGAATAAACACCTTCACTTTGCTGTGGCGGTACCTCCAACACTTCAGACTCCCCGCGACCACGGCTGGTGCAATCCGGTCGAAACGTCGTCGGGCGTAAATTAAAGGTAAATTCGCGATGAATCCCGTTCTCATATGTTTTATACTGTGTTCTGATCGTGAAAGTTTAAAAAAGACAATTGGTATCAAGTTATCGACCCGCTTCGTATCATAACATTGGCAAGGGTGTTGAACGAAATTGTGCCTTGCCATGTAAAATAAGTCAGGTCAGAAACCCATCGGTGGGATAAAAGCTCCACCAGGAAAAGGATAAGCACTTTTTTTTAGTGTAAGATTTTTACTTTAAACACCTCTACGACCCCCGTACTATTCAATCCATCCATCAGCACAATGTTTTGAGTGCGTTACATTCGAGTTTTACCACAAAACATGATTTTTCACCCCAAAAAAAAATTGCAGTTTCCCAACAATAATTTTTGCATAAGTTACTTAGTTTGATGTACAGAATGCTTGGCTGACGGCTTCGTGATGAGGTTGTTTACACCCTGTAGATGGTAAAAGGCTCGGCAGATGATGATTAGTGTGATACTAACACTGGACAGGACTTCTCTCTGATTAGGAGCCATGGCCGCGATAGCTCCTATCATAATGCCGGCTGAGGCGGGGTTCGTGAATCCACACAGGGAGTACGTCGCTATCAGCTCTGCTCTAGGCTGCAAACAGTAAAGTAATATGATGAGTTACTGGGAACATTCGATGAGTGATTTATAGATCACTAGCATTTCGCTCGCTACTTCGTCCGCGAAAATTGTGATAGCTCGGTTATTTTACATGATATCAATGTAATTTATACCCTATGTTAGACAATAATGTAGCTTTTTGCTAGTGAAAGAATTTTTAAAATCGGTTAAGGAGTTTTTGAGTTAAATCGTAACAAAGAAACAAAAAATCAAATCTTTCCTCTTTATAATATTAGTCTAGATAAGGAGTTTTATTACCTACGTGTTTCGCAAAGGGGCCATCCATAAATTACGTTGTCACAGCTGGTCTCACGTTTGTGAGACTCCCCCCTCGCTAATGTGACATAAAATATTTTGACAATTTTTGTACAGAAAGTTGAAAATGTTTCCTTTTTTTTTATTTAGCCTGTACTGTCCCACTGCTGGGCAAAGGCCTCCCCCAATTCCTTCCATGTGCTCTGTTTCTAATTTGTTTTAATTCTTATCTAAGTAAGTATTACACTTAATTTATCTACTTAAATTGGATTTTGAAATGTGACGTCACGAAATTTAGGACCCCTTCCACCCCTTGTCACACTTCGTCGACCCCCTCCCTTCTATTAACGTATGAGTATGACGTAATTTATGGGTGGCCCTCAAATTCTGCAATATTTTGGCACCGCTGTTTGAGTGTCAACCATCGTCACTGATCCGAGTTTTAAAAATTCAACAAAGAACTTCTTTAGCATTCGTTTGGGTCAGTCCACTATTAGAGAAAACGGGCATTTACCTATCCTTAGATCGGTCAACCAATATCTCTTATTTGCAAATGGCAACATTAAATGAAAAAACAACTTTGAAAGGTGCTCTAAGACTAAAATTCACAGACCAAACTTCGACTTAACTTTGCCAAGAAAATAAAGAGTGTAATAAGAAAGTACTCTTCCAAAAACTACCCAAATCACATCATGTGCCTATAAAATTTGAAGAGTACTCTCAATTTCTCCAGGATCCCATCATCAGATCCCGACTTGATGTTTATGGGACCACCTGGTATACCCTTTCAAACAAAAAAAGATGAATTATTCTTTTTCGCTCCAGCCATCTTCGAGTAATCGGGAAAAATACATTAAAAAAAAAGGTTCCGACGAATTGAGAACCTCCTACTTTTTGAAATCGGTTAAAAAGACCCCTAACGAAGTCGAATCGAAAGGTACTTGTTCTCCCCGTCATTGCGATCATTTTTTTGTTCTACACCATACCTGGGAACCTTCTACCTAGTTACGGAGATATTGGGGGTCAAAGATACAACGAAAACAAAAGACATCCACTGCTGGACATAGCCCTTCACCACCAAGTGTCGCCACAATAACCGGTCCCGTGCGACTCGCATCCAGCAGCATATCGGAATGAAAAATGAATACAATATTAAAATTTACCGAAAGCAGTCCTTCTCTCTTCATTTCCCCCATTCTCTGATAGGCCACAAACTCGTTGACGACTGTCTTCAGGCCTATCAGAGAGCCCACGAGCTCACACTCCTCCCATGGCACTCCTGGAAAGGAAATAAAACAATTTTTAATGATCGGAAGTCACAAATCATCCTCATCTACCTAGCCTCTAACTATGTTGGGGACAGTTTCCAGTCTAACCGGATGCAACTGAATACCAGTATTTTACATTAAGAGACTGCCTATCTGACCTCCACATCCAGTTGATACTGGGTAATACGATACCCCTTGGTAAGACTGGTTGTCGGAAGTCAAAAAACGAAGCGAAAATGCCTGGGTCTATGAAAAAGCATGTATGAAAAGGAACCGTGCTTTGGCTTCTTCCCATTTTGCCCTATTGGTCCCAATCTTGGTTGTTAACGAATAACCAAAAGACCAAACTCAAGGTTTGCTTTATGTGCAATCTTTGCGTCAAAAACAGACCATACGCGGAAGTCCACACTGCGTTCTACACACAATACAAATTGCAAGTTGCCCGCTAAGCTGTCCGCTAAGCTGAAATTGGACTGGCATGGCCACGTCTGCCGCATGCCCAAAGCGCTGTGATACAGCTAGAATGCGTCGCGGTGGGTCTCGTAGAAGATGGCGAGCCGCCAAAACTAACGACTAAAGATCTACCTTAGCCCAGAATCGAAACATACTGGATGTCATCTTTCTTTCATTTCTTTCTTTTCTTTCATTTTTGTTTCTTTTCTGTCTTTTCTTTTCTTTCTTTCTTTTCTTTCGTTTCTTTCTTTTCCTTCTTTTCTTTCTTTTCTTTCTTTTCTTTCTTTTCTTTCTTTTCTTTCTAACAGTATCAGTCAAGTTCAGAGTGGTTCTGAAATAATATTGTACCATAGGAAAAATGAAACGTGGGTGGATAATATTTGCCTAATATGCATGTACCCGTGATATATTATAACTAAAAAGGCGCATGTACCCACACTCCACCAATATTTAAGGTAATTCCTGGGAGTGAGGTTGATACTGGCAACCAGGCGCGAATTCGTACTACAGGTTTATACTGAAAAAATCATTTCCGAACAATTGCACAGGGGCCCAAGTGTGCTCGTGCTCATATCTTTATAAATATGCCATTCCATTTTGCTACAGGTGAGTTTTTATTTAGTCATTCGGTGGGTTTGCCCTCGCGGTTTAAAATGGTTTAAATCGCCTTTCGATTTGTACTTTAGTCGCCTTATTTAACTTTAAAATAACCTCGTAATGAACACTTACATTTTTCAGTGAAAAACAATAAAAATGAAAGAATAAGAAAATTTGCTACGCCTCAACGAAACAATAAAATCGTGTTGTTACAGAGAATGACGTGGTTTTAACGTGACATCAAGCACTAATAATGCAATGAATGCCACTTTTCTTGGTAATAAAAATACATAATAAGTAGGGCTGTTTTTATTTAACATAACATAAATTACTATTGTTGTTTAATTTACCTTATATTTAAAATACTACGTGTCAAATTTTAATAGTTTCATGCTTAAGGCGATTACACGAGCTAAACGCGAGTTTTATAATTAATAAAAGTATATGATTCACTGCTATAAACAAGACCAGAAAAATATATGATATTCTTCAGGATATATGCTAGCATGATACTGTTTTGAAAACATAATACAATTAATTTGGCTCGATAAAAAGAAATCACGAACTTACCTCTAAAAATATCTTTCAAACAATAAAAAACATACTAATATGCATGCGATCATTCTGATTTTCTGGCAAATAATTCTACAAGCAATATTTTAGCATGGTACTGTTTTAGTTTTTTAATCCAATCAATAGTTTTTTTGTAAATCGATCGAAACCACTCATTTTGCGCTATTTGGCCCGCAGTGGCTGACGTAACAACCACTTTGTAGTGCAAGCTGATTAGAACTTTATTCTAACAGCATTTCAAACGAAGTTTGAACCACCACAAATAGAGTTGCTAATTTAGCTCGTCTAAGCGCCTTAACGCAAATTATCCTTAGGTATAACGTTGCTCATACATAATACTAAAGGACGTGGCCATGCCAGTCCAATTTCAGCTTAGCGGGTTTTGTATTGTGTGTGGAACGCAGTGTGGAGTTTCGCGTATGGTCTGTTCTTGACGCATAGACTGCACATTGGCAAACCTTGAGTTTGGTCTTTTGGTTATTCGTTAACAACCAAGATTGGGAATTTGGGACCAAATGGGAAGAAGCCAAAGCATGGTTTCTTTTCATACATGCTTTTTCATAGACCCAGGCATTTTCGCTTCGTTTTTTGACTTCCGAGTTTCGACAACCAGTCTCACCAAGGGGTATCGTATTACCCAGTATCAACTGGGTTGTGGAGGTCAGATAGGCAGTCGCTCCATGTAAAATACTGGTATTCAGCTGCATCCGATTAGACTGGAAGCTGATCTTAACAGTTGAAAGGCTAGGCTAGGTTGCATCTATCTTTATTTGGCCTCCTTCTAGTTGTCCAGTCACATTCATATTAGTCTTTTCTTTTAGTCACATGAGTTACAGCCATTTTTTTTTCCGGAAGGGTAATCAATCAATCAATCTCCCACTCTGGGCGAAGCGGGAGGGACTTTTACTGATTAAAACACATCCATATTCCTTCCTCGCCCTTTATGTTCCGTGGCCACGGTATCTCTTTCGATCAGTCCC
The DNA here is from genome assembly GCA_950022955.1 of Xestia ashworthii. Classification (NCBI taxonomy): domain Eukaryota; kingdom Metazoa; phylum Arthropoda; class Insecta; order Lepidoptera; family Noctuidae; genus Xestia; species Xestia ashworthii. The sequence goes on from OX465575.1 coordinate 3,665,364, forward strand.
GCAGCCCCGATGAGTTACATCCCTCAAATATTGATATTATTTTTACTAATGGTCAAAGGCCTCCCCCAAATGATTCCAGGAACTCTTATTTATTTATTAAGTTATTCATGTTGCATATCAACTATCTGGTGTCCACGACACAAGTCTCGTTGCTGACTGTGTCACTAGATGGCGCTATGTATAATGTCCAGCTAAGTATATTGATTTTATTAAATTATGTTGTACTCACCCATAACCCAAGACAGGGGAATGAACACCTTTCCAAGAATCCACTCCAGGTTGATATCAGGATTGCCCAACATTCCTCCGAAATAGCCCAGTGCTCCGTTGAGCCAGGCTATGAAAGCCACGAAGGCTATAATGTTAGCTACGATGTTCAGGATCAAAGCGATTCCGTTAGTGGCGCCTCTGGTGGCCGCAGAGAGAACTGATTGGTCTTCGCTGTAGAAGAAAGGGAATGAATTGATTAGACAAAGAAACATCATTTTTAGGGTTCCGTAGCCAAATGGCAAAAAACGGAACCCTTACAGATTCGTCTGTCTGTCTGTCCGTCCGTATGTCACAGCCACTTTTTTTCCGAAACTATAAGAACTATGCTGTTGAAACTTGGTAAGTAAATGTATTCTGTGAACCACATTAAACATTTTACACAAAAATAGAAAAAAAACAATAAACTTTTGGGGTTCTCCTTACTTTGAACTGAAACTCATTTTTTTTTTCATCAAACCCATACGCGTCTATGGATAGGTCTTCAAAAATAATATTGAGGTTTCTACTATATTTTTTTTCTAAATAGTTTGCAAAAGAGACACTTCCAAAGTGGTAAAATGTGTCCGTCCCTCCTCTAACTTCTAAAATAAGGGAATGATAAAACTAAAAAAAATATATGATGTACGAGTACATTACCATGTAAACTTCCACCGAAAATTGGTTTGAACGAGATCTAGTAAGTAGTTTTTTTGAAATACGTCATAAATCGTAAAATCGTAACTTTTATATTATATTACTTGCTGCTAAGGAACAAGGAACCCTTCAATGGCTAGTCCGACTCGCACTTGGCCGCTTTTTTTTGTTAAATTAGGCTGGTTGATAGGCTAAAAATGAGGAATAGGCTTGCAGGCACCACGAGGTTTATTTTATTATTGGTCAGAATCAGAATCACATAGTATAGGTACGCCTTTTTCCCACAGGGGAAGCAGAAACCACTGACATCATCTGCTAGGATCCTTGCATAATGCATTTGCTTTGTCCATTCATACATTAGTTATACCCGGACGGACGGACCTCCTATTTCCCTTCTTTCATTTGTTTAACATTTAATATCTCCTTTTAATTTCCTTTCTTTTGATACCTTACTCGATAGATGTCAGCATTTCAGCCGAAAGACGTCCACTGCTGGACATAGACCTCCCTCAAGTGTCGCCACATTGACCGGTCCCGTGCGACTCGCATCCAACGAATCCCCGCAACGTTCACCAGGTCATCGGTTCATCTAGTGGGAGGCTTTCGAATGCAACGTCTTCCGTGTTACATTTCTCAGTACCAAACTGTCCACTTACCACTCCACAGGCTGAATATTATCCACGGTAGTAAGCGATCTTTTCGTCTCCGGCATGAGAAGCTTGGCGTAGCAGATGGCAGCCGGGGCCGACATGACACTAGCAGTCACCAGATGAGCTGGTTCCGCGCCGAAGCCAATGTAGGAGGCCAGGATTGTACCTGTTGAATTGTTGATGATGAGAGTACAAGAATCATCTTCAAGCCGCGCTAGCCTAGGTTGGTCTGTGGATGGGTGACCGCCCATTACATAGTTTTCGAGTTTCCCTCGTGCCTTGGAAAACACGTTATCAATTAATGCATTGCAAACATGTTGTACAGGGGTTGGAATCTTACAAGTATACATATAAAAACCGTGTCAGAGTTTTTGTCATCGAATTCTTCCGAAACGGCGAGATCGACTTTTATGAAATTATTTGTGGAAGTAAGTATATCTGTAGTTCTGAGAATAGGTCGTAGGCTTTTTTTTAGTCTCTTAGACATGCGAACGAAGTCGCGGGCAACAGTAATTATTAATGTTTTATGTATCAAACCATGATGCACCCTGTAAGGACACAACAAATAAAAAAAGGGGCCAAGGGCGAGTCGGACTCGCCCATGAAGGGTTCCGTAGCAGATTGAATGAAAGGTAAATTGCTATTATTGTAAGTATTGCCCATTGTTTTCATTCATAATTTTCTAAATCATGTTTTCGCTTGACAGCTGTCAAAGTCAATGGAAACATTACAAATGTTACCTTGAAAAGTATAAAACACATTTTTTAGATTAAATGATAGATTAAGAACGGGGTCAATCTATGCATACTTTTATTGTAATTGCAGCGGTTATCTGAATGATTTATTTATCAGATAAATACAGAGATATTGTAAAGTATTTTATTATTTGATAACAGATGATAAATAAGTGTTATTTGTGAGTTGATAAAAGTTTTTAATCTTTTGTAGGAATGTGCGGCTAGCAACGAAAGTAGATTACTTACTTACTTAATATTTTTGAACCCTATCACAATGTTTTCCTATTCAACCCAAATGTTGACTGTTAGAGAATGCCTTGTGGAATTAAGTCCGCATAAGTAGCACTATTGTTATACAGGGTGTAAACAAACTCATCACGAAGCCGTCAAACGAGCATCAAACTAAGTAACTTTACGAAAAAATAATTGTTAGAAAACGACTTTTTTTGGGGTGAAAAATCATGTTTTGTGTTAGAAGCAGTGATCGGAATCCTAATAGGTTAGGATTAGGTTCATTGACCGCAAACATTTGATGTTAATATGGATACTCCACGGGATTCCGACTGATAGGTACTACGGGATTTTATTATTATATATTATTTGTTTAAATAAGTGAAAAATTGTTGAAGCGTATTGATTATTTTAATTAAGATTTTATTATAAATACAAATTGTTTCAATTTGATAATGTTTTGATTTTCTGAGGAACAAATAATTTGTACGGTAATATGTTTTTGTACACCTTCAGAATAAAAATGTTTAAATTATTGTTGATTCTTGAATAAGAAATTGTTACGTAAAAAATCTACCTACTTATGTGGTTTAATGAATCAAGTTTATCTATTTATTATACTATCCTTAATCCCGTCCTTCTTATATTTACCCATCAGAAAGGAAGTGTATTCTTTAATTAGTGTCGAAGTCGAGAATAGTTTTTTTATGATTTTACTACCTACTTAAAAACCAAATCCCGGGACTCGGGGTATTCTAACCTATGGCAAGTACATAAAACAGCTCGACCTATTCCGATCTCTGGTTAGAACTCAATACTCAAAACATTGCGCTGATACGGGAGTCGTGAGGGTGTTTAAAGTAAAAATGTTTCATTAAAAAGCTTGTACTTATTCAAAAAAATACTTGTCAAAAAGTTCGAACTTTAAACCCGGTGTCGATTCTGTTGTGCACAAACTAAACTTAATTTAGGCTATTGCTGTCTTTTTCTCTCTAATAAAACGAGAAAGAGACGGACGTAATTTAAGAGTTGTCAAATTTAATTGGAACTAAAATTTCCATACAAATGAAGGGTGCACGTAAAAACATGTCGACTAAAAACACCGCGGTGAAGCGCAAGGCATAAACTAGTTTGACATCTCTAACTTAGTTCATAGCTATAGCCGTCCTTTTCGCGCACTGCCTTTTAGTAAAAGATAGCAATAGCCTAAATTAAGTTTAATTTGTGCACAACAGAATCGACACCAATATCTTCGTAACTAGAAGGTTCCCAAAATGGTGCAAAACAAAAAAAAAATGCAATAACGGGGAAAACAAGTGCCTTTTGGCTTCGTTGAGAGGTTCATTGAGGTCATCATCTGCCCAGCCTTTTCATGAAGTTAAAAATAAATCAACACTATTACTTTTTCCACTGCTGATTTTTCTGAATTGATGGTTAGACGTTTGACCCAGTTAAAACCGGTTGTCACCATAGTCCGGTTTGCCCGATAAGGTGTAGTTATCTATTGTGACAAATTCATTTGTTATCGTATAGGACGATATTCGCAAAGTCGAATGAAAGATTCTACAATACGCATTGCTTCTTGCCAAATTTCATGATTCTCGGTCAACGAGAAGTACCCTCAGACCAAATAAAAAAGTTAAGACGGAACGCGAACAGAGAAGTGAGGCCGGTTTCGTAAATAAGTGTGCATTTATTGGGACGTAGTTTCATTTAAATGTCTGGGCGTGTTTGTACAGAGTGAGACGTAGTTTTGCGCTGGCCTCACTTTATTGTTCGCAGCCCTGTCTTGGTTTTTTATTTGATCTGAGGAAGTACCGCAATTATGAATCCCTTTTTTTTTCGGATGGGAAATCATCAAATAACTTCTCCCACTCTGGGCGTAGCGGGAGGGAGTGTCAGACTTTTACTGACTAAAACCCATCCATGCTCCTTCCTTTAGGTTCCGGGGCCACGCTATCTCTTTCGAACAGTCGCTCAGCCCCGACAGGATTCGCTCTTGCCCCTTCAATGTGCTGACATCTCTTGCTCGGCGCGCGTGGAACACTCTGATCTGGTCGACACGGCCTGTCGTCATAAGACGGACCGTCCGTCACGGACGGACGGCGAGCTAGCACATAGCTCACCGTCCACAGGCCCGCGCCTACGGTGCACGCCCGGTGCGTCTCCCGCGGCGGAAATTTTGATTCCCTTGAGAGTAGTTTTTTATGGCATAAACGGCTGTATCTTTTTTTACGTTAACCTATAAGTTTAAGTTTTTCACTTGAGTATGTGTTTTTAACTTCAACTCGATACCTACACGCGTTCCCGAGATAAAGAGTCTTGACAAGCCCTAAGGGTTCCTTTTTTTTCCTTTTAAACTAAAAACATTATGTATTTTTGTCTTACCCGACACAGTAGCGAATCCAGAAGACATGACGACGTGCAATTCCGAAGGTGTCTGCAGAGCGAGGTACGGCTTCACTAACAGCACAGACTCTGTCTGCAAGGACAAAGAGGATTATTCATTGTTCGTCTTCTTATGTTAAAAAAAGAAAAATTAATTTATTGTTTCTGACAAGTTTTTCTTACAATCTAGTGATTGGAGTTTCCTTTTAGGTGTCTAAAGCCTGTGTTAGGAAACTCGAATCCACTCTTCCATAACATATAAACATTAACAAACTTATTATTATTATTATTTTTTATTTGGGTTGTCTTGGGGTCGTAGCACACATATCAAATCGGAAAGGGATCGTCACCGTATCAACTCGAGCCGTTCAACTCCCTACTGCAACGCACACTAATCGTAATCGTAACATAATCACGTCGCCTCGGGACAAGCCCACGAACCGCGCGGGTGCGTGGTCGACTTGCAGTCCCCGCGCTTACGGTTCTCCGTACCCTAGCTTACGGCTCTCCGTACCCTATCTGACGGGTCTCCGTACCCTATCTTACGGGTCTCCGTACCCTAGCTTAGGTACGTCACTTCGTCCACGCGGTCTGCGTTACACCTATGAATGTTACCTATAAAAAAGATTTTTTGACATTTGGAAATAAATATAAAATTTCTCTTCATCATCTATCAAATGTTTTATAATAGTCCGAAATTATCCTTCAGTTCGTCTTGCTTTATTCATATTGTGTACCCATATTATTTTTCTTCGTTTCTTTCTATTTTGTTTTTCCTCTTCATCAAGTGCTATGGCAATGATAGCCAACCGAGACATAACCGTGCGCTACACTAAACTTTCGTATTCAAAATGATTGTACTAGTGTCGCCTAGCCGTCAACCAGCGGTCGGCGAACCGTAAGCGTGGCGTCGCCTAGCTGTAGCCGAGTCGACGTGCCGAGCCTCTGATCAGCTTAAGTTACGTGGACACCTGTTTGACGCCAAAGGGAAAGGCGAGGCGGTGACGATCCCTTTCTGAGTTGATACGTGTGCTACGACCTTTGTCTGGACGGGAGCTCCGTATTGGTACTGAGTATAAGAAGAATATTTTGGTCTCCATTTTATCATTAAATAGTATTAGTAGTATTGTATTGTATTGTACAACAGGCTGGTGTCCGCAACTCCATACGTCAAAGAGCGATTGATTTATAGATTATTATTATTTCCTTTATTCATTACTATACATGTTTATTACATTTTTAAATATTTATTTATAAAACTAAATTTAAAAAACAGTAGCCCACTAGCGCTGGGGACAGGGTCCGAGCTGCCGGTGGTCAGGGCTTTTGAGAGAAGAACCTCCTAACAATACGTGCCGTGTCGAGAAGTACTGCTTTCTGAATCAAGCCCTTGATCCAGCTGCCAAGCGAGAGCCTCCTAAGATGTTGGTCGAGGCTCTTGGCTATTAAGCCATTGGCCGACACGACTATCGGCACAATGACTGCTGTACTCACATCCCACATGTCGACAACCTCGCGAGCCAGATCTAGATATTTGTTTTTTTTTTATCTTGCTCTGCTTTCACGAGGTTATTTTTTTTTTATATATAGATTTGAATGGGTGCCTACCCATTCAAATCAATTAAGCACTTGCAATATAATAGATCATCACTCTCCTGCTGATGGTAAAATGTGGCTGAGCTAAATGTAATCTTGAGAACTGTGATGTATTTTTATTTTATTTTATTTATTTGGGACAAAAAACAGTTACACGTTACAATATTAACAAATAGCTTAGGTCTAAAAAGTAAACAAACGCATAACCCACACTATTGTCCACGGAATCATATCGATTTAAAAGAAATAAGGAAACGGACGTATACAGAAAGGTCCAGTAAGAAAATATAAAAAAAAACCTGAAACCTAACACAAACCAAATCTAGACAGCGCTATCCGTCTAGGTTTAGTTCGTATGCACCAATCAGATCACAACATAACATCAACAAGAAGCAGTCATCGTTAAGGATGACCAGAAAGTAATTCAGAAGCAATTTTTCTAAATTTGTTCTGATTAAGAGCAAAAATATCCAAATTTATAAAATGTGAGTTGTACGTTTCATAATCGGCGGAGTGGAGCTCTCTCCCCAGCATTTGTTCTACACTTCTCTGTGTAGAATAAGCGGTTTACTCGCAATTCTCGCCGATGAACAGTCCTAGGTACTACATAACAAAGTTTATTTGAGAGTTCCATACAATTAAACCTATTGTTGCATATGCCGTATCCATATTTGCAAAATAAAATTCTATTCTATTCTATTCCAAGGCAGCATATACCTATGTCTTCTTCCATTTCTATTAGATGTCATCTTACTCTGGTAAACTTTGTAGTCATCCTTTCCAGACTTGGCAATTTGGCAAATCACCTTTAATAAAGCTTTTATCGTGTCTTTGGTCTTTCATTACTCTCACACCTATCTGCTTAGCCTTTTCCAAACTATGCTGGTGTCGGCTTCCAGTCTTACCGGATGCAGCTGAATGCCAGTATTTTACATAGAGCTGCTGCCTACCTGACCTCAACAACCCAATTAGGACTGTGTAATTAGATAGGCCATGGTAAGATTGGTTGGCACACTTAAACCTAGATGACCTGGTTAACTTTTTAGATCTCGTATCTTAAACTTACCATCCCCAGAAACACATTGCCAACAGCGATGACACTCTCGCACACGGTCGTGCCGGTGGCTGCCCTTAGGACGAGTCCCAATTTCAGACAGAACCACTGCAGTGCCCCCCAGAAGAACAGGATCTCTACCAGCATGCTGAAGAAGAATATCACTGGTAGAGTCTGAAAGAGAAGATGGATTAGATTTGTTTGTTACTTGAGAGCGTTTGAGCAAGATAGAATTTGGGGTTAGTAAGCAAATCACGTCAAAACTTAAATTACTCCGATTCGGGTTCTGTTAACAGACATAGGTATTTGACGATTTGCGTTCATTTGAGAATACTTGACAGAGCAAGTAGATCTTACTTGTTCCGACTCCTAGACTCTGGGCAAGTTTGAGCAAGCAAGATAGATATAGTTTTAGTAGGCAATTTACGTCACAACTTAAATTACACCGATTCGGGTTCTGTCAACAGACATGGGTATTTGACGTTTTGCGATCATTTGAGAATACTTTACAGAGGAAATATACGAGTATCTTACTTGTTCCGACTTCTAGACTCTGGGCAAGTTTGAGCAAGTTATATATAGTTTTGGTAAGCAAAATTTGGTGAATACTTAGGCAGAGACAAATTACGCCGATTCGGGTTGTGCCACATTGTAAAGGTTAGGCGTATGTGGGTTTCTTTTGTTTCGTGAAATGAACAGAATAAATTATTTTGAAGAACTGCGACGCTAACTTGTTCTGGAGCCCCCTGGTAAGCCTACGTTTACATCGGTCAAAATCAGAGGCACATCGATAAACCAAATCGTCGTTATCAAATACCTACGTTTGTTATGACAGATATTACAGAAATGGTAAAACTAAACTCACACTGAACGCGAAGACTCCTTCAGTCCTCACAAGCAGGTCTCCAAATGCAAAGGCAGCACCTTCCACACCATAAGACAGGAATGTCGCTACCTAAGAAAAGAAAGAAGCCATTATTTTGAGGGCAAAAAAAACTCGTCAAATGGCAACCGCCTGAATCTTAAATCTGCGAGGGTCAGGATAGGGTTCCTCATCATCTGCCTAGCATTTTCTGAACTATGTTGGGGTCGGCTTCCAGTCTCACCGGATGCATCTGAATACCAGTATTTTACATGGAGCGACCTCCGCAGCCCAATTGGTACTGGGTAATAATGGTTGTCAGACTTTCGGGTCACTGACTGACCTGTTACAACTGCGAAAGATCTAGAAATGACAGCCGGGACCGATGGCTTAATGTGCTTTCCGAGGCACGGAGGAAACTCGGTATATAATGGGTGGTCTACCATCCACAGACCAACCTAGGCAAGCACGGCTTAATATGAAGATTGATCCGAGTGACTGTTTTTATCTAACCAAGAACTCGTCAGGATTGGCTTCCTGCACCATGTGTACGTATGCTTCTCGATGTTTCGAAGATTTCGTTGATTCACCTCGGCGCCTGATGTTGCCAAGACGGACCTAACTTCCGAATTTTTATTCCAAAATGATTGACCATTGATAAACTCTCAGATGACCGTAAAATTACCGACGCATCATTGTCATTTATCGACTTGCGTTTAATTTTGACGACCCGAATGGCATAGCGGTAGTGAGGCTGCCTTACGTTCTTAGGATCCTGGGTTCGAATCCCGGTAGGAGCAAATGTTTGTGTGATGAGCATGGACATTTGTTTCCGAGTCATGGATGTTTATATTATGTACTTTTAATAAGTACGTATTTACAAACAAATAGTATATATATGTAGTAAACCTATATCAATTATCTGGTGTCCACGACACACGCCTTGCTTAGTGTGGCACTAGATGGCGCTGTGTGTAATGTCCAGCTATACTTACTTATTTTTGAAGTGAAAACTTCTTTAGGCGCATTGAGCACTTTTGGAGTGAAAAAAAATCATGGAACTCGCGTGACCGTCACCTAACGCTACGTAGCACTCGTAGCCGATCCAGCTAGCTACGAGGTTTCACTTCTACCGCCAGTCCCCATAGACCCGCATGGTTTTTTAGTAAGAATCCAGTCGCTTGCGATGGTTTTGAGGTCTACCTTATCAGAGAAGCACTGCAGCGCGATCCTTCCAGGTGTCCACCTGATAAATAAGATCCCGAACACAAACTGGATTAGCAGACCTGTGGACACTGACCGCCAGTTCACACGGCCGGGGTGGGCGGAGAACACGAAACCTGAGGAAAACGAGGCATAGCATAATCAGAAGAAAGGAAGAAAAAGCATTTATTCGCCCGCCAGGACAAAAAAACACAAAAAAATGGTTCAATAGGCTAGTTTCCACCATCAATAAACTGCAAAACTAATTTGTCCGTCAGTTATAGTATTGGAAAATAATGGACACGTATTTTTTGTTTTTGTAAATCACTGAGTACTGACAAAGATAAAACGCATCAAAACTCGGGAGTGGGGGCTCGTGACGTCACAACGCACTATAAACTATAGCACGGCGTGACGTATTGCGAATTTTAAAAGCGTCGTATCTTCGTCAATTTTGGTTTATGTAACAAAAGAAAAAATACGTGTCAAATATTTTTTTATAATGTAACTGACGGACTAATTAGATTTTTTTAGGACACAAGCCTATTGTAAATACAACTAATAAAAGTAAGCATAGAGAGAAAAATAATAAAAAAATACTAAAGACCAAAAGGCTCTTATCTCAGCATGGTGCTGTAACATTAAAAATAAACGTCACAGCGCTGATATTCTGATAGACCTATGTATAGGGTTACTGGTAATTAGTGTGTTGTGTGTAGCCGAAATCGCTGCAGCAAAATATCAGCTGTTCAGTACACTAGGCGAACATAAATGTACTGAACATCTGATTTTTTTTCGCGATTTCAGGTTTGGTCCCATAGTAAAAGTTGTTTGTAATCATGAGCGCAATCACGTGTTTAAGTTTCGTACACGAATTACCAGTCACCCTATATATAGATGCTCTGTGATATTTGCACTGCGGGCACACACTCAATCTAGCATAGCGAGGATAGTTCCTGCAAGAACGATTGCTCTTACGACCATTTTCAATAACTTACTAACAGGTAACGGAAGGTTGCTATCTCTTAAACGGTTTGACATTTAGCTTATACGGACCGTTAGAAACAAAACGTCTTTAAAAAGAGCTTCTTTGGTTTTTCTAAAAGTCAAAGTCCTCCGTGTGAATTGTGATGCGGATAGGATATTCCAAGTCAACTTTGTTTATAGAAACACCGATTGCTACGAGACGTGGGTTTGTTAACTAACAGTTTTACGTAAGTAAGTTATAGAAAACGGACGTTAATCCACCACGTGGGTTAACTAACAGTTTTACGTAAGTAAGTTATAGAAAACGGACGTTAATCCACCACGTGGGCTAAGTGCTGGTTAAAAGACGCCATATTTTTTTACTGGTGCATGTTAATTTCCTTACGTTGTTTTTATGATGAGCTGTTCTCAAACACTGAAGGAAAATATTAAAACAATAATCTGATACAGATAAAATTCGAAGACATGACATCCGAAGACCAACCCGCATTAGAACTGCGTGGTGGTTTAAGTGTTAAGGATCGGCCACACCGGACAAATTGTGGTCACCGCTGGGGACACAGGACTCCGGATTCTGTCAGATATTTGTACTGGAGAGTCTGTAAGTGTATGGTGTCCGCTGCCAGTCCAAATTCTGTCCGTAACCGAACCTTTACTTCAGACGTAAGGGGTAACCGTTGGAACCATAGAGAAAGTAAATGATTGCACTCACCTAAAAGCAGTATAATGCAGAGTCCAAGCAAAGAGATGAGTCTCACGGGGTCATGCCTTGCATCCAAATATAGGAAGAGTGCGATCAGACCCAGGATAACCAGGCAGACAACTACCCGGAACCACCTGTGAAAGAAAGAAATACAGTATAAAGGATGTTAAATACAAGTTTTTAACCGACTTCCATAAAGGAGGAGGTTCTCTATTCGACTGTATGTATTTTTTTTTTTTTATGTATGTTCACCGATTACTCAAGGAAGCCTGAACCGATTTGAAAAATTCTTTTTTTGTTTTTTCAAACAAAAAAAGAATTTTCCCCTTTCGGGTCCCATAGAAATATTGTCATGATCTGATCATGAACTTCGGAGATATGGAACGGAACTCTTCAATAATAGACAGCAAATCTGTCGTGATTGCTGCAATCGCTTGGATGTTTATTGTTTACACAACATTATATAGGATAGGTTATATAGGATAACGTACAGCAATTTTGGTATTTTCTACAACAAGTGAAGCATTTGCATTTGATAAGAACCATTCTACCATCAGATCTGTGACAAAAGTCGGTGACAAAAAAATTAAATCAATCAAACAAACGTCACCGACTTCAGAAGCTAAAGTTATTTTTCACGTTTTTGGTTTTTTTTTGAAGTCGGTTTTATTTTTTGCAAAAAAGTTTTTATTATTGTAAGATTTTTACTTTAAACACCTCTACGACCCTCGTACTATTCAATCAGTCCATCAGCACAATGTTTTGAGTGCGTTACATTGAGTTCTACCAATAAACCTGATTTTTCATCCCAAAACAAAAAGTTGTTTCTCAGCAATAATTTTTGCATAAAGTTACTTACTTTGGTGTACGGAATGCTTGGTTGATGGCTTCGTGATGAGGTTGTGTTCACCCTGTACAACCCTTTTTTTTTTTTTTTTTTTTTTTTTTTTTTTTTTTTTTTTTAGGATGGGAAATCATCAAATGACTTCTCCCACTCTGGGCGGAGTGTCAGACTCTTACTGACTAAAACCCATCCATGTTCCTTCCTCGCCCTTTACGTTCCGGGGCCGCGGTATCTCTTTCGAACAGTCCCGCAACCTTCATTTATGATTTTCCGTAGTCAGCCAGTTATGACTTGATTAATGGTAATGACATTATTGTTAATGATATTGACAATTATTATTAATCAATTTGACGTTATTAGTAATTATTACCAAAATTTTCCATAACACTAGTGTCTAACATGTATTACGAACAAATTGAATGATATGATCTGTTAAACTAAGTGTAAAGGCTTTATTTATTTATAAATATTTACAATACATACACACTAACTCTATAATAGAAATAAAAATATGTACAAATATCAAAAAGGGTTACTGGGCATCAAAAAATTCATCCACATCGCTGCCAACAAGAAAAGTGATCAGGGCCTCGATTCTGCTATTACAATAGTGTCAGAGTATTCGATCATTGATTTCATAATGATCAAGTTCTGTCAAATTTTGACAAGTTTGTTAATTATACTATCATAATGGCGCCATTATGACTTCTCAATGAACAACCACTGACACTCCATTGAAAGAAATGTCATAGAATATTAATCTCGTACATGAAATCTGGCATGAATAAATGTTCGCATTTAGTTGTAGATTTCGAAAACCATTTGTACTAACGGTTTTATAATAATGGCAATACGAAAATGCCATTAAAACACAATTTTATTACGAGACCATTGACCGACCATTGTGAATTTAGCAGATTACGAACTTTAAGCAAAATGACAATGGGATGATAATGGAATCGAATCGGTTGGAGTGACGAATTTATTAAAATAGCAGAATTAGGCCCCAGAAGGCTGGCAGCATTGCCACGTTGGATGGCAATCTGTTAAATAAATGATTTGATTGATTGATGATGTTTTTGATTTTAGCTATTCAAGGGTTTGAGGATCAAAGTCCAGGACTTTACTGAAAAATACCAGATGGACGGATTTTAGAATTTAATCCAGGACCACATGTTCTGCGTTAGCTGCAACCACTGGACCAAAGAGGCAATCATCAAGACCTACAGTTTAACAATTATCATCATTCTCCTGCCCATAAGACCCGAATGGCGTAGTGGTAGTGAGACTGCCTTACGTTCTTAGGGTCCTGGGTTCGAATCCCGGTAGGAGCAAATGTTTGTGTGATGAGCATGGACATTTGTTTCCGAGTGATGGATGTTTATATGTATAATAAGTATGTATTTACAAACAAAAAAGTAATATATGCAGTATATCAACTATCTGGTGTCCACGACACAAGCCTTGCTCAGTGTGGCACTAGATGGCGCTGTGTGTTAATGTCCAGCGATATTTATTTATTTATTATCACCAGGGACTCAAACTGTAACCGTAATAATTTGTAACACTGTTTTTAAAGCAGTAACAACAGAAAAACACTTTTAGATGTAACAGATACAATAATATGTTACCGAATCAAACTGTAACCTTTTATATGTGTTAATAAGTGTTAATATGTGTAACTGAAATAATCAGTTTTACAACAGACTGCGACTAGATTTCGGCTATCTAGGTAATGCCTATTAACCTAAGTAGGTACATTGTAAACGCTAAGTTTACCTGTTACACACTTATGAACACTGTTAAACCTTTTATGTCTGTTACTGATATGTTACGGTTACACTTATGTAAGTGTTTTGGGTTAACACATTGAAAACACATTTATAAGTGTAACATATTTGATTTTGTTACCAATTCAACATGTAACACTTATAATTCTGTAACCTTTATGAAGGTGTTTTTAAGTCCCTGATTATCACTTACTTCGGTGAAGGAAAACATCATGAGGAAACCAACATGCCTGAGAGATAGTAAAGCCAAATCAGAGGCCCTTGGGTGGCATAAAAAAGATAAGTTATTAACAGTTTAACAATAACGTACTAAAATGATGAAACATCAATCATAAATATTTTTTTATTGTACTAGACCAGTTTATAATATCTAATATGATCGTCAATTGTTCGCAATACATCAAATGGACAAATAAGTGACGCCGTTATATTATGGTAGTGATTGTTATGTCGGCGAACTTCAAAAAAAACATTCATTTGGATCAATTTGTTCTTGAATGTGTACAGTAATTACTTGAGTTAATCACCCGGTCAACGATTCTTGCTAACGATTGCGTTTGAGGACATAATTACAGAATATATTAATGTGAAGTATTTTTGTGAGAGGTCGTACATTATCTTTAAATGGTCAATTTACTCGGCCCGTTCGTTAATTTTAAATACTCAATTACCGAAGTTATAGGTAATGCGCACTTTCTTCAATTTAGGAAAAGTGTCCTAATTGCAGCGACCAGCGTTAAAAGCGCGTCTCACATGATTAGACCGGCAGTATTTTGTGGAACAACACGGTACAAACATCGGTTTGTACTGATAAGCATGGCAAAAGTCATAAAGGGTGTGAAAAAACCCTTCACTAAGGTAGCCGTAAACCAAGCATTCTGTAAATCAAACTAAGTACTTTATGAACGTGATTTTTATACCAGGAAAAAGTCGTTGCTGGGAAACGACTTTTTTATGGTTTAAAAAATCAAATGCAATGTAATGCACTCAAAATATTGTGCTTATGGATGCATTAAATAGTACAGATATCATTCAATTCAAATTCAAATTCAAAATTGTTTATTTCTTCAACCAAATAACAACAATTAGTTTGTGATTGGAGCCTTCTTTTAAGCAAACAATGCCTGTATTAGAAGACTCCGCTCTTCCATAACAAAAGAAAGAAAATTATTTAAAACATATCATAGGTAAAGTAGTCAAAAATAAAAAATAATAAAACAACATGTGTGTGAGTGAGTGTGTGCGTGGGTATGTGTGTATGCGTGTGTAGGTATGTGTATGTTTGTGTGCCTGTGTGAGAGGTTATGCCGTAAGTTTCAAGAGCTCTTCCGTTTCCTCATAGGTGAGTGGTTTGATCCAATTCAGTGTATTTTTTTTGCATTCATAATAATGGTTTTTATATATACATATTTCTTTATTTATTCTGTTATATAAACGAGCAGACCGTGTTTTAAATTGCATGGAGGCAACCAAAGTTTTTGTTTGGGGGACTTCTGCAACAGCATGCTTTCTCCTTTTTGTCAGTTTAGATGCATCGTAAGGTAGGGTCTTATGTTTCTTTAATATAGTTTGAACTATATATAGTTTTCTTACTGAGAGTAATTCGCTTAGGTTATAAAGACTTTCTGTGGGATATCTAATTTTCTTAAAGTACATAGTTTTTATGAGTGCACGTTGTGCACGCTCTACTTCTATGAATTTAGTTTTTGCAGATCCTCCCCAGTTAGGTATACAGTAAACTATGACAGACTGAGCCAAAGCGACGTATATCTCATTAAGGAGATTTCTGGAAGTGTTATTTCGACTTATTATATTTTTTGGCACAATATGTCTCAGTGTACTAAACAACCAACACAGTTTTCTAACCCTGCTAGCAACCTGTTCGATATGTGGATACCAGGATAATCTTTGGTCTATTACTACCCCCAAATATTTGATTTGCTTTACTTTATTTATTTTTGGGCATTTACAATTTTTATTATCGAGGTCTCCACAATCGTGTATTTTAATTTTAAAATCATCCGTCGGTTCAGTTCGTGCACTAATACTGAAACACACAAAATTAGTTTTACTTGTATTCAAGGTAAGTAAATTTCTCTTTAACCATTTGGCTATCCTATCCATGCCTATTTCAGCTGTGTTCTCTACATCTTCCCAAGAGATACCAGAAAAGACAATAGCCGTATCATCGGCATAAGAGAAAATTTTGGCGTTTTTGATATTTAAATTACAGAGATCGTTGATGTAAATTAAAAATAAAGTTGGACCCAATACGCTTCCTTGCGGTACGCCGTAAGTTACATCCGCGTAGTCACTGGTATAGTTTCCAATCACAACGCTCTGCTTCCTGTTACATAGGTAGTTTTTTAGAAGAGAAAGCGGAGTTCCTCTTATTCCGTATTTTTCTAATTTACTCACCAGGGTTGGAACAGAGACGGTGTCAAATGCTTTTTTTAGATCTAAGAAGACAGTAACACATTTGCTGCCACTATCGATAGTATCTGCTACTAGTGATGTTAGGGCAGTTACTGCATCCTCGGTTGATAAACCTTTTCTGAACCCAAATTGTGTGGGCGACAGCAAGTCGTATTTACTTAGATAGTTAATGAGCCTATTATTTACCAGTTTTTCCAAAATTTTAGAAATTGCTGGTAAGACTGATATTGGTCTGTAGTTGTTGACATCGTCTCTGTTTCCTCCCTTGTGTACAGGTGTGATAAAAGATTTCTTTAGTTCTTCCGGAAAGACGCCTTCATTAAAGCAAAGGTTAGTCAGATGAGTTAAGATTGGAACAGCTATCATTTTAATATATTTGAGAAATTTTGTAGTTACCTTATCCCAACCGGGAGCACTATCAATTTTTAAGCTCATTAGAATTCTATCCACCTCATCACAGTCAGTATCATGGAGCACAAAAGAATGAGATACGGAGGATTGATTTTCGATTACATGAAGGGGGTCAGAGTCCAAGTCAGGTTGAATTAGCTGGGCCAGTTGCTTACCAATGTTAACGAAAAAATCGTTGACATGATTAACTGACTCGGTAGGGGATGACATTAAGTTTAATAATTCTGTGTTTTCTGTCTTAGTTTTATAAGATGGCAGGACGTTTTCAATGTTAAAGTAACAAATATTTAAAACATGTACTTACCTACAAAATAAACGTGTAAAAAATTAGGAACTTTGACACCCACCATCTCCGTTAGAAGGTTCCCAGGTATAGTGTAGAACAAAAAAGGTTAAGTTTAAGTAAGGTTTTTTACACCCATATTATTTCACAGTCTACTCACATCATAGTCCACATCTTCCCGCAGAAAGCCTCCACCTTACTCCAGACCACCCTCTGGAACACGGCGCCACAATACCGCTTCACCACCATGAAGTATATGACGAAGAAGTATATGATGCTGAAAAACGCTATCAGGCTGCCGAAGCCGTGGCATAGTTCTAAGGGGTCACTGCCTGAAGGAAACAGATTTAGAAGAGTATTAATAGCTGTAAAAAATCGTAAAAATGCTCGTTTGGAGACAATAGGCAAATCCACCAAAAAATCTGAAGGGAAAAATGATATTTTACCTATTTTGAAAGTCTACATTTTAATTCTCAGCTGGCCAGCGTTTCGCGTTCCCACATACTCATCCACTTTAATTATGTCATGAACTGTACAAGTTCTGTCCAACTGAGAAACTGTCCAGCTGACAATATGTCCAGTTGCGAATCTGTCCAGTTGCAACAGAGGCCTTTTCTCTTAGCCAGTGATGTTTTAAGTCCCTTGTGGTATGGGATGTGGCTATTGCCCAAGAACCGGGCTCAATGCCAAAATTTTGGGCTGCTTCCAAAACCAACAATAATGACACCGCCTGACGTCGAGTCGAACCTAAGACTTGAAGTTTAAAAGTAGAGCTTACAAGACCGTCTCTCTGCCAAGCTTCTGATAAGCCTTTCCTCAATTTGTTGGAGTAGATTTCCAGTGTAGCAGCGGCAAAGCTAGACAGACTGTTATGACGAAATCATTGGTGACGCAGGGGTATGTCATTGGGCCGCGGGACTGTTCGAAATAGATACCGCGGCCCTGGTACACAAAGGGCTAAGAAGGAACATTGACGGGTTTTAGTCAGTAAAAGTTTGACACTCTCTGCTCCCAGAGCCGGAGGAGTATCATCATCATCATCATCGGCCTATTAATGTTCCCACTGCTGGGACAGGCCTCCTCTCTACGATAGGGAATGGGCTATATAATCCACCACGCGGGCCCAGTGCGGATTGGTAGATGTCACATGTCTTCGAATTTATGGTTCTAGGACATGCCGGTTTCCTCACGATGTTTTCCTTCACCGTTTTGAGAGCAGGGGAGGAGCAGGCGAGAGGAGTATACCCCTCTCTATTTTTTATCATGTATGGTTACGCTCTGAGGAATGATTTAGTTGCGCTTAGATGGTTGCGCTTAGAAATAGGTGCGCTCTGAGGAATACCTCGTCATTTAATGATTTCCCACCAGAAAAAATAAGGGTTAGGTATGTCATTGCTACATTGATACACAATCTGGGAATTGAATCCAAGAAAGACTTCATACTCTGCAGTTGGAGCTCGGGGCTAAATAATAACAGCCACACAAATCGATATTTAGGTTAAGCCGTGCTTGCCTAGGTTGGTCTGTGGATGTATGACACCAATTACATACCAAGCCGTTGTTCCCGGCTGTCATTAGTAGATCTTTAACAGTCGTCAACAGTTCAGTGGCCCAAAAGTAGTCTGACAACCAGTCTTACCAAGAGGTATCGTATTGCCCAGTACAAACGGGGTTGTGGAAGGCAGTTGCTCCATGTAAAATGCTGGTATTCAGCTGCATTCGGTTAGACTGGAAGCCGACCCCAACATAGTTGAGAAAAAGCAAGGCAGATGAAGATCTTACCAACGAAACAAACAAAATATACTCACTATAATTAAGCCAATAATACAAGCATCCGAAGAAGAACCCTAACACGAGGCCGTTAAAGATGAATACTGTGACCGTCTTCATGACACTGCGGTTTTCTTTCATGAAGTCGTCAGTTGAGCTGCCCACGCGCATCAGGGTGGTCTCCAGCCAACCTGAGGGCTCGTAGTCTAGGTATTCGTGGGTTATGATCTGGAATAAAGAATGGTACTGGTTAGGGGGTGTACAATAAAATTATAATAGTGATGATTCCTGACAAAAAAAAATATGATTCTGTTTACTCCGTCAGTTGGATTTTCGAGAAATATTGGATAAGTAAGTACCTACGTGCTTTTAGTTTCTTCAATAAAAATTGACGATGATAAAACGCGTCAAAGACAAGCTCCTGCAGGCTTCGGGCAGAAAATGTACTCAAATGTGACGTCACACGAATTTTCGACGCACTGTATTATCGTCTTCATTTTTTAACCGACTTCCAAAAAGAGGAGGTTCTCAATTCGACTGGGTGAACCGATTTTGATGATTATTTTGTTATTTGAAAGCTGGTGCTTCCCGTGTGGTCCCATTTCAATTTAGTTAAGATCTGACGCAGACCTTCGGAGATATAAATGGAACTCTTAAAAAATACACGGCAAAGCTGCAGTGATTGCTGCAATCGCTTGGTTGTTTATTGTTTATACAACATCATGACGTAACATCACGCCTGTATGCTCTGACTCAGAAGTGTATAATACACCCAGATTTCGACAGTCAGGTGTGTTACGTTCCATTTATTGGGGATAAGCCCTATTACCGTGACATTTGCATTTTTTTTTATTGGAAAGGATGTACTTCAAGGGTACATTGATGAGAATTTGGTAAGGTTCTGATTACTTCTGATTATGGGATCCACGACAAAGGAACAGAACTCTTAAATTCTTAAGAGCAAATTAACGATACTCGGCCGATTTTTTATAGACTATCCGAATATTTGAGTCACCTACCATAACGTCGATATTAACCAACTTCAAAAATAAGGAGGTTCTCAATTCAATGTTCCCCGATTACTCGAAGATAACTGGACCGATTTTGTTTTTTTTTTTATTGTTTGCAAGGGTATACTTCCCAGGTTGTCCCATAATCATCAAATCAGGATCTGATGATGGAATCCTGGAGAAATAGAGAGAACTCTTCACATTTTATAGGCACACCAGAAGCGATTTGGGTAGTTTTAGGAAGTGTACTTTCTCGAAGTAATCCCATTTCAATTTGGTGAAGATCGAATCAAGAACTTCGGAGATAGGCAACGAAACTTTTCAATAAATGATAGCAAATGTACTGGCATTGCTGAAATCTCATATCTGTCTATTGTTTACACCAGTTCATAACAGAAAATCACGCCGGTACGCTGTGAAGGGGTAAGCACATGTGAACCACTAAAAAGTGAAATATATATTTTTTTTTACAAAAAATAAAACTGACTTCAGAGAAAACAAAAAAGTAAAAAATAACTTTAGCTTCAGAAGTCGGTGACAAAAAAACTAAATCAGTGAAAGTCCGAAGAAAAACTCTGATGGTTTTTCGTTTTTGTAAAAATGTTTTCATTGTTTACGTGAAAAAAGAAAAAATAAATGTCCACTATTGTTTGGAAATCTACTTATCTGATGGACTAATTCGATTTTTTTTTATCTAGGTCATTCATCTTTCATTCATCTGATATCCCACTGCTGAGCTAAGGCCGCATCTCTGCCAGATTTCTCGATCCAGTGCTAAGGTGGTTGTTGGCTCGTCCCGCCATCTTCTACGAGCTCTGCCGCGGAGTTTTCTGATCATGTCAGGGCTCTACATAGAGGTTATTTTGGCCCACAGCTCATTTTGGCGTATACAGCAGACGTAAGCCCAGTCCCAATTCAGCTTAGCGGCTTTTTGAGTAACGTCAGTAGTTTTTATTTTATATGGCTGTTTGAGGCCTAGTGTGCTACGGTCCATTGACGTTGGCAAACATCTATCTCTTTTGTAACGTATTACGATAGATTGTCATGATTTTAATTTTCAGTGATTGTCTTTTTTTGTTTGAACATGTTAAGATATCGAAATTGAATATGTTTTTTTTCGTAATTTTTCTTGGTTTTTTTATCAAGTTTTTCTGAAAAGCTTCTAATCATTTAAATAACATGCAACTTGTAATCCTTCAAATCCCTGTATCAATAAAAATGTAATAAACTTACTTTTCCATTTTTCCCATTTTTCTGGACATCATCCATTTCAACTTCATTGGACTCTGCTCGCTGTAAAAAAAAGATGACTTATGTTAAAAAAACAGTCCAGTAAAAAAATGATCACTGAAGTCCAATTGTCCTACAAGTAAAAAAAAAACTTAGGGTAGAGGTAAAAACTAAGTACTTAATCTATATCTGCTACGGGTCGTGCCCGCGCACGTAGCGGATCGGCTACGAGTGCTACGAAGCGATAGGTGACGGTCACGCGAGTTCCATCATTTTTTGTTCACTCAAAAAACGCTCAACGCGCCTAAACAAGTTTTCACTTAAAAATAACGGGATGGCTAACAAGCAGTGCTCATCAATTAATCATCACTACCTATAAAGCATCACGGACCTATTTGCTAGTCCTGAGAAAAAGCTAAAATGACTCAAGACGCTGTCAATATTTTATTGGCTAGTAGCTGCCTACGTTTTAAGCCTGGAGATGGCAAAACTGCTTGGCAACAAAAATATACAGGGTGGAAGCAAGCAAGACATCAGCGCAGAAAAAGTACCCTCGTATTTAGATCATTCCAAACACCGTATACATACACATCTTTCAAGAGCAATTTTTAAAATATCAGCTGTTTCTTTAGAAGTGCAATAAATAATAATAATTTTGATCTGGATCGCGACGTTATCGTCATGTGGGCTAGTCATTGTGTCGATAGTCGTGTCGGTCAATAGTTAATAGCCAAGAGCCTGGACTAACAGCTTAAGAGGCTCTCGCTTGGCAGCTGGATCAAGCTACTGCTTTCTGAATCAAGCCTTCCTGACACGGCACGTATTGTTAGGAGGTTCCTCTCTCAAGAACCCTGACCTGAGCTCAGATCCAGTTCAAAGCGCTGGTGGGCTACTATTTTTTTCATATTTAATGTTTTTCTATTGTTTTTTTTTTTATTGGACCATTATTTTAAAAATGTAAAACATATAGGGTGTAAAACACCTCTTAACGAAGCCGAAAGGCACATGTTCTCCTCGTAATTGCGATCATTTTTTTGCTCTACACCATACCTGGGAAGAGAGAGCAGCGTTGGCCCAGTGGTGGCGGCCCCGACTTACGTTCAGTAAGTCGTGGGTTCGAACCCAGACAGACGCATTACTTTGTATAATTTATTACATCACCGCTGCTCTCAAAACGGTGAAGGAAAACATCGTGAGGAAACCGGCATGTCCTAGAACCATAAATTCGAAGACATGTGACATCTACCAATCCGCACTGGGCCCGCGTGGTGGATTATATAGCCCATTCCCTCTCATAGAGAGGAGGCCTGTCCCAGCAGTGGGAACATTAATAGGCCGATGATGATGATACCTGGGAATCTTTTAGTTACGGAGATATTGGGGGTCAAAGTTACAACTTTTTTTAAATATAAGTTTTTATTGTATTATTTTTACTTTAAATACCTCCACGAAATCCATAGCACAATGTTTTGATTGCGTTACATTGAGTTCTACCACAAAACGTGATTCTTCACGCCAAAAAATAAAGTTGTTTCCCAGCAATAATTTTTACGCAAAGTTACTTAGTTTGATGTACAGAATGCTTGGTTGACGGCTTTGTGATGAGGTGGTTTACACCCTGTATGTATCTAAGTCCCCAAAGCGGTCCAGGTAGACCCCCAGGGGTCGACAGGAGCCCCTCAAGGGGTCTACGTTGGCGTAAAAAAAAGGGGTTCGCAAGTTGTAAGTTGTAAGTCCCCACGAAAATACATCTGGTTTCGACACTAAAGAACAAAAACGTTGGCTCGGCTTTACCTATCGTATCTTTGTAGGTAGATAATAAGCTACTCGAAAACGTATAAAATACAAATGTTCCGGTCATGACCGGTTCTATTTCGGTGAAAATGGTCGTCTTGAGACTTTAAAAAGCATTTCGAAACTACAACATTCTAATTTTCAGATTTTTTGGTACACATGCTTGAAAAAATGGAGCAAGTGTCCACCGAAACTATACAATTTTGAATTAAGTGGTCTACCAGAAAAAAATGTTTGGGAACCTCTGATCTAAATGAATAAACGATAATAATACCTGCCTATTACTGTCCCACGGCTGGGCAAAGGCCTCTTTTCATACAGAGAAGGCAATACCACGCTCAAAATGTGCTGTCTTTAAAAAATTGAGGAAATTAAATTGGGGAATGATGTACCGAATAATTGCTAACCGTTTGTACGCCGATGTTCCTTTCAACATGTATAATTATAATATGGTACAGACAGCTACTTCTGATTTATCATCATCAGCATCATTTCAGCCGAAAGACGTCCACTGCTGGACATAGGCATCCTCCAAGTGTCGCCACATTGACCGGCCCCGTGCGACTCGCATACACCTAGTGGGAGGTCTTTCAACGCAACGTCTGCCATCTGCTGCTTAATACCTACTAAACATTTCGACATTGCTGATTGTAACTATCCAAATGCAATAGTCTAGTTTCCACCATCAATAAATTGCAAAACTAATTAGTCTGTCAGTTAGAGTATTGGAAAATAATGGACACGTATTTTTTGTTTTTGTAAATCACTGAGTACTGACAAAGATAAAACGTATCAAAACTCGGGAGTGGGGGCTCGTGACGTCACAACGCACTAAAAACTATAGCACGGCGTGACGTATTGCGAATTTTAAATTTTTTATCTTCGTCAATTTTGGTTTATGTAACAAAAGAAAAAATACGGGTCAAATATTTTTTTATAATCTAACTGACGGACTAATTAGATTTTTTTAGGACACCTAAGCTTAAGAATTCATCACAAATATGTTATTACTTAGGTATTTATTTGTAATTATTAGTTAGCAAATTGCAATGGGATTCCGCGCCACAACAGTAATTTTACTTTCTAGTTACTAACGATTGGGTGTTAGCTATAATTTTGAAGGCCACCGCAATCAAAAGACAACCATTTAACACGACTGTACAATTACTGCCGTAAAGCGAATCTGCTGAAAAGCGAATCTATTCTAAAACGAACAAGGATTACAAACCAATGCGACCTTTCTGGAAAATGTTTCCGTTCATGATGAAAAGACATCGAATTATTATGCTCATATGCACTATCAAAATTCCAAAATATGCACTCAAGAGTGCAAAATACGCACAATCGAAATCCTATGCTGCACTCAGGATTTTTGTATTAATTCCCTCGCTTTGCTCGGGAGTTGACTTTAAACTCCCTCGCTCTGCTCGGAGTTAACGCTAAAATCCTTTGTTTTGCTCGGGATTCAATACGGCGCCCGCTACATAAGACACTACTTTATCCCCTTAATGCATAATCTACTAATCAATCCTAAAACATTGGAGCTATTAAAGCCTATATTTGGAATGTATTTTTATTTCTTCTTCCAATTTATATAGTTTTATCGCTACTGTCGCTACACTGCACTAATAAAACAGTTACCTGCGTAAAAAAGTACAAACTCGAATGAATTAGGTACCTATTTTTATTTGATTGTTTCAATAGGTATTTTTGTTATTTATTCATTACGTTATTCATTTGTCAATTTGTTCAGCTTGTTGTTTTATAATAATATACAAAATATCGATGGCTGTCTACAATGATAATAATAATAATAATCAAAAATTAAATTACGACTATGTTGACCCGAGCCGCTGCTCGACGCGCACGCCTACCGCCTCCGGACCCGTCGCTCAGCTCCGCCTCGCCGCCGCCGGAACCCAGCCCCATCGTGAGTGCTGTGACACCGGCCGTGGCAGTTGCGTCGAGCTCAAGCGACGAGTATTTCTCTCCGCCCACGACGCCACCACCTGCTCGTCGACGGGGAGGACGCCGGCCGCCGGACGGCTTAGGACCTCGAGGCCCACCGGCTTCTGATAGGGTCCCAGCTCCCGGCGGAAGTGTGCAGCGCATGCGATGGACGCAATCGAATAACGAAAACGTCATGCGCGCATACTATGGGGCTACAGAGGGGGGAAACAACCTGACCGCGTACCGTGTTAGGATGCTCTCTCTGTTTCAGGTGCTTGAGCCAGCTGTCAACGTGTCGGCACAACGACTGTCGGATCAGGTGCGAGTCATCCAGCGTAATCGTATGTTGGATGACACCGTACTTGATCGCTTGCGAACTGAAGTGCAGAGTAGCCGTGTCACGGCCACGCCGCCGTCGCAGGCTGTGGTTCCACCACAGTCTACCGTAACAACACCATATTGCGATGGTGACGTGAGTAGTGACATGGTTACTAATGTAAGTACCCAGTGCAGTGAGGATGTGAGGAGTGCTTTGGAGGGTGCGATTCGGGAATATCGGTTCATGACACCCGAACTTAGACCACGCTTACCTCGTTTGCCCATGCACAACAAAAATAAGATGCTGGTGGCTGTTCTGGATTCGCAATTGTCAAATTATTTTGATAGCTGCGAAGACCTCACCGATATTCACTCGATCCTGTATTGTGCGGCCGTAGCGGCATGTCGTGTAGCTCATGTTAAATTTTCTGATGACAGAGCTACACGACCAAAACCAGCCGTACCGGCATGGCAGTACAGGATTGAACAACGTATTGGTGGGGCCAGAGCACTCATCGGCAAATTGATCTGCTTCAGGGAGGGCAATACTCGCCCTAGGGTGATGCGTTTTGTGAGGCGGGCGTTCTCGGGGACTGATATCAGTCCTCGAGACTATATGTCTCGTGTCACAGAGCGCATCGACTTCCTGAAGCAGAAAGTGTATGCATGGGCAAGCCGTATTCGTAGGTATAAGCGGCGGGTGGACCGATACACTCAGAATCGCACATTCCAAAGAGATGAAATGTGGGTTTACAGGGCTTGGGAGCGACCGGACCAAGGTGTGGCTGACACGCGCCTGCCAGATGATGATGCAATGTGTTCATTCTGGCGCAGCATCTGGTCGGTGCCTGTCAGCCATGCTGAGGGTGAATGGACTCGGGTGGTTGAGCGAGCGTGCGATCCAGTACCAGAAATGGGGGCAATCACTATCAGCCCCCAAGACGTAGCTTGTGCAGTCCGTCCGTTGCCTAATTGGAAATCTCCAAGGCCGGATGGGCTGCACAATTTCTGGATAAAATGGTTCACAAGGTCGCATGCTCGCCTGGCGACCCTGTTCCAATCAGCCTTAGAGTCGGGGTCGCTGCCAGAGTTCCTGACAACAGGTATAACCCATCTGCTCCATAAATCGGGTAGTACTGCGGAACCCAAAAATTATAGACCGATTACCTGTCTTCCGACGGTCTATAAAGTTCTTACATCTATTTTGAGAGCTAAAATCACTAAACATATTGACGAAAATTCTGTTATGTCAGCTTCTCAGAATGGATGTAGGAACGGGTCCCGCGGTACTAAGGAGCTACTCCTCATTGATATGGCCATAAGCCAACAGGTTCGCCGTTCCCGAAAGGATCTGTCGACATGCTGGATAGACTATAAGAAGGCCTACGATTCGGTGCCACATACATGGCTTAGGAGGGTGCTAGAGTTGTATAAAGTTGATGCAACTCTGCGCACTTTCCTAATGTCGTGTATGGGGCAATGGAGGACAGTCCTTCGCTATCCAGGATGTCGGCAAATTCAGAGGAATAGCGAGCCGATAAGGATAGAGCGAGGTATATTTCAGGGCGATAGTTTGAGTCCACTTTGGTTCTGCTTAGCCTTGAATCCTCTGAGCACACTGCTGGAGGATTCAGGTCTAGGCTATCAGTTGCGGAAAGATGGTCGGGTTATATCTCACCTCCTTTACATGGATGACTTGAAACTCTTTGCCCCCAACGATTTGCAACTGATGGAGCTACTGAAGGTAACTGAAACCTTCAGTAGCGCCATCAGGATGGAATTTGGTGTGGACAAATGTGCGGTCATGCATGTAAAGCGAGGGGGGATTGTGGAATCTGTGGGAACCCAGCTCTCAGATTCCATAAATCTTAGATCCCTCTCAGCAACTGAAACCTATAAGTATTTGGGTATGTCGGAAGCGCTGGGCATCAGTGTGGCTGACATGAAGCAATCGTTGAAGGAGCGCTTCTTTGGCCGCCTGAAAAAAGTATTTAATAGTCTTTTATCGGGCGGAAATAAGGTGCGTGCCTTCAACGGTTGGGTCATGCCAGTTTTGATGTACTCTTTCGGCATACTCAAATGGACTCAAACCGAACTAGACGCCCTGGATACTAAGGTCCGTAAATTGTTGACGGCATCTCGAATGCATCACCCGCGTTCTTCAGTTATGAGACTGTATATCCCGCGAAAGTGTGGGGGTCGAGGCTTATTAAACGCTAAGACCCTCCACAATCGTGAGATATGCAGTCTCAGGGAATATTTCCTAGAAGCTGACGTGGAGATGCATCGAGATGTGGTTGCGATGGACAAGGGCCTCACCCCGCTCTCCTTGGCTAAAGAGAACTGGCGCAAACCTGTAGTACTTACTACTGATGATCGCAGGAAAGAATGGCAGGGCAAGGAGCTTCACGGGCGCTTTTACCGGGCTCTTCATGGGCCCGATGTAGATTTTCTAGCGTCCGTGTCCTGGCTACGTTCCGGGGACCTCTTCGGAGAAACCGAAGGTTTTGTCTGTGCAATTATGGATGAAGTAATGATGACGAATAACTACCGGAGATTTATTGTGAAGGACGGTACGGTTGACATATGTCGGGCATGCCACCGTCCAGGCGAATCAATCCGTCACATTATCTCCGGGTGTTCTCGTCTAGCTAACGGAGAGTACTTGCATAGACACAACCTTGTAGCCAGGATTATCCATCAGCAACTTGCTCTAAAATACAATCTTGTGGAATCGGAAGTGCCCTACTATAGGTATGTGCCCGACCCAGTTCTCGTTAATGGCAGTATCACACTGTACTGGGATCAATCCATCATCACTGACAGGACTGTTATAGCTAATAGGCCTGATATAGTGGTGATGGATCGATCAGAGCGGCGCGCAATGATTGTTGACATAACGGTCCCGCATGATGACAACCTCGTGAAAGCCGAGAAAGATAAACAAATCAAGTATCTTGACTTGGCTCGCGAGGTTGTCGACATGTGGGAAGTGGACTCGGCGATCATTGTGCCGATAGTCGTTTCGGCCCATGGCTTAATTGCCAAGAGCCTCGACCAATACCTGAGGAGGCTCTCGTTAGGCAGCTGGATCAAGGGCTTGATTCAGAAAGCGGTACTCCTTGACACGGCTCGTATTGTTAGGAGGTTCCTCTCTCTGGAGCCCTGACCGCCGGTAGCTTGGACCCTGTTCCCGATACCGGTGGGCTACAATTTTTTATATTTTTAAATGTTTTTTATATTTGTTTTATATTAATATTTAAAAATGTAAAGAGTTTGTTTAAAAATGAATAAAGGGAATAATAATCATTTTATTATCAGGCAACTATGGCCCATAGACAAAATACACAAAATAACATAAAACAGCAATATCAAATATACTAATACATAATTAAACTATAACGATAAGTCTTTGTGTACAATGACACACGTGTACCAAAGTATGGAGTCAGAATCAAGGACCAGATAAATACTGGTTTTTTACCCCTGAAGTATGGCGTATACAGCACATGAATTATTTCCCAAATAAGTTATTGAGTAAACAACTGTAAATTCCACACATAAAATTCAGTTTGCGCTATAACTTCAAACATTTTTGATAGTCGATGTTGAGGTCCCCTTGATCTGTCAATTGGCCCGCCAGGCTCACTGATCACGTGTGTCAACGGGCCCGGCGGGCTAAGTGTTCCATCCGTTAGTTTTGACATAAATTTGACGATAAAAGTTGTTCCTATCTCGCTCACGCTGTCCCAAAGTGTACTAGAATGAACAAGACAGACATTTTGCATTACTTCAACTACTCACGACGCGTCGAGCCGACGAAATCACCCACCCCACCCCCCGCAGTTGAGATTTAGTACGCGCACGCGGAGGTGCAGCTCGTACAATTTTATTCAATTGTGAAGTTTTTTCGATTTGTTTTGTACGGAAAGTGTTTGAATTGTGTAGCCAAATATGCCTGGGTAAGTAATAAACATTTTTTATTGTAGAAACAGGAGAATTCGCCCCGAAATAGTCATTTTAACAAACATGAAAATCCGTTGATGAATCGGTTATACATTTGGCGGTATTCTGGCATAAATTACTGATAGAAATGCAAACTATGGCTATTACGTGTGTTTTATGTTAGGCGTTTAATTTGATTAGTACCTATCGTATTTTTGTTGTGTTCATTTCAAAAAAAATATTACGTAAAACTAAAACAGCCGTTGCGCTAGCGCTAGCCAATCAGAGGGCCGGAATTTGAATGTAAGGGCGTTGATCTGTACGATTTCATAGATCTAGGAAATTATGGATGCGGCATAGTTTCAATTAGAATATTTTTATTGACGTTTTTTTAATTCGTGATTTTGAATCAGAATAGAACTTATTGGAACTGAAAATTTGGTATGTACAACTACAATTGGTCAGTGGGTCGTCTTAGGGGCGGACAATTTAGTACCTATGTATGTATGTATTGCATTTTTTTATCGTGATTTTAACCGACTTCAAAAAAAAGGAGGTTATTTTTTTAATTCGTGATTTTGAATCAGAATCAGAATAGAACTTATTGGAACTGAAAATTTGGTATGTACAATTTAGTATGTATGTATGTATTGCATTTTTTTATCGTGATTTTAACCGACTTCAAAAAAAAGGAGGTTAGGTAACGCTTAGCAAGTCTGAATTTTGAACGTATTGGAACGGTGTGCGTGTGCATGTATACATATAAATTTATTTGTTTGATTGGTTGTCTGTCTGTCTGTCACAACTTTCTCTGAAAGGTATACAGGCATGTATTTATTTTTTTGTCGTACTCGAAGACCACGACGCGGAAGGCGAAGCGGAGGCGGAGAAGGGCATGGCCGCGGAGGCGGAAACGGCCGTAGGCGCGGGCGCGAAGATGATGGAGAGGGAAGTGGACGTGGGAGCGGATCCTCGCCTCGGTTGCGGTCGCGATCACCCCAATATCGCCCGTCACCACCATCATCGTCACCACCGTCATCTCCACCGGCAGTGTAAGTTTCTTTTTTTACGTATTTTATACTACTTCCTTTTCTAAAAACTTTCCTGCATGTTTTGCTTTGCTTGCTTTTTTGATTTTAATGCAGACGACGACCTCGCACGCGCAGACCGCGACTTGGTGGGCGCTTGAGTGTGCGAGGTGCCAGGGCTGCTGCTGCGGAGGCGGCAGTAGTGGCAGTGGTGGCGGCAGATCGGGGTGGTGCTTCTGGCCGTGGCAGAGGGCGTGGAGTCCGTGGATTCGTCCACGAGCGCCCAGGGCCACTTATTGACGAGTTAGTTTTTATGCAAAATTAACCCTTTTTTGTCCACTTTTTCCACACACACTTTTACAATTGAATCGTTTTGAATTTTAGAATGAACGTGGCCTTTATTCAGGAGTGGCCGGAGGGACAACATATAGAGACCCCCTTGCGCCCAAGATGGGTGCGCAAGTGGCCACCGTAAGTAGTTCTACTTGTGTATATTTGTTGTAATACTTACTCGCAAGCAAGTTTTAACTTTTGTTTTAGAATGTACATCTAGTCCAGAACCCACACCGGCCCCCACACCGGTCCCCGCACCGGAGCCACGTTCAGCGTCACCGGCGCCAGCGTAAGTAGTTCTACTTGTGTATATTAGTTGTAATACTTACTCGCAAGCAAGTTTTAACTTTTGTTTTAAAATGTCCATCTAGTCCAGAACCCACACCGGCCCCCACACCTGCCCCCGCACCGGAGCCACGTTCCGCGTCGCCGACGCCAGCGTAAGTAGTTCTACTTGTGTATGTTAATTGTAATACTTACTCGCAAGCAAGTTTTAACTTTTGTTTTAAAATGTCCATCTAGTTCGGTCCTGGCGTGGGAACCTCAGCCGTCAACCTCAAGGTCGATGGTGTCCACGCCAGTGCCACCTTCACCTTCGTCGTCGGTGATGGTGCCCTCGCCGGCTTTGTAAGTTGTTACGAACTTTTCTATCATTATATTATATCTCTAAATATATGTGTGTATTACAACACTGCATTTGTTTCAGATATATGGAGTGTGAGTCGGCTCCTCCACCACCGTCTCCACTTCCTCAGCCACCTTCAGCACCACCTCGTCAGCATCATCGGAACCTAAGTGATGCAGACGTAATGGCCATCCTCCATTATGGTAAGTACCTGCTGATTTTAGATTGGTTTGGGGCTGTGGCTTCTGGTTTCCACCCGATTTTAAACCAATCTTTCATTTGTTACAGGAAGCGACTTAGGTTCCGACTTGAGCGATGACGAGGAGAGTGTGCTGAGCTCAGGGTGTCCAGGGGTGTTGCCCAGAACGATGCAAATTATGATGGACACGCCCCTGGACGAGGACTTCAGAGACGGTGGTGAAGACATCATGCCTGACGCCGAGCCCGGAGCGCCTGAGGCCGAGCCCGGAGCGCCTGACGCCGAGCCCGGAGCGCCTGACGCCGAGCCCGGAGCGCCTGATGCCGAGCCCGGAGCGCCTGACGCCGAGCCCGGAGCGCCTGATGTCCCTCTGATGGCGACGGACCAGCCTAGGAGGTGGTTTGATTTTGAATGGAGAGCGTTTCCGAATCCCCCGATTCGACCTGAATTGAGGAGGGAACCGTTTTCCCAAAACAATGTAGGTCCGACAACTCCACGGGACGACCCATATGACGTTTTCATCGACATTTGGGATCGTCCAATTATGGAGTACATAGCCTCGGAGACTAACAAATATGCTCAGCGGATAGCCAACGAGCCGGACAACCTCCATCCCTCGAGCCGCATGAGGCGCTGGCGGCCAACGGATCCCGAAGAACTGTACACATTCTTCGGGCTCCTGTTGGCGATGGGGGTTGTCGTCAAGTCTCGGCTTGAGGAGTATTGGTCGGCTTCCGCTGACATATTTGTTACGCCCGGGTTTAGCGCATTCATGCCCATCAATAGGTTTTTATTATTATGTAAATGTTTGCATTTTAATGACTCAGATGGCATGATTGGGCTAAACCGGAATACCTCCGAGGCTAGACTTTTTAAAATTCAGCCTATACTGTTACATTTAAATAGAAAATTCTGTGAATTGTATACACCACGGCAAAACATTGCTTTAGACGAGAGTCTTTTGATGTGGAAGGGCTGGCTGGACTTTGGCCAGCTCATTCCAAATAAAGCTGCAAAAAGAGGCATCAAGTCTTATGAGATCTGTGAATCTCAAACCGGCTACCTATGGCGGTTTGAGATTCACGCTCATAAAAAGTCCACATTGCCACCGTCGCAGTTCGAAGATCCATTAGATGCACCTACGCCGTCAATAGTGTTGCGGCTGATCCAAGGTCTGGAGAATAAGGGATACACATTGTGGATGGACAATTTCTACAATTCGCCATGTCTCGCTCGACGACTTAAGTCCTTGGGCTTTGATTGTGTAGGGACCCTGCGGACCGATCGTAAGTTTGTTCCGCAGGGCTTGCACGATCTGACCAAGCGGAACATGCGCCCGGGACAAATAGCTGGTCTTACCTCGGGGGATGTTGATGTCATCGTATGGAAAGATTCTAACCGTGTGGCTACAATCTCAACATACCATGGCAACACCATCCAACGATCCCAGGAATCCACCAAACCCACCCTGATATTGGACTACAATATCATGATGGGTGGGGTGTAATTCACCGCCACTCTTCTCTGTCTCCTTTAACCCACCGAAATTTCCGTATATCCCTCGTTAAATCCCTTCTTTCCCGCCATCGTCCCCTTCCCAAACCCATCGCAACCGACCTTCGATTCGGTGTATCGACGCAGCGCGATGGACAACCATTCGACGCGGCGATACATCGAATCGAAGAATACCCTTTGAAGCAACACGTGACCACTGCACGGCGTACCCGAAGACGGTGCGTCGTGTGCAAAAAATCTGTCATTACGTTCTGTGTCGGTTGCGATACAGCCATATGCATGATAAACTGCTTCCAGTCCACACCACTCAGACTTCTATCAATAATTAATAGTTTATGTAAAATGTATATTTATAAATATTTATTTCTTTGTATGTATCTATATATTGTATTTATATAACAATTTTTTGTACCACACCCTGTTCGTTTCATTGACTGTGCGAATAGTGTTATTGTTCATCCGCTGTTGTATCCCTTGTTTCCGGCCTTGGGTCTTTTTTTTATTTTATTATTGTGAGTGTAGTGCTTCTTTGTTTTTTATTGTTGTAAAAAAGATGATTACTACTATTTCCTGATATTTTTTTTACTGCCCAGGAAAAGTAACGTTTAAGTACATTTTTTTTTTAACATTTTGATTTGTGTCGGTGTAGCGTGATATCTAATGGTTCTTCTTCTGACGCGGTGGTGATGTTCATGCCTTTTTTTGCAGCTTATTATTTTTTTTTATTTTTTTTATTTATTAATTTTTTTTTTTTTCCAAAAGATTCTCGTCTATTGCAATGTTGCTTCATTTTTGTTTTTTTTTTGTTGTATGTTCTGTGTTCTATGTTCATGTACTTTGTGTTTTTTTTGTGAAATGAATAGTTTTGATTGTTGATTTGTGTAATGTTTTTCTTAGGCAGCATGTCTTTTTTATTTGCCTATCGATTTGTAAATATCTTCCACTTGTAGAATGTGTAATTAGATTTCAAATATTGAGCTATCTGGTTTTACAAAGTGATCCAATGTTTGAGTGGGTGTTTTTTACGCCTGTTTTCAAGTGTCTGCTTTGGTTATTTTATACTAATTAACTAATGACTTAGAATATATATATACGTATATGAACCAAACATTCATATTAAAATGTAAGCAAAGCCACTAGGCACTTAGCGTTCTTAGAATACAACCGTAAACAAACCCAATCTTTTGTTTAGAACACGGCACTCGTAAATGACGTCATGATATTGTAAAGCTTGTGAGATGAAAAAAATCTATGACGAGTGCTGATCTTTTGTTTGATTTATGTAGGATAATGTGTATTTGTTGAAATAAAACTATTACTTTTGGATATAATAGTTTATTTTTTTATTTATAATCACCTTTACACAACAAACTGGTAAAAATCCCCTTACACTGAACACACATTACAATTACTAGTACATTACAAGACAAAACTATACTAAACCATATATAGTCTGATAGGTAATTTAATAACGATTCCAGTGATAGTACTGGAAGCGAGCTAGCTAACGTAGTTTCGGATATAATGCCGTTTTAATCAGACGCGTCGATAGCTCATGCGCAAGCGCATTTCGTGGACAGATCTGGTAGGAAAAAAGGCAGTCCGCTGGACGGATCAAGGGCCTTGTATGATCAATAATGATTTCATATTCATATTTGATAACTATTGCAAGTGGAAGGGGGAGGTGGGATATAAATTCAGTGCAATTTTTCTTCGTGTCGATAGCATGACAGTACCTCTACCTACCTATTCCTAATTGTATTGACTCCAAACTTATCTGGGTCGAAGCGCGTTGGTCCTTCGAGGCGGATGAGTTTTACCTTATGAGAGTGAAAAGTGCAAATAACACGCTTCCAATACAACATATTATGACTGACTGAGAACGTGAATGTGTCAGTGTCAGCCCAGGTCCACAGCGAAAAGCCTGAGGGTATGCGGCAATCGCTTTTAAAGATTTCCGCATTTTTATAGTAACTTTCAACAAGATTGTCATGAACATAATTATGTCCAAAAAAGGAAAAGTGCTCAGAAGGCTGGCAGCTGTGTCAGCACTGCCACATTGGATGGCACTGCTGATTCTTTGGCCAAAAAATAGGCCCGCGCTTTGGTCACGTGAAGAGTCGACCAACCGCTTAGCGATTTCCCGAAATACTGGGACCCTATAGCCCTAGTGTTTCAATTCCATACCATTAATTAATTCATAGGCTTGTGTACTAAGAAAATCAAACTAGTCCGTCAGTTAGATTAACAAAAAGTATTTGACAGACGGTATTTTTTCTTTTTTTACGTAAACCAAAATTGACAAAGATATGAGATGCTCATGATGCTGAGATGCATAAGATGCTTTTAAAATTCTCAATACGTCACGCCGTGGTATAATTTTTAGTGCGTTCTGACGTCACAAGCCCCCACTCCCGAGTTTTGATACGTTTTATCTTTGTCAATATTCATTGATTTAAAAAAATAAAAAATACGTGTCAATTATTTTCCAATACTGTAACTGACGGACTAAATAGATTGCAATTTATTGATGGTGGAAACTAGCCTATTTAATTCTTGGAGACGACATGAATTCGCCTTGGACCATTACCTAAGTTGTCATGGTAAATTAAAATTAGTTGTTCTTAGCAGACGTTTACAAGTTATTTTATTACTGTTGGCTTTTATACAATGGCTGTTGCCTTCAGATCACCATTGCTAATGTTTTATCTTAACAAACAATTCAGGTAAAGTCTGTTGAAAACCTTGCTTCCAATTCCTTTTTACATGAATGTAAACTGTTTATAGAGGTGTAAATTAAGTTGAGAAGTACTAGCAGTGAACAATATTGAAAAAGTCTTAGAAATTTTGATCGTGTAAGTTACACTTTTGTAGGAAACAACTGGTTTTTTTGTTGATTATTTCCGTATTAATAAACAGAACTTCTGAAAACTTTTTACTTAACAGAGAAATTGATTGTTATTCAAAAAATATTAATGAACCAAAGCGAATTTGATTGCATTCAATCAAACAAAAAAGTCGGTTTTACAACCGACTTTATGTCTTAAAATAATAAATTGTTTCAGTCGCTATTGAAATCGATATTAGCTTATTTTCATATTACTTCACTTGTTTAAATTTTCTACTTTTTCATTAAATAAAAAAAATAGTAAAGTAAAAGAAAAATTGTGTCTGTTTATAATTAAAAAATAACAGCTTTTTACTGAATGCATATGGAAGTATATTCGGTACTTAAAGCACAAAAAAAAAACTTTTGTTTGTTCTGACTAATCTCCGAAACGGACGGAACGATTTTGACGAGACTTTTACTGGTAGTAGCTGATGTTATAAAGGAGTAACTAGACTAGAAACAGACCCCAACATAGTTGGGAAGAAAGACTATGCAGATGAAAAGAGATTAGAAAGAAGAGAAGAACTTGAACTGTGTGTAATCAATGCACTGAATGATTACCTACTTTAATTGAGAAAAGAAAAAATTAGGCTTAGAAGCTTTTATTTTTTGTACTTTTTGTTGTACTCGGTCAACTTTAGGTCGTTCTCGAATAGCCATAAACTCGATCATCGAACTAGGAACGATTGGGACTGTGTTTTTTTTTCAAATAACAATAAAGTCAGAACAACGTAAAAATAATGGTGTATAAAAAATATTTTTGAAACTTTCAACCATTGCCACTGCAAGCCGTGTTAATAAAAATCAAAAACAAGTAACGGAAATTGGTACTTAAAGGTATTAAATTAAAATTAGGCCATACGTCAATGAAAGGTACATCCCAGAAATTGAAAAAAAAAGAACATTTTTTATCACTTTGTTTTTGTTGATAAATACAAGTAGCATTTAATCGTTTAACTTAAAATCTAGATCTTATCTTGTTAAAGTATGTTAATTAAGTACTTTTAAAAGTAGGAACTCTGTTTTGCTTGTAAAAGTGGTTTGATTCGTTGTAGTAGATCAAAAGTAAATTACCTTATCAATTATTATAATCTGCACGATATTAGTGCTATGTTTATAAGACTTAATAATTAGGGGACTTTTTTGTATTTTTTTTTAGATTCAGCATTTAAAATTATATGCAAATAAATGCAAATATGTATACCTATGCATGTTATTCTTGAAGGCAAGTTTTCTTAAGGCGCTTCTTAGACGAGCTAAATTAGCAACTCTATTTGTGGTGGTTCAAACTTCGTTTGAAATGCTGTTAGAATAAAGTTCTAATCAGCTTGCACTACAAAGTGGTTGTTACGTCAGCCAATGCGGGCCAAATAGCGAGAAATGAGTGGTTCCGACAGATTTACAAAAAAACTATTGATTGGATTAAAAAACTAAAACAGTATCATGCTAATATATTGCTTGTAGAATTATTTACCAAAAAATCAGAATGATCGCATGCATATTAGTTTGTTTTTTATTGTTTGAAAGATATTTTTAGAGGTAAGTTCGTGATTTCTTTTTATCGAGCCAAATTAATTGTGTTATGTTTTCAAAACAGTATCATGCTAGCACATATCCTGAAAAATATCATATATTTTTCTGGTCTTGTTTATAGCAGTGAATCATATACTTTTAGTAATTATAAAACTCGCATTTAGCTCGTGTAATCGCCTTAACCCGTATTTCAATTGAAAAATTTACCTATTGACCTCAGTAGATGTAATTACAAAATACTTAGAAATAAGTAGTTATTACTTAGCCTTGCTTCGTGTGGCACTAGATGGCGCTGTGCGTAATGTCCAGGGATATTTATTTATTTATTTACCTATCGTTTTCAAGTTCAAAAAATATTGCTGCCCTCCCAGCGACACCGCGCTGTGTATATGTCACCGTAAAATTGTCAAATACGTTATATTACAATATAACGTGTATCTCTCTAGCGATATAAATTGTAAAGTCTCGAATTATTGTCAACTGAACATACGGAAGTATCTCTTGCCCCCATAAACGGGACTTGGGGCACCCCCCCGTTCGGTTAGTTAGGTTCTTTTAAGCCCTGCACTCGGAAATAGGAGCCCCGCCAAGCGGGGCTCCGTCGACTACGCTTTTAGGGGAATATGAAGTGTTTTAAGGTTAGGTTATATTAATCGATATTTCTCAGGAATGGTACAGTATCTTTTCATGAGAGTGGTACCACTGGGCAAGACGGACCCCTCCTTCTCTCCATACCGCGTGAGTTGACTACCATCGCATGCATTTCACGGAAAAATAATGCGTTTTATTGTAAGCAGTATGTTCATTTGACAATAATTCGAGACTTTACAATATCGCTAGTGATATTACAATATAACGTATTTGACAATTTTACGGTGACATATATAAGTATTTTGCTCCTGGCTTAACGGACATGGTTGGACCGAATGGATAAATGTCACCGTAAAATTGTCAAACACGTTACATTATAATCTCTCTAGCGAGATTGTAAACTCTCGATATATTCAACTAAACAAACTGCTTTACTTTTCGGTAGATTGTAATTTATCGAAGTGAAACCGTAATATTGTGAAATGCATGCGACGGAAGTATCTCTGCCGCCATAATCGGGACTTGGGGCACCCCCACGTTAGGTTAGTTAGGTTCCTTTAAAACCTGCAGACGGAAATGCGGGGAAATATTTCCGCATTTCCGTCGCATGCTCCTTCGACTACGCTTTTTAGGGGAATATAAAGTGTTTTGAGGTTAGGGTATATTAATCGGTATTTCTCAGGAATGGCACATTTTCTTTTCATGAGAGACCATGATGACCTACTACGACTACCATGTGGCAAGGGGGACCCCTTCTTTCCTCCCCCTGCTGCACACCGCGCGAGTTTACTTCCATCGCATACATTTCACAATATTACTAATCTACCGAAAAATAATGCGTTATATTGTAAGCAGTATGTTCTTTTGACAATATTTCGAGAGTTTACAATCTCTCTAGTTATATTAAAATCTAACGTGTTTGACAATTTTACGGTGACAGATACATTACACACCAGCGAGATGCCATTCCAAAAAAAAACCACATGGGGCAGTCATTGGGACAGCCGATATACTTAAGTAAAAACTAAGTAATCTTTATCTGCTACGGGTTGTGCCCCGCGCACGCCTAAGTGGTGCTTCGCCGTAGCGGATCGGCTACGAGTGCTACGAAGCGTTAGGTGACGGTCACGCGAGTTTTATGACTTTTGTTCACCCAAAAAGTGCTTAACGCGCTTAAAGAAGTTTTCACTTCTAAATATTGCTGCCGCTCCCCAGCGTAGTTTTTAAGTATTTTGCCCCTGGATGTATGGAAATGACTAGACCTGGATGAATAGAAGATTGACCTGCGAGATACCATTCTATAAAAATCGTATTTTTTCAGGGGGAAAGGTGCATCATTATGTCTATATGTGACGCAGACGAATTTACGCCGCGCCCGCGCCGGTCAGCAAGTAATAGGATAGATTCCACCATCAATAAATAAAATTGGAAATCTATTTAGTCCGTCAGTTAGAGTATTGGAAAATAATGGACACGTTTTTTTTGTTTTTGAAAATCAAATATATATGTCACCGTAAAATTGTCAAATACGTTATATTGTAATATCTCTAGCGATATTGTAAAATCTCGAAATATTGTCAAATGAACATTCTGCTTACAACAAAAAGCGTTATTTTTCGTGAAATGCATGCGATGGTAGTCGACTCACGCGGTGTGGAGGGAAGGAGGGGTCCCCCTTGCCCAGTGGTACCACTCTCATGAAAAGATATTGTACCATTCCTGAGAAATACCGATTATTGTAACCTAACCTTAAAACACTTTATATTCCCCTAAAAAGCGTAGTCGACGGAGCCCCGCTTCGCGGGGCCCCTATTTCCGGGTGCAGGGTTTAAAGGAACCTAACTAACCTAACGGGGGGGTGCCCCAAGCCCCGATTATGGGGGCAGAGATACTTCCGCATATTCATTTGACAATATTTCGAGATTTTACAATATCGCTAGAGATATTACAATATAACGTATTTGACAATTTTACGGTGACATATACAAACGAAGAACTCGTGGAAACATTAATAGACGAGGTTGAGAAGAGACCTGTGCTTTTTAATAAAATGTGCAAGGACTATTCCGATGATCGAATCGAGAACGAGGACATCCGGAGGAAAACCAAGGTTACCGACGTGGCCTAAAGAATTGCTTGACTTAAGTGGCAGTGGGCAGGGCACATTGCTCGCAGAACGGTTGGCCGATGGGGCCGAAAAGTTCTGGAGTAGCGACCGCGAACCGGACGACGTTATGTTGCAAGACTTCCCACTAGGTGTACCGATGACCTGGTGAAGGTTGCGGGAATCCGCTGGATGCGAGTCGCATGGGACCGGTCAATGTGGTGACACTTGAGGGAGGCCTATATCCTCAAATGGACGTCTTTCGGCTGAAATGATGATGATGAATGCAATAAATGAAACAAATCAAAACTCAACTTAAATTTCTTATAATTGACCCCTTATTTACATCGTTGAATAGTTTTTACTCTCGGTAATAATAATAATTTTCGATTAAAAATGTTTTACCATTATTGTAAAAAAAAGTAGTTTATTTAATATGACTTTTTACTTTATATTGAAAAAAATAAACTAAATAATATAGTACCGAAAGTATACCGAAAGACCCGGTACCGGATTGTAAAAAAAATACCCGGGATTTTCGGTACCGGAATTTCCCGGGAGCATGCCCTATAGTAGACCAAACAGTTTCGTCTCAGGTGTGCGATGTGCCCAAGACAAAACAGTTTTGAGACAGACTTGTCTTTATGAGGCAAGTCTGTCTCAAGACAGTCTTGTCTGTAGTGTGCGGTAGCCCTAACTTTGTCAAAGTTAGAACGCATCAAAACTCGGGAGTTGGGGCTCGTCACGTCAGATCGCACTAAAAATGATAGCACAGCCGCGGTGTGACGTATTGAGACTTTTAGAAGCGTCGTATCTTCGTTAATTTTGGTTTAAAAAAAATCTGACGAACTAATTAGATTTTTCAGGACACAAGCCTATTCATACAGCTATCCATTTCCAGTGTATGTAGTACTCTTCTTTAAGTGATGGGGCACTTAGACTAAGTTTGAATTAGTTTCCTATTTGTACACGTGTACTCGCTGTTGAAGAGCAAAAATAAATAAATAAATTTAAATAAACACTCACCGAGTCAGACAGCTTTGCTTCGGGATCGGAGTTATCCATTTTAAAATACTTTTAAATATTGACTAGAATTTGTATCACTTTACACTGTTTTAAACAAATTAATATTATATTGATAAACTGTCTCTGTTTATAAGTGCACAAAGTCTCTGTGTGTTTCTGAGAAGTATTTTAACTTGGGGTGCACCATTTTATCTGTAAAGAGAGAAAAATAGGGTTAGAAGAAGCGATGGAGATACAGGTTCAAAATAAATTAGCAAGTGTCATCATTGTCTTAAAAAAACCCCCTTTTTAAATACAAGAACCAAAAAAAGAAAAAAAAAACATTATCCCAATTTATCTGGGGTCGGCGCAGCATGTCTTAATCTTCCATTCTTCTCTATTTTTTTGTCATCTCATCAGAAACTTCTTTTCTTGCCGTATCATGCTTAACACAGTTCATCCATCGTTTCCATACCACGAAAACCGATTACCACAAAAGTTTTCAGTCACCAGCGCCACTTTCAGACTTCCTTTTAGATACTCATTCCTTACTTTATCCATTCGCGTAACACCACACATCCCCCTTAGCATTCTATCTCAGCGACATGAAGATGTCTTTCATTCATCCCTTTTGTGGAACAACATTCTGATCCATACTAGACAGCAGGTCTAACCATTGTTTTATATTTTTAACCGACTTCTAAAAAAGGAGGAGGTTCTCAATTCGGATGTTTCTATTTTTTTTTTTTTTATGTTTGTTCGCGCATAACTCCGTCGCTTGCCAACCGATTTGAAAAATTCTTTTTTTGTTGGAAAGGGTATACTTTCCAAATGGTCCCATAGCCACCAAGTCGGGATCTGATGATGGAATCTTGGCGAAATCGAGGAACTCTTCAAATTTTATAGGATAACGTACAGTGATTTTGGTATTTTCTACAACAAGTGAAGCATTTGCGTTTGATAAGAACCATTCTACCATCAGATCTGATGATGAAGCCAAGAGTCATGGAACTCCATAATGAGACAATGTATCCTAGTCGTGTTTGGGCTTGTTGTAATTGTAACGGTATGCACTTTCCATGTGTACCAAGCACATGTGAACCACTAAAAATTGAAAAATAAAAACTTTTTTTGCAAAAAATAAAATCGACTTCAAAAAAAAAAACATAAAGTGAAAAATAACTTTAGCTTCTGAAGTCGGTGACAAAAAAATTAAATCAATCAAACAAAGGTCACCGACTTCAGAAGCTAAAGTTATTTTTAACTTTTTGTTTTTTTTTTAATAAATTAGGCCAAAAAAAATGGCCTGGTGAAGTTTTATAATTTGAACTTCTCTAAGTTGAACTAATTAACTAACAAGTAACAGTAACTAATGAGTTGACTTAATTGACGGACCCTCCAGTCCGTCAATTAAGTAGGTATGTTGATTTTGACGATTTTCGAATCTATCCCTGTTGAGATTATCGTAAGATTTGACTTAGATACCAGGCACGCTACGACAAATTGCGATGTTTACAAAAAACATCGTACAGTATCGTGGCTAAATAAGAACTCTCGGATTAGGCTGCAGGTTAACCGTGCTAGTCTTGGTTGATTTGTGGGTGAGTGACATGTCGAGTTTCCTCCGTGCCTCGGAAACAGCTCGGAAAGCACGTTGTCCCGGCTGTCATTTGTAGATCTTTGACTGTCGTTACTGGTCGGTTCTAAGAATGTACACCTGTACAAGTAAACAATTAACTTCCTTTACATTCAACAATGCACGTACATACGAGTAAACTATAACAAACAACGATAGACTCAAGTGATTATGTCCGTTGGTTCTGTCGCGCATAATAGGTTTAGCCATTAATTATTGTCCGTCGACACTCTGTCGGTCGCACACAATGGATGTAGCCATTATTCGGTTTCCTGATTTAGTTCCCATGTTAATTGAGCGATAACTTTATTTTTTACTGTAGTTACGGTATAGTTGCCGTTTATAAGGAGAAGTCGTCTGTAGTTCGATGTACAGGATGCTTGGTTGACGGCTTCTTTATTAGTCTGTTTATACCCTGTATACAGATACAGTGCTGAGTTTTGGCGCAGCCTAATGTGTTGCTGGGGGTCAAAAATAGAGAGGGTCACACAAGTTTTAAGTAGGACATCATACTCGTATCGCAAATGGGGATGAACAGTAAAGTTTATTTATTTAATTAATATTGCTAACAAAAAGTACCTACTTACACTACCTAATGCCCCGCAACCAATCCGTTTCATTGTAATTAAGAAGAACAATGGTTAGTATAGATTAGTCATGGTCTTTATTAGAGTAGCAATGTGGCTCAAATAATTGAACATTATTCACAAAAAAATGTAGACAAATTTTAATTTAAAATAATACGACAACTGTCGTTATTTTAATCAAGTTAGGTAGGTAATAATCATCGATCACTAATAAAAAACTAGATACACAATCCCATGCAAAAATTCTCTAAAAACTGTCGCTGAATGCTTTGACGTACTTCTAGTTGAAATAAATATAGGTACATTCATGTAAATTCAACCTTAAATGCATTGCCTAAAGTTGAATTCACAAAGCTACGTACAAAAGTAATAACCTTTTACGACTAATATTCGCTGGTCAACCTATATTAAAACAAATTCAACCTTACACTCAGGTTTTAAAATTTAAAGTCAGAATTACAAAGTGCCAATAACAAGCAATAAAATTTTACGACCGAGGCTCGTCGCTTGGACAAGGAATGAATGGAGTCGAACTGCCCAATATTTTTTGTTACTGTAATTTAACTTTTATGTAAAACTTGTTTTAAAAAAAGGTGTAGGTATAAGTACCGCAGCTTAAAAATCTGTTATTATGTTTGAAATTATACAAACAGACACTTCTTCACGAAGCCGAAAGGTACTTGTTCTCCCGGTCATTGCATTGCGGTATTTTTTTTGTTCTTCTAGTTACGGAGATAATGGGGGTTAAAGTTCAAACTATTTGACAAGTTTAAAAAAAATAAGTAGGGACAAGTTTTTAATCTAAGATTTTTAAACACCTCCACGGCCCCCGTACTATGCAATCCATTCATCAGCACAATGTTTTGAGTGTGTTACATTTAGTTCTACTTACATAATTTTTCACCCCAAAAAAAGTCGTTTCCCAGCAATTATTTTAACGTAAAGTTTAGTTTGATGAACAGAATGCTTGGTCGACGGCTTCCTGATGAATCTGTTTACACCCAGTAGATGTCCGCTCTTTAAGGGGCTACCTCACGCCAACGACCGCGAGCGAGTGGGAGAAGTTTAGCAATAGCATATACCCGTGCGTGAGAGTGGTCAGCGATACACTGCCGCCCACTACCAAGATTATTCGAAAAAACAACCCACCTTGATTTATCAAACACAATACGGATAAAAGCCGTATACTAATAAAGGGCATTAAATTGT
This sequence comes from Xestia ashworthii, assembly GCA_950022955.1. Lineage (NCBI taxonomy): Eukaryota > Metazoa > Arthropoda > Insecta > Lepidoptera > Noctuidae > Xestia > Xestia ashworthii. The sequence continues at coordinate 3,709,714 of OX465575.1, forward strand.
CTTTGAGATGATCTAAGTTTCATGCAAATACGCCGGATAGTTTTTGCGCGATGATCGTTTTTTTGCCGCGTTAGACATTACTTCACAAATTAATTACACTAATATAAAAATATTTCTTCACATTTTCACATATCAATTTATGAAAGAAATGGTCTAGTATAATATTTTTTTCAAAGAAATTAGACTAGAAGTTAAGACGTGATGATCAATTTAAAATCACTAAAAACATGTGTCTGCGCCTTAAGTCTTTAAATCACTTTGTAACTAAGTTAGTGATAGGTACATACCGTGTACAATCTGGACACACACTGCATTTGTGTTGTGAATATTGTGATATCACTGAGAATCTCGAGATATCACTGAATATTAAATAAGATAACGTGCTGTGTGCTTAAGTGACGAGTCATTAGATCTACCTACGTATGTTAATTTGTGGGTTTTATTGTTGAAGATAAGATTTACATACCGGAAAAGCGTTATCATAAGTATTATTAACAAGACCAGCAATATTGGCCTAGCCCTTTCCCAAATATGTTGTGGGGTTGGCTTCCAGTCTAACCGGATGCAATGCAGCTGGATACCAGTATTTTACATGGAGCGACTGCCTATCGGACCTCCACAACCCAGTTAGTACTGGGTAATACGATACCCCTTGATAAGACTGGTTGCCAGACTTTCGGGCCTCTGATTTGTGCGATGGGGTTGGAATGAACAATTAAAAATCAATATGGGTGTCGCTTCCGAGATTATCATGGGTGCTGATGACGAATTTGATATTTAGTTTGAGATTCAGAAGATAGCGGATTCGACTTCTGTACAAGGCTATTGGGGTATATTCTGTAGACTCTACTGAATTACTCTTTACAGTGTAGAGTAAACATAACAATATCATCATCGTCATGATCATCATCATAGTCCAGCCCTTGCCCCATGTTACTTGGGGTCTGCGCATGCGCAACACGTTTTCTTCTTCCATTCTCCTCTGTCAACTGTCACGCTATCATTTTCTCCTTTTTTTACATCCTTCCACACACAATCCATCCATCTTTTCTTTTGTCTACCTCTTCAACCATCACAACAGTAAAGTGGTTTTTTTTTTTGGTTTTTCCGTCATGGGTGTCGTTTTCATGGTTTTCGGGGTCACTTATTATGAAAATGAGGTGAAAATGAAAATCAAACATAGCGCCTAGGATTTTTTTTTTATTTTCCGTCATGGGTGTCGTTTTGATGATTTTCGGGGTCGCTGATAACGAAAATGAGGTCAAAATAAAATTCAATATAGCGCCGAAGAAAAGGTTATATTTATTATTTATTTATTTATCTGTCATCGAAGTCCTCCGAAACGACTTCACCGATTTTTTTTTGTGTATAGGTCAGAGAACAAGTCGTAGGCTACTTTTATACCCCTACGTGACAAGGGTGGTTTACGCGGACGAAGTCGCGGGCAACAGCTAGTTTTCATACAAAATGCATAGAAGCGTTGCGTCGCAAAGCACATAGAAAAGCAGGGTGCCGACAGGCACGAAAATGACGTTTGCCCGTCTGCGCCTTGTTGTAAAGCACACAGAAAACGACTAAGTTGAGGCACGAGCGCCGACAGGCGCGAGCGGACGAGGGACGGGCGAGAACGGGGGTGCGGGCGGAGTGGGGCACTGGTACGACACGTGCTACGCGCGCGTCGCTTGTTTTCTCTCTTGGTGCCCGGCGTCACGCCCGCGCCCCGCCCGTGCCTCATCTTTTCTAACGACGCCCCGTCTGCGCCTTGTCCGCGCCCCGTCCTCGTCTTACGTCTAACACTTAGAAACGTTACTCCACGAAGAGTAACTGTGGTGAGGATGCACCATTCAGTAAAAGCTGTTAATTTGAAATTACAACCAGACGGGTGGACGAAAAAAACAAATACACATTTGAATTTTTTATTTACATGTATGCAGGTATACAGGCTAGCAATCTTCTTACTAGGTATTATGTATTATAAATGGAAAAGGGTTATAATCAATCTGTTTGCAATTTCATCCAAATCCTTTCAGTAGTTTCTTTTACATTTATAATAGTCGTAAGAAAATTGCTAGCCTGCATAACTAACTCTTTTGCTGACTGCACATAGTATGTTTAGGCAGATTAAAAGAAAATTTTCTAAGTCGTTAACCGGGTCTTATCTACATAGATTTGTTTTTGATCCCGGACACAGATATTATAATACTTCGTTCCCGGATAACTTAGAGCGCGGAGAGATAATTGCGTCATACTCGTAGATGTCGCTAAAGTAGCATAATCAGCCTATAATGTTCCCACTACTGGGACACACGGCCACCTCTGAATGAGAGGGAATGAGCTATAATCCACCACGAGGGCTCAATGCGGGTTGATAGATGGCCCTTGTCTTCGATTTTTTGGTTCTAGGACATGCCGGTTTCCTCACGATGTTTTCCTTCACTGTTTTGAGAGCAGTGGTGACGATATAAATTACACAAAGCTACCACTGCCTACCACTGACAGGGGTTCGAACCCACGACTTACTGCTCGTAAGTTGGCCTCTAACACTGGGCCATCGCCGCCCCCGGGTAATCGCTGCTCATAAAGTCAAACGCAAAAGTACCTTGCTACAGCAACAAAACTAAGCTAAAGTAGCATAGTTACTTTCGAAGTAACGTTCCAAGCCCTTGGGCACCTTGGGGGTCAGTCCATATAACTACCTAATCAGTGTTTTAAAGGATTAACTTTGTTAGGTATTAGGTATTCTTCTAGATAAGAACATGCATATTAAATTGATAACCAATCAGAAAACCGTGTATCGAATCGACAATCAATTGTGTTTTTATCGAATATTTTAAATGTTTGATTAAATTGTTATAGCTAGTTTTTTAGGGTTCCGTAGCCAAATGGCAAAAAACGGAACCCTTATAGTTTCGCCATGTCTGTCTGTCTGTCTGTCTGTCTGTCTGTCCGCGGATAATCTCAGTGACCGTTAGCACCAGAAAGCTGAAATTTGGTACCAATATGTATATCAATCATGCCGACAAAGTGCAAAAATAAAAATTTAAAAAAACATTTTTATTAGGGTACCTCCCCCAGACGTAAAGTGGGGAGCGATTTTTTTTTTAATTTTGACCCTGACGTGTGATATATTGTTGGATAGGTATTTAAAAATGAATAGGGGTTTTCTAAAATCATTTTTTGATAATATTAATATTTTAGGAAATAATCGCTCCGAAAGTCAAAAACAATGTGTCCCCCCCCCTCTAACTTTTGAACCATAAGTTTAAAAAATATGAAAAAAATCACAGAAGTAGACCTTTATATGAACTTTCTAGGAAAATTATTTTCAACTTGATGAGTTGAATAGTTTTTGAGTTATATAGCACTTTTTCAAAAAAACGCAAATGATAACTTTGTTTTTCATACAAATACTATGAAAAACAAAGTTATTTTTGCTGATGAAAAATGTTGGTATTTTTAATGGTCTGGGAAGCTACGGAACCCTACAGTGAGCGTGGCCCGACACGCTCTTGGCCGGTTTTTTCCTTCTGCTAAACACTCTCGTCACTTGGGTTCGCAATAAATGTTTTGACTTTGACACTAAGATCCACTTGACTCAGAGGAGGGCTTGTGACGTCAGTTTCCTTTAAAAAAGTACCAAAATGTGACGTCACACGAGTGTTCGACGCACTGTATTGTCCAATATTTTTTGGAAATCTATCTGTCAGAATTATTCGATATTTTTTATCGTCTACCCTATTTTACAATACGCACATGAATCCGAAAAATCAGAGGTGCGTGCCTGAGGTTCGAACTTGAGACACATGACTGGGCACTGGGCCGGGGGGTGAAACTTCCACACATTGGCTTCAAACAAAATTTTCATAGATAGTGCTGCCATCTGTGTGTTAGGTACACAAACTTTTCAACTGTCATAACGAGAACAGCTATTTTAGACTACTTGCTAGTGAAGTAATTAGATAGCCTAGCGGTGACAGCGGTTGCCCTTGTGACTAATAGTTCACAAGTTCGAATCCTCAGAATTTCTTTTTGTATTTATTTGGTTGAACAAAAACTAACAGCGCCATCTAACAGTTGAGGTACACAGTTTTAAAAACGAAAACCAGAGTTGCGCATCTATCTTGTATTCTAAAGTGTATTATCTATGGCATTGGGCAGTCCCACGGTGACACACCTAGCACGGCGCTAGGCTATCACTGCTTCCCTTTCCTTTCTGATGCTTGCTTGTAAAATCCTCTGGGCAATTAGGCAAACAATAAGGGGGATGCTCAAAGGTAGCCCGCGAAATTCAATTTTTCTTACGTTTTTTGCAATTTGCTGGGCAATGCTAAGTTGTAGGTATGTTGATAAACAGATAAACATATCGGTCGCGACTGTAAGACGTTATAAATTGTCGTTCATAAAAGTCGAAGGACTTTGACCGTGAAAAATTCGTTCATCGACTCTTATGAACTTGGAGGGTTGTATGATGATTTTGATGATTATAATTCTGTAACTTAAAACGTCTTACATTCGCGAGCGATATGCTTATCAACATACAACTTAGCACTGCCCTGCAAATTGAAAAAACATAAGAAATTTGAATTTCGCGGGCCACCCTGACGCTTTCACCTTAAGGCGATTACATGAGCTAAACGCGAGTTTTATAATTACTAAAAGTATATGATTCACTGCTATAAACAAGACCAGAAAAATATATGATATTCTTCAGGATATATACTAGCATGATACTGTTTTGAAAACACAATACAATTAATTTGGCTCGATAAAAAGAAATCACTTACCTCTAAAAATATCTTTCAGACAATAAAAAACATACTAATATGCATGCGATCATTCATTTTGCATGATACTGTTTTCGTTTTTTAATCCAATCAATTTTTTTTTGTAAATCGATCGAAACCACTCATTTCGCGCTATTTGGCCCGCAGTGGCTGACGTAACAACCACTTTGTAGTGCAAGCTGATTAGAACTTTATTCTAACAGCATTTCAAACGAAGTTTGAACCACCACAAATAGAGTTGCTAATTTAGCTCGTCTAAGCGCCTTAAATAGACAAAATAACAGATAAACAGCACACGTGCTGCAATACACGCGGTCACGATCACACGCTACCGTCATCATAATCAAACATAATCGTTTATGAATCTCATACATACACTACATTCCTTCACGTGAATACGTTAGGTGTACAACTCACTTGTTCTAGAAGGTAGTATTTTATGTTGAACAACAAAACCGACCCGAAAAATTACTATAAATACAGGGTGTAAACAACCTCCGCCGTCAACCAAGCATTCTGTACATGAAACCTAAGTAACTCTACGCAAAAATTATTGCTGGGGAACGACTTTTTTTAATGTGAAAAATCATGTTTTGTGGTAGAACTCAATGTAATGCACTCGAAAACATACTGCTTATGGATGGATTTAATAATATGGGGGTCGTGGAGATGTTTAAAGAAAACCTTACACTAAAAACTTGTATCTAAAAGAAAAGATGTCAAAATGTTGGAACTTTGCCCCCAATAACTCCGTAACTAGAAGGTTCCCACTTTCCCAGATGGTGTAGAACAAAACAAATAATCGCAATGACAGGGAGACCAAGTGCCTTTCGGCATCGTTAAGAGGTTTGTTACACCTTTTATTACAATTATTATTCGGCTTTCATTCTTTCAGCTTGTGGCTAAATTATACACAGCCGTTCGGGTGCATCTTTAGGGTTAACCACGCTACCCATTAAATACCGACATTCAAAAAAAGAAGGCACGTTAAGCCAATGCACGTTGGTTCCGACTGTCATTTGTAGATCTTTGACAGTCGTTACAGGTAGTCAGTGGTCCGAAAGTCTGACAACCAGTCTTATCAAGGGGTATCGTATTACCCAGTGCTCACTGGGTTGTGGAGGTCGGACTGGCAGTCGCTCCATGTAAAATACTGGTATGTTTGTGCATCTGGTTCTCGACTCCAACATAGTTTGGAATATACTAGGTAGATGATGATGACACTAGGTACTTTCATTCCGCGGTTCTGGCAAATTGTGACGCATATTCTATAATCCATCAAGCCCGCTACACTATTCCCAAAACCACAGCAACTCTTGTGCGCCAGAATTAACAGTGGCGACCATCAGAAAAGCGTCGAGACCATGAAGCTCTGAAGAATGTACTGTCTTGGATCCCGCAACGAAATTAATCAGAAAAGAATAGCAGAGGAAGTCCGTCATCCATCACTGAATCAATGTTCGGGTCATTTTGGCGTAGTTCGAGATGAGTATAGATGCTTTTTCCCGTGTACGTTTTTATATTTGCCGACCGGTTCTGCCGACCCGATCGTTAGTGTGTAAGTCCCCTTATAGAGAGTGAAACTAAATGTTTACGTCGGGTCGTGATCGTGATGCGGGCGCAAATTGATTGATATGACCTACGTCATAATATAATGATGATTGCATGATAGGGAAAATAGTAATGATTTTTTGTAAACATTTACTTGAGAATATATGCTTTGGAAAAACTCGTGAAGTTAATTAAGGGAACTGCAGGAACTAAATTAGCAACTCTTTTTGTGGTGGTTCAAACTTCGTTTAAAATGCTGTTAGAATAAAGTTCTAATCAGCTTGCACTTCAAACTGGTTGGTACGTCAGTCACTGCGGGCCGAATAGTGCGTAATGAGTGGTTTCGAACGATTTACAAAAAATCTATCGATTGGACTAAAAAAATAAAACACTTTAATGCTAATAAGTTGCTTGTAGAATTATTTGCCAAAAAATCAGAATGATCGCATGTATTTTAGTGTGGTTTTTACTCGTTAAAAGAATTTTTTAGAGATAAGTTCGTGTTATTTTTTTATCGAGTAAAATTATTTGTAATGTTTTCAAAACACTATCATACTGGCATAAATCCTAAAGAATATAATATATTTTTCTGGTTTTTTTTATTGCAGTGAATTATATACTCTCAGGCGTTATGAAACTCGCGTTTAGCTCCTGTAGTGGCCTTAAATAAGAACAGCCGGTCGGGTCGATCTTTATGTTGAGCCATGCTTAAAAATTCGCGGGTTAATAAAGGCAAAAGTTTGCATGTTATTTGGATGAAATATAACACAATTTAAATAGTTTATGACCTGGATTAACACATAAGATTCTTTTTGTCCCAGTAGTTTGATCCCGTGGGACATTTATTGAACTCGACGCGAGTGAAATCGTGTGTTTCATAAGGTTAGTCGGAATATGGAAAGGTTCTTGACCTAAAGTTTTTGAGTATTCCCCGTACATTAATTAGAGTACCCATGCGAATATTTCCAACGTCATTTTGTGCCAAAAAGTGGTCAAACGCCTTTAAAAGCGGTCAATGGCTTTAGCGGCTTCATACCTTGGCTTCTCCTTCAACCTGGCGAAAGGGCGATTAAAAAGCACGGAAAAGATGTCAATTAAATCGTAGTTTCATAATAATTGATTCCAAAATTACTTTCGTTCTATTATTTCTTCGAAAGTGTGATAATAGTATTGTTATACAAGAGTGCAAAGTTTATTTTTAACCGCGTGCTCAATTTTGATGACCGAGCAAGCAAAAGATTCTAAAATTGAGTCACGAGCGCAGCGAGTGATTCAAAACTTAGAATCTTGAGCGTTACCGAGGGAATCAAACGAGCACGAGGTGAAAAATCTTTGCACTCGAGTGCAACACGTAACTTTTCATCCCACCCCAGCGAGGAAATGACTAAACGCAAAAAAAAAAAATTGCGTATTATAAAGAAATTCCGTTAATTCTGTTGGCGTCAAATAAACTTCCTCGTTGCTAGATAATAAATAGTAATTTTAGGTTTTTCGCTTGTTTTCAAGTTCAGGTTTTAACAATATGACATGAAAAGAAAATGGCGCGCGTTGCTTTGCGCGCGCCATTTTCTTCGCCATTAAAAAAAGTACACCAAGAAGGTTCCGAGTCTGAGTTATTACAAATTAAAAAAAGTTGTATGATAAATTGGGCACCATGCAGGATGTAGAAGTAAATAGGTTTAATGATGTTTTGAATTCACAAACTTAGTGCACACGATGTTCTAAATTCAAATTTACTTTATCCTCTAGAGGATAAAAACGGCTTTTGCACTCAGATATCGAAGAGCAAAAATACTCTTTCCGGGATGGGGGGATGAAAATGTCATTCTACACCAAAAAAATTTGCTACTACAGTTTTCGCTGCTCCATAATAACCTCGCCGCGGCTCGGGTGTGAATTCCTCCTCGGCTGCAAGCTTTCCTGTGAGAAATCTTATCGGCCACACGGTTTGCTTTCTTTCTTATAATTTAAAAATATTATCTTATCAAATCATCGTCCTGCAAAAATGTTTTTTTTTGCTTAGCCTATATTGTCCCACTGATGGGCAAAGGCCTCCCCCATTGCCTTCCACTCTTTGTGCTGTTTGAACCTTGAGATCGTAACACGTGTCCGAGTCCGTATGCATAAACAATAAAATTACTTTTCCTGCTGTCCGTTCACAGTTAGTTTACCTTTGAATTTAATTGTCACTCATACAGGGTGTAAACAGACTCATCGCGAAGTCGTCAATCAAGTATTCTGTACAGTGTACATCATACGCAAAAATTATTGCTGGGAAACGACTTTTTTTTTGGGGTGAAATATCACGTTTTACGGTAAAAGTAACCCTTTGTGACAAAATGGTAGGTAAAAATTTAGATTTTATACCCTGTCGTTCAAAAGGTTTTAATTGCTGTAAAATCACAGTTATTGCTCGTTATCATAAAGTCGTTTTTAGGTTGCTAAAACTGACAAGTCTGTCAAAATTATAGCGATCTCTATTATCGGAGCAATCCGCTTGATGTTGGACTGCAGGTGTCAGAGCTGATTGAAAGCAGGTATATGGACTCTGTGCAATTTTCCTGTTCTAAGATATGTTTTTAAACATGCAAGTTAGAGATTTCCGATTGCGGTATTTCTTTATAAGTACTTAATAATAAGGAAAAAACGTATGATTTTTTAAGAACGAAATATGAAGTTGTTTTTGTATCCGAAGCTTGTAAGCGGCAGTTTATGCGTCGATATTTTACGGTAAAACTTGGGATCACATCTCAATTCTCATCCCGCAGATGGTTAAAAAAATGTGCTCCAAAAATTTTACCAAATATTCGGTGCCCTTGGGGCATTTACGAGTACCTATTAAGTACGTACATTCAATAAAAAGGGGAATTTTTAAGCTACTTACGTAGTTTAAAAAAACCATAAACCCAAGCAATTCCGTAATTTCGAAGGCGCAGTTCACTAAGAAAGTTGATTCCGAGTTCCGAGTACTTACTTTGACTGCCTTATTCCTTAGCCATGATCTACAACTTCAAGGTGCGTCTTGCGACAGTGGACAATAAAAATTGCAGAACTTCTATATTTTTGAAAAATTGCAGCGCGTTAAACGCGCGTCTTTTGCGCCGAATAAATTCGCCTGAATAGGCTTTATGTGATAATGATGATGCTATTTAGCCGATTTCGGGCACAGCGACTGCATTCGATAGCTTTCTAGTGTGGTAGTAGAGAGCTTTGGTGTGCTGCTCGTTCATGTGCTCTTGAGTGGCTAGCATATCCAACTTTCGCAGAAAAACTCCGAGCACAAAGCGGACATGTCAGAACACTATTGACAAAATTGTAGGGTATAGCTGTAGGTGGTCTAGCTTTAAGGTCATCACGCTTTAAGTCCAGCTGCAACCTTCTTCTCTCTTCAAATACCTCTAAGTACGGAGAGGGCATGAAATCGATGGGTCTACAGGGTTATTGGTAACGGGTGCAAGCCTTGAAATTACACCTATTTCAAGGCCTGCACCCAATTACCAATCACCCTGTATAAGCCCCATACTCTGACAAGTCACCATAGCATGACAGGTCGTGGCATTGCCTAGAATCGCGCGCACGAGTCGCTTGTTGCCAAACATGACCCGAGGTCGCAAACGGGGCCAAGAAAGATGATTCTGACGAAAACTGGTATCTTAGTAACATATCTGACTCACTGATTTGAAGGCGATTACTTACTGCCATTATAACAAAGTGACTTTAGCAGACAGTGTTTTTTAAAGTTATTTTTTCCTTATCGCTTCGGTCACTTAGTTATTAGCGAGTTATCCTGTTTTTTTTATTCACTAGGTCTTCATTAACAGATAAAATAAATGTTTTTCCCCTTAGCTGAACAATGCTATGTAATTTGTAAAATGGTTTTACGAAATTCCGACTCCATTCTAATAACCCAGTTTAAATGAAAGCCAGTAGGTACCCAAAAGCAGACTGCAAAATTATACTTTTAGTAGCAGCTTTGATAGTATATTGATGATTTCACGGTCGGCCCCATACTAAAAGTTATTTCTTTACATGAAATATATATGTCACCGTAAAATTGTCAAACACGTTATATTACAATATAACGTGTTTCTCTCTAGCGATATTGTAAACTCTCGAATTATTGTCAACTGAAACATACGGAAGTATCTCTTGCCCCCATAAACGGGACTTGGGGCACCCCCCCCGTTAGGTTAGTCCTTTAAACCCTGCACTCGGAAATAGGGGCCCCGCGAAGCGGGGCTCCGTCGACTACGCTTTTTAGGGGAATATGAAGTGTTTTAAGGTCAGGTTATATTAATCGATATTTCTCAGGAATGGTACAGTATCTTTTCATGAGAGTGGTACCACTGGGCAAGGGGGACCCCTCCTTCACTCCATACCGCGTGAGTTGACTACCATCGCATGCATTTCACGAAAAATAATGCGTTTTGTTGTAAGCAGTATGTTCATTTGACAATATTACGCGATTTTACAATATCGCTAGAGATATTACAATATAACGTATTTGACAATTTTACGGTGACATATACACGCCCTTAAAGTCATTTTAGTGATTTTTACACATTGTCAAAACGTTTAAAAAATCACCTTGTACATCATCATTACTCCTCAAAACAAACGACTTCCTTTCAATTTTTCTGTAACAGGCACCTTTTCCAAACTTCCTCTAATATGCTCATGCCTTACTTATCCATTCTTGTCACACCGTTATCCATCTCAACATTCTCATCTCCGCTACATGCAATCGATTTTCATCCATCTATTACTTCACAGCCCAGCATTCAGATTCAATGGGGTTGGCAACTGTGGAACTAATGGCGCTAGCACCGCTTGAACCAAAACATCGTCATTGGTTGAAAATCTGTCAATGTCATTTTATATTTCAAAATAGTTTGACCTCATTGGTCAGATTGGGTCTATGCGGTGGACGCGCCATCTACAATCAGCTTTAACTTGCCGACCCCATTGTACGACAGGTCTAATCACGGACTGTATAAAGGGTGTAAAACACCTCTTCACGAAGCCGAAAGGCACTTGTTCTCCCCATCATTGCGATCATTTTTTTGTTCTACACCATACCTGGGAACCTTCTAGTTACGGAGATATGGGGGGTCAAAGTTACAACTTTTTCTTTAAATACAAGTTTTTTTTGTAAGATTTTAACTTTTAACGCCTCCACGACCCCTGTACTATTCAATCCATCAAACAGCACAATGTTTTAAGTGCGTTACATTGAGTTCTACAACAAAACATGATTTATAACCTCAAAAAAAAAAGTTGTTTCCCAGCAATGTTTTTTGCGTAAAGTTAAATCAAAAATCAAAATCAAAGCATTTATTTCAAGTAGGCCAATAACAGGCACTTTTGAATTGTCGAAACAAAGATGAAAATTAAATGTAGCTACAGTCCCAGTCACAAGACATAAAAACTGTGAAAGTATTGTAGTTGCCCATTCCCTAACGTAGATCTCTATGGAGAAGAACGGGCAAGAAACTCCATGGACACTCTTTTAAATCAAAATATTGTTACAAAATCTTGGTTACATCATTCATGTTGTGATTATACATTTAGGTATGTGAGAACGATGTAGAAACACGTGCACATTAAGAGCGTCAAAGGAAAAGATTAAATCAACAACTTAAAAATAAATAAATTCAAAAATTAACCGTGGCAGCTAAGAGTTGACCAGTCTCAACTGTATACCTGTAACTCAGTATACCGAATAGATTGATGGATTATATGCAAATTCTTATTTGCATATGCATTTGCATATCATGGCTGCCTTTTTAATAATGCATATGATAGCTAAAAACGGCATATCGTGCCTAAGTATTTAAACGTGTTTCCTTTATTTAACTGTTTCTAACTGGAAAAATGTAAAAGAGTGCCAGAAATTACACCCAAATTGATTGGATGTAAAACGATCGCTTTCAAGTTATACCATTATTTTAATTATGGCGATTACATGAGCTAAACGCGAGTTTTATAATTACTAATATTATATGATTCACTGCTATAAACAAGACCAGAAAAACTAAAACAGTATCATGCTAATATATTGTTTGTAAACAATATATTAGCATGATACTGTTTCAGTTTTTTAATCCAATCAATAGTTTTTTTGTAAATCGATCGAAACCACTCATTTCGCGCTATTTGGCCCGCAGTGGCTGACGTAACAACCACTTTGTAGTGCAAGCTGATTAGAACTTTATTCTAACAGCATTTCAAACGAAGTTTGAACCACCACAAATAGAGTTGCTAATTTAGCTCGTCTAAGCGCCTTAAAAGAACGCTCAGTCATTCTACTAATAAATAGAAACAGTACTCGGTTATCACAACGAAAAAAATACATCTAAAACAAAAAATAAAATTACCTTACTTTAAAAATTTTGCACATTTTGCCACTGTCATTGCCTATTTCGAGCATTTATGATGCATATTTGCAAGCATATTTCGACCATTTATGGTGCATATTTGCAAGCATATTTCGAGCATTTATGGTGCATATGTCACCGTAAAATTGTTAACTCTCCAAATATTGTCAAACGAACATACTGCTTACATTAAAACGCATTATTTTTCGTGAAATGCATGCGATGGTAGTCAACTAACGTGGTGTGGAGGGAAGGAGGAGTCCCCCTTGCCCAGTGGTACCACTCTCATGAAAAGATAATGTACCATTCCTGAGAAATACCGATTAATATAACCTAACCTTAAAACACTTTATATTCCCCTAAAAAGCGTAGTCGACGGAGCCTCGCTTCGCGGGGCCCCTATTTCGGAGTGCAGGATTTAAAGGAACCTAACTAACCTAACGGGGGGGTGCCCCAAGTCCCGATTATGGGGGCAGAGATACTTCCGTATGTTCATTTGACAATATTTCTATTTCGAGAGTTTACAATATCGCTAGAGAGAAACACGTTATATTGTAATATAACGTGTTTGACAATATTTTACGGTGACACATATATTAGCATATTCATTTCGATGATTTTATGTTTCATATAATCCGGTCTCTAATCATTACCATGTAGGAACTCATGAGTTTATGAATCAGAAATGATTGAAGTTGTGTCTAGGTACTCGTAGCTACTTGAGTTAAGAAGGTAAATTCTATTTTCTACCTAACTATCTAAATGATCAGATAGGAATGATACGCATTAGAATCCAATGGTCACCTATTTATGGTGTAAAAAGACCATTAAAGAAGACGAAAGACACTTCTTCTGTATTGTGTGTACGGTACTGTTTTGGATCATACCTGGGAACCTTCTAGTTACGGAGATACAGGTCTGAGTTCCAACTTTTTCTCATGTAAGAGTAGTTTTTAATGTTATTAACTTTACTTTAAATGCCTCCATGACCCCCTTTCTACGTAAAGTATCCATCAGCAATGTGTTGTGTGCGTTACTTTTAGTCTTAACCAACTAGCACACTAGTGGAAATAGCAGCTTATTTTGCAACTGTTAGCTGTACAGGAGCGCTTTAGGGGTTCAGAAAGTGGTTTTAAGTTCTACTATTGCTTCCGTAACTGCTCATAGCTGTAAATATCACTAGGGGTAGCAGACAGTGAACCAAATGCCACTCTAGGCTTTAAAAGAGTTATGCCGGGGGGAAACGCCGAAGATATATTTATTAGAAATAATTTGTACTTTTGCGCAAACTTATGTAGCAATTTGATAGACTATTTTACTAATATGGCACTATTGATTCACAATAGAAGCAGGAGCGTAATGGTCATTGCCTTCATACTTGAATACATTCTGCTATTTTTATTGGAAAAGTCGACAAACACAAGCGTTATCGGCGGCGGCGACCTCTCGCGTCCGGCCCTGGTTCAATCCATGGTCCGGAGCGAGACGGAATGGGAAGCCGTCACCTCCTTCTGCGAAGCAGTCATGCTGGCGAAGGAGGTGGCGGAACAAGAGAGGGAGAGAGCCTCTCTTCCCGGCCGCCGCGGGAGACGCACCGGGCGTCGGGGGCCACGTGGTGGCTACCGGCCACCTTAGATGCGGGCCTGTGGACGGTTAGCTATGGGCTAGCTAGCCGTCCGTCCGCCTAGTGACGACAGGCCGTGTCGACGGCGCGTTCGTGTTCCACGCGCGCCTCAAAGAGATGTCAGCAAAAGAGAGGGGCCCGCAAGGGCCGAAGCCTGCCGTGGTTGCGGGACTGTTCGAAAGAGATAACGCGGCCCCGGAACGTAAAGGGCGAGGAAGGAACATGGATGGGTTTTAGTCAGTACGAGTCTGACACTCCCTCCCGCTCCGCCCAGAGTGGGAGAAGTCATTTGATGATTTCCCATCCTAAAAAAAAAAAAAAAAAAAAAAAAAGGTTCCCGTAGATTTCTTTGTTTCCAATTAGTGATAATGGACCAGTTACAGAGGAAAAGTAAGTTTTAGCTTGGTTAAAAATGATAAAATTAAGTAATATTATTTTTTTTTTGTTCGGCCAGTGTGCTGTTGTACCATGTTTTTCCCACGTAGATGGACAGATGCAAAGTTCTTGTTGATTTTGTTGTTCATTATAAGTTATTGTTTTTATCTCAGCATGACTAAAACTTTGAGAGATGATTTTTTTTTGTACTCGCATAGAACGTATTTCAACAAAAAAACAAAATGGCTGCCACATAGCGGGTAAGTGTAGACCCAAGCCTAGGGTGTAATTGTACTTTAAAATAGTATTTAGAATATCGCTAGTCCATGTCCGGACACACTTTATAGATAATAAACAGTTCTTCGTATCGTAGACAAAAAATCTCATTCGATTAACAGGTTCGTTTTATTAAACGACATTTTTCCGGTTTTAGACTAATGTGAAAGGTCATATTGAGCAGTTCTGTCATCATCTGAGCCTTTTCCCAACTATGTTGGGGCCAGCCAGTCTAACCGGATGCAGCAGAATACCAGTATTTTACATGAAGCGAATCATCATGGAGCCTATCCGAGCACGTCAGTAGTGTTCCTGTTACTGCGATTTTTCCTCCGAGAAATTCTGAGCAGCAGGTAAAAGATTTGCACCGTAGACACAGAAAGATGTATTCTACTGCCCTTTCATTGATTGTTTAAGCTCTGACAGCTGCAGTAGAAGTGCAATTTTTATTACATACACTTGTTGTGCTCGTCATTGCGATCATTTTTTTGTTCTAGACCATACCGGGGAACCCTCTAGTTACGAAGATATTGTGGGTCAAAGGACATGAACAAATCCTGCCCCAACTCCACAAAAATTTAAATATTACCAATAATTATTTTACAGTAAGGTAAGAATTTTGGAAAATGATTAACGTACGATACCAGATTTTGAATAGAACTCAAAATAAAAAGTATTTTCATTTTTGATTTCACTTGAAAAATCTAATTTACCCCTCAGCGTTGCCATACAATATTAACAAAGAACAGAACAGGGAAAAATAAACTCATACCGGGCCTAAAATTTAAAATATTAGTAACTTAATAATAATAATTTATTTTATAAAAAGGAGATTGTAGTACATGAGGTATACACAGAGTTATACATATATGTTTTCATTACTCATACTCGGAAAGTAGGTCTGAAGTTGCCTGAGAAGCGGGCTGAAAGTAATACTTTTCAGCCCTAGGGAGAATCACTTTCAACTGACAGCTGTCACATTATTAAAAAAAAATCTAGTTCTATTTCCACATTTCTATTGAACCATGTTCCGACTTCTATACAGCCTGTAAATTACAGCGCGATGTAAAATTGAAATAACGTAAAATTCAGTATTAATTAAAGAATACAATTATTTTAAATAACTTAGTTATAATTTAGTTACAAATATTTCTTTAAAATAACAAAAATTTGGGCAAAATATTTACTATTTTTTCAGTGACGATAGTGAAAATAAAGGCTGAATAGCCGGCCACAGAAAAAAAAAACAAAATAGGCGGGAAAGCGGCAATCCGATCTTCATTTTTTTTTCGAGTGGTTGCGTGTTTTTGTTTTTATTTTCCTTGTATTCGTAATGAAAAGCACTGTGTGCACAGTGTTTACCTCGGGTTAAAGACTTATTTAGTCCCTCGAGCTATTAGCGCCCGCTTGGGCGCCAAACCCCGTCTCGGGACTAAATAAGTTACTTTCACCCCTTGGATAACAATGTACTATTGTACAATGCCAATCACAATCTGGTGGGTGAAGTTCTGCTTTCCTAACTAGGTTAAGTATAGAATAACCTGTATTAAGGATTAACAGTTCCTATCCCTTACAAAAGTTACATAAACTAGTACAATATTATTTTTATACTACAATATTTTTGTAATTGAATAAGCAAGCATGTTTGTGTGCGTGTGTGTGTGTGTGTGTGTGTGTGTGTGTATGTGCGTGTGTACGAGTGTGTATGTGATGGAGTGAAAGAGTGTGTGTTCGTTTTGATTGAAGTCGAGTGAGGTATTATTTGATCAGTCACTGTCATTGACACCTAATGAGATAATTTCCTGTTTCATCATAGTTTTTATTTTGAAGAAATGAACGCAGAATCGTTTTACACTTGAAGTTAGATAGTCCATAGATCAAGCAGATTTTGTTAAATTTGCTATACAGAGTCGGGACTAAGCAGAATCTACGAGCAAATAATGTGCGAACTTGTGGAAGAGTGCAAATTAAGTCTTTCCTACGCTTAGTTACTGTTTTATAAGGGGTTTTACGGTGCTGTAGAAGAACTGTTTGAAGGATGAAGTGTTGTCGAACGTTAAGAACATTACAACCACTAGGTATATAACAGATCAGTAGGGAACATGAAGGGTCTTGAAGTAGCTACTTTCAGCACCGCTCTTTGTGCAATCTCGAGTGGTTTAAGTATAGTTTTCGCAGCACCACCCCAGCATGTGATACAGTATGTAACAATAGATAAACATAGGGAAAAACTTTTTTGCAAAAATAAAAACCGACTTCAAAAAAAAACCAAAAACGTGAAAAATTACTTTAGCTTCTGAAGTCGGTGACGTTTGTTTGATTGATTTAATTTTTTTGTCACCGACTTCAGAAGCTAAAGTTATTTTTCACGTTTTTGGTTTTTTTTTGAAGTCGGTTTTATTTTTTGCAAAAAAGTTTTTATTTTTCACGTTTTAGTGGTTCACATATGTGCTTGGTACACATGGAAAGTGCATACCGTTACAATTACAACAAGCCCAAACACGACTAGGATACATTGTCTCATTATGGAGTTCCGTGACTCTTGGCTTCATCATCAGATCTGATGGTAGAATGGTTCTTATCAAATGCAAATGCTTCACTTGTTGTAGAAAATACCAAAATTGCTGTACGTTATCCTATATAACATACCTAACTGTCGAAATATGGGTATACTGTACACATCTGCGTACCCCCTCAGAGCATACAGGCGTGATGTTATGTAATTTTTCAAATCGGTTCAGGCGTCTTCGAGTAATCGGTGAACATACATAAGTAACAAAATAAAAAAATACATACGGTCGAATAGAGAACCTCCTCCTTTTTGGAAGTCGGTTAAAAATAAACTACACGTATAACATCTGGGTTCGCGATGCTTTGGAGGGTTTTGAATATATAGATTAACTTGCGGACTCTACACTGGTAAGTTGGTTAATTTGAATTCTGAAATTAAGATTTTTGTCTATATATACTCACTTGATATGATCGACTACGTTTAGGGAGGGGCAGAGGCAAGAGGCATTTCCTTGTAAACACCTGTATTTGTGGGCTTTAATAGAGATAGGAAATCTTGGCTGGGTGGCGGGACTTATTGAATAGGTGATAATGTTAGTTTTGGAGGTGTTGAGTGTTAGTGAGTGAGAACAGAGCCAATTTAGGGTTTTGTTGAAGCCAGACTGTTCAAACACTGTTTTAGGCTTTCACGGTTTAAAACTAAACTTATATTGTCACTTACGGAGCTCAAAACAATAAATAATCACGGAAGATATCCCGTAAGTGACAACATAAGTCCAGACTGTGCAATTTGCTTAAGTTCCGACCAGGTGTCAGCAATAAAGGTTATAGCAGTGTCATCTGCAAAAGTTACTATCTTAGCATTTATAATGTTGTGGTTACATAGGTCGTTTATAAAAAACTAGAAAAAGTGTCGGACCCAATATGCTTCCCTGGGGCACTCCGTAATAGATTGGGAGCTCTTCGCTTTTATGGCCATCTATACTGACCAATTGAGCGCGATCCGAGAGATAGTTTCGGAAAAGATCCAATTGCAAGCCCCTGACACCAATCCTTTCAAGTTTTTGTAAGAGCATAGAAATTGGAACGGTGTCAAAGGCTTTGGCAAGATCTATAAACATAGTTAATTATTACTTACCGTAACTTAAAATGTATCTAATTAAACGTTATTTTCTATTAAATTAATAATTTAGTTTCCAAAGAGCGTTGAGTATACTGTAAGTCTAAGTTTGTTATGGGAGTTTGTTATGGGCTTCTGATCAGAAAAGGTTTTTTTTAAATAAAACCAAACGAAGTTTAAGTTTTTATAAGGGTCTACTACAGGCTCATAAAATTTTTGGGTAAGTCCAAATTTCACAAGTTTTTAAAAGTATTTGCACAGGCTACGTGTTTATAAGTAAGATTTTTACTTATATCACCTGCCAACCCCTGTACTATTCAGAATGTCCATCAGAAAACAATGTTTCTATAGTAAAACGAGATTTTTCACCCTAAAAAAAGTCGTTTCCCAGAAATATTTTTTGCGTAAACACTGTTTTAAGCTACCTACCACGGTTCACAACTAAACTTGCAACAGCGTCGAAATATCGGGAGCTCAATATAAATAAATAAAAATCACGGAAGATATCCAGAGACATTTTAAGTTTAATTTTTGCGTAAAGTTACTTGATTTGATGTACAGAATCCTTAGCTGATGTGAAGTCTGTTTTGAGTAGTCGTAGGTCTCAAGTTCGAACCTCTGATTTTTCGGATTCATGTGCGTCTGCGTATTGTATAATTATCACTTGCTTCGGTGAAGGAAAACATTATGAGGAAACCAACATGCCTGAAAGATATTTCTCGACAGCCAAGTCAGAGGAATAAACACTCTTGATACTATGTTAGGCACACCAATCACACACGAAAAAAATCGGTGGTGACACACTGTGATTTTATTCCTTTTTTACGTTTTGAGTTACGAAATCCTAAAACAAAGAAGACTGTTAAACTACAACACTACTTGGTAGTCTTTACCTTCTTTCTTCTTTACCTGTGTTTAAAGGCTCTGCCACACACCCAGGGGTGGATTTGTTACGTTGGCTGCCCTAGGCCTACGAAAGATTGCCGCCCCCTATGTGCAGTAAAGCATGAAAAATGAGATAAACTATAGAAATTAAATTAGAATGGAAGAAAACGATAGGGAGTATGACGGATCCTGGGAACGATTATTAGTGGCAGTTCAGTTGGATGAGCAACACTTCTAATAATCGTAATCGCTATACATGTAATTTTTTTTGCGGGATTCTAAATGGACACATTTTTAAGTTTTTACACGTAGGCGCGTGGGTAACTACAAAATTTTGCCGCCCCCTAAATTTTGCCGCCCTAGGCCCGAGCCTACCCGGCCTATAGGGAAATACATCCCCCGCACACAGCCGCGTTATTATCGGTCGATAATATCGCGTGCGTTATTGCAATATCTGTTTTTAGAACATTATGTATTAGGCAGGCTACGCAGTCACACACAGCTGCGATAATAACGACGCAATAGAAGTAGGACGCTTGTGTTTCTGCGTCCTGCGAAATCGCATGCAAAAATGGCGAATCTGCCCGACATAAGGTAAAAAATTCACAGAAAGCGTACCTAATTGCAAAAACCATAGACTCTCAGACTCGACGTAAAGGAACCATTAAAAAAAATCCTTAAAGGGCCGGCGGAGCGTGCGTCGTTCATACAAACGTAATACCAAAATTATTCGTAAACCAAACATTTTCTTAAGGAAGTGTGTATTTATTTCGATTGGATTACATAATATCTAGGTTCCCAAATAAATATTTTGAAAGGACAATGCTACTTAGACGAGATATGAGGAATTAAAAATTTCTATAGAAAACTTATTTTTCTCATAACTCTTGTTTAAATCAATTTCCATTCAAAATATTTATTTGGGAACCTAGATATTATGTAATCTAATCAAAATAAATACACACTACCTTGAGAACATGTTTGATTTACAAATTATTTTGGTATTACGTTTGTATGAAACTCGCATGCTTCGCAGGCCTCTTAACACGAATACAAAATAGAATTATTGGACGACAAAGACGCAGTTGACTTGCGTACAAGGATTAGGGATGCATTATCGCAATAAAGCAAGCGAAATTATGGACCGAAAATAACGCGCCTGTGTGGTAAAGCCTTTACAGTTAAATAAAGTCGTACATACCTATCCTCAAACGACACGTGCCTCATGTCATATTTATTTTATTGACCTAAAAAGAAGTACATAATTACCTACTTATGTACGTATATTAATTTTTGTACTGACTCCAAGCGTAAGTAGTACGTAAGCAGATTAATTGGTTATCGTAATCTCATAAATTCGCGTGAGTTGAATAAATTAATAATGTTTAAATCCATGGTTACAAGATACGAAGACGTTGTAAAACCTTATCTTTTCACAGAACCATTGAGAATATTCGTTTTCAATACAGTTCCTCAAAAATTGGATTTGAATGCAGCATATTTCACACTCATGCCATTTTATTTACTTCTACTTACTAGTGTTTTATTTCCAAACACAACTTTAAAGTTATGTATGTCCAACAAGTCCAACAAAATTAAAACATATTTATTCTCTCTTTAGCTGTTTTGCGACTTCATACCTTATCTTTGCTTCTAAGTGTATATTTCAACCTGCAATGGCAAAGCGCGGAAAAAAAGAAAATTAAATCCATAATTCCTAATGATTATTTTCAAAAAGACAACATTTTATTTTTTTTATTTATTTCATTTATTTTACTTATTTTATTTACTTTACTTACTTTATTTTATTAATTGTTTTAACAGGTAAAACCCAGGCTAACAAAAGTAGTAACAAAAGTATAGCTAATTATCGTTTACCAAAAAAAATAATATCTGGAGTGGAAACAATTCACGTGTACGTTTCCGGATGACAACGATGTAGAGGAGTACCTATTAGTATTAGGTATACGCAGCGTCCTGATGTTTTAGTTAGTTTTTTTTTTATAAATTAGTCCCTTTTTCTGTAAAATATGTAGGTTTCATTATTCTGTTATTAGAATACAAACCAGGTATCATTAAATATTAACTATATTAAATTATGTTTTGTCTGCAACTATCCAGGTTTACAGCTATGGACATAATTTTAAGTAACAGTTTTTATTTTTACCTACCTAATTAATTAAAATTGAATTTAATAAAAAATATTTTAGACGAAACGACACTGATTTTGCAACATAACTACGTGTTTTCTTAGTATCTCGCTAATATATTAAAAAATACAAAATAGCTAGGTCACTCTCTTGCACTTTAAGTAACAATTTACGGTGTAACAATTTCCTTACCTTTAAAACATAACAGAAACACTCAAACTACACTATTATAAATCAACAAAAAACGAATTAACCAATAAAACTAATATAAATGCACCTCTTTACAAAATAAAAACAATTCAACTAACAATTCTTGCCGCACTTTAATTTAAAAAGTATTTAACACACGTTAACTCTATGGAAAAGATGGCGGACGCGTCCGTTTCGCGCCAATCGCTCAGACACACTGTTTAATATTTCGCAACGAGTGGGAGAAACGTTTTCAATTTGTATACAAGTAAGTTGATTTCGCGCTTCAATAAAGATTAAACAAAGCATAAAATACTTGATGCTTTGTTTTATCTTATAAACCTGACTGAATCCTGTACCTGCCTTATCAATGGCTATCATAACGAGTTTTGCATTGAAGACTTTCCTGTTTTTGTCACATTTTTGCAGAATCGACGTGTAAAACTCTATTTGCATTTACATCATCACAAGCTTGTAGTTTTCTTTGGGTTAGACAGAGGTGTACGTAGGTGTGTATTTCGCAATAATAATTATTTTAAGGAGTATCCACACCACAGTTAACTTTTGTGGATCAACACTACACTGTGCAACACGGTAACATCAGGTGAATTTTAGGACCAGCGGTTTTGGCTATAATTATTGATATTCAGTGAGTCAGTCAACAGGATTTAGGACTTAACATCATCTGCCTAGCCTTTTCCCAACTACGGTGGGGTCGGCTTCCAGTCTAACCGTATGCAGCTGAATACCAGTATTTTACATGGAGCGACTGCCTATCTGACCTCTACAACCCAGTTAACAGGTAATACGATACCCCTTGGTAAGACTGGTTATCAGATTTTTTTGGGCCACTGACTACCTGTAACGACTGTCAAAGATCTACAAATGACAGCCGGGACCAACGGCTAAACGTGCTTTCCGAGGCACGGAGGAAACCTATTTGTAATGCGTGGTAACCTATCCACAAACCAACCTGCCGGCCAACCGGATCACACCACTATTATAATAAATTTTCATATATGAGTAGGTACATAATATTTAAAGGTATTGTCAAATGCAAGCATACAAAAATCATATGATATTGTAACTCGAGGGGGTTGGTGCTGTAAGCCGAAATACAGGTTCTGCCTAGTTTGGCTTCAGATGCTAATAGTTTTGTGTACAATTTCAGCTGTTGAAAGCATTTTTATTTGTAATTTATAGTACTTGTATGTACTTTTTTGTTACAGAAATAAATCAACCTAGGCAAGCACGGCTTAACCTAAAGGTCGATCCCAGTGGTTGTTATTATTTAGCCCCGGGGTCCTCCTCAACATACAACCTGATATTGACTTGCCAATTGCAGAAAAATGAAAGAGAACTTTAATGAAGGTAGGGTTGCCATCTCTAAAATTTGCCAACCAGGACAAGACGCATGAAAACCCCGGATTTTAGAGCCCAAAAATAGGACATGTCAACATGTTTTTTTAAACATAGTCAGTCTAATAAAAAACAGTTGAAAATGTCATAAATCACCTTTTTATTTATTTTCAGACCTTAAAATGAATGTGTCAGGTACATTAATTTGAATGAATTATGGTGAATTTAACGGGCCGTTTCGTCGGTTGATCGCGGCGTGCGGGCACAGTGCGTCGCGGGCGGCCAAGCAGTCAAGACTTTAAATTTTTAAACCCGGACTACATATGAAGCCCTGCCGGATGCCTTCTAAACTAGGACCAATCCGGTGAAACCCGGACGGATGGCAACCCTAAATGAAGGTAATGTACATAAGACCAACCGATTGCCATCAAATGGAAACAAATCCAGATTCCGTGGCTGCTATTGAGAACGTTGTACAATACAATAATACTACCTATACAGTGTCGCTCTGATTTATCAGCTAGATATTTTTTTCAGTACCTCATTACTACAGGATAAGGCCAGTCCCATCAATAATAAGTACCTAACTATTATAAAGCCATTTCATTCAGCCCGTAATTTAACTGTCCTCAGTGCAAGAAAAAAAACAAAAAACAAGAGAGAATTATTATTAACGAACATTGCTCATCAACGATTAGGTACTAATTGACCACTTAATCTAGGTTTTTTAAGATGTTCCATTGAAACTGTAACCTTGGCTATTCCGCGATTCACTTTGAAATTAGTTTCATTACATCGTTTTTTTTTTCACAGAATACTCTAGCTGAATTTTTTTTTGGACAATCCTCTCCAGTGGTTTTTAACCACTGTTACTCCTGAAAGCCAGAAAAGCGCCGAGACAATGAAGTTCGACAAAGTCCCGGAGAAACAATTTAACTGTCTTGGATCCTGCGACGAAATTAATCAGAAAATAATGCCGGAGGTGTAGGAAAAAACTAAGAAGAAAACTATTTCCAATTCCCTCCATATCAAACAGGAAACAGCAGAGCAATGCCAATAGGCCCAAAGGAATGTTTGCAACTAGAGTAAGCCCAGTTACCTAGCACTACGAATTAAATTTTTTATAAATATTATTGGTGTATGGCCCATTAAACACATCATATTTGATTCTAATACATAATAGATATGGCGAAAACGCTTATAGGCACGGAAATTTGTTCTAGTAATTAAGCTACAGTTAATAACTTCGAATGAAGCCTTAAAATTATCCAACATTTAATATTGTGTTAATTTTCTCCCACACATCTGTCGTACATAATTATATAAAATGTTAAGTCCTAAATCTAAGAGGAGCATGTGGCTAAGTAATATCAGCCGCTCGGGTGGATCTTTAGGTTAAGCCATGCTCGCCTAGGTTGGTCTGTGGATGGGTGACCACCCTTACATACCGAGATTCCTCCGAGCCTCGGAAAGCACGTTAAGCCGTTGGTCCCGGCTGTCATTTGTCCATCTCTGACAGTCGTAACAGGTAGTCAGTGGCCCCAAAAGTCTGACACCAGTCTTACCAAGAGGTATCGTATTTCCCAGTATTAACTGGGTTGTGGAGGTCAGATAGGCAGTCGCACCATGGAAAATACTGGTATTCAACTGCATCCGGTTAGACTGGAAGCCGACCCGTACACATAACGAGATTCTTCCGTGCCTCGGAAAGCACGTTAAGCCGTTGGTCCCGGCTGTCATTTGTCCATCTTTGACAGTCGTAACAGGTAGTCAGTGGCCCCAAAAGTCTGATACCAGTCTTACCAAGTGGTATCGTATTTCCCAGTATTAACTGGGTTGTGGAGGTCAGATAGGCAGTCGCTCCATGTAAAATACTGGTATTCAGCTGCATCCGGTTAGACTGGAAGCCGACCCGACCGAAAAGGCTAGGCAGATGATGTTAAGTCCTAAATCCTGTTGACTGACTCACTGAATATCAATCATTATAGCCCAAACCGCGCTGGTCCTAGAGAAATGAGGTCAGGGTGTATTCTTTGTAAAGAGTAGGTTTCCACTAAGAAAGGGTTTTTTAGAAATTCCACCCCTACGAGGGTGAAATAGGGGGTTGAATTTTCCGTGGAGTTTTGTATTCTCTGGGTCGATTGAATTGAAAATTGGTGTACATGTCACCGTAAAATTGTCAACCACTTTAGATTGTAATATAACTAGAGAGATTGTAAACTCTAGAAAGATTGTCGAACGTACGTACTGCTTACAATATAACGCATTATTTTTCGGTAGATTTTATTCTATCGAAGTGAAACTGTAATATTGTGAAATGTATGCGATGGAAGTCAGCTCGCGCGGTGTGGAGCAGGGGGAGGGAAGGAGGGGCCCCCTTGCCCCATGGTACCACTCTCATGATAAGATAATGCACCACCCGAGAAATACCGATTAATATAACCTCAAAACACTTTATATTCCCCTAAAAGGCGTAGTCGACGGAGCCCCGCTACGCGGGGCCCCTATTTCTATCTGCAGGGTTTAAAGGAACCTAACTTACCTAACGTGGGGGTGCCTCAAGTCCCGATTATGGCGGCAGAGATTCTTCCGTCGCATGCATTTCACAATGTTACGGTTTCCAATTACAGATTACAATCTACCGAAAAATAAAGCGTTATATTGTAAGCAGTATGTTCAGTCGACAATATTTCGAGAGTTTACAATCTTGCTAGAGAGATTACAATCTAACGTGTTTGACAATTTAACGATGACATACACACTATTCAGTAAAAATTATGAGAACCGTGTATCACAGTTTTTCCAAAATCATACCCCAATATAAAATTCAAAGTCCTGACTGACTAACATATCAACGAACAGCCCACACCGCTGGAGTTAGACATGAAAGAAGGCTGTACTCTTTGTGAAGAGCAGGTATCCACAGGGTGAAATATTTGATAATTCTAGTGAACTTTAATCTTGTTACTAATGTAACGCCAGAAGCCACTACCTTATTAAGTGGCTTCTGGGACATTACTGCTGCAGTCTGAACTGGCAACAGTATTATCAGGTTGGACGTAAAAATAAAACAAAATATAAAAAATAAACGTTTATTATACAAATGACGTGATTTGTATTTTTTTGTTCACATGAGTTACTTAACTGTACTTACGAGATAATATCTGTGATTTTCTGTCGACTCTATGAGCTCCCGAAGTCCCGATATTTCGACATTGTTGCAAGCGCCATGATCTAAAACAGTGCATGAGTTACTTAATTTGATGTACAGAATGCTTTTAACGGCTCCGTGGAAGCTTTACACCCTGTATTTAATGCATTCTACTTCATTTCGAAAAAAAAATGAGGAAAGTGTCGGTTACACACGGCGTAATCCATAATAATTATAAAGCAATCCATTTCCAGTACAATTTGACCTTCAATTATACAGAAAGTGCGAGGCCAAGGTAAACTGGAGATAGATATGATAATTAGCTGTAAGTCTTCCATGTACTAAGTAAATAAATAAATAAAGAGTAGGTACCTACCCCAATGATGTTATATATAATCTACCCAATGTATGATCCTCAATGAGTTTTCATTATAAACAATTACATTTTCAAAAATCAATTTTCAATTCGCATGAGCATCCGCATCTGCAAGGTATCAAGACACTTGCGCGAATCCACTTGCGCGAAAAGACAAATGCGTGAATGGACTTTTGCCCAAAAGGACACTTGCGCGAATGGAAACTTAGAATAGAATAGAATAATCATTTATTCGTTATTGGACAGCAGCAACACAATAGAGCAGCACATACATATCTATACATATAATAAAATCGTTGAGACCAAAAAATCTGTACATTGAAGATTTAAAAAAAAAACCGATCAGGGTGACTTAAAATAAGTAACTGAACATATTAAAAGCATTTTTAAAATTTTTGTTTGTTTGTTTGTTTGTTTGAACGCGCATCAGGTAAAAACTGCGGGACGGATTTTGATGAAAACTTCACTATTCTATTCAAATAAACTCAGAATAACATTTAGGCTATAGAAATTATGGAAAATTTTGGAAAAAGGGGGTGAAAAGGGGGGGTAAAGTTTGTATGAAAAAAAAAATTAGATTGGTCTAGAATCATAAAACTCAGAGTAAATACTTATTAGTAAAAATAAAGAAATACCTGTTTCAGCATTTTTTTTAAATCTCATCCAGAGACGTAAAAAAGAGAGTTTTGTGTTTAAAATTAACTAACTTCATACACCTATAGAATAAAATCCAATGAAGTGTAAACTTTTAAAAGTTGTTGTAAATACTTCAAATCTAATACATACCTGTATTAGATTTGAAGTATAAATTCTCATTTTATTTGAAATTTGATTTTTGAAGTGAATACGGCCAAAATAGCGGAATTCAAGAAAATCGGCTTTCCTCGGTATACCTAAGTAGTTGGTAATACAGGATGGAAACGGGGAAGTAAGGGGAGCTGCAGCTACACGAAAATGGTCTTAGAAAACAACCCGTATATTTTTCGAAACATGTTGTTCACAGATTTAATAAAAAAGTAAAGTACCTACAGTTAGCAAGAAAATTGCCATTTTACATAAAACAATTTTTTTGATGTCAATCGATCTTCTTTCCGACACTGATCAAAAAGTTCTTCCAGACCAACCCTGGTTAGAGTACTGAAAAAGTCACTGCAGCTACATGAAAATGGTCTTAGAAAGCCATCCGAAATTTTTCGTGAAATTTTGATCCCCATTCACAGATTAAAAAAAAAACGTACGGGTAGCAAGAAAATTGCTATTTTACACAACAATTTTTTTGATGCCAATCGATCCTGTTTCTTATACTCAACGGTTAAGGTAGCTCCCTTTACTGCCCCGTTAACCGTTTCCACCCTGTTTATTACATATTACAAATAAAATAATACAACGAACCTACTGGTCCAATCTATTTCAATTTTTTACCAGAATTGATGGAAGACGTGTATAATTGAAATTGAATTGATGAAAAAAGGGGTAGAAAGTTATTTTGGCGGTGATTTGTTTCGAATTTGATATCAACACTCCTTAGGTCCATGTTCACCGAAGAGATAACGGTCTGATTTTCTAAAAACCACTGTCCCTGTGACATGCTCCCATACAAAAATGTGTTTTAAACAGCTGTTTTTAGATAATCAGACCGTCATGTTTTTGGTGAACATGGACCTTAGTGCTTTTGATTTAAACTACATGTTATTATTTTGATAAATGTTTGAAAACTCAATCCTATTTTATTCAAAAAAGGTTGGACTCACATAAAAACTTGGTGCTAATACTCTTTAAAATTGGAATGTCCCGATAGTCACCGTACTATATAAACACCGCATTTGAAGGTTTCTAAGCTTTAAAGAGGTTGTGCACTTTAGGACACGGCCTCATAGGCACGTAGAGTTCGAAATTGAAATGGCTTATAATAATCTTCTATTATTATTTTTTATTATTATAATAAATCTGTAGAGAGGTCAATTCTGTACATGAAATATATTTACAAAATAACTATCGGGGGGTGATTAGTGATCGATACTGATGCCAAAAATGCAATCAGTAAAATTTTTGTCTGTCTGTCTGTCTGTCTGTCTGTCTGTATGTTATTTATAGAAAAAAAAACTACTCGACGGATTTTAACGAAACTTGGTACAATTATTCTACATACTCCTGAGCAGGTAATAGTATACTTTTCATCACGCTACCATTAATAGGAGCAGAGCAGTGAAAGGAAATGTTGGGAAAACGGGAGAAGTTACTTGGTTTTTTTAGCTTCCGTCGCGTGTGCAGCCTTAATGGTTAAAGCTACATAGAAATCATGTTTAACGGAAATATTCCACATAAAATTATATAAAAAATATCCCAAGACAGCATATGTCTATCTTTTATAGTTGACTCACAATAACACGTGTAACTTCCGATAGCTTAGCAGTTCGGAGAATAAATGTGAATGTAAGTTTGTTTGTTGCGCTTTCACGCGACAACTACTGAACGGATTTGGATGAAATTTTGCACACAGATAGTTTATAACCTGGATTAAAACATAGGATACTTTTTATCCCGGCAGTAAGATTCCATGGGACAATAATCAAACTTCACGCGGGCGAAGCCGCTGGTCTATACATATAATAAAAGAGTAAAAAAACTGTGTCTGTACATTGAATGTATTTAAATAATAATAATTGAGGATGGTTTAGAAACAGTAATAGAGCACGAATCCAAAAAAAAAACTATGTCTGTTTGTCTGTTTGTTTGTACACGCTAATCTTCGGAAGTACTGGACGGATTTGAATGATTTTTTTTTGTTATATAGATATTAAGTCTGGGCAACATATAGGCTATAATTTATCTTGGAAACTTGAACACCTGATGCAGAACCGCAACAGACCAGCTAAACTATAAGAGATACAAAAATGACACCATAGCAAAAATTGTTCCACATGATGAGCATTTTCTGCTGAGAGAATAAATTTGAAGATCTGGAACACCTGATGTGGAACTCCAAGAGCCCAGCTACACCATAACACATATAGGAATGGCGTCTTAACAAAAGTTGTTCAATCTGATGAGTACTCTCTGTTGACTTATAAAAATCGAAGATCTCGGACACCTGTTGTGGAACCCCAAGAGCCCAGCTACACCATAACACATATAGGAATGACGTCTCAGCAAAAGTTGTTCAATCTGATGAGCACTCTCTGTTGACTTATAAAAATCGAAGATCTGGAACACCTGTTGTGGAACTCCAAGAGCCTAGCTACACCATAACACACATAGGAATGACGTCTTAGCAAAAGTTGATCGGTCTGATGGGCATGTCCAGTTGACTCTAAAAAAATCGAAGATCAGAAACATCTGATGTAAAAATTATTGCAAAGCTATCACTAATTTCACTGTATAATTATTATAAAATAACATCAACTGGAAGTACCTCCACGCGGTGAAAGCGGTATCAGTTTAGGACTGATTTTCGATGACGATGGTATATCATTGAAAATCTGACTGTACTGGCCAAAACTCCCATTTATTATTTTATTTTATCGAATATAAACCCCGCCTTCGGGCTCATGTTATTTCAGTGTATAATTTTCTTTTCCATTTATCTTCGTGACTCGGTAGCCTACCCGGTAACGCAGGGGAGCAGTCAATTAGATTTTAATTGATCAGGTATCTTCACAACGAAAGTATAACCATGCTTAGAAGAGGTCAAATCTTTCCCAATGTTCCAAAGGAGCTAAAAGATTGAGGATCATAAGATCTCAAGAATCTACCGAAGAGCGTCAGGAGAAACTTGATGCTGTTCGAGAACATCAGGCTGCAACTTGCTCCGTGGAAACCTCTTCGGATCGCGAAGCACGCCTGCGTTCTCAGCGTATTTACGCATCCACATCCAGGTCTCTAGAGACCAGTGAAGAATAGATGCGCGACTGACCGATGATCGTGAACGTAACGTATTGTCTCGCGAGTCGGAGACGTATACCGATACAGAATCACGCTTGAGTTCTCAGTGTATTCGCACATCTACTACCAGGTCTTTTGAAACGAGTGATGAACGTGATGCGCAACTAACTGCTGATCGAGATCATCATACATTGTCCCGAACACGCACACAACAAAATATTCATAATCAGTTAGAAAGTGAGAGAGAAATAATTGCTGGAGTACGGCATGAAGAGACAGAAGAGCGCAACGAAGGTTTGAATTCTGATCGACTTCGACATTCTCTGAACAGAATGTCGATATCATCTGAAGAATCGGATGTGTCTCAAGATATAGCCGTAGAGCATGGTGACCTTCCTTGGGTTGAATACGCCACATATTCCGCCATCGGAGACTATGGTTCAAAATTGTACTTTTTGTAAAGCTGTTAAATGGCAAAAAGAAACAAACGGTATGTGTTGCTCAGAGCTCTTCAGATCTTCAGCTTCAGCTCTTAGAATTCGACATCAGACGTTTCAGATCTTCGATTTTGACGACCCCGTTGTCGCTGACATAAGCAACAGGATCCGCGTACGAAGTCGCGGGCAGAAGCTAGTAATAATAATAATAATCATTTTATTGTCAGGCAACTAAGGCCCATAGATAAAATACACAAATAACAAAACAACAAAAACAATAAACTAATACATATTCTAACATTAAACTGTTATTAGACACGTAACGTTGTCGGCGTCGTGTTTCGCTGCGTGGTGTCGCGTAACCGTCCACGGAAACGTCGATACACGACACCCATCGGCCAAAAGTCCTCCTTCATGCAGGTCTGTAGATGGTCGGTTGGAACTCGCACCACGAATGATTTGAAGTTGATGTTGTGGCGCGATTCCAACCTTTCGACCCGCAGAATGAAGTTGATCTTCACTTTCAAATACTGCACCACTTCCTCAGTTGTAGTGGAGTGATGCAGACGCGAAATGTACAGCTGCGTCGTAGGCACAGCAGGACGCAGCAGCATGTTGGGTCCACTCGGTGCGGTACCACACAGGTTGCGAGAACAGGGCTTCTTCTTCCTCCTCCTTTCCACCTTCTTGAAGCCCTCCTCATCAACTTGGCTAGTTCTTGGCACGGAGCTACGGACCGCAGCCAGGGCAGGTTGAGCCAATTTTTCCCCTTTTCTGGTTTGTCGCTTAGGCTGCGACGCATCAGATCTTCCGCTAGTGACAATAGCAGCGTAGGCACGTTTAGGGGTCGACGTACCTACGCGTGACGTATCCGCAGCCGGTGTTGTGGCGCGGGCGACGACGGCGGCGGGCGGCGCTTGCTCAGCGTTATCGGCAGCTGGTGACGCCACACTTGTGTTCGCCGATTCAAAACTGCCGATGGCTGCATTTTGCGCCCCTCGACGCGTGTTCACCTTTGAGGCCTCAGGTGACCCAATTTCCGAACCAACGTTGCGCAATAGAGCTATTTCCGCACGTAGCTCGGTATTGGTTCTTTCCGACACCTCCATTCTTGACTGCAACTTGGTCATCTCCATTTTCAAGGAAGTGATGTCCTTTAGCAGCCGAGTAACGTCGACGTGATCGAAAGTGACGGGAGGCAGTTTACTTAGCTGCTTCGCCACGAAATCTGGCACGTCGTCCGGGTCAGTCTTCTTCAGCATATCAATAATGTCCTGAAGACTCTTCTCGGTTCCATCTCTGCGCCGAGAGGGCATCTGGTCCAGTTTTCCAAGGGACTGGAACAGCAAGAGTTTTCCGCTGCTGATGTCCGCAACAGTTTACAGCAGCTATATCGTGTCACGGCTCATTTCATACACGTTGATGAGAACTTCAGACCTAGCTGGAGTATGAGACTGTCATCGAGTGTCTAAGGATGAAGACGTTAGGACGTCGAGAGAAGCCCTTTAAGCTGTTTTTATAAACATAGTAATTTATCCTTATCAAAATAAATACGTTGTTAATCACAAGTATTTAATTTTAAACATAATTGCCCTTGGATACGTAATTTGATTTCAATGAATATCAGAGATACACCGTTTTAAATAACTCAGCAGCAAAATAATGATCATGTACCGGACGCGCTTTTCATTATGCGGAATGATGTGTGTGATGTGATGTTCGGTATGTAAAGTATTTTTCAGGTATTTTTTTTACATTTTTATTTCGTAAAACATTTAATTTTAAGCAACTAATTTTAAGCTTTTTTTATTCCAAGTTACAGTTTCTTTTTTATTATTTTTTAAAGTATTATTCGTGATGACGTCATTTCATAGCCTGAATAGCTTTAAGTCTTTGCCACGTTTTCAGTACATACAAAAAACACTAAATAACTTCAAAGTTGACATTGATGACAGTTGACGCTTGACAGATACGTGTTTTTATTTTGTTGTGAAATGTGAATGATGTGATCGTGACTGTGATGTGAACTTTTTGTTTGAGTTTCTTTTCCTACGATTTTTAGCAAATTTTAATTTCTATCCATTATCCGTGCTGCGTATCCGTGCAATGAATCTGTCATCGACAACTAGTGCTAAATGCTTCGTACCGTCATGTAAAAACACTACAACAAATAGCCGACACAAATTGTTTGTAAATGTGAAAGAAACGCTAAAAAAGAAGTGGTGCAAGGAAGTAAATATGGAATACAAGCCTGGGCGTCGTCTTTTTTGTTGCGAAGATCATTTGAACGCGAAATTATCAGCGCGCGATGCATTCAAATAAATAACACAGTAACTAGCATTGACAGTTTTGATTTGACACTGACGGTATGACAAACAAAAGTATTTTTTTTAAATTTATCTTGAAAAGCACGAAGGAAGTAGTCTATTCAGGCTACGTTATGACGTAATTTAGAGGTCAAATGAAAGTCAAATGATTACAAGTATTATTGTGAAAATAAACACAATCTTGTGATATAGAAAGCTAAAAATAGAAAAATAAGGCATAGGACCCTAACATCTCCAAATGGTTTTGGAATCAGCGTAGGTTAATTTTTACTTTACATACCGTCTTACGGCCCACTCTCTGTAACCCTGTCTCTCACTTATGTGTCGCAGACGAAGTTGCGCGGGTCAGCTAGTATACAATATAACAACAAACAGCTTAAGGCGCTTAGACGAGCTAAATTAGCAACTCTATTTGTGGTGGTTCAAACTTCGTTTGAAATGCTGTTAGAATAAAGTTCTAATCAGCTTGCACTACAAAGTGGTTGTTACGTCAGCCACTGCGGGCCAAATAGCGCGAAATGAGTGGTTTCGATCGATTTACAAAAAAAACTATTGATTGGATTAAAAAACTAAAAAATCAGAATGGTCGCATGCATATTAGTATGTTTTTTATTGTTTGAAAGATATTTTTAGAGGTAAGTTCGTGATTTCTTTTTATCGAGCCAAATTAATTGTATTATGTTTTCAAAACAGTATCATGCTAGCATATATCCTGAAGAATATCATATATTTTTCTGGTCTTGTTTATAAATAGCAGTGAGTACTTTTAGTAATTATAAAACTCGCGTTTAGCTCGTGTAATCGCCTTAACAATTAATTAAAACAGCTCAACCGCGCTGAACATGAAAGGGTAACCAACTCAGCATATTATGCTGGGTGTAAAACACTCAGCGCTGGTTTTCAGTAGGCCCCCCGCAGTGACACACGGATGAGGGTAGTAGGTAGTAAATAAATTAAAGTGTGTAATAGATAAATACAATGCAACAAATAGTTTTGTCACAGAGGAAAACATAATAGTAATAATAGAACACGAAGATAAAAACATATTAGTAATAATAGAACACGAAGATACCTAAATAAATAAGTACTTATCCGAACTTGCTCGACTGGACTTTTGCGCGACTTAATGACGGACAGAGGTTTTACTCTGTAGAGTAAATTATATAACATCTATTGATTCAGCAAGTAGGTTTTCTCAAACACTTTTACACGTCATTTAAATTTTCATCACGCCTGTTATTACTTGAAGGTGGAAAAAGAAAATCCAAGATGACCCCATGTTTGGTTTTTCCGTCATGGGTGTCGTTTTCGCGGTTTTCAAGGACGCTGATAACGATAATAAGGTCAAAATGAAAATCTAAGATGGCGCCTAGGATATTTTTGGCCTAAAGCCAAAAATCTGATTATTGATAAAATTTTGATTTTTCTTGTTTAGGCTTATATTGCAGCCAACAGCGGTATTGATGAAATTTTGATTAGTGATGAAATTTTGATTTTGGATTAAGGCCTAAAATTCAGCAATGCAAACTCCGCTCGCTGATGCAGTCATAGATCGTCAAGTGCGCAGGTGTCAGGCATGCAGTGCAAGATGAAAGATGAGCCATATTCTGTGGAGACACGCCGCATACACACTTGAGATCTGAATACGCCGCACATGAAATTATAGAAGTGGAATGGAAATAACTAAAATCTGATTGGTCTTTCAAAACGCCTCTCGTCTTTGCTCCTCTCCGCTTTGGTGGAGTCAGGGCCTAAGCTAGTTTTCACATAGGTACACTAGGTAAAGTCCACACATGCACGTCATAACCTTGTAAACCATATACCATACCGCACCGTCTGGGGAGACAGTTTGGTTAAATAAAAAATACCGCCGTGTGCCTACTGTCGCTTTTGTGGAAGGGCCGCGAGAATTGCTAGCATGACATTCGCGACTCATCAAGGGCAACCCGCTTCCAGGCACCAAACTCCTATGGCGATGTCCGGACTCACCTGCGAGACATCGCCACAATTCATGAGGGACGTGCAATGCGACGACGAAATACTCCCCGATCTATCGCCCACCGGCACCTCCTAGAGCGGCATCTAGTCGATTCGTGCACGTCATCACCTGGCTAGCCTTTCCCATAGCTAGGTATATTGGGGTAATTTACATGAGGAGCATCCGAAAAAAATATCTACTGTTGCATACATTTGGACCGTGTACGTATTGCGCTTTTGTAGGAAAAAGCTTGTGCAGTTACAGAATTATAATCATTAAAATCATCAATACAACCCTCCAAGTTCGAGGAACCGTCGAGGAACGATTTTGACCTTGAAAAAACAGTTCCTATACCTTTATGAACTTGGGGAGGGTTGACTTGATGATTTTGACGATTTTCTGTAACTACATACGTCTTAAAGTCGCGAACGATATTTTAATCAACATACAATCTAGCACTGGCCTGCAAATTGCTAAAAACGTAAGAAAATTTGAATTTCCCTCTCATTGAGAGGAGGCCGTGTCCCAGCAGTGGGAACATTATAGGCTGATGATGATGATGACCCTGGATCAGCATCCTTAAGTCATTGGCCGACACGGCTATCAGCACAATGACTTCTGAGTCACGTCCCACATGTCGATTACCTAACCAGAGCCAGATCTAGATATTTGAATTGTTTATCTTTCTCTAGGTACTTTCAAGAGGTTCTCGTCATGCGGGACTGTTTTTTCAACAATCATTACGCGACGCTCCAATCCAATAAAAACATTATTATTATTTTATAACAGACTTTGTTTTACTACGTGTCTTTTGTAAAAAGGTTAGGAGTAGTACTGGAATACCTGACATCTGAAAGGGAGGCGTTGAAGATGCATTGCCATTTCAATTTTATAAGGGAAAAAGCTTTGGAATGTCTCCGTTCATGTCATTATTCTCATTTCTCATGTCAAAATGAACCTCATCTGAAACACAGCATGCTACCGAGCACATCACCGATGCTACCGTATACGATAGCATACCTGCTTCGTTTCTCGAACAAGCAAATGACGGTTTCAGACTGACAGAAATGGCTAACATCACGCCTGTTATTACACATGTGTACCTGATATTACACCCACATTTTGTCAGTTATTAAATGTTTAAGTCTCACGAACTGTAGCACCGTATTTAGCCTCAATATTTAATTTGTGCGTGGATCAAGGGGTCTTCCCGGATCTAATGAAATTCAGTAAGGTAATACCGCTTTTTAAATCCGGGGACAGTAAAGGTGTTGCCGGTTTTCAGCAAGGTGTTTGAAAAGATAATGCTCAATCAAATGCTTTGACTTTGCCAATTACGTAGACGCGATTCTCTGAGAGAACTATTTAAGGAAATTATTATCATGACACTACCTTGCCAATACATCTATGAAAACATCATGTACATTAGGAAAAATCTGCATTTATTCAGTAAAAGAGGTGACAGACACCACTTTAATACTAGAAATAGGGACCAACTAGTTCAGCCAGGTATGCTTGCTAAAGTAAATTCATCTTTCATGGGGTTTCTGTTTTAAAATGTTACAATAAAATACCTCCTCACATTCTACAACTGAATGAGACGAAATTTAAATCTTGTATAAAACGCACACTATGTAGGCAAGCATATTATAATTTGGGGGATTACTGCTCCACAACCATTCCAAACTAATTGATTCCCATGTACAAGCCCATGTTAAGTTATTGTGGAAGCTGCAGAAGATTGTAAAATATCCTTGCATTGTACAGATTCCATCTCGTAGATTATATAATTGCATAGCACATTTGTGTGAGTTCTATGTACTTACTGTGAAGCCACCATTTCCATTTAGTTTTCTTTTTTTGACTTGAATATGCCTTTGGCAACCAAGTTGGTAACCAAGATTTTGTAACAATATTTTGATTTAAAAGAGTGTCCATGGAGTTTCTTGCCCGTTCTTCTCCATAGAGATCTACGCTAGGGAATGGGCAACTACATTACTTTCTCAAGTTATTATGTCTTGTGACTGTGACTGTAGCTTTGATTTTGTTTTGTATTTTTGGCATTCAAAAGTGCCGTAATGGTCTAATTGAAATAAATGCTTTGAGTTTGAGTTTTGACATGCATTATGGGACCAGTAAGAAATAAATGTGTTTTTGGACCCCAATGGAAATGGAAAACCAATTTGATAAAACTTATATGCGATCGCAATACAATTATGATCGCAACGCAATACGGCTCGAAGGACGAAGTGTCTAAGGCCTTTCGCACACGGGTCGTAAGCGTACTACTTACCCTCGACAGTATCGAAATAACGTAAATTGGAAACAAAAACCATTGAAACAGACTCTAGGACCGAGAGAGATTTGATATACTTTTTTGAATGGAAGTATTTCGGTTTCCATTTTTGTTCTTTGCCAGGTCATTGGGCCTGACAAAGATCGAGACGTTCAAAGTATTGACATGCGTCACGCGGAAACGTGATATTTTCTACGTACGATGTATGTTTAACAAATAAGAAAAGATACAATACATTGTTTTATCCGGATCGAATGACAAAACAGTGAGATGAGACACAAGTGAGTGTCATATCAATACATTTACTGTTGTGTAAACAGTGTTTAAATGTTACACATTGACGTGAAGCTCTCAAGTAAGTATTTTTACATTTACAGGTACAGCGTGTTCGTGGGTGTAAATGTAAAAATACATATATATGTATAACTAGCTGACCCGCGCAACTTCGTCTGCGACACATATGTGAAAGACAGGGTTACAGAGAGTGAGTCGTAAGCACCTCTAATACAATTGTCAAAGAGCAAATCACATCACACACATAATTCCGCATAATGAAAAGGAATGAGTTATTTAAAACGGTGTATCTCTGATATTCATTGAAATCAAATTACGTATCCAAGGGCACTTATGTTTAAAATGAAATACTTGTGATTAACAACGTATTTATTTTGATAAGGATAAATTACCATGTTTATAAAAACAGTTTAAAGGGCTTCTCTCGACGTCCTAACGTCTTCATCCCTAGCCACTCGATGACAGTTATACTCCAGCTAGGTCTGAAGTTCTCATCAACGTGTATGAAATGAGCCGCGACACGATATAGCTGCTGTAAACTGTTGCGGACCTCTTACAACTGTAAGCCATTTCAAATTTCGAATTCTACGTGCCTATGAGGCCGTGTCCTAAAGTACACAACCTCTTTAAAGCTTAGAAACCTTCAAATGCGGTGTTAATATAGTACGGTGACTATCGAGACATTCCAATTTTAAAGAGTATTAGCACCAAGTTTTATGTGAGTTCAACCTTTTTTGAATAAAATAGGATTGAGTTTTCAAACATTTATCAGAATAACATGTAGTTTAAATCAAAAGCACTAAGGTCCATGTTCACCAAAAACATGACGGTCTGATTATCTAAAAACAGCTGTTTAAAACCCATTTTTGTATGGGAGCATGTCACAGGGACAGCGGGTTTTAGAAAATCAGACCGTTATCTCTTCGGTGAACATGGACCTAAGGAGTGTTGATATGAAATTCGAAACAAATCACCGCCAAAATAACTTTCTACCCCTTTTTAACCCCGTTAGAATTTCAATTAAACACGTCTACCATCAATTCTGTTAAAAATTTGAAATAGATTGGACCAGTAGTTCGTTGTATTATTTTATTTATAATATGTATTATACAGGGTGGAAACGGTTAACGGGGCAGTAAAGGGAGCTACCTTAACCGTTGGGTATTAGAAACAGGATCGATTGGCATCAAAAAAATGTTGGGTAAAATAGTAATTTTCTTGCTACCTGTAGGTTTTTTATTAAATCTGTGAATGGGGATCAACATTTCTCGAAAAAAATACGGGTTGTTTTCTAAGTCCATTTTCGTGTAGATGCAGCTCGACCCCTTACTGCCCCGTTTACCGTTTCCAGCCTGTATTACCAACTACTTATACCGAGGAAAGCCGATTTTCTTGAGTTCCGCTATTTTGGGCGTATTCACTTTAAAAATCAAATTTAAAAAAAATTGAGAAATTATATTTACCTGTATTAGATTTGAAGTATTTACAGCAACTTTTAAAGGTTTTTATTTCATTGGATTTTATTCTATAGGTGTATGAAGTTAGTTAATTTTAAACACAAAACCCTCTTTTTTACGTCTCTGGATGAGATTTTTTTTAAATGCTGAAACAAGTATTTCTTTATTTTTAATAATAAGTATTTACTCTGAGTTTTATGATTCTAGAACAATCTAAAAATTTTTTTCATACAAACTTTACCCCCCCTTTTCACCCCCTTTTTCCATAATTTCTATAGCCTAAATGTTATTCTGAGTTTATTTCAATAGATTAGTGAAGTTTCCATCAAAATCCGTCAAGCAGTTTTTACGTGATGCGCGGTCAAACAAACAAACAAACAGACAAACAAACAAACAAACAAACAAAAATTTTAAAAATTAATATGTTCAGTTACTTATTTTAAGTCACCCTGGTCGGTTTTTTTTTTTTAAATCTTCAATGTACAGATTTTTTGGTCTCAACGATTTTATATTATACGGACGTCCCGCGGTTTCACCCGCATAGTTCCCGTTCCCGTGGGAGTACGGGGATAAAATATATCCTATGTTACTCGTGGATAATGTAGCTTTCGAATGGTGAAAGAATTTTTGAAATCGGTCCAGTAGTTTTTAAGCCTATTCATTACAACCAAACAAACAAACAAACAAAGTTTTCCTCTTTATAATATTATATTAGTGTAGAAGTGTAGATGTATAGATTGTATACACGACATTGATTGTTAAAAAGTACAGATTTCCAAGGAAATGAGTGCGCTTCGGCAGTTATCGTATCTACCTATAATTATTTTTTTAAATTGTAAAATCCTGAAAGAAAAATTGTGAACTGCTTTGCATTAACTGCTGGGCTGTGGAGGCCAGAGTCGCTCCATGTAAATACTTGTATTCAATTGCATCCAGTAAGACTGGAAACCGACCCCAACATAGCTCGGAAAAGGCTCGGCAAATGATGAAGACTTGAGCTAGTCAGTAGTTTAAACTCATAGGCTTTTACAAGTACGGCCATTTTTAATAACTAAGGTACTGTTCGGTTCCGGGGTTGCGGGCCTGTTCCGGGGTTGCGGGCCTGTTCGAAAGAGATACCGCGGCCCCGGAACATAAAGGGCGAGGAAGGAACATGGATGGGTTTTAGTCAGTAAAAGTCTGACACTCCCTCCCGCTCCGCCCAGAGTGGGAGAAGTCATTTGATGATTTCCCATCCGAAAAAAAAAAAAGGTACTGTTCGGTTTCGGTAGGTTGCTGTCTCTGTCTGTTTGGACATTTCGGTTACAGTCGGTTATAAACAAAACGTCACAGAAAATCTTTCTTTGATTTTTCTATGAATCAAGTGATAGGTAGGTAACGCGGATAGGATAATTTCAAGCTGACTTTGTTTATAGAAACACCGATAGCTGCGAGACGTGGCATATTAACTGACAGTTATACGTACTCGTACCTGAGTAAAATACCTATAGAAAACGGACCTACCTGCGATCAGCATGTTTAGATTTTCGTGACATCTGTGTCGTTTCGCTACCTAATTTATAGTCCCCGCC
Organism: Xestia ashworthii; assembly: GCA_950022955.1. Lineage (NCBI taxonomy): Eukaryota > Metazoa > Arthropoda > Insecta > Lepidoptera > Noctuidae > Xestia > Xestia ashworthii. Next base: position 3,750,684 of record OX465575.1, read on the forward strand.
ACGTGAAGGTATAAATTTTGTAAACACACAATCGGGTTTGCAACCTTTGGATCAAATCCAAAAATGACAACGTCAGCGTGAACTTACTTCAAAATAGCGGCCCAAATGTGTACGTTCCCTGATGTCAGATGCGTTCCAGTACCACAAAACAGACGACAGCGCTTTATATCGCCAAAATATAACCCGACCAAGTGAAATTGCTCGTTAGTTTCGTGTTACACGAATGATAATTTGAGTTGATTGAATTTGGAAGTATTTCTTGTTAATTGAATAGGCTTGTTTCCACCATCAATAAATTGCAAATCTATTTAGTCCGTCAGTTATAGTATTAGAAAATAATGGACACGTATTTTTTGTTTTTGTAAATCAACGAATATTGACAAAGATAAAACGCATCAAAACTCGGGAGTGGGGGCTCGTGACGTCAGTAAGAATCATACCGAACAGTGACGTATTGGGAATTTTAAAAGCGTCGTATCGTCGTCAATTTTGTTATATGTGACAAAAGAAAAAATACGGGTCAATAATTTTTTGATAATCTAAGTGACGGACTAATTAGATTTTTTCAGTTAACAAGCCTATTGCCGCCACGTATCTTGGTAGAAATTCTTTGTTTACAAAAATTATAGCTTCTCGTGGAGCGGAAATAGTTTGAACATGTTAGTTTCGATTCTTCACAGATTATAACACAGACAATCTTTATAACTCGTCCTGCCTTCTTGGTGATACCTACATTGTCTATAATCGAAATTTGTTACGGAGAAAGTTGAAACGACTTTACAAGGAGAGAAAACGGCAGAAAATATCCGTTATTATGTTACAACATCTAGTGTTGAATTGAGGAGCTCGTGGCATAATAATAATAGCCGCTCGGTCTTTAGGTTTAGCCCTGCTTGCCTAGATTGGTCTGTGGATGAGTCACCACACATTACATACCGAGTTTCCTCCGTGCCTCGGATAGCACGTTAAGCCGTTGGTCCCGGTTGTCATTTGTAGATCCCAATCCCATTTTCTTAAATGGGATCATTATTTTGTCCATCTTTGGCAGTCGTTACAGGTAGTCAGTGGCCCAAAAAGTCTGACAACCAGTCTTATCAAGGGTTATCGTATTACCCGGTACTAACTGGGTTGTGGAGGTCAGATAGGCAGTCGCTCCATGTAAAATACTGGTACTCTTGCATCCGGTAAGACTGGAAGCCGACCCCAAAATAGCTGGGAAAAACTAGGGAGATGATAATCTAGTGTTGAATGGCTGCTTGCGTATGTGAGTTTAAATGTTTACAAACGCTAACGATACAGCAGAAATCCTAGTGTGGGGTAACTTAAAAAATGTTTTGGCATTGGAAGTAAAAATGCGATTGCATGAATGGAACGCGATTGTCCGCTGCGCTGCATATTTCGGGTTCGATTCCTTTATCATCATCATCATTCCAGCCGAACGACGTCCACTGCTGGGCATAGTATCGCCACATTGACTGGTAACGTCCCACGGATTCCCGCAACCTTCACCAGGATATCGGTCCACCTATTGCCTTCCAACGCAACGTTTCCGATTCGTGGTCGCCACTCCAGAATTTGACAACCCCATCGGATCGGCCATCACAGAAAAATTATCTATTTGTTTGGCCTCGTCATTATCATCAGCCTATGTTCCCACTGTTGGGACACGGCCTCCTCTCTATAAGAGGGAATGGGCCCCACCACGCGTGTCTAGTGCGGATTGGTAGATGGCACATTTTGTCTTCGAATTTTGATTTCCAGGACATGCCGTTTGGCCTACAAGTATTTATTTCGGGTCTGGCTGTTTGTGTACATGTCTTTTAAAATATCTAGATGTAACTTTTTGCTCCTAACCTCCTGAAATATTTAATCAGTACATACCTACCTTGCTTAGTGACAGATTAGCTATCGACTGAGATAACTCAGGCGGGTACAAATAAATTATAATGATCATAAGATATGATGTTATGTCCATTTGTATTTCACAGTATCTTTATACTATCTATATAGTATCTTAGTTTGCTCAAAGTAAGAAGGGTATTGACTGATGATTCCATTCCAAACTAGTGTGACGTCAGCCAGGAAGTGCTTGAGTCAAAGCTTCTTCATGTAGTTGCTTTTGTTATGCTGGTTGATAGGCAGTGTGAGCAACATACACAGAAATTTAGCGTGAATGTCCGTAGAATTTAGTTTTCTTCTCTGTATTTTATAAGTGGAGACCTGTAATTGGCTTTCAGACTATTGTACTGTCCTTGATCTGATTGTTTTAGCTTTAAGTCTCCCATGTTATTTAAATAAATAAATAAATGATTTATTTATTTATTGAGAAAACTACAAGCTAATAACAACGGAGAGTTACAATTTTATAGTCCAGTTTTATTAACCCCCGACGCAAAAACGACTGGGTGTTATAAGTTTGACGTGTCTATCTGTGGCATCGTAGCTGCCGAACGGATGAACCTATTTTGATTTTGTTTGAATGGTGAATTAGTTCGGGAGTGTTTCAGCTGTTTTATAAAAATCAGTGCAAGGCCACAAAATGGCGGATTACATAAAGGGTGTAAAACACCTCTTCACGAAGCCGAAAGGCACTTGTTCTCCCCATCATTGCGATCATTTTTTTGTTCTACACCATACCTGGGAACCTTCTAGTTACGGAGATATGGGGGGTCAAAGTTACAACTTTCTGACAAGTTTTTTTTTAAATACAAGTTTTTTTTGTACGATTTTGACTTTTAACACCTCCACGACCCCCGTACTATTCAATCCATCCATCTGGACAATGTTTTAAGTGCGTTATATTGAGTTCTACCACAAAACATGATTTATAACCTCAAAAAAAAAAGTTGTTTCCCAGCAAACATTTTTGCGTAAAGTTACTTAGTTTGATGTACAGAATGCTTGGCTTTGTGATGAGGTGGTTTACATCCTGTATTTATTCAACAACTCCCTCAATATAGGTATCAAATGAAAGGGCTTGACTAGTAGAATACTATACGCTATAATAAATTTCAAATCCAAGATGCCCGCCACCACAAAATGGTGATTTACATTTTTTTTCACAACTCCTTCAATGTGGTTATCAAATGAAGTAAAATAATGTACACATAATGAAAGGTAATGAGGAATACTAACTAACATGGAGGAAAGTGATGACTGGTACCTAGGACCTAACGAATTATTCGTGGCTAGAACGCTTGATAGTAAGCGCAAGTGCCTGGGAATTTTCCTTGATCTGTCAAAGGCATTTGACACCGTCTCTGCCCAAGCCTTATTGAGTAAAATGGAAAGCATCGGTATACGTGGACACCCTTTGAAAATCTTCGCAGATTATCTCAGCGATCGTACCCAATTAGTAAAAATCGGCCCACACGAAAGTGATGAGCTTCCAATCACATACGGCGTTCCACAAGGCAGCATTCTGGGACCTACTCTCTTTCTCGTTTACATCAACGAACTTTGCAAACTACCTCTCGAAAATTGTAAGATATTCACATACGCGGACGACACTGCCCTTGTTGTAGATGGTGATGACTGACCCCAGACATACCGAAATGCCGAAGCTGCGCTGTCAGCCGTAATGAAATGTTTGACTGACAACTTGCTTACCTTAAACGTTGATAAATCGGTATAAGTATGTTCCATTTTCCATTCGGTCGAATTTGTGTCCCTCAAACTCCTTTACCATTAAAGCGCATGTTTGTGGATCCTTAACTCAGTGTAGCTGCCTCATCCTCAACAAATCCACTTGTGTAAGGTATTTAGGAGTACTCATCGATCAGCATCTCAACTGGCACCCCCATATAGCCAAAGTCACGTCCCGCATACGTAAACTAATATATGTTTTCAAGAAGTTACGTAAATCAGCTGATCATGAAACGCTAAAATTAGTATATTTTGCGCTATCTTAACGCGTCTGTCTTAACGTACTGCTTGCCCGTTTGGGGTGGCGCCACCCAAAATGTATTTATCCGCCTTGAGAGAGCCCAGAGAGCTGTCCTTAAGGTGATGCGCTCTCTTCCACGCAGGTATCCCACTGTGCAGCTCTATGCCGATTACAAGGTTCTCACAGTTAGGCAACTTTATGTGCTCCTGTCGACCTTGCGCAAACACTCTGCCCGCCCTCCAAAAGAACCGACTGGCAGGCTCAAGCACAACGTTTTTCCCCACAAACGCCATAGAACTGCATTTGCCAAACGTCAATTCTACGTTAATAGCATTAATATGTACAACTTACTAAACAAAAAAATTAAAATTTATTCGTGCCCTAAATATAAATGCAAAAACTTACTTAGAGATTATCTCCAAACACTAAGTTATGACGACACTGAGGATCTTCTGCAGGGTATTTTACAATAAAATAAAATAAAAGTCTAAATTTAGCCATAAACGGATCAGTATACAGTGGGTACACCTCATTCTTTCTCACTACACACACCCTACACCTACACACCACATACGCACTCACACACATCCTACTCCCATTCACTACTCACACACACACACTCGGACCCTACATTTTATTCAACCCACCACATAGTTAAACGTTTTTATTTGTGTTTTCATAAATAGATTATATCCTGTCCGTCCGTCACAAATTCAGGTTATCATTATCGTCCCCGTCACAACATTTTGAACACATTTTGAAGGTCGTAGATCATCAGGCAGCGGAGATACAGGTGTCCAGCCAGCTTGAACTCAGGTTAGCTGGACATTAGGTTTTTATTGATTTCTCGTAAACCCTTGCATGTGACGCCATAAATCAAACGTTATTACTGTCACACATTGCGTCACCAAGTTTTAGTAAAGGAACCATATTCGAAAACGCTACCGTTATTGAGATTCGGAAGTGCCAGCCAAAAGTTTTTTACGTAAATTCAAGATGGCTGGCACAGATTTTTTGCATTTCTCTACTAAACCACTGTACGTATCACAAAACTTTTAGCTCGATGCCTGTCACAAACTTATGTGACGCCCGTTGATATGCAAAAAGTCGTCAAAATCACTTCCGTTACCGAGATTGAGAGACCAGCGAAAAGTGGTTTTTCAAGATGGCTGGACCCGTATTCGATCGATTATCTAAGATTCTGTAGCGTCACAAATTCTGAAATAAGGGTGTTTAGCCGTCACATAAAGTGCCCTATTGACCTAGTAAAATGCGAGCTATTTTGAAGATTTGTCCAGCCAACCTGAGCCACATTTCGAAAGAGGTACCGTGGCCTAGGAATATAAAGGGCGAGGAAGGAACATGGATGGGTCTAAACCCATCCATGTTCCTTCCTCGCTCGCTAATAATTAAACGACTGACACTCCCTCCCACTCCGCCCAGAGCGGGAGGAGTCATTTGATGATTTCCCATCCATAAAAATTAAAGAAAAGGTAGCTACCGACGAAATAATATTAAATCCCGGTTATAATCCCCGAAGAGTTAAGCAAAGGTATAAATAAATAAATAAATATTGCTGGACATTAACACACAGCGCCACCTAGTGCCACACTAAGCAAAGCTTGTGTCGTGGACACTAGATAGTTGATATACTACATATATACTTTTTTGTTTGTAAATACATACTTATTATACATACAAACATCCATGACTCGGAAACAAATGTCCATGCTCATCACACAAACATATGCTCCTACCGGGATTCGAACCCAGGACCCTAAGAACGTAAGGCAGCGTCACTACCACTACGCCATTCGGGTCGTCAAACAACGTGTGGTATAACTCCACACTGATGAAATAAAAACAAAGTTTATTCAATAAATGATTTTAATAACATAACATCTATAAGGAATGTATAGTGCTCACAGTACAGGACACATTGTTAACACGTAAAATAATTTCAACATAATTCTCCGATTTTTAAATCCACAATTATCTTGGTAATCATAAGATTGTTTCAATAATTATGTACTAAAATAATTCAATAGATATGCAATATATTGCTTTTTATAATTATTTCAAATGAAACGACGGCAGAGATATTTTAATCTTATGTCGTATCGGATACGACAAGGGATTAACATAAATGATTCTGTCTTTGTAATTTCTTGCAGTATATGACAAACAATTATTTTACGCCATAGCATGGCGTACACGTTTACCTAATATCTTTGTGATATTTACATAGCATTTATGACACATTTATTTATGACATTGCGTAGTATACGCCGTCACAGCTTTCGTGACAAATTGGTTCTATTTTTAAACATTTGCCTTGTGCTTACGCACCATATATCCATGACAATTTTATTCCTGAGAGCCAAGACAAAGTGACTATCAGCGATAACGATGGTGGAAACGTCACAAGTGTGTGTGGATTGACATAAGCTACCAAAAAGTTTAGGTTAATCCTGTCTAAAGTCGTTGCAGAAATACGAAACGCTTGGAAAAATATTGCCACTCATCTACGCCCTCTCTCATGTTTTCGAAGCAGTATATTAACAACAGATAAACTATTTTTTACGCAACTACGGAACAGCCAAATGGAAGGGTTATTTGTATTTAACATTGGCTACATTTTAACCGACTTCAACAATAGGAGTCGATTATACCTTGTCAACCCGAATTTAATTAGAGCGTGAATTTTCAGTAGTTGGGTTTTTTGTTGTAGTACACACAAATTCTTGTTAAATATCCGAAATTCATAAGTTTAGCATACGTTTGTAATGTACATGTTTTAAACAAACATTCGTTTTGAAGCTTAACTTATGGCATTGTTTTTGTAGCTGCTAGCGAGATAGGCTGTAACATAGCGAATATTATCATGTACTAACTTGTAGTAAATATTCCATGATAGTTTTTTACAAATTACTTTTTGTTTCACTTTTCAAATTACATTGATATAGTTTTCAACGAATAATACATATAACATTTTCAATAAATTGACGAATTAAGTACATTTGTATATTTTGAATATATTTGGAATGCATTTATAAACTCGAATAATTTCAACTTGAGCACCTAATAAATATAATTCACATGAGTTTATACAACACAACATATATATTTCTCTATTTTTTAATACATTAAGTACAACAAGGAGTAGTAATTAATAAATATCACACTACTACACTTTTAGTAAGGAATACGAAAAAATTTACAAAAAAGAAGAAACAACTGATTAACGTATGTCGTAAATACATAACACATCAATAAATAAATAAATAATAACAATTAAATACAAAATACTGAATTATAAAATTGTCTAAATAAGTACTTAGTGCCTGTTTTTGCGTAATAACGTACTATTTCAAATACTACGGTATTCCTATAATTTAATATCTATTTTAAACATAATACCAGCTGTCATCAACACCAATAAATTTATACTACAAACGATTAATAATTGATACGACAAGTATGAACGTTCATTAACATCAGGCTACAACTTTGAATATAATTTAACGTGAAGCAAATGACACTTCGGCTACTCACAATCGAACGACATCTTCAAATCGACGGCAATGGCTAACGACAGGCGGCGTCGTTTGCGAAGGTCTCCGACATGAAGTATCGTTCATCTGTTACCCACCTTATTGGACAACAACGAATATGATATTATCTCATGTGACATGTCATTTCATACAAAATATACAGATGATTTCTAGCCAGTTTGGAATAACGTTTACTAGTCTAGCAGCTGATTTGAACATGTACTAAAAACTGCATAGTATTCTATTGATTGAAAGTTCAAAGAAAAAAAACAACGAGCAAAGATATATTCTTTAATATTCCTAATTTCTGCGGTTTGGTTTCCGCATTTAATGCAACCAATCAAATAAAAGCTATCAGTCAGGTTTACGGGACTAGCCCGCAGGTCCTTATCAACTTTAAATACAGCAGTTAAGCAATCCCGTATAAAAAGATTTGTAGTAAGAAAGTTTATATGTCATAGAAACTTGGCATCATATCCAAAGCGCAATGTTTTTTAGTACATGTTCGAACCAGCGGTTATAATAATAAATATATAGTGTAGCTTCGAAAGCACCTAGCGCAAATGGTAACACTGTTATACTACATTATTATTATCTAATTATATTCTCTATTATTTATTGAGTCCTCATATTTTTTTGAGAAAGTTGCAAAAATATTTTTAAGGACCTATGCTTATTTTTTCGGGGATTATCTTTTAGTCGTAATGTTATTTATGTTTAAAGGCTTATAATGTGGACACTAAGGTGATATTTGCAATATAAAGTCACGCAGTTTCATCTGAACTATAAAGATTATAGGTGTTAAATACGTTTGCAACTTTTCCAAAATCAACTATAATTTTTCTATATAACAATAATCTAATAAACTTTATTTACTACAATAACATAATTAAATATAATGGAATGACACTAATCATTTGTCAACAAAGCTGCTGCAGCATTTTTTATTATAGTGTTTCATTTTTTCAGCGAATACAGCGCTTCATTGGACAAATCGACAAAAATTCACCACAATTTTACCACATTTAATATATCAACATTGATATAATATACAATAAGGAATCTATTCACGACGAACACATAGATTTTTTAAGCATGAGACACATAAGGTTCAATTTCGGCAGTGCGAATTTTCAATATACTATTCTTATCTTTGATTTTGCAGACGTCTGTGTTGCCATTTTCACTCTTATGAATCGAATAGAGCCTTTTTGCCATAGCTGCATGAGCTTAAAGCAATTAAGATTATATCTTTAAACAACGTTTATGAACATTTAACACGCATTTTATCTTTCTAATAGCTTGTTTGAGTACAATTTAGTTTCCCTTAGTCATCTGCAAAGCCTATTTCGGCTTCCAGTCTAACCGGATGCAACTGAGTACCAGTATTTTACATGGGGTGACTGTCTAAATGACCTCCGAAACCCGGTTTCTGGGTAACACGTTGTTAAGATTGGTTAGGATTCTTAATGTTCGGTTGAATCATTGTTAACTTATGTAGTAGTAAAATTCCAGATCGATCGAAAATAATTTAAAACAAATGTGGTGTCTAACAGTGGTGAGCAATTTGAACTTATCAGTATAAATTATAACAAAACTGAGTTATCATAAAAAAAATATAAACCTTAATTTAAAACAAACTAACTTCGTTGATTTTAAACTTATTTTGTATAGGAATGGCTGAGATAGAAAACAAGGGTTGTTTGAACTGAAAAAGTATAGAAAGCCAACTCACAATAAATTAATATAATCGAATGACTAAAACATCGTTGTTTATTTAATCAAAAGGAAGACTTATTAATGGAAGCTGCTGATTTATGACTTATTTGGCAAACAGAAGGAAAACTCTTTAAAACATTTTTTTATGTATTCGCAGTCTCTTCCTTTTAAAGTTTTGTTAAACCAAGCTCTACTTTTTTATTTTAGAATAAAATATAATGATAGAAACGGGTGTTTTTTTTAACACATCAACGGGTGTTTTTTAATTAAATTTAAATATATAAAATACTTTCATAGGAACTCAGAAAAGAGGTCGCTAACCAAAGAACGTAATAAAGACAAATATTTTGTGAGATGCAGTAGAAAACTCAAAAATCAATAGAAATTAACTTAACGAGTCCTAGACTATACGATACGATCCTAGAATAGACGATTTATGCGGTTGATAATATATCTTTAAGCCATAATGAACTCTAGTAATTCGTGATTTGGTCTAGTTTTAAATACGATATAATTAATTTAATTTGTAGAATTAATCACCGATCGCTATACGACTAATGGTTAATAACGTTAATGCATTGTAGTATTCACTACGACAAGATTGCAAAATGACAAAATTCTTTGTCGTCAGTGATCGGCGTTCACACATTTTTGTAATGATACATTGTAAAAATGTCTTTCAAACAATTTAAATACAATACATTCAATTGAAATAATAATAATTGTATTATACGGAACTCGCGAAAAAATTTCAGAATCATTATTACCACAAATTAAAAACCAATAATAATTATGTAGGAATGTAAGTGTTACTCGAGTAATAATAATTATAATGTTATGTTTAAACACCAATTAATAAGAATATAATAATGGCACCATATTGAACGATTATTTCGTATGGCAATAAAAATGTAGGAACTAAATAGTTGAGCTAATTGGATGTATACAAGGCAAGCTATGATTCCAAAAGGTTATGTCCAAAGTGACGAAAATAACAAAAGACAAAAGAAATCTAATTAGTCCGTCAGATACTCGTAGATTTCCAAAAAATATTGGACACGAATTTTTTATTTTTTTACATAAGAAGACCATACAGTGCGTCGAAAACTCGTACAACGTCACATTCGAGTACATTTTTTTACCGGAAAGTGACGTCACAAGCCTCCCGCTCTCCTCTCCTTTGCTGCCTTATGGATCTTTGACGCGTTATAACTTCGTCAATTTTTATTAATTTGATAAAACAAAAAACATACGACTATGTCCAATATTTTTCGCTAATCTAACTGACGGACTAAACAGAGTCAAGGAATTATGTTTACAAACTTGTAAGTAACAGAAACGTAACAACAACCTTATTGCTTAGTACATAAAGATCATTGTGGTTTCGAAAATAATACAAAAAAGGATGAAAAATAAAATGATGCGGCCAAAAAAACAGTATTGGTAATTTTAAAAACTGAAACCTAAATGGACACATACCTTTTTAACCATTATTTATAAAATGTGAAACTAATGTAAGTTAATCTATTATTATGGTGTTATTAAATCTAATATTTTTAACAAATTCTTGCAGTTAGACCGTTGTTTTACTATTACAAATAATAACAGCTATTGCTATGTCTTTTACGGTCTTCTAGTGAAAAGAACAAGGTCTTTTTAAGAATACCAACACTATTGTATTGTTTGAACATATAAACTTCTTATTTCTACGGTCTTCTAAATATATTATGTCTTTACTTAGCTATGAACAAAATCTATATAAAATAATAAAAAACTTTGTTGACACAAGCTTCTGCGACGGTCTTCTCATGGTCTTCTCATTCTTTTCAGTAGACCAGTACTAAAAAGTTCATAAATAAAATAATAACAACTATATGCTTTTCTTATCACCTTATTCCGACGGTAGTTTCGTTTGGTCTACTTGGTCTTCTTATATTTTGGTGAGTAGACCTTCCAGTTCTAGCACTTCGGGTAGCTCTACGGCTTCCAGACGTATAGATGATGGGTTGAAGGGGAATTGTACAGAGAATATCATCTTTGAGTCCATTAGAAGGTTTTGCTGTAACAAAAAAGTAATAAAGTGGTTAGTTGAAGTTCCAAGGTCAAATTAACAGTATTAAAACATCATTCTGTTTTAAATTTATTAAGGTGGATGCTCCAGAGTAGCCCGCGAAACTCAATTTTAAATACGTTTCTACGTACTAGGTTGTGTGTTGACGAAAATATGATTCACGACTGACTTTGACCTTGAAAAAGCAGTTCCTAGAACTTTGTGAACTTGGAGGGTTGTATTGATAATTTTGATGATTATAATTCTGTAACTACATACGTCTTACAGTTGCGAATCATATTTTCATCAACATACAACCCAGCACTGGCCTGTAAATTGCAAAAAAACGTAAGATAATTTGAATTTCGCAGGCTATCGTGGAGCCACCTTTAAGCGTTTAATAGTACATTGTTATCCTAGGGGTGAAAGTAACTTATCTAGTCCCGAGACGGGGTTTGGCGCCCAAGCGTAGCGCGGGCGCTAATAGCTCGAGGGACTAAATAAGTCTTTAACCCGAGGTAAACACTGTGCTTTTCATTACGAATACATGGAAAATAAAAACAAAAACACGAAACCACTCGAAAAAAAAATGAAGATCGGATTGCCGCTTTCCCGCCTATTTTGTTTTTTTTTCGGTGGCCGGCTATTCAGCCTTTATTTTTCACTTCCGTCACCGAAAAAATAGTAAATATTTTGCAAACCTATGTTATTTTAAAGAAATATTTGTAATTAAATTATAACTAAGCTATTTATAAAATATTTATTCTTTAATTAATACTGAATTTTATGTTATTTCAATTTTACATCGCGCTGTATTTTAGAAGTCGGAACATGGTTCAATAGAAATGTAAAAATAGAACTAGTTTTTTTTTAATAATTTGACAGCTGTCAGTTGAAAGTGATTCTCCCTAGGGCTGAAATGTGTTACTTTCAACCCGCTCCTCAGGCAACTTCAGACCTACTTTCCGAGTAGCATTTTAAGACTACTGGTGATACAGGACATCCTTCAAAGTGGATCGTAGGAACTGCTTTTTTTTGGGACATGCCCGCCACACTATTCCCTGCCCACTGTAACTTCTGTGCGCCAGAATCAACAGTGGCGACCACCAGAAAAGCGCCGAGACAATGAAGTTCGACGAAGTCCCAGAGAATGAATTTAATTGTCTTGGATCCCGTAACGAAATTAATCAGAGAGTATAGCGGAGGAGTAGAAAAAAAAACAGTAATTTCCACTTCCCTCCATATCAGCAGGAGACAGAACGAAACAAGGCCAATAGGCACAAAGGGACGTTTACAACTGGGATAGGCCCAGTTGCCTAGCACCACGGATAAATATTAACATTAATGGGTCAGTTGTGAGCTGTTATATTTGATTCCAATAATAGTTATGGCAAAAACGCTTGAACGCACGGAAATTTGTTCTAGTTTCTACAAAGTCCGTATGGTAAATAACTTAACTCCGGATGTAACCTGTACACTATCCAACATAATATTGCGTTAATTTTGCCAAAGACTGCACTCCTATAAAAGGTGATGTGCAGATTGTTCATATTCGCAGTCAGATGTGGAACATTGATAAAAAGGCGAGTCAACAAGCTTGAAGAAAAAAGAAGGCAAGCAGTTGCTTGTCAGCAGACAAAGATATAAAGAAAGAAAGAAAAATATTTAAATGTATTACAACTGTTTCCCGCGATTTCGTTGCGCTGAAATTTAGATTTGTATGCTGTGTACAAATGTTGAAAATAAGGTAGACTACAAAAAAAAAAAAAAAATTAGCCCGTTAGTTAGATTATAAAAAAATATTTGACCCGTATTTTTTTTTTGTTATGTAAACTTAAATTGACGAATATACGACGATTTTTAGTGCGTTCTGACGTCACGAGCCTCCACTCCCGAAGCTACGCTGTAGCGGATTGGCTACGAGTGCTACGAAGCGTTAGGTGACGATCACGCGTTTTGCTCACCCAAAAAGTGCTCAACGCGCCTTAAGAGGTTTTCATAAAAAAAAAAATTACAGTATTAAAGGGATATCTCACCGGTTCCTTGTCAGGGTTGGTGCCAGCCTTCTCCAGCATCTTCTTCTGTATCTCGTGGATGAACTCGCGCGTCACCTTAACCTCGTATTCTTCGGCTGGCGTGTACATGTTTAAGATCTGGAGGGGGAAACACAACGGGAGTTATTGGATTATTCTTTAATTTCAACGTGTCCATATGTTGTGTAGGAATAACGGATTTTGAATTTTTTGCTAATTTCTTAGTGCCTCCTGACGGCTTCATCGAGCCGCAAAATCAAAATCAAATCATTTATTTCATGTAGGCCAATCAATTACAGGCACTTTTGAATTGTCGAAACAAAAATGAAAATTAAATGTAGCTACAGTCCCAGTCACAAGACATAAAAACTGTGAAAGTACTGTAGTTGCCCATTCCTTAGCGTAGATCTCTATGGAGAAGAACGGGCAAGAAACTCCATGGACACTCTTTTAAGGCGCCTATACGAGCTAAATTAGCAACTCTATTTGTGGTGGTTCAAACTTCGTTTGAAATGCTGTTAGAATAAAGTTCTAATCAGCTTGCACTACAAAGTGGTTGTTACGTCAGCCACTGCGGGCCAAATAGCGCGAAATGAGTGGTTTCGATCGATTTACAAAAAAACTATTAATTGGATTAAAAAACTAAAACAGTATCATGCTAATATATTGCTTGTAGAATTATTTGCCAAAAAATCAGAATGATCGCATGCATATTAGTATGTTTTCTATTGTTTGAAAGATATTTTTAGAGGTAAGTTCGTGATTTCTTTTTATCGAGCCAAATTAATTGTATTATGTTTTCAAAACAGTATCATGCTAGCATATATCCTGAAGAATATCATATATTTTTCTGGTCTTGTTTATAGCAGTGAATCATATACTTTTAGTAATTATAAAACTCGCGTTTAGCTCGTGTAGGCGCCTTAAATCAAAATATTGTTACAAAATCTTGGTTGCATCATTCATGTTGAGATGGTATATTAAAAATGTCCGCTTGACTGAAAGCCTTCCACCTGGGCATGCTTTGCCGTGGCCGACTTGGACATCTCTAAATAGACTCCAAACCCAGACTGGTAACTCGACGTATTCCTTGCAGGAATGACGTCCTGCAAGGAATACGTCGAGTAACCCTGTATAAAGGTTCCGTGTTTTTGCTATTTGGCTAAAAACCCTAAAAACGAAACTTACCTTTTTGGAGTGTCGTTATTTTTGCGTAGAGCTAATTAATTTAAAGGCTTCGAACAGTGTTTTAAGCTATCACGGCTCACAACTAAACTTAAAAGCAGCCGGCAACGTAATAGAGACTCCACAAAACCTGGTGATACTGTGAGTGTATTTTGCCGTGACTTAGTGTCGAGTAGCAATAGACAAAGAAAGAGGGTAGACAGATTTATCTGCTCCTAACATTTTTTTCCGTCAACCCCGCATTCTCAAATTGAAGCTTGCAACAGCGTCGAAATATCGCAGCAAAGAAGATATCCCGTAAGTGACATTTTAACTTTTGAAGGTTTCGATAAGGATCGACCGGATCTACGAACAATTATCTTGTACTATTATAGAACACAAGACCATAAAAATAAATAAATATCGCTGGACATTACACACAGCGCCATCTAGTGCCACACTAAGCAAGGCTTGTGTCGTGGTGACCAGACAGTTGATATACTACATAACATACTTTTTGTTTGTAAATACATACTTATTATACATGCAAACATCCATGACTCGGAAACAAATGTCCATGCTCATCACACAAACATTTGCTCCTACCGGGATTCGAACCCGGGTCCCTAAGAACGTAAGGCAGCCTCACTACCGCTGCGCCATTCGGGTCGGCAAGAAAAATGTTTGTACTAGAGTCGACGAAAGTCCGTTTTGAGAGCCGTCAAATCCATAGTAAATTGACACCGCTATCGGAAATTGAACCTTATTACTAATACGCTTACAAATGTCAAAACGGGAGTTTTATTTTTTGAATATTTTAGTTTTTTTTTTTATAATTAGTTTTCTACCGCAGACGTGGGGGGTCCGCGCTCTTATTTACATGTTATTAACTACGATCGTGCTCCATCATTGGACACGTTTCATTAAACTAAGCTTATATTAGTAACTTAAGATCTACGTGAGTCCATCACATTTTTTTTGTAGGCTTTACAGTTGTTGATGTTTCTCTAACCACTAATGAAATGAATACTTCAGTTGAAAGACTTACCTTGCAGACTTGCATCGCGTTGAGGTTAGCGCACATGTCCACCGTGCTCTGTACGTCTTGCATCGACTTGCGCGCTTGTAGCAACTGTACGGCTTGCGTAATCGGCTTCAAGACGCCTAAGATTTCTTCCACCTTCAAACATATAGCATATTATAAGCATAGCATAATAAGCCTATAATGTTCCCACTGCTGGGTCATAGCCCTCCTTTCTATGAGAGAGAATGGGCTATAATCCACCACGCGGTCCAGTGCGGATTGGTAGATGTCACATGTTTTCGATTGTTTGGTTCTAGGACATGTCATTATTAATAACGTAACACCGAGTAATCAGTTTTGGATGAGAAAAACTATTTGGAAACCTTCCAAATGCCTTTTCTGTACCTAAAACGGTTACAACATCAAATTCAGTGTTTTAATTGCAATTCACTAATAATATTCTAGTTCACTTGTTAGCCATATTTTTTAGATAGGTAAATATTTGACAGCTATTTGCGACGTTGCTTACTATTTAAATACGCGCAATTTTCGATTTGGTTTGCTCAAAAAAGCTTAATATTATTATATATAGGTAAAAAGGTAATTACACTCTTCTGTCCATACTCGGCGAGATGCTCCTTGATCCAGGTCTCGAGATGCGAGATGTTGTATCTGATCTGCAGCCCCTTGGCCCAACAGCATAGGTCCTTCCGAAGGAGCAGCTGGTTCAAGCTGTACGCACAGATGTAGTAGAATAGCTGGAACAGAGATTAAATGCTGTTAGATCATACTGATATAGATAGAGATATAAAGAAGTTTTGGAAAAAATAATTGAGGGTATTGAAGCTTCCGGGGTTGCGGGCCTGTTCGCCGGGGTTGCGGGACTGTTCGAAAGAAATACCGCGGCCCCGGAACATAAAGGGCGAGGAAGGAACATGGATGGGTTTTAGTCAGTAAAAGTCTGACACTCCCTCCCGCTCCGCCCAGAGTGGGAGAAGTCATTTGAAGATTTCACATCCTAAAAAAAAAAAAAAAGGTATTGAAGCTTAAGGTTGCACTAGTCGCGGGCTCGAACTCACGTCACGGGTGGGCGTGGCTAAGAAGCACGCTGTCTCACCTGGCAGCGTGTCCGACAGAGGGACGTCAGTGAGATGCACGATAATTCGTAGTAAAAGAGTCGCGTAAAAAATACGAAAAGGCTTTTGGAAAATCGAGTTTTATGAATAAAACACTACATAAATCAATTACAAATAATAATTGATTAAATTCTTCGATAATTTTGCTCTGTCGGTAATGAATTTATTTTGGAAATTTGATACTTCTTTTACTACTAATTTACGCCCAAAGTTGCGTTAAAATTGTCAACAAAAACGAATCTTTGGTAGCTCATAACTTTTTAATGGCTTTTTATTTTACTATTCTGTGTCCGCACAGACAACGCGATATCTTGTTTTACTTTGGACGTACAGTGTCAAACAGTGGAGTAATTGCCTCCCGAAATTTCTACGGAAAAAATGTCGACTAGTGTTACCTTAAGTCTATGATTTTACAATTATTCATCTCTTGACAGTGCTTCATTTAATGACAGTAATCAATGATTTTACTAGAATATCTTTGGCAGGAATACTTCGATGGTGCAGAGGACAGGGTCTAGCGTACGTCATCTTTAAGCTAACGGTCCTGGTTTTGATCCTCAAGTCGAGTAACTTACTGCTGACTTACTCTACACTGCTGACTTACCACTAACGCCAGGAATAACCACAGCTACATTTGCAGACGACACCGCTATATTAGCAAGTAATAAAAATCCAAGACTGGCATCAGAGAACTTGCAGAAGGGCCTTAACAAAGTAAGCGAATGGCTCCAAAAATGGAAAATAAAGGCTAGTTCTACAAAGTCAGTACAGGTGACATTCACTCTTAAAATAGGAGACTGCCCACCTGTGAAGTTGGGCCAATGTACTCTACCCCACAGTGACCATGTCAAATATCTTGGCTTACACATTGATCGTAGACTAACCTGGAGGCACTACATCAAATGTAAAAAGCAGGAGCTTCAGCTAAAGTGCAACAGCCTATACTGGATGCTAGGAAGGAATTCGAGACTCGCTCTGGACAACAAACTGCTCATATATACAGTCATCCTAAAGCCCATTAAGTCATATGGCCTGCAACTGTGGGGTATTGCAAGCGATTCCAACATAAATATACTCCAGCGCCAACAGAACAAGATCCTAAGAGCAATTGCAAAAGTACCATGGGACATAACCAACAATGAAGTTCACGAGCACCTTGAAATGAAAACAATCAAAGAGGAAATTCGGAGCTTGGCAGCTAAATACAAAGAACGGTTAATCAATCACCCTAACGAACTTGCTCGCCAACTTACCATGGACCAGTATGTGAGACGACTAAAACGTCACCATATCTTAGAGCTAGAGGACCGGCAGTAGCTCTGGGCAGCAGATGAGTAGATGCATCCAATGGGAAGCCACTCCGCACGACAACATCACAGAACACACTTGCTAATAGCCTTAGGGCTGATTGCAAATGCAAGAAGGGAAAAAAAAAAAAAGTCGAGTAATTTTTCTTATGGAGTAAAGCTAACAATACAAGTCAATAACAGCTGGCACAAGTTTATGGATGGAACGAAGAACTGAAAAATGATTTTTCGCGATTCAGGGTTTGGTCCTATCGGGCCTGTGGATGGTGAGCTATGGGCTAGCTCGCCGTCCGTCCGCCTTATGACGAAGATATTCCACGCGCGCCTCAAAGAGAAGTCAGCATAATGGAGGGGCCCGCAAGGGCCGAAGCCTGCCGGGGCTGCGGGACTGTTCGAAAGAGATACCGTGGCCGAAGGAACATGGATGGGTTTTAGTCAGTATAAGTCTAACACTCCCTCCCACTCCGCCCAGAGCGGGAGGCGAGTCATTTGATGATTTCCCATCCGAAAAAAAGGCTTTGGTCCCATAGTAAAAGTTGTTCATAATGATGAGTACAATGGCCGGTCGAAGTTTATGTATATCGTCCGGAAACACGGTGTAGGTATATAGAAAAGGCATGTATCTAGGAAATGTTACCTGTTTAAATATCATAAGCCGTAGCGGTTGGTCGACAGCGAAGGTGTGCAGATGGTCGTGCGTGGCGGTGAGCTCGAGCTTGAGACGCTGCGGGCCCGCGCCCTGCGCCGGGGGCCGCGCCGCCGGGCCCGACAGCCCGCTGATCTCCTCGTGCTCCAGGATCGCCGGCACTATCAGCCGCTCCAGCTGACGCTCCAGCAGGTGGATTAGACCTGGGGACGACAGATTAATGTCTTACCAAATGGCAATAATTCTCAAAGCTGTTAGATTAAAAATGGAATCCATGGCTGAACGCTGACTCCTAAAATACAGGTCGAGGCCTAGTTTGGGGGTTAGGATCCTATTTGTGGACATACACATGTGTGCTTTTTTATTGTGATTCGCTTGTAACATACGTGTTTTTAATTTTAGGTGTCATTTTTTTATACTTGGAATATTGTTAACTAGTTTTTCCCCGCGGATTTGCTCGTATTAATTTAGAATTTGACAATCAATCGGGTCGTACTCTGCTTGTAATATTATTCAATCATGATTTGAAAGACACATAGCGCCATCTATTACTTTAAGAAAGTTATTGTTATTTTTATCGGGATGAAAGGTACCCTATGTCCGTTTCTGTACACTTGAGAACGTATATGTAAAAAGTGATCGGTTCAGTGGTTTAAGCGTAAAAAGGTAACACACCTACAAGTAAGATTGTATGTCTTGGCTCTCAAACTCAAAGAAATTATACCATTACGGCACTTTTGAATGTCAAAAATACAAAACATGATCAAAGCTACAGTCACAGTCACAAGGCATAATAACTTGAGAAAGTACTGTAGTTAGTTCCTCTATCTCGCAAAAACGGATCTAAGTGATTTTGAACATAGAGATAGTATATGGACCGGAAAGACACATAGTTGGTTACTTGTTGAACTGGTGAAGGTCGCGGGAATTCACTAGATGTGAGAAGCTAAGGTTTATTTGGCTTATCACGGGTTTCTTACCCTGGTATATCCAGACGGCGATGTCACTCAACACCTGCCGGTACTCCGAAAGATCGAAGATACGCAGACACTGCTGATTCTGACGAGGGGTGTTCGCTGACTGGTAGATTGTGTCGCCGCTGTATTGCCGGAGGTTGTTTAGAAGTCTGTAAGAAGATAATAGGAAAATGTAGCGAATATAATGACGTAACCCTTTCCATTTGGGCTGTTGATTCTGGTCACCAGTCAGGTGTCACCTATATTGACTTCAGCAAGGCTTTCGATTAAGTATACCACAAAATCCTTTCTTCTGTGTGCAGAAGTGCCTATAGACTTATAGACAGCTTGCTAGAATGGGTAATTTTAAATTTACCAGAGAGATTTTTCTTTGTTATTGAAAACGTTTATCAATCCAACGTAAACACATAGTATTCTCTGGTGTGCCACAAGGCTTACATGTGGGGCCAACTTTGTTTATATATTATATTTTTGATATTTCTTCTATCTCTGATCCATTTCTGATAACCTAAATTCTTTTACAAAAGTATCTGGCGTTACATTTACGCCAGATACATTTGTAAAAGAATTTAGGTTAATTATGATTTTGAGGAGGCTTAGTAATGGGGTGGGGTTCTAACCAATGGGAACCCCATGCTTCCAATAAATATATTACATTGTCAAATAGTATCTCGTGATCACAATGATTCAGAAAGCAAAATAATAATTATGTGTATTTATCTTCATAGTTTTTTGTTGGAACTTACCTAAGCATATTAGCGAGCCACAACGCGTTATACTCGACGCTTTCCGCGCGTTTCTTCAGCGTTTTCTTGACAGCTGTCCTGACCGCCTTCATTAGCTGATGCATCTTAGGCTCATCGTCTACGTGGTCCATATGACGTAGCATCATGAAAAGAATGTATGCGGGGAGTCCGGGGAGAAGTGTCACTGCCGTTTTCGGTTTTAAATCTGCGGGAATAAAGTTGAATATTGGTTTGATTTGGTTTATGAATCTGAAGTTCTGAACATCAAACTCAATGTCGTACGTCAATTGACACGTCTTGACAGTCGTTACAGGTAGTCAGTGGCCCGAAAGTCTGTCAACCAGTCTTACCAAGGAGTATTGTATTACCCAGCACTAACTGAATTGTGGAGCTCAGATAGACAGTCACTCCATGTAAAATACTGGTATTCAACTAAATCCGGTTAGACTGGAAGCCGACCCCAACGTAGTTGGGAAAAGGCTAGGCAGATGATGAATGTTGAAGATAATATTATTTTATTGTGATGTAAAGAAGCACACGTAGTGGAATGGCGACGCATGAGGGAGGACCCGGTAATTAAAGTCAGGACCCCACAAATAACCGTTGCGCTTGCGATCACAAGACCCATTGGTCTTGTGGGGCGGGAGCGGAAGCTACATACGGTTAATCTGGATGCTGACAAAGGCTAGGCAGGTTACAAGAACTTACCGGAGATGAGTTTCTTGATAATAAGTCCCTCGTCTTGTATCTTGTACTCGAACATTCCGAGGTACTCGCGTTCCTTCTTGCGCGTCACCGCCGCCATTTCTAATGTCATGGATGCGTTTGCAGGGGCTGTTGAGTCTGTGGAAAAATAATCAAGAATCTTCTTTACATAGTATAAAACTAAGTCGCTATATTTTTTTAACTGAGTAACGGATTTTAATGCAGTTTTCAGCAATAGATAGAGTGATTCAAGAGGAATGTCTACATCTGCAAGTTCGGATCGCTATTATTTATTAAAAATCAACCGCCGCTTGTATGAAGAATCATCATTTAAGAACGGCTGGATCGATTTGGGTGTTTTGTTTAGCTTTTTTTTATCGGGACAAGGTTTGCATGAAAAGGTTTTTTTTAAATATGTTTGTTAAGCGCACTTTTTATTGTCTTCGTTAGTAAATTAAATTATACACGTGACAAGCCGGGGCGGATTGCTAGTCTACACTTCTACACTAATATTATAAAGAGGAAAGATTTAGATTTTTGTATGTTTGTAAATTGTAACGAATAAACTCAAAAACTTCAGGACCGATTTCAAAAATTCTTTCACTATTAAGATGCTACATCCCGGCCCGGCCGAATGGCGTAGCGGTAGTGAGGCTGCCTTACGTTCTTAGGGTCCTGGGTTCGAATCCCGGTAAGAGCAAATGTTTGTGTGATGAGCATGGACATTTTTTTCCGAGTCATGGATGTTTATATGTATAATAAGTGTGTGTTGTAAATACACACTTATTATACATATAAACATCTACATCAACACAACAGTCTTAGCAACCATCTGGTGTCCACGATACAAGCCTTGCTTAGTGTGGCACACGATGGCGCTGTGTGTAATGTCCAGCGATATTTATTTATTTATTTACATTATCCCTGAGTAACATAGGCTATATTTATAACTAGAAAAAGGGAGGGGGGATTGGGGGACAATAAACTACCCGTGCGAACCCGGGACGCTAGTATAAAATAACACTTTTTTTCATGACTTCATAAACAAGGTCAACTTAAACTAGCTAGCGGTAAAAGAGAATTTCACAAAAGTCATCTGTATGCTGCCGTTTGCTACTCTTGCTGATAAACCGGTCAATGTGGCGACACTTGGGGGAAACCTATGTCCAGCAGTGGACGTCTTTCGGCTGAAATGATGACTAAGATAAACAA
Organism: Xestia ashworthii; assembly: GCA_950022955.1. Taxonomy (NCBI): domain Eukaryota; kingdom Metazoa; phylum Arthropoda; class Insecta; order Lepidoptera; family Noctuidae; genus Xestia; species Xestia ashworthii. The sequence goes on from OX465575.1 coordinate 3,772,843, forward strand.
ATTTAATTTTACTGTTGACTGTAAAATTATTTTGTGGTTCAAGTGACATTCAGTGTGTACTTACCATTATTATCAAGTATATCGTTGACATCTTCAATGCCGACTTCCTTCAGCTTGTTGACCAGTAGTCGTATCTGATTTTTGTATCGCCGACAGCTCTCCGATAGTTTGTCCACGCGTTCCTGTTAGATAAATAATTTGGTTCAACATACGCACGGTAAAAGACTGAAAATCTTATCGTCTGTGGACCCCAACCGAATCGGTCTGATGCCATTGTTTAACTGTTGTGTCTACTTCGCTAACAGATGGCGGTTTAAGCAAGTTTCAGACAAATTACCCCAACACAGCGGGCACATTTCACATTTACCCCAAATGTGCTTAAATCCCATCCCCTTACTTTTAGACTCGTACCACGAAATGTTGCCATGGCCACAGATATTATAATACTTCGTCCATGGCTGACCTGCCTTGAGAGACTCGACAAATCTTTTGTTCATCTGTCATTGAATCGACAAAATGACAGATGAACAAAAGATTTGTCGACTCTCTGTCGTGTCTACGGTGGTCATGCTAGGCGGGTTGAAAGTTTTTAAATAGACTCCGGACCTAGTTTGGACGCAGCAAGAAAAAACCTGCTCAGGTGGAGATTCATTACGGCTGATGCTCCAGGGTAGCTCGCAAAATTCAAATTTTCTTACGTTTTTTTGCAATTTGCAGGGCAGTGCTAAGTTGTATGTGCAGTGCTCAGTTGTATGTGCAGTGCTAAGTTGTATGTGCAGTGCTAATTTCGCAGGCTACCCTGACGCTTTCACCTTAATGACTCTGCCCTGGAGTGTAAATGTGGTGCTGTTCCACAAACGATGAGGCACTGTATATCGTGTCCTGTGTGTGTTGTTGTCTGTTCACTACAGGAACTGATGGATGCAACCGAAAGCGCCAAACTATAGTGGCTCATACCTTGACCGACACAAATTTAGATAGCCATGCTATTTTAGGAGGAAAAAGTTGACACTTAGGCCTGAATTCCTGTTGCGCTGAGGTCGGTCGCGTGCGTCGGTCGCGCGTACGAGTATAACATTGTGTTCTATATAGCACCATACTGCGACGCTGACGTCAGCGGCTCGTATTTGCTACTGTTTTTCTCGCTGACGCACGCGTACGACCGTCAGCGTGACAGGAATTCAGGTCTTAAATGGATACACCCTGGGGGTCTAAACTGGCCGCTTTAGCGGAATCGTAAATGAATCACGTAAAAAAAAAAAATTTTTATTAAATTTTTTAACGTGATTCATTTACGATTCTGCTAAAGCGGCCATTTTAGACCCCTGAACTCTTGGGCAATCAGCTCTACTGTCATCTAGTAGTCAAGGTAGAACCTTAGCTATTATTTTTCTTGGAAACGATGTGTTCTAAATAGTTCGAGCGATGCGACCCAGATATCGCCTATAATAGATTCACTGGGCGCTCACGAGATGGCGCTAGTTTGTTAGGAGAAAATAATAGTTTGGTCGATACTATCCGCCTTCTTAATTTGAGACTACTTCTGTGACCTTTGTTGGTTTAACACGAAAACTATATTAAAAAATATTGTAACTCTGTAAAATAATCTCCACGAGTCATAAAGTTCATGCCAAGAGATTCAACGTTTTAATTGAAGATGGCAAAGACACGATGTACGAGTTATTTTACTACATATACGAAAACCTAGTATTTACCTGCAACGCCAAGCTCTCAGCCGCCAGTCTGATGATTTCGTTCTGCGCAAACTCCTGAGTTTTGTTCTTAGGTTCCGCGCTCAAGTCTGTACTGAGTAACCTAAAACAATAGAATTATTATTAGTAAGTATTTCTTTATTTTCTTAATCATTAAGTTACTATAATTTAATCCAATCGTTGAAGAAAATAGCCCATTTGTAGATATAGTTTGCTATAGAGATTTTATATATTTTAAGAGGCCTGCGTAGCATGCGTATTTCATACAAACGTAATACCAAAATAATTTGTAAATCGAACATAATGTTAAGGTAGTATGTATTTAATTCGAATGGATTACAGAATATCTATGTTCCCAAATACATGTATTTTGAAAGGACAACGACATAAAGACGAGATATGAGAAATTTAATATTTCTATAGGTAACGTATTTTTCTCATAACTCTTGTTTAAATCAGTGTCCATTAAAATAATGTTAGTATATTTACAAATTCATTGATTTATTGTTGTTAAGATCTAGACTACGGCAGGTATACAGGGTGTAAACAACCTCATCACGAAGCCGTCAACCAAGCATTCCGTACATCAAACTAACTTTACGCAAAAATTATTGCTGGGAAACGACTTTTGGAGCGAAAAATCACGTTCCACGGTAGAACTCAATGTAACGCACTCAAAACAATGTGCTGATGGATGGATTGAATAGTACGGGGTTCGTGGAGGTGTTTAAAGTAATAAAAATCTTACAATTACAACTTGGGTTTAAAATTACACAGAGTTGGAACTTTGATCCCCAATATCTCCGTAACTAGAAGGTTCCCAGTTTTGGTGTAGAACAAACTAATGATGGCTATGACGGGGAGAACAAGTGCATTTCGACTTCGTTAAGAGGTTTTTTACACCCTTTATAAAAACATGCAGATTGTTGATAGCACCCTTTCAAGACAAGTACATACATTTAGAAAAGGATAGTAATATTTCTGATTGGCGCTTATCTTTTAAAAATATTATATCAGGCACCCCTATTCTGTGTTCACACTCGTAGAATCTTCTTTCCATAAAACACTACTCTGTTTTACTAACTTTTCTAATATCAAAATAGTCTATAAAGTATCGTCGTTTAATATCACGTGACTAAAGGATGACCCCTCGGTTTGAAAAGAGGGGGAGGGGGTCATCACGATTAATCACGATGGGGACAAAGAGATGCTGTGATAATAACGTGTATTTTATCGCGAGACGAAAAAAAATAATTTAATATGTGAATTAAAAACTCTAGCAAGCGAATTTTGTCTAAAAATCTGATTTTCTGCAATCAAACCAGATTCTTAACCCCTTTTGAATTATAAAAAGAATACGTGAAGCGACGGCGGAGGCGGAGCTATAAAAGTGGCCTAACAAATCTCACGTGATTAAAGGATGGCCCCTAACACAAGGGATGGGAAGGATGGCCCCTATTTCAATTTGGTAAGTGGTTATTTTCTTTAAGAAATAAATCATAGAACGGCAGACAGACTTCATCTCTCACCAAACGAACACGCCATGGGACATTCATGTTTAGTAAGCGAAATTAATTGTTTAACAAATTGACTTAAGGCGATTACACGAGCTAAACGCGAGTTTTATAATTACTAAAAACATATGATTCACTGCTATAACCAAGACCAGAATATATGATATTCTTCAGGATATATGCTAGCATAATACTGTTTTGAAAACATAATACAATTAATTTGGCTCGATAAAAAGAAATCACGAACTTACCTCTAAAAATATCTTTCAAACAATAGAAAACATACTAATATGCATGCGATCATTCTGATTTTTGGGCAAATAATTCTACAAGCAATATATTAGCATGATACTGTTTTAGTTTTTTAATCCAATCAATAGTTTTTTTGTAAATCGATCGAAACCACTCATTTCGCGCTATTTGGCCCGCAGTGGCTGACGTAACAACCACTTTGTAGTGCAAGCTGATTAGAACTTTATTCTAACAGCATTTCAAACGAAGTTTGAACCACCACAAATAGAGTTGCTAATTTAGCTCGTCTAAGCGCCTTAATTGATTGCAAATCTATTTAGTCCGTCAGTTAGTTTTGGAAATAATGGACACGTATTTTTTGTTTTTGTAAATCAGTGGGGGCTCGTGACGTCAGAACACACTAAAAATTATACCAAGGTGTGACGTATAGAGAATTTTAAAAGCGTCGTATCTTCATCAATTTTGGTTTACGTAACAAAATAAGAAATATGAGTCAAATATTTTTTGATATTCTATCTAACTGACGGACTAATTCGTTTTTTTTTTTCAGTAAATAAACCTATTAGGCTCTTAGCCCACATAAACGACTCCGCTAACCCAACAAAAAGAATACAATTCAATAATGGGCTTTATGTATTCCTCTTTAGATATACTTTACATTGGCTGGTGGTAAGCCCGCTGACAGCGAACTGTCTGCTAATTTATTTATTTATTTGGATCTCCAACAAAAAATACACAGATACAATATAAGTCGCAGTTATACAGAGGTTCTTTTAAGTGTGTTCCTTCAATTACAGGAGACCACAGCATGCACATAAAACTAGGTGTTAACACTAAAAGAAAATAATTGAAAAAAGTACAAACAATTAGAAAAAACAAAAAAAAAACCAAAATAAAAAAGTATTTGATGACAAGAAATCATACATATTACAATTAAAATTTAAAATGTTTTAAAATAAATATTGTATTAAAATTAAAATTGTATTAAAATTAAAATTGTTTAAAATTAAAATCATATTAAAATTAAAATTGTATCAAAATTAAAATTGCGTTATAGTTAAAATTGTAACAAAATTAAATTTGTATAGAAATTAAATAAAAATAAAAATTTATGAAAAATTATAAAAATGTATGTTGCCAATGTAAATTATAACTTAAAGATGAATACTTAAAGCCCCTTTTTGAATTATATTCTTTTTGCCGGGTGGGAGTGGAGTCAACTGGGCTAAGACCTTTAGCCGTGCTATAGCCATTTCATATTACTTACTGAAAAAGAATTGACTGTAGTAACATGACATAACATCACGCTTGTAATCCTGAAGGGTTAGGCAAAGATGTATCTAATAGTACACCCACATTACGCCAGTTATGTTAAGTCCCATTTAATAGGGAACGAGCCTATTGCCATCAACCGAGCACAAATACATGCGCCGCGCCGTGATTGCTACTGAGAAATTCTTGATGGAAAAACCCAATAAAACTTTGCCCGACCGGGAATCGCACCCAGGACCTAACTTAAAATAATACGCACATACATACATTAAGAGGCCTGCGGAGCAAGCGTAGTTCATACATACAAACGTGATACCAAAATAATTTGTAAATCAAACATTCTTGAGGTAGTGTGTGTTTGGATTGGATTACAGAATACCTAGGTTCCCAAATATATATTTGATTGGACACTGATTTAAACAAAAGTTATGAGCAAAATAAGTTTTCTATAGAAACTTTAAACACCTCATATTCTCGTCTTTATATCATTGTCCTTTCAAAATAAATATTTGGGAACATAGATATTCTGTAATCCAATCGAAATAAATACACATTACCTTAGGAATATGTTTGATTTACAAATTATTTTGGTACTACGTTTGTATGAAATACGCATGCTCTGCCGGCCCCTTAACGCGTTTTCTCCACAGAGCTAAGCATATACAAACAATAATAATGAGGATTAAACAAATATACGGATGAAAATGAAGCTACCAACTATAAAATAACAAAAAATACATTTATTTAAATAACATAAAATAAAATAAAAAATCTCTTTAAACTTAAACATAGCGGTTATAAAAGTCAAATTAACAACTTATCAACTAGAAACATATGATTTTTAATACAGTCAATGTCAAATGTACTACAACTCGGGTGCAAGTACATGTGATATACTTCGTCGGGTCGTTATAGCAACGTCTTCGGAATTCAACTTGGATATTTGTGTAATCGTCGCCACTGAAATGTAGATTTTATAACTAATAACTTAACTTCATTTCAGAATCTCAGATAATTAGAAGGTTTTGTAAAAATGAACTCAAAGTCGCAATAAGAAAAAGTTCAAATTCAATTGTTAATATAAATATTATAACACCATTTTTTTTTCTATAGTTTTGTAAAATAATTAAAATGGCACTTCTAAAATCAACTTGAAACTTAAGACGATTTATTAGACGCTCTGAAATTCTTTTCCCATTTCGTACTCGTAAATATTTTTACTATTATTTTAGATCTATTTGTAGTTTATAAATAATAAACACCAAGTAATGAATAAAAAGTTTAAGTTCAGGAAATGAAACTTAAGCATACAAACTACTTTAAAATTATTTAAGATTCTGAATGTACACATACACTGTTTTAGGCTATCACGATTCACAACTAAACTTAAAATGGCACGATATTTCGACGTTGTTGCAAGCGCCATGAGTCAACCCGCGATCACGGCGCTTGCAACAGCGTTGAAATATCGGGAGTTCAATACAAATAAAAATCATGGAAGATATCCTGTAAGATGCATTTAAAGTTCATGTACACATATTGCAATTGGTCCAGTTTCAGTATCCTGAAAGTTGGTTAATAATGCTGGGAATAAAATTAAACTAAAATGATGTGTATGAATAGAGATGAGTAATGTCAACTAAATAGTGACACAGAATTTGTTATGCACCGACTAAACTAACTGATAAAGTTCACTCCTAACCTAACTTAGTTCTGTACAACCTTTATGGCTCGGAAGTTAGCTGCGAGTGACGTTCTGCGCAGGTATATAACGGTTCAAACTTTATGTCGGCTCGGAAATTAGCTGCGAGTGACGTTCTGCGCAGGTCAGAATTTGTTATGCACCGACTAAACTAGCTGATAAAGTTACTCCTAACTTAGTTCTGTACAACCTAACGGTTCAAACTTCATGTCGGCTCGGAAGTTAGCTGCGAGTGACGGTCTGCGCAGGTATGAGGGTTCAGACTGTATAGCGGCTCGGAAGTTAGCTGCGAGTGACGGCACCGCTGATACCTAAAATTGTGTTCTGCGCAGCTTTAACCACGGTTTCCACCGCGAAAGAGTAATGAGCCGGAAATGGCTAAGCGAAGCGGACTTCGTTTTCATAAAATGAAATTTGCGTTTCTAGCAAAAAAGAGTTTAATCATCTGATTCTCACCGAAAAAGCGAAATGAAACCAGTGTAACGGAACGTTCCATGAACCATCATTCAATTCCACAGATAACAAATAATGTCTAGTTTTGTCATGTACGACTTTGGATGTGCGGGGGGCATGTGCGGGCGCGGGACGATGGCAGTGAACGAACCCGTTCGCCCCGTCGTCGTCGCGCGTCGCCGCCGCCCGTCCGTCAGTCGTCTTTAGGCTGTTCAGAGAGAATACATATCGCTTTTAGTCCTGTCTAGCGCTTTAGCAGACACGACCGTTGATTTCAAATCTCTCTGGAAATTTCCAACCGACTGGATAATTGCCAAGTTGCTTCATTAAAACTTAAACTCAGTGAATAATCCCGATTTAGGGTAAGTTTTGAATAGCACATAAAAATTACGCACATCATAATCATTTTATTGCTAAACATTATTATGTGTCTTAGATATTTCATGTGTAACTCATTTTCTGTTGCTTATTTCATTTCTATAAATAAGCACAATTTACGAATGCTTTATTTCCATTGTTACATGTTTTAACAGTATCTATCAAATTTCCTTCCACCCTCAAGTTTTATAATAATTTCCTATTCAAATTCTAAACGCCTAACCGATTGCCGACAAACTGTCCTGCAGTTTGGCAGAAGATTTGTAAAATATTCATAAGTAGCTTTTTGTTGTAATAAATAAATAAATAAAAAAAAGATTTGTAACTGTAATTTTACTGCTAATCTTACTATGCTCAGCTGTTTATAATGTAAACTCCGTTCTGGTAGGTACCATCACGTCAATACTACTAATGGGTGGGGATTACCTCCTGGTGGACATCGGTGGTACCCCAGCACGAAGGTTCTAGGCTGAGTTCTAATCAGCTGGTACGGTGCTTCCAGGTTTTACGCACCGAGTTTTTATACCACGAGTTTTTTTCATGCACCGAGTTTTATACCACGACTTTTTTTACGCACCGAGTTTTACGCCCCGGGATTCCACGCTTCGGGTTGGCTGTTTCTCCGAGCGACCACGCTCGTGTACCCCGGGCTTAGGAGTCCTTCTGGAAAATTCCACGGCCCACTAGATACCCTCGAGCGACATCACCGTACCGCGCTACTCAGTTCTTTGGCCTTCGACCATCTCCGGCCAGCTGCGGGATATCGCCTGCGACTTCAGGGGAGCAGTGACTACAGACAATTGTAACCTACGACCCTACAAATTCATGTGCCTCCGGCTTAGTTTGCTTTTATTTCATTTTTTTAATGGTACACACCCGCCTTATATTTCTCTGCCACTTATTAGGTTAGAATAAGACGAGTGGAGGCTTCACCAGAATGTGCAGAGTGAGCTAATTTTTATTATGTTCGCCCTTTGAGCCATCCGCTCGACTCTGTGGGTGGAAACACACGTAGGCGGCTTTCTCTTGCTGGATAAAAGAAGTAATTAATACTCCGCTCTGTTTGCGGTGTACCAAAGGTTTGAAGTTTCGAGCCGCCATAAAGTTAGAAGCCGTTATACCTGCGTAGACTAGTACCTACAGCACAGTATCTAAACATTTTCCAGACTCACACATAAAACAGATACATTATATTTACAGAAATAATAAAATAGTACTCACTTTTGATATTTCTCATTCTCTTCTCTTAACTTCTCGATCTCAGACTTCGATTTGGATATGTGTTCCGAATAAAATTTCTTCTCTGCTATCAATTCTTCTTGCAGTTGTCTGTAAAAAGGAGAACAAGGTATTATTAACACACAACACAAGTTACATTAAATTTAAAATTTAAAAAACCCCGTTTGTACTTTTTTTTGTGTTCCCTTTCAGTTGATACCCATATTGAAGAAGTTGCGAAAAATTGTGATTCGCCATTTTATGGTGGCGGACATCTTGGATTTGAAATGTATCATGGTGTATAGTATTTTACTAGTCAAGCCCTTTCATTTGATACAAATAGTGATGGAGTTGTGAAAAAATATGTAAATCGCCATTTTGTGGCGGCGGCCATCTTGGACCGATTTTCATCAAACATACATTTATAAACAGACAAAACACACACACACACCCACACTCAGACACGTCAAACTTATAACACCCCGTCGTTTTTGCGTCGGGGGTTAATAAATGACATCTGTTTTAAAAAGTTTACGCTTGACCCCTTGTTTGCAAAAGTACACATAAAACAAACATTTTGACAAAGAAGTTCTTGAGGTGGTTTATTTATGGTCTAGAACAAAAATGTGATCACAATGACGGACAGAACAAGAGCCTTTCGGCATCGCTAAAGGAGTGAATTTAGGTGCAGGGCTTCAAAGCATTAAGAACTAATTACGTGTTAATTCCTTTCTGAGAATCATAAGAGCGGAAAGCACGCTAAGCAGTCTTTTGTAGATCTTAGACAGTCGTTACAGGTAGTCAGTGGCCCGAAAAGTCTGACAACCAGTCATACCAAGGGGTACCTACCGTATTACCCAGTACTAACTGGGTTGTGGAGGTCAGATAGGCAGGGCCATGTAAAATACTGGTTTTCAGCTGCATCCGGTTAGACTGGAAGCCGACTCCAACATAGTTGGGAAAAGGCCAGGCAGATGGTGATTAAATGGGCTTCAGGTCATTAAGTCTTACCTGTTAATTCCCTTCTGAGCTTCATAAGCTGTCGCCAATTCCCCATCTTCATTGATTATATCGACGTCTGATCCATAGTTCGATGTGGCGAGCGACTTTAAGTTCACCGTCTGTTGGAATAGAGTTCAAAATTGAATGTAAGTTTATGGAAATATTTGTATTAATAGGATATTTGGTACAGGGAGCTACTTTGAGTGTAATACTTGCGTTTCTGATGTAGTGAGCGACTTTAAAGTCAACGTCTTTTGAAATAGAATTCAAAATTGAATGTTAGTTTATGTACGTTTTGAGTTAGTGGATTATTTAGAATAAAGGACTTCTGTTTGAAATATTAGTAGTCTAATAATCTATTTTTTACAAATTATTTACAAGTTACAATACGGTGTGTCTAATGCAATTTAAAGAGTTTTTCTAAAACTCTTAATAACTGATTTCTTAGGTAAGGTAATTCTAAATGCTAAATAAACAATTTCTTAAAGAAAACATTAAAGAAAAGTGAGCTTTTTCAAAAATATATATCTAAACCTAAAAATAATGCTTAAAACTAAACTAATTTGAACAACCATGCAAAACAAATATGTTTTTTTTAAATTACGATCTACAAAATAAAATCTAAAAAAATATGTACCATGCAATGACAGCCACAGAAGGCATGGAAAAAGAAGAAAAAAATATCAAAAATAATAATAATATTTGAAAATGTAATTAAATGTATATTTCAGAAACAAAGAAATTAATAATAAAAATAATCTTTTACTTTAAACATTAAGATAATTAAAAAAAAGCCTTTGTTGACTCCTATTTATAATCAAGTAAAAAAATCTTTTTATCACAAAAAGGCTAAATAATATTAAAAACTATAAGTAATAAAATCATTTTATCACAAAAAGGGTAAATAATAATAAAAACAATGGTTAGGTAACTAAAAACATTTAAACAAGCATGTGATTACTCAAGGTGCAAGGGACACAGACGCAAAAATGGCTACCACATACAGTACATCATTCTGAACCCCAACCCCAACCCTAAAATATAAATTATTCCCCAGCATTTAAAAAAAAATGCCGTCTCGGACAGATGTGAAACACCTATTATAACGAAAAATTATTACGATAATGTTCAAAAACATGCACTTTCGTTGCCGATGCATGTCATTAGGGGTCATCCATAAATTACGTCACACGCTAAGGGGGAGGGAGGGGTCGACGAAGTGTGACATTGTGTGACAAGGGGGTGGGAGGGGTCCTAAATTTCGTGACGTCACGTTTCATTTGATGTTAATTTTATCAAAAAAGAATTTAAATCGAAATAAAACTAATTTCGGAACAGCTTTTTTAAATTCAATAATTTGTAGGTAGATGTTAAAATTGCAAAATATGTGACGTCACACTAAGGCGGGACCTCACAAATGTGACGGACTGTGACAAGGACGGGGTGGGGGTCGAATATCATGATATTAGTGTAACGTAATTTACAGATGACCCCTTATTATTTTGGAACATTTTTATTGAACAGTAAAAATGTTCCAAAATAATAAGTAAACGTAACATTACGTTTGGACATTTATTGTAATAAAAGTCATCGGCGCCAGGTCCAGAGATAATGTAACCAGGTTGTACGTACGCGATCAAAATGTATTCTTGGTGCGTCGGTATCCCTTTCATCTTACATTAAAAGACATTCATCTCTACTGTTTTTATTACGATTACTCACAACGTTTTTCAGAGCTTGGAACCACGGTTTCTGCGTTGCAATAAGAAAAATACGTTTATTTAGACACAAACTTTGTGACCGATATTACACTACTCCCAAACCACTGTAACTCCTGTGCGCCATAATCAACAGTGGCGATCACCAGAAAAGCGTCGAGACAACGAAGCTCAACAAAGTCCCAGAAAACATTTTTCTTAAATTACAAAATGGGCTTGCTCTTGACCTCGATAACGCCTGATGGACAGCGATGGATGAGGTCTATGATGGAACGAGCGTGCCCAGAAGGTGCCTGTTCACTCTTGCTTTGAAGACTAAGTACTTGTTCACGTAGGAACGCGCGGGCGCGGCAGCGGGTGCGGGCGCGGAGACGTGCCGAGTTCGTGTTCACATTGGCCGCCAGGCGTTTGCGCGAGTCCGTTTCTAGCGACAAGTTCATACTGGTTGAACTTACCTGACGTCGCGAGTGAATCGCGCGCTCCGCCGCTAGTTCGACGTGAACACACACAAACATCTCACGCGTTTGATATTGCCGCGAGCCCGCCGCGCGCGCCAGTCGCTAGCTTGCCCGCTACTTAGACCGCACGTGTGTTGTGTACGTGAGCACTTGGATATTACGCCATATCTTTGATATTTCGTAACCGCGCCCGCCACCGCGCCCGCGAGCCAACGTGAATGAGTACTAACTGTCATGGATCCCGCAACGAAATTCCTCAGAAAAGTATAGCGAAAAAGTAGGAAAACGATAATTTCCACTTCTCTCCATATCAGGAGACAGAACGAAACAAATCCAATAGGTACAAACGGACGTTTACGAATGGGATAAGCCCAGTAATCCCAAAGCTTTTTAGGCTTCAATTCCTGTCGCGCTAACGTCGGTCGCGTGCGTTGGTCGAGTGTACGAGTATACATTGTGTTCTATACAAACTGCTGTTTTTGTCGCTGACGTAGGTGACCGACCTTGCGCGACCGACCTTGCGCGACCGACCATCAGCGTGACAGGAATTCACGCCTAAGGTCACAAACGAAAATCGGAACCTTTGTTAAATTAAGTCGTTGTATGGTAACTAGGCGAAGTTTCAAGGATGGCCCAGAGCACAGTTATAGATATACATATATCTAGATATCGCAAGAGGACCTACTTCGCGTGCCCCAGTTAATCATTTTATGCTTAACGTGGCTACTGTCGCAGCAAGCTAATTTCGTTAACGTTTGTCGTACAAACAAGTAATTGTTTGTATAGTAACTTGTTTGTATGGTAACTTGTTTGTTTAGTGACTTGTTTGTTTAGTAACTTGATTGTATAGTAACTAAATAGTGCTTATGACGTCATAGTAGGCAGTCAAAATATACCACGCTTGGTTTTCATACGGATTGTGACACTAGCGTTACCTAGGAATGTATGTACTATATCTGTGATCCAGTGTCTCTCTGTCGTGAGATTTCTCTGGAATAGCAACCTATTCAAGAGAAATCTCTTATGTGCTTCTGATCTCGTTGGCACCGGTAACAAGGCTGTTGGTAACTTGTTTATGGCAATAAGCTAGTTCCCCATCACTTAAACATAACTGGCGAAATGTGCTCGTGGCTAAATAATAACTGCCGCTCGGGTCAATCTTTGGGTTAAGCCGTGCTTGCCTAGGTTGGTCTGTGGATGGGTGACCACCCTTACATACCGAGTTTCCTCCGTGCCTCGGAAAACACGTTAAGCTGTTGGTCCCGGCTGTCATTTGTCCATCTTTGACAGTCGTTACAGGTAGTCAGTGGCACAAAAAGTCTGACAACCAGTCTTATCAAGGGGTATCGTATTATCCAGTACTAACTGGGTTGTGGAGGTTAGATAGGCAGTCGCTCCATGTAAAATACTGGTATTCAGCTGCATCCGGTTAGACTGAAAGCCAACCCCAACACGATGTACAAACAAATAAAATAAATAAATATCGCTGGGCAATACACACAGCGCCATCTAGTGCCACACTAAGCAACGAAGCTTGTGTCGTGGACACCAGGTAATTGTTACTATTACATTTATACTTTTTGTTTGTAAATACATACTTATTATTGTACATATAAAAATCCATGACTCGGGAACAAATGTCCATGCTCATCACACAAACATTTGAACCCTACCCTAAGAACGTAAGGCAGCCACTACCGCTGCGCCACTCGGGTAGTCAATGAAACTTCAAACGCTATCATATGGTCCGTGCCACGACAAGTTATAATCTTTGTAAACAAAGAATTTCTACCAAGATACGTAACGACAATTCAATCAACAAGAAATACTTCCAAATTCCATCAACTCAAATTGTCATACGTGTAATACGAAACTAACGAGCAATTTCACTTGGTCGTGTTATATTTTGGCGATATAAACTTGGATGGTACTGGAACGCATCTGACATCATGGAACGTAAACATTTGGGCCTCCATTTTGAAGTAATAACACGCTGACGTGACGCTGTCCAAAGGTTGCGAACCTGAATGTGTGTTTACAAAATAAGCTTCTCGTAGCGGGGACTTTAGTAAACAACTAAATAAAATTTCGTACCTCTTTTTGACAATAGTAATAATTACTCCTATGTACTGGTTGATCTATGAACAGTTGTTTAGACATTTTCACTCCGGTTAATGGTAAAGTCATTTTGTCACGATATTTCACACTTAGCACTTCAATTAACACTTGAGACCTCTTTCACTGTAACTTGAAATGTTCCTGTAACTTATCAGGCAAATGGTGTAAGACACATTCTGTTTTATTTTTAACTAGCGACCGTCACTCGGTTTCACCCGCGTAGTGCTCGCTCCCGTGGGAGTACGGGGATAAAATATAGCCTATGTTACTCAGTAAAGATGTGGCTTTCTAATGGTGAAAGTTTTTTTTCAATCAGTAGAGTAGTTTTAGAATTAAATCGTAACAAACAAAAATCAAATCTTTCCTCTTTATAATATTATTAAAATTATATATACAACTTTCCTCTTGAATCATTCTACCTATTACTGAACACTGCATTAAAGTCCGTTGCGTAGTTTAAAAGATCTAAGCGTAGACAGCGAGAGTGACTTTGTTTTATACTATGTAAAGATTAAGTGGCAGATAGTAACTATATCATTAAGACCAATTTCTTGAAACAACACATTTTTGCTTCATTAAGTGATTTGTGCTGATATTGTCAAAGTTTTACAAAACAATAACTAAACGCGCTCCTCCTCATTCACTCCCCGCCATTGCGATCATTTTTTTTGTACTGGACCATACCTGGGGAACCTTCTACTTACGGAGATATTGTAGGTCAAAGTTCCAACTTTTTAACAAGTTTTTTTTTTTAATACATGTGTATAATGTAATATTTTTACTTTAAACACCTTCACGACCCCTGTACTATTAATAATAATAATAATAATAATAATAATAATTTTATTTTCAGAAAAAAGACACATTGAAATTTCACAATAAAACAATTTTCAAATAAAAGTGAACATTTCTGACAAAGTGAATCGTTGGTGCCTGTACTAATGATTAAAATCATTGTATCACAGACACCAGCGCCTTCCAGAATAGGTTATGTACATAAAAATAAGAACGAACGTGGTACAAAGTGAACTAATCTTGTAGTAAAGATATGTGGTAATAAGATAATTTAATTTAAAGTAAAAGAAATTTAAAAATAAAATAAAAGTAATTTAAAAGTAAACTAAAAGTAATTTAAAATATAAATAAAATAAAAACAATTAGTAGGTAATAAAAACTAAATTAAAAGTATTTCAAAATTAAATTAAAATTAAGCTACTTATTTGTTTATGTTAATCGTTTGTGCTTGTGCGTGCACGAGAGTGCACGGGTGAGTGTATTTGTATGTGTGAGTGTATGAGTGAGTGTAAGTGTGAGTGTATGTGTGAATGTATGAATGTCCGTTTTGAAATAGGATCAACTATTGGATTGGTTTGAGAAGATCTTCAGTTTCCTGGTAGTTTAATCTTAGTAAGAGGATTTGTAGTTCTTTTTTACATTTACTTTTTGTTAACTTATGTATGTATTCTATTTTATTAATACGGTTGTAGAGACGAGAACTGTTTACATAAAAATTTCTACTGGCGAGAGCTGTTCTATGCGTCTGAATTTCGCACACTATGTCCTTCCTGCGTTTGTTATTCGGCTTATAGGGAATTGAAGCATGCTTTCGCAAGACGGTCTGAAGCACATAGAGCTGTCTTACTGTGAGTACAGAGCATTGTTGGTACAAGGTTACGGTCGGGTACCTGATAGGCTTCTTTAAAAGCACTTTTAGGACCGCTCTTTGCGCTCTCTCCACTCGCAGCATACTATTAGCAAATGTGCCTCCCCACGCTGGTATACAGTACATTAGTATTGATTGTGCCAGGGAAGAATACACTAATTTTAATGTGTCTAGGTCAGCAGAAGATCTTAATTTTTTGAAAATGTAGAGGAGTTTTCTTGTGCGGGAAACTATATTTCCTATATGTTTGTCCCAGCTAAAATGTGAGTCAATCTGTACTCCTAGATACCTTATGTCGGTTGTGCGTATGAGAGGGATGCAGTTACAATTGGAACTAGGGTGACGACAAGTGTGAGCAATAATTTTTTGGGAGTCCGATGGTTGAGATGCGGAGGTACCAGAAAAGGCAATAAATTTTGTTTTACCTGCGTTAAGGGTTAATAAGTTGTCGTTTAGCCAGGTTATTACGGACAACAGTGCTTTTTCGGCCTCGTTATAGGCTAGCTGCCAGTTCTTGCCATGCACAATCAACGCCGTGTCATCTGCATATGTAACAATTCTGCAGTTGTTAATTGCCAGTTGACACAGGTCGTTAATGTACACCAAGAATAAGGTGGGACCAAGCACACTGCCTTGTGGGACTCCAAACGTGAGAAATTCTTCATTGCTGGTGTAATTTCCGATCCTGACAGACTGACTGCGTTCAGTGAGGTAACTACGAAATATTTCGAGGACCGTGCCCCTAACGCCTACTGCTTCCAACTTGTTTAGAAGGATTGGAATTGAAACCGTGTCGAAAGCTTTCGACAAGTCCAAAAATACTGCCACAGTTTTTAATTTATTATCTAAAGACTGAATCACGGTTGTTGTCAAATCTATTACAGCGTCTTCAGTTGACTTACCCTTAATAAACCCGTATTGGTTCTGCGAAATTATATTATATTTAGTGAGATAATTCGTTAGTTGTTTATTTAAAAGTTTTTCGAAAACCTTAGAAATAGTGGTGAGTACCGAGATTGGTCTATAATTCGCGACACAGTCTCTATCGCCACTCTTAAAAATTGGGTGAACAATGGCCTTCTTAAAAACTTTAGGAAAAGAGCCAGTAGCAATTGCAAGGTTAAATATATGTTTTATAGCTGGTATTAGGAAGAGACGGGCCGATTTTAGTAAGGATGCAGATATGCCATCCCAGCCGACAGCACAATTGTTTTTTAGGCCTAGGATAACAGTTTCTATCTCCTGTTCAGACACCTCAAAAATACCCATTGAGTAACAAGGAAAGTTTATGTTTTGTGACGTAGGAGTCCCGGAACTTGGGATTTGGTCTGCTAATGTTTTTCCTATACTTGTAAAGTACTTATTAACTATATCAACTGAGTCTTTAGGGTCTTTACTTAAACTCAGTAGATCGTTTGGTACTGTCTTTTGTTGCTTTGTGTCCGTAATATTTTTGATGGCATCCCAAGTTGCCTTGGAGTTACCCTTGGCCTTCTGAAGTAAGCTTCGATCATGAGTAATTCTAAGCTTTTTCAACAAGTTGTTGAGAGAATTACGATAGCGTTTGTAGGTGATGCTAAGCGTCATATTATCGGGATCTTTTTGAGCTTTAAGGTGCATTGAGTCTTTGTTTTTTATACATCTCAGAAGTCCAGGGGTAACCCAAGGTTTTATGATCCTTTTGTTGTGCGGAATTAGAACTTCTTTGGTATGCGATTCAATTGTTGATGAAATTTTATTAATTAAAGATTCAGCGGCTTCATTAGCATCGTTGATATCAAACAAGTATGACAGGTTTGCTTCCCTCAAGTCATTTAGCACAGCTTGCTGATCGGTACGCCTAATGTAATAATTAGGTTTGGGTGACGAATTTGTCGTGCCGACACTCAATACAGTTGGGTTATGATCCGTGATCAATACGTCCAGCACTAGTGTGGTTGCACTTTTTTGCGTCTTTAACATGACATGATCAAGGCACGCCTGCCCCCTTGTGGGGAAAACGTGAGCAGGTAACATACCATGTGAGGCAATAATATTGAGGTATTCATCCGATTGGTTACTTAAGTGATCTGGCATAATGTCTATGTTTAAATCCCCAGTGACAACTAAGGTTTTATAACCACTTAATGATGCCAACACATCGTTGAGGTTTACAAGGAAGTTGTCAAGGTTCTTTTTTGCCGGCGAGCGATATATTGTTACAATAGC
This sequence comes from Xestia ashworthii, assembly GCA_950022955.1. Lineage (NCBI taxonomy): Eukaryota > Metazoa > Arthropoda > Insecta > Lepidoptera > Noctuidae > Xestia > Xestia ashworthii. The sequence goes on from OX465575.1 coordinate 3,790,511, forward strand.
AACTTCATCAATAGTGCATACCAAGCAATTAGCATCCAGTAACATTGGTTGATTAATTTTGTGCTTTAAATGTGATTTAACATAAAGAATTACACCATCATTCTGATTACAGAAGGATGATTGGTAGTTTATAAAGCCATCCAAAGTGGGAGCATTAACAACCTTACTAAGCCAGCACTCTGTCAGGACAATTATGTCACAGCGTAAATTAATTGAATCCAAGAGAATATTAAGTTCGTTAAAATTTGAGTTTATGCTGCGAATGTTCATATGAAATATGTTAAGTTTTTTATCGGACTTGTTAACGTACTTGGTGCAATCGTAGGGGGAACAGATGAAGGACTTAGAAACACTAATTGATTCCAGATCATTAGATATCTCGGTTATGTCATTTGCAGTGAATTTTAATTGTATAATTATTTGGGAACAGAGGTGGCCAGGATGATCGAGAAAGATAAGTGTTAAGACTCGGACTTTTTAAGTTTACTTTGTGAGTGTGTGAGTATAATATATAGTACGTGGTGTGTAGTAGTTTAATATAAGTAGCTGTTAAGAGTTTTTCATAGAAATAACAGAACGAATTTGCAGACAAAAAACAATTAAAAATGCATGCTTGCATATTAAATCCACCCATCAGCACAGTGTTTTAAGAGCGTTACATTGAGTCTTACCGAAAAGATGATTTTTCACCCCAAAAAAAGTTTTCACTTCTCATGCTCTAGAGTACGCCAATATAGCTCTACGAAGCGGGACTAAAGTGACCACTTTAGTCTCGAGGGAGTAAAAGTAATTAGTTTTTTAATTTCCATCATGTGACATAGACAAACTCTAACAGCCAGAAAGTATACTTTTATCTGTGGAGTGTGGACCATCTTCATTGCGAAAATGTTGGGAGTTTTAGTTCCATGGTTTTTCCGCGAAGAAGGTGGTGCCATGTGTTTTAAATTGTTAATCTGTGACTGGTTTAGAAGAAAAAACTGACCGTGAAAATATCAGAGTTTTTGCCAAGTGTATTATTTGGTTAAAATCTATTAGGTTTTAGTGACAACGAAGATTTTGACGTTGATCAAAAGAGCAAAAGGCATAATAGATAATCTTTTGCCGACAAAATCGCGGAAGATTTACCTAAAACTTGAAAGTTTTGGACTGGAGGAATAAGCAATAAATGTTTTTGTACTAAATTGACTATTTTTCTTGCTCTCAAACTGAAAAGTATAGTTTGCGCCTCGAGACTAAACGCCAACTTAATATACCCTCGGTTTCATTGACTCCCTCGCACGCTCAGGAGTCAAACCACCTCTGGTATATTATGGCTTCGTTTAGTCCCTCGTCATGAAATATACTATATTTCCCAGCAAAACAAAAAATAGTAGAGTAGCAGAGAGAGGCTTCGTGGAGGGTCGGTTTACAAATTGTAGATTTACTCTCAAATAAATAAAATATTAAAGAACTATAAAATACATATTCTAAAAAAATTCAACCGAATGCAAAGGTGGGTCAGTTAATTGCTAAAACTCACTGAACGTAAACTTTGACAATAGCAGCACAAATCACATAACATATGCAAACATATTTAATTATAATTTTGACACTTTGTTGACTATTTGAAAGTTGTTAACTTAATTATTGGTAACACAAATCACTAAAAGTTCAAAGGTCAAAGTATCTCATTAATAAACACTGATTATAACATATTCTCACTATAGTGTACTTTTCCCGCTAAAAGTAATAAGTATTTAGTAAACAAACAAGTCAAATCGACAAAAAAACTCCTAAAAAAAACTTCAAACAATCACTTATTTTCATGTATGTTTTTAAAGAAAAAATAACGCGGCACAGATTTATTCTTACAATATCACTATTAGTAAACACGAAAATAAGACACGGTGTTATGACATTCTTTCAAAATAAACATAGCGCTTTGTATTTCCGCTTGTTACAAAGAAATGTGTCAGTTTTGATCCAAACAAATACGAAAACATAATATATTTGGTTTTATACTAGTGTTATTATTTGGTTGTGTCTAAGTTTATTTTTACCCGAAGCCAAAAGAATGGGTTATAATTTTACCAGTATATGTATGTTTGTTTGTATTTACGTATGTCCCTCCGTCGGTAGCGCCTAAACTATTCATTCGATTTTGATGAATAAGGTCTCAATCGATTCGTTATTATGGCCCGGGTAACATAGGCTACATTAAAATCGAGTTTAATAATAGGAGAAGGCAATTTTACCTTGTAAACCCCGAATTTAATGAGTGCGTGATTTTTCAGCTATCGAGTTTTTTAGTAGGTAGTACGAGTATACCACACAAATTCTTGTTTTCTTTCTTTCTTTCGTTATAAAAATATTACTTACCATATTTGAATCGGATTTTGTAAACAATTTCATGGGTTTTTTTTTTTTTTGCACGGAACCCTTATTTATTTTCAAAGTAGCCTTTTTTTCGTATGGGAAATCATCAAATAACTTCTCCGGACCGCTCTTGGTGTACAAGAGTGAGTGTCAGACTTTTACTGACTAAAACCCATCCATGTTCCTTCCTCGCCCTTTATGTTCCGGGGCCGCGGTATCTCTGACGAACAGTCCCGCAGCCCAGCCTAAGTAGCCCAAGTCTAGCTCACTCTCCAGCACATCGGACAAAAATATTTTTTCTTACAAGTACTGTTTAATTCAATAAAAAGCTGTTATTTTTAACCGACTTCTAAAAAAGGAGGAGGTTCTCAATTCGGATGTTTCTATTTTTTTTTTTTTTTTTTTTTTTTATGTTTGTTCGGGCATAACTCCGTCGCTGGCCAACCGATTTGAAAAATTCTTTTTTTGTTGGAAAGGGTATTCTTTCCAAATGGTCCCATAGCCACCAAGTCGGGATCTGATGATGGAATCTTGGCGAAATCGAGGGAACTCTTCAAATTTTATAGGATAACGTGTTGCGATTTTGGTATTTTCTACAACAAGTGAAGACTTTGCGTTCGATAAGACCCATTCTACCATCAGATCTGATGATGAAGCCGAGTCACGGAACTCCATAATGAGACAATGTATCCTAGTCTACGGTATGCACTTTCCATTCAAGCACATGTGAACCACTAAAAAGTGAAAAATAAAAACTTTTTTGCAAAAAATAAAACCGACTTCAAAAAAAAACAAAAAAGTGGAAAATAACTTTAGCTTCTGAAGTCGGTGACAAAAAAATTAAATCAATCAAACAAAAGTCACCGACTTCAGAAGCTAAAGTTATTTTCCACTTTTTTGTTTTTTTTTTGAAGTCGGTTTTATTTTTTGCAAAAAAGTTTTTTTTAATTATTAACAGACACTTCAATTTTATTCAGTTGCATAGATTCCGGTGTGCGTGTTGGTAATTCTTCTCCTCCTAAACTGATTTTGATGATTATTTTTGTTTTGTATTTCTTAACTAAAAGACGAACAAGACTTTCAGAATAACTAGTACAGAAATAACGACGGAAAGTTCAGACAGAAAAAATAACATTTTATATACGGATATTTCTGTGACAAGAGCAAACACCTCTGATATTGTTATCACGCGTTATCACAGATTTGTGGACGACAGCCAGGATACATTTTTAGATAATAACGTCCAACGTGACGTATATACATACGTCGCATAGTATGTATTTTGTTAATAAAGTAATATCTGAGTTCTAATTGAAAGCAGACCTAAAACTTTGAAAGGCCATCCGCCTGCCATTTCCCATCTATCTTGGGGCGGCTTCCAGTCTAACCGGATGCAGCTGAATACCAGTATTTTACATGGAGCGACTGCCTATCTGACCTCCACAACCCAGTTAGTACTGGGTAATACGGTATCCCTTATACTGTCAAAGATCTATAAATGACAGCCGGGACCAACGGCTTAGCGTGCTTTCTGACCCACGGAGGAAACTCGGTATGAAATGGGTTGTCACCCATCGACAGAACTACCTAGACAAGCGCGGCTTACTTAACCTAAACATCGACCAGAGCAGCTGTTGTTATTTAGCCGCTCTTTTGAAAATTAAATGCCTCAGAAGAGATCCGTAAAACATGACCGTTCTCTTCTGAGGCGTTTTTAGCACCTTTGCGTAAATAGCCGCGTACTGAATGAGCGAGCAGCCTCGCGAGGCAGCCTCGGACGTTTGCTTCGCAACGTTTGCCGCGCGAGGCAGCCTCGGTCTGTATTTAAATATGCATGAGACTGCCGCGCGCGGCAAGGCCGAGCCGGAGCGAGGCTGAGCCAAAGTCGAACGACTCGAAAGCTCAGCGGTGACTCACAAGTCGAACAGAGGCCACGCGAGCGTAGCGAATATTCAGTTCTGCTCAAGATTGTCATGAAGCCGTGCGTTCAGAAGGCCACCATTGCCATTCATATACTTGCACAAAAAAAGAAAAGTAGGTATAATCAGGACATTCGCGTCCCAAAGTAGTCTGTTTGAGACACTGTTCTCAATTCGTGATTCTATATTCTTCGAACAAGCGAGGCAAAACACAACCGTCTTGAGTACGCGAGGCAAACTTACTGAGGCGCTTTTGAGCATGGAGAAAAACCGACAACGATTGGCTCGGTCCGCGGCACGCTTGGGCGAGGCAGCGCTTGGGTTTGCCTCGGGCGAGGCTCGTCTTGACCGACCGAGGATTTGCCTCGCGCGGCTGCCTCGCGAGGCTGCTCGCTCAGTCAGTACGCGGCTAGTGCCGACATATTTGGACAGTTTACAATCTCGCTACATAGATTACAATCTAACGGTTTTTACAATGTGACGCTGACATACATTTCCCTAGTTATGTTAAAGTGCCGTGTAATAGGGTGTGAACTTAATGCCATCAACTGGTCATCAGAATGCGGATGACCACTGAAAGGGCTGTGGACCGGCCTTTTATCTGTTCTGTGGTTCTTCAAAGTTAGTCGTTATGTGACGTCTAGGCACGCCAGTCATTTAGGATTATTACTATTATAGTTAGAAACATAGTTGGAAACATACCTGATTTGTGAGTACACTCTTCAATTGAACGCATTCGTCTCTTCGTCTGTCCAGTTCTTTCTGCATCACGTTCATTTGTTCTAAAAGATAAAATATTGTCTATCATAAAAATGAATTGTCACCTAAGCCAAAGGTGTGTGCAAAATTTCAGATCAATCGGTTGGGGGGAATTGGTTTGAAATTCAGTTGCAAGATTTGACTACACTAGCAAGGAAAGTTAAATAAAAGCTTATAATAACAATAATTATAACATAATCTAAGGGTTAGAGGTTCGATCAACAAATTTTGAACGCCAGAGCATACGTACGCGCGCGGGTCTCCTACCATTTGTCACATATTTGTACCGTTTGGCGTACTCTCGCGTTTACTTATCACGTATAAGTGACAACGGCGTTAAAAAGGTTTAACTTTGATTTGGTATTTTAATGTTACGAGGAAAATGCCAGGGTAGCCCTCAAAATTCAAAGGGCTTGGATTTTTTTTGTAGAAGCCTGGCCGGCCTAACTTCTGCCATTTTTTTTGTTTTGAAAGTTGCGGCCACGTATAAAATCTACATTAATCGACAGCTGGTATCAATACAAACAAGTGTTGTATGAGACAAAATATTCTAAAGTGTCACGTTTTTGAGATATGAGCAATCAAAGTTAAAGTCAAATCACTGATGGCTTTTTTAGCACAACTTTGACGGTTTTATGCGTGGCTAATCAAATCGAAGTTGTTCTGAAGAAGCTTCAAGGATTGTACAATGATATGCTAACAGAAAAGTTTGGAAGAAGACATATAAATAAAAAAAAATAAAAAACATATCGCTGGACATTAACACACAGCGCCACCTAGCGCCACACTAAGCAAAGCTTGTGCTTGTGCTTATGGCGCTGACTACCAGTAAACTGAGATAAGGACAGAAAACTGGAAACTGTTTTTCCGTCACTTATCCCTCAAGGTTTATTGGAAGACCAGCGTCAGACAGCATCACCTGTCGTGCATGAATGCTGAAATGGACCTTTTTCGCGCCGTGAGGCACACAGCACATACTATGTTTTCCTCATTATTTAGTATCTTATTGAAGTGACACTTCTAATGCGACTACCAACAAGGTTGCGTTAAACGTTTAACGCTACCATGGAGCCCCCCCCATGCCCCCTCCCCCTTCCTATTTTCGTTTCCTCATTACGAAGTTTCACTTCTGCCGCGCGGAAGGACTCCACGTACTATTTTTTTTTGTAAAATATTATTGTGTGCTTCAGTAACTGACGTCAAATAAATATTTTTCTCTTTCGTTTTTTGAATTATAATGATGAATCTTTGCTTTATCATCAGGTCCAGCTGGTGGTAATTCTTACCTATAACTTCCTTGGATACCAGCATGGTGTCTCCAGCTGCCCGCAGCCTGTCCAGGTGTTCTCGAAGCTTCTTGTTCTCAATCTCCAGCTCTTCCAGCTTGTAGCGGTCTATGTTGGGGTTCGTAGGCGGTGATGAGTGGCGGTCTGGTGGAGGTAATTAATAGAAGTTACATTAAATTTAAAATACCCCCGACACATAAGATCATAATATCAAGGTATTTTTTTTTGGAACGAAGTATAATATAATATTCCTTATTCCCTTTCAATAAAGTGTACATTATTTTACTAGCCAAGCCCTTTCATTTGTGGCGGCGGCCATCTTGAACTGATTTTTACCAATGCCACACACACACACACACACACATACACACACACACACATCCACACACACAGACACGTCAAACATAAATAACACCCCGTCGTTTTCGCGTCGGGGTTAAAAATTACAAAATTAATTTACATTATACCCGATACTACTATCGGGTATAATATAATAGTACATTGTGATACAAGGGGCTAAAATGACCCATTATAGACGAGGTAAGTTTTACTACCGAGCTTTAGCGAGGTAGTAAATAGAAACCGAGTTATAATGGGATTTTAGCGCCGTGTGTTACACCGTACTTTTCACTACGATTGCGAGAAAATAAAATAACCATATTTAATATAATAGTTTATTTTATTAAAAATGAAATGTACATATTGTACTGTTGTTCTAATGAGATGTTTTTTCCCGGCAACATAATCTCAGTTCTCTGTGAAGACGAATATAATATTGTGTCGTCTGTGAGGTAAACGTAGGAGATAAAAAGAAATTCAAATAAATAATACAGCAAAAATCTTAAAATTTCGCGCCCATGCCTTTTTTTATTTCTTCTGTAGCTGGAATGCAACGCACACATCCTGCCAAAGAGTTCGGCGTTCGGCGCGTTTGGTTCCATTTTTAAAATAAAATGTTTTTTTTTTTTTATGGAACAGTATTAAGTCAATTCTTCATGAATTATGAGTAAAGACTTTGCGCTTTCGAACACCGAACACGAAATTGAGCAATTTTACGGCCCCTCTGGTACGCTATTATGACGGTCTTTTCGAGCAAGAGGAGTGAAAATTAATTTTCACACCACCTGCTCGAAAATGTCAAATTATATGTCAAGCAACCTTAACCTAAAGTGAGTCATTAGTGGCCGGGGGCACAGCCGGTCAATAATGTTGTACTGGATTTCATTATGACCCGCTGGTCAATAATGTGATTTGAATTTAGAATCTCACATGCTCAGCTAAATCGGCAGTATAGTACTAACAAACACTCTTTGGTGCCAGAAAGAGGAAAGCCCTTACTACGCGTGGTAGATATTCTCAATTTCCTACAAAATCATAACGACTGCTTCTTCATATCATTGCCATGTTCTCGAAGACATAATATTGTAAGAATAATTAGATAACTACGAACCATTTTTTAAAAGGAATGGAATAACATTAGAACTGGCATTAATAATAACAAATACCGTACCGCGCCGTAATACCGTAATAGTAATTGGCTGCAACATTAGTTAATTTATTTATTCTTACTGTTTGTTTATTTAATAAATACTTTGTTTTTCGTACTATGGCTATTATTTTCTCACAGTAGGTGTAAAAAGTAGAGTATCCTCCTCTGGGCTAAAGGTGTCTTTGCCTTGGGCTAGCTTGAATCCCTCGCTGCATTCAGGATTCTTGTATTAACTCCCTCGCTTCGCTCGTGAGTGAAACTCTTAACTCCCTCGCTGCGCTCGGGAGTTAAATCCCGCATCCTTCATTGCGCTCGAGATTCAATATGACGCCCGTGATATAAGACACAACTTTAGCCCCTCGGTGCATAATCTACTATTTGTAATTTCAACGATATTTTTATCAACCAACAACCTAGCACTGGCCTGCAAATTACAAAAAAAAAAGAAAAAATAATTTCGTGGGCTACCCTGGATCATCAGCTTTAAGACGTCAGGGTGCGCCACCGGGTCCCTAAGTGGGGTAAAAAGAAGTAGAAACTTACTCATAATCCTCTCCTCGAGGTCAATAGCCCTCTTCTGAGTGCGCGACAGTTCACTCTGAAGCGCTGATATCCTGTTCCTCATGCGGAGTACCAGACCTGCATCTGCCACCTATAGAGAAACATCACATAGTGGATGATTACAAGGCCTGCGGAGCATACGAATTTCATACAAACGTATTATATATATATATATATAATAATTTCGAAATCAAACATATTCTTAAGGTAGTGTGTATTTATTTTGATTGGATTACAGAATATATAGGTTCTCAAACACATATTTTGAATGTACACTGATTTAAACAAAAGTTATGAGAAAAATAAAATTTCTATAGACATTTTAAATTCCTCATATCTCGTCTATATATCATTGTCAATTAATATCATGACAGTACCTTGTCAATACATCTATGAAAACATCATGTACGTTAGGAAAAATCTGCATTTATTCAGTAAAAGAGGTGACAGACACCACTATAATACTAGAAATAGGGACCAACTAGTTCAGCCAGGTTTCAGGCTTGCTAAAGTAGATTCCTCTTTCATGGGGTACTGCTTAAAATGTTACAATAAAATACCTCTCCACATTCTACAACTGAATGAGACGAAATTTAAATCTTGTGTAAAACGCACACTATGTAGTCAAGCGTATTATAAGTTGGTGGATTACATTGATGATAAAAATGCTTGGCTCAATGCCGGTCCTGCTCCACAACCATAGGAGCAAACTAATTGATTCCCAGTCAAGTTATTGTGGAAGCTGCAGAAGATTGTAAAAAAGATCGTTGCATTGTATAGATTCCATATATTAGTATTATATAACTTCATAGCGCATGTGTGAGTACTATGTACTGTAAAGCCACCATTTACATCTAGTTATTTTATTTTTTCTGACTTGAATAAGCCTTGGCGGCTGAGAGAATGTCATGCTCACTCAAATGTCTCAGTGATGGTGGCGGGTGTGTCGGGTCATTTAGTTCCCTTCAATATGGTTGAGCTGAATGGTGCTGATACATGCGTCATGTTCGTGAACGGGCGCTGTCAATTGAGACTGGTCAACTCTCGGCTGCCACGGTTAATTTTAATTTATTTATTTTTTAATTTGTTGATTTCATCTTTTCTCTGGACGCTCTAAATGTGCACGTCTGTCTACATCGTTCTCACATACAGTCGTGGTCAACTAATTAGGGACACTCTGGTTAAACCGAATTGTGAATTTATTTTTTATTTTCCAACGAGTCTAAACCATATTCCATATCTCTTACATGTAAGTATAATTAGTCATTTATGTGCCCGATTATACAAACAATAACAACTTATTAAACATTAAACCTCTTTACAGTATAGCTGATAGATTATCGTAGTGCTATTTGTTCAAATAATGCTGGCTGGCCATTTAATTAGGGACACTGAGATATTGCGTTCTATTTTCAAAATTTGAATCTCAATACTTTTTTACTTCTTCTCTTATTGTTTCGTGGTAGTTTTGGCGGCAATCCCGATATTTATTTTAAGTTTTGAAAAATATTTTGAAGAAAAATGGGTAAAAATAAAAGTTGCGATCCAACACTACGAAAAATTATCATGAAGTTTGTTGTCGAGCATGGTTGGCCATACCGAAGGATAGCAGAACATTTAAATTGTTCAAAAACTATGGTATACAATGCAGTGCAACATGTCAGACGCAATAACACAGATTTAAATGTGCCCAGAACAAAAAGATCGAGAAAAACAACTCCGCAAGAAGATAGAATGATAGCCAGGTTAGCTAAGAAAGATCCGTTTCTAGGCTCTATTTTAATTAAACACGAAGTGTTTGGGACAGACGAAAGAGCTGGTGTCTCAGCGAGGACCGTTCGACGACGTCTGGTAGAAGCAGGGTTGTTCGGAAGAGTGGCTCGCAAAGTACCGTTGTTGAAGAAAGAACATAGAAATGCTCGTTTGGCGTTTGCACGTAAATATGGACATTGGACCTACGCCCAATGGCAACATGTATTATTCTCTGACGAGACCAAGGTTAATTTGATTTCTTCAGATGGAAGGCAATACGTACGGCGTCCAGTAAAAGCGGAAATGAATCCAAGATTCACAAAAAAGCAGGTGAAACATGGCGGTGGAAACATTAAAATGTGGGGTTCATTTTCTGGACGTGGAGTGGGACCTGTGAGGAAAGTTCAGGGTAACTTAGACCAACATCAATACAAGGCAATATTGGAGGAAACGATGCTTCCCTATGCTGAGGAGCATCTCCCTATTATATGGACGTTTCAGCATGATAACGACCCGAAACATACCGCCCGTTCAGTCAAGTCGTTTCTTACCAGTCAGTCAGTATCGGTGCTAGATTGGCCAGCAAATAGCCCGGACCTTAACCCAATCGAGCACCTTTGGCACGAAATCAAGAAAAAAGTAGCCACTTATCGTACCACAACTTTAGATGAACTTAATGAAGCTTTTTGTGAGGCATGGGCAAACATTCCTGTCGAAACATGCCAGAAACTGATAATGTCTATGCCACATCGGTGTCAAGCGGTAATTACTAACAAAGGTTTTGCTACTGGGTACTGATTTTACACGAAATAAAATGGAGCTGTTAAAGATATTATAATACTGCAGATTATTAGTTTTGTTTAACTCTATTTTTCATTATAGTTTACTGTCCTTAATTAAATGTCCAGCTACAGAATTATACCTTAAAATTGAATACATGTTCAACCTTTGATATTAAATACTTTTTTCTATTTATTTATTCTTTTATTTACAGCCATTTAAAGCATAATAATCGGACCAAATTATGCAAATAATAGTTACTGAGAAATCAATAGGGTTTTATATTTGTATGTACATAACCGGTTATTGTTCTTCACTATCTTGCATGTCCCTAATTAGTTGACCACGACTGTATATGTATAATCACAACATGAATGATGTAACCAAGATTTTGTAACAATATTTTGATTTAAAAGAGTGTCCATGGAGTTTCTTGCCCGTTCTTCTCCATAGAGATCTACGCTAGGGAATGGGCAACTACAGTACTTTCTCAAGTTATTATGCCTTGTGACTGTGACTGTAGCTTTGATTTAGTTTTGTATTTTTGACATTCAAAAGTGCCGTAATGGTCTAATTGAAATAAATGATTTGAGTTTGAGTTTGAGTTTGAGTTTGTCCTTTCAAAATATTTATTGGTCGATAATTTTGACGCCTAGGATCCACATGTCCATGATTTTACGCTTGAGTGACAAGTGAGAGATATTCTATAGATATTCTATATATATAGAAGACGTTTCCTTTCATTAGCTCTTTCATGGACCAGTAGCTCAAGTGTATTAGTATGTATACTATTGTTACATCGGACCTACTAGAACATTCGAGAAAGCACGTGATTACAGTATGTGTACGTTGGAATTTCGAGTGTTTTCTATTATTATTACTTTCAAAGTTAGGTAGGTACCCACAAATTCGCGACCTATTTATAAAAAGACATTAGAATTTCGACCGTACGCCTAGGGCATACGGTTCATATTTGTTTGTTTTGTACAAGTAGCTTATACCTACTACTTTTATTACCTACCTACCTACTCTTTTGTTAGTGTTTTTTATGACCCTCTAGAATATTCGTGGTTATTCTGGTGTGTCTGTTGGCGAGTATAAATAGACCGCTCAGGGCCGCGACGGTCAGTCTTGTTTTGGCTACACAACGAAGCGAATCGAAGTGAATTTGAAGTGCGATATCTAAGCGAATAGTGAACAGTAGTGTATTGTAGGGTACTTGTGATTAAGTTTAAATTGTTTTGTGATTAATAAAGTTATTGTGTTGTTTAATCGGCAGTAATTAATTTATCTCATACCCAGCTCGTAACACTATTTATGTATTTCGATTTGTTAACAAAATGGGATTGTTCTCATTGATTTTTGTACTCTACCAAAATGCTGTCATATTTGACCCAATGGTTGACTGGTAGAGAATGCCTTGTGGCATTAAGTCCACCTATGTACCACTCTTGTACATGAAGTTTAAATAAATAAATAAAAGCCTATAAATGTGTACTGACCGGTTGTGTTGGTCCATTGTGTGAGCCCGCCGACCAGTTGACAGCCTCCAGGGCTGGTCGGGTACTCTCCACCGATCTGACCGAACCGTAGCCATAATCCTTGGAAAAAGAAAATACTTTGCAATAAACACTGTAACACAAACAAACAACTAACACATAACTTTTATAATTATACTAGCCAATGCCCGCGGCTTCGCCCGCGTAAAATTATATACAAAAACCTTCGTCTTGAATCACTCTATCTATTAAAAAACCCGCATCAAAATACGTTGCGTAGTTTTAAAGATTAAGCATACATAGGGACAGACAGACGCGGCGGGAGACTTTGTTTTATAATATGTAGTGATAGTGACACAAAATAATTTGAAGGATAAAAAGTGAGATATATCCTCTTTATGTAGTTTAGTAATAAGGCTTTTAGAAAAGTATCAATTATTCGTTAAATTTCAGGAATGACACCTACCACTGCTTGTCTCTGCATCACCTAAAGATTGACTGGTGGAGAATGCCTATGGCATTAAGTCCGCCTCTGTACTTCTGTGCTTAAAGTGTTAAATAAATAAATAAATATCGCTGGACATTAACAGACAGCGTCACCTAGTGCCACACTAAGCAAAGCGTGTATCGTGGACACTAGATAGTTGATATACTACATATATACTTTTTTGTTTGTAAATACATACTTATTAAACATATAAACTTCCATGACTCGGAAACAAATGTCCATGCTCATCGCATAAACATTTGCTCCTACCGGGATTCGAACCCAGGACCCTAAGAACGTAAGGCAGCCTCACTAAATAAATCAGACATTATTAATGATTGCAATAACTTACATCTTCTACTGTAGTTTCTTGTTGTGAGTTGTTGCTGGCATCTGAGAGTGATCGCCTGTGTTCCTTTGGTGCGGGTTTACTGGAAACAAAAGCAATATTAGTCCGGGGGGATTATTAATTTTGATTGTTTCTATTATTTTTACCTATCATAAGAAATTATAATTAGAATATTTGTACGCCGTTAACGGCAAGACATAGCGCTCATTTTATAAATATTGACATCTATACTTTTGTTACCTATGTTCTACAAATAAAAATATTTGAATTTGAATTTGAGGTAGCGTTGCAAATAAAAGTCATAATTAATAAGCCATCTGATATTGTCATCGAAGGTTGATCTTATTTAGGGTGTAAAACACCTCTTAACGAAGCCAAAAGGCACTTGTTCTCCCCATCATTGCAATCATTTTTTTGTTCTACACCATACCTGGGAACCTGCTAGTTACGGAGATATTGGGGGTCGAAGTTACAACTTTTGACAAGTTTTTTTTTAAATACAAGTTTTTTTTGTAAGGATTTGACTTTTAACACCTCCACGACCCCCGTACTATTCAATCCATCCATCAGCACAATGTTTTAAGCGCGTAACATTGAGTTCTACCACAAAAAATGATTTATAACCTCAAAAAAAAAAGTTGTTTCCCAGCAATATTTTTGCGTAAAGTTACTTAGTTTGATGTACAGAATGCTTGGTTGACGGCTCCGTGATGAGGTGGTTTACACCCTGTATATTACCTATAAGTAAACCAACCGTCAGCTGCTCAAGTAGCGGTGGGTTCAGGATTGAGAGGTTACGGAAGTGATGAAATAGTACATTGTGATTATTTGTGATACAAGGGGCTAAAGTGAGCCATTATAGACGAAGTAGTTTTACTACCGAGCTTTAGCGAGGTAGTAAATAGGAACCGAGTTATAATGGGATTTTAGCGCCGTGTGTTACAGCGTACTTTTCACTACGATTGCGAGAAAATAAAATAACCATATTTAATATGATAGTTTATTTTATTAAAAATGAAATGTACAATTTGTACTGTTGTTCTAATGAGATGTTTTTTCCCGGCAACATAATCTCAATTCTCTGTGAAGACGAATATAATATTGTGTCGTCTGTGGGGTAAGCGTAGGAGATAAAAAGGAATCCTATTTATAATTCAAATAAATAATACAGAAAATATCTTAAAATTTCGCGCCAATGCCTTTTTTATTTCTTCTGTAGCTGGAATGCAACGCACACATCCTGCCAAAGAGTTCGGCGTTCGGCGCGTTTGGTTCCATTTTTAAAATAAAATGTTTTTTTTTTTATGGAACAGTAATAAGTCAATCCTTTATGAATTATGAGTAAAGACTTTGCGTTTTCGAACACCGACGACGAAAATTTAAAAAAATAAAGCTTATTTTCCCTAGGGCTATAATGAGCAATTTTACGCCCCCTCTGGTACGCTATTATGACGGTTTTTTCGAGCAAGAGGAGTGAAAAAAATAAAAATTATATCATAGTACGCCGACTGAAACTTGTTTCATAAATAATTTACATCATACTGAGCTTTAAAGAGATCATTGTATGAAACAAGTGACCTCCCAATCCTACACCCACCGCGGGCGCGTCAGCTGACGCTGGTTTTACTTTGTATTGTATTGTACAACGGGCTGGTGTCCGCAACTCCACGTCAAAGCGCGTATTTTGTGTATGTGCTATAATCCACCACGCGGGCCCAGTGCGGTTTGGTAGATGTCAAATGTCTTCGAATTTGGTTCTAGGGCATGCCGGTTTCCTCACGATGTTTTCCTTCACCGTTTTTGAGAGCAGTGGTGATGAAATAAATTACTGGGTTTACTTATCAGTCATTCGAGATCTATTGAACAAGATGGCAACCGATCGGCGTAAATACACTACCTAAAATGTAATGGTACCTCCCGGACTATATGTATAGACAGTTGTTTAGCATAATCAGCTCTGCTGGGACACACGGCTAAGAGAGGGAATGGGCTATAATCCACCACTGAGTCCAGTGTGGATTGGTAGATGTCGCAATGTCTTCGAATTTTTGGTTCTAGGACATGTCGGTTTCCTCACGATGTTTTCTTTCACCGTTTTGAGAGCAGTGGCGGTGAAATTATACAAAGTACTGTGCATGCCTTTTTTTTTCGGATGAGAAATCATCAAATGCCCGCTCTGGGCAAAGCGGAAGGTAGTGTTGTTCCTTCCTCGCCCTTTATGTTCCGGGGCCACGGTACAGTCCCGCAACCCCGGCAGGCTTCGGCCCTGGCGAACCTTCCAGTCTGCTTACTTTTGTTAGTGACAACAGTCAACTCACCTCTGCAAAGAATCGATCCTCTCCTGCAACTCGTACTGCGCTGACAGTAACTTCTGTCGACTCTGTCTCTCTGCTTCCAGTTCAGCGTTCAACGCTTTCTTCTCTTGTTCATGTTGTTTGTCGCGTTCTGCGGAAAAAAAGATTACTCTTTCAGTAAGATAAAGAAGGTTACCGACCACGTAGCCTGAAGAATTGCTACAGGTAAGTGGCAGGTGGCAGGTGGCAGGGCACATTGCTTACAACGGACGGCCGATGGGACCGAAAAGTTCTGGAGTGGCGAGCTGGCGACAGCGAACCGTAAGACATTGCGTTGGAAGACCTCCCACTAAGTGAACCGATGACCCGGTGAAGGATGCGGGAATCCGCTGGATGCGAATCGCACGGGACCGGTCAATGTGGCGACACTTGGGGGAGGCCTATGTCCAGCAGTGAACGTCTTTCGGCTGAAATGATCTACAAATTACAGCCGCTTTATGAAAGCTTACGGCAGCCGCGAGATATGGAAAACCTTACGTTCTTAGGGTCCTGGGTTCGAGTCCCGGTAGGAGCAAATGTTTGTGTAATGAGCATGGACATTTGTTTCCGAGTCATGGATGTTTGTATGTATAATAATAAGTATGTATTTACAAACAAAAAAAAATATAAGTAGTATATCAACTATCTGGTGTCCACGACACAAGCCTTGCTTAGTGTGGCACTAGATGGCGCTGTGTGTTAATGCCCAGCGATATTTATTAAAAAAAAAAAACATGCTGGAGGCTTTGCCCAGCAATGGGACACTCAAACAGGCTAACAAAAAAACAAAATAGTTAAACAAAATCCGTCCAATAGGTATTTGTAATACCTAAACATTAGAATTTAGAACGGGATATTTACCATGTTTATTGTTTGTTTTGAGTTTCCGATATTTCGGCACTGTTACAAGCGCCATGGTCACGGATGAACTGAAGTTATTGCGGGTGGATGTTTATGAGCAGACGAAACGGTCTACCCTCTTTCTTATTCGTTTAACCGGGAGGATGGGTTTCAACTGTCGAGGACTTGGAACCCAGTGGTTCAACTGTGTAAAAGCCGGAAAAGTGCCGGAAGATGTTCGCGAACGGACACAGTGAGTTTTGTGTGTCGGGAACAGAATCGTGTTGTGAGTGAATTATGTGACAATGGTAGCGGTGTCGTGCGCGAAAAACGAATAAGAAAGAGGGTAGACCGTTTTGTCTGCTCATAAACATCCACCCGCAATAACTTCAGTTCATCCGTGACCATGGCGCTTGTAACAGTGCCGAAATATCGGAAACTCAAAACAAACAATAAACATGGTAAATATCCCGTTCTAAATTCTAATGTTTGTGTTAGTGACCATGTCAGTCTAAAAACTCATTTGTAATACCTTTCCACAACTGCGCTCTGCTTTTGAACTCCTCCGACCACTCCACCAAGGCACTTTCATAGCCATTACTAGTTTCATATTGTTTCTTAGACAAGTCCTTTATTACTTCTGACACCAACATGTTTATTCCTTATTGTTTTATCATTTCATATCATTAGCGAGAGGTCAATTTGAGCTAAGCCAAAGTACATTTATCTTTAATTTGATTGTAAAGGGTGTAAAAAAACCTCTTAACGAAGCTCAAAGGCACTTGTTCTCCCTGTCAATGTAATCATTTTTTTGTTCTACACCATACCTGGGAACCTTCTAGTTACGGAGATATTGCGGGTCAAAGTTCCAACTTTTTGACAGGTTTTTTTAAATGCAAGTTTTTAATGTAAGATTTTTACTTTAAACACCTTTACGACCCCCGCCCCCGTACCATTCCATCCATCCATCAACACAATGTTTTGAGTGCATTACATTGAGTTCAATCACAAAACATTTTTCACCCCAAAACAAAAAGTCGTTTCCTAGCAATATTTTTTGCGTAAAATTACTTGTACAGAATGCTTGGTTGAAGGCTTCGTGATGAGGTGGTTTACACCCTGTATACCAGTATGCGTATTATATGTCACATTACGAAAACATAACAACTAATCACTTTATTGCACTAAAAAACGACACTTTTTCACTCCGAAATCATAATCAGCTCATCATTTTTCCGGGGTCGGCTTCCAGTCTACACAAATGCAGCTGGATGCCAGTATTTTACATGGAGCGACTGCCTATCTGACCTCCACAACCCAGTTAGTACTGGGTAATACGATACCCCTTGGTACGTTTGGTTGTAAAATTTCCAAATAAAAACAAGTATATTTTTGCGCGAACACTAATACAGCATTTCTGCCAACACGGCTATTTCGAAATCGATGAAACATGGAAGTAATTAATATTTTCGTTATCACTAATTCGTTATCAGCAGTTATCTAACCGAATGTTTGGTTTTATCAATACATTTATCAAAAATTGTCACAGGATCGTAAATAAAAAATGTTTTGGAGGATTTTGTGTCCTTTACAAGATCCTTTCAAAAATAGATTATTTTTCTGTGTCTTAGATTTTGGAAATACTTTTATTACTTGAAGTTTTAATGAAATAATAATAATAATCATATTATTATCAGGCAACTAAGGTCCATAGATAAAATACATAAAATAACATTAAACCACAATAATAAACTAATACATATTTTAAACCTTATACTAAAATTATACACGCAGCGTTGTCGGCGTCGTGTTTCGCTGCGTGGTGTCGCGTAACCGTCCTCGGAAGCGACGATATACGCGATATGCGCGATTTCGCTTCCAGTCTAACCGAATGCAGCTGAATATCAGTAGGTATTTTACATGGAGAGACTGCCTATCTGACCTCCACATCTTAGTCAGTACTGGGTAAGACGATACCCCTTGGTAAGACTTTTCGGGCCACTGACTACCTGTAACGACTGTCAAAGATCTAGAAATGACAGCCGGGACCAACAGCTTTTTGTGCTTTCCGAGGCACGGAGGAAACTCGGTATGTTAGGGTGGTCAATCGTCCAAAGACCAACCTAGGCAAGCACGGCTTAGCCTAAAGATCGACCCGAGCGGCTGTTATTATTTAGCGCCTATCCTACTCCTAATGATGACGACCTGAATGGCGTAGTGGTAGTGAGGCTGCCTTACGTTCTTAGGGTCCTGGGTTCGAATCCCGGTAGGAGTAAATGTTTGTGTGATGAGCATGGACATTTGTTTCCGACTTATGAATGTTTATATGTATACTAAGTATGTATTTACAAACAAAAAAGTATATACTAATTTTACTCGATAAAAAAATCACGATCTACTAATCTCTAAAAAATCTTTTAACAAGTAAAAACCATACAACAAAAATACATGTGATCATTCTGATTTATGTATTATATCTACTATCTGGTGTCCACGACACAAGCCTGTGGTATTAGATGGCGCTGTGTATTAATGTCCAGCGATATTTATTTATTTATTTAATTCGACTTTGGGTATGTTTAGGAAAGTATATGTTACTCGTATCTCTCCAAAACAAGAAAGTTAATCGTTTTTCATTGTTTATGTTACTTATATCTATTAATTAATCAGTTCTTGAACTACTTTGTCGGACAAGAACGCGTCACATTCATTATCTTAAAAACTATACAAGATAAAGTTTGCCTACATGCATTTTAAATTGATTAATTAGTTCAAGGTGATAAATAACAATGTTTTGGAAATGGAATGTATTTTTGTTAAATGCGTGTTTTTTAAGTAAACTCAAAATGAGACGGTCAAACTAAATAGGAAGGTATCTTGAATAAAGCACATACATTTAGTTAAATTGTTATATTATGGTGCATACTCCACGGTAAAACGCAAAAATCAATTTTTCTTGCGTTTTTTTGCAATTTGCAGGCCAGTGCTAAGTTATAATATAATATCGCTGGACATTACACACAGCGCCATCTAGTGCCACACTAAACCAGGCTTGTGTCGTGGTCACCAGACAGTTGATTACTATTATATATACTTTTTGTTTGTAAATACATACTTATTATACATATACACAAAACATCCATGACTCGGAAACAAATGTCCATGCTCATCACACAAACATCTGCTCCTACCGGGATTCGAACCTGGGACCCTAAGGACGTCAGGCAGCCTCACTACCGCTGCGCCATTCGGGTCGTCAGTTGTATCTTGATTGAAATATGATTCGCGACTGTAAGACGTTGTAAAGACGTAGTTACAGAATTATAATCATCAAAATCATCAATACAACCCTCCAAGTTCTATTTCATGAAAAAAACATACAATCGATTAACAAAATTTGAATTTCGCTACTCTAGAGCATCCACCTCAAAGGTAAAATATTAGATGTAAACAATGCAGATAGAGGGAAATGACGTCAAATAACATGACATGAATGGCAGAGAAAACTGACTGGCGTAGAAAATTGTAGAAGTTTAATATTTTTTGAACGACAAGCAGTTGTTGAACTTAACGTTAAATTATTTTCTTGAGTTGATAGTATTTAGCTCGTGGTTAATTAAAAAAAAACTTGAGAGGTGTCAAGGGACACCCGGATGAAACGAAGTTCTTTCGATTAACTAGTGAAGGAATTGTAATTTTTTTTTTTTTTTTTTAAGTTATAATAATATTTTTTTTTATTATTAACAAATATAATGTTCACTCAACAAAAATAATCGTCGCGACACTGTTCAATGCGAAATAGAAATGAAACAAACGCATTGCAACCTTCATTTATTTTTAAAAAGTGTCGTGACAACTTTTTCGTAAGAATTTTTTCCGTCTAGCCCCCTTTCACAACGCGCGATAAGGAACTTCGTTCCAACAGCCGCAAGCGTCGATCTTTAGGTTCAGCCGTGCTTGCCTAGGTTGGTCTGTGGATGGGTGACCACCCTTACACACCGAGTTTCCTCCGTACCTCGGAAAGCACGTTAAGCTGTTGGTCCCGGCTGTCATTTGTAGATCTTTGACAGTCGTTACATGTAGTCAGTGTCCCATAAAGTCTGACAACCAGTCTTCTTGGTAAGACTGGGTATCGTATTACCCAGTACTAACTGGGTTTTGGAAGTCAGATAGGCAGTCGCTCCATTTAAAATACTGGTATTCAGCTGCATCCGGTTAAACTGGAAGCCGACCCCAACATAGTTGGGAAAAGGCTATGCAGATGATTATAGTACTGTATTTTGTTGATTTAATTGACGATATAAAAACTTTTTTTGCAAAAAATAAAACCGACTTCAAAAGACAAAAAAGTAAAAAATAACTTTAGCTTCAGAAGTCGGTGACCTTTGTTTAATTGGTTTAGTTTTTTTTTGTCACCGACTTCTGAAGCTAAAGTTATTTTTTACTTTTTTGTCTTTTGAAGTCGGTTTTATTTTTTGCAAAAAAGGTTTTTATTTTTCAATTTTTAGTGATTCACATGCGCTTACCCCTTCACAGCGTACTGGCGTGATGTTAGGTTATGAACTAGTGTAAAAAATAGACAGACATGAGACTTCGTAAAAAAAAACGGATCCATGCGGGCAACGTCGCGGGATATCCACTAGTGTTATATACTAAAACCTTCCCCAGAATGTAACAAACATTTTTCTGAAAACCGCATCAAAATCGGTTCAGCAAAACGCGAGATAATCGCGGACAAACATACATACATACATACATACGGGTCGAACTGAGAACCTACTTTTTTTTTGAAGTCGGTTAAAAATACATGCATATTCTCCATTGCTTCAAGTCTGTAATGTTGGCCAAAAAATACAGAGGAAACGAATACGTGTCAAGTATTATCCTTTAGAACAGAAAACAGGTATTGAAAACTCACCTTCAATCGCCAGATCATAATGCTCCTTCATACTCTTCAACTCATTCGCCAGCTTCTCACTCTCTCCCTCCCACGAAACTCTGTTCTTCTCATACTCTTCTTTCAACGTCTTCTTCTCTATTACCAGCTGTTTGTTGCTATCTTTTTCTTTCTCTAGCTCTTCTTGTAGAGAGGTAATTAGATCGTTCTTGCTAAATATATCCACTTTGAGTGTTTTTACTTCGATTTCCACTAGTTTCAGGAGTTCTAATTTTGCTCTGTGGAAGAGAAGATCTTTGTTAATAATGTTACAATGTGCAAGCTTTGGGATTAGGACCTTGGTTTTTTTCGAATGAGAAATCATCAAATGAGTTCTCCTTTTCTGGGCGGAGCGGGAGGGAGTGTCAGACTTTTACTGACTAAAACCCATCCATGTTCCTTCCTCGCCCTTTATGTTCCGGGGTCATGGTATCTCTTTCGAACAGTCCCGCAGCCCCGGCAGGCCTCGGCCCTTGTGGAACAGTCTAGCGCCGTCGACACGGCCTGTCGTCACTAGACGGACGGACGGCTAGCTAGCCCATAGCTCACCGTCCACAAACCCGTGTGTGTATTTGTCCTGGCGGGTTAATAAATGATTTTTCTTTAATTCTTTCTAGATGTTACTTACTTCAAGTCCACAATCTGCGCCATCAGAGGCTCGATGCTCTTGTTCTTCTCCATCGCGTCTCCTAGCCTCTGCTGCAGGCTGATGATCTTGTTCTCCAGACCCTTGTTGAGGGTCTTCACGTGGTCTAAGCTGCGGGCTTCGATCCGCAGGCGCTTGTATTGACGGCGGGCGAGGAAGCGGCGGATCTGTGGAGAATAGAGTAGTAGGTAGAAAATTTGGTAGGAACTCATGGCTAAATAATAACAGCCACTCGGGTCGATCTATTGGTTAAGCCGTGTTTGCCTTGCAACAATGAAATTAGGTCATGTGATCTATAGAACTTTTGTTATTATATCAAATGGTACGCACCCGCTATTTTTGAACATACTGAAAACCCTAATTTCCAACGTACTAGACAATTTGACAAATCTGACATTAATAGAATCTGGCATATATAGAATCTGGCATTATTAGAATCTGGCGTTTATAGAATCTGACATTTGTAGAATCTGGCATTTATAGAATCTGGCATTTAATTTAATTTATTACGTTCTGGCATTAATTAATCTTGTTTCTTTCAATTTAATTTACCCTATTAAGTTATAATAATTTTAATTCGTACCTTTATCAAAACTACCTACATACATTGCTACTAACTTAGTATTAAGATATTTAATTTGTATGCTACTAACAAAGTATGGACAGCACTAGTCTGAAATAAACATTTCTATTTTATTATATTTTTTTTATAGAATTGGCATTTTAAAATCATCTGGCATTTCTAGAATCTGACATTTATCGACTAAACCAGTTTACCATCCATTCTCCAGTCATTTTGCAATGATGGCGCTTTCAATAGCGTCGGAATATCGGAATCTCAAATTAATGAACAAACGCGGAAGATATCCCGTGACAATTTAGGGTGACTAGCTATTATAAAGTGCGAAGAAAAAATCAGCTGTTCAGTACATTTTGACCAGTTAGTTAGGCGAACATAAATGTGCTGAACAGCTGATTTTTTTCGCTATATCAGGTTTGGTACCACAGTAAAAGTTGTTTGTTATCATGAGTACGGTGGAACAAGCTATTTGGTTTACAGTTTAACCCACAAGTTACATTGTATAATGTAAACCGTACAATCACGTTAAACTTTGAAAGCTTAAAACAGTGAGTATTTCTTTGATTGAAAAATGCATAGCGTTTTCGCTTCTTGCTACGCGCTTGGCTACGGCGTAGTTCATTCTGTGCTACGGCGTAGCTCAACCTGTGACTGTAGTATCCACTAGTTTTTGCCCGCGGCTTCGCTCGCATTAATTTAGAATTTTACAATACATTCGGGTATACTCTGCTTGTCTACACTAATATTATAAAGAGGAAAAATTTGTATTTTTGTGTGTTCACCCTGAGTAACATAGGCTATATTTTATCTCCGTTCTCCCACGGGAACAAGAACTACGCGGGTGGAACCGTGTGACGTCTGCTAGTAATAATATCATTTGTTTCTGTACAGCTGACAACGTAGGTATGTGCAAAAAAACAGGATGATCAGTTCAGTGGTTCAGGCGTGAAAAGGTAACAAACAAACTTACTTTCGCTTTTTTAATATCAAAAGTAAGGATAACATTCAATGTAATTCATTGTTACCGATACCCCTGGACTACAATTCATTTATATTTTTTCATGTCTTATATATTTTAAACTAGCTGATCCACGCAACTTCGTCTGCGTCACATAAAACAGAAAAAAGGAAGAAAAAAAATACCCGCACACACGTTTCATTCCTGATCCGCTCCTAATAGTCGTAGCGTGATGTTATATAGCCTAAATCCTTCCTCGATAAATGGACTATCCAAAACAAAAATATTTTTTCAATTAGAACCAGTGATTCCCGAAAACAGCGCGTCAACCAAACAAACTCTTCTGCTTTATAATAATTATTATATTTAGATGAACAAAAAATTGAATATAAATGTGTCATTTACCGGAGATGTGAATTTTTGTTTTATAGAAAAAGTTTTTTTCAAGATTAATATTTAAAATGTAACGTATTTGTGAAAAGATATATAAATTATACTTACAGTAGCTTGCGCAATAACGATCTGTCTCCTCAGCCTCTTTGCACGTTTACGCGCGAGATAACCACGCGCGTAACGTTGTATGGTGACGACCTGAAACCAAAATAAATATTAAGCGACAAAACAAGTACCTTTTTTTTCCGGATGGTAATTCATCAAATGACTTCTCCCACTCTGGGCGGAGCGGGAGGGAGTGTCAGACTTTTACTGACTAAAACCCATCCATGTTCCTTCCTCGCCCTTTATGTTCCGGGGCCGCGGTATCTCTTTCGAAAAGCTCCGGCAGGACTAAGTACCTACAGAAGCCAGCAGAACAAGATACAATTATCAAATTTTCCAATCAATTTTGAACCTAATGCTTCAATGCATCTACATGGGAGCTCGTCGCTAAATAATAATATAGCCACTCAGGTCGATCTTTAGGTTAAGCCGGGCTTGCCTAGGTTTTTCTATGGATGGGTGACCACCCATTACATACCGAGTTTCCTCTTGTCTCGGAAAGCACGTTAAGCTGTTGGTCCCGGCTGTCATTTGTACATCTTTGTAAGTCGTTACAGGTAGTCAGTGGCGCAAAAAGTCTGACAACCAGTCTTATCCACGGGTATTGTATTACCCAGTACTAACTGGGTTGTGGAGGTCAGATAAGCAGTCGCTTTATGTAAAATATAGGTATTCAGCTGCATCCGGTTAGACTGGAAGCCGACCCCAACATAGTTGGGAAAAGGCTAGGCAGATGATTTTGCTTCAATACATCTATAACGTGTATTATATTTCATTGAAAAGATCAGATAGTTAGAATCTGTAGTCCAGTCCTGACTTAATTGGGAAAAGAAGAGAGACAGGAAGGGGAGGGGAAAAGAGGAGGGACAGAGGGCTGTGGAGGGGGGAGGGTCGGGCAGATGATGTTGACTTACCGCTTTGACCTTCCTCCGGTCTCTATACAGGTTCCTGGCCATGTAGCCTCTAGCATGAGCTTGTAGACCAATGGCTAGGCGCCTTAGCCTCTGGTACTTGAGTCTCGCTAGCCAGCCTCTGACGTTGCGCTGGATCTTGATGGCGGCGCGTTTGCGACGGATCTCTTGGGCTCGTCTGTTGGGACAAAAGGGGTTTAAGATAGGAGAAGAGTTTTATGATAAAGTATCAATCCGCCCCGGCTTTGTACGGGTGCGATGTAGATATAAACCTTCTTTTTGAATAACTGCATCTATTGCTGAAAACTGCATTAAAATGCGTTGCGTAGTTTAAAGGATCTAAGCGTACTATGTGAAGATAATCGTTTCGAGGAAAAAATTTAGACTTATGGGGAAAGCACCAGGGCAGCACGCGAAATTCAAAGGAATCACCCAGATTGGGCTATTTTCAAAAGTGCCGACCAACCAAAATAAACTTATTATTCGGATAGAGCATAACATAATAAACATTTTTTATTATTACACCAAAGTCGTAAGTCAATTCACCGAGAAGTTATTCAACCACAAAATATCTAGGGTCACCCAGATTAGGGTATTTTTTTTTGCTATAATTACTTTTGAAAATAGCCTAAAAATGTATGGAGGCTGGGTGATCTCCTTTGTAAAGTTTTTTTTTGCATTTTGCAGGTCAGAGTCAGACAAAATATGATTCGCGACAGTTTGTTTTTTAGAAGTCCTATTTGTATGATTTTTAGTTGGAAAGTGCATAAGTCCAAGTTGATCCCATTTAAAATTTAAAACTGGAATCCACTCCTAAGGCCACCTTCCCACTAAACGTAGCCCACATAAACGACTCCGCTCCCACCCGGCAAAAATAATACAATTCAAAAATGAGCTTTATGTATTCCATTTTAGATATACTTTACATCGGCAACACAAATAAGCAGACAGCTCGCTGTCAGCGGGCTTACCGCCGTCAATGCCAATGTACAGTATATCGAAAGAGAAATACTTGAAGTATATTTCTGAATTATACAGAGTGTAAACCACCTCACCACGAAGCCGTTAACCAAGCATGCTGTACATCAAACTAAGTAACTTTAAGAAAAAAATATTGCTGGGAAACAACTTTTTTTTTATATCTGAAATCATGTTTTGTGGTAGAACTCAATGTAACGCACTTAAAACATTGTGCTGATGGATGGATTGAATGGTACGGGGGTCGCGGAGGTGTTAAAAGTAAAAATCTTACAAAAAAAACTTGTATTTAAAAAAAAACTGAAGGTTCCCAGGTATGGATATAGAACAAGTGCCTTTCGGCTTCGTGAAGAAGTGTTTTACACCCTTTATTCTTTTTCCGAGTTCCTTAAGTCGCGTAAGTAAGTACGTAAAGTTCTTTATGTGAACACCTCCATTTAAATACACAAGCCAAGACGCTTACTACTACACGATATCGACGACCCGAATGGCGCAGCGGTAGTGAGGCTGCCTTACGTTCTTAGGGTCCCGGGTTCGAATCCCGGTAGGAGCAAATGTTTGTGTGATGAGCATGGACATTTGTTTCCGAGTCATGGATGTTTATATGTATAATAAGTATGTATTCACAAACAAAAAGTATATATGTAGTATATCAACTGTCTGGTGCACTAGATGGCGCTGTGTGTAATGTCCAGCGATAAATAAATAAAAAATATTTGTCGTCACGACATTATGGGAACTGGGTCTTAGGGTTCAAAAACAGTCGATTCTTTGCGTCAAGGTTTGTGCAAAGAATAGGCTTGTGTCCTGAAAAAATCTAATTAGTCCGTCAGTTAGATTATCAAAAAATATTTAACCCTTATTTTTTCTTTTGTTACGTAAACCAAAATTGACGAAGCTACAACGCTTTTAAAATTCGCAATACTTCACGCCGTGGTATCATTTTTAGTCAGTTCTGACGTCACGAGTCCCCACTCCCGAGTTTTGATACGTTTTATCTTTGTCAGTATTCATTGATTTACAAAAACAAAAAATACGTGTCCATTATTTTCCAATACTCTAACTGACGGACTAATTAGATTTGCAATTTATTAATGGTGGAAACTACCCAATTGTATGTTCGTCCTTACCTCCTAGCCAGGAATCCTCTGGCGCGAGCCTGCAGCGCCCGCAGAGCGGACATGATCCTGAGATACTTCCGTCGCGCGATGAAGCGCCGCACACAACTCTGTACGCGCACGCAGTACTCACGTTGTATGTCCGCGCGGATCTTCTCTAAGTACGCCACCTGGGGACGGGAGAAAGCACTGTTTTAAGGTGGATCCTACAGGTTAGCGAAAATTCAAATTTTCTTACGTTTTTTGCAATTTTCAGGCCAGTGCTAAGTTGTATTTTGATGATTTTGGGGGATTGACGGCTAAAGGTGCGTACAGACTATGTAACATATTATATAACTTGTGTTTTATAACACGTCCAAATAATGTAACCCTGTTATTCAACATTGCAACATAAATCAATACTGTACACATTAGAATAACAATGCAATATAACAATGTTATAAAACCATTGTCGTTTGTCGTTCTTCAGTGCTATCCACAATGACTAAGTTATATAACATTGTTGTACATGGCAGTTTCGTCACAACGGTAATGTTTTCGTAATTGTTTGTCTTTTTATTTTAGTATATCTATGTAAATGTCCATTTCATTTTATTTTAATATATATTTATAGTATTCGATAAATATGTATAGTATTTTATATATTTTTGTAGTGTATCGTAGTATTAAATAAAATTATTCTCTGATTTTCAGTAATGACACCTACCACTGCTTGTCTCTGCATCACCTAAAGGTTGACTGGTAGAGAATGCCCATGGTATTAAGTCCGCCTCTGTACTTTTGTGCTTAAAGTGTTAAATAAATAAATAAATATCAATAACATGTTATTAGAACATGTTTCAGTGACCACATTATGTGAAACATGTTATATAGCAATGTTGTATAACATGTTATGTTATATAGTCTGTACGCACCTTTACAGTCGCGAATCATATTTTCATCAACATACAACCTAGCGTTGACCTGCAATTTGCAAAAAACGTAAGAAAATTTCAATTTAGCGGGGTACTGTGGAGCATCCACCTTACGCTTTCACGGTTTAAAACTAAACTTATACGGTCACTTACGAGATATCTTCCGTGATTATTCGTTATTGTCCCACATTCAGTATATACAACCCGCGAAGCTCGTAGCTAAATAATAACAGCTGCTCGGGTCGATATTTAGGTTAAGCTGTGCTTGCCTAGGATGGTCTGTGGATGGGTGACCCCATTACATACCGAGTTTCCTCCGTGCCTCGGAAAGCACGTTAATCAGTTGATCCCAGTTGTCATTTGTAGATCTTTGACAGTTGTTACTGGTAATCAGTGGCCCAAAGACTGACAGACAACCATTCTTACCAAGGGGTATCGTATTACCCAGTACTAACTGGGTTGTGGAGGTCAGATAGGCAGTCGCTCCATGTGAAATACTGGTATTCATTGCATCCGGTGAGACTTGAAGCCGACCCCAACATAGTTGGAAAAAGGCTAGGCAGATGATGATTCTCCAGTCAACCCGCGATCATGGCGCTTGCAACAGCGTCGAAATATCGGGAGGTCAATACAATGAATAATCACAGAAGATATCCCGTCAGTGACAATATAAGTTAATGAGAGAAAGCTTTTACGAATTTGAAACTTACAATTCTATTTGTATGCTACTTTGGTTAGTAAAACGGCGAACGGTTGAAAATTATAAGCCTTTTGATTACTGTGAATAAGACAACAACCAAATGTCATGTCAGAACTTGACTTTTCTCAATTGACATAAGGTTTAATGGTTTAAATCAAGTGAGGCGAACGTGAAACGGAATTATGTGTTATTGTTAAAAGAGGTTTTAAAGTTTAAAACCTCTTTTAACAACAAAAATCGTCCTATTTTTGATACAAACTAGCCTCCAGGTTTAAATTTTAAACCTGGAGGCTAGTTTGTATCAAAAATTAAAATATTTTTTCCACTATGGGATAATCCTAATGAAATCGAATTTGTCCGTCAGATAGATTAAGGCCAGTCTTACCAAGTGGTATCGTAATTCCTAGTACTAACGGGGTTGTGGAGGTCAGATAGGCAGTCGCTCCATGTAAAA
The DNA here is from genome assembly GCA_950022955.1 of Xestia ashworthii. Classification (NCBI taxonomy): domain Eukaryota; kingdom Metazoa; phylum Arthropoda; class Insecta; order Lepidoptera; family Noctuidae; genus Xestia; species Xestia ashworthii. The sequence continues at coordinate 3,819,613 of OX465575.1, forward strand.
TACTGGTATTCAGCTGCATCCAGTCAGACTGGAAGGCTTGGCAGATGATGATGCTAACTCAGTGTTTACCAGTGTGTGTGTGGCAGTGGGCAGGGCACATTACACGCTGAGCCACGCATGGCTGATGAGTCCGAAAAGTTGAAGAGTGGCGACCGCGAACCGGAAGACGATGCGTTGGAAGACCTCCCACTAGGTGGACCGATGACCTGGTGAAGGTTGCGGGAATCCGCTCGATCCGATTCGCACAGGACCGGTCAATGTGGCGACACTTGGAGGAGGCCTATGTCCAGCAGTGGACGTCGGACGGCTGAAATGATGATGATAAAGTGTTTACCTGTCCAGCTCTGAAGAATATCTTGGTGGCTCCGAACTGGTACTTGTCGGGGTCTTTGACGTGTCGCGCGAGGATGCGGCCGCACGTCGCCTTTATATTGCTGCGATCTATCTCTTTGTATAGGCATAGGAGGCGGTACCTGGTGAAAATATAGTCGTATTAGCCGATAAATCTTTTTTCTGAAATGCTTTAAGCTTATGTGAGCTTGTGTGTGTGTGTGTGTGTGTGTTTTGTTGTGTGTGTGTATGTGTGTTGTGTGTTTGTGTGTGTGTGTGTTGTGTGTGTGTTATGTGTGTGTGTATGTTTTGTGTGTATGTTTTGTGTGTATGTGTTGTGTGTGTGTGTGTTGTGTTTTGTGCTTATGTTTTATGCTTTAATGCTTTAAGGGCCTTGAGAGCAGCAGTGGCCCTGACTTACGAACAGTAAGTCGTGGGTTCGAACCTAGACAGACGCATTACTTTGTGTAATTTATTTCATCACCACTGCTTTCAAAACGGTGAAGAAAAACGTCGTGAGGAAACCGGCATGTTCTAGAACCAAAAATTCAAAGACATGTGACATCTACCGACCCGCACTGGGCCCGCGTGGTGCATTATAGCCCATTCCTTCACATAGAGAAGAGGCCTGTGTCCCAGCAGTAGGAAGATTAATAAGCTGATGATTTGAGGGCTATGGTTTGAGCCCCGGGGCTGCGGGACTGTTCGAAAGAGATACCATGACCCCGGAACATAAAGGGCGAGGAAGGAACATGGATGAGTTTTAGTCAGTAAAAGTCTGACACTCCCTCCCGCTCAGCCCAGAGTAGGAGAAGTTATTTGATGATTTCCCATCCGAAAACAAAAGGGCTATGATTTGAAGTGGTATACAAGGTCTATAGGGACTCATCACAAAGCCGTCAACCAAGCATTCTGTACATAAAATGAAGTAACTCTTACCTAAAGAAGAAATCTTGGTAGAGCCATCTAGATGGGAATCCAGCGGCTGATATCCTGATCGTCTCCAACACACCGCATGCCCTGTAATACATTAAGAAATAAGACTAATAGTATAATTTGAAAGCAGTGCAGTTTTTTTATGAGTTTAAAAAAAAAATTAAATCCAAAATTCACATCTAAGTTGGAGTCAGCTTCCAGTCTAACCGGATGCAGCTAAATACCAGTATTTTCCATGGAGCGACTGCCTATCTGACCTCCACAACCCAGTTAGTACTGGGTAATACGATACCACTTGGTAAGACTGGTTGTCAGACTTTTTGAGCCACTGCCTGTAACAACTGTCAAAGATCTACAAATGACAGCCGGGACCAACAGCTTAACGTATTTTCCGGGGCACGGAGGAAACTCGGTATGTAAGGGTGGTCACCCATCCACAGACCAACCTAAGCAAGCACGGCTTAACCTAAAGGTCGACCCGAGCGGCTGTTATTATTTTGCCACATGCTCCTTGAGCTTTTATAATCACCTGAGCTGGTTGACGGCTCTGGCGCTGTCGAACATGAAGGGCTCCTTGGTGTCATTAGGCTTGATGCAGCGCACGTAGTGAGGGGTCGTGGCTGACAGAGTGGACATCAGAGCTGACAGTGACTGTCGGAATTGGGAGCCGACTGTGTGTTTCTGGCCAGATGTGCGGCGGGGGGGTTGCTGTGAACAAACAAGAGGGTAGTTAGTTGAAGTTATAAGGGGTGTAAACGAACTCTTCACGAAGATGTCAACCAGGATTCTGTACATTAAACTGTGTAACTCTACGCAAAAAATATTGTTGGTAAACGTAATTTTTGGGGTGAAAAATAATCGCGCACCGTCGGTATCGTACGAGTATATACAACGTGTAACGTTAAATGCGCAAAACCTCAGACACCCCAAATGATTTTTGATTCAATTGACCTAAAACTGAGAGAAAAAAGTATTTAAAAAAAAACTTGAGAGGTGTCAAGGGACACCCGGATGGAACGAAGTTCTTTCGATTAACTAGTGAAGGAATTGTAATAAAATTTTATTTTTTTAAAGTTATAATAATATTTTTTTTATTATTAACAAATATAATGTTCACTCAACAAAAATAATCGTCGCGACACCACACTGTTCAATGCGAAATAGAAATGAAACAAACGCATTGCAACCTTTATTTATTTTAAAAAAGAAAAAAAGTGTCGTGACAACTTTTTCGTAAGAATTTTTTCCGTCTAGCCCCCTTTCACAACGCGCGATAAGGAACTTCGTTCCAAAAATCAAGATTTTATGTGCTGTTTTAGTTTTACTGGCAATTCAGTATGTAAAGTATTTTTCAGGTATTTTTTTTACATTTTTATTTCGTAAAACATTTAATTTTAAGCAACTAATTTTAAGCTTTTTTTTTTCCAAGTTACAGTTTCTTTTTTATTATTTTTTAAAGTATTATTCGTGATGACGTCATTTCATAGCCTGAATAGCTTTAAGTCTTTGCCACGTTTTCAGTACATACAAAAAACACTAAATAACTTCAAAGTTGACATTGATGACAGTTGACGCTTGACAGATACGTGTTTTTATTTTGTTGTGAAATGTGAATGCTGTGATCGTGACTGTGATGTAAACTTTTTGTTTGAGTTTCTTTTCCTACGATTTTTAGCAAATTTTAATTTCTATCCATTATCCGTGCTGCGTATCCGTGCAATGAATCTGTCATCGACAACTAGTGCTAAATGCTTCGTACCGTCATGTAAAAACACTACAACAAATAGCCGACACAAATTGTTTGTAAATGTGAAAGAAACGCTAAAAAAGAAGTGGTGCAAGGACGTAAATATGGAATACAAGCCTGGGCGTCGTCTTTTTTGTTGCGAAGATCATTTGAACGCGAAATTATCAGCGCGCGATGCATTCAAATAAAAAAAAAGTTTTGATTTGACACTGACGGTATGACAAACAAAAGTATTTTTTTTAAATTTATCTTGAAAAGCACGAAGGAAGTAGTCTATTCAGGCTACGTTATGACGTAATTTAGAGGTCAAATGAAAGTCAAATGATTACAAGTATTATTGTGAAAATAAACACAATCTTGTGATATAGAAAGCTAAAAATAGAAAAATAAGGCATAAGACCCTAAAATCTCCAAATGGTTTTGGAATCAGCGTAGGTTAATTTTTACTTTACATACCGAATTAGATTTACTGGCAAGAACTATTATTATTCCGCGTATGAGACAATTTAAACTGGACGACAACCATCTGTGTTTGTTTGTTTACCTATTTCGGCGGGTTTGCGCACGTGATGGCTTGACCTATTAATAAATAGACAGGGTAAAGTTTTACTGAAGATATTTTGAAAAATGTGACCTATATCAAAAAGTGGTTCAATTGATTCTGCTCGTGATTCTGATCAAATTATTTTCAGGTTTTGCGCATTTAACGTTACACGTTGTATTGTGTTCATTATAGCATTATACTACGACGTGAACGGCGCGTATTAACTTTTGTTTCTTCGCTGGCGTACGCGACCGACCATCGCGGCATAATTCAAGCCTTACTGTAAAACCAAATGTAACGCACTCAAAACATTGTGCTGATGGACACATTTAATCGTAAACGGGTTTAGAACTTTGATCTCCAACATCTCCGTAACTAGAAGGTTCCCAGGTTTGGTCCAGAACAAACAAATGATCGCAATAACGGGAAGAACCAATGTCTTTCGGCTTCATTTATTTGTATTGCTGAGAGCAAGATACTCGTATTGCTAAAAAGGCAATAATTATGATCACTCAGTCTACTTGACGGTACAGGTCACAGTAAATAGAAACCGAGTTATAATGGGATTTTAGCGCCGTGTGTTACACCGTACTTTTCACTACGATTGCGAGAAAATAAAATAACCATATTCAATATGTACCATGTACAATTTGTACTGTTGTTCAAATTTAATGAGATGTTTTTTCCCGGCAACATAATTTCAGTTCTCTGTAAAGACGAATATAATATTGTGTCGTCTGTGGGGTAAACGTAGGAGATAAAAAGGAATCCTACATATAATTCAAATAAATAATACAGAAAAAATCATAAAATTTCGCGCCAATGCCTTTTTTTATTTCTTCTGTAGCTGGAATGCAACGCACACATCCTGCCAAAGAGTTCGGCGTTCGGCGCGTTTGGTTCCATTTTTAAAATAAAATGTTTTTTTTTAATGGAACAGCAATAAGTCAATTCTTTATGAATTATGAGTAACGACTTTGCGTTTTCGAACACCGACGACGAAAATTAAAAAAAAAAACTTATTTTGCCTAGGGCTATAATATGCAATGCAATTTTACGGCCCATCTGGTAGTTCTGGTACGCTATTATGACGGTCTTTTCGAGCAAGAGGAGTGAAAAATTGAATTGAATCATCTGCCTCGTCTTTTCTCAGCTATGTTGGGTACCAGTATTTTAAATGGAGCGACTGCCTATCTGACCTACACAACCCAGTTAGTACTGGATAATAATGGTGTTAACCTAGGCACATGATTATATCCGTATAACACATATTGTACCTAATGCATCATATTACCCAATGGGTGTACATAGTCTACTCACCGTCAAGCTACCGAGCGGCACGGAGGGCGTGGTCCTCCTCTTAGAGGGCGGCGGGAGGGTGGCGGACGCCGATACCTCCACCGTCCGGTCAGCGAACATCGTGTGGATCAGACGACAGCTGGTCGCGCTCTTGATGCATTCAAGCTGTTCCTCTGACACTGTATCTCGGTTCTTCTCCAGGAACCCTCCTGATTGGTACTCCACGTTGTCAGCAAAATGCTTGATTATGAAGGCTGGAAGGAATAAAGACAATTATCATCGTAATCATCATTTCAGACAATACGTCGACTGCTGGACATAGACCTCCCCCAAGTGTCACCACATTGACCGGTCCCGTGCGACTCGTATCCAACGGATTCCCGCAACGGTCGTCGGTCCAAGACAATGTAAAAAAATAAATTTGGAACAAAGTGATTGAGTTGGATGAACGTTAAAAGACTTCTGAAGACGGACCTTGTAGAAATTAGAACAAATTTTCATCCGTTCAAGCGTTTTTACTATACCTATTATTGGAATCAACTTAGGACCCATTAATGTTAATATTTATCCGTGGTGCTAGGCAACTGGGCCTATCCCAGTTGTAAACGTCCCTTTGTGCCTATTGGCCTTGTTTCGTTCTGTCTCCTGCTGATATGGAGGGAAGTGGAAATTACGGTTTTTCCTACTCCTCCGCTATACTTTTTGATTAATTTCGTTGCGGGATCCAAGACAGATAAATTCACTCTGGGACTTCGTCGAGCTTCATTGTCTCGGCGCTTTTCTGATGGCCGCCACTATTTCTGGCGCACATGAGTTACAGTGGGCAGTGAACAGTGTGGTGGGATTGTCGAAAAAAAAATACAATATCGAACTGTGCGTTTTCAAAAAGTTCCATAACGTCAATATGACACATTTTTAAATTATACAAACACAAGATAACTAGTTTGACCACGAAGCGGCATCAGTGACACCTCTGAAGCCAAGTATTACTGTACAGCCAAGTGTTACTCACCAGCGTTCCCAAACCGCGGCTTCATGAAATGCTGGTAGCTGGCACACGATAGGTGCAACTTGGCCACGAAGCGGCGTCACTGACACCTCTAAATCCAAGTATTACTCACCGGCCAAGTGTCACTCTACGGCCAAGTGTTACTCACCAGCGTTCCCAAACCGCGGCTTCATGAAATGCTGGTAGCTGGCACACGATAGGTGCAACTTGGCCACGAAGCGGCGTCACTGACACCTCTAAATCCAAGTATTACTCACCGGCCAAGTGTCACTCTACGGCCAAGTGTTACTCACCAGCGTTCCCAAACCGCGGCTTCATGAAATGCTGGTAGCTGGCACACGATAGGTGCAACTTGGCCACGAAGCGGCGTCACTGACACCTCTAAATCCAAGTATTACTCACCGGCCAAGTGTCACTCTACGGCCAAGTGTTACTCACCAGCGTTCCCAAACCGCGGCTTCATGAAATGCTGGTAGCTGGCACACGATAGGTGCAACTTGGCCACGAAGCGGCGTCACTGACACCTCTAAATCCAAGTATTACTCACCGGCCAAGTGTCACTCTACGGCCAAGTGTTACTCACCAGCGTTCCCAAACCGCGGCTTCATGAAATGCTGGTAGCTGGCACACGATTGGTGCAACTTGGCCACGAAGCCAGCGTCGCTGCCGCCGGGCACCCGGCACTGTTCGTCTAGGAGCGCTAGGACTCCTAGACGGTCTTCTATGAGGTCGATGCAGGGCTGGTTGTCGTAGAATTCTATCATCTTCCAGGAGATTTCTTCCTGTGGAAAATGAAAATGGGGTGTTCAAAAAACTATCCTTATCCTTGCTTCCTATCCAATATTATGAATGCGAGAGGACGTTTGTTTGTTCGTTTGTCATCTTTTCAGGGTCAAACCACTGAAACAATCATCCTGAAATTTGGCATATACGTTGTCAGGTGTACAAACGGACATACGGTACCTTTCATTCCGAAATCTAAATTAACGCGAACGAAGTCACGAGCAAAAGCTAGTTGCCGATATTTGTTTTGAGAGGGAATCTACCCCAGGGTCATAGAATCACCTGCCGGGGTTGCGGGCCTGTTCGAAAGAGATACCGTGGCCCCGGAACATAAAGGGCGAGGTAGGAACATGGATGGGTTTTAGTCAGTAAAAGTCTGACACTCACTCCCGCTCCGCCCAGAGTGGGAGAAGTCATTTGATGATTTCCCATCACGAAGTTGACAACAATCACACCAACTTTTTATCAGCAACAACCCGTGAGGATTTTTTTTTCTTTTTCGGATGGGAAGTCATCAAATGACTTCTCCCACTCTGGGCGGAGCGGGAGGGAGTGTCAGACTCTTACTGACTAAAACCCATCCATGTTCCTTCCTCGCCCTTTATGTTCCGGGGCCACGGTATCTCTTTCGAACAGTCCCGCGTGAGGCTGAACTTGCATATCCGATAAAACCGGTTTTTGGGTGAATCCTTCTGTATTGCTTTGTAATTTAAGACATTGGACACTGATTTTATCAAAAGTTATAAGAAAAATAAGTTTTCTATAGAAATTTTAAATTCCTCACATCCCGTCTTTGTATCATTGTCCTCTCAAAAAATATATTTGGGAACATAAATATTCTGTAATCCAATCGAATATGTTTGATTTACAAATAGTTTTGGTATTACGTTTGTATGAAATACGCATGCTCCTCCGGCCTCTTAAGCGAAGTTTGTCTAGAGGCACCGACAAAATGTGCTAGTTACTTTTGAATGAATGAATGAAGTTCTGAAAGTATGAACTTACTTTGATATACTCATCCTGTTCTAATTTGAATACATGTGAGTTGAACTGTTGCTGTAGCTTCTCGTTCGCGTAGTTGATACAGAACTGCTCGAAGGAGTTTATCTCGAACGTCTCGAAACCGTAGATGTCCAGGACACCTGGGGACAAACAATAGAATTGAGGAAACATCACCATCTACCTGCCTTTTTTCAACTATGTTGGGGTCCGCTTCCAGTCTAACCGGATTCAGCTGAATACCAGTATTTTACATGGAGCGACTGCCTATCTGACCTGCACAACCCAGTTAGCACTGGGTAATACGATACCACTTGGTAAAACTAGTTGTCAGACTTTATTGGGCCACTGACTACCTGTAACGACTGTCAAAGATCTACAAATGACAGCCGGGACCAACAGCTTAACGTGCTTTCCGAGGCACGGAGGAAACTTGGTATGTTAGGGTGGTCACCCATCCACAGACCAACCTAGCCAAGCACGGCTTAACCTAAAGATCGACCCGAGCGGCTGTTATTATTTAGCCACGAGTTCTGACTGTATCCGTAGTAGATTAATAGGGTAAATTACTAAAAAAATCTAATTAGGCCGTCAGTTGACTATTCCCATTAAGTGAATAGAAAAGAATATCAACCACTGAAATTCCAGCTGCAGCTACAGACATTATACCGCATGAAATTGGCATAACCTGGTGCGAAACCTATCTTGTCTACCTACCCTACACCAATACAGTCGTGAAACCACAATCCAAAAAATATTGAACACGTATTTTTTCTTTTGTTACGTAAACCAAAATTGACGAAGATACGACGCTTTTAAAATTCTCAATACGTCACGCCGTGGTATAATTTTTAGTCCGTTGTGACGTCACGAGCGACTCCCGAGTTTTGATGCGTTTTATCTTTGTCAATATTCATTGATTTACAAAAACAAAAAATACGAGTCCATTATTTTCCAATACTGTAACTGACGGACTAAATAGATTTACAATTTATTGATGGCGGAAACTAGCCTATTAAGATCCATGTTCACCGAAAAGATAACAGTTTGATTATCTAAAACCAGCTGTTTGAGGAACATGTTCCCCTACAAAAATGTGTTTTAAACAGCTGTTTTAGATAATCAGACCGTCATCTTTTTGGTGAACATGGACCTAAGAGGATGCTACTGTAACTCACCAATAAAATGTTTCTTAGTGTGTCCGGTGTCCAGAGCTCGGTTGACAGCGTGCACCAACCACGCGAACAGCTCGCCGTACATGCGCTTAGCGAGCGCGTCGCGAGCGAACTGTGCTCTTTGGACATCCATCCGGGATACTATTACCTGGAGACATTCAAGAAAATGTCCTATAATCACGAGAATCTATAAATTCTGTAAACACACATTCGGGTTCGCAACCTTTGGATCAAATTCAAAAATGACAGCGTCAGCGTGATCTTACTTCAAAATGGCGACCCAAATGTTTACGTTCCATGATGTCAGATGCGTTCCAGTACCACTAAACATTAGACGACAGCGCTTTATATCGCCAAAATATAACCCGACCAAGTGAAATTGCTCGTTAGTTTCGTATTACACGAATGATAATTTGAGTTGATTGAACTTGTGAGTATTTCTTGTTGATTGAATTGTCACATTGTGACCATAAAGATCTGTGAAACTTAGAGAGTTAGAACGTTTTGTTTCATGAATACAAAACTTGTTTGTATTGAGGCCAGTTATTGTTGATACACGTTTTATGCGTGTCCGATCAAATTCAAGTTGTGCTGAAGATGCCATCAGTGAATGGACTTTAACTTTGATAGCTCATATCTCGGAAACGTGACACTTTAAAACATTTTGCCCCATACATAACTTGTTTGTATTGATACCAGCTATCGATTAATATAGGTTTTGTGCGTGGCCACTAATTAAAATGGCGGAAGTTAGGACGGCCAGGCTTCATACAAAAAATTTTGTGCAGTGGTCCACACTGGCCCTAGATCAATGAATTTGGAAGTCGTGGGGAGAGGCATTTGCCCAGCTGTGGGATGACACAGGCTAATAATAACAGTAATGGTACGAGTACATACACCAAAAGAGTCTGTATGTGAATATTATAATGTCCGTTTTCCTCCCGATGCAAAGTGTGTGTTGAATTTTGTGCCTGACATTTTGAGAATCAGACTTTTTGCTAAATAGACGTTCTGCTATACAGACCATCTGATAGTTGAACATTTTGCTACAATGGACATTTTGCTAATTAGACTTACTGCTTATTGGACGTTTCGCGCTGTTGGACATTTTGCTACTTAGACCTTCTGATCAGGAGGGAATTTTTGTAAGAGGGAAGCCAGAATGCATATCTTTAATGTGATTATATTTTTAATCTGTGCCTTTTTAGAAAAAGAATCCGGTAGGAATCGAGTTGAATGGAACCTTCGCCACTGCTGTATACAATAGGTACCTCATGTGCAGACGCTATTCTTCTATGTGTTAACCAGCGTGACAGCTCCGCTTTTGGTAGGCCGAGCAACGAACACACGATGGAGAGATGTTTGTCATCCTGTAAAACAAGAATATCACATTCAAGACTTTTGTGGATTCCTGATAATATTTTATTTACATTGTAATATTTAAAAACTACAAAAAAATCAAATACCCAATTACAAATTTTACAATGTATTTAATTGTATCTCCAACTTAGCACCAAAAATCCGACATTTTGTTACTTATTTCTATTTTTAATTGCCTTTTGAGAAAAAATACTTTGATCGTCGAAATCCATCCAGCCATTTAGGAAGATACGTGGTTTTAATTTTTTTTACAAAAAAACAAACATACAACACTTCAAAACAAATATAACACTCGGGTAATAGATCACAAATAATAATTTAAAAAAAATGGTGCTGCTGTTTCGGCTTTAGATTAAAAAAATCGAAGACTTGAGGCAAGTACCGACCCACACTGTGCCTACGTCATGAATTACTGGTTGAACGAACTACAGTTTGAAATCAACGCAAATGTCCTATCTTTGGTATTGTTAGTCGTGTCGTTGAGCTCCTTGAGTTAAAGTCGAGCTACACGATAACTGAAAAATGCTTGCACTGACTGGACAGGTCCACACAAATCTGTGTGATTCTTTCTTCAAAACACCATCTCAGACACTTATCTGCATAGTCCTCATGTGAATTGAGCAATGTCTGGACTTTAAAAGAGACTAGGACTGCTGAGTTTGTTTCGGTTGTTTCCTGAGTACGAAACACCCCATATATAGGGTGTAAAAAACCTCTTCACGAAGCCGTAAAGCCGTTCTACACCATACCTGGGAACCTTCTAGTTACGGAGATAGTGAGGGTCAAAGTTATAACTTTTTGACAAGTTTTTTTTTTAAATACAAGCTTTTTTTTTGGAAGATTTTTACTTTAAACACCTCCACGAACCTCGTACTATTCAATCCATCCATCAGCACAATGTTATGAGTGCGTTACATTGAGTTATACCACAAAACATGACTTTAGACCCCCAAAAAAAAAGTTGTTTCCCAGCAATAATTTTTGCGTAAAGTTACTTAGTTTGATGTACAGAATGCTTGGTTGACGGCTTCGTGATGAGGTGGTTTACACCCAGAAGTTTTAAAAAATTGACATGTTAAAGTGTTTGTTAAAACCTACTTGCAAAATTTACATAATTTAACCCCCTTTCACAGAGAGTGGGCCGGTGTCCCAGCAGTGGGAACCTGCTAAATATGCTGTTACTCACTGTGCTGATGTAAGCTCCATCATCACTATCCACATCTTCAGGCGCGTCAGGGTCCTCCGCGCTGAGCTCCACGTTACCGAGGTGCAGAATAGTGGACAGGATTGTGAACATGTCGCGTTGCTCTTGTTCGGAAACTCCTGCGCAGATGAAGAGGCAATTTGTAAGGAGTTCGTCGAAAATTACAAATGTGGGGAAATAACGAATCATAAAATCACGCCTATCAGAAGAGTTTGGCTTCGTTCCCACTTTGTTGTGACGACAGGTAACACTTCGTAGCACTCGTAGCCGATCCGCTACAGCGTAGCACCACTTAGGCGTGCGCGGGCATAACCCGTAACAGATATAGATTACAACTGCCCCGCGTGTTTTTTTTTTTGAAAAAAGTTTTCATACCCTAAAATCGGGATATTTCTTACCTAATGTGGTGAGAGCAGATCTCGTCTCATTAAAAGTCTTGAGGTCATCAACACCGTCTATATTTGGACTGCCGCCTTGGTTCAAATAGTGGAACGATTCTTGATGATCTGTAATAAAATAAATAGGTCTTTTAGTCAATAATGACTTTAAAAATCACTAAACCAAACATTATTATATCCATTTATACAGTGACATTCGAATATAAAGCGGTATTTTTGTGCAGGATGGTTCCTTTTCGTAGAGGTCAAAACAAACGTTGAATGTCTTCCCATTGCCAGCGGTCAAAACAAACGTGGAATGTCTTCCCATTGCCAATGGTCAAAACAAACGTGGAATGTCTTCCCATTGCCAGTGGTCAAAACAAACGTTGAATGTCTTCCCGTTGAATGTCTGTCAATCCGAGGCTGCTGTTCCAGAAGTAGTCCGCCCCCGTCCTGTACGGGCGAGTCGCTTAAAAAGACCGCGCCGATATTGTGATAGCTAAACATTTAGTTCTTACTTATTTTCGAATGAAGTTATACTGGTAGCTATTGAAGACTAAGTTCCTATTTCATTTATGTTTGTAGAACGTTGTAAACAGTTGTAAGATATAAAATAGTTAATGTTAAGGTTTATATTTTGTTTAGTTTTATATAATTTAGGATATGCATTATTTAAGGTGGAGGATTGTAATATATTTGGGTTTACCCACATAAGAAACTTAGTAAGTAAGATCACGTATAAATAAGCCTACATCATTGTAACCGACCAGTTCGCAATATACGCTCGCTACAAGTTGACGTCCTTTTATTTATTACTCCTGACACTTCAAAAACAAACGTTGAATGTCTTCCCATTGCCAGTGGTCAAAACAAACGTTGAATGTCTTCCCATTGCCAGTGGTCAAAACAAACGTTGAATGTCTTCCCATTGCCAGTGGTCAAAACAAACGTTGAATGTCTTCCCATTGCCAGTGGTCAGAACAAACTTGGAATGTTTTCCCATTGCCAGTGGTCAAAACAAACGTTGAATGTCTTCCCATTGCCAGTGGCCAGAAATGAATACGCTGCCCCCGCTATTTTATGGCTCGTACAAAATTAGGCACCATTACGTGACGTCGTGTGTACAGCCATAGCATGACAGGGTGCTTCACGCGACGTCGCATGATGTGGCAATTAACGTGAGGGTAGTATCATATAGGACGTCTTAGACAGAAAAAAAACTTCAACATCTCAGCCGAAAGACGTCCACTGCTGGACGATATGGGGGATAAGCCTCCCCCAAGTGTCGCCACATTGACTGGTCCCGTGCGACTCGCATCCAGCGGATCCCCGCAACCTTCACCAGATCATCGATCCACCTAGTGGGAGGTCTTACAACGTAACGTCTTCCGGTTCGCGGTTGCCACCAAAGATATAATACACCATATAACACAAGATAGATTTGCAACTCTGGTTTTCGGTTTTAAAACTGTGTACCTCAACTGTTAGATGGCGCTGTTAGTTTCTGTTCAACCGAATAAATACTAAATTCTTGACTATGGATTCGAACGTGGGAACTTTTATTCACAAGGTAACCGCTGTCACCGCTAGGCTATCTACTTCACTGACAAGTTGTCTAAAATAGCTGTTCTCTTTATGACAGTTGTAAAACAGTCAAACAGTTGAAAAGTTTGTGTCCTTAAACACACAGATGGCAGCACTTTCTATTAAAATTTTGTTTGACGCCAATGTATGGAAGTTTCACCCCCCTGGTTGCCACTTCACAACTTTTCGGACCATCGGCCATCCGTTATGCGAGCAATGTGCCTTGCCCATAGTCCGGGAGGTACAATTGCATTTTGGGTAGTGTTTTTACACCGATCGGTTGCCATCTTGTTCGATAGATCTCGAATGACTGATAAGTAAACCCAGCGTCAGCTGACGCACCCGCGGTGTGTTTAGGATTGGGAGGTTATGGAAGTGGTGAAAAAAATAAATCAATGTACGCCGGCTGAAACTTGTTCCATAAATAGTTTACATCATACTGAGCTTTAAAAAATCCTCAGCTGCATGGTAGAGGGCGGATTATGCGTCAGCCGCTCACATGAACTTGTAAATGATACACGCCTGATGCAATAAGTTAGAGAGTGTGATGAAAAACGAATAGCAATCTATCACCAAGTTAGAAAGTGTATGATAGATTTCTGTTAGTAGATTTTTTTGAAGCTCAGTATGAAGTAAGCTATTTATAAAAAAAGTTTCAGCCGGCGCAGCATGACTTAATTTTTTATTAATTTTCACAACTTCTGTAACCTCCCAAATCCTACACCCACCGCTACTTGAGCAGCTGACGGTTGATTTACTTATTGGTAATATGAGATCAACCTTCGATGATAATATCAGCTTATATACTATGACTTTTTTATTTGCAAAGGTACCTTCCGGACTGCTTCTGGCATTTAAGTTTGGCAGTTCTTCGGGCTTCGATGACCTTGGTTCAAATCAAATTAAACTTACCTAGATGTAACTCAGGCATCTGATTAGCCGCAGCGCACAGCTGGTAGAAGACATGGTAATTCCTCTCCCCGGAGCTCTGATACACGACACGAGACTTCTCTAGCAGATAAGTACGCATGCTCGCGCCGGATATCCGGTATACGTTGTCGAAGTGAATCTCTATGAATTTGCCGAAACGGGACGAGTTGTCATTACGGGTTGTTTTAGCGTTGCCTATTGCCTGGGAAAGAAAAAGAATAATAAATAAATATCGCTGGACATTACACACAGCGCCATCTAATGCCACACTAAGCAACGAGGCTTGTGTCGTGGACAGTCAGATAGTTGATATACTACATAGAATACATATAATAATCCATGACTCGGAAACAAATGTCCACGCTCATCACACAAACATTTGCTCCTACCGAGATTCGAACCCGTAACCCTAAGAACGTAAGGCAACCTCACTACCGCTGCGCCATTCGGGTCGTCAAAAATTATGCCCGCCTCTATTTTTTAATGCAAAATGAGGAATTTTGGAAAAATGTGCGTTTGTAGAACTCTTACAAAGAACTTTACATGTGCCTTAAAACATATCTGTAGTTGTAGTATTAGGTGGCGTGTTCGTGTTCCACGCGCGCCTAAAATTAGATGTCAGCATAATGGAGGGGCCCGCAAGAACCGAAGCCTGCCGGGGCTGCGGGACTGTTCGAAAGAGATACCGCGGCCCCGGAACATAAAGGGCGAGGAAGGAACATGGATGGGTTTTAGTCAGTAAGAGTCTGACACTCCCTCCCGCTCCGCCCAGAGTAATAATAATATCGCTGGACATTAACACACAGCGCCACCTAGTGCCACACTAAGCAAAGCTTGTGTCGTGGACACTAGATAGTTGATATACTACATATTTACTTTTTTGTTTGTAAATACATACTTATTATACATATAGAGTGGGAGAACTCATTTGATGATTTATTAGGTACCTCTGACTATACGGATATCGATGTAAAATTGTTATTAAAACTAGTTTACCTCCATAATAGGACTGGACGCGAGGACTTTCCTCTCGACTTGTGTTTCACTCGCGTTACCTCCAACAGCCGCGAAGTATCGCATCGCGTATTTCGCTGATACCGTCTTACCGGCGCCGGATTCGCCGCTCACTGTGGATTAAGAATAAGTTTTCGTTTTCATTAAGGGGACTACATGTCATTTGTGGAGGTTTAATCCCGTAAGTACTTTAAGGTTCAAACTTCGTTTGAAATTAGAATAAAGTTCTACTCAGCTTGCAATACAAAGTGGTTGTTACGTCAGTCACTGCGGGCCGAATAGTGCGAAATGAGTGGTTTCGATCGATTTACAAAATATCTATTGATTGGACTAAAAAAATAAAACACTATGATGCTAATATATTGCTTGTAGAATTATTTGCCAAAAAATCAGAATGATAACATATATTTTAGTATGGTTTTTACTCGTTAAAATAAATTACTAGACCTAAGTTCGTGATTTTTTTTTATCGAGTAAAATTAATTGTATTATGTTTTCAAAACACTATCATACTAGAATATAAATATCCTGAAGAATATCATATATTTTTCTGGTTTGGTTTTTTGCAGTGAATGATATACTTTCAGGCATTATAAAACTCGCGTTTCGCTCCTGTAGTCGTTTTCATATTTCAACATTTTCAATGTACAGACATCGGTCTGTTGCAGTTTTATTATGTATAGATACTAGCTGAGCCGCGCAACTTCGTCTGCGTCACTTATGAGAGAGAGGTCGTCTAATAAGTAGATTATCTAACATTTGGACGCAAGTTTGCAATATCATAACACTAGATTTTTAACCCTTGACGCAAAAACAACGGGGTGTTATAAGTTTGACGTGTGTGTGTCTGTGGCATCATAGCTCCCGAACGGATGAACCGATTTTGGTTTTGTTTTTTTTTTGTTTGAAAGGTGAATTGGTCAGGAGTGTTCTTTGCTATGTTTAATAACAATCATATATTATTATACTGCACACACACACACAGCATACGGCATTTCGTTACGTGACGATTTCTACTAAATCGCACTACCCGTACGACGCGTTAAGGAACTTCGTTCCAAAATAAAATACCTTGAAATTTTGACCCTGTGTGTCGGGGATTTTTTAAAATATTAATTTAATGTACTTACTTAACCTATTTTCTTAAATGAAGTTAATCGGCCATGCGGGTCGAGAATGTCCGCGGCTTCACCCGCGTACAAATTATATACTTAAGCCTTCCTCGACACCTCGAGAACTACTCTATCCATTGGTGATAACAGCATGAAAATCGGTGCAGGAGTTTTTGAGTTTATCGCGAATAGACAGACAGACAGACGTGACGGAGAACTAGTAGGGTTAGTCGGGAGTGTTCTTAGCTATGTTTGATAAAAATCAGTACATAATAGTCGCCGCCACAAAATGGCGGATTACATATTTATTCAACAACTCCCTAAATATGGGTATCAAATGAAAGAGCTTGACTAGTAGAATACTATACACAATAAATTTCAAATTTAAGATGGCCGCCACCACAAAATGGCGGATTACATATTTATTCAACAACTCACTCAATATGGGTGATATGGGTATAAAATTAAAGGGCTTGACTAGTAGAATCATATACCTGAAATTATGACCCTATGCGTCGGATGTTTTTTTTTTTAAATTTTTAATTTAATGTAATTTGCATAATCTGTAGTGATGATAGCGATAGTCCAATGACTGCCTGCCATTGAACACAACTCTTTTTTTTTTTTTTTGTAAATAAATAAGTATAACTCACCAATAATACTTTGATCCCTCCTCTCCCTCTCAAGCTTGGTGTACGCCTCCTCTGACACGGCGAATATGTGAGGATCCAAATCACCCATCGCCTGACCGCGGTATGCCATTATAGTTTCATCACCTGGTGAAGAAAAAATAAATTAATTAATTGAATTGAATTGGAGTTTTTATTACTGCACAAATAAAGGGTGTTAATAGACTCTTAAAGAAACCGAATGGCACTTGTTCTCCCCATCATTGCAATCATTTTTTTGTTCTACACCATACCTGGGAACCTTCTAATTATGGAGATACTGGGAATCAAAGTTCCATCTTTTCACAAGTTATTTTTTTAAAATACATGTATTTAATGAATGTAAAAATTACTGACTCTTAAACACCTCCACGACCCCCGTACTATTCAATCCATCCACCAGCACAATGTTTTGAGTGCGTTACATTGAGTTTTACCGTGATTTTTCACCCCAAAAAAAGACATTTCCCAGGAATAATTTTGTGGGTTAAACTGTAAACCAAATTGCTTGTTCGTCCGTACAGAACGCTTGGTTAACGGCTTCGTGATGAGGTTGTTAACATCCTCATTTATACTCAAAACTTTCCTCAGGACATTTTCCTCATTCCTCCGCACCACATGCCTATACCACGACATCCGATTACCAGACATTAGTCCCCAAGAACTAGAACTTACCGTAAATAGGTAAGTCGTAGTACGGGTTGATGGCGACCAGCACGATACCGCAGTATGTATAGATGGCGTTGCGGTCGCAAAATCTGTGGACAAAATGACATTTAAGTAAAATATAAGTTTTGGAATTTTGTTGTATTTTGTGAAAATCTATGATATTGAAATATTGAATCACATCAATACAGTAAGGGTAAAGTATAACGCTTTGCCTGACATTTTTCTCTTTTTTTCGGATGGGAAATCATCAAATGAGTCCTCCTGCTCTGGGCGGAACGGGAAGGAGGGAGTGTCAGTCTTTTACTGACTAAAACGCATCCATGTTCCTTCCTCGCCCTTTATGTTCCGGGGCCACGGTATCTCTATCGAACAGTCCCGCGGCCCCGGACTTTGCCTCGCCTGGGAATCGAATTCAGGACCTGATGCTCAGCAGTGGCGCTATATACCACTAGACCAAGGTAGTCATAATTTTACATATCCTACTGATCCTACTAATATTATAAATACGAAAGTTTGTGAGTATGGATGCATGGATGGATGTTTGTTATCCTTAACGCAAAAACTACTGAACGGATTTGAATGAAATTTTGCACACAGATAGCTTATAACCTGGATTAACACATAGGATACTTTTTATCCCGGTAGTAAGATCCCATGGGACAATTATAAAACGTCGCGCTGGCAGAAGCTGGTAATTTTAATAAATATCATATTTTCAAGCATATCACATGTCTTAGAACCAAAAATTCGAAGACGGTGACATCTACCAACCCGCACTGGGCCCGCGTGGTGGATTATAGCCCATTCTCTCACAATGAGAGGAGGCGGTGTCCCAAGAGTGGGAAAAGTATACTTAAGCTGATGATGATGATATCTTCGAGCAGATTCTTTAAATTGTAGACATGGATTTAAACCCCATACATCAAGCTCCTGCCCATCCCAAATTATTTATGATATGCGCAACATGAGTCGGACTCAAACCCCATATCTCTTTAAAACACTACCTACTTACATTATGTACAAAGTCAAATCAGAAAATTTAATCAAAAACAATTTTGAGCTCTATGCCCACGGACAAAAGAGAGATTTTGCGAAAAATCAACAACAATTTGTTTACGAACAATGTGATTCAGTGTTTGGACAAGTGGCACGTACTCGTACTTAAAAGATTATGAAAATTACGGAGTTTTTTAAATATGTGTGAAATTCTTGACCAGTTATTCATAAATGTTTCTTTTCGAAACCAGCAAAGTGCTGCTTTTTTACCCGACTACAGCGAAGCCAAAAGGAAGGGTTATGATTTTAGCAGTCTATGTATGTATATGTTTGTATTTACGTGTGTCGGTGTGTTCCTCCGTAGCAAATAAACTATTCATCCGATTTTGATAAATAAGATGTCAATCGGTTCGTTATTATGGCCCGGGTAACATAGGCTAACTTCAACAATAGGAGGAGTCTATTTTACCTTGTAAACCACGAATTTTATTAGACCGTGATTTTTCAGTAGTCGGGTTTTTAACCCCCGAAGAGAGGGGCCCGCAAGGGCCGAAGCCTGCCGGGGTTGCGGGACTGTTCGAAAGAGATACCGCGGCCCCGGAACGTAAAGGGCGAGGAAGGAACATGGATGGGTTTTAGTCAGTAAAAGTCTGACACTCCCTCCCGCTCCGCCCAGAGTGGGAGAAGTCATTTGATGATTTCCCATCCTAAAAAAAAAAAAAAAAAAAAAAAAAAAAAAAAAAAAAAAACCCCCGACGCAAAACCGACGGGGTGTTAATTAACCCCCGACGCAAAACCGACGGGGTGTAATAAGTTTGTCGTGTCTGTGTGTGTGTGTGTGTGTCTATCTGTGACATCGTAGCGCCCGAACGGATGAACCGATTTAGATTTTGTTTTTTTTTTGTTTGAAAGGTGAATTAGTCAGGAGTGTTCTTAGCTATGTTTGATAAAAATCTGTTCAAGATGGCCGCCGCCACAAAATGGCGGATTACATACAGGGTGTAAACCACCTCATCACAAAGCCTTCAAACTAAGTAACTTTACGCAAAAAATATTGCTGGGAAAAAACTTTTTTTTTTGAGGTTATAAATCATGTTTTGTGGTAGAACTCAATGTAACGCACTTAAAACATTGTGTTGATGGATGGATTGAATAGTACGGGGGTTGTGGAGGTGTTAAAAGTTAAAATCTTACAAAAAAAAACTTGTCAAAAAGTTGTAACTTTGACCCCCCATATCTCCGTAACTAGAAGGTTCCCGGTATGGTGTAGAACAAAAAAATGATCGCAATGATGGGGAGAACCAGTGCCTTTCGGCTTCGTGAAGAGGTGTTTTACACCCTTTATTTATTCTACAACTCCCTCAAAATGGGCATCAAATGAAAGGGCTTGACTAGTAGAATACTGTACATTATGATAAATTAAAAATCCAAGATGGCCGCCACCACAAAACAGCGAATTAACGAATTATTTTCTATTTAAGTTTTAGTACATTGTGTAGGGGGTTTTTTTTAATTTTTAATTTAATTTTACTTGTTAGTACTCCTTTAAGGAGAGGCCTATGATGATGATGATACCATACAAATTCTTGTTTAGGTCGATCCTAAAGGTCAAGCAACATTTGCCGAGGAAGATCGTTGGATGGGTGACCAGTAATGACATAACAAGACTCATCCCGTCGGTTGTACGAAGCTGTTATATAGTATTGTACAACGGGCTGGTGTCCGCAACTCCACGACAAAGCGCGTATTTTGCATATGGGCAATACTCCACCACGCGGGCCCAGTGCGGGTTGGTAGATGTCACATGTCTTCGAATTTTTGGGTTCTAGGCCATGCCGGTTTCCTCGCGATGTTTTCCTTCACCGTTTTTGAGAGCAGTGGTGATGAAATAAACAAAGTAATGCGCCTGCCTGGGTTCAAAACCACGACTTACTGTTCGTAAGTCGGGGCCACCACCACTAGGCCACCGTTGCACGAAGCTGTTATTTGCACTCTGTTACAAATGGCTGTTAGGGGAACAGCCATTTTTAATCACTTGATCGTAAAATACAAAGTGTCAACCTTGTATTTTACGTACAAAAATAAAGTGTGTGCGTAGGCCGGTTATTGTAAGCTGATTAACTTTATAATACGAGTTAACCTCTACTCCAGGGCTTTTCACCTCATGATCTGACTGCAGGTATTTCATTTCCTTGAAGGAGCACGTAGTTAAATAATAACAGCCACTCGGATCGTTATTTAGGCTAAGCCGTGCTTGTCCAGGTTAGTTTGTGGATGGGTGACCACCCAGTACATACCGAGTTTCCTCCGTGCCTCGGAAAACACGTTAAGCTGTTGGTCCCGGCTGCCAGTTGTAGATCTTTGACAGTCGTGACAGGTAGTCAGTGGCAAAAAGTCTGACAACAGGTCTTACCAAGTGATATCGTATTACCCAGTACTAACTGGGTTGTGGAGGTCATAGGCAGTCGCTCCATGTAAAATACTGGTATTTAGCTGCATCCAGTTAGACTGGAAGCCGAACCCAACATAGTTGGGAAAAGATTTCCAGTCTAACCGGATGCAGCTGAATACCAGTATTTTACATGGAGGAACTGCCTATCTGACCTCCACAACCCAGATAATACTGGGTACCTAATTCGATACCCCTTTACAAGTAGTCCTACATTCCTATAACAATAATCATGGCACAGATTTCATTTACAATAAACTATTGTATCATTGTAGCAATACAAAACCTTATCAATCGTTATCTATTGCATGATTCATGATTTCGTCATGACTTTAGTGAAGAGTAAATGGTACGGAAACGAATGGGTTTATCATTAAACTGGACATGAGTTGGTTTATCCTGAACCGAAGAGGAAATCCCCTTTAATGGGGGCGGCATTTTTTTTGTAATTCCTCTATCCTCATATTTATTTTATATTTGACATGGCCACTCTCAATATCACTCTATGAGGTTGCAATACAACTCAACTAGACTATCATGTGGTGACCTCAAATGAATTTAAGGCTATATTACGGGCCGGTCGCTAAGGGGCGACCGGTCATTTAACTTGCGAAGAACTATTCTCATAAGTGTAAGTCCATCGATGTGTGGCCGACTTTGGGTTTAAACGTCTCTTGGACGCAAAGAATGTCGCAGTGAGTCTTGCGGTAGACATCGGAAAGAATTTCAGATTTGTCTTGTGAGAACCCTTCGATGTTGCGAGACTACACAAACCGGTTTTATAAGTGGATTTTGGATTGCCATCGTTGTGAAAGGATGAGGGAGTCAGCGGGGGGCTCGCTGACTGCCCAGGGTGCGCCGGACCTATAGGTACTCACTCAGTAGATCGTCATCACCATCATTTTGGCCGAAAGACGCCCACTGCTGAACATAGGCCTCCCCTAAGTGTCGCCACATTGACCGGTCCCGTGCGACACGCATCCAGCGAATTCCCATAGCCTTCACCAGGTCATCTGTCCACCTATTAGGAGGCCTTCCAACGCAACGTCTTCGCGGTTCGCGGTCGCCAGTCCAAACTTTTCGGCCCCATCGGCCATCCGTTCTGCGAGCAATGTGCCCTGCCAACTGCCACTTCATTTTGGCAATTCTACGGGCTACGTCGGTAACCTTGGTGAGTCTATAGATACGTCGCTCTTATTAGTATAGTACGTTGAGAATGCTCACTCACCTCACTCTAAGGTTATATAGCACGGCTGGCTCGTGCAGATATGATAGCGATGTGAGGTCGTTCTCCCCGATGAGCAGCGAGGGGTTACGGAGAGGCGGCATCTTGCTCTCATCCTTGATCTGTTGGAAAATATATGTATAAGATTATAATTACGTCTGTTTCTCTGAAGAAGATAGGAGGAAGTATAAAGTAGGGGAGGTCAGAAGGGCCTTGTGGGCGGGGCAGGCGCGCCGCTCATATAAGTGAACGCTCATATGTCAATCGATTGCTCATTGGTCACCGTATTGCTGTGTGTGATTGCACATCAAGCACAGTTTTTTGCGTTAGTGTGACAAATAATAGCAAGCTCGCGATAACTGTGAGTGGTTTATTTGTGTGCGAATGCGAGTTTAAGAGTGGGAGACAAGCGGCGACACGCGTTCTAATACAAATCAGGAACTATTTCCTTTCTAAACTCTTTTATCTGATCTGTGGTAGGTACAACCCTATTCAGGTCGTCAAAAGTACGGGTAAGCATGTTCGATTCTGCAATATTTGTTTTCGTTTTTCGACACTATTCCGCTAGCAAATGGCGGTTTTGAGTGACGGAAAAGGAACTCGAAATCAAAATCAAAAATCAAAATCAAAATCAAAGCATTTATTTCAAGTAGGCCAGTTACAGGCGCTTTTGAATTGTCGAAACAAAAATGAACATTTAATGTAGCTACAGTCCCAGTCACAAGACATAAAAACTGTGAAAGTACTGTAGTTGCCCATTCCCTAGC
Source organism: Xestia ashworthii (assembly GCA_950022955.1). Classification (NCBI taxonomy): domain Eukaryota; kingdom Metazoa; phylum Arthropoda; class Insecta; order Lepidoptera; family Noctuidae; genus Xestia; species Xestia ashworthii. The sequence goes on from OX465575.1 coordinate 3,842,813, forward strand.
GTAGATCTCTATGGAGAAGAACGGGCAAGAAACTCCATGGACACTCTTTTAAATCAAAATATTGTTACAAAATCTTGGTTACATCATTCATGTTGAGATGGTATATTATGTGAGAACAATGTAGCAAGATGTGCACGTTAAAAGTGTCCATAGCAAAACCAAAACAAAATATAACTCAAAAACAAAATAATTAATTCAAATAAACCATGGCGACTAAGAGATGACCAGTCACAACTGACAGCGCCCATTCACGCACATGACGCATGGATCAGCACCATTCAGCTCAACCATTTTGAAGGGAACTAAATGGTCCGACACACGCGCCACCATCAGCGAGACATTTGAGTGAGCATGACATACTCTCAACCTCCAGGGCACATTCAAGTCAAGAACTGCCGTAGGTTTCCAGTGAATGATAGCTTACTAGCACATAGTACTCACACAATATGGGCTATGCGATTATATAATACTAACATTGAATCTATACAATGCAAAGATAGTTAAGTACAATCTTCAGCAGCTCCAACTATACCATTTAATGCTATCAATTTTTGCGCCCCTGTCCATGTGGAGCAGGACCAGCATTAAGCCAAGCATTTTTATCAGCGATATAATCGCTCAACTTGTAATATGCTTGTTTACATAGTGTGCGTTTAATGCATGTTTTAAATTTCGTCTCATTCAGTTCAAGAATACTTTGTGGAATTTTATTATAGCATCTCAAACAGTACCCCATGAAAGATGAGTCTACTTTAGCGAGTCTAAAGCCTGGCTGAACTAATTGGTCCCTATTTCTAGTACTGTAATTATGTCTGTCACCTCTTTTACCAAAAAGATGCAAATTTTTTCTAACGTACATTATGTTTTCGTAAATGTATTGACAATGTACCGTCATAATGCCAATATCCTTAAACAGTTCCCTTAGAGAATCGCGCCTACGAAGATTATATATAGCTCTGATGGCTCTTTTCTGCAGAATAAATATAGACTCAATATCTGCAGCCCGTCCCCATAGCAAAATACCGTAAGACATTATACTATGGAAGTAACTAAAATAGACCAGTCTAGCGGTATCTACATCAGTAAATTGACGGATTTTTCTAATGGCATATGCTGCTGAACTTAGCCGCCCCGCAAGAGATGTTAAATGAGAACCCCATTGTAGCCTTGAATCAAGCGTAAGCCCCAGGAAAACCGTTTTATCTACGAATTCAAGTTTCTCATTATTCAATAATATATCACAATCACTACCCTTAACATTCGGTAAAGCAAATCTTATGCATTTGGTTTTTTTTTCATTTAATACCAAATTGTTTGCTGTGAACCAATTTTGGACCTGAAGTAGGGCATTATTCACGTCATCTAAATTTTGTGCCCGTCTGTTTATCTTAAAAATTAAGGAAGTGTCATCAGCAAATAACACCATATTTTGAGGTTGGTTTTTCAATAAATAGGGTAGATCATTTATATATACTAGAAAGAGGAAAGGACCCAATATAGAGCCTTGTGGAACCCCCATTTTTATTTTTAAACCCTGTGAATTGACACCATTTATCTGAACATGTTGTTGTCTATCATTCAAATATGATTTTACCAAACTAAGTGCAAGTTTACCCAGTCCGTAATGCTCAAGTTTCAAAAGTAATGTGTCGTGATTTACGCAATCAAACGCTTTGGAGAGGTCACAAAAAATTCCTATGGCATCTTGGGACTCTTCCCACGCAGTAAATATGTGCTTTAATAAGGTTACACCGGCGTCAGTTGTACAACGTCCCTTGGTGAAACCATACTGTTGATCATGTAAGATTCTGTTGGTGTTAAAATGATAGAGCATTTGATCAAGCATTACCTTTTCAAAAACCTTGCTAAAAACTGGCAACACGGATACAGGTCTATAATTGTTAGTATCTTTACTGTCCCCGGATTTGAAAAGAGGTATGACTTTACTGTATTTCATTAAATCAGGGAAAACTCCTTGGTCTACACATAGATTAAAAATTAAAGCTAAGTATGGGGCTATTGTCTCAAGTATGGATGTACAAACTTTGATAGACATTCCCCATAGATCTTCGGTCAGTTTGATTTTTATTTGCCGGAAAGCTTTAATAACTACCATAGGGTTAATGTGTTTAAATTTAAATTCAGCCAGGCAGCCAGACACATTCGCCTTTAATAAACCCATTGAGACTTCAGGAGAGGAATTTAGAGCCTCCGTAGTTTTTAATGGTATTTCTGTAAAGAAATTTACAAATTCTTGAGCTACTTCCTGATTAGAGCTTTTAGGACCACTTGCTGTATCTAATGTGTAGCTAGTGTTACGTATTTTCTTCCTGTTAGTCTCGTTATTTATGACTTTCCAAACGGTCTTTATTTTATTTTCTGCTGTTTTGATCTTGTTGCTAATGTGCAGGGCTTTAGCAACCTTGCATGTATTTCTAAAAATTTTTGAATACTTAGCAACATACTTGTTAAAAGTTTCAGTGTTAATAAAAGGCTTAAGGCCATAAAGCTCAAATAGTCTTTCCCTACTTTTTCTGATGCCTCTAGTTGCCCAATCGCTAAATATGAATTTAGGGCAAATACTTTTTGTCTTCTTTTCAAAAGTTTTGTTGAATTCCGTGTGAACTATTGAAAAGAAACGATTATAAAATTGATTTATATTAATATCGTCATGGCTCATAACACTTAACTTGTTCTGTAGGGAAATATTAAACCTATTTAATTTGCTAGAAGTTATAGGTCTAAATTTAATCTGTACTTTTTGCAATGGTGTATTACACCTATAAGTTACAGTTTGTCCGCTATGGTCAGACGGCAAACAATTTACTATGGCTTTATCTAAGTAATCACAATCGCAGAAAACATTATCTATACAAGTAGCAGAAGATGTTGTGATTCTAGTAGGTTCAATAAAAACGTTAGTCAGGTCAAATGACTTAAAAAGATTTAAAAACCGACCACTATTTGAATGTTCTTCTAAAATATTGATATTGAAATCACCACAAATTATTGTAGATTTATTACTGGCTGCAAGTTTTGCCAGGACATCTTCCATTATTGATTCAAATATGGAAAAGTTTTGATAGTTTGGGGGTCTGTACACACACACAACTACATGCTTATCTAGCTCAACACAGGACAGTTCGACGCAATGTTCAACCGAGAGACCTACTATGTCATTACGTTGCTTATATTTAAAACTATTTTTTATTAATATTAGGGAACCTCCACGAAGCATAGTTTTACGGTTAAAGCAGCTACCCACCATATAGTTCTCATAATTAATAAGCATTTGGTAATCCTTTAGCCAATGTTCAGTAAAACAAATGATGTCAAACTTACTTTTTTCTAAAAACAATTCAATTTCTAATAATTTACAAGACATTCCTTGGATATTTTGGTGGAATAATTTTAAGGTGTTCTGCTGAGGCCCTTTTTTATTAACTAATTGAGTGCAAGAATTAATAGTACCTTCTGTTGTCTCACTTTCTAGTTTAAATTTATATTAATATTTGGAGTGAGGCCGGAGACTCCCGTGCCCTCCTCAGACAACAAGACCCTATCTGTAATAGACCCTAATTGAGGATTCACCATGGTGACAGATGGATCCTCCTCATTGCAATATTTGTAAACATTTATAGCACTACTGCTATATTCATTTAAAGTCACCTGTACATTAGTAGAATTACTAATAGTCGCAGTGTTAATAATGGAACTAAACTTAGACATACTATTTATGTCTGTGTGAATATTAAAAGCTAATAGCGAAGCTATTTTGTGTCTACATCTAATAGGTAGATACACCTTACCCCGTGTCGACTTAAGTTTACCAACAATAGTGTTGATATCTAGATATACAAGTCTGTCACTATAGTGACCTGCTAGAAAATGTACATGGTTATTTAACATATGTATATAATTGTTTTTTCTATTACCCAATTTTTCAAAATAGGGAAAAGCACACAATATGATTTTACTACAGTTTAGCTTTAACAGCTCTGATACACATTCAGTGATATCTTCCTTTTTAATCTTAGAACTATTACCCATACATATAGTTATGGTCACGGTCTCGGATCACGGACTAGAACCTTACTAACTAAAACAGACATTGAAATGAGCGCAATATATTATTTTCAACTCTAATCTTGATGCCGAGTGATGAAGATCCATTGCGCGATAAAAAGAGGCCGCGATTTAAAATTGCCCGTGTGAACATGACCTTACATGGGCTACATCGTTGCTGAATCAGCTGAAAAGACTCTTTAAGAAATAACATATTTAAAAGAAAAAAAACATGAATTTGACATTTGCGTGTCAAATCTTGTCAAAACAATCAAATCGACAAAATTGTATTTGTTTTCAGAAAATATTATTTTGTTGCTTGGGAAAGTGAATTTCTATACTAAGGACAATACCTGTGAACTTTGTTTTTCTCCTGTATGCCCCATTTGGCAACAGAATTCGATCACCGCAGATATTGGTTCATTTACTTTTTGTATTTTGAAAAAAAAACGGTCTCCAATAGTGATTACTTGACGCTTCAGTACTTATTATCTCCATGGTTGACGCGTTAATATTGACAGTTAAGATTTTTGACAGACGCACAAAATAGCGCTTGCGTCAAGGCGCGAAATAATTTAAGACTTGAATATTTGGTGAATGTTTCTCTATTGTCATGAATGAAGAATTGAGGTTGGTTTAAATTACGTATGAGGAATGCATAAGCCACCTGCTTCTTTCTTTTCAGGAATTCATAGGGGAAGGCAAAATCTTAGAGGCATGTCGATGGAGTTGGAGCATACGCTCATTAGGCCCTTATGGGGTCTTTAGGCAGTCTGTTTCTCGCTCTAGCAAATGACGGTTCGCATTGAAAACGGGGCGAGTGCGCAGCGAGCTCGCCGCGAGTTCGCAACGTGTGCCTGGCGAACACGCCGCGAAGAAAAACGCTCGCAACTCGCTAGTGAGACGTAAGCATCGCCATTGTAACATTGTTTACGGCAACTCGAAGGTTCATTCAGCTAGGATTTTTCTAAACTATCCCCGCTTCAACAAGGCGTTTGAAACGTCCAATTTCGCATTACAAACAATGTAACAATTTTCATTTCTTAAACAACTCAGTTTCTACTTTGATTCGAACTTTAACTATGAGCTATCGTATTGAACGAGTCTGTAATGTTGCTATAATTGGTCTGTTTCCCAAAGCTGGGAAAAAACCTGGATCAAAGAATTTGGTAGTCATGGGGAGCCATGACTACCAAATTCTTCGATCCAGGGTCAATGTGGACCACTGGTTGGTGGTTCTGCCCAGCTCATCCCACCATCTCCTGCGAGGTCTACCGTTTCTGCTTCTGGCTGTGCAGGATGTTCTCCACATCGTGGATGCTGCATGTGCATTCTTCTCATTTTGATATATGGATCCTGATTTGGTCTTTGACAAAGTTCAAGTTCAAGGTTTGCCAACGTGCAATGGAGCGCAGTAACCTGGTTAGGTTAGGTTAGGTTAGGCTGGTAAGTTTGACGCCTAGGAGGTGTCCTAGGCGTCAAACTTGCCGACCATGTACGCAACACCACACTGCGCTCCAAAACACAAATTACTGACGTTACTCAAAAAGCCGGTAAGCGGGTAAGCTGAAGTGGGACTTTGCTAGCCATATCCGCCGTATGCCTGACGAGCTGAGGGCCAAAAAATAGTGGTAAAGAAATAAAAATAATGACTGCTTACCTTTATCTGCCGAATCTCTCCAGACAGGTCTATCTTGGCGATGAGGACACCGGACCGGTAATCTGACGTCACCACGGCGCCCTCCCATACTTTCTCCGGATGTTCCACCCATATTCGGGCGCCCTGGTACAGAGAAACAAAGTTACTTGTTAAAATAGTTAGGAAAATAGGTTAGATTGTAGGGCTAAATAAATAAATATCACTGGAAAATACACACACCGCCATCTAGTGCCACACTAAGCAACGAGGCTTGTGTCGTGGACACTAGATAGTTGATATACTAGGTACATAGCCAGGTAGATACTTTTTTTCTTGAAAATTCGTAGTAAGCCTTTCTTTTTGGCTGCCCATACCATAACAACATACTAATACTACATGTTTTTGTTTTTGTCTGACAAAAATTATGACCTTCATTCAGAATTTATTTAAGAATTGTGACTAATGAACACACAATTCCTAAATAAAAATATTAGCAAATGCATTAAATGTATGGTCTTTAGGTATTTATTTAAGTACGTATGACATCATAAAATCCAACATTCTAAGTTTTTGTGAGTGCCTGTGTCAAAGAAAATAGGACCTTAAGTCCATGTTTATAAGACTCGAGTTGCAATAATTTAACGGTATAACTAAATTCAATATCTTTTCAAGTATGTTTACTCTTGCTATTACTTGGTTTCTGATACAAAAGTAAGTAAACATTAGATTCATGCTTTGATATCAAATTCAATGAATGAATTCTATCTTCTCTCTTTTATTAACCACATACAAGCTGTTGCCTGCGATAAAAGTACCCTTCTTGTAACATCAGCTATCTGCCATCAAAAGTCCCGTCAAAATTGGTCGCGCCGTTTGGGACGTTAACCGAAACAAACAGACTGACAGACAGATTTTGTTTCACATGCATTCAGTAAAAATTGCAAACTGTTATTTTAAAATCAAGATCCAAAGAAAATACTACAGCTCAATCAAAATAAATATTCAAGGAATTGCATAATCATTGTTTTATCCAATCTTATTCAATAAACCTCTAATGATCGTATCTTAATTGAGACAAAAAAAACTACAATCTGTTACATCAATTAAGAATGACCTAAAAACCATATCAAACGTATTGCATAAGGTTTTACTTGACGGGCTAGAATATACTAGAATATACTAAGTCAGCTGCCTCATTAGATTAGTTGTCACAAGAGCGACTGCTGGACATGAAGTACCGGTATCAAATCCCAAATCGAGCAAGTACCCCAACAAATTGGAGACTAAGCTAACAACTAGAAGCTACAAAAAAACGGCTAAAACAGAAAGACATGTTGACCATATAATCCACTTCTACGGTCTACTGACGAGGAGATGACCTCACTGGAGGACACACTCAAACTGCCACATCTTACAACACATCTGCTTATAGCTAATGCTGATTGCAGATAAATAAATGAAAAAAAAAACAAAAAAAAAGTCAGGCAATAACTTGCCTGACTTTTTTTTTGTTTTTTTTTTTATCATTCATACTCAAGACACGCACCTCTGATTGTTCAGACTCATGTGCGTATTGTATATTATCATTTGCTTCGGTGAAGGAAAACATTGTGTGCAAACAAGCAAGCCTGAGAGATATTTCTTGACTGCATGTAAAGCAAAGTCAGGAGCCCATGGGTGAGATAAAAACTCTGACACCAGGTTAACCACTAACCATACGATGAAGAAGTATAGATTTATTATGACTGATAAGCAGCCTTGTTTGTATGTCCTTAACCTTTTGGAAGCCATTGTCATATATAAGTGACAAGCAAGCGCGTGCCCCGTACACCAAACGTCACAAATATTTGACAAAATAGTAGATGAAATTGTGGCTTGGCGTGGAGGGCACGAGCGTGCGTTTATGCTGTGGCGGTCAAAAGGTTAAGTAACAATATGGTTTGTTCAATCTAAATTGTCTAAAAAATAATGTAGTTTACTTCAAGTTGGTTTCATAGTTGACCTAGTGCATTTTATGTTATTTGCCTCAAAAACATGCATGTTTGCACTTTTCTTGGAAGTTGAGCTTATATTTTTTGTGATTGCAGGTTAGCGCTAGTTCTAAGGATGCAATATTATTTTAGGATGACCAATAAGTGTTGTAATAATGTAAATCAATATTGTTTTAATGTTTCTAGGTCAATGGATAACACTACCTGTATAAGCAATGAAAAATATGTCACCAATAAACAAATACCGCAATTATTAAAAGACATATTTTTGTCATCAAGATAACACTACATGCATTGAGACAGGTGATAAGTTAATTTAATAACATATTTCAAGATAACAATCATTTTAAAATTGTAGCAATTTAGTAATGTTATGTTTATTCTAAATGTAGTTCATACTTCATACTCAGTGAGCGCTTAAATACTGTGTAATTTTGATTTATAAATAATTCATGAGCTTAAAAATATTCACTTATCTAGATAGCAAAAGTGATTATGTATGTTAATTTATTATACAGCCCAAACATGATTATTGTTGGAAACCATATTGATTTCCGATTAATCGTAAAAATCAATTCTGGAAAGCTGAATGAAAGAATGGCCAATGATAAGTTTGTTTAATGTTTTTGAAAATGGAACAGTAGGGCGAATTGCAACATGACGTCATCCCGGAACTTACGATATTCCTTGACACGCGAAATATTTGTAAATGTTGCAAAAATTAGCGTTCGCTGAGCAAACGAATGAAAATGACGTCCTCTTCAATAAATTTTGTGAAGAAGGTCAATCGTAAACACTCCCTATTTCCGATATCAATTAATCAAAATAATTGATCTAAAAAGTATTTAACTATGTGGCTGAATAAATGAATGGATGGGTCAATTAACATATATTCAACTTTGCATTCTAAATTCAAAAAGATATTTCACAAAAAACAAAAATACAATCAAGTACATTTCACTTAAAATTTTACCTTTGTGTATAGCTCCTTCGTAGTCATGTTGATGTTTTTATAATCCTTGATTAATGAATAAATAATTTATATTATCTCATTATTTCACCACGAGTTCAGAACTTAAATAATCCATTTTAATAAAGTAAGGTAGATTCGAAATACGATTTTTCCGAATGCGAAACGTCACTGCAATGTTATTGACATTTTATTTTCAGTGTTATCAGTTTTTTATCACATCACGTAAAAATTAATGCACACATCTGTATAATTTCTCACTCATCTCACTGTGGGAGTATTTCATGATTTCTACTAGGAAGCGATTCCTATTGGAATCTAATTGTACGACAAAAAAATTGACAACAATACAAATCGAAAGTTACGCTTATCTTTAGAGTTCCCACGGTCGGGGCTGCCATGATAAAATATGTGTATTTAGGACAAATCTACGGTTCATTACAAGCAGCGTTTTGAAAGGAATCGATCGATTTGCCAACTTTACAGTTAGGGGAAAATTAAATTCCCTAGCTTTTTAAACAGTAACAGTTTTTAATAAGTCCTAGGAACGGGTATTCTCACTCCTTTTCACGCGCAATCAACCATGCATGCGGTGGGTTTTAGTACGCTGTTTTGTGTTTGCTGTAACCCACAGACTTCTAACAGACGAGCGGCACGACGGCGACGACGCCGCCGCGCCGGCTGCAGTTTATCTGCCGTTGCCAACGTGTCGCTCGTCTGTAAGTACCTTTAGCCTACTATACAGTCAACGTCACATCAGAGACACTATCACCACAAATCATAACAGTTATGGCGATTTTTGTAATGATACCACAGACGTTTTATACGTCTGTGAATGATACTGTCCAAGGTAGCCCGCGAAATTCAAATTTTCTTACGTTTTTTGCAATTTGCAGGGTAGTGCTATGTTGTATGTTGATGAAAATATCGGTCCCGGCTGTAAGACGTATGTAGTTACGGAATCATAATCATCAGAACCATCAATACAACCCTCCAAGCTCATACGAGTCGAGGAACGATTTTGACCGCGAAAAATTCGTTCCTCGGCTCTTATGAACTTTGAGGGTTATGACTATTGGGGGGCCAAACGCCTCCTGCCGCAGGCTCTACGTGGGGGTCGTGCAGTCCATGGCCATTTACGGGGCCCCAGTGTGGGCGCGTTCCTTGAGGCGGCGAGCCGCCCATTACCTGAACGCGCCCCAGAAAGTGGTGGCCGTGAAAATGGTCCGTGGGTACCGCACGATCTCCCGCGAGGCGGTGGGCCTGCTTGCCGGATTGCCGCCATGGGATGCTGCACGAATGGCGCGCGGAGGCACTACGCCGGGGCGAAACTCCGCTGCCGCGGCAAAACGCCGCTCAGCGGACAGACCTCCGGCGCGATCTCATGGCGACATGGAGAGAGCGACTGTCGCAACCCCGTGCAGGGCACGCCAAAAAGGGTTATGATATATTACCCTTTGAGGGTGAGGAAGTGGCGCCACTTCCTCGCCCACCCGCGCAGCCGCGCCAGCCCCATACGCCATTCGCCACTTGTATTTGACCCGCGCCTTGATTGCAAAAAACGTAAGAAAATTTGAATGTCGGTACTATTATTGATCGAAGGTCGCGGGCCACCCTGACGCTCTCACCAACATTTTTAATGGTCTGGCCTTATTAGTCTTCGGGTCGAACGTACTGTTGACGGGGAAATATAGCTGAAGCCGACGACTAGCCTAGGAACTATTTCAACTTTTATCAACCAGAAAAATATTAAATGGGAGAAGTGTTCATTTCTAATTAATTATTAACCACCAAATTAATAACAATTTATCAATCAATATGAATGTATGGATAATTGCATGGAAAGTTTATCTAAGCTAAGTTAAGATCCTGGTCATCTCCATGGCATTATGTATGACTGTACTTTGTGTTTGTGCCTCTTTTGTGGGATCAGTGATATGGAGCCTAGGAGAGGGTCATTTTACCACGACGAAGTAAATAAAAGCGTGAAGTAATTTCAAAGCCTTTATTTCTAAATTTTTTAAGTCATAATTTCCCAGCCTTTATGATAGATAAATGAAACAATAATAAAACGTTATCATAATTTAAACAATGGCGTAAGCATCAGTGTTGCAATGCTCGGTACAAAAAGTTCCTACAAATAAACATTAATCTACCGCAGTCCAAATATCCGAATGCTATTGTCGTTGCATTTTGTCCTAAATAGTAGTTTTTCACTTGTTTTCGGGAGAAGGGAACCACGCCTGGCACGCTTCCGTGGCGATCTCGCATAAGGCAGTAAAGGTCTTGCCACGTTGGTCGTATTCTGCGGAAGAAGTAGATTTTATGTGTTTAAAAATATGTTTGGTAGGTCAAAAGGTTCTCAGTTCAATTTGGATGCCAGAGACCGAAAACCAAAATGCAACTAAATATAATAATAATACATGAGCTCGTACTTGAACAGTTGCCAGCGCATCAAATTACCACAAACTGGCAAATATTCTAATTCGATTTTGAACTTAACTTACGACATTTTATGATTTAAAATCATTTGAAGGAATTTGACAATCTGTGGTAACTTGATGAGCTGGCGACTACTATTCATTTAGATCGTATGCTGACTTTGATAAGTGACTAAATGTATTTGAAGACAAGTCATGATGCATAGAAATATCCAGCGTCTCGCTAAGAAGTCGTTTGAGTCGTATTCGACGCTAGGACAGAGTACCGCCTGTTTCAACAATTACGTTTAAGTTCTGTTCCTTGTTTTACTTATTCTGTAAACAGTGGTTATTCCAACATCGCAAAACAGAACAGGTTATTGTGAACAAAAATCACGGTATCACATATTATATTCACATTCAAGTCATTTAATGGTGTGATTTTTAGTACATTTTACATGAGATAATTAGTTCCTCAAAAATCTGCCTTATAGGTATAACTTACCCGTAGGTCCCCTCTTGCCAAACATGATGCCGTTCATGGGTGCGTTCTTGTAGTTGGCTTCACTGACTTCGGCTAGTGAGAGGAGCACCGCCACTAAACACACGACTCCAATGGTGAAACGCATCATGTCTCCGGACATCTGAAACAGAAAGTAAAATGAGTTTTCTATTTGAATTGATATCAGTAAAAACTGAGGAAAAGGCATCCTTTTTGCGTAAAACAGTTTTTTTGCAGTCCGCAAGATTTTAATGAATTTGTAAGCAATGTATGCTTCGTATGTTTGAAAAAAGGCTAGTCCACAAAGAAATAGACCGCAGTTGTTGAATTGTCAAAACAAATAGCGTTGAAAGGGAATGTGAGTGTGCTGTGTGTTATTTAGTGTAATGCAAACTTTTCTCAAATGGTGGCTGGAATTCCGCTTTTAAAAAACGAGAGGGCTGAGGATAAAAGGGGGAGGATACAACAAAAATAAATTTAAAAAAAAAGTTCAGTGATGAAAACTTTAAATGAAGATTTTTTTAGATTTTTCTTTCATGCGATTCCTTTCCTTAATGGGACTTACCGACACACTCACCATCATTAATTTAAACATGACAGCGTGATCGGTGTACTATGATCATTGAATTTTATGTTCACTTTTGCACGATGATCAGTGATTATTTTAGAGTCAAGTCAACCCGACTGATGATAATAAATGTGATATAAAAACACACAAAACTCAAAGAACGGAAAATTACCTTGTATTGATCGAAGTATTTCTTGTTGGTAACACTGAAGCGGTTGAATGTCAACTGATGCTGTGAGACCATTTTCCCGCCAATTTATACTCTGAAATGGGAATATGGCGGCGGTCCATCCAATTATTGGATTACTGGATACTGACCGCATATTGACTGAAATTCCCGAGTATTCTCAAAGGATTATAACTTCGTTAGTGCATAAGATTAGATGTTGGAATAGAGTGATGAAGGCGGCCATATTGGATTTGTTATACGAGTGAATTTCTCAGGCGGAAAATTTACGCGTCTAGGCTGAAAACGCAGTGCTGCTTTACAGATAATGCAACGATTTTTTTTTTCAGAATTAAAGTAACATGAATCTAAATGAAGCCACTTAAATTATATTTGTAAGACTATTACTTTCTAAGAAAAACATCGGTAAATGACGAATTATCAATTTCTGTGTCCTGTCCACAATCACTTTCATACACAGCATTTACCTCTCATGAAGATAATCTCCAACATATGTAGGAAAAAGTATTTTGTTTGTGCTAAGTAATAATTGCCCAATAACAAACTAATTATTTTTGAATGTTAAGACTAATAGTTAATGAGTAAATGTCAACGGTAGTTTTGTCCGAGCGAAATTACTAATTTCTATGGTCATTTTGTTTCACAGTCCTGAGCTTCCACCAATGAGTTTAAACGAACAATAAATTCCTGCCCGGCAAGAGACAGTCGTGCACTTACACACAGTTAGAATGGTAGTGCACCATATTGCCACGTCTACCCGCCAAAAATTTAAGAAAGTGATTTCGGTTCACTCGGAACAAAATTTTGCAATTTCGGTGATCAAGTTTTAAAAAGATATTTCAAAGAAATAAAGGTATCACTTTTAAGCATGCTAAGCAGCCTTTGGTACACATTTAGGATTATAGAAAACAATAGTCATAGCCTTGGTAGTTTCTTGTAATTCTGAAAAAATAGCCACGTTTCCAATTTCTGTGGGCCAATTTCTGTGGTTTCCGTGGCATCTGGGTGCCCACGGAAATTACACTACTTCACAGAAATTGTACCAATCAATTATTGTATAAATGTTAAAGAAGATTTTTGAAAATAATCAATATTTGTTAAGCCGAAATTACTTTGACAGAACTTCAAATTTGTCAGTCTCTCTCCATCTATCATCAGCCCTTTCCCAGTTCACTGCATCTGCTGGAATATGTATTCTAATTTCTAGTGCCAGGGTAAATAATTTTGGTGATATTGAGTCTCCTTGCAGGCGCCCCATGAAAAATATTGGTATTCAGCTGCATTCGGTTAGACTGGAAGCCGACCCCAACATAATTGGGAAAAGGCTAGGTTGATGATGATGATTGTGTCTCCTTGCCTGACACCCCTCTGTACATGGAATTTCCCGATTTTCTCGTGCAAGGAGACACAGACAGTAGCGTTTTGATGGCGGTGATGGAGAATTTGTATGTACCTTTCATCGATGCGGCATCTGGCTATGGCTCTTTCTATGAACCACCACTCTATCGAGTCAAATCCTTCTCGTAGTCGAAGTGGTCATTCCTGTACTCGTTACATTTCTCTATGACTGTTTTAAGAGTTTGTACCACCATGGATTAAACCAGGGCCGGACGCGAGAGGTCGCCGCCGCCGATCGCCGCTACGAGGACACAGCGGTGCTCCGCCCACACAGGGCAGACCTCCACCGTGTGCCCCACCGTGTCCTCTGGTCGATCCTCACAGTGGAGAGGCGGGCGTTTCCTCCCGCCCGATTCGGTGCAGGTTACTCCCGAAACATCCGTGTCCGGGAAGGACCTGCGTCAGGCGGAAGGTGAGGACGCCGTGGCGCCTCTCCAGCCACTCCTCAAAGAGGGGACTTACCGCCAGTATCGTGGCGTGCCCTGCACGGGGTTGCGACAGTCGCTCTCTCCATGTCGCCATGAGATCGCGCCGGAGGTCTGTCCGCTGAGCGGCAATTTGCCGCGGCAGCGTAGTTTCCCCCCGGCGTAGTGCCTCCGCGCGCCAGTCGTGCAGGCGCGCGAAGACTATCGCCTCCAGATCCCATGGCGGCAGTCCGGCAAGCAGGCCCGCCGCCTCGCGGAAGATCGTGCGGTACCCACGGACCATTTTTACGGCCACCACTTTCTGGGGCGCGTTCAGGTAATGGGCGGCTCGCCGCCTCAAGGAACGCGCCCACACTGGGGCCCCGTAAAGGGCCATGGACCGCACGACCCCCGCGTAGAGCCTGCGGCAGGAGGCGTTTGGCCCCCCAAGGTTGGGCTTGCTGACGACCCTTCCGTTGATTTTAATCATCTCTGGTAACATGCCGTCTTCCCCTGGTGTTCTCCAATTTTCAAGTTGTTGTATTACTTCATTTGGAATGACATCGGGAATTTCTTCGGAACCTACATTCTGGATTAGTAATCGGGGTTGCCCTAGAGTTACTATTGTCTGGCTCGGTGCTGCTGCACTCTTGTAAAGAGTTTCATAGGACTCTTAGGCAAGTAGCCTTTTTATTTGTGACTTCTTCCCCATTTCCGTTGACAAGCTTGAAGATCTGTTTCCTGCCCTTGTTCAGCTTCAATTTAAGAACCCTTCGGCTGCTGTTCTTCTCTAACGCTTCCTGTATGAGATTGGTGTTATAGTCAGTCAAGTCGTTCCAAGTCTGTTTACGGATGTACTTATGTAGGTCTCTGTATTCCTGACTATCCACGTTTCCCTCACTGCATAGTGACCCTATTTGGTCCATCATCTTTATAGTTACCTGGTGTAAATTTAGTCGGTCTATTTGGTAGTACACTTGGGGTGATTTCCTTAAGGACGTGAGTTAATGCTGTTGTTAGTTTATTGTTAATCTCATCTATGGTCATGGTAGTTAATCGTTCGCAGTTGAGTTTTACATCGACAGCATTTTTATATAGATCGTCGTTAGCTTACAGTATCTTGAGTTTGGTATCGGTTAGAAGATGTTTCCTCACAACAAGATTCCTTCGCGATGTTCGTAGTTTTACTTATTATATGTCTGCTCTAACCAATCGATGATCGCTAGGCTGCTCGTATTTTTTAAAGGTGTTCATAATGCTATGAACATAGTGAGTTATAATAGAATATAATAGAATATAGTGAGTTAGCTTGTAGAAAATTGAGGAACATTTGTCCTCCAGCATTTCTTGCTAGTTGTCTATGCCAGTTTCTCCTCTGTTCTCCTTGTTACCAACTCACGCGTTGAAATCGGCCATTATTACGGTAAGTATATTGGGTCTTAATTTTTTTTCAGAGCTCGTAGTTCTTCCTAGATCTCTTCTACAATTTGGTCCTGGTAGCCTGATGTTGGGGCAAATGCCTGTAAATTTTGATTTCATATATTTTCCTGAGTCTTAGTGTTCGTAGTCTTCTTCAACCACATAAGCAAGGCGATCCGAAATGCTGTTAAGTTCAACCACATACTGTTTCATGGTTTTGTTAATTATGAAGCCAACTCCTCCGATACCAGGTAAACACCATAATTATGTTCTACTACCGCAAAGGCCTCAGCCTTCGCGGTAGTAGAACATATGGTGTTTACTCGCCATGTCGTAGGGTCGTCATCGGGACTTCCGTGCCTTTTCTAGAGTGGTAACTACCAGCTCGGTCCGGAACTGCTTATATCGGTTTCCTTTTATTCGCAGCTATCCTTCATACTACAGGATAGTTCACTATCCGTCACATGTGACCCGGTAGGTAGCTGAGGCTCGCCCCTACCTAGGTTGTTAGTATAAGTTTCAAGTAAATTTTACCTCATCATCGGAGTAAAAAACATAATCAATTCCTTGATTGCTAATTTTGTAAGACTGATTTAAGCAATAGTACACCACGTTGTATTTCTTTTGGTAATTCACAATTTCAGTGCACACGCACAATTTCTGTGTCACCAATACAATTTCGGTGGCAATAATAGAATTTCTGTGGCTCACCAATTTCGGTGACCCAAATAACTCTCTAAGTAATTTAATTATGTAATCCCCATTTAAAAAATGTATATATAATGTGGATATGTTGCGCTTTATAATTAAAGTTTTTTGAAAAACCTGAAAAAGAAAATGTCCATGGAAATTAGGTAAAAAATCGAGTTGTTGAAATTGACTCATACACATTTATGAAGGGTGGGCAGAGAGCTTGAAATCCATGTTATACTGAAGTCTAAGTTTAAGCCATTCAAAAATGATTTATGTCTTATTTTAGGAGAATTCTACTTTCACTTGAAACTGGAAGCTAATCGGGATAGGAAAAACTGTTTTACGTTCAGAAGTGTAACGTCTTTCCAGAATTTAGCGAGTCTAATACAACTTCATCTACTCAATTCTACTTAATAGTTACTCATGCACCTTGATCAGTAACTCGATTCAAAACATTGCCCATGGATGTACTCGTTGGGGAGCCGGGCAGCCAGAGTGTTTTTCAGCAACATTTCATGTATATGTCACCGTAAATTTGTCAAATACGTTATATTGTAATATCTCTAGCGATATTGTAAAATCTCGAAATATTGTCAAATGAACATAATGCTTACAACAAAACGCATTATTTTTCGTGAAATGTATGCGATGGTAGTCGACTCACGCGGTGTGGAGGGAAGGAGGGGTCCCTTGCCCAGTGGTATAACTCTCATGAAATGATATTGTATTGTACCATTCCTGAGAAATACCGATTATTATAACCTAACCTTAAATTATATTCCCCTAAAAAGCGTAGTTGAAGGGTGCAGGGTTTAAAGGAACCTAACAGGGGGGTGCCCCAAGTCCCGATTATGGGGGCAGAGATACTTCCGTATGTTCAGTTGACAATATAAAATATTTGAGATTATTCAGATAGGAGCCCTGACTGTGTAGAAGATGGATGAAAAAAAAGATTGCACGTAGCGGAAATGAGAATGTTGAAGATTATGTTTGGTGTGACAATTAAGAATGGCTAAGGCAAGAAATAAGTATCACCGTGACTTTTTAGTCGTCATAAAAAGGCAGTCCAGTTCATGTACCCAATGACTTGTAAACGTTCATAATAAAAAAATTGGTATTTATGAGATTTCAATAATTTAAAAATATAAATTTTATTCATTATTATGACGCAAGGCGTAGTTTCGTCTCGTTGAAAATGGTGATGGAATGATCTGCTCGACTCGTGCACTAGTACGTGTAGGTACTCTACAGTTTGATATGTATTTTTAACAGGGTGTTTCATTTTTGTAATGTATTATTAATTTTTCTTCGTAAGTACCTATTATTAAAAAAACAATAATAATCGCGCCTACAGGTATTTTATGTCGGGTACATTGAGTGGACCGCTTTTGTAAGACGACTAAAAAGTCACGGTGTATTAGAGGAAGTTTAAAAGTTGCACCAGTTACAGAAAAGATGAAAGGAAATCTACTTTCGTGGTATGGATATGTGATGAGGAGGGACGAGTTACTATTTGATAAACCTCACGCGAAATTCGGAGGGTCATCACGACATCTCACCAAGGGGGGACGGGATGTCGAATAATGGCCAAAATTGCCTCACGTAATAAATAATGGATGACTCCATAGCTTCCACATTCATTTTGCGAGCCAGTCTGAGGAACTCACATGCCGGCTTTTCTATTTCTCGATCTCGGGCAACTACAGTACTTTCTCAAGTTATTATGCCTTGTGTCTGTGACTGTAGCTTCGCTTTATTTTTCGTTCTATCGACATTCAAAAGTGCCGTAATGGTCTAGTTGAAATAAATGATTTGAGTTTGAGTTTGAGTTTGAGTTCGATCATTATAATCTGGATCTCTTCAAAATTCGAGTGAGTCGGGGTTCTTCTAGGCAAGCGGGCTCCACCCAAGGCCGCATCATCGCTGCACATCAGGGGAATTGCGGCCAAACTCAGGCATAGTTATATCGTATCATTAGGTCTCCTTACCTTATACAGGGTGTAAACCACCTCATCACAAAGCCGTTAACCAAGCATTCTGTACATCAAACTATGTAACTTTACGCAAAAATTATTGCTCGGAAACAACTTTTTTTTTGAGGTTTTAAATTATGTTTTGTGGTAGAACTCAATGTAACGTACTTAAAACATTGTGCTGATGGATGGATTTAATAGTAAGGGGGTCGTGGAGGTGTTAAAAGTCAAAATCTTACAAAAAAAACGTGCATAATTAAAAAAAAAAAACTTGTCAAAAAGTTGTAACTTTGACCCCCCATATCTCCGTAACTATAAGGTTCCCAGGTATGGTGAAGAACAAAAAAATGATCTCAATGATGGGGAGAATAAGTGCCTTTCGGCTTCGTGAAGAGGTGTTTTACACCCTTTATATTTAGGGTCTTACTTACTTACACTTCTCAAACTACTCATCATCTCACAAGCACCTCCTTTCTTCCTATATCATCTATACTTAATATTATAAAGCAGAAGAGTTTGTTTGTTTTTTTGGTTGAACGCGCTAATCTCAGGAACTACTGGTTAAAATTGAAAAAATATTTTTGCGTTGGATAGTCCATTTATCGAGGAAGGCTATAGGCTATATAACATCACGCTATGACCAATAGGAGCGGAGCAGCAATAAGAAATGTTGCAAGCGGGAAAAAAGCTTCCGTTGAGGAGGCGATGCGTTGCGATATCAAAACTTCACGCGAACGAAGTCGCGGGCAGAAGCTAGTATTTCGTAAAGTCCATCCATCGTTTCTTTGATCTTCCTCTACTCTTATAGCCATCTACATTCATACCCAAAGTTTCTCTCTCTACATTTTCCTCATTCTTCCGCGTTGCATGTACAACTGATTACCACACAACTTTTCAGTCACCGGCACCACTTTCACACTTCCCTTCTATGTGTTCCTTATCCATTCGCGTATCGCGTTACAACACAAAGAAAATAACATGGATTAGGAATGTCCTTTTGAAACCTGTGGATTGCGACTAAACATTTATTTATTACAAATAGGCTAGTTTCCACCATCAAATTGCAAATCTATTTAGTCCGTCAGTTAGAGTATTGGAAAATAACGGACAAGTATTTTTTGTTTTTGTAAATCAATGAATATTGACAGAGATAAAACGCATCAAAACTCGGGAGTGGGCACTCGAGGCGTCACGACATATTGAGAATTTTAAAAGCGTCTTATCGTCGCCAATTTCGGTTGACGTAACAAAATCTAAAATACGTGTCTAATGAGAGCAGCGGTGGTTCAGTAGTGGCGGCCCCGACTTACGAACAGTAAGTCGTGGGTTCGAACCCAGGCAGGCGTGAGGCGCAGTACTTTGTGTAATATTATTTCATCACTGCTCTCAAAACGGTGAAGGAAAACATCGTGAGGAAACCGGCATGTCTTAGAACCAAAAATTCGAAGACATGTGACATCTACATCTACTAAACTAACCCGCACTGGGCCCGCGTGGTGGATTAAGGCCCATACGCAAAATACGCGCTTTGACGTGGAGTTGCGGACACCAGCCCGTTGTCCAATACAGTACAATACAATACGTGTCCAATATTTTTCATGATCTAACTGACGGACTAATTAGATTTTTTCAGGACACAAGCCTATTGGGGCTTAAGACACCCATGCATAGCATTTGCTTTACGACCTTGCCAACTTGGCTGTTTTCACCATAGACTCCTACGACTGAAATGTTGAGTCTTGTTGGTCTAGTGGTTGCAAACGACACTGAGCAAGAGGTCCAGGGTTCGATTCGGAGGTCGGACTAAGTGTTATTGGATTTGGATGTTTCCATCACAAATTTCTCAGTAACAACCACGGAAGCTGGATTCGTGAGCCAGGGGGGTGAAACTTCCATACATTGGCTTCAAACAAAATTTTCATAGATAGTGCTGCCATCTGTGTGTTTAAGGATACCAACTTTTCAACTGTTTGACAGCTTTTAACTGTCATAACGAGAACAGCTATTTTAGACCACTTGTCAGTGAAGTAGATAGCCTAGCGGTGACAGCGGTTGACTTTCGAATCCTTAATCAAGAATTACATTTTGTATTTATTTGGTTGAACAAAAACTAACAGCGCCATCTAACAGTTTGGGTACACAGTTCTAAAAACGAAAACCAGAGTTGCGCATCTATCTTGTATTGTATAGTGTATTATCTATGTTCGTGACAGGTTGATGGCAATAGGCTCGGCTCCTAATACATGACTTAAGCATAACTGACGAAATGTGGGTGTGTAAATTAGATAGATACACCTCTGTCTAACCCTCCAGATATTACAGGCGTGATTGGGTTTTCCTTTTCACCAACAAAAGTTAGCTATCAAAACAAAACAGGCGTTTTTATTGATCAATTAAGTCACTTCGAGTCTTAGAAAAGTAGATTATGGCTGTCTGATTGATAACTTAATCAAATCCAAAAGAGATTGGACATCCAAGTAACTAACTTATTTAACCCATATTTTTCTAATAAGATCTTCTTTCATTATGCTCGCAATAATAACTTCGTCTGGGATAAAATTGCAGTATATTGGTTGTAAACTTGATTAGAGTTGGTATATAAGGGGTTGGAAACTGTGCTGATGCATCACTTGGTCTTCAATTCTTCAGTCTTCAAGAACTCTCGAGTTTGATCACAAGTAAGTTTTATTTCGTTACAAATTACATTGTAACATGTAAACCAAATAACTTGTTCGACCGTTCATATTATTAAGAATTAAAAGAGTTTTATAAACTAATTAATCATTACAAAATAAAATACACTCGAAATACTTTTGCCGCGAAATCGTTCAAATGTCATGAGAGCAAAATTAGTGATGTTCCACATAGCGTCCTTTTTTTTTTTTTAGGATGGGAAATCATCAAATGACTTCTCCCACTCTGGGCGGAGCGGGAGGGAGTGTCAGACTCTTACTGACTAAAACCCATCCATGTTCCTTCCTCGCCCTTTACGTTCCGGGGCCGCGGTATCTCTTTCGAACAGTCCCGCAACCCCGACAGGCTTCGGCCCTTGCGGGCCCCTCTCTTCTGCTGACATCTCTTTGAGGCGCGCGTGGAACACGACCGCGCCGTCGCCGTCGACACGGCCTGTCGTCGCTAGACGGACGGACGGCTAGCTAGCCCATAGCCAACCGTCCACAGGCCCGCGTCTACGGTGGCCGGTAGCCACCACGTGGCCCCCGACGCCCGGTGCGTCTCCCGCGGCGGCCGGGAAGAGAGGCTCTCTCCCTCTCTCGTTCCGCCACCTCCTTCGCTAGCATGACTGCTTCGCAGAAGGAGGTGACGGCTCCACATAGCGTCCTCACGTAGTAGCTGTATCAATTGAGTAGGTTTTCAGTTTTCTTCCGTCTAACAATATTATAGTGATTGTTTCTGTTAGGTACTTGGAGTAACAGCTTTCAAACCTCGTAGGAAAAGCATGCAGGTACAAAAAGTCATCATCTCTGCCTTTTTCCAACTATGATGAGATCGTCTTCTAGTCTTATCGAATGCAGTATACTTAATACCAATATTTTATATGAAGCGACTGCCTATCTGACCTCCACAACCCAGTTAGTACAACGATACCATTTGCTAAGACTGGTTGTCAGACTTTCGGGCTACGGAATACCTGTAACGACTGTCAAAGATCTAAAATTGACAGTTGGGACCACCAGTTTATCGTGCTTTCCGAGGCAAAGAGGAAACTTGGTACGTAATGGGTGGCACCAATCCACGAACCAACCTAAGCAAGCGCCGCCGCGTTTAACTTAAAAATCGATCTGCACGCTTAGCATGACCACCGGAGAAACGAGAGAGACTCGACAAATCTTTTGTTCATCTGTCATTGAATCGACAAAATGACAGATGAACAAAAGATTTGTCGACTCGTCGTGTCTACGGTGGTCATGCTACGCGGGCTGAGCGGCTGTAGAATTTAGCCACGAGCTCCTCCTCAGCCTACCGATATAATACTTATTAACGGTGTTAATAGTTATTCACAAACAGTCTTTCGCCTGCCCTTATTCCTAATTTATTTGGGGTCGGAGAAGCATGTCTTTTTCGCCCAAACTTCTCTATTACTCATCATCACAGCAGTCAGTTTATTTGTAGCGGCTTATATTTATTTATTGAAGTCATAGTCACATTGGTCCGTTTTTATACTTAGTGTAAAATCTTGAGACTTACTCTGTTGTAGTCTATGGTTTAAAAACATATAGTTATTTGTCATACAAGAGTGCAAAGTTGTTTTTTAACCGCGTGCTCAATTTTGATGACCGAGCAAGCGAAAGATTCTAAAATTGAGTCACGAGCGAAGCGAGTGATTCAAAACTTAGAATCTTGAGCGTTAGCGAGGGAATCAAAAGAGCTCGAGGTAAAAATCTTTGCACTCGAGTGCAACACGTAACTTTTCATCCCACCTCAGCGAGGAAATGAATAAACGCAAAAAAAAATTGCGCATTATTAACAAATTCAGTTAATTCTGTTGGCGTCAAATAAACTTCCTCGTCGCTAGATAATAAGTGGTCATTTTAGGTTTTTCACTTGTTTTCAAGTTGGATTCCTTGTTTTTAACCTAAGGTGTTAACAATATGACGTGAAAAGAAAATGGCGCGCGCAAAACAAATTTAAAAAAACCGGCCAAGAGCGTGTCGGGCCACGCTCACTGTAGGGTTCCGTAGCTTCCCAGACCATTAAAAATACCAACATTTTTCGTCAGCAAAAATAACTTTGTTTTTCATAGTATTTGTATGAAAAACAAAGTTATCATTTGCGTTTTTTTGAAAAAGTGCTATATAACTCAAAAACAATTCAACTCATCAAGTTGAAAATAATTTTCCTAGAAAGTTCATATAAAGGTCTACTTCTGTGATTTTTTTCATATTTTTTAAACTTATGGTTCAAAAGTTAGAGGGGGGGGGGACACATTGTTTTTGACTTTCGGAGCGATTATTTCCTAAAATATTAATATTATCAAAAAATGATTTTAGAAAACCCCTATTCATTTTTAAATACCTATCCAACAATATATCACACGTCAGGGTCAAAATTAAAAAAAAAATCGCTCCCCACTTTACGTCTGGGGGAGGTACCCTAATAAAAATGTTTTTTTAAATTTTTATTTTTGCACTTTGTCGGCATGATTGATATACATATTGGTACCAAATTTCAGCTTTCTGGTGCTAACGGTCACTGAGATTATCCGCGGACAGACAGACAGACAGACAGACAGACAGACAGACAGACATGGCGAAACTATAAGGGTTCCGTTTTTTGCCATTTGGCTACGGAACCCTAAAAAGTAAGTACTTACACCAAGAAGCTTCCGAGTCTGAGTTCTTAACAAATTAAAAAAAAAATATGATAAATTCGGCACCATAAAGGTAGAAGTAAATAGGTCTAATGATGTTTTGAATTCACATGCTTAGTGCAAACGATGTTCTAAATTCAAATTTACTTTACCCTCAAGACGATAAAAACGGCTTTTGCACTCAGATATTGAAGAGCAAAAATACTTACTCTTTCCGAGATGGGAGGATGAAAAGGTTATTGTCTATATTATATATGGAATGACGAAGCATTCTCTTTCCGCTTTCTATATATTCAACTATACAATTTCTATACAGTGCTAATTAAATAATATCTTTATAAAAGAGTCTAAGGCAGTTACCTTGATATTAAAGCGATCCCGAATTCCCGACCGAACCCCAAACATTCTCTTACCTTTATCCCAATTAATTTGGGGTCAGTGCAGCATCTCTTTTTCCATACTTCTCTATTTTTCGTCGTATATCATCAGACATTTCTTTTATTGCCATAACATTCCTAACACAGTCCATCCATCGTTTCCTTGGTCTTCCAATACTCATATACCAATCCACAGACTTATTTCCATCTTGTGACTTATGTATTTCCTTCATTTCATATTCATTCATAACCGGTTCTTTCTTTTCCAGATCACCGCAAAGATGCGTTTCATCATAGCTCTGTGCTTCTTCGCCATCATCATGTGCATTCACAATGCTGAGGCCACATACAGGAAGCCCCCTTTCAACGGTTCTATCTTTGGCAAACGAGGTGTTGTTGGTAAGTTAATTAAAATACACTTACATGAAAATAGGTTAAGTACTATGAAAATACACTTACATGAAAATAGGTTACCATGAAAATACACTTACATGAAAATAGATCCCATCAGTGACAAAAACTAATCCATACATTTTGACCGTGTGCTAAATTTCAGTTAAATCGATTGGGGGAACTGGTTTGAAATTCAGTTCTAACTAACAAGTCAAGTAATAGGTATGAAAGCTTGTAAAATTATTGCAATATTACAGGCTAGGTATGAAAAAATTCTGTTGTAAGATTAGACCAATACATACTTAGAAACTAACAACACAAGTTGATTACAAGCTCCTACAAAGAAAAGCTAAGAAATAGGTTTTCAAGCAATCTTGAGTATCACAGCGAGATTTGACTTAGTCAGATTTTAAAAACAAAAATATAGGTAAAGTAATAATTTATTTCCTATTTCCTCTTTTTCAGAATACGACTCAACAGGCAGAGCATTGTCGGCATTATGCGAGATTGCCGCCGAAACTTGCCAGGCGTGGTACCAAACTTTGGAAAATAAGTAAATTAATTTCTCAATCCTCCAATAACAGCCAACTTATATTTAAATACAGCCTTTTATGATGTGATACTTATTTAAAATATTTTGTCAGAAAATTATGTAATCATAAAATATCATAATAAATAATTTAATTTCATTTCATCTTTGACTTCGCTTTGTTTCCATACGTGAACTCTCCAAAAAAGAACCATATCAAAAATAAAAATACAGATGAATTGAGGACCTCCTCTTTTTAGAAGTCGTTTGAAAATACAAATTACTTACTCGTTTTCATACAATATTTTCATAATTTTAAGAATTCATATACGATGATAATGATTGTGCAAAACTTTTTTGCAAAAAATAAAACCGACTTCAAAAAGAAAAAGTGAAAAATAACTTTAGCTTCTGAAGTCGGTGACGTTTGTATGATTGATTTAATTTTTTTGTCACCGACTTCAGAAGCTAAAGTTATTTTTCACTTTTTCTTTTTGAAGTCGGTTTTATTTTTTGCAAAAAAGTTTTTATTTTTCACTTTTTAGTGGTTCACATGGAAAGTGCATACCGTTACAATTACAAGAAGCCCAAACACGACTAGGATACATTGTCTCATTATGGAGTTCCGTGACTCTTGGCTTCATCATCAGATCTGATGGTAGAATGGTTCTTATCAAACGCAAATGCTTCACTTGTTGTAGAAAATATAAAAATTGCTGTACGTTATCCTATAAAATTTGAAGAGTTCCCTCGATTTCGCCAAGATTCCATCATCAGATCCCGACTTGGCGACTATGGGACCAACTTGGAAGTATACCCTTTCAAACAAAAAAAGAATTTTTCAAATCGGTTTAGGCGTCTTCGAGTAATCGGGTAACATACATAAAAAAAAAAAAAAAAAAAAATACATACAGTCGAATAGAGAACCTCCTCCTTTTTGGAAGTCGGTTAATAATGCAAACAATTTAATTTAAATTCTATTGTATTTTCGATTAAAAATTGCGCTTGTGCTGCTGTCATTAGAAATCTTTCATAAGACAACAATGTAAACATGTCCCAAGCCTAATAATATACACACAGAGCAAGTATGACCACTCAACAACTTGAGACTTGGTCAGAACACTGTTAATTGCTTGTGGGACATTGAGATTTCGTCTTGTGTGTACACGGATTACGTCTAATGGTCTCCTAAACTAACAGCTGTTGGACGCCTAATAGACAAAGTTGAAGTAGTGAAGCTGGAGAAATAATGTTTGTACATAGTTCCTGGATCAGAAGATTCTTGAAGAGTGCATTCCAGTTGGAATTGCAGTTTTATTAGCAATAGATTGTAAAATTGAAATTATTATATACGTAAAAAAACTAGAGCTATAATTGTTTGCAAAAATGTGCCTAGAGCTAAGAAATATGTTAAACAATGCAAATATTGTGGATTGACGACGAATAAGAAGAGGAACCATCATGTTTCAATAGAAAAAGGAATGAGCAAACTCAATTTAATCAAGTGACTATCGAATTTACCGGTTTTTATAAGATAAAGCACAAATGGTACAAGAGTTGATGTACCAAGATAATTAAAAGGTGTTCTACAACATAATTAATAGGGTCAATAAAATACGTCATCAAAAACATTTTCAGTGCATCTACATGAAATGGAATGTAAGTGCGTTCTGAATTACAAAAGTACGAGAAATCGACGTTTAAAATTATTCGCTATCTGTGAACGCTAAACGTCAAAAATTCTAAAACCTTCATTGGTTGTTATTTATCGCACCAATAAGAAAAATTGATTAAGAATATCAACCACGTTTTAATCACGAAAACAAATCTTAATCTGTCTAATGGCTGCTACATTTTTGCGATTTACGTGTGTGGCAAATTAAAATTCAATTGGTATTAAACCAATTAAAGAAGATTTACTGTGTGTTGACCGAGTATCTAACGTGAGAGTTATACATAAGCTATGGGAAAACAGTTCGTCAACAAGAAAAATTGACGACTAAATCCGAAGTCCATTTCGAAGGTAAATCTAAGATTATTTTATTTATTTTTACGCGTATTTTCGCAAAAAGCTGTATAATTCCGGCTTGTTCGGGGATAAAAGATGTTACCGGTGTAATTATTTGTAAGTTTTACCTCTTATTACGTGAAAAACGTCACGATTTAGGTGTAGCTAACAAGGTATGATTATCAGTATTTTTTTGTCAACAAGGCGCTTTAATTGACAAGCAGGACTATTATCTATAATGTAGTAAAATTGTCGTCACGCAATTAGCTTTGTTAAACGTTGTGGGGGTCGTGAACGGGACTGAGTTTCCAACATTTTAAGGGAAAACCAACGTCATGTTTTTATCAGTAGTTTTTCGACTTATTATCTCGATCTGTCGTGATTATTTACTACGCAAATAAGATCTAAGTATCATGCACTCCTAATTTATTATTTCACAATGCGTTGGACAAGTTAAATGTATTTCACTAAGTATCTTGTTTATTTAATTTATAAATAGAATTATTGACAAAAAAAAAAAAAAAAAAAAACATACAGACGAATTGATAACCTCCTCTTTTTGGAAGTCGGTTAAAAATGAAGTTTATTGTTAACAACATCAGTCTTATAGGAACTCTCAAAGGAGTTTTATGCTGCATTTAGTTGTCAAATAAGCATCAGTATCTCAAATAATCTAACCTAGGCTTAGATAGTAAAAGTCATCAACTTATCTCTATGATGAAACTTTTATGATAGAACAAAATTTATAACAATACTTTTGGTTGTCAAAAATAAAATTTATGATAATGTAAAAACAATAATCATTCTTACATTCTACATAATTTTGTGGCTTTCATAGATGATCTTGACTTTGACTATCATCAAGGTCAAAACTTTGTTTACATAGCTTGCCAAGGCACATTACTACTTTCCGAAGCTGAAATTGAAATGCTTTATAAATCCAGAAAATGATACAAATTGTAAAATTTTAAAAGTATTGCGTGAAATTGTTATAGTCACGTTACATAATAAAAAACAAATAAGTATTTGAATTTTTATCAGCCTGATACACAAACGACTAAAAATTACATAAAAATAAACATCCGGAATTTGAACAAAAAAAAAAACTTTACATTTGTGGTTTTAATTTTTTTTAGTTCCTTTGTTTCAATTGAAATTCAGTTCAAATGCAGTGTGTGTAATGAATAGTGTTGTTCTTTGTTTATTTTTCAGTAATTACTGAAGAAAGCAAGATTGAAGTCCTTGGAAATTTTAGGAGAAATATGGCATCTTAAACAAATACAAGAAAAGCAACCTTATTCACGGCAGAAACTGGAAAAAGTAGAATGACATAAACTAGTTCTTATTTGAAATTTTATTTTATAGTGCAACACTGAACTATGTCAGAGACAACAGAACCACCATTAAAAAAAGCCAAGATGGCAGATACCATAGACAGTTTTATACAAAAAATCATGTTTTCCAAAAAGAACCTTCAAGCCATTGTAAGTGATGAATTCGTTAAGCCCATCGCATTTACAAAAGTTTACATTGGTGTAGTAAAAAATGTGAAAGAATTATCAAAAATCATTACTATTTTAAATGAGAAAATACCTCTTAAAGAACTGCAGCATCTGAAAAGAGCTCGGAAAAGGGAGGTGTTACTATGCCCAGTCTGGTATTTGGACTCCAAAGAACCAATCCAGGAGTATGTTGAGGAAAATGTTTATGAGCTGAAAGACTGTTTTGATTATTTTAAAGTAATGGGTTTGCCATCACTGCCTCCTAAACTAAAGAAGCAACATAATGAATACAGTCGAGTCTGGTCATGTAATTTCCACCCTAGCGAGTACTTAGAAAAATTATGTGGAAACGAATTCTTTGAGGAAGGTGAGCTTATGAAGCATCGCTGTTACATGGGCATTGCATTTGAAGTTGCAAGATATTATTTAAATGAAACAAACAGTGATTTGAAACTTTCAGATATTATACTCAGTAATATCAATGCTACTGTTGTGGTGGATCCAACAATCCACTCAATTGTAGCCATATCTTTTGATAATAGAGAAACTCATCCCATACAACATTCTGCTATGCTAGCCATAGACAATGTAGCAAAAACTCAAAATGGCGGCGCATGGAGCACAACTGTCAACAAAGAACCGTGTGAACCAGGAATAGACAACAATCTGCTTCTCTATTTAAAAAATAAATTCGCATGTGTCAAATTTGCCGCCAGAAATTACGTCTCGAAGGAGGTTTTGGATGAAAACAGAATGAGTTCTTCCGATAGCCCATATTTATGTACTGGGTACTATATTTATATGATTAGAGAGCCTTGTATTATGTGTTCAATGGGTTTGGTACATGCCCGGACTAACAGGGTCTTCTTTTGCTTCAATAACAATCACCAAGGCGCACTAAACTCGAAAACAAAGTTACACTGTGTTCCATCATTGAATCATCATTTTGAAGTGTTTACGGATTTTTTATAGATTGTTTGATGTTTTGTCTATTTGTTTATAAAAATGTGAATTGAGTTATTCCTATCAATAAAATTTATTTTGACAAGATCTTTTTTATTTCACAATCTAGTATTTAATACCAGTTAGGCAGGAGGCAGGATAAATATCTCACCAGTTTTCGATGGAGCAAAGACAGGCAAAACGAATGTTGCCAGTAATTTGGCGAAAGTGCTGCCAATTTTATTTATTGGAAAACATTTACAAAGAACTTTTAGGCCTACAATTTTAATATACCAGATATTTTTGAACCATGCGATTATTTAATCAAAGAGAACCTCTTGGCTAACTAATAACAGCCGCTGGGGTCGATCGTTGAGTTAAGCCGTACTTGCCTAGGTTGGTCTATGGACAGGTGACCACCCTTACACAGGTACCGAGTTTCCTCCGTGCCTCGGGAAGCACGTTACGCTGTTGGTCCTGGCTGTCATTTGTCCATCTTAAACAGTCGTAACAGGTACCTATAGTCAGTAACCCAAAAAGTCAGACAACCAAACTTACCAAGTGGTATCGTTTTTCCCAATAATGCTAACTGGGTTGTAGAGGTCAGATAGGCAGTCGCTCCATGTAAAACTGGTATTCAGCTGCATCCGGTAAGACTGGAAGCCGATCCCAATAAAGTTGGGGAAAGGCCCGCAGATGATGATGAAGAAACTCAAGCGGGCGAAGACGCAGGCGTAGCTAGTAAAATAAAAGAAAGACTATAGACGACCCGAATGGCGTAGTGGTAGTGAGGCTGCCTTACGTTCTTAGGGTTCTAGGTTCGAATCCCGGTAGCAAATGTTTGTGTGATAAGCATGGACATTTATTTCCGAGTCATGGATGTTTATCTTATATATAAAATTCTCGTGTCACAGTGTTAGTTACCATATTCCTCTGAAACGGCTTGACCGATTTTTGGGTGTTTCTCTACTATCTGGAAACTGCCCCATACAAGACTGTCCCAGGCATATTTTTTGGAAATGTTAAAAATGTGTTAATAAATTGAAAGATATTTATAAAATAAATATAAAATCTTTAATAGCTCACACATTTTCCTTTTTATTTGGGAGATATTGACGATTTTGTGAAATATGATGTCATTCTGTGTCATGAGATGGCAGGGGACTGTTTATTTCAGATAGAAAGTGTAGTATCATTGAATGATTTTAAGTATATCAAGTTTGAGAAGCATACGTAGTAACATACTTTCTAAATAATTATTCATAAAAATATATTGCAATAATAATTAGTCATTGAAAACAATCAAATAAATGCCTAACAGTGGACTGTTTCAAACGTAGATGCAATGTTGACACTAAACAAAATGGCGACGGCGCGCTTCGTTTGCAACCGAACGAACATCACAGCGGTTGCATTTCGTTCCACCAACTTAATTTCCGCACCAATACGTAATAAGATTTCAGAGCATTTTTCAATTTGTAACAGGGGACTGTTTGAAAATATTGAGGACAACATTTATCATACCGAATTAAGTTTTAAATTTTTGCTTAAAAATATAACTATGTTTTACAAAGATACTTAATGTATTCTAGTATTATTAGAATGTTTTATGCTTTAGAAATAACATTAAAGAAAATATTTTTTTGTCACGAAACTTTTTATTTCGGAAATGGGACACTACAGGGGACTGTGTTTTCAAGTGGTTAAAGTGCATTTGTTATTAATATTACAATATTATAT
Organism: Xestia ashworthii; assembly: GCA_950022955.1. Taxonomy (NCBI): domain Eukaryota; kingdom Metazoa; phylum Arthropoda; class Insecta; order Lepidoptera; family Noctuidae; genus Xestia; species Xestia ashworthii. The sequence continues at coordinate 3,873,862 of OX465575.1, forward strand.
TACAAAATAAGCTATAGCGTACTAAGAATAACTAGTACACTATCGTTTTAAATACACAGAACTCAGTAAAATAAACATCTTGTACGTAAATATGCCGCAGACTGCGATTTTCCAGTTAGTAGAGAAACGCCCTTTTATGAAATTTTATATGCATATTCAGTAGGTCTGAGAATCGGCTACTATCTATTTTTCATACCCTTAAGTGATAAGGCTTATCCACCCCTAACATTTTTAGGTAGTAGTAGGTAGGTAGGTAGTAGTAGGTAGCTTTTTCTTTCTTATGTGACGCAGACGAAGTTGCGTGGGTCAGCTAGTATGTATAATAAGTATGTATTTACAAATAAAAAGTTATATCTAAGTAGTATATCAACTATCTGGTGTCCACGACACAAGCCTTGCTTAGTGTGGCACTAGATGGCGCTGTGTGTTAATGTCCAGCGATATTTATTATTTATTTACTCTTGTTCTCTCTTGTTATGCGTCCATAAGCACTAATTTAATTTTGCACCCACAAAATAAGTCATTTTGCAGCAATATTTTTTGCTCAGAGTTACAGTTTGACCCTGTCTAATTTTCATACTATCAGGTAAACCGTCATTGCCCAGAAACTGTAGTACATAGGCTTGTCAACTCCAATAATAATATGGCCTTGAAATCTAGCTAAATAATTACATAGGTACCTACAGCGACAAAATGGCGTAGATTCGCTCAACGCGGTTCGGACTCGGAGTGTCTACTCTACATTGATTAAATTGTAGGATGTTCGAAAAATATTCTGGAGAAGGCATTTAAACTAACCGTGTGGTTGCCGTAGTGTGGACATGTGATGCGGAGTATTGCGGAGGAATGTGGAAAGTTTTGAGTATAAATGTGGATGAACATAGATAATACACTATATAATACAAGATAGGCGCAACTTTGGTTTTCGTTTTTAAAACTGTGTACCTAAACTGTTAGATGGCACTGTTAGTTTCTGTTCAACCAAATAACTACAAAAAGTAACTCTTGACTACGGATTCGAACTTGGGAACTATTATTCACAAGGCAACCGCTGTTACCGCTAGGCTATTTATTTCACTGACAAGTTGACTAAAATAGCTGTTCTTTTTATGACAGTTGTAAAACAGTCAAACAGTTGAAAAGTTTGTGTCCTTAAACACACAGATGGCAGCACTATCTATGAAAATTTTGTTTGACGCCAATGAATGGAAGTTTCACCCCTCTGGGTATAAAGTAAAGGAAACCCAAAAATACGATGGATGGACTGTGTGAAGGATGAGGAGGCTATAAAAGAAATGTCTAATGAGATAACGATTAATATAGAAGTATGGAAAAAGAAGACTTGCTCCGACGACTTTTAAATAAAAGAAGACTTGCTGCGACGACTTTTAAATAAAAGAAGACTTGCTGCGACGACTTTTAAATAAAAGAAGACTTGCTGCGACGACTTTTAAATAAAAGAAGACTTGCTCCGACGACTTTTAAATAAAAGAAGACTTGCTCCGACGACTTTTAAATAAAAGAAGACTTGCTGCGACGACTTTTAAATAAAAGAAGACTTGCTGCGACGACTTTTAAATAAAAGAAGACTTGCTCCGACGACTTTTAAATAAAAGAAGACTTGCTGCGACGACTTTTAAATAAAAGAAGACTTGCTGCGACGACTTTTAGATAAAAGAAGACTTGCTGCGACGACTTTTAAATAAATAGGCTAGACGACAAAAAAAAGCTGTCTGTCAGTTAGATTATCAACAAATATTTGACCCGTATTTTGTATTTTGTTACATAAATCAAAATTGACTAAATTCTCAATACGTCACGCCTAGGTATAATTTTTAGCCAGTTCTGACGTCACGAGCCCCCACTTCCGAGTTTTGATGCGTTTTATCTTTGTCAATATTCATTGATTTACAAAAACAAAAAATAAGTGTCAATTATTTTCCAATGCTGTAACTGACTGACTAAATATATTTGCATTTTATTGATACTGTCGTCATACCTATTGGGATGAGGGCAGGAGAATGAGGATTGTGGTTTAAAAACTGGTCTACTGCAAGGCTGACTCTTAGGACCTTCATTTATGGAAGTTTAAAAGTAGCCACCATGTGTACAAAAATGTTGCCATCTTTTATAACCAGGTGAGAAACGAAAGAAGTCGCATCAGTTTCAGGATTGTCAAACTTGACATGATAAACTTTTACTAAATGTGTGAGTACACGATCAATCATTTCAACCCATGGGCTGCTTAAAAACTCTGACACCAGACCCTAAATTCACAACGCTTCGATTCGGGAATTTGTATGTCTATTTCGCTCGTTTTCGTTATCCCAAAAAAGGATAGACCTACGACTTGTCGAATCGAAATTCATTCGAAGCGTTTATGAATACGGGGGCAGATTAGACACTAACCACACGAGAAAGAAAAAAAGCACACAAATGCTGAAGTCTCGTCTAAACTTTTAAGCCTTCTTAAGTAGCACTACATAATTAAGGCTGATGCTCCAGGGTAGCCCGCGGAATTTAAATTTTCCAACGTTTTTTGCAATTTGCAGGGCAGTGCCAACTTGTACGGGATGAAAACATCGTTCGCGGCTGCAAGACATATACAGTCACAGAATTATAATCATCAAAATCATTAACACAACCCACAAAGTTCATAAAAGTCGAGGAACGACTTTGAAAAATTCGTTCCTCGACTTTCATGAACTTGGAGGGCTGCACCGATGATTCTGATGACTACAATTCTGCAACCACATACGCCCCACAGCCGCGAACGGTAATGCCACCAACATACTACCCAGTACTGACCCGCAAATTGCAAAAAACCCAAGAAAATTTGAATTTCAGTGGTCCTTAAGGCTGGACCACCCCGTAGTCAACTCCACGGCATAAGCTTATAAGGATATGAAGAGCAGGGTGTAAAGTTTATCATCCCTCATAGAAAAGGGAGGATCGTCCGACCAGCAGACGGGTGTTTAGTCGGGTTTTTCTAGATGGTCTCGCGATTCAGAATTTGGTGTTAGTTCTGCATTTGTGGCGTAGATAGATAGATAAATCATTTATTTAGTGCACACAAAAGACAAAGCACAACACACAGAAATACAATTAAATGAAACAGTTCACTTAAAACAAAAGAAAAACAATTTACAAAATAAGTATGGTAACACCATGACTTACTTCAAATAAAAAAATCTATGGCGCTCTAGTACTTTTTGCACCTTACAAGGTGTTCTCAAAATTGAAGCGATAAAATTTTGTTTAGGTGCGTCCCCGAGGGAAATTAGCAACTCTATTTGTGGTGATTCAAACACTGTTATAATAAAGTTCTAATCAGCTTGCACTACGAAGTGGTTTTTACGTCAGTCACTGCGGGTCGAATAGTGCGAAATTAGTGGTTTTTATTCTTTATAAAATCAAATTTCCGTCTATAAGAAACAAAAAAACTAGCATTATGTTCATTATTAAGTTGTCTATCTATTAGTATAGCAAGGAAATCAAAATAATGTTAACTTTACGAGAAGAAGCATGTTATAAATATGTTTTTCTCATTTTTGTCGTTTCATTGTGAGGGGACGGATTTATTAAATATTATGAGACTTAAAAAAAAAAACTACCACTTTGCAGTCTAAGAATATGTAGAAATTTAATGTATTTTTTATTACTGGTATTTCTTTTGGTTATAGAGGAGTTGGCTCCAAAAACTGCACAAAAAACGGCTTTTGCTCGGGGATGCGCCTTGAACAAGTGCTTCTGAAAAGATTAGGACCTTATATTAAATGCAATATCTTATATAGATCTGTCTTTCTAGGTACCTACTAAAGTTATACAAGATACTTATGTTCTATGTTATGTAATGTAATCCTACCACTCATATGGTATTGTATCGACATAATCTTTTATGTTACTCATTCATGTTATTGTACACTATTATTGCAACATCTAATCATGCGAACTAGAAGTGATATCAAGGTATTCTTTTGTTTTTTTTAAGCTGTCAACATAATATCGTTCTGGGGTCTACCAGGTATATTATAAACGATAAAGTCCCTTGAAGGATCTCTTTGCTGTCAGTCTCTCAAGACCCTCATTATCTTATGACGGCGAAGCCAAAATTAAGGGTTATGATTTTAGCAGACTATGTATCTATGTTTGTATTTACGTATGTTCATCCGTAGCGCCTAAACTATTCATTCGATTTTGATGAATAAGGTGTCAATCGATTCGTAATTATGGCCCGGGCAACATAGGCTTTATTTTAACTGACTTCAACAATATCAGGAGTCCTTGTAACCCTGAATTTGATGAGCGTGATTTCTCAGTAGTCGGGATTTCTTTAGTTGTTGCATACCGCACAAATTCTTGTTGGTGTTTATTACCAAATAGTAAAGCTGCTTTCTCCTCTTGTATGGTAAAACAATCGGCTAGCGTAGCCTTAAGAAGAATTTTCTCTCAAAGGAAATCTCAACTAGGCTTTAATATGCATTGGTTGGACTTGCGTATGGACCCTCAACGCACCTGATAAAACTAGAAACAGCCGTGTAGAATGACTGAAAAGGAGATTGAGAGGACAACTAATAGAGAAAGTATGCAAGAAGACATGCACCGTCGACTTCAAATAGAATAAGGCAGAAGAATGATCATCTTTCTCTTCATCGTGTGGTTAGTGTCTAACCTGGTGTCAGAGTTTTTATACCGGTCATGGACCTCTGACATGACTTTGCTTTACATGCCGTCAAGAAATATCTCTCAGGCATGCTGGTTTCCTCACGATATTTTCCTTCACCGAAGCAAGTGATACTAAGAAAAATCATGATGGCGTAGTGTCTCCATTTGTAATTGCAATAAAATGCAAAATTTTCTACTCTAAGCAGTTTTTTATTTTGTCCTATATTCTTTTGCGTAAGTTTTCTCTTAATTTATTTATCGAACTGACATCTTATTGACCCATCAACAGCCCAATTCACAAGCCTAAGAAATCAATTTAAACCATTTTTAACTGTACCAAATAATGTGACCACTAGGTTCATTGGGTAGGCTCCCAATTGTGATCCCCCCTCACTACACCAACGGCCGGCCACTGCAATCCAGACACTTGCCGGATTTGTACGCAACTCTTGCGCATGCATTTGTGTACTGAGATTTCTTTTTTGTGAAAAAAGTTTTTTGTTAAAAAGTAGGCTGGTTATAGAAGGTTTTAAAAATGGCCGTTTTTCTCTGCGTATGTCGTCAGGATGACGCTTGTTGGTGAGTTATTTTTTTCTTTTTATGTTTTTGCGTGAAATCAATGCATTTGATTTTGCAATAAGCAGTTTTATTATGTTTGGCCTAACGTTTTTTGTCTCTGCATCACCAACCTTAATTGTATGGTTGAGAATGCATATTGCGTTAAGTATCTACTTATGTAAAAAATAATTTAGCGTTTATTCTTGACATTATGTATTGAAGTTTTTGGTAACACAGCACAGTTTACTTTAAGTGTAGTTTAAATAATGAATAAAGATACTTAACTAATTAATAAAACAAGTACCTAATTATTAAAGTCCCAAATTGTGTAAAACAAAAAAAAAATAAGTGTGGCCACAAATAGACTGAGTTTTTCATAAAAATCTTTTTTAATTTCAACTGTACCTTGGTAAGATAACGGAGGGAATAATAGCCTAATTGACACAGAAAAAAACATTAAATATTAATAAAAATGCCTGAAAAATATCTTCCAGTAAAAGAACCATATCCAGTCGGCAGAAACTGGTTCATACTGAATTCTATTACAATAAATCTTGCTTTCAAGTACCTTAAACGGAGCATAGTTGGTGGCTTCCGCAACATGTAGACCATGTATCTTATTACGTCTGAATATGGCGCGTTTTTGATTGGCATTTGTTAAATTAAAAGTGCGGTCTTCCCTTCACGTGGACTATTAAATGAATGTTTGTAGTGTTAGGTATGTGGTACATGATGTTTATGTGGAAATGTGACAGTTACAGAAAATACGGTTTTTAATAAAGGAAAAAGAAAATGGCGCTTGGTAGCTGTCAGTTTTGGCGCCATTTTTACAATGACACAATTGTTTTTTGAGATTCTCTGTTCTCATACGAAAAAAAAGGCAGTGGCTGATCTTAAAACGGCGAAGGAAAATAGCATGTGCTAGATTTAACAATCCGAAGATTGACATTTACCGATCTACGTGTCCCAAGCGCGGCTGCTGATTGCGGGCCTAGGGCTAGGCTAGACCCGACCCAATTCAGAAGTCTGCTAGGGATTTTCTTTACCAAATTCTCAGTAACAACTCGGAGTCTTTCTGAAAATAGGTCCGCTTATAACAATTGCTCGTCCCCTACACCAACGTTTGATGTTTTTGGCAAAAATATAAAAATATATTTAAGTAAATATAAGTATTTTTGCCAAAAACAAGTAAGTATACTCGTAAGTGTAGTTTGAAACCGTAAAAGCTTAAAACAGTGTTTAAAAATATATTTGGCAAATTAGCCTTTCAGCCAATACAGGCTTGGTATTATCCGATGTAAAGGAGAAGTGCGGTGAGGAGCTCGTGGCTAACAGCAGCTCGGGTCGATCTTTAGGTTAAGCCGTGCTGGCCCAGATTGGTCTGTGGATGGGAGACCACCCTTAAATACCGAGTTTCTTCCGTGCCTCGGAAAGCACGTTAAGCTGTTGGTCCCGGCTGTCATTTGTAGATCTTTGACAGTCGTTACAGGTAGTAGTGGCTCAAAGTCTGACAACCAGTCTTAGCAAGGGGTTTTGTATTACCCAGTACTGACTCGGTTGTGGTCTTGTGGAGGTCAGATAGAAAGTCGCTCCATGTAAATATTGGTATTCAGCTGCATCCGGTTAGACTGGAAGCCGACCTCAACATAGTTGGGAAAAGGATAGGCAGATGATGTTGCTGAAGTGCAGTAACACTACTATGCAAAATACCGTACGCATGTAAAGCCTACTTCACAATATGGTCGATCACGCTTCAAGAGACACATGCTCGTGTTAAATTGTAGTCCGTCCATTTTCTAGTCACACGGCTACTTAATAACTAGAAAAATCCTGTTATGATAGGCGATGCTTCAAGGCCTATTAATGAGGGCTCCTACTTTTGACGTGACATGTCACTCTGTAGTCCGCCGTTAATTTTATTTAGGAGGTTACTCACAGCTAGCCTTGGATATGAATTGTTGATGGATGGAGAAGGAGAAGAAGGCCAAAGAAAAGATGTATAGATGGTGTGAGGAATGATTTCTTACGTTTTCTACAATGTCTTGACCTTGAAAAAGTCGTTCCTCGACCTTTATGAACTTCAAGGCTTGAATTGATGATTTTGATGATTATAATTCTGTAACTACATACATCTTACAGTCGCAAACAATATTTTAATTAACATACAACCTAGCACTGGCCTGCAAATTGCAAAAAAGCTTAAGAAAATTTGAATTTCGCTACCCTGACGTTTTCACTTTAAAAGCTGGTTGGGTCTTAAGAGCGCGTATCCCAAAAGTTGGCAACGTCGCAAATAGCTGTCAAATATTTATATGTTTTAATAAATTTGGCAATTTTACTGTATGAAAATAAGAAATATGGCTCTATAATGCACTAAAAAATTGAATATGAATTGCAATTAAAAGCCTAAATTTGATGTTGTAAACGTTTCAGGTGTAAAAAAGGCATTTGGCAAGTTCCCAAATACTTTTTTTTTTACATCTAAAACTATATATTCGGATCAATTTTTTAGTCCACTACAGAGCCATATTTCTTATTTTCACACAGTAAAATTGCCAAATTAATTAAAACATGTATATATTTGACAGCTATTTGCGACGTTGCCAACTTTTGGGATACGCGCTCTTAATGAGGCCTACGCCCAGAAGAGTACCATGACATGCAGAGATCCCACATGCTAAGCCAGTCGCTTTTGCGACAACTAGAGCGACGAAGCAGTCCTATTGTGCTATTACTTGGTAGAACCAGATTGAACTCGCAATGATAGACCGCTGCGGAGTTCAAAGATACTTAATTAGGGTGATCCTGTTGTGCATCCTATCAGCTTAAAGACGTAAGAAGTGTATCGATTTTGTAGTTTGTAAAAACTAATGCAAATAATGCAGGTACCATCATCATCTGCCTGGACTTTTCCCAAAGCTATGTTGGGGTCGGCTTCCAGTCTAACCGGATGCAGTTGTATACCAGTATTTTACATATGGAGCGACTGCCTATCCTCCACAACTCAGCTTAGCACTGGGTAATATGATATACCCCTTGGTAAGACTGGTTGTCAGAGTTTTTGGGCCACTGACTACCTGTAACGACTGTCAAAGATCTTCAAATGACAGCCGAGACCAACGGCTTATCCGTCAAATAATGTAGGTAATACTTGAAATAATTTTGACGGCACGGTTGTCGCAGCGGCTGAGTGATTGACTGCTAAACTGCGTGTCGTGGGAGCGAGCCCCGCACGGAACAATTATTTGTATGGTCTACACAGTTAGTTGCTCCGGGTCTGGCTGTTTGTGTATTTAAATTTAACTGTTTGTAAGCGCACCCACGATACAGGAGAAATTCCTTTGGTGTGGTAAAGTTTAAAAAAAAGCAATGATTTTTTAACCAAATTTTTGCACTATGCGCCATGTTGTCAATCAAAGGCCTTTAAAACGTGTTTCCGAATAGCTTTGCCTACGTTAGTATCATTTTGTTGACGATGCAACAGTAGCGAGGGGTACATTTTTGTAACAGGTAAGGGCTCAAACGCATAAACACGTTACGACGACGCAACGTGACGTGGAAATCGACGTCAAGCAATGTAAAGAATCATTATGTGTTTGAACCCTTAAGCCGGTCCGGTGCATGTTTTTAATAATATTTGAAAACAATCATACATCGAACCATTTGTAGTTTTAGTCATGATTATGTTTGGGCAATCACGTCCTTACTGACTCCAGTACAGTGGTTGTTCCGAAGGCAAGCCGGTAGGTTTCGAGTTGTATGAACCCTTCGCCACTGCGATGCAATCAGATCAATTTATTTGCGTTCCAGAACTGAAGTACATAGGGTTTTTTTAAAGGCTTAAAGGCTACGAGCAATTATGAACCCTATTAGGGCACAGTAGCACACACATTTGTTGTATGTGCTTCTTCATCTCGAATCGATGGCTAAGAATTTGTCGGAACTAATTTAATTATAATTAAGAGTATCATTAATACGAAGATGAAGATGAATTTGTCCGATAAAGTACACCTGGACAGTTAAGTCATTTGCCTCATTCAAGTCCTGGTGCAATTAGAGGCCTGGTAAAACTGGAGGCCTTAGGCCGAGTGAGAACAATAAAAGTGAAAACTCGTAGCGATCCAGCCGTAGCGGATCGGCTACGAGTGCTACGACAAGCGTACGTGACGGTCACGCGAGATCCATCATTTTTGTTCACTCAAAAAGTGCTCTACGCGCTTAAAGAATTTTCACTTCAAAAACCTTAGTTTTTTCGTCATCATCATCATCGTATCCGGAACCCCCACCCATTTCTGGGTAAATGCCTCCAGTTTCTTCTGCGACACTTCCCGGTTCTATATGCGTCCCTTATCCAGGTGTCTCCCGCGACTTTGACGATTTCGTCGACCAACCGAGCTCCAGGGCGGCCCTTTGGCCTAATCTTGGCCACCATTCCGTCAAAGCCTTGCCTCATTAGCCATCTCCGCGTCTAGCCTGATGTCGTGCCCAGGTCCACTTCATAGATAATACACTATATAATACAAGATAGATGCACAACTCTGGTTTTCATGTTTAAAACTGTGTACCCAAACTGTTAGATGGCGCTGTTAGTTTTTGTTCAACCAAATAAATGCAAAAAGAAATTCTGAGGATTCGAACTTGTGAACTATTAGTCACAAGGGCAACCGCTGTCACCGCTAGGCTATCTACTTCACTAGCAAGTAGTCTAAAATAGCTTTTCTCGTTATAACAGTTGAAAAGTTGGTCTACCTAAACACACAGATGGCAGCACTATCTATGAAAATTTTGTTTGAAGCCAATATATGGAAGTTTCACCCCCCTGGTCCACTTGTGAGATCTTAATTTTTGCATGACAATTCTAAATATCCCATATTATCTTCTATTACAGATAAATCAGCGCCAATTCGCTGACTTCAACGGTGCTTGCAGAAAGAGAGGCAGTCATACAAAACGACACGTGCCAGAGCGAGATAGCTACACTTCATCACCTCCGTCGTTTCATAGAATATTAATGGAAAATATTGGTATCAACTCTATTGCAAGTGTTATGAAGATCAATTTAGCTGTCTTCAAGATATTGTACTGACTTTTGGAGATATTTTTGAAGAACGGCCATTTGTCGTTAATGGTAAGTGTATCTTTTTTAATCTTCGGATCAAAAGTCGTAATAGTTAACTAAACTTTTTGAATAATGAGAGAACCTAATACAAGGTGTATCGGTCACTTTACGAAGTCAACCAAGCATTCTGTACTATACCAAATTAAGTAACTCAACGCAAAAATAGAGTAGACGACAAAAAAATCTAATTAGTCCTTCAGGTAGATTATTAGTAATATTTGACCCATATTTTTTCTTTAGTTACGTAAATCTAAATTGTCGAAGATACGACGCTTTTAAAATCCCCAATACGTCACGCCTGGGTATAATTTTTAGCTAGTTCTGACGTCACGAGCCCCCACTCCCGAGTTTTGATGCGTTTTATCTCTGTCAATATTCATTGATTTACAAAAACAAAAAATACCTACGTGTCCATTATTTTTCTATAATCTAACTGACGGACTAAATAGATTTGTAATTTTTTGATACTGTCGTCATGCTTATTATTGCAGGGAAACGACTTTAGGGGTTGAAAAATCACGAGCGCACTCAAAACATTGTGCTGATGGATCATTGAATAGTAAACGGGTTATGCATTATTTAAAGCATTGTTGACCTAAAAAGCTAATCTATACTAATATTATATCTATACTAATATTATAAAGCAGAAGAGTTTGTTTGTTTGGTTGAACGCGCTAATCTCAGGAACTGCGGGCTCGAATTGAAAAAATCTTTTTGCGTTGCATAGTCCATTTATCGAGGAAGGCTATAGGCTATATAACATCACGCTATGACCAATAGGAGCGGAGCATAAATGAAAAATGTTGCAAAAACGGGGGAAATTTGATTCCCTTTGTGAGCTTTTTCTCTGTTATGCGACGCAGACGAAGTTGCGTGGGTCAGCTAGTATCTAAATAAAACTTGTGAAAAAGTACTGGGTAATACGATAACCCTTGGTAAGACTGGTTGTCAGACTCTTTGGGCTACTGACTACCTGTAACGACTGTTATAGATATACAAATGACAACCGGGACCAACAGCTTAACGTGATTTCCGAGGCACGGAGGAAACTTGGTAAGTATGGGTAGTCATCCATCCGCAGCCCAACCTAGGCAAGCACGGCTTAACTTAAAGACCAACCCGAGCGGCTGTTATTATTAGCCACGAACTCCTCTAGGACCTCTGACTAATAAATAATAGGTAATAAATATAAAATAGTTACTGATTCATCTAGTAGGACTAACATACAAACAGTTTGGTTGGAAACTTCCATACTTTGTCATCTTCGTTTTATGGGGTTTTTTTTCAGCTACGTTATTGTGTTTATTTGGGTCTCCGATAATAGCTTCTGATACGGGTTTTTTTTTATATGTAGCTACAGATTTCTGTCGGGCTTTACTAAGCTAGCAGTGGCGAGGGGTTCATACAACTCGAAACCTACCGGCTTCCCTTGGGAACAACCACTGTACTGGAGTCTACTATTGTCAAAAGTAAGCCGTGCTTGCTTAGGTTGTTCTGCGGATGGGTGACCGCCCATTACGTACCGAGTTTCCTCCGTGCCCCGGAAAACACGTTAAGCTGTTGGTCCCGGCTGCCATTTGTAGATCTATGACAGTCGTTACAGGTAGTCAGTGGCCTAAAAAGTCTGATAAACAGTCTTACCAAGAGGTATCGTATTACCCAGTACTAACTGGGTCGTGGAGGTCGGACAGACAGCCGCTCCATGTGAATGTAAAATACTGGTATTCAGCTGCATCCGGAAGCTGACCCCAATATAGTTGGGAAAAGGCTAGGCTAGGATGTTGCTGCGATACCGTCACTATAATTGAACAATAATCCTAAATACCCTTGACCTCATGCTAACCTGGTACCTGCCATCGGAACCTAACCTTCCAGGCCACTATTGACCAGCAGCCTCACCCATCATTGTCCATTGAACCATTGACCATTGAACACCATGCCCTTGGAACATACAACATGGTGATGTCATGACCATCAATGAGCACAAACACGTGTCGTTCAATTGGCTACAGATCTTTATCTGTGTAAATAGTTTGATTGTGTATGTTTGTGTGAGTGAATGAGAGGCTGGTGATTACTGAACACTGAGCTAGTAGGTAAATAATAACAGCCACTCGGAACAATCTTTAAGTTGAGCCACGGTTGACAAGATTGGTCTGTGGACGGGTAAAAAAAAAAAAGCCGTCGGTCCCGGTGGTCATTTGTAGATCTTTGACAGTCGTTAAAAGTAGTCAGTGGCTTAAAAGTCTGACAACTAGTCTTACCAAGGGGTATCAGGCCAGTCGCTCCATGTAAAATACTGGAATTCTGCTGCGTCGGCTTAGACTGGAAGCCGACCACAATATATATAGGGTGACTGGTAATTAGTGTACGATACTTAAACACGTGATTGTGCTCATGATAACAAACAACTTTTACTATGGGACCAACAACCCTGAAATCGCGAAAAAAAAATCAGCTGTTCAGTACATTTATGTTCCCCTAATGTACCGAACAGCTGTTTTTAGGGTTCCGTAGCCAAATGGCAAAAAACGGAACCCTTATAGTTTCGCCATGTCTGTCTGTCTGTCTGTCCGCGGATAATCTCAGTGACCGTTAGCACCAGAAAGCTGAAATTTGGTACCAATATGTATATCAATCATGCCGACAAAGTGCAAAAATAAAAATTTAAAAAAACATTTTTATTAGGGTACCTCCCCCAGACGTAAAGTGGGGAGCGATTTTTTTTTTAATTTTGACCCTGACGTGTGATATATTGTTGGATAGGTACTTAAAAATGAATAGGGGTTTTCTAAAATCATTTTTTGATAATATTAATATTTTAGGAAATAATCGCTCCGAAAGTCAAAAACAATGTGTCCCCCCCCCTCTAACTTTTGAACCATAAGTTTAAAAAATATGAAAAAAATCACAGAAGTAGACCTTTATATGAACTTTCTAGGAAAATTATTTTCAACTTGATGAGTTGAATAGTTTTTGAGTTATATAGCACTTTTTCAAAAAAACGCAAATGATAACTTTGTTTTTCATACAAATACTATGAAAAACAAAGTTATTTTTGCTGACGAAAAATGTTGGTATTTTTAATGGTCTGGGAAGCTACGGAACCCTACAGTGAGCGTGGCCCGACACGCTCTTGGCCGGTTTTTTTAGCGATTTCGCGTTTGGTCCCATAGTAAAAGACGCTTGTTATCATGAGCACAATCACGTGTTTAAGTATCGTACACTAATTACCAGTCATGAGCTAGTAGATGTGGCTAGGGTAGTATATAGCTTTTGAGCATTGAAGAATTTTTACCATTTATGGGTAACACGGGATATAAATGAATCCTTCACGAATCCTACAGCCAAGCATTCTGTATCAAATTACTCGTTAGTTAACTCTACGCAATATTGCTGTGAAACGACTTCTTTTTTGGGATCAAAAATCACGGTTTAAGATAGGACTCAATGCAATGCACTCGAATTATTGTGCTGATGTATGTGTCACCGTAAAATTGTCAAACACGTTATATTACAATATTAGGTTAGTTAGGTTAGTTAGGTTCCTTTAAACCCTGCACCCGGAAATAGGGGCCTCGCGAAGCGGGGCTCCGTCGACTACGCTTTTTAGGGGAATATAAAGTGTTTTAAGGTTAGTTTATATTAATCGGTATTTCTCAGGAATGGTACAATATCTTTTCATGAGAGTTGTACCACTGGGCAAGGGGGACTCCTCCTTCCCTCCACACCGCGTGAGTTGACTACCATCGCATGCATTTCACGTAAAATAATGCGTTTTGTTATAAGCAGTATGTTCATTTGACAATATTTCGAGATTTTACAATATCGCTAAAGATATTACAATATAACGTATTTGACAATTTTACGGTGACATACTCGTATGCATTGAATAGCATGGATATGCTTTTTTGCGTCTTTGATTGTGGAACAGTTTTGTTTTCGATGTTTCAAACACCAATTTAAAAACTTTTTTGATTAAATAAAGTACGCAAAAAACTTTTTTGAAAAAAATATAACCGACTTCACACAAAAAAGTGAAAAATAACTTTAACTTCAGAAGTCGGTGACCTTTGTTTGATTGATTTAGTTTTTTTTTTGTCACCGACTTCTGAAGCTAAAGTTATTTTTCACTTTTTTGTGTGAAGTCGGTTATATTTTTTGCAAAAAAGTTTTTATTTTTCACTTTTTAGTGGTTCACATGTGCTTACCCTTTCACAGCGTATCGGTGTGATTTTTTGTTATGAACTGGTGTAAACAATAGACAGACGTGAGTCTTCAGCGATCCCAGTACATTTGCTATCATTTATTAAGGAGTTCAGTTGCCTATCTTCCGAAGTCACCAGATCTTTATCAAATCGAAATGGGATCACTCCGAGAAAGTACTCTGCCTAAAACTACCCAAACCGCTTCTGGTGTGCCAATAAATTTAAGGAGCTACCTCTATTTCTCCGGGATCCCATTGAATGGAACTTTACACGTCTTACTGTCGAAATCTGGGTGTATTGTATACTTCTGCGTACTCCCTCAGAGCATACAGGTGTGATGTTACGTCATGATGTTGTATAAACAATAAACAACCAAGCGATTGCAGCAATTACTGCAGCTTTGCCGTGTATTTTTGAAGAGTTCCATTTATATCTCCGAAGATCAGAGTAAGATCTTAACCAAATTGACATGGGACCACACGGAAAGCACCAGCTTTCAAATAAAAGAAGAATCATCAAAATCGGTTCACCCAGTCGAAAGTTCTGAGGTAACAAACATTGTCGAAATCTGGGTATATTGTACACATCTGCGTACCCCCTCAGAGTATACAGGCGTGATGTTACGTCATGATGTAGTATAAACAATGAACCTACAAGCGAATGCAGCAATCACTGCAGATTTGCCGTCTATTTTTGAAGAGTTCCATTGCATATCTCCGAAGATCAGCATCAGATCTTCAACAAATTAAAATGGGACCCAACGGGAAGCACCAGCTTTCAAATAAAAAAAGAATCATCAAAATCGGTTCACCCAGTCGAAAGTTCTGAGGTAACAAACACAAAAAAAAAAAAAAAATCCCTCCGGCAAGCCGCAGGAGGAGGTAGATTTCGTAGAAGGTGCTGGAGCGTCCGACTATTGAAAATTTGGATAAAGAGTTGTACTTATGTGTACAATCTACAAAAAAAAGTATGATTTCAAAGTCGTTGTCCTGTAATGGAAAGTTTACCCTTTTTAAATTCTCTCATAAGAGTTTAGCATGGAAACGCCCTCAAATGTTTAGTTATAATTTTTTATTTCGAAAACTATAAGTTTTATCGCTAAACTTTGAAGGTAACAATTGTAAAGTAAACAATTTGATTTCAAACAAAAATATTTGCGACGGTCAAAATGTTTACTGTTTCGGAGATATGATTTTTTTTCGCAAAAAATTTGGAATTTTCAACCCCCTCCCCAATTTTGGGGTTGCATCAAAAAAGTTTAAATTTAAAGATGTCCGTATTCGTACTCAGAATGATAAAAATGAGAAACGGTTCAAAAATTTTCCATAGGAAAAAAGTTATGGCCAAAAAACTGATTTTAGAAAAACCGCCCCCCCGCCACCCCCCATGGACGAATTCCGCCCATTCACGAACTTAGCCTAAGTTTTGACCGTTTCGATTTTTTGGCCAAGTTTGAAAGCAATCGGTTCATAATTGCGACCTGTAGAGTGTGGCTAAATTTTGCTTGTCACCCATATACATACGTATTCATATATATCCCCGTAGGTGAGAGACCAATAGGTAGATTTTTTTTTTTTCAAAAAAAGGAAATCTACCTAAAAAAAAAAAAAACATACAGACGAATTGAGAACCTCCTCTTTTTAGAAGTCGGTTGAAAAGAAAGGGCCTAACTGGGTAGTTCCTGCGAACGTAGTAGGAACCTACATTTTGCACACATATGTCACACACACCTCACTTTGTAGATGTATGTATGAAAAAATGACAGTTTCATTAAATCTCACTAAATCATACTTCTTTAAATATATAAAATAGCAGCGGTGGCCCACTGGTGGCGGCCCCGACTTCCTGTCCCAGCGCCTAACGCTTTTACAATCAAATATTATAATTAAAAGCACATAGTTTACACTTCAGTCCAGAAATAGAGACAACTTGAACGATCCATAATTTATTTTTGGTTTTTACGTGCATGTATAAAAGCGTGTTTTTCTAGTGTTTTTTTTTATACTATTCGTTTATTTTGATACTTTTTAGTCTTTTGCAACGATATATTTTTAACATTTATTTCAAGTTGGTGAATGAGCCTGCATCGTCTCCATCTCCGCCAGTGCGTCTGTATTGCATGGTGTTTTAGACTTTTCTAATCAATATATAATAGGTTTGTTATAACCTTGAAACCTGATCGTGTTCAAAGTCTATTACGTTACGTGACCTTTCTCACAAGTGCAAACACGACTATGATACGATATTCCATCATGGAATGCCAGTTCCTGTCTTCTGGCTTAATCATGGTCAAAGTTCATTACAAGACCTTTCTAACAAGTCCAAACACGACTATGATACGATATTCCATCCTGGAATGCCACTGCCTATCTTCCGGCTTTATCGTCAGACCTTGAAACCTAATCGTGGTCAAAGTTCATTACAAGACTTTTCTAACAAGTCCAAACACAGCTATCGATGTTCCATCATGAAGTTCCAGTTCATATCTCCTGGCTCCATCATCAGATCAGTTCGACAGTACCATATCATTGTATTGTCATGAGAACTACATACAGCTGCCAATTTTCATGACGCTAAGATCTTTGGAAGATGGTTAAATTAGTTACCTTAGATTTTTTTACATAGTTACTTACATACAGGTCGACCTAACAAAAGCGTGTTAAAAAATGACCAAATCCCTTCGTCCATTCCCAAGCTTGAAAAATTCGCAACACACCACTCGCGCTGTTTAATTGTCTCCAATAAGTATCAATTAAAATGATTGTGTTCTTGATGTACGCTTCTTTATTACTTGTGATTGTGTTTAATTGTCTGTCTGTACTCTCAAGCTTGGTGGCTTGAAGATTTTTGGGATTAGCCAAAACGTTCTTAAAGGGGTATGAGAGGTTCTGAGATAGAGGTGGCGTGGAGTTGATTTCGTGTTACTTTTGTTATATTTAGTATTTAGTTATTTCTGATGAGAAATTATCAAATGGCTTTTCCCACTCTGGGCGGAGCGGGAGGGAGTGTCAGAGTTTTACTGTCTAAAACCCATCCATATCCTTTCCTCGCCCTGTATGTTCCGGGGCCAGGGTATCTCTTTCGAACAGTCCCGCAGCCTCAGCAGGCTTTGGCCATTGCGGGCCCCTTCATTTTTGCTGACATCTCTTTGAGGCGCGCGTGGAACACTCCGGCGCTGTCGACACGGCATGTCGTCATAAGACGGACGGACGGCGAGCTAGCCCATAGTTTATCTTAAATTGTATAAGGTTTATTTTGACTAACCGTTCTACATATGAAAGCGTTCGGTGACGTTAGCGCGAGTTCCATGATTTTTCTTCACCCAAAAAGTTCGCAACGCGCCTAAAGAAGTTTTCACTTCAAGAACACCATACGGAACCATGAAGGGAAGAAAACTGGACAGTTTTTTTATGGTGGTTTTTATTCTCAAAATCGAAGTAAATCTGGGCGATTGCTTGACTACCTCGTTGGCTACTAGACCGCAAGTGCGATTACTGATCATGAGGTCCTTCACTCACCAGGTCGGGAAAAGTGGATTCGGATTTTCTATCTGGAATTTCTCAGTACACGCGAAATGGGATTCGTGTGCGGTTGATGGCTATAAGAGGGGGTCTCCCATTACATTGGAGTTTAATATAACTGGTGAAATGTGGATGGCCACATCTGCCTAACTCTTCAGTGATTGTAGGCGTGATGTTATGTTAGATGAACAAGATCAAACATACAAACACAACCATTAAACACATCAAACTAGAAACAAAACAAAACAAACAAACAAACACACACAAACAAACACACACACACAAACATTACTTAGAAAGCTTGGAATGTCTTGGACTTGCAGATTGACTTTTGTGTGGCAGCGATAGGAGCAATATTAATCTAAAATACGTGCTAAGTATTGTTTATAGATAGATCTCGATACGAGTTCTATCAAAAATAAGAATGTAAGGACCACTCCATTATAGGATGTTTCTGCTGTTACAATAATCTAGCTTAGCGTGTGGCCAAATGGCCGCGCCCATTATTTGCTTTAATTAGCAAATGCGGAACCAATTTGATAGTCATGAACCAGAAAGTCCAAACAACAACACATCAAACTAGTACCTACATCTGTCAAATTTCTTTAATAGATACCTATTCAATTTTATCGCTAAAGCTATAGGTTCAAGATTTTATCGCTAAAGCTATAGGTTCAAGATTCATCATCATTTGCCTGCCTTTTCCCAACTATGTTGTGGTCGGCTTCCAGTCTAACCGGATGCAGCTGAATACCAATATTTTACATGGAGCGCTTGCATTTCTGACCTCCACAACCCAGTTAGTACTGGATAATAGTAATAATAAAAGTTTAAAGTTTGCATACTGAAAGAAGTCAGCAAAATATGTGAAACCTTTTAATTCATAAGACCATCATGTAACATAACCATATTTCATGCAAATAAAGAATCTTGAATCTAATACGATACCACTTCGTAAGACTGGCTGTCAGACTTTTTGGGTCACTGACTACCTGTAACGACTGTCAAATATGTACAAATGACAGCCGGGACTAACAGCTTAACGTGCTTTACGAGGCACGGAGGAAGCTCTGTATGTAAGGGTGGTCACCCATCCACGGACCAACCTAGGCAAGCACGGCTTAACCTAGAGATCGAACCGAGGGGCTGATACTATTTAATGTACTGTACAGAAAGACTTAATGAAGTTAAGAAAGAAACATACAAGAACGCGCTAAGCAAAATGGCTTTCAAACGAACAGTTCGGAGGTACTATTTGAAGACAGACTAAATTACTCACAAGCTAGTCGTAGTTATTATTATTATGAGGTTTCTCGTATTTTGAACTATTTGTATGTATTTTAATATATATTAGTTTATCTTATCTGTAATATATGTGTATTAGTATGTATACTATGTATGTACTTATTTCGATTTGTTAACAAAATGGCATTGTTCTCATTGATGTTTGTACTCTACCACAATGCTGTCATATTTGACCCAATGGTTGGCTGGTAGAGAATGCCTTGTGGCATTAAGTCCGCCTATGTACCACTCTTGTACATGAAGTTTAAATAAATAAATAAATATACGCGAAAAACATAACCTTTCCATGGTAGTCGGGTAAAAACTGAGATGATTAAAAACAGACATACAGAGTGTAAATTATAACCTCTTAACGAAGCCGAAAAGCACTTGTCATTGCGATCATATTTTTGGTCTACACCATACCTGGGAACCTTCTAGTTACGGAGATATAGGGCAAAGTATAAAATGTATAGGGGGTCAAAGTTACAACTTTTCGACAAGATTTTTTTAAATACATGTTTTTAATGTAAGATTATTACTTTAAACACCTCCACGACCCCCGTACTATTTAATCTATCCATCAGCACAATGTTTTGAGTGCGTTACATTGAGGTCTACCACAAAACATAATTTTTCACGTTTTGTGGTAGAACGGCGTAACCCAGCAATAATGTTTGCGTAAAGTTACTTAGTTTGATGTACAGAATGCTTGGTTAACGGCTTCGTGATGAAGTTGTTTACACCCTGTATATTTATGCTGCGGCAATAAGGATGGGAGAATAACAGTTAGCAGTGGCGAAGGGTGCAAATAGTATGAGAGAAAGCCGAAGAAAAATAATGAGAATTGTTTTTTTTTACGTTTTTTTCTCATGTTATTTTTGACCATATTTTCATTATCAGCGACCCCAAAAACCACTAAACGACACCTGTGATGAAAAATCCAAAAGATGTCGTCAGCGCCATTTTTAATTTTCATTTTGGCCTCATTTTCATCATCAGCGACCCCAAAAACCACGAAAACGACACCTGTGATGAGAAATCCAAAAAAATTCGTCGGCGCCATTTTGAATTTTTATTTTGACTTTATTTTCATCATCAGCGACCGCAAAAACCACGAACACGACACCCATGATGAAAAATCCAAAAAATGGTCGTCGGTTCCATTTTGGATTTTTATTTTGACCTTATTTTCATTATCAGCGACGCCCAAAAATTTATTAAATTGCACAGGAATTATATAAACTAAAAACAGTGATTTTATCATGTCAAAAAAAAAACTAGTTGGTGACTTCTAAATACGATACACCGACCATTACTTACTCATTTTATCTCGTTCTACCACACATACTTTCTTTTTCTGCCCCTGCCGTAACTCGATAATCTTCGGCGTACCTAGGTCCCTACAAAATGGTACTGCCAGCTGCGAAGTCACGTGTGCGTGTCCATACGATTTTAGTTTTGAATTCTGACACCCGAGCTCCGGCTTATTTGGCGCTACCATGTTGCTTTCCATGTAAACATTTTTTTTTTTGAATATTTTACACTACGTGTAGGGTGCCTTGTTCCCGAAGGCATATAAGCCGGTAGGAATGGGCTTCTAAGGTCCTTCGGGCCTGATAGTTAGTTTTCAAGATTGGTTTGATTGGATTGATTTGATTTCCTACGAGCATAAATTTACGTATAAGTAGGATTTTGTTTTTGGTTCAATGTGGCGACACTTGGGGGAGGCTTATGTCCAGCAGTGGACGTCTTTCGGCTGAAATGATGATGATGATGATCAATTTATATTGCACATAGTACAGTTCTAAGTCTAGCTTTTCCAATAAATTACTTAGCTTAGTAGTAAACGGCGGCAATTGAATTGTTTATTACTCGTGCACAGTGGACGCCATCTTTAAATTAAAATGGCCGTCATTATTGGCTGCTTTTGGCGGGACAATGACTTTAAGAAATATTGCAGATACTTAATTGGACCCAAAAATGCTCTAATACGAGTAACAGCCGCTCAGGCTGTGCTTTAGGTTAAGCCGTGCTTGCCTAGGTTGGTCTGTGTGTGGGTGACCACCCATAACATAGCGAGTTTCCTCCGTGCCTCGGAAAGCACGTTAAGCAGTTCTTCCCGGCTGTCATTTGTCCATCTTTGACAGTCGTTACAGGTAGTCAGTGGCTCGAAAAGTCTGACAACCAGTTTTAACAAGGGGTATAATTTCTGTTTGTTTGTTACGATTTAACTCAAAAACTACTCAACCGATTTTCAAAATGCTTTCATCATTACAAAGCCACATCCTTACCGAGCAACATAGGCTATAAATTATATTGATATCATGCAAATTAACCGAGATATCACAATTTTCGTGGACGAAGTCGCTGGTGATATGCTAGTCTTCTATAGTTCTCTATTACTTGTCATCTCATCAGTCACCTCCTAGTTGACTAGTCAGTATATTCTGACTATTTTTTGCTAAAGACATTCGTGTAAAGACGTTTATTCCATCACGATCATCATCATTGGGCGTACTTTGATATGCCACATTTTCTACTTTATTCTGTTTAATTGCAGATACAGTATGATTATTTCAGTTTAATTGCCTTTTCTACTAATCTCGCAGAAAAGAAGCTATGTAGGTAGGCAAAATTTCATCATCGCCATCATCATTTCAGCTGAAAGACGTCCACTGCTGGACATAGGCCTCCGTCTTGCATTATAATAGTGTATTTTAAAAGGGCCTACCCCAAGTGTCGCCAGTCCCGTGCGACTCGCATCCAACGGATTTCCGCAACCTTCACCAGGTCATTGGTCCACCTAGTGGGAAGTCTTCCGACGCAAAATTTACTTTTTAAAGTGAAACTTTTATTACATCGTCTCAAACATTTTCGTCTGTGTGTTGCATGTCGCGTGACGGTCGGCCGCGGAGTAGGGATAAAGTGAAAGACGCTCGTCAGAGCAGCCAAGGCCAATATGGCGGCGCCTATAGTTCGCAGCAGCTGATCGTGTAGTGTAATTTTTTTCTCTATTTTGATTTTTTATTAGTTGTAAATACTGTTAAGTAATTTTATCTTTTTTGTCCTGTGCGGGCTAATAAATGCTTTTTCTTTCTTTCTTTCTTTCAAATTGCAAGCAAAATTGATTAAAAGCCCGGGTTCAAAGTTGACGAGGGTCACATAAACAGTCCAATTCGTTTCGACACTTCTGACAGCAATCACGCAGCAATTTAAAAAGAGCAACATGTAATGTATGGAACCCCTTTCAATACAAAACAGTACCCAACTCCATCTTGACCCGACGATTGTCTGACCCTGCGCGAGCCAAGTGGACCCAATTCCCGACATCCACACCACGTCTTCGTTCTTCGCCACGATTGGCCAGAGAATTAATGACAATATTGCGTACTTATTCGTTTGACCGTCTACGTACGAACCGTCAATTTAGCAATAGACGCTCATAGTCTTGACGTCCGCGCCCGCCGGCAGCCCGCGTTAATTTGATTTGAATTTCGAAAAAAATACGAACGGATTACCGATGCGCGTGATTTGAATTTAAGAAGTGTTTTTTTTTTTTTTTTTTCAAAATGGTGGACTGACATGATATTTTTTAAGGACGGGGGCGGTCGTTGGTATAAGTTGTATATGTGTTTCGCCAATATGGCTTTGTAATAAAAATTGTGACGAACTATTCGGATCCCCTTTGAATGTTATTATTCTTTCTGTGTTGTTAAGGACTCGTTAAAAAGGTGAGAATATGTGGATTACTTGTGATTTTTTTTACGTGTGACAGAGGTTTTATTTTATTTGAGGTACCTACTTCTTTTATGTACTGTCATTTTAACAGGTTAAAATACCTTTATTACTTATATTTGCTTTTTATACTAATCTGAAAAATAATTTTGATTTAATTCGCTAAAGATCTAGAGCGTTCTTCGTTAAATACTCCATTCCTACTAAACATCCTGATAACTACAACTTAAAAAACTTGACTACCCTCCCCCCTCCCCCTTTCCCTTTTTTACTTAACTTTCGTTTTTAATTAATATGACATTCATTATCATTATTTTCCTGCTCTTTTCCCATGTTATTTGGCATCAGTGCGACACGTTTATGTCTTCCATTTTCTCCTGTCAATCGTCATAATAAGAAAAAAATTGCCGACCTGCGCAAGCGCCTCTTCTTGAAAAATATTTGAAATAATCTTAAGGCAATTCACGACACAAGCCTTGCTTAGTGTGGCACAAGATGGCGCTGTGTGTAATGTCCAGCGATATTTATTTAAAAAAAAAAGAGGTTCTGCCGATCATTGTTTTCTGCCTTTGCGAACCTATAATCCGATTGATATACAGGTTGTATTTAAAAAAAAAACATTTTAGTACCTACGTACCTAGTAATAGCTCCTTTTCTTTTTCTGGGGATTTATAACCACCAGTGTCTAAAATTCTACCGTCTAGCAAAATTATCTGAGTTTTATTATAAAACTAAAGTAAGTAACTATCGGCACTTCTGTTCATAAAATTGTCTGAATTTTCATCGACCACAATCGTGATAAAAGTTGAAAGAACAGTACTCAAAAAGTCCCCACCCTTGTAGCACTTTAAAACCTATATTAATCGATAAACCATAGCCATCTCATCATTTTATTATATGACAGTAAAACTGAAATGAATACATGTACAAGTGGTTAGTAAATAACAATATTTTAGAGAAACAAATATAGGTAGAGGTGCGTTTTGAATAATGTGACATAATTATGTCTACATGTCCGGAATCTGCCGTCACAATTGCAGATTCCGGTTTCTTCATGCCGATATTACTTTTTCGTACAGACATTTCAGTTTTGCTGTCATACAATAAAATGATGAGATGGTTCTGGCCCTTCGATTAACATATAACTTCGGTTTTATAGTGCTACGATAGTGGGGACGGTGTCCATACATTTTTGAGCATTGTACTTTAATTATTAGGTCCCTTTGCCTTTACATTTTTGGTGTATTTACCAAAGAGTAACGTTAAAACAATTTATACAACCATCAACTACTAGCTACGGAGCGGAAGGGAGTGTCAAACTTTTACTGACTAAAACCCATCCATGTTCCGTCTTAGCCCTTTGTGTACCAGGGCCGCGGTATTTCTTTCGAACAGTCCCGCAGCCAGATAGCTTATAACCTGGATAAACACATAGGATACTTTTTATCCCGGTAGTAAGATCCCATGGGACAATATCAAACCACACGCGGACGAAGCCGCTGGCAGAAACTAGTTTATAATATTAGTAGGATTCTGTGTTACGCACAACATGTGATTTTAATCAAAACACTATTTTTTCGCAAGTTTCAATGAATTAAGAACCAAAACAACTGAAACTTCTGAGAAGGCAATTAACTGAGCGGGCTGACAATTAAATAATTGGGACCATTTGATGGGAAGTCTCCATGACGCAGTGTTTGGCCCTCAAGACTATAGCTGGTAGAAATATTTCAGTCATTTATTTTTTGCGTTTTTTTTTTCGCAAATAAAATATGAATGGAGAAAGGAGTAAATGATAGCGTGACAATTGACAGGGGAGAATGAAACAAACAAATCATGACTTTTGTTTGTTTCATTGAGCTTTTTGCCACTGACTTCCGAAAGTAAAGTTATTTCCAATTGACTTAAAAAAAAAAAAAAAAAATAGGCTTCCAAAAGAAAATTTTTGGAAGTCGGTTATTTTTATTTGACATAAGTATTTTTTGTCGATTTTAGTTGTGGTATCACACACAAACCCTTGACAAGTATCAATCATTTTACATTGTAATTAGAAAATATTAGCACATCGTACACATAGACCAAGAAGAAAAAAAATACATATACAGGGTGTAAACCACCTCATCACAAAGCCGTTAACCAAGCATTCTGTACATCAAGCTAAGTAACTTTACGCAAAAAATATTACTGGGAAACAACTTTTTTTTTTGAGGTTATAAATCATGTTTTGTGGTAGAACTCAATGTAACGCCCTTAAAACATTGTGCTGATAGATGGATTGTATAGTACGGGGGTCGTGGAGGTGTTAAAAGTTAAAATCTTACAAAAAAAAACATGTATTTAAAAAAAAACTTGTCAAAAAGTTGTAACTTTGACCCCCCATATCTCCGTAACTAGAAGGTTCCTAGGTATGGTGTAGAACAAAAAAATGATCGCAAGAATGAGGAGAACAAGTGTCTTTCGGCTTCGTGAAGAGGTGTTTTACACCCTTTAGAGAACAACTCTTAAAAATACCTAAGCAAAATTAAAAAATATATAATTATGGAACCACCGCGCGAGCTTCCTCTGCCAAACGAAACTAAAATCTGACTACAGAAATCACGGAAACATCGACGGAGCTTCTGGTGGAATACATAACCACCTTCTTCTTTAGAAAGTCGGATAAATACGTAAATTGTTATTAAATAGTTAATAAATAAACTCGTTGAATGTTGATAGTGTAGGATGCACCTTCTTTACGCATAAGGCAGATGCACCAATTACAGGAATCAAACCTTCGACCCTCCCAATAAATTAATTGTACAGACAGTTTCAATGGAACTGTCATTGACAAACGTCAACAATTGCGCTGTGTAGAAAAGGTGATTCAATATGCACAGCGATTTTATTAGTACTACCTACTGATAGTCACTGTGATTTCAAAAGCTTTTTCTGCGAAAATCGTCATTCGTTTCGAAGGAACACGTTACACGTAGCTACATAATAAAAGCAAAAAAAAACGAACAAACAAAAGTCACTGTCTTTTAAAATTAAAGTTATTTTTCACTTATTTGCGTTTTTGAAGACGGTTCTTTATAATTTTTTGCAAAATGTTAGATAAGATAAGATTCTTTATTTGTCTAAACATTGTATACACACAAGAGTCCAAACATGTTTAGCCGTAAGTTTCGGCGTTTTTTTTATTATTTGTCTGTGACATTATAATTTCAGTTCTCGTTCAAAGTAAAAGTATATTTATGACAAGAATTATTTTGATTAAGATATTTCAACTAAAAGGGTAAGTAGTTAAAAAAAACAGTTTTATGGAAATCTTTTTATAAAAAAAAAAGTACTTAATTGCAAAATAAGTAGTTCTTTCTTTTTTTTTTTGAAAGGCGTTTTTGTTTTTTGCAAAAACTTTTTTTATGAATTTTTACAGAAAGCCACCCGCGCCGATTGAATGTTTATAATATCATAAATCTCTTTGGCTCCGCCATTTTCGCATCACGTGGCCCTCAATTGTCGCGCTCATAGGCATTGCAAGTAGAATTGATGTCCAAGGCCTTCCCTCATAAAACTAAGTGAATAATTTAGGTCTAGACTAGTATACCTTAGGACAGGTAGTCGTTATGAGGGGAATGGAGACAATAGGTGGAGTTATGAGTATTGTGGATAATGGTCGGTTTTTTGATGAATAAAGGTATAACTAACCTTGTTTTGACTCGAAAGATATTGAAAATCTCAAACATTTATGATTTTTCATTACTCATACTCAGAAAGTAGGTCGGAAGTTGCCTGAAGAGCGGGTTGATAGTCTTTTCAGCCCTAGGGAGAATCGCTTTCAACTGACAGCTGCCAAATTAAAAAAAAAAAAACTTGTTATATTTTCACATTTCTGTTGAACCATGTTCCAACTCTCAGAACAACGTAAAATTGAAATAAAATAAAGTTAAGTACTTATTAAAATAATGGCTGAATAGCTGGCGGCCGGCCACAGGAAAAAAAAACAAAATAGACGGGAAAGCGGCAATACGATCTTGATTTGTTTTTCGATTGATTTATGTTTATTTTCCTTGTATTCGTAATGAAAGGCACAGTGTTTACCTCGGGTTAAAGACTCATTTAGTCCCTCGAACTATTAGCGCCCTCATTTCGTTCTGGCGCCAAACCCCGTCTTAAAATCAAATTCAAATATTGATTGCTCAACACAGTACATTTATACATTTCCAGATGTCAAGTGAATGCGCAGTCCACTGTATTGTACCAATTCAGGCATGCAAAATTCATAATTATAATTATACATTTCATAAAATCCAATTAATACCACGAGCAGAGTCGGAAAGAAAATAAAATGGAAATTAACCTAAGAAAATGTCATAAGTTCAAATTAATACGTTATAAAATGTCATAAATCTCGGGACTAAATAAATTGCTTTCACCCCTAGGATAAACTACGCACCTACTATTGACACACGAATGCAAAAGTAGCCTTCCAACAGACGATCTGTTTGTGAATGGATGGACGAATTTATTGGCCATTTTATTGGCATGTCAGAAGTATTGTGAGAACAATTTATGAAAGTGTCAACCTTTACTTTGTTATTTTGTATCGTTTTCGTTTGACGTGCGATATGACCATGTCTACCTCGAAGGCGATTTCCTTCCGTCAAGTGTCCAGACGACCGAGTTTCTTACAAAACATTCTTCTCTTATTTCCAGGAGCCGTAGTACACCGCCCCCAGGCTTAACGCTACGAAGAATCGAGAGGTTCACCAGCTCTTTCTTTTACCACATGGAGCCACCCGCGAATTCAGCACATCACACCCGAAGCCACTTCAGCACAAACCTCCCCGGCCTACCCCACATAGAACACCACCACACCAGCTCGAACAGAAACATGCCCATGAAAATAGAGAACGAACTACTCCAAAGTCACCGTCAAAGAGAGACGACAGGAATCAAAAAGTTATACAACTCATTCTTCGTTCTATTTTAACGTGTTAAATCATTCTGTATAAATCATTCATTCATTCTCATTCATCATTCAAAGACATTAGTGTTGGCATGGCAAATTTGTGATGGAATTATTTTATTCAGAAGAAAAGGACTATAGTATGCATGATAGCCGGAAAGAGGATAGCTATACTTGGGAGTCTAGTGGTGTGAGGTTAGCTATGGTGGGGAGGGAAGAGGAACTCGGGATGTATTTGGAGGAGAGGGAGCGGGCGGGGAAGCGAAAGTGGCAGGGGGAGGGGAAGATCATGAGGCGGGATGAAAGCGAAGAGAAAGAGCAGCGAAAGATCCCGCCTAAGAAGATTATGGGTGAGTGTCTTTTTGTTTTCTTCTTTTTAACGTGTCGACGGCAATCTAATTAAGCATAACGACAATATTAAAAAAATGAATGTATTTAGTCCGTCAGTTAGAATATTGGAAAATAATGGACACGTATTTTTTGTTTTTGTAAATCAATGAATATTGACAAAGGTAAATCGCATCAAAACTCGGGAGTCTCATGACGTCAGTACGCTCTAAAAATTATACCTAGGCGTGACGTAATGAGAATCTTAAAAGTGTCGTATCTTCGTTAGTTTTAATTTACGTTACAAAAGAAAAAATAGGGGTCTAATATTTTTCGATAATCTAACTGACGGATTAATTAGATTTTTTAAGCCACTAAGGTCCATGTTCACCAAAAAGTTAACCGTCTGATTATCTAAAAACAGCTGTCACCGTGACATGTTTCCATACAAAAATGTGTTTTAAACAGCTGTTTTAGATAATCAGACTGTCATCTTTTTGGTGAACATGGACCTTAGGTTCACCGAAAAGGTAACAGTCTGATTATCTAAAAACAGCTGTCACTGTGACATGTTCCCATACAGAGATGTGTTTTAAACAGCTGTTTCTAGATAATCAGAGCGTCATTTTTTTGGTGAATATGGACCTAAATTGGCGCTTTCGCTAGCACCCATCAGTTCCTGTAGTGAACAAACAACAGGACACGCAGGACACGATATTAAGTGCCTCATCATTTGTGGAACAGCACCACATTTACACTCCAGGGCAGAGTCATTAATGAATCTCCACCTGAGCAGGTTTTCTTTGCCTCGGCCAACCTGGGTTCGGAGTCTATTTGAAGACTTAACCCCTTATCGCATAGCTACCCAAATATGGGCACTTATTTTCAAACATTAAGAAGTAAAAAAATGATGTAATTCTTTACGGCATATTAGGACAGATCAGGCAACGTCTAAAATTCAATAAACATACATGACCTGCCATCTAGTGTACCGCGTAACGAAACTATAACTTGTCAAAATCAGTCGGCGGCAGTTGAAAGGGCTTGGAACTTTTTTATATGAAGCGTGGCTGAATTTTATTCCGCCATTTTGTTTTTTTTTTTTTTTCAAAGTAGCGGCCATGCATAAAACCTATATAAATCGATAGCTGGAATTTATACAAGTTTTATTAGAGACAAAATGTTCTAAAGTGTCACGTTTCCGTGATATGAGCTATCAAAGTTTAAGTAAATTCATTGAGTATCTTCAGCACAACTTTGAGTTGATGATGATGCCAGCTATCGACTGATACACGTTGTATGAGAGTCTAATCAAATCAAACTTGTGCTGAAGTTGCTATCAGTGATTGGATTTTAACTTTGATAGCTCATATCTCGGAAACGTGACAATTTAGAACATTTTGCCTAATATACCAGCTATCGATTTATATAGGTCTTATGCGTGGTCGCTACTTTGAAAAAAAAAACAAAATGGCGGAAAAAAACCGGCCAAAAAGTTCAAACCCCTTTGTCGTTGGTTTGTGCAAGTTTTTACAATTCAGTTTGTGGTCGTGTGTATACGTTTTAATTTTGGGTCTTTTCTACCCTGCCTCACTCTTTCCAAAGGACTGCACACAACACAATTTGGGTCTTGACAGGTAAGGTTTGAAAACCACGTTGAAATTTGAACTATTACACGTTAACAAGGCTCAAATTGGGATTGGCAAGATATTGTATGCAGCTTAATTACCAACGCGTTATAAAAGATGGAGCCACAAGTATGGTGTCGGTTGGGACTGGTCAGCTCTTGGTTGCCATGGCTTTTTTTATTTTTTTTATTTTTGAATTGTTTTTGTTTGTTTTAACTATGGACACTTTTATCGTGCACATCTTGCTACATTGTTCTCACATAATGCACCATCTCAACAGGAATGATGTAACCAAGATTTTGTAACAACATGATGATTTAAAAGAGTGTCCATCCATTGAGTTTCTTGCCCGTTCTTCTCCATAGAGATCTACGCTAGGGAATGGGCAACTACAGTACTTTCACAGTTTTTATGTCTTGTGACTGGGACTGTAGCTACATTTAATTTTCATCTTTGTTTCGACAATTCAAAAGTGCCTGTAACTGGCCTACTTGAAATAAATGCTTTGATTTTGATTTTGAGTAATGATAAAGTATGAAAGTATGTATCTAATCGTATTACAACGTTATTCTTGCATTCTACGTCTTAAATTCTACTTAAAAGTATACAACATTCCGAATTGATCAAAAATCCCCTCATTCATCCAGTAACTTGGTTGTGGAAACCATCAGCTAATCAGTCGCTCGGTCGCTCCCCGGGGTTGCGGGAATGTTCGAAAGAGATACCGAGGCCCCGGAACGTAAAGGGCGAGGTAGGAACATGGATGGGTTTAAGTCAGTAAAAGTCTGACACTCCCTTCCGCTCCGCCCAGAGTGGGAGAAGTCATTTGATGATTTCCCATCCGAAAAAAAAAGCAGTCGCTCCATTTATATTATTGTAAGGATTAAAGATTTGAGTTTTGTGTGTAACGAATAAACTTAAAAACTATTGGACCGATTTGAAAAATTATTTCAGCAATGGATGGACATTATAAGCGAGTGACATAGGCTATATTTTATCCCCGTATTCCCGCGGGAACGCGTGACGTCCGCTAGAGTAAAATACAGCTGCCTCTGGCTATATAATAAAGGGTGTAAAACACCTCTTCACGAAGCCGAAAGGCACTTGTTCTCCTCATCATTGCGATCATTTTTTTGTTCTACACCATACCTAGGAACCTTCTAGTTACGGAGATATGAGGGGTCAAAGTTACAACTTTTTGACAAGTTTTTTTTTAAATGCAGATGCAGATGCATCTTTTTTAGATGTAAGATTTTAACTTTTAACACCTCCACGACCCTCATACTATTCAATCCATCCATCAGCAGAATGTTTTAAGTGCGTTACATTGAATTATACCACAAAACATGATTTATAATCTCAAAAAAAAAGTTGTTTCCCAGCAATAATTTTTGCGTAAAGTTACTTAGTTTGATGTACAGAATGCTTGGTTAACGGCTTTTTGATGAGGTGTTTTACACCCTGTATATTGAAAAGTTTTCTAGTAGAGAAGTAGATCTTCGAAGTTCGAGTGAATCGGTCTCTTCTAGGTAAGCGTGCTTCACCCTAGATCGATCATTGATTCACGTCAGACGATTTGCGGTTATACAGGGTGAAAACAACCTCATCACGAAGCCGTCAACCAAGCATTCTGTACATCAAACTAAGTAACCTTATCCAAAAATTATTGCTGGCAAATGACTTTTTGGGTTTTATGAGGTTCAAAACACACTCAAAACATTCTGCTGATTGAATATTACGGGTTTCGTGAAGGTGTTTAAAGTAAAAATCTAACAATATAAACCAGGAGCGAAGGGTAACAGGTAAGCCAGTCGTCCGGTCCATATTTTTAATAATGTGTGAATAAACCATACATTGAACCATTTGTAGTTTTAGTCATGTTTGGGCAGTTACGTGCTAACTGAATTACCTACATTGTTTTACTTTTGGCAAAAGTAGATTCCAGTACAGTGGTTGTTCCGAAGCGCAGCCGGTAAGTTTCGAGTTGTTAGAACCCCTCGCCACCGATATAAACTTATAAAAAAAGAAACTTGTCAAAATGTTGGAACTTTGACCCCCAATATCGCCGTAACTAGAAGGTATGGTGTAGAACTAACAAAAGCCTTTGATTCCTTTCCATGATTGGAAAAAGTAAATGCAGAAGATCATCATGTGAATAGTATAAGTTTATCCAAAAAAATGTTTAAATATTTTCTCTCAAAATATAACGTAACTGATATCAACTTCATTATTTAATGAGAACCGACTTTTGTTGATACAAGTCTGCCAGTCGGAGATGAGTTTACATAGATTAAGTTTTTCGTAGATAGGACAGCGTGATCTAGGAATTATGCCTACTTTACCTACAAGTTCTTAGCGTGTCGATGGCAAATATACTCGTACTTTAAATGAAGGTTTTTTTTATTCAATACCTTAAATTATAACGATAGACGTATTGATGAGTAAGATTGTTTTGCAAGACTATATTGAGGGAAGGTATTCAGTATTCGATTCTCAACCCAAATATGTAAAAAACCTATAGCCTTAATTTGTAACGTGATTGTCTAATAAAATACATTACTCATGGACACTGAGCGCACAAGAAGTGAACTCTAGGTGTCACTCAGCAAAGAACGTGCCGATACGAAGCTCCTTGCGCAAACTCCACCCCTATCCTTTGTGTTGTCGCCGATGCACCGACAGGGCACAACCCCGCGCCATCCCGCGCTGACCTCAATGCATGCGCGGGCGCCGCTACTTCCGCATGTCTAATATTGCGCTTACGCGTTTCGCATAAACAAACAACCCCGCTTACTTCCGTGCCTAACTATTATCTAATGATAGTGTGCGAGGAGCCATTAATTATGCAAGGTGTCAACCAACGACTGCGAACATCCGGACAGTACCTAGTAGTAATACCTAGATATTTGTCTGTCCTAAGTCAAGTTTAAAGTATGAAGGGAAAATGGATTATACCTAAAAGTCATTGACACACATGTTCTGCGATAAGCGCTAGGGTGTACAAACGTTGCAAGACTTTTGCGAAACTTTTGTTATGGATCTATCTGTTATTTAGCAGTTTTTTTTTTGTTCATATGTTTATTAGTATCATGTAAGTATGGACTATTGCGGGTTTGAATAACTGTCCCTCGTTTAAACTAACATATTGTATAAGTACAAATGAAATATTTGGTTAGGTCATGTTTGTGACGTATATCAAAGCATGATTAACGGAAAAAATATTGACATGTTTGGCGATCTATCATTTTTTATTAAACCAAACACACTCATTAAATTCCAGTCATGTATGATTTATTTTACACAATAATTTACTGATATTTTGGCACCAGAGCATTATCTTTCTGCAATCCACGTAGATATCAGTAAAAAAGTATGTGTTCTTACATTAAATTATTATCTTAATTAGCGAAGATGACCCTTGTGACTTCTTGCCATTGATGTAATCTCACACCCCATAATTATCATTACAATAACAGTAAATGTGATAATAAATGGTCAAAGACCATAATGACATAAGTACATAACTGACTACCGACCTGCTAAGAGAAATATGGTAGCCGTCACAGCGCGAAGAATTGCTAACTTTAGTGGCAGAAGACGGCTTCTCGCTGGCGGAACGGATGTCTGGTAGAGTTGAAACGTTCTGAAGCGGCGGTTGAGAGGTCGCCCACAAGGTGGATCGATGTCCTGGTTAAGGCCTCGGGAATCCACCGGAATCGTCTGGATGCGAAAAGACGGGGACCGGTTGACCAGACAACGTTATGGGGAGTCCTGTGATCAGCAGTTTGAAGTTTTAGGGTGATAAGATATAATGATGTTTGTTGAACCTAATTGGTGTGAAAATACCCTTAACGAACGGGTGGGATCTCAGTCGCCCGCAGACTGGTCCCTATACTGAGAGCGTGTCTGGCCTTCAGATACGTTCCAAAGGGATGGAGAGAAGTGAAGGTCATATTCATACCAAAGCCGGGTAAGAGTGACTATACTGACGCCAAATCCTACCGAGCTATCAGCCTAACCTCTTTCCTACTTAAAACCATGGAAAAAATGTGCGAGAGAGAGCTGAGGGACGGCGCTTTGCAAACTATCCCACTTCATACTAATCAACATGCATACAGCTCAGGTAAGTCCACAGAATCCGCCCTCCATCTAGTGGTCAGCCGGATAGAAGAGGCGATTCACCAGAAGGGAAGCTGCCTGGGCACCTTCATAGACATCGAGGGAGCCTTCGATAAAACAAACTTCACCAGCATCAACACCGCGCTCTCTCGCCATGGAGTGGAACAGGTACTGATAGACTGGATTACAAACATGCTGAGCAAACGAGTGGTGAGACTTGAAGGGGAACAGCAAATGGCCATGATAGCCAGAGGCTGCCCCCAAGGAGGGGTTTTATCTCCGCTCCTCTGGAATCTGGTGATTAATGACCTCATCACTAGACTCAACGAGAACCACTTCTACACAATAGGGTATGCCGACGACCTCGCTATTCTCATCTCGGGGAAAGTGACGGGGACAATCTTCGACCTCACTCAGCGAGCTCTACGTATTGTTGAACGATGGTGCAGAGAGTTCGACCTTTCAGTGAACCCAACGAAGACTGAACTTGTCCTGTTTACCCACAAACGAACACTAGGCCCTTATCGCCTACCCAAACTCTTCGAGACGGAACTCCAGTTAGCCGATGAGGTCAAGTATCTGGGTGTCATCCTAGACAGTAAGTTAAACTGGAGTAGCCACCTAGACAACAAGACAAACAGGGCCTGCATAACCTTCTGGCAATGCAAGAGGATGATAGGTAAGAAATGGGGCCTATCCCCGAAAATTATACTCTGGTTATACTGCGCGGTGATCCGACCCATGATTGCCTATGGGGCTGTGGTCTGGTGGCCACGCACTAAACTAAGTACAGCAGCCATCAAGCTGCAGCGCCTGCAAAGGCTTGCCTGCATGGCAATCACTGGTTGCATGAGGACTACCCCGACTGCTGCTCTCGAAGCCATGTTGGGGCTTCCACCGCTCCATCTGTTCATACAGCAGGAGGCGACGATGACGGCAGTACGCCTCAAAACACTTCAGCTCTGGGGTAAGAAGACAACACAGCACAATGCGATACTGGAGGAATTCTATTGCGAGTTCCCCTTGGCGAAAGCACACAACGATCGGATACCGAAGCAATTCGTATTCGACAAGAAATACAAAATCCAGCTTCACGAGGACCACCGCTGCGAGGGATTAAACCCCGCGGAACTACGGATCTTCACAGATGGATCTAAAACAGGTACTGGCACTGGGGCGGGAGTCTTCTCGGAAGACCTCAACATCCACATAGCCACACCTCTGGGGGCGCACAACACGGTATTTCAGGCAGAATGCATGGGCATCTCCCTGGCGGCATCGGCCATCATAGCCAGGAAAGTTGTGGGCCACTCAATTCGTATACTGTCGGACAGCATGGCGGTGCTGCTGGCTCTAAACAACCATACAGTGAACTCCGGGTTAATACACGAGTGTCACCAACGCCTGAACCAGGTTGGTAATCTCAATAACATAACCATCCAATGGATCAAAGGACACAGCGATTCCCGCGGCAACGACGCGGCGGATGAACTCGCTAGAAGGGGATCGAGCATGGCAGCGGTAGGACCAGAACCTATCGCACCACTCCCTTTCGGTTACCTACGCACACTGGTAAGGAAACGAACTAGTGAAATACACCACAAGCTGTGGCTTGACCACGGCGAGTGTAGGCAAGCCAAGGAGGCACTTCCTGCCATCGACGGCCGCTTCACCAAACGCGCGCTTAGGCTAACCAAGCCACAGGTGCGTACAATTACAGCCGCCATCACCGGTCACGGCTCTTTTAACAAACACCTCTTTGTCATAGGAATCACAGACAGCCCCCTGTGCCGCGCATGCATGGAGGAAGACGAGACTGCAGCCCACGTGCTTCTACACTGCCCAGCGGTTGCATCATATAGGGCAAAGTACTTCGGTCGTCCAGGTACTCTCCGCGAGATTGTCGGCAACATCGGGGCGCTGCTGGCCTTCTTTGGGGAGCTGGGATGGATCGAGTGAAGTTCCCACCCGTACGCAAAATACGCGCCTCGCCGTGGAATTGCGGACATCAGCCCGTTATACAATACAATACAATACCCTTAACGAAGCAGACAGGCACTCGTTCTCCCCGTCATCGTCAATGCGATATTTTTTTTTCTGGTCCTTACGTAGGTAAATAGGTGCCTGTCCTAGTTACGGAGATTTTGAAGTTTCTTTTTCTTTCTTGACAAGTTTCTTTTTTAATTTGTTTTTTTAATGGCAAAAGCCTCCTCCAATTCTTTTGGTGCTTTGCCTTCTCTAGACTAGCCAATCAGTAAGAAACGAGTCCAAATCGCCGATTCTAAATGAATTTATCACCCCAAAACAAAAAAAATCGTCTATCAGCCAAAATTTTTGCGTTACTTTTTTATATATACACAACGCTTTGTTGTCGGTTTCCGAAAGGGTCCGTTTACACCTTCTATGTGATCAAGAGAAGTAAATTTTAAACGTCATCACGTCCGACAGCCTCACAGAGTCAAACCCATTTTAGGCAGAATACTCTACCATCTTATAAAATGAATCTTTGGCCATTACTGATAGTACACTAATGACGACTTATGCATTGTAATACACACACAAAACAGTGTCTTACTACGCGTCGCGAACGACAAACGTGTCTGCGATTTCTTTGTCGCAATACTTAAAAGTGCTGTGTTGGTGAAAATCTAAAAAAGATAAAAAAATAAAACAGTGTGTTTTAAGAAACATTAATGGTGTGTGTAAAACTTGAATTGGAAAAGACATTAATGGTATCTTAAGACGGAATAATAATTATTTTAGTTAGGAGGTTTCGTAACAATAGTTTATTGTTTCACTACACTTTTTGTTTAAGAATAAAAGTAACCATCTGCTTTGAATTTCGACATTGTATTGTAGTTCTACAACTGTTGGAGGAGCTCGTGGCAAAATAATAACAGCCGCTCGGGTCGATCTTTAGGTTAAACCGTGCTTGTCTAGGTTGGTCTGTGGATGGGTGACAACCCGTAACATACCGAGACCTCCTCCTTGCCTCGGAAAGCACATTAAGCTGTTGGTCCCGACTGTCATTTGTAGATGTTTGACAGTCGTTACAGGTAGTCAGTGGCCTAAAAAACTTACCAAGGGATATCATATTGCCCAGTACTAACTGTGTTGTGCAGGTATGATTGGCAGTTGCTCCATGTAACAAACTGTTATTCAGCTGCATCCGGTTAGACTGGAAGCCGACCCCAACATAGTTGGGAAAGGATAGGCAGATGTTAATGTACTAAGTATCGTTAATAGATTTTGAACAAGTTCTATCTATCGAAAATAGTTTCCTTCTCTGTTAAGCAATTGTGAAGGGATTAACTTCAGATCAAATGTTATCAAACAAAGGTCTTTTAGGAAATCAGCCATTTCATACACAATTTAAGCATTAGTTAGAGTTGGGTCTTACGTATATCCAGCTCAAGTCCTCTATTCCTCAAAACCTCTTTATGCGTCTGCGCCAGAATGGTCCATCCAGGGCCTCAAGTCTGCTATTACAATAGTGTCAGAATAGTCGATCATTGATTTCATAATTCATTCTCTGGGACTTCGTCGAGCTTCATTGTCTCGGCGCTTGTCTGATGGTCACCACTTGATTCTGACTTTCAGGAGATACAGTGGTTTGGGAATAGTGTGGCGAGCTTGACCCAATAAACAAAATAAAAAATAGTCGTTTGTCAACATATCAAAATCAGGCACTCTTGAATTGTCGAAACAAAGATGAAAATTAAATGTAGCAACAGTCCCAGTCACAAGACATAAAACTGTGAAAATACTGTAGTTGCCCATTCCCTAGCGTAGATCTCTCTGGAGAAGAAGAACGGTCAAGATACTCCACGGACACTCTTTTAAATCAAAATATTGTTACAAAATCTTAGTTACATCATTCATGTTGAGATGGTACATTATGTGAGTACTACTTAAAACAATACAATCTCCTTGGAGACATCATCATCATCATTCTCTTGCCCTTATTCCAATTTATTAGTGGTCAGCGCAGCATGTCTTCATCTTCCAAACTTATCTATTACTCGTCATCTCATCAGACACCTCCTTTCTAGCTATATCATACTTCACACAGTCCATCCATCGTTACTTTGATCTTCCTCTACTCTTAAAGCCATCTATCTACCTTCATACTCAACATTTTCCTCATCACATGTATATACCACGAAAACCGATTACCTACCCATAACTCATAACTTCTTCCTATGTTCTCATTCCTTAATCATACATTGGTTCATTTTGCGTCCCAACTGGGTACTTTGGCTTTCGCAGCCTATCTTCGTCGTCTTCATAACATGTCAACCTTTGTAATTTGCCGTTCATTTTGAGTTTTGATGCTTTTGTTGATATGCAGTCTTCACGCAGGGGTGTATCTTCGGTCCAACTCCAATCCAACACGGCTTTCACTGAACATTGATCGGCGGCGGCGGCATATATTTCATGTTACTTTCGCCCCATTCTTTGAGATCCATTTAGCCATGACTTAACTAATCCATTATGGCTACGTAGACTTGCTTTCACCAAAAGCCGTCATCAATCTCTTGCTCTAACTCAATGGACCGGCGCAGTTTGTCTTTTTCCGTCTCTTCTTCAGCCTCTGGCTACCCAATACTGAGTGTCTCTACCATATCCAGTTTTTTCCGGCCACTTAAATGAGAACGCCTGTCCACCTAGTCGGTTGTCTTCCCACAGTCCTCCGCCCCTTCCGTGGTCTCCACTCCAGCACATTCTTCTCCCATCTTACATGCAATCTACGACATATATGACCCGCTCACTTCCACTTTCCACCATGTCTTCATCCTTATTTTAGTAGTCGCGACCTTTCAAGCCATATAGTCGTTCACACATTAATCGAATGCTTCCTTGGTTTTCCCCTACTTCCTATAGCCAGTTATAACAGACATTCATTAGCAAATCTTTTGTATGAGTTTTTCCTCATTTCTCTGCATCACATCATTTGTCCTCATTTACCCGCCACTAAATATTTTGTTTAGTCTACTTACTTTCCAAGTATATCCGATTCCTCTGTTAGCATTATCAGCAGCAGTAAGCTCTTCTATTTCAGTCCTTAATTAACATAAATGATAAATATTTTTCTCTAAATGTGATTAAATTCACGAATCGTTATAATTTCCTAGTTGTTATCCGTAACCTCATAAACTTTATACCTCAGCTTTTATCTGTACAATCGTCTTGTTGCTATGTGACGATGTAATGCTACTTGTTGATAGTAAAATATAATCTACTTCTTTGTTGGTCCCTCAATACTGAGGATCGGGACCACCTCGTTGCATCTTCGTTGTCTTTGTGTCTTCTTCGTCTTTGTGTCTCATCATCATCATATTAGCCCAAAATCACTCACTGCTGGGTATAGGCCTCCCTTTTCTTCCGACACACTTCTTGGTTCTGTGCGTCTCTTATCCAGGTGTTTCCCGCGACTTTGACGATGTCGTCGACCCAATAAGTTCTAGGACAGCTCTGGTTTCTTTGGCCTAATCTTGGCCAACACACGCCAAAGCCTTGCTCAATCGGCCATCTTCGCTTCTTGCTTTTTTCTTTGTGTGTTTTGAATAAAAACCAATATTCCTTAAGTAGTGTTCAATTCATCGTCATTAACCATTATGACACCGATCGCATAGCGTAGACTTGTGAGATGGGCTAAAGCTCCATGTAAAATACTGGTATTCATATACACCTGGTTAAACTGGAAGCCGACCCCAACATAGTTGAGAAAAGGCTAGGTAGATAATGTTGCGCGTTAGTTGTCTTGGTCCACTTTCTGTCGAACGTAGGGCTCTTCTATTTTCTGACATGCTTCCTTGCTCTGTGTGATTCTTGTCTATGTCTCACCCTGGTTATTTTGAAGATCGTGTACAAATCTGGCTGTTAGTCCGCCAACCAAGAACCAAGAGGAAATCGTGGCTAAATAATAACAGCCGCTCGGGTCGATCTTTAGGTTAATCCGTGCTTGCCGTGCGTGCTAGCCTTGTCTGTGGATGGATAGCCACTCATTAAGTACATACCGAGTTTTCTCCGTGCCTCGGCACGTTAATCAGTTAATCCCGGCTGTCATTCGTAGATCTTTGACAGCCGTTACTGGTTGCCAGAGGCCAAAAAAGTCTGACAACCAGTCTTACTAAGGGGTACCGTATTATCCAGTACTAACTGGGTTGTGAAGGTCAGATAGGCAGTCGCTCCATGTAAAATACTGGTATTCATATACACCCGGTTAAACTGGAAGCCGACCCCAACATAGTTGGGAAAAGACTAGGGAGATGATGAGTCTGCCAACCCGGCAATCTCCTCTCCTGACAACCGTTTTGTTACTCCACCTGCCATCACCACATCTAACCAAATGTCCTGCCCAACTTCAAAAGCTAGTCCTCTACAATTTCAGGTCAATCAAAACACTTTGATTAAATGATCTACTGATCTAGTGAATCGCCCTTCTTTTTGTTCTCTTGCGGCCATTTTCAATACTTTACTGTTCAGTTTCGGTAGGTTGCTATCTTTCTGTTTGTTTGAAATTTTGCTTGTCGACGGTTAGAAACAAAACGTCACAGAAAATCTTTCTTTGATATTTGTATGAATCAAGTGACCGTTAGGTGACGCGGAGAGGATATTTCTAGCTAACTTTGTTTATAGAAACACCGATAGCTGCGAGACATGGCATATTAACTGACAGTTATACGTAAGTAAGTTATAGAAAACGGGCCTTAATAGCTAACTGGATTCTGTCAGTTCAGGATCAGGTTCTAGTCAATGCAGCTGAATACCAGTATTTACATCAAACTTCTGTTTATCACTGCGATCACTAAATGGTCTTTAAAAAAGGAGTAGGTCCACAATTTGTCGAAATCATTTTTGTAATTTTGAAAAGCCCATGATTGGTTGGAAGCTCTATGTATTGTATATCGGGCTGGTGCCCATAGTTCCACGTCCACACGGGCTGGAAAACTGATCATTCCATTCACCAGAGCTCCCCAAGAGAGCAGCAACTTAGATTCTAACGGGTTATTTAGTAGTTTACAGGCATTAATTTGACGGCTCGAATGGCGTAGTGGTAGTACTGGTAGTGACGCTGCCTTACGTTCTTAGGGTCCTGGGTTCGAATCCCGGTAGGAGCAAATGTTTGTGTGATGAGCATGGACATTTGTTT
Organism: Xestia ashworthii; assembly: GCA_950022955.1. Classification (NCBI taxonomy): domain Eukaryota; kingdom Metazoa; phylum Arthropoda; class Insecta; order Lepidoptera; family Noctuidae; genus Xestia; species Xestia ashworthii. The sequence goes on from OX465575.1 coordinate 3,915,133, forward strand.
CCGAGTCATGGATGTTTATATGTATAATAAGTATGTATTTACAAACAAAAAAATTATGTAATGTAGTATATCAACTATCTAGTGTCCACGACACAAGCTTTGCTTAGTGTGGCACTAGGTGGCGCTGTGTGTTAATGTCCAGCGATATTCATTTATTTATTTATTTTTTAAGACGTAGGTAATGATGTAGTTACTAGGTATTTTAAGTCATCACCAATTAGTGCAGTAATTGATTAGGTAATCACCTTAAATACTGTTATCGTAACCTGTTGACCATTGTTATGTTTATTATCTCTTGACTTTTATGTCTCGATTTTTATTAGTCTTTTTATACCTATACATTTTGGTATTATGCTTTGCCCAATAACGTGATCTGATTGGTCTGACCAACCAGACCAGATTTGTCAATTACAACGTCAGTTTTTGTTATGATTAGTTTACCAATCATAGGGATATGTCACCGTAAAATAGGCTTGTTAACTGAAAAAATCTAATTAGTCCGTCACTTAGATTATCAAAAAATATTTGACCCGTATTTTTTCTTTTGTCACATAAACCAAAATTGACGAAGATACGACGCTTTTAAAATTCCCAATACGTCACTGTTCGGTATCATTCTTAGTGAGTTGATACCGAACAGTGACGTCACGAGCCCCCACTCCCGAGTTTTGATGCGTTTTATCTTTGTCAATATTCGTTGATTTACAAAAACAAAAAATACGTGTCCATTATTTTCCAATACTCTAATTGACGGACTAAATAGATTTGCAATTTATTGATGGTGGAAACAAGCCTATTGTCAAATACGTTATATTACAATATAACGTGCATCTCTCTAGCGATATTGTAAAGTCTCGAATTATTGTCAACTGAACATACGGAAGTATCTCTGCCCCCATAATCGGGACTTGGGGCACCCCCCCGTTAGGTTAGTTAGGTTCCTTTAAACCCTGCACCCGGAAATAGGGGCTCCGTCGACTACGCTTTTTAGGGGAATATAAAGTGTTTTAAGGTTAGGTTATAATAATCGGTATTTCTCAGGAATGGTACAATATCTTTTCATGAGAGTTGTACCACTGGGCAAGGGGGACTCCTCCTTCCCTCCACACTGCGTGAGTTGACTACCATCGCATGCATTTCACGTAAAATAATGCGTTTTGTTGAAAGCAGTATGTTCATTCGACAATATTTCGAGATTTTACAATATCGCTAGAGATATTACAATATAACGTATTTGACAATTTTACGGTGACAGATACACGTCGTCGTTGTTTAGAGTCTGTCTTCTTGCGCCTCAGCACAAAAGGCTGTACAGTTACTTTGAAGTTCAGATCCACTTATTTCTGTACATTAACGAAATGATATATAATCTCCTTACTAACTGATGGATTGGCTTTGTAATGTCAGTTGTCATCTATTATTGTTGTCAATCTGTTTACATAAATGTTATTGCTTTGGCTGTGAAATAGTTAATTAAAGCCAAGTTTCTATTGGTTTATCTTTCTTTACGTATGTATCACGAATCTTGGTTTGTTACATAGGAGGAGAAGAGCTCGTGGCTCAATAATAACAGCCGCTCGGGTCGATCTATAGGATAAGCTGTGCTTCCCTAGGTTAGTCGGTGGATGGGGGACCACCCTGACATACCGAGTTACCTCCGCGCCTTGGAAAGCACGTTAAGATGTTGGTCCCGGCTGTCATTTATCCATCTTTGACAGTCGTTATAGGTAGTCAGTGACTCAGTTACCTCCGCGCCTTGGAAAGCACGTTAAGATGTTGGTCCCGGCTGTCATTTTTCCATCTTTGACAGTCGTTATAGGTAGTCAGTGACTCAAAAAGTCTGACAACCAGTCTTACCAAGTGGTATCGTACTACCCAGTATAAACTGGGTTGTGAAGGTCAGATAGGCAGTCCCTCCATGTAAAATACTGGTATTCAGCTGCATCCGGTTCGACTGGAAGCCGACCCCAAAATAATAAGTGAAAGACCAGGCAGGTGATGGTTTGTTACCTAATTGCAAATGCTCCCGGTCAGGGAGCGACTAGGAAACGCCAGTAGATTGCACCGGTGTCCCATCTTTGCTACGTCATGGTTCATGATCTGTCCGCCTTTTCCCAACAATATGTCCCAGTCAAAACCATTTCTACATTTACTTGCTAGGCTCTTCACCTGAGTCGTATTACTACCTAGCACCTTGAGCATTGCTTTCTGGGTCTAGCTGTCGATGAGTGTATTCGTTTCGGAACTAAGTCTTATTTGGTTCTTTCATTAGGAAACTCTGGAACAGATCTAAATCAAACACTGTTTAAGCTTTCACGGTTTAAAACTAAACTTATATTGTCACTTACAGGATATCTTCCGTGATTATTTGTTAATCACGGAAGATATCCCGTAAGTGACAATATAAGTTTAGACCTAAATCAGTTTTTTTGTCAAGTAGCTAATACAGGCTTAAATCAATCTCTTTAAACCCCTTAATTGAAAAGAGAAACGCCCTGTCATCCCGCGAAATTCATTCATGTGTGGTTGCAAAAAAAACGAAAGAAAATTTGAATTTCGCGGGCTGCCCCGTCGGTTCACTTAAAGGGTACATATGTCACCGTAAAATTGTCAAATACGTTATATTGTAATATCACTAGCGATATTGTAAAGTCTCGAATTATTGTCAAATGAACATACTGATTACAATAAAACGCATTATTTTTCGTGTAATGCATGCGATGGTAGTCAACTCACGCGGTGTGGAGAGAAGGAGGGGTCCTCCTTGCCCAGTGGTACCACTCTCAGGAAAAGATACTGTACCATTCCTGAGAAATATCGATTAATATAACCTAACCTTAAAACACTTCATATTCCCCTAAAAAGCGTAGTCGACGGAGCCCCGCTTCGCGGGGCCCCTATTTCCGAGTGCAGGGTTTAAAGGAACCTAACTAACCTAACGGGGGGGTGCCCCAAGTCCCGTTTATAGGGGCAAGGGATACTTCCGTATGTTCAGTTGACAATAATTCGAGACTTTACAATATCGCTAGAGAGATACACGTTATATTGTAATATAACGTATTTGACAATTTTACGGTGACAATATATAAACTTCCGAGTAGCCGTAAAAATGGAATGTAAATATGTTTTTCGCAGGCTACTTTTGCCCATTATCGTTAACTGTCGAGTTTGTGCTATACAACTGTTTCTTGCTATTTAGTATAGATTCCTCAATATCTTAACAGCTCTCATCATCTGCTTGCCTTTTCCTATTTTTGGGTCGGCTTCCAGTCGTACCAGATGGAGCGGAATATCAGTATTTTACTTGGAGCGACTGCCTATCTGACCTCCACAACCCAGCTAGCACCGAGTAATACGATACCCCTTGGTTCAGATTCAGATTCAGATAACTTTATTTGCGCAAACATTAGTGTACATACAATTATAAAGAAACAAATGCATGCACGGTGTCAGAAGAAGAGTTGTGCTAACATGTTTACCATATTGTCATGGTGTGCAAATATTAATACAAGCTTAGACTTAAAAAAATACCATTAAATTAACATTGACAATGCTGACATAAGTAAAATTACATTATTAATTGATTATATTATAATGGATTCAATTGTCAAATATCAAGTAATTAGAAAAAACAAATATAAGAATGTCAACATAGGTCCATAGAAAATTAAATTCAATACATCACTATCATAATCGTTATTACATTACAATTCATTTCACATAAAATTAAATATAAGAGAATGTCAGTTAAAAAATAATTCACTTAAAAATTCATTAACATCATAATATGCTTTACTAGCTAAAAAATGTGAACATGTGAAAATGTTAACTTGGTTGTCAGACTTTTTAGGCCGCTGACTACCTAACGACTGTCAAAGATCTACTACTACAAATTACAGCCAGCATCAACGGCTTAACGTGCTTTCCGAGGCACGGAGGAAACTCGATATGTATTGATCTCCATCCACAGACCAACCTAGGCAGGCACAGCTTAACCTTACGATCGATCCGAGCGGCTGTGATTCTTTAGACACGCTCCTCTCACTTAACAGTTCTCAAAAACCCAATATCCTCATCAATAAGCAGATAGGAAGACTCATTATATTTGAACTCTGACCTCGCGCGTGTTCGGCTGTTAGCACTGAGACTGTTAGCAATAACGATCTGATACCAGGTGACCCTACGGCCTTAGACCGGCCATACTGGATGCAAGGCGATTTTATACTATATAGGTTAATGTAGATAAGGTCTGTAACGGACGTGTCTTTAGCTGTCATGCGAGTGTTCCTTGAAAGATCTGTAGTGCAGCTATAGCTAATCAGATGCAGCTTATTATCAGTATTTAGCATGGAGCGACTGCCTATTTGACGTCCAAAACCCACTTAGCACTGAGTTATACGATACCCCTTGTTAAGACTTTTTGGGCCACTGACTACCTGCAACGACTGTCAAAGATCTACAAATGATAGCCGAGACCAACAGTTTAACGTGCTTTCCGAGGCACGGAGGAACCCCGATATCAGCTAGCTTATCTGGCTTTTAAATGTGGGTAAAACAGCCCGTTAGTATGTCCTACCCGGATAGACATATGTCTTCTGCCAGCGGCTTCGTACTCGTAAATTTTTATAATTGTCCCTGTAGTAGTAACTCGGTACTTCGGTAGTAAGATCATGTGATCATACCAAGTTAAAAAGTATCCTATGTGTTAATCCAGGTTACAAACTATCTGTGTGCACAAAAAAAACATCCAAATCCGTTCAGTTGTTTTTGCTTGAAAGAGTAACAAAAATTCGTACATCCATACTCACAAACTTTCGCATTTACAATATTAGTGGGATTCTTCTTAGCATGTTGATGGCTATCTAAATTGTGTCGATCCAAAACTGAGCCACTAGTTTGGCAGTTTCTGTAGCGTCCATCAGCTCCTTGAGAAGGGATCGTTTCTTAGTGATAACATCCTCACAGGTCGTTGTTCAGGTTAAAACGCTTGTCGAAGTTGGAGACATCCAGTCTTTCCAAGGAGTATCGTGTTACCCAGTTCCTAGATCCTAGATTCCTAGGTCGCAAAGACTGTCATAATTATCATTATCCTGCCTTAAGGCGCAGACACATGACTTTTACTGATTTTAAATTGATCATCACGTCTGAACTTCTAGTCTAATTTCTTTGAAAAAAATATATGTTATACTAGACCATTTCTTTCATAATTTGATATGTGAAAATGTGAAGAAATATTTTTATAACTTAGTGTAATTAATTTGTGAAGTAATGTCTAACGCGGCAAAAAAACGATCATCACGCAAAAACTATCGGGCGTATTTGCATGAAACTTAGATCATCTCAAAGACAATTTAATGCCCTTTATATTAGTATACGGCTTTTATCCGTATTGTGTTTGATAAATCAAGGTGGGTTGTTTTTTCGAATAATCTTGGTGCGGGGCTCCTCGGGGCGACGGGCGGCAGTGTATCGCTGACCACTCTCACGCACTGGTATACGCTATTGCTAAACTTCTTAATCTCAATTTAATTGAGGTTGGTGCAGCATGTCTTCTTCTTTCATACTTCGCTATTACTCGTTATGTCAGCACATATTTCCTTTCGAGCCATATCATTCTTCACAGAGTCCATCTATCGCTTGGTTGGCTTGGTTTATCGTTTGATCTTTCTCTACTTTTATAGCCATCTTCTACCTACTTTCATACTCAACATTGTCCTCATTCCTCCTCATCACATTTCCAACAGTATGATAGGTCACATAGACAGTCGTATTCAGCTGCATCCGGTTAAACTGGAAGTCAACCTCAACAGAACAGTGCAAAAGGCTTCGCAGATATTGATGGCCATTAAGATTCTGCCCAAGTGGCAAGCTTGTTCATTAACGCGTTGCCATGGGTTAGTGTGGTTGGTTTAACGTATGTGCGAGCGTCAATTTGTCATCGAATAATATGAGTGCTACCATTTTAAACTTTGGTTTACATAGGGTAGTGCTAATATGCGTGACGTGTGCGACAAATGTGACAATTTGTACAATAAAATGAACAAACATTTGCGTGTTTAGTTGTTCATATTTGGTTTGAGTGGCTCTAGTCTTCCTTGCTGTCTTCTGATTTATATTGTGTTATAAGCCGTGCACCATGGCATCATATCGAACTTTCATAGGTACCTCCTTCTTGCATCCTTAATCTTATTGCATCCTTGTTGAGCGTCGTGAGTTCGTGACCTCCCTTCTGCAGCACCTTATCACCTTCTCTCGGATGAGCTTTATCCATTGTTTCTGTGTCTGGCTGTATGAAGGGCGCTGTGAACTGTGACTCCATAGATAATGTTCATCATTTCACAGGTTCATCCCTTATTTAGGGGACAAATTCCCAAAGGTTTTCTTCGTTAGGTATATCGATATAAGGAACTAGTGCAAAATATCGTGCTTCGAGATCCAGTTGTTTATGTTTAGCCTGTTTGTTGTCTCACAGTCGAAGACTGAATTTAAGGTTTTAAGTAACTTTAGCTGATGGTCTAGTAGTAGGTTTGCCTAGGTCGCTGGTGGCTGACCACCCATTACATATCAAGTTCCCACGCGCCTCGGAAAATACGTTAAGCCGTTGCTCCCTGCTGTTTGTAAATCGACGGGCGTTACAGGTAGCCTTTGGCTCGAAAGTCTGACAATCAGTCTTACCATAGAGTATTCCCAGAACCAATTCGGTCGTAGAGGTCAGATAGGCAGTCTCTCCATGTAAAGTACTGGTATTCAACTGCTTCCGGTTATACTGGAAGCCGACCCCAACATGGTTGGGAAAAGGCTAGGTAGATGGTGATTAACTAGCAGATGGAAAGGTAAAGTTATGCTTATCTAGCTCGTTTATGTCGTAGTCGTCTGTTGAGCGTGGATTCTGGGTTCGATCCTATTTCCATCAGGCTTCCTAAGAACCCGAATTCTCTTAACTGATGCCGTTTTAGGACAAGTTGTAAAAGGGCCATCTTCTTCGTCGTGTCGATGACTTCCCCATTTTGTTTTTTTAATTATTTTCGACCAGTACTCTGCCACCTCGACAACGTTGGTGGTGGCCTCGTACAGGTCCCTCAGGGTGCAGGTGGAACTACATATAATTACAGGACAGGAGATGAGCCATAGTTTGCGTTGAGGCACCGCAGTCATACATGGCTTCATTGTAATACCCCCACCGGACCAGGTTCTATCTGCAGCGCCCCACTTGGCTTTTAAAAGGACCTTTTGACGCTCAAATTGTATTTCATAATCGCCAATTTATGAATCGACCTCTTCCTAAGAATTCCTCTTTTATTTAAGAGTTTTCGTACACAATTCGTATTATTATATCACGTTCAATTATCGCTTGTGTGTGACGTAACTTCTAGTTATCTAAATAAATATGCTTCGTTATTTGTTTAATTTCGTATCTGTCGCATTTGTTATGTCTTGTTCGCGTCCCAGGAGTGTTTATTGCATTTTCAACTCTCGGCTCAGCGTAGAGAATTGAAATTTTAACAGTGCAAAAATATTTAGGCGTAAGTTTAATTGTCACTTCGCTTTTAATTGCATGGGTCTATAAAAATGGTGTTATCTTCTTGTCTTTGCTAAATACTAATTGGCAAATAGCGCTGCTAAAGTTTCCGTTACGAAAACACTTGTATCTTTCCTATGTGTTCTGCCCTCATCTTTTCACAGTTTATGCATCACTGTCATAGTAATAATGATCGCTATTTTTGTCACGTTAAGGTTGCATTTAAGTTGCTTCTACAGACCAGCATGTCTTCTTCTTCCTTATTTCTCTATTACTCGTCATCTTAGCGGTGATCTACTTTCTAGCCGTATCTTCCTTCCGTCGTTTCTGTGGTCTACTGCTGAATTCAGGCGTTGAGATTGAAGCCTATCTTGCTTCTCCCAAACCAACCTACCAAAATTAATCAAAAATCTTGTTTAAAGCAAGAAGTTTGTCTTGGCGAAAGCCCGCCCGCGGGGCGAAACACACACACAACACTCCCAGGGTTGCCCGTGAAACTTGGCGAAAACACATACACAACACTCAAGTTCATAAAGGGTTAGGATCGATTTTGACCTTGAAAAAGCAGTTCCTCGACCTTTATGAACTTGGAGAGTTGTATTGATCATTTTGATATAAATAAATAAATAAATATCGCTGGACATTAACACACAGCGCCACCTAGTGCCACACTAAGCAAAGCTTGTGTCGTGGACACTAGATAGTTGATATACTACATATATACTTTTTTGTTTGTAAATACATACTTATTATACATATAAACATCCATGACTCGGAAACAAAATGTCCATGCTCATCACACAAACATTTGCTCCTACCGGGATTCGAACCCAGGACCCTAAGAACGTAAGGCAGTGTCACTACCACTACGCCAATCGGGTCGTCGGTCTGATGATTATAATTCTGTAACTACACAACGTCTTACAGCCGCAAACAATATTTTAATCAACATGCAACATAGCACTGTCCTGCAAATTGCAAAAAACGTAAGAATATTAGAATTTCGCGGGCTACCCTGGAGCATCAGCCTTAAGACCAGAGTTCCTATTCTGGTATCATTTGAAACGCCATTTCCTTGATTCTATTAAGTCATTTCATTCTCCTTGCACGTTTACTAATGTGCAATTCTGCAAATGTATCACGCGTAGACCTTACATCATAATCGGCACGTATTATCGCACATTTGTTTATAAACTCAAACTAATAAATCGACAACTAATTAATCTCAGGTCATTTCTCAATCAATTCTTAAGACAGTAACATCGCACAAAAAGTGTAGTGAAAAAACAGTATAATTTTATTAGACTTAATACAAGGTTAAAATTAAATTGCCAGCGAAACTCTGCTGAGACTGAGACCTCTCGAGTCGTCACGTTCGATATCTAAATACAATACTTAATTTAAAATTAAAAAATAATTTTGAGACACGTAAAGTTTTTTTTTGTTTATTGCGTTTAAATCTCGGTACGCTTCAAGGAGTTTCACTAGGTATTTTTTTACTTGTGCTTGTATAAAGCATAGTGTTCACTTACAAGTATATTTGTGCTTGTGTACAAAATACAACTTGACAGTGGACATTTTAACAAATATAATTTTGTGTACAGCGGTGTTCATTGACGGGCTGCTAAGAATATTGTTAAAGAGAACTATCAATAGCCTTAAAATGTTGCCAAGTATGAATCCCGACCAAAAGTTCAACAAGTGAAGTGAAAACAACACAATAAATAAAAAGTGAAGTGCTATAAAATTTTCTTCAATAAAATGACACTCGAACATTTTCGAAGCGCCACAAAATATCATAGAAATATTATAGTCAGCCAATCTTGTACTTGGACGTTTAAATGTGTGTTTTGTAACTGGTACTTCTGACAGTGACCGAAAAAAACATCCCGGCTGTGATATTCCATCAAATAGTGTTACAAAATTCACGTAAAACTACATCCGACACTACCGCCCTCTGTTATTCGAAATGACAAACTGATTCATTGAAAACAACGCCTTCTATTAGTGTAACCCCAAAACTTTCGAGAGTGAAACTCATTGAGGTGCCATCTAGCGGGAAGTTGCTGAACTACTAATAGGCTAGTGGCGCCATCTCTTGGTGTGAGACGTCAAGCTGTCGGCCATGGTTGAGGATACGACGCCGCAGCAGGACCGGGTTTCCGCTGCTGCGGTGCTGCAGTTTGCTGCAAGAGAAGCGAGGGAGGGGAGGAGATTCACGGAGTTTGGAGCTCATGCATTTGCCAGCATCACTTACAATGCTTACGGTACTTTTTTACTTCCTTTCTTACTTTCTACTTTTAATCAGCTCACTGCTCACCACTATCATACTGCAGAAAGACGTCCACTAAATCACGGTTTACAGCTTATTACAACAGCTGTTCTTTTGCTTCTAGCACCCTTACATCATACTAAGCCAACCTATCCTAATTAGCTATTGGATCTATGTTTTTTTTTAGTTCTATTCGGACCATTTCGGCTCCCTTCTTCATTACCTAACTGGTGTCTTGGATTCCGTGTTTTAATTTGTCACTGAGAACAACCAACAATATTTTTTTGGCATCTCACTATATGATGCAATATTTTACAAGGAACGATCATATTGTGAGCTCTTTTTATAATATGATATTTACTTGTGTGGTCAAGTTACGGTCACACTTTGGTCTCGTCACATCGTGAAGAGGCGAAGAACACACCAATGATGTTTTTAATCCGTTTGACAGAATACATTCTGAACCACGACTTCAAAATAAAAACCAAATGAAAGGTTTAGTGAAAATTGCTGAAATTATTTTACATGGCAGACGAATTTTCATTTCTATTTCTACTATTGCCGGCTGGCACATATGAAAATATCCTACTCTAGTTTCGAAATGTCATATAATTTTGGCAGACGGTTTCAATTAATCACTTAAAAATAATATTTTTGAAGAAATAAGTAGTAATAATAAGCGTGCCGCTTAACTCTTTTCGTTCGTTAGCACATTAATTGATGTCCATTAACCCATTTAATATAATCATTTTGTTGGCTCTAAAAGTTCAACGATCGCATGTAGGTAGCAACAAGACACATTTAAATATTCTCTAGTGGCACTTTTAGTGGCTGAATGGTACTTATCTGTAGTTTATGTAATTGCGACTCGGCACCAGTACCTACAAAGATAGTGTCTTTAGGAATTTTCCATCATCACAAGTACCAGGTCAGATACCAAAATATTCTGAGCTGTGAAATCATATTTTTTTTTGCATCTTACTTGTTTTGTAAATCGTGATAATTTTGAAGATTGCGACGCAATTTCAAGCTGACTACGGGCCGATTCTATGGTTTTAAAGAGCTTCCTAGATTACTTTTTTCTGTTGCTGGACTAGACTAGCTTCTGGAAAGAAGTTACGGGAGAATGTGACAACAGCTTCGAATAACGATTAATAAAGAGTCTTTTGATACTTCAACGATTCTCTTATTTCCGGGGCGTCGGGCTATTGGACTGGCGATTAACCGACTTACTCACATACATAAATTCATGCCCTATCCTCGAACGATCCTTATACTCCTTTAGCCCCGTTCACGTTCATATATCTGCCATGGTCATACACGCACGCCGCGCCGGTTGTAAGTTATTAATCAACTTGTTTGCCGATAAATAACCTTTTTTCTTCTAAATACCTTGTGCCTTGTAAACTACGCAACATTTAAAATAATTTAAGTTCTTGATGAAGGTCTGTGACCTCCTTAAGTTCTATGTTTAATTAACACGATTATTGATATATGCTTGCACTGATTGAGCAGTCTAGTCTGCATAGTCCTCACATGATCTGACCAAGACAAAGCTTGGACTGTATAGAAGAAACTGTAAGACCTTTTACTTAATTTATGTTTCTTCTCAGAATAAACAGATTGCAAATACTGAAATAATCATGTGTTCCAATTTTTTTATGTGTTAAAGTGTTTGGCCAATTCATAGAATGAACATAATTTATCATAAGGCTTCACTAATTACTTACACAAGGCATTGAAGTTGGGCGGTAACAAGTAGATCTTACTGACAACCAATAAAAACAGAGTAAGATGTTTTTGCCACTCCCAATAATCTCTCAAGACATTAATTACATTACAACGCAACACCACCGAAAATATCATCATTCAAATCAAACTAAATTAATTCATTTCAAACAGATAGATATCCGAAGTAGTTACAACTAGTTCAGTACTCCGACTCGGTCAAAGTGTAGCTGATAAGATGGCAAGAGTGCTGGATTGTTTAACGTATGTTTCAATGGCTTTATTGATATTTTAATGTGGGCTAGAAGTTGGAATGAGGTTTGTTTCAAGGTATTTTATTTTCATAGAGTTTAGGGTTTAGATAAAGCTATGTTCTATCAATGATGACGATGATGAATAAGTCGAATATTCGTGAGACACTCATAGAAATACACACTTTGGGGACGGTTTTTACACCAAATTCACTTAAATTAACTCACAATTTACTCTCTCACTCTTCACTTAACTTTTTGCCAACTTTTATAATGGTCCTAAAAAATACCATCCTGTCACTGTCCCATTGCCAAAGGCCTCTTCTCATATAGAGAAGGCACGAGCATTAATCGCCAAGCTTGCTCAAGACGAGTTGGAGATTTTTTGTTTTTTTTTTTTTTTTGGTCGTTTATTTTTTATTCTATTCTATTCTATAAGACCAGGTTTCCCCACGATATTTTCCTTCACCGATTTCTGTGATGTCCAATATAAACTTAGAAACTACAAAAGAATTGAAAGATTGACGTTGGTACTTATCCGTATTTGAACCCACAACCTCATGTATGAGAGGCTAGGCCTAAACCTCTGGATCATCACGACATGCTCCTTGTTAAATGAAATCCTTATGATTTTATACTCTTCTGTGATTATCAGCAGCATATTATATTAATACAACCAACCAACGTGGTCCTGCCACCTCCTTGATATCATCCTCCCATCTTCGATACTTCCTGCCTTTAATTATCTTTTTATATCTAGGGCACCATTTCGTCACTTGTTTCGTCCACTTTTCCGTCTTACTTCTTGTTAGGTGTCCTGCCCATTTCAGTTTCAGTCAGCAGCATATTGCATTCGTTTATAGGGAGATACTACCGCACACTTCATTATTTGCCAATGAAATTATGAAACCCAAAATTCTGTCTTCCAAAGATAACAAACGTCCAGTAAGAGTAAACAAGAACTATCGGAGGTCAAGAAGTCAACTATATCGAACTAACTCATTCTGGATATGAGGGCGTTTCATCAAGCTTACACGTACTCTTGTTATTGTTATTGATTTGTTTTATTTCACTGATATTGGGAGGATTTATTATGCTATGTCTTTTGTTACGGAGAATCACTGACTCCTTCTTCTTCTTCGTGTCGATGATTCCCATTATTATTAGATTTATTTTGACCAGAACTCAGCCACATCGATGGCGTTGGTGGTGGCTTCGGACAGGTCCCTTAACAGACAGGGCTCTTTAATCGTATTGTTTCAAAAGTTTCAAGAAATATTTATATTTCTATCAAACATAATAATCCACGTATTTATTTTATAAGTTAATTACTTATGGCTCCATCTGTAATCTAGGGCAAGATACTTAAAACGAATTTATTCGGGTTTGTACATTTATAGATTAATGAACAGACTATTCATCGAACTTCCCACCTGCTGTTCAATGAACATTCCCCAGCAAACAAGAGAACTAGATTCGGCATTGACATATGCTATGATAACAATAACAACGCCAAATTGCGTGCCGAAACACAAACTCCAACAAAAACTGCAAGCTCTATCAAAAACCGTTTTTGATAACGAAAAAATAAAGTTGATTTTGTCTTCCCACAGCTGCCTTGAGCGACATGGGTGGCAGCGGCACCAGCTCCTCGTCATCCCACATGTCTCCCGGCTGGCAGGTCAACGACCTCGACCTGGATTTGCCCGGCGAGCTATCTATGAAGTGAGTATCACTAAATCTTGCTAATAATTTTGAGTACAGCTCCATCTACTATAAAAACTTTTTGAATTAAGATTTTTAAATCATTTATTTGCACAACGAGCAGTGTTATTGATAAATAAAGCTCTATAATATAGAGCTTTATTAATAACACTGCTAATAATATAAAGTCTATATTATTATCAAATACGTCAAACAACAAATAGTTTGTCTTCTTCCCTACTAAAGCACTGTTGCTGTCACTTTTAGCGGGGTTGGTCAGTTCATGAAAGATTTTGACCTTTGATTTTGGTAGTACTAATAGGCTAGTTTCCATCACCAATAAATTGCAAATCTATTTAGTCCGTCAGTTAGTGCATTGAAAAATAATGGACACGTATTTTTTGTTTTTGCTAATCAATGAATCTTGACAAAGTATAGAGAATTTAAAAAGCGTTGTATGTTCGTTAATTTTGGTTTACTTAACAAAAGAAAAAATACGGGACAGTTACTTTTTGATAATCTAACTGACGGACTAGTTTGTTTTTTTTCAGACAACAAGCCCATTGCATTTATTTCCGCCAAATAGTATTGCTACCCAGAAAAAGCACCTTTGCAAAGAGCGCCATCTTTTATCGAACCCTCAAAAAACTCACCGTGTAGTACTTTTTCTCACCGTAGCGAGGCTCTGCTGTCGCTGCCATCATTGGCTGTGTTCAAGCAGGAGGCACTTTCGCCGAATGGTGGAGGCGCCGTCCTCTCCCCGCCGCGGCGGGCTTGGCCTCCGCGAAGACCTGATGAAAGACAGGTAACTAACCAGATGCAATATGCAGGGTTTAATTTGAATCATTGGCATCTTTCAAATAGATGTAATTACTAATCCATATGAACATATTGGACCAATTTCAAGTCAAGTCAGGAGTGATATGACAAATGATTAAGTAAATAAATAATAAATATCGCTGGACAGCCACATAGCGCCACCTAGTGTCACACTAAGCAAAGCTTGTGTCGTGGACACAAGCTTTGCTTAGTGTAAGGCAGCGTCACTGCCACTACGCCATTCGGGTCGTCATGACTTATGACTTATGAGTACGAATTGATTACTCCCTGACTAAAAACTATAGTTCTCTTTGAATTCGAATTAAAACTGTTATTATTTGTCAGTTTATTTAAGGCTAATTGACGCAAACTGTAATAACAAAAATGACAAAAATTTCAATTACACCCTGTATTAGTGTTTCTTTTGTAGTACTTATGTTGTATTTTTTTGTAGCTTACCTTGACTTTGTCCGTTTTCTTCTTCAAAGATTTCCCACAATGTCCTTGAACCTCATGCTTTTATTTGCATAAGCATCTGTCGTCTATACATCTGCTTTTGTATACTACTTTTTCGTTTTTGAAAATGCAAATTTCTACTAAGGGATTCTTTTGTGTTACGAATCTTGGATATATTGAGCTTAGTCATGTACTTTTGTCTTCTTTGTAATAAAGGCATACTTCTTCTAGCTTACATAAGCATATTACGATTTAACTAAGAGCGTAAGGTAAGTAAATATAAAATAAATAAATATCGCTGAACATTACACACAACCGCCATCTAGTGCCACACTAAGCAACGAGGCTTGTGTCGTGGACACCAGATAGTTGAAATACTACATAGAAGGTTTTTTTGTAACCCCCTACTCAAAAACGATGGGGTGTAAGGGGGTGGGTGGGTTATAAGTTTGACGTGTCTGTGTGTGTGTGTCTGTCTGTAGCATCGTAGCGCCCGAACGGATGAAACGGTGATTTTGATTTTGTTTTTTTTTGTTTGAAAGGTGAATTAGTCGGGAGTGTTCTTGGCTATGTTTGATAAAAATTAGCCCAAGATGGCCGCCGCCACAAAATGGCGGATTACATTTATTCAACAACTCCCTCAATATGGGTATCAAATGAAAGGGCTTGACTAGTATCATACTAAACAATAAGATAAATTAAAAATCCAAGATAACCGCCGCCACAAAATGGCGAATTAACTTAATTTTCTATTTAACTTTTAGTACATCGTATCGGGGGTTTTTTAATTTTTTAATTTAATTTTACTTGTCTAAATACATGCTTATTATAAATACAAACATCCATGACTCGTAAACAAATGTCCATGCTCAACGCCATTCGGGTCCTCTTGTCATCTTGTGGCTAAGATCGGACTGCCTTGTCAAAATAAATACGCACATTTCATGCTAGTTAAGCATATCATCTGTCTTGCAACACTCTCTCGCTTCTATACCTCCGAAGAAGTATGTTGAAGGTTCTACCTCCATCATATTTGTTCTGTTACACATCTCGCGCAATGCAATCATGCTGTACATTTTTTTTGTAAATAAAACGTATTCTTCATCGTTCAGCACATTTTTTTAGTTTTTCATCTTCGATCTTTCGTTCTTCATTTCTTCGACCTCGAAGTCAATTGCACCTACCACAGTTTGCCTCTGCATCACCCAAAAATTGACTGGTAGAGAATGCCATTGGCATTCAGTCCCCCTCTATACATGATGTGTGCTTAAAGTATTTAATAAATAAATGTGCCTACTTGTTCACGCAAAAGAAGTCTTAGCTTACATTCGTGCATCATTCTTCTATCAGCACATTCTCATGTACTTTTCGTGCAAATGTATAATTTTATTCTTTTCCGATCTAGTTGTTACCGCCTACCTTTCTATCCATTTGACATCTCATCGCGTACACTTTTGTGTGCCATAATCATAATCCCGACTACTGATAGACCATGGTTTTCTTTCTAATTCTCAGATCAGCGCGGAATATACAGAGATACAGCCGGGACATGCTGTTACTGACAGGGATTTCAAGAATTTATGGGAGGTGGATATTTTATCTTTCTTCAAGCTGATGTCTTGTCTTTTAGCTGAAACTTAAGCAGAATCTGTTCAACCCCTCTTTCGTTTCCCCCCTTACCCCAGAATCTAAATGCTACCTTTTTAAATTCACTTTTATAATATGCCTGCCATGGCTTACACGCTCTATCTAATTTACATTTGTTAAATAATTCTCTTAATTTTATTCTAGACGCCTCCTACGTTCATATTAAAGTTTCTTATATCTGCTTGCATTATTGCCTTAACTGACAAATAGATCTTCTCTTATTATTTTCTTCGTTAATTATTTTTCACTGTAGTGTGCATTTTTATACAAAAATTTCCAGCAGAGAACCGTCTTGTCATGCCTATTTGATACTATTTTTCCATTCAGTAGTGTTATCATGTTTACGTTCACTGATATTACGGCTAAGAGAATATAACTAATTAACCGCATGTTTTTTACGAACTAAATGTTTACAGAATTTAAGTTTAATTTGCAATTTGACGATTCAATGTTAAAAACTGCAAAATATTTACCAATATTGGACCTTTTTTAGAATAAATATTTCTTTGAATGAGTTCATAGTACTCAACAAACGATATAAAACTTCAATATTATTGACTCATTATGAAATCAAATCCAAGCTGATCTGAGAATGTATTAAATCATTCCAATTAGAAACATCAAAATTTAACTGAAGTAGTTAGCATAAAGCATGTGATTTTTTCTACTTAGGAGTCGTCTTTGACCACGTAAGGTTCAAACAAGGGATGGCAATCAAAAGGAAACCACAATGCGTTAAAATCACGTGATATTTTTTTTTGATAAGACATCAAAAAGACAATTTTATGTGTGAAGTATTAAATATTTTGTAATATCAATATCGGATTGAGTTGAATTTATGGACTACGTAAAAATCCGAGCAAGTGACAGTGCCTAAAAAAAAATTACATAAAAATAAGATAACTAAACTTTCAGATATTTTCAATACTAAAAACACGTGATGCTGGGAGGGGGTAGGAGGGGTGGCCTAAAAAACCTATCGTAATTTAAGTATGTAAGATTTCTTATAAAACGCCATTGTGCTCTTGTCTATTAAAGGTACTATTCCCAAGGCGACTGTAACCGCTAGTACTGAGCTGTGACACAAGTTGACACAACACACAACTGGTTTCTATGTAACTGAAAACGGCAGCAGGCGGCAATGTCACCATATACAGATTTGCCGCCATATATGGTTTTGCCGCTGCGGTTAACCGTTGAGGTTGTTTTCTGAATTTTACCTTCAACCACACCCCGTGACTCTTTTAAGATACTATAAAACTCAAGGTAATTTCAAAATCACCTACATTGTCATACTCTTTCTTCTCACGCAGATTACCAGCATGGTGGTCGATGGTAATCGCGACGCCATGGAGGAGGGCAGTTGCGAGCAGTCGCCCCCACACAATGGGACCATGATGGTGCAGCATGGTAAGTGGCGCCATCTTTTATTTGTGTCTAGAAATGGAAGTGTGAAATAGTTCTGTTGTTTGTTAGTAGTGTTGTGGTAGATGGCGTTAAAGGTTCTCGCTAGTAAAGTGAACAAATTGGCTTGGAAGATTTCTATGAAGCCTGGTCGCCCTAGGTTCCGCCAATATTTTTTTTTGCAAAGTTAGGGCCACGCTTAGCACCTATATTAATCGATAGCTGGTATCAATACAAACAAGTTTTGTAAGGTCACGTTTCCGAGATATGAGCTATCAAGTATTTGTTTAAGGAATACTATGATGGAAAAAAGTGTAAATGATACCGTTTGACAGGGGAGAATGGAAGATAAAAACACTTTATGCGGACCCCAAGGAATATTAGATGTGGGCAGGAAGGTGATGTGTGGACTTCATGTCCCTTTTTTCCCGGATGGGAAATCATCAAATAACTCCTCCCACTCTGGGCGGAGCGCGAGGGAGTGTCAGACTTTTACTGACTAAAACCCATCCATGTTCCTTCCTCGCTCTATATATTCCGGGGCCACGGTATCTCTTTCGAACAGTCCCGCAGTCCCGGGACTTCAAGTCCCTGCGAGCAATAAATATTTGAGCAGAGCACATTGCTTGGAGAACGGCCGATGGGGCCGAATAGTTCTGATGTAAGGCCTTCTAGGTAACCCGATGACCTGGTAGAGGGGATCCGCTGGATGGCGACACTTGGGGGAGGCCTATATCCAACGGTGGACGTCATCCGCCTTATATGATGATGATGATGATATTATTTCGCCACACGTTTGCCAGTTATCAGTTTGATATCAATTTAATTTTGTTTCAATCTCAGGCAGCCCAGAGAACATGCAGTGTCAGCCGACGCTGCCTCCTGGCACAATGATGCCTATGACCGGATATCACTCGCCGAATGAACAAGAAAACAAGAGTGAGTACCCACGTTCTTATATAACACTAGCGGACGTGACGTCATGCTAATCGATCCTGGTTCTAATACTGATCAAAAACTTCTAAAGGACCAACCCAGGTTGGAGTACTAAGAGTCAGAAATTTTAGAATTGAATGAATGAATTTTATGTTTTCAAGTGAAAACTTCTTCAGGCTCGTTCAGCACTTTTTGGGTGAACAAAAATCATGGAACTCGCGTGACCGTCACCTAACACTTCGTAGCACTCGTAGCCGATCCGCTACGGCGCAGCACCACTTAGTAGCACTCTTAGCCGATTCGCTACGGCGTAACACTACTTAGGCGTGCGCGGGGCACGATATAGATTACTTCACTTCTATCGGCCGTCCCCAAAGACCCGCATGTGTGTTTCATTCTGACGTGATGTCTAATTTATCTATTGATTTCCAGACGCTGGCCTGCTGATGTGTTCTCCCGTAGGCTCTCTGGATGGGTTCTTGCACTCTCCCATACAGACTCGCTCTGAGCCCAGCTTCAAGGATGATACCAGGTAAGGCTATCTTTAAGGATGATATCATGATGACGACCCGAATGCGCAGGCAGTAGTGAAGCTGCCTGACGTTCTTTGGGTCCCGGGTTCGAATTCCGGTAGGAGCAAATATTTGTGTGATGAGCATGCACATTTGTTTCCGAGTCATGGATGTTAATATGTATAATAAGTATGTATTTACAAACAAGAAAAAGTATCTATGTAGTATATCAACTATCTGGTGTCCACGACACAAGCCTTCTTGCTTAGTGTGGCACTAGATGGCGCTGTGTGTAATGTCCAGCGATATTTATTATTTATTTATTTATTTACCAAGTAAGGATATTGTCTACACTCCAACAAAACTCATTACATATCGTTTTTCATCACGTTCAAACAGGGGGGGGAGGGGTAAGAACGTTAAGAACTGAGCACGGTCGTTCCATCATAGATCTCATCCATTGCTTTCTACCAGGCGTGATCAAGATCATCAGCAGACTCATTTTGTAATTTAAAAAAAATGAGACAGTTGCCAAATCCATAATCTGCTTAGCTTTTTCCCAACTATGTTGAGGTCGGCTTCCAGTCTAACCGGATGCAGCTGAATACCAGTATTTTACATGGAGCGACTGCCTATCTGACCTCCACAACCCAGTTAGTACTGGGTAATACGATACCCCTTGATAAGACTGGTTGTCAGACTTTTGGGCCACTGACTACCTGTAACGACTGTCAAAGATCTACAAATTACAGCCGGGACCAACGGCTAAACGTGCTTTCTGAGGCACGGAGGAAACTCGGTATGTAATGGGTGATCCCCCATCCACGGACCAACCTAGGCAAGCACAGCTTGACCTAAAGATCGACCTGAGGAGCTGTTATTAGTTAGCTACGAGCTCCTCTGAAAGTTTCCAATTAATCCAGCTAATTTTAAACCTTATAACTTTCCCAACAGATTCCAATACGTGCTGGCAGCGGCCACGTCCATAGCCACCAAACAGAACGAAGAATCCCTGACCTACCTCAATCAGGGCCAGTCGTATGAGATCAAACTGAAGAAGTTGGGAGACCTGTCCCATTACAAGGGGAAAATTCTGAAGGTAAATATAACATAACCTGCTAGCTGTGTACGCCGTTACTCGATTGTATGCCTTTATGCATAGTGATAGAGCATAAATTGTCATTAAACGTTCAATGATTGACGTCAGTGGTCGGATTTAGAGCATAAATTGTCATTAAACGTTTAATGATTGACGTCAGTGGTCGGATTTAGAGCATAAATTGTCATTAAACGTTTAATGATTGACGTCAGTGGTCGGATTTTCGGCTCAGACTCGAAGGCACCTAAGAAACCTGCCGGCTTCCTTTTGGGAACAAGGCACTTTACGAAGTGTCTAGGTATCTATTGTAGTCAAATATTATATTATATACATACGAGTATCTGTACGTATCACATCACAGTACAGATACGAGTATTTAATACATCACAGGATTGACATCACAGAAATGCCGATTTTTTCATTTCAACAAAGGAACAGGTAGCGCAAAATATTTATTTTTAATTCTATTTACCAACAGAGCGTGATCAAGATCTGCTTCCACGAGCGTCGCTTACAGTACATGGAGAGGGAACAGATAGCACAGTGGCATAACGAGAGGCCCGGAGAGAGGATCGTTGAGGTAAGCCATTTTGTTCCTTTCACATCTATTGGCGACGCGGTAGACCTCGCAGGAGATGGTAGGACATTGGCCTTGGATCGAAGAATTTGGAAGTCATGGGGAGAGGCCGTCCAGCAGTGAGATGACAGGCTAACAATAACAGAAATAGCCTACGCAGACCGGGACGTAATGGCAAGGGATTTAAATTTTTGCCAATAGACATTCAAACGTCATCATCATCAGCTTATTTATATTCCCACTGCTGGGTCACAGACCTCCTCTCTATGAGAGGGAATGGGTTATAATACTTATAATCCACCACGCGGGCCCATTGCGAGTAGATTTCACATGTCTTCGAATTTTTGGTTCTATGACATGTCGGTATCCTCACGATGTGTTTCTTTACTGCAGTACAAGTACTTAAGATTCGATAGGACTCGATTAGATAAATTTGACAGTTATTCTCGATAAAATGAGTTTTATGGAGTCAAAAACTCATTTTATCGAGAATAACTGTCAAATTTATCTAATCGAGTCCTATTGAATCCTACGTACTTGCACTGCTGTTTTGATAGCAGTGTGATGAAATAAATTATACAAAGTAATGCGCCTGCCTAGGTTCGAACCAACGACTTACTGTTCGTAAGTCGTGGGCGCCACCACTGGGCCACCGCTGCTCGCATTCACACGTGTTTATATAGAAAAACGACCGTGGCGCGTCTTCGAGGTTCTCAATTCGTCGATACTTTTTTTTTTTATGTATGTTCCCCGATTACTCGAAGATGGCTGAACCGATTTGAATTATATTTTTTTTTGTTTGAAAGGGTATACTTCCCAGGTAGTCTCATAATCATCAAATCAGAATCTGATGATGGGATCCTGGAGAAATAGAGAGAACTCTTCAAATTTAAAAAAAAATATCGCAATGACGGGGAGAACAAGTGCCTTTTGGCTTCGTTAAGAGGTGTTTTACACCCTTTATGTAACAAATACTCAAAATTGACGTTTTACAAAAATTCAAGTTTAGGAGCAACTCAATTGGCAGCCCTTAGCGTCAGTATTCGCGGGTTAATCTCACAATTTCTTTCAATTTATCAGGTAGATGTCCCGCTCTCGTATGGCGTGATCCGCGTGGAGCAGCCGGCCTGTCTGAACGCTCTGCACGTCTACTGGGACCCTACCAAAGATGTCGGCGTCTATATCAAGGTAAATAAATAAGGGGCTATGAATAGAATAGAATACTCTTTATTATGTACACCATAAAAAATAGAAATACAAAAATTTTAAACATTTCACAAGGGGTGACACAATGGGCGGTCTTATCGCTAAAAGCGATCTTTTAAAGACAACCTTTGGATGGATTTAAAGGAGAAAGGAGATACAATACTGCAGGTAGCCTGTGGTGTAATTTACATATATACAATAAATAAATACATACATATACACACATAAGACATATTACACTTATGCATATACATATAAAACATATATACATAAGTGCATATACATCATATATATATAATAATATATATAATATACATACTTTTTTAATTATATGAAAAACAGAGGGTATAGTTCTTCAGTTCTCAGACAGGTGTAATTTCTGGTGGGCCACTGCACGACAGTTTTTGTCGGGTTCTTCTATATACTCATATATCGCAGGTAACTTTAAATGCGCGATGTAGGATTTTGCCCTATTTAGCTGTTTTTTTTTTTTATATAATTAGTTTTCTACCGCAGACGTGGGGGTCCGCGCTCTTATTTACATTTTATTAATTGTTTGATTGATTTAAAAGAAAAAATTAAACGATCGTGTTCCATCATTGGACACGTTAACATCGGCCTATTAATATTCCCACTGCTGGGACAGGCCTCCTCTCTATGTTACATTAAACTAAGCTTATTATTAGTAACTTAAGATCTACGTGAGTCCATCCAAATTCTTTTTTTTTTAGGCTTTACAGTTGTTGATGTTTCCCTAACCACTAATTAAAATAGCTGTTTAGTTCATCATATGTGTCATAGATGGCGCTGTAGTACTTTTTGTTCTATGTTGCTGTATTACTTACGCACGGCATGGCAGGTCCATAAATTCAAGGTCGCTCAACCAGCTACGGAACGGGTTGAAGTCGCATCCGGTACTAGGTGATCCGCCAGAGAACCAGAGTTGTCGATATAGGTCACAGAATAAGTAAGCTGAATTGACCATAGGCCGGTCATATTGAACTGATCACCGTTGGGGTAGACGTGGAGACCGCGAATCGGCAAGCGTAAGATGGAACGCCCTCAGGCGAGCTTGGAGTCCGGGGCTGCGGGACTGTTCGAAAGAGATACCGTGGCCCCGGAACATAAAGGGCGAGGAAGGAACATGGATGGGTTTTAGTCAGTAAGAGTCTGACACTCCCTCCCGCTCCGCCCAGAGTGGAAGAAGTCATTTGATGATTTCCCATCCAAAAAAAAAAAAAAAAAAGGTTATAAACTATCTGTGTGCAAAATTTCATCCAAATCCGTTCAGTGTTGGTGTAGTTTTTGCGTGAAAGAGTTACAAATATAGGTACACACATACACACACTCACAAACTTTCGCATCTAAACGTTATTGTCATTTTCCTATCATTAATAATTCATAATATTTTTTTTTTTCAATTTATATTTGCTATCCCAAATTATTGACAATCCTTACGCCTGAATACTGAAACGTCATTCAAAATTTAAGGGCTCCTTAACATTTGAACAGCTTCTAAACTTTACATTTTGACAAACGTCAATTTGAGTATCTGTTAAATATTAGTGCCACTTAAATTTTGAGTGACGTTTCATTATTCGCCCGTTAAACCTTTAATGCGTATCCATTTCACAAACATACATTCTCTCCTCTCCAGGTGAACTGCATATCAACAGAGTTCACAGCCAAAAAACATGGCGGCGAGAAAGGGGTCCCGTTCCGTATTCAAGTGGAGACATACCTCGCTAGCGATGAACACACACGGTTACATGCTGCTGCCTGTCAGATTAAGGTAAATTCTAATCTATGCTTTATAGAATAAAGTCGCTTTTCATAGTAGTATGATTCTGCGGATGTCGCAAAACGTCAGAAAGACCGTAAGTATTCCAGGGAAACATTCAATGGGATTTCGGCACCATGAAACAATAGTGTCAAGACACCAGGCTCTAAAAACAAACTTTATTTTGGGCCTAAAAACCAGATTTATTTTCAATTAATTGCCTATTTTGATTTTTAGTTGCTTTGAAATCAATAAATAGTTGAGTCATTGATTTGACCAAACTGTGACGTCACAGCGTGCTATTGCCATACAAAATGTATGAGAGAACCGAGTTTTGACAGCTCTTAAAAAGTATGTCAATGGGGATGCACACTGTGGAACTAATGGCGCTAGCATAGCTGGTTCCAAGCATCGTCATTGGTTGAAAATCAAAGAATGTCATTTCATATTTCAAAATACCTTGACCTCATTGGTCAGATTGAGACCTAGCTATGGTGGCGCCATCTACAGTTAGCTTTTAACGGTAATACAGGTTGGATAAAGTATACGGGGCAGTAAGGGGACTACCTTAACCGTTGCAGCTACACGAAAATGGTCTTAAGAGACTATTCATAATTTTTCGTGAAATTTTGATCACCATTTTGGAATTGGAACAAATGTACATTTAGAGAGAAAATTGCCTTTTACACAAAACGTTGTTTTGATGCCAATCGATCCTGTTTCTAATACTGATCAAAAAATTATATGACACAATAAAAAATCTGATATAGCAAAAAACTTTTCCCATACTTCAATCAAAATAATAGATTAGTTATTTTTTTCTTTTGTTACTTACTTAAAGGACGACGAGGAACGACGCTTTTAAAATTCACAATACGTCACGCCTAGGTATAATTTTTATCGAGTTCTGACGTCTCGAGTGGAGGCTCGTGATGTCAGAACTCGCTAAGAATTATACGAGTTTTGATGCGTTTTATCTTTGTCAATATTCATTGACTTACAAAAACCAAAAATACGTGTCCATTATTTTCCAATACTGTACTATATATACTACTGACGGATTGAATAGATTTGCAATTTTTTGAAACTTTCGTCCAGGACTATTGTTTGAAAATTTTAACAAAAAAACATGTTTAACCATTTTATTCTTTTACTTGCCCTCAGGTGTTCAAACTAAAAGGAGCCGACAGGAAACACAAGCAGGATCGTGAGAAGGTCATGAGAAGACCTCGCACTGACCTGGAGAAGTACCAGCCAGGGTGTGAAGCTACTGTCCTCACTACGGTATGGAACTCATCACCTTGCTGCCTTTATTCCATGTTACTTAGGGTCGGCAGATCACGTTTTTTTCTTCCATTCTCCCCAATCAATCGTCTAGCTATCATTTACTCCTTATATTCCTCATCATCGTCATGATTTCAGCTGTGCGATGTCCACTGCTGGACATAGGCCTCCCCCAAGTGTCGCCACATTGACCGGTCCCTTGCGTCTCGCATCCAGCGGATCCCCGCAACCTTCACCAGGTCATCGGTCCACCTAGTGGAAGGTTTTTCAACGCTATGTCTTCCAATCATCATTTGTCAATTGATGCAGTTTTCTTTTGCTACCGGTTTGCACGTAGGGATAAGCAGAGGTCTGAGATGATAGTAACCCTCTTGCCAATCTGAAATGGAAAAATATCCTCCTATGGGACCCTTTTGGAAGGGCTCGGAAGATTTTTGTATGATTTTTGCTTTATCACACTAGCGAGTGGCTTGCCGCGAAGACGCCGCGGGACGCAGTGTGCGATCCGCGTTTTGTCCAATCATTCATTTTGTTGATTGGTGATAAGGCTCTAACCAATTTGCTTAATTTGCTGCCATTCATACAAACCTATTAATTGCTAGCTGCTATCAACAGCCAGAATACAGATATGTTATAATAAATAATAAAACTGTAATTATAGCCACACAATTGAATTAGGGCAATCCTGTAATGATTGCTCTAAATTAATTGCTCGAAGGACCAAATGTTGGGGCGTAACTCCCAACAGTGAAAATGTTATGTTGATGTTGAGTATAGGAATGTTATGTTGATTGAGTAGACAACCGATTGGTATAAAGGTTTAATTGCTACTAAAAATAACATGTTATTAAGTAATAATGTACAATTAATGTTGGCTTAAATAAACTGCAACGTTTCACTTTAAGTAGGGCAAGTTAGTGGCATGTACAGCGTAGCTCGTACAGTGATGATGAGTGAATAAATAAATAAATAAAATTGTTGGTATTGATACCATCTATCGATTGATACAGGTTTTGTGAGTGGCTAATCAAACCAAGTTGTTCTGAAGATGAATGGACTGCAACTTTGATAGCTCAAATCTCGGAAACGTGACACTTTAGAACATTTTTTTTCATGCAAAACTTGTTTGTATTGATACCAGCTATCGATTATTAAAGGTTCTAGACGTGACCGCAATTTTGAAAAAATAAAAAAGAAATGGCGGAAGTTGGGGCCGCCATAAAATAGGCATGACGACGGTATCAAAAATATACAAATCTATTTAGTCCGTCAGTTAGATCATTGAAAAATAATTGACACGTATTTTTTGTTTTTGTATATCAATGAATATTGACAAAGATACAACGCATCAAAACTCGGGAGTGGGGGCTCATGACGTCAGAACTAGCTAAAAATTATACCTAGGCGTGACGTATTGGGAATTTTAAAAGCGTCGTATCTTCGTCAATTTTGATTTACGTTACAAAAGAAAAAATACGGGTCAAATAATTTTTAATAATCTACCTGACGCGACTTATTAGATTTTTTTTGAAGTCTACCCTATTCAAACCCCTGGTCGGGCGCTGCTACTACTTTATACCTCTGCTTATCTCCAGAGAATTCAGGCTCGTATTAATATAATATGACCTATTTAGGTCCTCGGTCTGACAACCGACAACCTAAATTGATGACGTGTTTTTTGTTGACAGCTGTCAAACGACGCTCTAATGCCGCCGCCATCTTTGGTCACCACGTCACCTCCCTATTCTCCGGAACTTTGGTAAGTAATAGTGCTGTAGTTGATTTTATTTTTACAGTTTTATTACATTACTGCAATGGAGGAGTATGCCAGCGTCTTCGTTAGTTGAAAACTTAATTCAACAAAACCTTAGTTTTTTTTACATTAATTTATTAATATAACTTTATGCAGCGAGAGTAACCCAGGCAAACTTCTGCCCGTTTAAAAGAAATACTAAAGACAGCTGAATAGGTGCCGAAATGTTGAAGCTGTCGACGCTTAGCTGACCGTTGGGAATCATTCGATTCGAGCGCAATTATTTCGGTGTCATTTATTTTTAGTCATAGAGAGTGGTGGTGGCCCAGTAGTGGCGGCCCAGACTTACGATCAGTAAATCGTGGGTTCGAACCTCGGCAGGTGCATTACTTTGTGTAATTTATTTCATCACCACTGCTCTCAAAAACGGTGAAGGAAAACATAGTGAGGAAATGAAAAATGTTCTAGAACCAAAAATTCGAAGACATGTGACATCTACTAACACGCAGTTGGCCCGCGTGGTGGATTATAGCCCATACGCAAAATACGCTTTGACGTGGAGTTGCGGACACCAGCCCGTTGTACAATACAATTGTTAGTCATAAAAACTAGAAGAACAAAACAAAAAAAAACAGCTGTTCAGTACATTTATGTTCGCCTTACTGGTCAAAATGTACTGAACAGCTGATTTTTCGAGGGCGAGGTGCGGGCGCATTCTAGTCTTTAAAGTTTAAATTGTCACGCATTTTTGCCGTCTTGTTCCCGCCCTGTGCGTGTCACTGCTAACTGCGGGTGCGCCGGGGGCGAGGAAGCGGCGCCGGCTCAGCATGTCTCGCGCCACACATCTTCTATACATTTTGTATGAAATATCAAAGAAGTGGCGCCGCCCGCGCCACACCACCGCTGACGCTTCTTGTATTTGTCCCGCGCCTTAAGAGCGCGTGTCCCAAAAGTTGGCAACGTCGCAAATAGCTGTCAAATATTTACATGTTTTAATTAATTTGGCAATTTTACTGTGTTAAAATAAGAAATATGGCTCTGTAGTGGACTAAAAAATTGATTTGGAAATTCAATAATTAATATCGTAATACCGAATATATAGTTTTAGATGTAAAAAAAGTATTTGGGAACTTGCCAAATGCCTTTTTTACACCTGAAACGTTTACAACATCAAATTTAGGGTTTTGATTGCAATTCATATTCAATTTTTTAGTGCACTACAGAGCCATATTTCTTATTTTCATACAGTAAAATTGTCAAATTAATTAAAACATGTAAATATTTGACAGGTATTTGCGACGTTGCCAACTTTTGGAATATGCGCTCTGAAGTAGCCGTTTGTGAGTCGGTGTCGCTTGCACCCGGTAATCCTGTATATTGAAACGCATGTAATTTTATGCTAAACGATATCTTTTGCTAAACGACGGGATATCAATGACGCCTACGGCCTACGTCGTTGATATCAATTTCTCTTAATTGCCAAGACAACTGATATTTATTTCTACTAATTACTACACTGTATTTACTAGACTTCGGCCTCTATTAAAACACAGAAAGCCTTAGAATCGATCCGCTTTCATTACTATAAATAATAAATAATAAAATAAAATAAAATTCATTTAATTCAGGTAACATGATCCATAAAGTGCAAAATTAAAGTAAACAAAATTATTAATAATAAAATAAAAAACATTAGAATCAATAAATTAAAATAAATTACCATAAAAAATAAAAATTAACATTAAAATCAGATTTAAAATAAGATAAAATAAAACATTCAAATATAAATAAGATAAAATACAAATTTTAACATTCAAATTAGTCCAAGATAAAATCAAAATTAAAACATTAAAAATAAATTATCATCAAAATTTCAAATCATAACATTCAAATTAGACTAAGATAAAATTAAAATTAAAACAAAAATAAGTTACCATCAAAATTAAAAATTAACATTCAAATTACCCTCTTCATAAACGACACCCATATCGGAGAAGAGATCCTATTCGCTATCTTGTCTGTCTTCAGAATTCCGTTGCGGCTGCCACGCATTCTGCAGATCAGGGAAACAGATTTCTTGCGAATCACGGCATTAAAGCCATCAGGGTTTAAAAATAAAAATGGGGGTTCCACAAGGCTCAATATTGGGACCTTTCCTCTTTCTAGTATATATAAATGATCTACCCTATTTATTGAAAAACCAACCTCAAAATATGGTGTTGTTTGCTGATGACACTTCCTTAATTTTTAAGATAAACAGACGGGCACAAAATTTAGATGACGTGAATAATGCCCTACTTCAGGTCCAAAATTGGTTCACAGCAAACAATTTGGTATTAAATGAAAAAAAAACCAAATGCATAAGATTTGCTTTACCGAATGTTAAGGGTAGTGATTGTGATATATTATTGAATAATGAGAAACTTGAATTCGTAGATAAAACGGTTTTCCTGGGGCTTACGCTTGATTCAAGGCTACAATGGGGTTCTCATTTAACATCGCTTGCGGGGCGCTTAAGTTCAGCAGCATATGCCATTAGAAAAATCCGTCAATTCACTGATGTAGATACCGCTAGACTGGTCTATTTTAGTTACTTTCATAGTATAATGTCTTACGGTATTTTGCTATGGGGACGGGCTGCAGATATTGAGTCTATATTTATTCTGCAGAAAAGAGCCATCAGAGCTATATATAATCTTCGTAGGCGCGATTCTCTAAGGGAACTGTTTAAGGATATTGGCATTATGACGGTACATTGTCAATACATTTACGAAAACATAATGTACGTTAGAAAAAATTTGCATCTTTTTGGTAAAAGAGGTGACAGACATAATTACAGTACTAGAAATAGGAACGAATTAGTTCAGCCAGGCTTTAGACTCGCTAAAGTAGACTCATCTTTCATGGGGTACTGTTTGAGATGCTATAATAAAATTCCACAAAGTATTCTTGAACTGAATGAGACGAAATTTAAAACATGCATTAAACGCACACTATGTAAAAAAGCATATTACAAGTTGAGCGATTATATCGCTGATAAAAATGCTTGGCTTAATGCTGGTCCTGCTCCACATGGACAGGGGCGCAAACATTGATAGCATTATATGGTATAGTTGGAGCTGCTGAAGATTGTACTTAACTAACTTTGCATTGTATAGATTCAATGTTAGTATTATATAATCGCATAGCCCATATTGTGTGAGTACTATGTACTAGTAAGCTATCATTCACTGGAAACCTACGGCAGTTCTTGACTTGAATGTGCCCTGGCGGTTGAGAGTATGTCATGCTCACTCAAATGTCTCGCTGATGGTGGCGCGTGTGTCGGACCATTTAGTTCCCTTCAAAATGGTTGAGCTGAATGGTGCTGATCCATGCGTCATGTGCGTGAACGGGCGCTGTCAGTTGTGACTGGTCATCTCTTAGTCGCCATGGTTTATTTGAATTATTTTGTTTTTGAGTTGTATTTTATTTTTGTTTTGCTATGGACACTTTTAACGTGCACATCTTGCTACATTGTTCTCACATAATATACCATCTCAACATGAATGATGTAACCAAGATTTTGTAACAATATTTTGATTTAAAAGAGTGTCCATGGAGTTTCTTGCCCGTTCTTCTCCATAGAGATCTACGCTAGGGAATGGGCAACTACAGTACTTTCACAGTTTTTATGTCTTGTGACTGGGACTGTAGCTACATTTAATTTTCATCTTTGTTTCGACAATTCAAAAGTGCCTGTTATTGGCCTACTTGAAATAAATGCTTTGATTTTGATTTTGATTTTGATCAGTTCGATACAGCGCAAACATCCCCGATGCACTACAGAAGCGAGGCAGCCCCAACATCATCCTGAAGATATTGTTATACTGGACGCGCAGGACATCCAGCGATCGTTTGGTGTGCTTGACCCACAGATTTCCCGTATAAAAACTTTGACAATATGCTTTAAATAACGTTATTTTTACTTGTTCAGAGCAGCCGGAAAATCTGCGGGCCAGCATGTTACCTCTAACCGCTAAAGCCCTGCGCTCCCTCTCAATGTCCATATCGTCTTCAAGACCCTCGGTAATTAAATGCCCCAGGTATTTAAATTTCGTGACACGGTTTATGCACAAGCCATTAAGGGTAATATTATGTGAATACTCAGGGCATCCACCGGCGGCCCTGAAAACCATATATTCAGATTTTTGGACATTGTAAACAAGACCATGTGCAGCAGCATAGGTCTCACATACCCTTAACAGCTCTCCAAGACCTTTCGCCGACGGGCTCAGCAGCACCATGTCGTCCGCGTAACTAATGTTGTTAAGGCAGACGCCATCTATCGAACAACCGACACGCTTGCTACTGAGCTCGACAATGAGGTCATTTACGTATAAGTTGAAAAGCTTTGGAGATGTTAAACCTCCCTGTCTCACCCCGCTTTCCAACGTATATGCCTCAGAGAGCGTATTATTCCACCCACAAAATTTGTTTGGTGGGAATACCAGTACTTAAGCAAATTGAGCACCCCCACCGGTACACCCGCGCTCCCCAACTTTCTTCAGAGGACATCGTATGATACAAGATCAAAAGCTTTGGAGAGGTCAAGGAAACACGCATATACCGATGTCCTGCGGTCCATGTAGTATTGGACAGTGTGCTTGAGACCTACGATGGCAGCCTCAGTGGATAACCCAGGTCTAAACCCAAACTGCGCGTCGTGCAATTTTATGTATTTATCTAAGTACGAATCAAGCACACCATCCAGCACTTTAGCAATTATTGTTGCTAGAGATAAGGGCCGGTAGTTCCCCCCGTCCGAGATATCCCCGTCCTGTTCTTCACAATAGGCACTACGATGTTTTTCATTAAGTCATGTGGTAAGTATGAGTGACTCCAGCACATCGTGAAGAACAGGGCCAGGACCCGCGTATAAATATGAAAGAGAAAAATAGATGACAACACAATTTGACCTCTAACCCAAAGTGTCAAGCATGCAATTAATAAAATCAATGTCACATGTCCATGAATTTAGAACAATAAATACCAATTGGTATCATGTGAGACAATTACTGGGACTATACCATGGAGCTTATGATTTAACCTAGTCGTACTGAAATCAGTAACAAATGTACCAACTGTTTCTAAAATCTTGGTTTAGTTACACAGAAACCAATCCTTCGATACTGTATTTAAAAAATAAAAAACTTTGAATATCTCCGTAACTAGAAGGTTACTAGGTATGGTGTAGAACAAACAAGTAACATTAAATTAAAAAAAAACCCCGACACATAGGGTCATCATTTCAGGTTTTTTTTTCCATATAGTCTACATATAATTCTACTACTCAAGCCCTTTCATTTGTTACCCATATTGAGTGAGACGTGAAAAAAATGTAAATCACCATTTTGTGGTGGCGGCCATCTTGGATTTGAAATGTATTATAGCGTATACTATTCTACTAGTCAAGCCCTTTCATTTGATACACATATTGAGGGAGTTGTTGAATAAATATGTAATCCGCCATTTTGTGGCGGCCCCCATCTTGGACTACGAGGAAAGTGGAGTGATAACTGGTACCGAGGAACTAACGATTAACGAATTCTTTTCTATTTAATTTTGAGTACATTACGTGTCGTTTTTTAAATTTTTATTTTATATTTACTTCTTATTATTTGTTGTTATAGCGACAACAGAAATACTTATTTTGTAAAAATGTAATAATTTTCTTAGCTTTTTCCTACTATGTTGGGATTGGTTTACAGTCTAACCAGATCACCACTTCTCTTAAAACGGTGAAGGAAAACATCGTGAGGAAAAAAACATCTACCAATGTGGCATTTTATTTGTCAACTCTTTCCTAGTCGCTGGATAGATGGCGCTGATGTCGTTGCTGCAAGGAACATAACGTCACATAATTTCAGTTGGACCTAATGGTTATATTCGGAAGCTTATGCAAACGAAAGTGTCAGTCAACGAGCGTATGTGACGTGTGTTTTTTCAAGCGTTTTAGGTTTGGCACCTAGTAACGTAGTCAGTTCAACGCCATCTACCGAGTTATTGGAAACACTAATTTTTTAACTATATTTTTTTTAATTCTCTAAAAGATAACCTCTCATTCGCACTGGGCCCGCGAGGTAGATTATAGCCCATTTCCCTTTCATAGAGAGGAGGCCGTGTTTCTCAGAGGCTGATGCCATGCCATGTAAAATACTAGTTTCAGCAAATCAGAAGCATTTGGTTAGACTGGAAGCCGAGCCCAACATAGGGAAAACGCTGGGCAGATAATGATTTCTTTTCGATTTCGTTATCATATTTATTTTACCTTGAGATTAGCAATATAATCTAGGACATATTGCTTATCGGATTATGTTAGCAAACTGTCCTTAACCTAAATACTAAAAACAATGACAAAATTTTGTAGCACTTTTTACACGACTGGCAAGGAAAGATTAAATATGTTTTTCGCGCGTATCTTTTATGTTTCTTTAAATTTCTGTATAACATTCGTATTTTCCAAACGGCTGGGTGGTTTTCGATTAAGGTTAAGAACCCAAGAAGATTTGGAAGATTTGTGTCAAAAACCCAAGTGTAGTAGGTGTTTAAAAAAAAAAACAAAATGGCGGATTTTTTGCGCTAAATTGTAAGTCGTTAATATTTTTGTTGAGAGCAGCGGTGGCCCAATGTTGGTGGGTGGGTTACGAACAGTAAGTCGTGGGTTCGAAACCAGGCAGGCGCATTACTTTGTGTGATTTATTTCATCACCACAGCTCTCAAAAACGGTGAAGGAAAACATCGTGAGGAAATCGGGATGTCCTAGAAACAAAAATTCGAAGACATGTGACATCTACCAACCCGCACTGGGCCCGCGTGGTGGATTATAGCCCATACGCAAAATACGCGCTTAGACGTGGACTTGCGGACACTAGCCTGTTGTACCGACACTACAATACAATATTTTTGTTTCTACCAAACCTATCATATAGGGTATCAAAATGAAGGAAATTAAAAGGAGATAAAAAAATGAATTAAATAATTTGCAGTGTAAAATGTGTAAATGTTACTTGTTAGTAAATGTAACTGATTATATCAATCAAATAGTTTATTATGTGCTAGCGGATGTCCGCGGATCGCCCGCGTACAAATTATATACTAAAACCTTCCTCGAGAACCACTCTATCCATTGGTGTAAACAGCATGAAAATCAGTGCAGAAGTTTTTGAGTTTATCGCGAACAGACAGACGCGGTGGAGGACTTTGTTTTATAATTTAGTAGTGATAATTTTCGTATTCCACACAAATGCATACGGAATTGAATTCTCCTTCGAACAACAAGCTCTAGTTGTTTGACCTCTGTGTCGATATTTATGCAGTTAAGCAATATAATTGAAGCTAAGGCGGTGACCTGGAATAACTAGCGGTCATTGGTAACTGTGACCGCCATTTATGGAACAATCTACTCTTTCTTGCATTTTATAGATATGCCGGAACCATTGTATCCATTGGTGAAAACAGCATGAAAATCGGTGCAGTAGTTTTTGATTTTATCGCGGACAGACAGACGCGGCGCAGGACTTTTTTTTATAATATGTGGTGATAGTGATGACTGCTGTTCCTTGGAGTAATGAAAAAATCAAAACTGTAAATCAACGCGATCAAAAGATATTGACCGTTTATGTCGCACGTATAAGTTGAATTTATTTAGGAGTAATGTTAATATGCACATACGTAAGTGTAAGTATCCGCTTCTGCAAATCTCGCTTTCAAAATTAGGTTTGCTGTAAGAAAACCCAACTCTGGGTTAAGCTCGCCTTTGTACATAAAATACGTGTGCAATAAAGAATAAGAATATGAATGTTTTGCGATTTCACAAGGGAATCATTTATAATCTATAGAATATAGGGTAGGTACTTCCCGTTGACCTTGAATTGAATCATGAAATTTAGGAAGAAGCAATGTAAATGATGAAAATGATCATGCTTCAAAGTATTTTCGCAACAAGTCACATTTTTTTAACACTTCATTAATAATAAACTCGTTAATTTAAATCAGTTCGTTTAGTTTCAATTTAGGTACATGAGACATTTCAGTCATTTGTTTAAGTACTTCAAAGTTTCTTTACATTTTGCACAATATGCTAAATTGGGCCTAATTGGAAATTATGAGTGGAAAAATCTT
Organism: Xestia ashworthii; assembly: GCA_950022955.1. Taxonomy (NCBI): domain Eukaryota; kingdom Metazoa; phylum Arthropoda; class Insecta; order Lepidoptera; family Noctuidae; genus Xestia; species Xestia ashworthii. The sequence continues at coordinate 3,950,243 of OX465575.1, forward strand.
CTAGATCCGTAAATGTATAAGTAAGTCTCAATATTGAGAGTGTGAATAATAGTCTATTTTTTCTGAAGTTTTTTTAGCAAAGAGGCCAGTAAAAAACCTATTAACCTACACGCAATAAAAAGTTGTGCAAATGTCTTTTGCCCCGTGGCCAAAATAGGAACCAACGAAATTTCGCAAAACCACTTTTTTTCAAAGTCATTCAAATACCAATTGATGCTGGTAACCCTATAGCGTTGGCTAGGATAAACTTAATAAAAATACGTACGCAAAAACCGGTAATCACCGCAAAAACTATCTATCGACACCACAACATCACTAGCGATACAAAAATAACGCTACGTTTAATTCCGTCCGGTGTACGTTAATTCAATGCTATCCCTATTAGGTACAATTAGTATGCCTCCCTTGATGTCTCATGCTTGTCGCAGTACAAAAAAATATGCAGTAAACCAACCATAGTGCAGCATGGTTATTTTTTGTGTTTAAGGGGGAAGCATCAAGGTCCATTACATTACTCTATAGCCAAAGTAGACCACGAAATTCAAATTTTCTTACGTTTTTTTTGCAATTTGCAGGTTAGTTACTATATTTTTGTGCGTATTACGGCCGCAAATCATAAATATTCTGTTCTACATACAGCCCGACACTGACCGAAAAATGGCAAAAAACGTAGGAAAATTAATTTTGCCGACTACCCTGGCGTTTACCCTTTAATATTTATTTTTTATGTGCCATTGTTCGCACTTGAAATAGGTACTGTAATGTTAATACTTATGTCACGTGGTCATGTTTAGCGTGACTAGCCGACGACACTTGCATACCAATTGGTACCAAACTGTAATACCATGTTAGTACCTTAGCGTGTAGCGTGAAGTAACACGTCTGCATAGTTTACTAGCGTGGCGTGTTGTTAGTATGTAGGTTTTTATGTTTATGTTTTACGTAATATACAGTTGCAGTTGCACGCAATGTCTTTGATGGGATAATAACACAGTTTTTTGTTATTGATGGAAATATTGCCGCTGTTGTATTTTTATTTTAGCACTAGCGGACGTCACGCGGTTTCACCCGCGTAGTTCCAGTTCCCGTGGAAGCACAGGGATAAAATAAATAAATAAATAAAAAAAATCAAATATTTCCTCTCTTTAACATTATTACTAGTTTAGATTATAGTTTCTACTTATAATCTTGAAATGTAAATGCTTCTTTGTCTTTCCAATAGTCAGTAGACAGCTTGACGCCTTGTTCAGTTGCTCCAGTTGTAGGCAGTCAATTAATGATACTTGTATGTTAACCATAACCCGTTTGGGATTGATGTTAATGTTGTACTGATCTGAGCCCGCTATTCTTCATTACTAGAATATACATTACTCCTCCACCAAAGTTTAACAGCAGCGTAAATAGCACAACGATAACCCACATTTCCTTAGAGCAATGGCCTTACCGTTGAGTAAATCCGCTTTTCAAACCATTTTCTTCCTCCCGAATTATGAGTTTCAGATCCTAGCTTGATTTCAACGCCCGAGTCAAAAGTTCCTCTCGTCTAAAAATACCACATCCATCCGAGCTCTTTATAAAAGGTCACTCCCTTCACACAAAGCATCAAAACTCAATATATCACCAGACTATATAATTGAACGTTACACAATCGACCTGGCACGTCCATTCATCCTGCATCAAGACGAATCTGAAGCAGTTAGAGCGACCCCATTACTGTAGTCAGTAGGGTTGCCAACCGTACTTTCAATACGTATAGAGTATGTGTACTCTAATTCGAGATTACGCTAAAATACTCTATTTGTGCAGTCTTGTACAGTTGCTAACACATTAAATGTCAAACATCTTTAATAGGTTTTCAAGTTTGTCGCAAGGTTGATTGGCAAAATTAGACAGATTCCGAGTAGCTTGATGTGCTGGCTTATGTATCACCCACTGTTGAGTACAGGCCTCTGCCCTTGGTGCCATTCTTCCCTGGTGTGCGGGACCCACAACCACGATTTGCTGAATGTTATCCAGCCATCAGCCTGTTGGTCTGCTAAAACTTCTTCTACCGTCTCTTGGTAATCATTTAGAGAAGCGCGCAAAAAGGAAGGGTTCAAGGGCCGATGCCTGCCGGGGCTGCGGGACTGTTCGAAAGAGATACCGCGGCCCTAGAACACAGGGCTAAGAAGAAACATGGATGGGTTTTGGTCAGTAAAAGTCTGTCACTCCCTTCCGCTCCGCCCAGAGCGGGAAAGAGGCATTTGATGATTTCCATCCGAAAAAAAAGGGCTCCATCTACAATTACTGTAACCACTTCAATTAGAATTACAAACTTTATTTCTTCTAAAAATGTTGACAACCCTACATTTCAGTAAATTGTACCCGACTATATTTAGAACGAATAGATGCTAGCGAGACTTGTAACTCGTTTCGACTGGATTTTAAAGGATGTAATGATATTGTAAGCGGAGTGTATTTGTGACCTGTCACTTTGGAAACCTTTGACTTTGAGTCTGTGGTATCTTAGATGTGTTTTGAAAGACTTCTAGTTTTTGAGTATAAAGAAGTTGTATAGAATTGAACCTTTAGACTTCTAGCCAGTTTATGAAAAAGAACAAAGACCCAAGTTAGTTCTGGTAAGATCTGAAGTCAATACAGTACCTAATAAAGGCGCTGCAGTTTGCACAAGTGTCCTCAAATCTACTTCTTACTTCTTCGGTCCTTCCTGCGTAAAAAGCTCAGAACAGACAAGTCTGAACATTCTCACCATTTTACCCATTAAATGTCAAACGTCAATGCACTTGCCAGTGATTTAATCTCGTTGCTCCCATGGCCATTAAGAACATATGCAACATAATTCAGTTTCTGCATAGCACTATATCTCTGTCCTATTCTAACGCTCTGATTGGTGAGCTCTCAGCTGTAGTAACCTATTTAGAATACAGGGTCTGTTCAGGTCGTTGACTTTCATGGTTTGCAGTTTATGCAATACCGGTGTTCTACTTGCGTGCGATGCTGATTTCGTTTAGTTTTAGTTTTGTTTTTGGCGTTACTGAAAATGGTTCTTTGAAAGCAAAAATATTGAGCTAGCGCGGATTGAAAGTCCAAGAAAACGATGGATGGGCTGTGTCAGCTATGTGAAAGATGATATGGCTAGAAAGGGGGTGACTTGTGAGATGACAACTAGGTAATAGAGAAGTATGAAGGAAGAAGACATCCCGACCCCAAATTAATTGGGGTCAAAGGTCAGGAGAATGACGATGATTACAAAAGGGTTACGCATTTGAGACCACATCATGCCAATCATGTTCCTTCATAACATTTTGATTATCTCAGAGACCCTACAAGCTTGAGCCTTCCACATCTTAACATGGAACAGCTAGATAGGAAGTGACTTCTGAGATGACGAATTGACGACTAATAGAGAAGATTAAAATATCGGTGATAACTGATCAGGCATTAATAGAGGCTACTGTCGACCCAAATTACGACACCTTTTCCCGCTTTGAAAATTCACAATGGCACGTATGTTTCTTGTTCTTGTCATTGCTTTCATATTTAAGTGTTGTTTTCGCAAAGATACGCAGTAAAAAATGTACTGTGATAATAAAAGTGCTGTAACAGTGTTTTTTAGTTCTTATTGGAGTTGGAATTCCGCCAACTCATTGCAGAATTTTGAAAACGGTGCTACTACTCCAGATTTTATTATTCTTCGAATAAGAAATTGTATCGTTTCTTCTTAAATGCTCTAACGATCTTGTTTTCACAGCGCGTTTGTTTGGGCTGTAATGGGAGCTTACATTTTTACTGGAAAGTAATGTTCAGATCTCGGTTTTATAATCTTATTGATAAAATGACTGTAAAAGTAAGGTATACTAAAGTACTTCAGTTAGTTTCCCTTAATGTAGGTAATCTCAAGTACGGTACATCGTGCCTATTGTTTTACTTATGTGTAAGAGTTAAACGTACCTACTCTAATGCTATGTAATTTGAAAATTGCAATACATCAATGGAAACATAAGAAACTTCTGTTGGAATGCCATAACAATTTTCTTCACCGATAGCGACTATTCTGCCAGTGCTGTAGCGCAATTCAGAGACAAGTACTACCAATTTGACAAAAAAATAGTGACTCTTAGTTTTTTGCTATCTTATTAAACCTACTTCGTATCACAATAATAGACCATCTAATCAACTTATATTCAGACCACTTCTAAACGCGTAGCTGATTAGTTTTTCTCACAAAGTCTCGTGAAGGTGGCGCTAACCAGAATTAACCAACCCCGCAGCAGTTATAGGGAGCACCCCTCGAGTTATTCACTTTAATGAGAATTTGAGATACGACTGTTTGCTGGTAGTTGCACTATTTCTATTGGTAGGTAATATACTGAAAGTCCGGTGTCTGCAATCTGTCTGTACCGGTTTTTACTGATGCTATCTATGAACTGTCTAAAAACCTGACGGGGACTGTGGGGGGAATTTCGACGGGGTGCGGGACTGTTTCTAAAGAGATACCGTGGCCCCGGAACATAAAGGGCGAGGAAGGAACATGGATGGGTTTTAGTCAGTAAGTCTGACGCTCCCTCCCGCTCCGCCCAGAGTGGGAGAAGTTATTTGATGATTTACAACCCGTAAAAAGGGGAGGGGGGATTTCGAAACACGAAAGTCTGAATTCAAACGAATCTGCTGAATTCGGAGGCAAATTCAACTGCAAATCGCCTGTTTTAGCTCCCTTTTAAATGCGTGACCGATTAGTTTTACTCACAAAGTCGTGTGAAGGTGGCGCGTACCAGAATGAACCAACCGAACAGTGGTTATAGCAAGCACCCCTCGCATTCTCGATGTGACGTAGGGTGCTCTTAATGATTTACTGTTTTAGATTGTATCGTCATGGAGATAAGACTCATTTAGCGTATTCTTAATTTGGACTCTTAAGTGAACACTTACGAGTTTTATAGGTTTTTCAGTACTTAGATGGATTTAGTTATAACTAAATAAATCTAGAAATTTGTGGTGTAAGCGAGCCGAAATTTTGCTACGTTACCAGTGAAACATTATTACAAAGAAGAACGTATTGACGAGTTTTTCACCGACGACGCCGTATAAAATCATAACTTTCGAGTAATTTTCAAGACTCCATCTGTATAAACGAATTGAAAACAGCATTCTGTTTCTGTTTGAAGATGAAAGCCATACAAGTATAACTAGATAGGTAACTCTTAGAAAGAAAGGATCTGAAATAATGACGATAGTTTGACGCCGAAATACTAAAAAGCATAAATTCTATTATTAGAAACAAGCAGCATCATTGTATAAAACAGCAATTAACCAGTTAAATCTGAATTCTAATCCAACAAAAACACTACATACAAAAAAAAAAAACAATAAAACAACGCGAAACCGAATCGTGAAACTATTATTTTCCGCAGTTATTCATCGCCGCTAACGATTACCGTATCAATTCTACGACGGAAGAAATTCTCGATAGAGGCGGTGTTGTCTTAGGTCCGGTACGGTATCTCTAAATAGTGCTGCACATTATTATTTATTGCAGACTAACTCATTGCCCGATACATCGTCTGTGTGTATTTTATATTTACTAGCTTTTGATCACGGCTTCGCTTGCGTTATATACGGAAATTAACGCACGAAAACGTTTTAAATGTATCCTATGAGTTATTTATGAATCTCGGGGAAAATGTAGCTTCCCGTAATTGAAAGAATTCGGAATCGGATCGGCAAAATACTGAGCTTAACCCAAAAATGGGTTCTTCTCATCTTTGAAAATGAGTTGTAATATTTATTACGACTATTACTTTTATTGACGTACAATAAATATTAAGAAGTTCTTATTTGTGTTAAATGAGATCGATGATTGACTTTGTGTAATTTATTTCATCACCACTGCTCTCAAAACGGTGAAGGAAAACATCGTGAGGAAACTGGCATGTACTAGAACCAAAAGATTTGAAGACATGTGTCATCTACCGACTAATCCGCACTGGGCTGCGTGGTGGATATAGCCCATTCCCTCTCATAGAGAGGAGACCTGTATCCCAGCAGTGGGAGCATTAATAAGCTGATGATGGTTGATCGATCGGGCCAAGAAACAGTACTCGCTGAGGGTTTCCCGTACTTTATGAAAGCAAGAATTCGTTATTATGTAATAAGAAATGATATCAAACCGCTATCAGAAATTTATCACTAGGAAAGTTTTATTTATTTGTATATCAACAGAATGACACAGAAATGACTTATCGGATTGATATGGACTCTCTCTATCAAAAATTGTGCCTTGAATGAACAATGCACTAGAAAACCCTTAATCCGATAGGTATACGAGTACAGTTGCTAGCACATCCAGGTTACCACAAACTGACAAATTTCTCCAAATGATTTTTAACCAAAATACATTGCTGATTAAAGTTTAAAATAGAATGAGAAAATTTGTCAGTTTGTAGTTAATGGATACGCTGCGACTGTATAGTCTTTTCACAGATATCATATCGTTTCCCATTCAAATTCAAACCTTATATATCAACTCAAACTCAAACAGATTAGCCGAATTAAATGATTACTTACACAGCTCTTTTACAATATTTTTGAATGGGTACATTGCTTATAGATCCTTCTCACTGATAGCGATATCTGGGCATTTACTCCGCGCACAAACCGAAACCTAAAAAAAGACAGGCTTTTTCTAAAGTATACCAGAAAAAGCAAAATCAGTCTACAAAGTTGCCACTGCTGGGACACAAGCTTCCCATTTGTTAGAGGGAGTTTACCACAAGCCTCCACGCAGCCCAAGGGCGGGTGGACAATGCAATAAAACTTTACTTTTTAATTTAGCTACATTAAGCACCTACAGTTGGCTGTGCAAGTGTCGCGGTCAGACAGTAAGTCTCCTTTATTATAAAAGATACAATTTCTGTAGCCACAACATTCTGCTGTTTCCATACCGATGCATTGTTCGTTTAGTCTACAGTACCCATCGTTGTTCATAAAAAAAATATTTACAGCTCCTACGCAAATGACATTGTGCTTTCTTCCTTAACCTTTTGACCGCCACAGCATAAACGCACGCGCGTGCCCTCCACGCCAAGCCACAATTTCATCTACTATTTTGTCATTTATTTGTGTCGTTTGGCGTACAGGGCACGCGCTTGCTTGTCACGTATATGTGACAATAGCGTCCAAAAGGTTAAAAATAAACTTGTGAAGTAAAATCGATATCGTAGAATTGCATCTAAAATCCCTACTGCAGCCTACTTGCAAAAGCCGGAAAAAAGACTGCGTGTGGTTATAATAACATTATAAAATCACATCACTAAAATCCCTACAGCAAAAACCGGAAAAATAATCGAATAGGTACTGGGCAAATACTCGTATGTTTACTATGAATCATGCCCACTTACCAAATCTAAATTACATTTAAGAAGGCATTTTAAGGGGCACTCTTGATGCCAACGCGGCAACGTTATGGTAAACAGAATACTCAACCGTTCAGCTATTTTTAGTTCATTTATTGTGTTGTTAATAAGTGCTTTGAATAGCGACACGCTTCAAAATAAAGCCTTAGTAATCATTTACATGACTGTACTAACAACAAGATCATGCTAATTTTAGATTATAACATAGCTCTTAATAACGTCTAATAGTACTTGGAAACGAACGATGAACAAACTCGAGTTGCAAAAACCGGATTGCATGAGTTTGCAATAAATTGACACACAATTGGGCGAAACTGATTAAAGTGTATATTATATCCGGTTTATTGCCGATCTGACTTAGTTTGAAATATGCTAGCACTTAATGGCAAACGTGGCTTTATTTAGCTAAAAGAATTACAGATACGAGTAGTATTACATCATTGCACATACTGTCATTGTAACAGTTGTCGTTGACAGCCTGGCCACCATACAGCCAAGGAGGCCGCCATTAGGTATATCACCTCATTCTTCCCCGGTCGAGTTTTCACTCCCATCTCCATCTACCACAAAGTCGCTTAGATAGGAGGGCGGCTTTCTGGACCTGTTTGATCTCCGCGGAAGAGCTTCGATCTGGAGTACTGGAGAAGGCGGCGAGCTACGTAGATCCTCTGAACGTTGCGGCGATGATGCCGACGGGGTGTCAGTTTCGGGCGGCGCTGTAGCGCTGTCTTCCATCTCTTCAGAAGCTGATTGAAAACTGTCATCTCCACTGTAGTCAATGGTATTCGGGAACGGTGCCAATTGACGGTTCGATACTGTTGACGTTTCCCCATTGTTCCGTCGGATAAGAGAATAGTGAGGATTAGTTTCAAGGAGTTCAGCTTCTTCGACTAGAGGGTCTGTTTTTGATTGTCGGACATTCTTCTTTACCAATATCGGGCCTGGTGTAAGCCAGGACGGCAGTGAGTCTCCGTTCGGTGATCTTCTAGGGTATGTAAAAAGCTTTTCATGTGGGGTGGCATTAGTAGCTGTACATAAAAGAGAACGTACACAGTGCAATGCATCCTTCAGTACCACTTCCCAGTTTTCCGGTGAAAGCCCCTTTGACCGGAGGCTGAGTTGGATAGTTCGCCAGAGAGTCCCGTTTAGACGTTCCACTTGTCCGTTACCCTGGGGGTTGTAAGGGGTCGTTCTAGATGAGGCTATGTTTGCTTTTCTTAGGAATGACTTGAATTCTTCTGACATAAACGATGAGCCCCTATCGCTATGAACATAGAGAGGCTGGCCAAACGTAAGGAAGAGATCTTTCAAGCAGTTGATGACAGTGGCAGATGTCATATCTTTACATGGATAAGCAAATGGAAATCTGCTGTACTCGTCGATTATCGTTAATATGTACTTGTTGGAGGTGTTAGACGGCAATGGTCCTTTGAAATCTATGTTGATACGTTCGAGAGGGGCCATAGCTTTGATCAAGTGTCCTTTGATTTTGAGAAACCTTGGTTTTATCTCGGCGCAGGTCGGGCACGAGGCTGTCATCTTCTTGATGTCGTTCGCTGAATAGGGCAAGTTTTTGGATCTCACCCAATGATACATCCTTGTCACCCCTGGGTGACAGAGCGCGTTATGGAGCTCTTTCAGCTTACTGATATTCATATAGGCGCATACACGGGATAGAGCATCCGCAGCTGCATTTTCGCAGCCTGGTCTATAAATAATTTCATACTTGAAACAAGACAATTCTAATCTCCAACGTGAGATTTTCTCGTTCTTGATTTTACTGTTATGATTCTGATTGAACATGAAGGCTACCGATTGTTGGTCTGTTATTAAAAGGAAATGTTTGCCAATAAGGTAGTGTCTCCACTTCTTTAAACTTTCTACTATAGCACAAGCTTCTTTTTCGATTGAGGATTGCTTGCATTCGGAGTGTGACAAAGTTCGTGAAAAGAATGCTACAGGTCGTCCTTGTTGAGTGAGTGTAGCCGCTAGAGCGAATTCTGAAGCATCAGTTTCAACTGTGAAGATTTCGTCAGTAATCGCTGCTAGGGCTGCCGCCTTGATGTCCTGCTTTATTTCCTCGAAATATTTGAGAGTGTCGCTCGATAACGGGAAACTTGTTACGCAGGTGAGGGGTTTTATCTTTTCCGAGAAACGCCCAATCCATTTTGCATAGTGCGCGAACATTCCTAGGACTCGTTTCAGTTCACTTAATTTAGTCGGTGCAGGGAGGTCTAGTAGAGGCTTTAGTCTATCTGGATCAGGTCGGATAATATGATTTTCCACGGTATAGCCAAGCAGACTGATCTTAGTTTTATTTAAAACGCTTTTTTCTTCGTTCAAAGTAAGATTATACTTTTTAGTGGCGTCCATAAAACGTTTGAGATTGCGCTCGTGATCCTTAACATCCTTGCCGCATACGGTTATGTCATCTAAGTAAGCGTACGTCCCATCTAATTTTTCTTCAGATATTATGAAGTCAAGAGTCCGTTGGAAGGCAGCTACGCCATTGGTAACTCCGAACGGAATGCGTGTGAATTGATAGAGTTTTCCATTCGCTTCGAACGCTGTATATATCTTCTCATTTTCCAGGATTGGGACTTGATGGTAGGCTGATTTTAAGTCTATCTGACTAAAGACTTTAAATTTGGATACGTTGTTCACAACCGTTTCGATATTTGGCAAGGGAAAGGCATCTAGATCAGTAAATTTATTGATTGTCATTGAATAATCGATAACGAGCCGCTTGCGATGGGCCCCTCCTCCCGCTACGAGAACTTGGGCCCGCCAAGGGGAAATACTTTTTTCAATTACCCCATCTTGGAGCAATTTAGACACTTCTCCTTTTATGAAGTCAGTGTCTTCTTTAGTGTAGCGCCTGCTTCTGACAGCAATTGGTTGAATATTTGGCGAAAGATTGGTGAAGACGGAAGCCGGCGGAACTGAGGCTTGCAGAACATTGATTTGTAAGGGCTCGCCAGGACCTCCCAGATTGAATTGGATGCTTGAATGTTGCTTAAGTAAGTCGTGACCCACGATAACGTCTGCGCAGAGGTTGTCAACTACCAAAAGAGGTGTTTGCTTGTAAGTATGTTGATTCATTTTAATAGTTGCAAAACATACCCCTTCAACGAACGAGACTTGGTTAAGAGAGGCAAGATTGACAGTTTGGTTGCACGGTCTTTTGCGCAACTTCAGGATGCGGGCGACTTTGCTGTTTATGAAACTGACTGAACTTCCAGTGTCCACGAGAGCATCAGCTTTACATTCGTTTATTGTGATATGGATTGTCGCACTTCTAAGACTTGAAGGAGAAGCAGCAGAAAAAATAGCCCCGCTATAAAATTGGTCATTGCTTGAGTTGGGACTAGGATGTTCTTCAATCCACACAGTGTTTATGTTATGCCCGGACCTGCAAACGCTAGCAAAATGGCCTTTCTTCAAACACTTATTACAAGTAGCTTTGCTAGCTGGGCACCTTATTCTAGGATGAACATTTCCGCCGCAGAAGAAACAGCGCTTGGCTGATTTTGACGAGGAGGACGGTGCAGTCGAAGCATTCTGAGACATTCGTGACGATGAAGCTACCGCCAGATAGTCCGGCTCTTTATCTCGAGTGATTTCAGGTACAGCATTTAGTTGCGGAGAGTTGGTACCGATCGTCTGAGCATCTTTCTCGGCCGTTTCCAAGGTGATGGCTTGATTAAGAGCTTCAGTTAGAGCAAGTGTAGAGTTTTCTAAGAGTCGTTCACGGATTTTCCTTGAGAGCAGGCCGGATATAAGAGCACTACGAATTGCCTGTTCTTCATGTTCTGTCGCGGTGACTGCTTCAAATTTACAATCATTAGCCATCAGTCGAAGGGCTCTAGCATATTCTGAAATAGTCTCGTCTGTTCTTTGTTTTCGACTGAATAAGACATGTCGAGCTAGTATCGTGTTTTTTTGTTTGACATAGATGTCTTCTAGAGCTTTCATAGATGCTTTATAAGTCGTGCAAGACTTGATATGTTTGTAGATCGATGCGGATAAATGGTTGATTAACAGCTTACACTTGAGAGAATCCGGTACTTCTTCAGTATTTTCTTCGGCGAGAAAGCTTTCGAAAGTCGATTTCCAATGTAGCCATTTTGCGTCAGCGTCCGCGACATCAGGTTCGACGTCAAACTTGTCGGGTCGGAGATACCTTGATAGCGATGATTTGACTAATTTTTCGTCAGGCATTTTTAGCTAAATAAATTGTAGCAAACGTGGCTTTATTTAGCTAAAAGAATTACAGATACGAGTAGTATTACATCATTGCACATACTGTCATTGTAACAGTTGTCGTTGACAGCCTGGCCACCATACAGCCAAGGAGGCCGCCATTAGGTATATCACCTCAGTAGTGTTGATTTAAAAATATCTCAAATTCTCCAGTTATTATAACGAACCTATCATGAGTTTTTTTTTACAAACTTAGAAAACCCGAAAATAAATAATATGTAAAAAAATTGTCGTAGCTTTAAAAATACAACGTAAAAAACGGAACGGTTTGATATAAACATACGTGTCACAGCACTAGCCCCGACCGACGAGCGCACGATGCACCGACCCGAGCCGGCCGCAGCCTCTACAAACCGATTCCAACCGGTTTTGATCCAATCGAGGTGCGCGCCTCACTCGCGACCAATCAGCGGCCATTACGCCCAGTCGCTCGCGCTCCGTCGTCCGTCGTCTGTCACATACTCCTTTTGTTTCTATTCACATTTATTTTTCCGCTGTATTCCGCTGATATATCGTTGAATTTTTCACTGCACGCCATCAAACCGGTGTTATCCCGTGTGCAGTAACGCCTTACCTATACGATAATCGCCATTCGCGTATCACTTTCTGCGGGCAGTTGACTGATCAAATATGTTGGACAAGTAAAAAGGTGCTACGAACAGTTATAGGACTTAAAGCCTAGTGTTGTGGTGTACATAGTGCGAATATAATCGTGACAAATGGTTGTTGAAGCGAGCTGCAGGCTAGCTATGGTGGTTGCACGCGGGCGGGCATATCGCGTTGGATCTGGTGCATTCATTTTCTTCAACCTTACGAGGCAGGATTATAGCTGACGAGAAATATGCTCGTCCTCGAGCAAAGACTGAGTGCGAGGCACCTAGGGCGTGGGGTTGTGCTCAGTGCTCGACTAGTGCATGGCGTTGAGGCCCAAGGATGGCGGATGAAATTCTCGCTCATAAAGGCTGAGGTCGAGATCGAAGCTGACCCAGCGACGTATAGAGAACTTGCAAGGAGGTTGAGTGCAGCGAATGTTCATGTCAGACCCGCTCGCCGCCCGAGATTGCTGTAAATATACTTTTTAATATGTTTTTGTTGCTATTATAAATTATGTATATCCTTGTTTCCAAATACATTTACTTCATTTGCGAGTTGAGGAAAAACTAATCACATAAATAGTGGCTTTTGAGGATGAAATGACTCAGTTTTGACAGTATCATTTAAATACTAAGCATAATAATATGTCCTGGATTGTGGAAATAGGCAGTTGGTTCTTGTAAATACTGGTATTCAGCTGCATCTGTTTTATGCAGTAGCCAATTCTAACTTAGTTGCATGAAGATTTTGCAGACGATGATGATCAAACAGTTACTTCAATGTAATTGTGTATTTAACGCTGGAGACAGTTCTGTGAACAAACTAAAATACTAACACACCATCTATTTCTTCAGTTCTCAATGATTTGTTTTTTGACTGTCATTCTGCCTTAAACCGGTAACCTGCCAATTTAGGAACTAGTTTTAAAATTCATAGCACGATTGTAATTTAAATCTTGTAAACAATTGCTGAATCCTGGGTATGTTAGTATCACTTGACCTTGCATATATTTATAAAACAAAATAGCAACACTACACCTGTTTTCCCGAAAGGTGTAGCAGGATGTAGGGCTATGCTACATCTGCATTTCACTTGTTATATTTATGTTACTGTTACTTACGTGCACTGGCTGCTCTGGTAGAACTGAACTGGGGTACCCTCAAGTATTCACGGCTACCCACATGTTGATATATAACATGCCTTTCCCCCAGGCTTGAGGACACTTCACATAGTTTTTTAGTCATTAATAATACGCACTACACTAAATGTTCACTTCACACTAAATTGTTACTTATATCTACCTTATACATGCTTTCATAGTCTATAATATTTATTTTAGATTAGAGTTATTGGCTATCTGCATTCTAATTTTCATCCTCCTCACTATCTTTTGACGACTATGAGGATCACCCTGAAGGGCCATCTTTTTTACGGACGGTGTGGCAGATGTTGGGCTTTCACTTGATCGGGGCCGTTTGTTACTGTTAGTTTCACTTCTAGTGACTGACTGATTATCCTCTCTCAGTGCCGTATGCGTCATCTTCTCTTTCTTCTCCCTGGTCAGGTTCTTCCTGTGTCTTTTCAACATTTCTCCTTGTTCCTCTCCATTCTTGCTTCTTGTAAATCCCAGCATTTGATTTACATGTCTTATGAAGAGCTTATTTCCTTGTTTAACTTTATATCTTAAAAAAAAACTCCAATTCTCTTAACTATAGTCAAACTATATCTATAACTATATCAAATTTAGTTCTGAACCGTCGGTTATTCAATAATTCTGCAGGTGTTTTACCAGTAACTGAATTAGGAGTTGTTCTCAAGCCATACAATATCTTCTGAAGTCTGGTAGTCCATGGAAGATGAGCCATTTTCTTTAACTTCAATTTTATTGTTTGGACCGTTCGTTCTGCTTGACCGTTCGATGCTGGATGGTAAGGTGGTACAAGTACCTGTCTAATTCCATTTTGTTTAAAGTATTGGCCTATTTCCTCTGATACAAAAGCTTTTCCATTATCACTAACTATGGTATCTGGAAGTCCTTGTTCTGCAAAAATCTCCTCCAGTTTGTTAATCACCATACTCAAACTTTGTTCGTTTATTATCTTCACCTCAGGCCATTTTGAATAGGCCATTTTCAATAAGTATTAAAAATACTTTTCCCAAAAATGGACCTGCAAAATCAATATACCTTGACCATGCCTTTGGTGGCGCTATCCATCTGTGAGTAACTTTGGCTGGCATATTTGACCTGGCAATTTTGTATCATGTCTTCAATATCCCCATCAAGCCCAGGCCACCAGAAATAACTCCTTGCCATTGCTTTCGTGATGACAATGCCATCATGATTACTGTGAAGCTCCTGAAGGACATTTTTACGTAGCTTATGGGGCAAAATTACTCTCCCACCCCACAATATACAATCATTGTATTCCGTTAGCTCCTCCCTTCTTGTATAGTATTCTTTATATTTTTCTTCTACTTTGTCCGGACAACCATTCCTTATCCAAAACATTACTTTTGCGAAGAAATCCGAGACAAATTCGGATGACGTCATCAGATTCGGCGCGGCTGATGCGCGCGATTCGACCGATGCGGTCGCGTTCCATCAGTTGCGTACGACAGCGCAACGTCAGACTATTAGAGTTTGGCCAACGAAAGCTGTCCACGAATTATTTTCAGAAGTTTTAATAAATAAGGCAATAATTTAAGACTGCCAAAATTGACACGTTTTGTAGTAGAGTCATCTTGATCTTGTGTTTACGTGTATCACATTTACATTGCTTTTGTTTAAATTAATAATGCCAAAAACAATCAGAAGCTCGACGAGAAAGTTTCTATTTACTATAATTGACAAATGAAGACATAAAAAGTGATTTGAATCAGAATGAGTGTGAAATGTACGATGTACACAATGTTTACTACTTATTTTGCCTTATATTGCCTAAAGTACTGGACCCATTGACATGATTCTTGCCTAGAAAATGGTTTTAAGCTAAGTCCACCGTTTTGACACTAATTTATACGTTATATCTCAACAAATAAAAAATCATCATTTCGAGTTACGTAATTATATGACACAAAAACTTTAATCTACGTTTTTCCTTCTTATTGGACTTTAATTCAATCTTGTTGGTTTTATGTTAACTTGGCATCATCTGAGTTTATAATTATAAAAAAAAATCATTATTTACATATCTATGATAATATCACAAGTTTTCAAAATACTAATTCAACTGATCGACTCACGTTATACTCTATGTACCTACCCTGGTGTAGAGATAGGGTCTCGTCGCCGACAATAATATACTCGAAAATTACAGCTCATAAAACGTATTTTATATTAAAAAAATACTTCCTGAGTAATAAATAGTATCAACACCGTTTAAGCAGTGTCCCACCTTTTTTCTTGGACAGCTTTCGTTGGCCAAACTCTACTTCTTCAAAAATGAGTGATTCAAATCTTTCGGCGCGTTCGGCGCGGATATGTGTGCGAGGCTTCCTTGACTTCGATTCGTTCGGCGCGTTCGGCGCGGATAGGTGTGCGTCCACCTTAAATGTTGTCCTCAATATTTTCAAACAGTCCCCTGTTACAAATTGAAAAATGTTCTGAAATCTTATTACGTATTGGTGCGGAAATTAAGTCGGTGGAATGAAACGCAACCGCTGTGAAGTTCGTTCGGTTGCAAACGAAGCGCGCCGTCGCCATTTTGTTTAGTGTCAAGTCAACATTGCATCTAAGGTGAAACCACGCGTCCTGGCTGAACTTTGAAACAGTCCACTGGTAAGCATTTATTTGATTGTATTCAATGACTAATTGCAATATATTTTTATGATCAAACTTGATATACTTAAAATCATTCAATGATACTAGACTTTCTATCTGAAATAAACAGTCCCCTGCCATCTCATGACACAGGAGACTGTTTTATATCACAGGGGACTGTTTCTTTCAGGTTTCGTCACATTTAACTTGCCAAACATACATAATAAAGCCAGTGTTTACAATACTATTGGAAATATTGCCTTTTTACCCCGTTACGTTAGAAAGAGGGTTGCTTTTCGAGTAAAGGTTTGTGTGCAGAGTTTATTTTAAAATGGCTTTACTCTGTACATGTCTGTAATTTCTTTTATACACAGCCTCATAGATTTTGACATATGATCGTGGGTATATCTGAGTTGTAAGAGTGATATTGGGTATAATTTGTATAAATGTATGTATGTAAGCACTTTATTGTACACAAACCAGGTTAAGGCGATTACACGAGCTAAACGCGAGTTTTATAATTACTAAAAGTATATGATTCACTGCTATAAACAAGACCAGAAAAATATATGATATTCTTCAGGATTATATGCTAGCATGATACTGTTTTGAAAACATAATACAATTAATTTGGCTCGATAAAAAGAAATCACGAACTTACCTCTAAGAATATCTTTCAAACAATAAAAAACATACTAATATGCATGCGATCATTCTGATTTTTTGGCAAATAATTCCACAAGCAATATATTAGCATGATACTGTTTTAGTTTTTTAATCCAATCAATAGTTTTTTTGTAAATCGATCGAAACCACTCATTTCGCGCTATTTGGCCCGCAGTGGCTGACGTAACAACCACTTTGTAAGTTTGTAGTGCAAGCTGATTAGAACTTTATTCTAACAGCATTTCAAACGAAGTTTGAACCACCACAAATAGAGTTGCTAATTTAGCTCGTCTAAGCGCCTTAAAACATAAAAATGATATATAAAGATTAAGGTACAAAGGCGTAATTCATAGTCGGCTGTTTATTGCTTATTAATTTAATTTTCTTATTATAGGTAACGTTCCAAAATGCCACCCAAAACTAGAGAAGAAATAATAGAACAAAAACGTACAGCTGAACGTTTAAGATATCAACGACTTCAAAATGACCCGCAAAAGAGAGAAGAAATGAAAGAAAAGGAGAGGCGGAAATACCAAATGAAAAAAGAAAAAGGCACTAGAAAATTAGTCAAGGACATGAGTCGTCGTGAGCATAAAGCTGTAAAACGAACCTGGAGAGAGCATTGTACTACTTATCGCGAAAAGAAAAAAGCCATGAAAGAAATCACAAAAATCTTTATTAGGGAAAATACACCTGATTCAGTATGTCCTGCTTCAGCCTCTCCGGCGCCTAGACTTTCAGAAAATCTATTAGTAGAAGCAAGAAGGAAACAAACTAAATGGAAGCATGAAAAGATGATGAAAGAAAAAGACCTCAAGATTGAAGAATATAGGTAAACAGAAACTAGAAAAGTACAGAAAGAGATAACACAGGTTAGGTACAAAGTAAAATGAATAAAAATGACGAGACACCGAACACAAAATTAATAAGAATGTATGAAACACCAGCCACTCGCAAAGAAGTAGTTAAAAAAGCACTTTTTGGAGAAGTGTTGAATGAACAATTGAAAGAGAACTATGCAAAAATTTTACTCATAGAGTATAGGAGTAAAATTATGTGCTGCAAAAATTATCGCTTTGTCAATCTGTGAATAATTCCTTTCATGAGAGCTCATTGTTCTTGAGGCAAACATTATAGGTCGCAAAGAGCCATCCTCCATCCTATGTTCCAGTACTGCACCAAGCCCATACTGTGAGGCATCACATGTAACAACTATGGGTTTCTTTAAATCATAATGCACTAATGTGTCTCCCGTCGTCAACATGCGTTTCAGGAGATCAAAAGCCTGCTGACAATTTCTAGTCCATTCCCATTTTGCTTCTTTCATTAGTAATTTATATAATGGTTCCGCCACAGTAGCTTTCTGAGTGAAAAATTCTTTCAGCAATGGATAGCTACATTATCAGCGAGTAACATAGGCTATATTTTATCCCCGTACTCCCACGGGAACGGCACCTACATGGGTAAAACCGTGTGATGTCCGCTAGTTGTAGATATTTGACAGTCGTTTGTTATAGCTATTAAGGTCCATATTCACCAAAAAGATGACAGACGATTATCTAAAAACAGTTGTTTAAAACACATTTTTGTATGGGAACATGTCACATTGACAGCTGTTTTTAGATAATTAGGCTGTTATCTTCTCGGTGAACATGGACCTAAGTGGCTTGAAAATCTGAAAGCCCAAGAGGTCTTGTATTACCCCGTGCTAACTGGTTTGTAGACATCTGATAGGCAATCGCTCCATGTAAAATACTGGTATTCAGCTGCATCTGATGAAACTGTAAGCCACCCCCATAGTTGGGAAAAGGCTAGGCAGATTATGATTTCTTGGACGACTCAAGTATTGGTACCTTACCTTGAGCAACTAGGTACTTCACTTAGAGGTAAAAACATAACTCTTATGTATAGTTAGATAATATTTATCAACATTGCATTGTACATACCTTGATGCTTTTATTAGATAACAAAGATAGCATTTCTACATCCAAGTACAAACTTCCTTGAATAATAATTATTATTATCGTAGGTAGGGTTACTAGTGATAATTATCATGATAATTATATTTTGATGGTCATTAACTTGATAATGATCATGATAATTATCTTTAATACTTGATAATATTAAAAAAAAAAACACACTTTAAACATAATTTATTTGCGATTTGCCACCTCTGCACGTATCCAAACGCGTTAAATAATAATTGCGGGGCATTTGGGAACTGCCGATATAGGTGAAAACTAAGTACTCTATCTGCCACGGGTTGTGCCCCGCGCACGCCTAAGTGGTGTTACGCCGTGGCGGATCGGCTACGAAGTGTTAGGTGACGGTCACGCGAGTTCCATGATTTTTGTTCACCCAAAACGTGCTCAACTCGCCTAAAGAAGTTATCATTTCAATAAACTTGTACAAAAATTGTTAATTAAATCAATAAACAACTTTTTAGTAAATTCGTTTCACTGTAAAGGACCAGTGTGATAGTTTCTAAAATGCCGAGAAAAAAAGACCCTGTTTGGACTAAATTCGAGTGCGATAGAATGAGAAACAGCGGTTTGTGGGCGAGATGCCGGAAGTGCAAAAAGGAAAAGCAGGGCATCCTGAATCGGCTGAAGAAGCATTCACGCATTTGTAATGCTCCGGGGCAACCTAGAGTTTTGTCTGAACCACAACTTTGGACGCCAAGTTCAGGAGTACAAATAAAAAAAGAACAGTAATTATAAATGTCTTTTTAAAGAACAGTAATTATAAATGTCTTTTTTTCATCTTCCTGCTCTTGTCACATGTCTCTGGTCGGACACTCCCTCCCGCTACGCCCAAAGTGGGAGAAGTTATTTGATGGTTTCCAATCCGAAAAAAAAATGCTGACCATTGAAGAACACAACATAGGTTGTAGTGTTATTTAATGGTCGTCAGATAAAACTTTCATTCTTCACTCCATTTTAGTTTCTTATCACTCACAGCAATAACAACTAGGTATATGTATATGTCACCGTAAAATTGTCAAATACGTTTTATTATAATATCTCTAGCGATATTGTAAAATCTCGAAATATTGTCAAATGAACATGCGGAAGTATCTCTGCCCCCATAATCAGGACTTGGGGCACCCTCCCGTTAGGTTAGTTAGGTTCCTTTAAACCCTGCACCCGGAAATAGGGGCCCCGCGAAGCGGGGCTCCGTCGACTACGCTTTTTAGGGGAATATAAAGTGTTTTAAGGTTAGGTTAGAATAATCGGTATTTCTCAGGAATGGTACAATATCTTTTCATGAGAGTTGTACCACTGGGCAAGGGGGACCCCTCCTTCCCTCCACACCGCGTGAATTGACTACCATCGCATGCATTTGGGTGAATATTTCATTTCGTGCAAATTACGCGGCAGGCGATAAAGAATACATTAAATGTTGAAAAAATCTTTACCTGAATTTTTTTTCTTCTAATTAACTTATAACAGTACTAGGCGCAACGCTTCAAAAATCTAGTTTTTTATTATAAGTGCACCAAATTTAAAAAAACAAGCCAAAAATCTAATTACCATCCATGTCCCTTTTTCCAGATTTTAATAAATCGGTGCATTTTAGTAAAAAATCTGTAGGAAGAACGATTTATGTAATACGTTTTCGGTTAATATGTTAATTAATCCATATTATATAATATATATTCTTTACGAAAAACCATATTTAAGTGGTTTCATATAACTTTGAAAAATGTCCCTACCCTCATTCATAATTACCATTCGACGATATTCTCAATCCGATATTTTCGTACTTACGCGCCACAGCGATGTAGACTAAACAAGAAATATTCGGCGTCAGTGTCTGCTCTACTACCAAGCTGGACGGACGCGTGAGAGAGCGATTATGGCGACGTAATTTTGAATTCTCCTGTGCAAAAAGTGAAGTGGTTCAAAATATTTCTGCATACCATTCGCGTTTTGAAAGGTAATTAATATTGTGTTTTTTATATAATTATTGGCTAAGTATATCCAGTACAAGTCTTTCTTTGTTGTATATGCCTTACAAGCCTTTACCTATTCAAAATAACAAATATTTATTAGAAATACTTGTGAATCTAATTACCATTCTTCTAATTACCATTAAATACCATTTTCTACTATTCGAATGGTAATTAGAAGAAACGAATGGTAATGATTTTTAATGTTAATATTATAATATTTTATTTCATTTTTAAAAGGTTTACACGTGTAAAATACTATGTTTTTTTTAAATGTTTTACTGGTTACTAGCTGTTACTAGTTTATCTCACTACCGTATCTTGAGATCTAATTACCGTATTTGTGAAATCTCATTACCGTTCTTTAAAAAAAAAAAAACGTCAAAATCGCCTAGAATTACTGTCCCTTTGATATGTCCCAGTTGGTATCATTATATACTTTTAAAAAAGTATATAAAGAACATGATTAGGTTACTTTTTTTTATTTTTCTCCAAAACTTCAAATATGCACGAAATGAAATATTCACCCATTTCACGAAAAATAATGCGTTTTGTTGTAAGCAGTATGTTCATGTGACAATATTTCGAGATTTTACAATATCGCTAGAGATATTACAATATAACGTATTTGACAATTTTACGGTGACATATAGATAACACATATTATGTACATAATCTGTGTAGGCTATTTCCTGAATGAAATCGTATTTGTTTTGCGCACTATCTGTAAGTGCTTTTTATCCCTATAATAATGTGTACATAGTCTACATAGTGGAGAAACAATCCATTGGCTGGTAACATAATTATACGGGGCAGTCAGTGGCGAAGGGCACTGACTGCCCCGTATAATTATGGAACAACTCGAAACCTACCGGCTTCCCTTCGGAACAACCAATGTACTGGAGTCTACTATTGCCAAAAGTAAAACAATGTAGGTAAAATTCAGTTAGGACGTGATTGCTCAAACATGACTTAAACTGCAAATGGTTCCATGTATTTGTTCACATTGTTAAGAATATGCACCGGACCGGCTTACCTGTTACAAAAAATTACCCTTTGGGCACACAAACGGTTACCAAGTATCCAGTATAATTATTATCATTCTAAACAGCCTCTTCTATAGCTGAACGTTGCGACAGCGGGAGCGACTTTGTTCTATGTTATCAAAATCAGCAGCATTGGGATTGCAATTGTGCAGATTCTCGACCGATTAAGAGACTCGACGATCTGTCCCCGAAAATTGCTTTGAAGCTGAATTTCCAAAATACTAAACCTATTTTGTTTTGTTACAGTGTGGCCCCCAAGATTGCAAGCCCAATAGTGGTGAACAAGCCAGTATTACCACACAATGGTGAGTCTACATTATTATGTAGATTTAGTCTAGACTTCAACAAAAAAAGTATCTATGTAGTATATCAACTATCTGGTGTCCACGACACAAGCCACGTTATTTAGTGTGGCACTAAATGAAGCTGTGTGTAATGTCCAGCGATATTTTTATTGAAAACCTGAATTTGGTTACATTGCAAGCGGAGCTTATCCTTCCATCCGACCTGTGCGGCTAACCGGCTAACTTAGCCGTAAAGTGTCGAGCACAATGGGACTATAGTCTTCGCCACGAGAAGCTAAAATTTATGTAAACACACATTCGGATTCGCAACCTTTGGATCAAATTAAAAAATGACAGCGTCAGCGTGAATTTACTTCAAAATAGCGGCCGGAATGGTAATGTTCATGTAGTCAAATGCGTTCCAGTACCACAAAACATTAGACGACAGCGCTTTCTATCACAAAAATATAACCCGACCAAGTAAAATTGCTCGTTAGTTTCGTATTACAAGTATGATAATTTGAGTTGATTAAATTTGGGATTATTTGTTGACTGATTTGTCGCTACGTAACTTGGTAGAAGTTCTTTATTTACAAAAAATGTAGCTTCTCGTGGCGGGGACTATAGTAGCTAAATAAGTCGCATAGGTCATTCAATAAATTAATATGATTTTGACAGATTTAATTGGATTATCTTCCGAAACTAGGTTCGGTTTCTTTTTGTTTTCAAAATTAATTTGGTGAATGTTGTTTCAGCAATCCTTGCCTCCAACAATCAAATGAAGCCGTCGTTTTGCCAAGAGTGAGTATTTTACTGTTTTTAAACCATCATTCTCTTAATCTTCAAGCAGCAAGCCTTCTTCTATTAGTTTTTATTAATTGACAAAATAAACAAGACCACCAAACAAGAATAGGCTTGTTAACTGAAAAAATCTAATTAGTCCGTCACTTAGATTATCAAAAAATATTTGACCCGTATTTTTTCTTTTGTCACATAAACCAAAAATTGACGAAGATACGACGCTTTTCAAATTCCCAATACGTCACTGTTTGGTATAATTCTTAGTGAGTTATGACGTCACGAGCCCCCACTTCCGAGTTTTGATGCGTTTTATCTTTGTCAATATTCGTTGATTTACAAAAGCAATAAATTCGTGTCCATTATTTTCCAATACTGTAACTGACGGACTAAATAGATTTGCAATTTATTGATGGTGGAAACTAGCCTATTGGTGTGGTATACAGTGAAACCTAGATAACTGGGACATTCGAGGGACCTTCAAATTAGTTTCACTTAAAGAGGTATTTATACTTACCCAGTTTCTCTGATATCCAGGCATAAATGTCTTGACCAGTATGAGTACTAGCTATGGAGGTTTCTCACTCATCCAGGTCCCACTTAACCAAGTTTCACTGTTTTACCACCAAAACAGCCGACTACTGGTAAATTCGACTCCTAATTGTTGAAGTCGGTTAAAATGTAGCCTATGTTACCCGGGTCATAATAACGAACCGATTGACACCTTATTCATCTAAATCGGATGTATAGTTTAGACCACTGGTTCCCAACCTGTGGTCCGCGGACCACTGGTGGTCCGCAGGAGCCTCGACTACGGTCCGCGAAAGATTAAAATGTTATTCGTACTTTTTAACTTGCACAGAAGATGCAAGCTCAACCCAACCTAATTTAACCTATCAAAGGCAAAATGCTATTTTTTTTGAGAATCTTATACTAAATAGAGAATCTGATCGCTAAATTTTTCGAGCTCAATTCGATCGCTTTTGTATCCATAACTATCTTAATTCTAAAGGTTCTCATCGCATTATCCAATTTTCGTATAGTGTGAGTTAAAGATTCACTCCCCTAGTTATAATCCTGTCGGTGTCCATGTTTATCTAGGACCATACGGTCCCTGTTAACAATGAACATACCAAAGTGGTCCCTGGTCTAAGAAAGGTTGATAACCACTGGTTTAGACGCTACGGTGGAACATATGTGAATACGAACATACAGACATAGACTGCTAAAATCATAACCCTTCTTTTTTGCTTCGCCGTAGTCGGGTAAAAAACAAGCAAATTAAAATGTAAATAAAACACAATTTAGAGATAGTATAAGTCGGTCAACTAGAAGGCCGTTCGCGAATTACATAAATTTAATATAGAATTTGGCAGCAGCCGTGATTCAGGCACTGTTTATATTGCCAGAGGCGTTAGAGATTCAGCATAAACACATGAAATAATTCTTTAATTTTGTTTTCTGGTAGATGATTCACCCGATGAAAACAAAAGATTTCTGATTATTAGGTTATTACTCGTACATCCCCATCTGCCGAGCCTTTTCCGACAACACGATAAGCCATTGGTCCCAGCCCTCATAGTAGTAATAGATCTTTGACAATCATTCACATTATAGGTAGTCAGTGGCCCGAACGTCTTACCAAGTGGTATCGTATTACCCAGTACTACCTGGGTTGTGGATGTCAGATAAGCAGTCGCTCCTTGTAAAATATTGGTATTCAGCTGCATCCGGTTAGACTGGAAGACGAACCCAACATAGTTGGACAAATGCATGGCAGATGATGATGATATTATTAGAGGTCATTGCGATCATTTTTTTTGTTCTACATCATACCTGGACTTAGTTGCGGAGATATTGGGGGTCAAAGTTACAACTTTTCAAAGGGTCAAAGTCCTTTTTAAAATACAAGTTTTTGTTGTGAGATTTTTACTTCAAACATCTCCACGACCCCCGTACTATTCACGCGCTTAGACGAGCTAAATTAGCAACTCTATTTGTGGTGGTTCAAACTTCGTTTGAAATGCTGTTAGAATAAAGTTCTAATCAGCTTGCACTACAAAGTGGTTGTTACGTCAGCCACTGCGGGCCAAATAGCGCGAAATGAGTGGTTTCGATCGATTTACAAAAAAACTATTGATTGGATTAAAAAACTAAAACAGTATCATGCTAATATATTGTTTGTAGAATTATTTGCCAAAAAATCAGAATGATCGCATGCATATTAGTATGTTTTTGATTGTTTGAAAGATATTTTTAGAGGTAAGTTCGTGATTTCTTTTTATCGAGCCAAATTAATAGTATTATGTTTTCAAAACAGTATCATGCTAGCATATATCCTGAAGAATATCATTTATTTTTCTGGTCTTGTTTATAGCAGTGAATCATATACTTTTAGTAATTATAAAACTCGCGTTTATCTCGTGTAATCGCCTTCAATGCGTAAAGTTACTTAGTTTGATGTACAGAATGCTTGGTTGACGGCTTCGTGATGAGGTGGTTTACACCCTGTATAAAACCTCCATAATAGATTCCATCATCACGCATTAATATTTCCGAAGATAGTCGATGAATGTCCCAAGTCCATCATGTTTTCCTGGTGGAGTGGAGTAGGTATTGGAATTTTGTATAGGGCCGTTGATTCTTTTGCGATTACGATGGTGGTCCCAAGGAGAAAGTTGTTCAGTTTGATGGTCTGTGGCACACCCTTAATTTTGACCAGGATGCGACACCTTGTATAAATAGACCAGTGCAGATAATTTTTGAAAATGAAAAAAAAATTACAGTTTTTTTCCATAGGACTTGTAGTTTTGCCGGAAATCGTGATAAACCGTTTTTTACCCTTAAGTTACTTTTTTCTTTCATTTTTGTTATATTCTCTTCCTTTTTCAATGGGTTTCATCCTACTATGTATTTTTTCGTTTTTTTTTACCATTTTCGAAGGTATCTGCACTGGTCTAAAAGTTGTAACGTATAATGTTTATGTCCAGGACAAACGACGTGAAAGTGAACTCGCCGCCTTGTCACTCGCCCGGCGCGATACTGCCCGACCTGCCACAACCCGCCGAGGATCCTGAAAAGGTAAGTTACGAAAGAAGGAAAGAAAGATATAGTATATTTTAAAACGAGGGACTAAACGAAGCCATTATATACCCGAGGTGGTTTGACCCCCGAGCTTGCGAGGGAGTCAATGAAAGCGAGGGTATATTAATTTGGCGTTTAGTCTCGAGGTGCAAACTGTACTTTTCACTTCGAGTGCGAGAAAAATAGTCATTAAAACCGAAAAAAATTACACTCGACAAAAATTCTGAACCGAGCGGTCAGTTTTTTCTTCTATCAGGTCAGTCACAGATTAACAATTTAAAACACAACACAAACTCTCAACATTTTCGCAATGAAGATGATCCACACTAGGGAATAAATGGTCACTTTAAACCCGCTTCGTAGGGCTATATTGGCGTACTTTTAGAGGATGAGAAGTGAAAAAGCATTTATAGTAGCCCGCACAGGACAAAGCACATGAAACAAAATGTTGAAATCATCAGTACAATTAGTTGTAGGTACTGTTTTTTTTTTTTCTTTTTTTTTTTTTCAAATGGTGATTGATTTCATCATCTTCTTACCCATCAATTTCCCTGAAGCGGGATTTGTGATCGGGTAATGGCAATAGAATAACGCCGGTCTTAAACATAACTGGCGAATAGGCGACAAAACAAAATACCTACTAATTAGTTCGTCAGGTTGGATACATACTTATTAATTGTTCTTTTTTCGCGTAAACATAAATTGACGACGATACAGTGCGTCAAAAACTAGTGTGACGTTACATTTCGGTATATTATTACCGGAAAGTGACGTCACACTCACAAGCCTCTACTCATCTTTGATGCGTTTTATCTTCGTCAGATTTATTAAATTGATAAAACAAAAAACACGTATCCAATATTTTTCGATAATCTAACAGACCGACTAAACAGAATCATATTTTTTTAGGTTCATGTTCAGCGAAAAGATAACGGTCTGATTATCTAAAAACAGCTGTCACTGTGACATGTTCCCATTCAAAAATGTGTTTTAAACAGCTGTTTTAGAGACCGTCATCTTTTTGGTGAACATGGACCTTAGTCAGTCGTCATCCTCATTCTGGTCATAGCTAAGGTACACATCTGTCTAACCTTTTGTAGATAATAGGCGTGATCTCGAAGACTTCTAAGATAAATGGAAAGAAGAGATAAGAGCATAATCAGCCTATAATGTGCCCACTGCTGGGACACACCCTCTCAATGAGAGGGAATGGGCTATAATCCACCACGCGAGCTCAGTGCGGGTTAGATGTCACATGTCTTCAAATTGGTTCTAAGACATGCCAGTTTCCCCACGATGTTTTCCTTCACCGTTTTGAGAGCAGTGTTGATGAAATCAATTGCACAAGTAATGCACCTGTCAGTGTCCACGACTTACTATTCGTGAAGGATGACGCACGCTAGACCGTGCCGGATCCGACACGAGTGTTGGTCGTAGCACAATCCATTGTCCGTTGCTCGGTAGCGGCTCGGAAGCGTGAGTGTGTCTGTGTCCATAGTGGTCCGAGCCGAGTGTCGGCCGTAGCACAATCCATTGTCCGTGGATCGGTAGCGGCTCGGAAGCGTGACTGTGTCTATACTAAATTGCACGGTCGACACTCGACTCGGACCCGACACGGTCTAGTGTGAGTCAAGCTTAAGTCGGGGCCGCCACTACTGGGCCACCGTTACTCCGTGAAGAGGACTAACTTTGCTTGTATTCGTACAGAACTCGGGGCTGTCGAAGGAGGCGACTTCATCGGAGACTCAAGCGTGGTTGGCGCGACAACGCTTCGGCCACCACGCCGCTACATTCACCAACTTCTCAGGCGCTGATCTGCTAAGGTAACCCCTTTATTTTACTTCTTAAAGGGTCCTCCTCCATGAGCGAGCGAATTGCGGCGATCCAACGTATTTCTATACGATAATATCGCCGCGATTCTCTCGGCGATATATTGGAGGAGGCTCCTAAGAGTCCCGAAGGGCAACAAACTGGACCCCAGTTCTGTTGCCGCTATAACAATAAATAACAACAAGTTACATTAAATTAAATTAAAAAAAAAACAAGTCATATTGAGGGAGTTGTGAAAAAAAAGTAATTCACCATTTTGTGGTGGCAGACATTTTGGATTTGAAATTTTATAGCGTATAGTATTCTACTGGCCAAGTCCTTTCATTATGATATTCATATTGAGGAAGATGTTGAGCAAAAATGAAATCCGCCATTTTGGGCTGATTTTTATCAAACATAGATAAGAACGTCGTTTTTGCGTCGGGGGTTAAAAAATCAGTTGCAAGATTTGAACAATACATACTAACAAGGCCGGTTTTTGTCAGTCAGTAATTTTTTTGTCAGATCATAGAAATTTCTTAAAAATCGAATAACCTATTTCTTAATAACCTATTTGCTCTATACAGGTTGTCCCGTGATGATATCATCCAGATCTGTGGCCTGGCTGACGGCATTCGTCTGTTCAACGCTCTACATGCCAAGTGAGTATTTCAAATGAACAATTAAATATCATTGGTTTTCTTTTTGTTGTATCGATGGACTTCTACATTATCTTTTCCCAACTATGTTGGGGTCGGCTTACAGTCTAACCGGATGCAGCTGAATACTACTATTTTGCACTATTTTTCATGGAGCGACTGTCTATCTGATGTACTTCGACATGTAAAGGGTGTAAAACACCTCTTAACGAAGTCGAAAGGCACTTGTTCTCCCCGTCATTGCGATGTTTTTTTTTGTTCTACACCATACCTGGGAACCTTTTAGTTAAGGAGATAATATTCTGGGTCAAAGCTCCAACTTTTCCTTTTTTTTTAACATGTTTTTAATGTACTTTTTTCTCTCTTTAAACACCTTCACGACCCCCGTTCAATTGAATCCATCCATCCAGTTCTACCATAAAACTTGATTTTTCACCCCAAACAAAAAGTAATTTCACAGCAATATTTTTTGCGTAAAGTTATGGTATATCACAAAGACGGGGAGAACTAGAGTGCCTTTCGGCTTCGTTATGAGGTTTTACACCCTTTATCTTTTAGCTTCGTAAATTGTAATGTACCTAATCGATAAATCAACACACATAGTGATTGTACATTTCTAATTGAGTGACACGCACCTAAGCGCCAATTTGAAACACTTCCAATACAATCCGAAATAGATATCTATGTGATACTAGTTTAAAATTAAATGTTTCTAATTCGGGCCAGTTTTCACTGTGGGGAAGTCATTGTGCTGCCAAAATACTTTATAAATAGTAAGCTATGAAAATACACGAGAACAGTAAGTTTTGGGTTTGAACCCAGACAGCCGCATTACTTTGTGTAATTTTATTTCATCACCACTGCTCTCAAAACAGTGAAGGGAAACATCGTGAAGAAACCGGCATGTTCTAGAACTAAAAATTCGAAGACATGTGCCATCTACGGACCCGCACTGGGCCCGCGTGGAGGATTATAGCCCATTCCCTCTCATAGCCTATCCCAGCAGTGGGAACGATATAGGCTAATGCTAAGAAACTTTAAACTAACAGGCTAGAATGTCCTCTATTACCCTAAAAAGGAATGAAAAGTAATTCCAAGTCAGATTCTCAGGGTCTATTATATTGAGCGACCGCCTATCTGAGCTCCACAACCCAGTTAGTACTACAATAATACTATTTCCCTTGGTAAGACTGGTTGTCAGACTTTCGGCCACTGACTACCTGTAACGACTGTCAAAGATCTACAAATGACAGCCGGGACCAACTGCTCAACGTGCTTTCCGAGGCACGGAGGAAACTCACAGTACTTACAGAATATCAGCTCTGTGACTTTTTTTTTTAATGTTACAGCACCATGTTGAGATGGTACCCTTTTGGCCTCAAAATCAAAGCATTTATTTCAAGTAGGCCAGTTACAGGCGCTTTTGAATAGTTGCAACAAAGATGAAAATTAAATGTAGCTACAGTCCCAGTCACAAGACAAAAAAACTGTGAAAGTACTGTAGCCTCTTATAGGAACAATTTCGTTTCTTTTTTGTTTTAATTTTTTCTCACTGTTTACTTTTTATTAGCTACTAGCAGACGTCACGCGGTTTCACCCGTGTAGCCTATGTTACTCAGGGTGAATGTGGCTTTCCACTGGTGAAAGAATTTTTGAAATGGGCACAGTAGTTTTTAAGTTTATTCGTTACAAACATACACACACACAAAAATACAAATTTTTCCTCTTTATAATAATATTAGTGTAGATAATTACAATTTAACCATTTTAATATTTTTGTGTGTTTTGTCCTGTCTTGCTAGTAAATGCATTTTCTTTCGTTCTTATTTACCATGTTTTTTTTTCCAGACGGATCGAGCCCAAACTGACGGTATACGTTTGCCCTGCCGGCAGCAACATATACAGTGCGCTATATCTTCACGCTTGTAGAGCTCACGAACTGCTGCATAAGCTGAACACACTTGTACATGCTTCTAAGGTAAATATACACCACTATTAAACCTGGTTTCTTTGAAGGTATAGGCAGAGATGCCATGAAGTCGGTATATCGAAACAACGGGGATAAAATGGGGAGTATAATTAGGTTTAGTGAAAACAGGAATTAGGCATTCAGTCAGGTGTCAATTAGGGTTGGTAAAAACGGGCCCTAAGCATTCAGTTAGGTGTCAATTAGGGTTGGTGAAAACGGGCCCTAGGCATTCAGTGAGGTGTCAATTAGGGTTGGTGAAAACGGGCATTACACATTCATTTATTCGTCAATTAGGGTTAGTGATAACGGGCATTAGGCATTCAGTTAAATGTTAATTAACAAATTTTGTGAGTTTTCAAATTTAATTCATTTATTTCGTGAACACAGGGTACATATATGTAGAAGATGTTATAATAAATAAGATCCGAGCTGTGCCCCGCCAAAAGGCATACAAAATATCTAAGGATCAGGAACATCAAACAAAAAAGAAATCATCATAAAAAAAACAATTCAAAAGTACAATCACAAATAATTATAGATAAAATCAAAATTAGATAAAATGTCAAATTAAATAAAGGAAAAGGAACGAAAAATACAAAATAAAAATGTCAATGCCAACAATTAATTAATACAACAATAATCAAGATTAACAAAATAATTTATCATTTTCACATACCATAAAAACAGATTCAATTTGGAAAGAATTAAAATTAAATCAAAGAGTGATCATTAGAGTGATTGTCTATTTACTTATTCTCACCAGTTTGTTTACACTTTCAACAAATGCTCTTGATGCAGATCATAGAATGTCTAGAAAAAAGCCATTTGGCAAAAATCAAACATTGAATTTGCCGATTATACTGACTGAATGAAAACCAAATAAAATATGCCACGTGCCGCGGCGCCTCAATGACATGTCTTCATAGAGATAAGACAGTTATATCAATGAATAAAAATAGCAATTCAACAGCGTAATTCACTAGTTGATAAACCCATCTTGATAAGTAGCTTTAATTTGATAATGTCCAAATAATCCACATTATTGAAATGGTATGATGGATACCTTTTGCCATTCATACAAATTCACAGACTAATTCAAACCATACTTATATTATACTCGTAAATGACAAATTAACTGTCTGATTTACGCTTAAACCACTGAACCAATAGGGATCATTCTTGACTAAAAAAATATGACTGTTTAGTCCGTCAGTTAGATTACCGAAAAATATTGGATACATGCGTGTTTTTATTTTATCAAATCAATAAAAAAATACGCAAGATAAAACGCGTCAAAGATCATGAGTGGGGGGCTTGTGACTTCACTTTCCGGTAAAAAATGCACTCAAATGTGTCCAATCATCATCTGCGTAGCCTTTTCTCATGTTGGGGTCGACTTCCAGCCTAACCGGATGCAGCTGAATACCGGTATTGTACATGGAGCGACCTATCTGACCTCCACAACCCAGTTATTAATACTGGGTAATACGATACCATTTGGTAAGACTGGTTGTCAGACTTTTTGGGCCACTGACTACCTGTAACGACTGCCAAAGATTAACAAATGACAGCCGGGACCAACAACTTAACGTGCTTTCCGAGGCACGGAGGAAACTCAGTATGTGAGGGTGGTCACCCATCCACAGACCAACCTAGGCTAGCAGAGCTTAGCCTAAAGATCGGCCCGTGCAGCTGTTATTAATAAGCCGAGATTGTGCTCCTCCAAAAAATATGTCCAATATTGTTTTTAAATCTATCAGACTAAATAGTTCTTTTTTTATCTACCCTGTTCACTTATTCACAGTATTTTTTTGTCCACAGGAATGCGAGACAGTGCTAGTTTCGGGCCCGAACGGCGCTCGCGTCCGTCTTACGGACGACCTCGTCCGACATATGCCCGACAACTCTACATACAGGCTCGAGAGAGTTGATGACTGCAGTGCTTTGTTACTCTGCGCTACCAATAATAACTAGGACGATGAATGGGTCCTTTTTAGTCTAATTTTACCTCAGATTGCAACAAGAACCTAATTGTAACGAGACTGTTTTTAAAACATTAAGCGGCTGTTCAGACAGCGTTGACCTACACTACATTTTACTGTAAATGTTTGGAATACACATCAAAAAGCCAATATTCATCATCAGCAGAGATACAGCGAAGCGCCACGCCACCGTTCTATGGTTGGGGTTCCACGGACCTAAAAAACGGATAGGCTTCCAATTTTGATGGGGAATCAAAATCAGAGGTAGTCATAAAAAAGGACTGTATTCGTCAGATTAATTCAGAATTGTTATAGAATACAATTTAAAATAAGATATGTTTTCGTGGTTCTTAAGGGGCCTGCGGAGCTTACGTATTTCATACAAACGTAATACCAAAATTATTTGTAAATCAAACATATTCTTAAGGTAGTGTGTATTTGTTTCGATTGGATTACAGAATATCTATGTTCCCAAATATATATTTTTGAGAGGACAATGATACACAGACGAGATATGAGGAATTTAAAATTTCTATAGAAAACTTATTTTTCTTATAACTCGTGTTAAAATCAGTGTCCAATCAAAATATATATTTGGGAACCTAGATATTCTGTAATTCAATCGAAATAAATACACACTACCTTAGAAATATGTTTAATTTACAAATTATTTTGGTATTACGTTTGTATGAAATACGCATGCTCCGCAGGCGTCTTAAGGCCATGGCATAATCTTGCCTGCTGAGCGGGTCATATGCTTGTAAAAGAAAAATGAAGTCACCTTTGGACAAACGGGTGACCAGTTATATTTTGTAAATACTCTCACTTTTTTATAAGTTCTTTGAAAATAATTTAAAGTAGGAGTTGAAATGTGAACGAAAGACTTACGTGTATTGTGTGTTGACAATCGCGCGTTTTTTTAATTGTAATGACATAAAGGTTACATAGGCGGTTAAGTTATGCAATTCTTGGCAATGACTTCTCAGGGATACTGTGCAATTTCCGGCAATATTATCTTTGTGTAGAAATTGCCAAGAATTGCTCGATTTAAATTGCCAATGTAAGTGTGTACCAAGAAGTGTCTCTTGTAATTAGCCTAAATCAGACTATTCACTATGCTAGGAACTAAGAAGGTCTTTTTATTACTTAGTGAATAGGTGACTTTATACTTACTTGCCTAAAATGTTTTATATTTCAAGATTAGACAAAAAAATTGTGGGGATTAAAGTTCAATATGGGACTCGTAGAGAGAATTAGATTGATGAATGGATAAATAGGAAGATTGTTTCGAATGCAGGGGCCATGGAGTATTTCTTGTCATCAATTTTCACCTCATTTATCATTGTTCTTACTCAAAATACTTAGATTATGTACCCAGTACCCGATCATAAATATGGCGCTTCGAGTTTCACGAAAGTACTCTCAAATTTGCGACTGTGTGAAACTAGATGAGTCTTATTTTAAATCTGGGTATTGTATATCTTATAAAATGTATAATTTTTAAGAGATTATGTATAGTTTTCACCGAAATATGCTTAGTTATAAATACTCTATATGTTAGGTTAGTGTTTTTACAATAATGTAAACAAATGGCTGGAAAATTGAAATTTCTTTGGGGAGCATTGAGTGTGCTGATGTGTTTTCACCCTTTTGACACTGAAACTTGAGTTCAAACTCGCAAATCCAATACACGCGCAATGTCTATTACGGCTTTTTTAAATTACCAAAGTCGAAATTTCAAATCAATAAAACAAAAAATATTCAAAAGCAAGTATGCAATGTGACTAACTTTTCTCTTTTAAGTACATAAATTCGTTTACATTATTTAAAAATAGGTTAAGTTAATAATTCCGTATTATAAATTAGTATAATAAGCTGGCGATTGACCTATACGCTATGCAACCTCCACAACCCAGTTAGTACTGGGTAATACGTTACCCCTAGGTAAGACTGGTTGTCAGACTTGGCCACTAACCTGTAACTAATAAAAATTACTGATGTCAGCCGGGGCTCACATCTTAAGCGGCGGTGCTATTGTACTTGCTCTAATGGGGACGCCGCTGTACATGCTTTTCAAAGCACGAAGGGCCCTTAGTATGTAAAAGATGGTTACTTACCCATCCACAGACCGACCTTGGCATGCTTTGCTTAACTTTGAAGATTACTGGTCAGTCGCCGGTTTTAAAATGTTGATAGCCGTGGATTATGTGTTGATTATTGTTTAGTAGTGTGCGAGAGCTAGAAAACACATTTATAAACGTTTACGACTGAATTCCCCAAATGTGGTTGGGCATAGATGTACCTGTATTACACTTAATTTTTATCAGTCCATAAACAGGGAGTGAACTTCTAATGCTTCTCCAGATTTTTAAATTTAGTGTTGCCATATTCCAAAAAATGTAAAACTGGTTAGAGTGTATGTAACGGGGCACTTGGAAAAAAGACCAAAAATTAAGTAGCCAAAAAGCTGTTATTTTCGCAAATCTTTTATTTTCGCAAATCGTTTATTTTCTCGATTCTATAACACCTAAATATAAGCCCCTTCGTACTCAAATCTTAGATAAACCGCAGATTGATCTTGGCTGCAGTAAAAAAATAGTGCCCCGTTTCGTCCAGTGACCAAAAAATGTGCAATAAAAAATGTAAGGTCTCGCCACAAAATGGATGTCATAAAATAAAGGCAGCTACACACCATTATTAAGTTATTTAACTTTAATTCGGTTGTTATGTAATCACAGATTATAATTGTTATTTAGGTAATGTATAATATTAATTAGTTTATTGCATGTTTATTATAAATAAATGATATTTTTTTATTTCAAATAAGTTTCAAGTTTACCCCATTTTAATGATATTTACCCTTATATGGGTCAAATGCGACAGTGACTACATACCGCCTGCTTGTTTGCCTACCAAGAATGTAACAAATAGGTTTAATGTTCGTTACCCTTCCAATGGGTAAAACACATTAAACTTTGGATTAGTTAGCAAACAAAAGTATTCAAATTAATGTGTTAATTGGTAATAAATAAAACTTGCAACACACATCACCATAACTTCATGCATATATTCCAAGAAAGGAAGAGATACATTCACAACTAGAAATTAACAGTTTTTAAAGGGTGTAACATAAAAACGCAAGATCTCTCGTGTTATGTCTCAGCCAAGAAACTGAACGACTTTGGAAATTCACAACTTTCTTTTTAGTTTTACCATACATGTTGATTAGCTGATCGCGTCAGTTTCGATATTCAAGTCCATTTTTTTGCGAATTTCAAGAAATCTTAGTACTTGGTCCGAAATACCACACAGGAAGTCTTGCACACCTTATACACCGTGACTTTTTAGTCGTCTTACAAAAGCGGTCCATTCAATGTACCCGACATAAAATACCTCTAGGCGCGATTATTATGATA
The DNA here is from genome assembly GCA_950022955.1 of Xestia ashworthii. NCBI lineage: Eukaryota > Metazoa > Arthropoda > Insecta > Lepidoptera > Noctuidae > Xestia > Xestia ashworthii. The sequence continues at coordinate 3,985,937 of OX465575.1, forward strand.
ATAGGTACTTACGAAGAAAAATAAATAATACATTAGAAATATGAAACACTCTGTTAAAAATGTTTACGTATCAAACTGTAGAGTATACCTACCTAGCGCACGAGTCGAGCAGATCATTCCATCACCATTTTCAACGAGACAAAACTACGCCTTGCGTCTTAATAATGAATAAAATTTTTATTTTTAAATTATTCAAATCTCATAAATACCTATTTTTTTATTATGAACGTTTACTAGTCATTGGGTACATGAACTGGACTGCCTTTGTAAGACGACTAAAAAGTCACGGTGTATATGAATACAAATAATAACATATTATCAAAACTTGAAACTTATTTTAAAAAATGGTGCCTTAAAAAGTGCCTGAACACGACCTCTGAGGTTCGCGCTGTTGCTTGACGGAGTATTATGTCATAGAATATTTTATAAGCTTTTATTATTAAATAATATACCTAGTGTTGGAATAAGATATTATGTTGCATGATTTAGGTTAGTCAATGTATTGTATGAAGTATATTATAGTCAATAAATGTATAAAAGACGCATTTTTGAGTTTAATTTTATCACGCCCACCTCATTAGCGCCTAGTCGCGAACATACATTCACATTTATTTTACCTCTCAACTCGACAGTAAACCTTACTTACAGCTGGTTGTTTGTCTAGATAAAAACTTTTTTGCAAAAAATAAAACCGACTTCAAAAAGAAAAAGTGAAAAACAACTTTAGCTTCTGAAGTCAATGACGTTTGTATGATTGATTTAATTTTTTTGTCACCGACTTCAGAAGCTAAAGTCATTTTTCACTTTTTCTTTTTGAAGTCGGTTTTATTTTTTGCAAAAAAGTTTTTATTTTTCACTTTTTAGTGGTTCACATGGAAAGTGCATACCGTTACAATTACAACAAGCCCAAACACGACTAGGATACATTGTCTCATTATGGAGTTCCGTGACTCTTGGCTTCATCATCAGATCTGATGGTAGAATGGTTCTTATCAAACGCAAATGCTTCACTTGTTGCAGAAAATACCAAAATTGCTGTACGTTATCCTATAAAATTTGAAGAGTTCCCTCGATTTCGCCAAGATTCCATCATCAGGTCCCGACTTGGCGACTATGGGACCAACTTGGGAGTATACCCTTTCAAACAAAAAAAGAATTTTTCAAATCGGTTTAGGCGTCTTTGAGTAATCGGTGAACATACATAAAAAAAAATACATACAGTCGAATAGAGAACCTCCTCCTTTTTGGAAGTCGGTTAAAAAGGGACATTTGCTGCAGATCGTTTTGAATGATCTCATAAGCGCAATGGCGAGGTACTGAGCGCCAATACAACGCATTATGTCACCGTAATATTGTCAAACACATAAGATTGTAATGATCTATCGAAGTGAAACCCCGTAATATTGTGAAAAGCATGCGACGGAAGTATCTCTGCCCCCATAATCGAAACCCTGCAGACAGAAATAGAGGCTCCGTCGACTACGCTTTTTAAAGGAATAGATATACTTTTTGAGGTTAAGGTAGGTATAGGTATTAATCGGTATTTCTCAGGAATGGTACGGGGGACCCCTCCTCCACACCGCGCGAGTTGACTTCCATCGCATACATTTCACAATATTACGCTTTCACTTCGTTAGATTATAATCTACCGAAAGTAATGCGTATTATTGTAAGCAGTACTTATGTTCGTTTGACAATCTTTCGAGAGTTTAAAATCTCTCTAGTTATATTACAATCTAACGGTTTTTACAATTTTACGGTAACACATGTCATGTCCACACATCGCGCGAGTTGACCCAGCCAGAGACACGGTGATTTCTACATATGGCACGACCATACCTAACCCAAATCCGATGCGGTGCGAGCCGTGAAGTCGACGATGGCCTTCACATTTGGTTAGTACGCTGTCTTGCGCAGGGGGGTTTAAAACCTACCCCTAGTATATAATATTATTATTATGAGAGATTGGACCCATCCAATGCAAATATTCTTTACAATCTTCTGCAGCTTCCCATGGTAATCAATTAGTTTGCCCTTGTGGAGCACGAAGCAGCATAATGCTAATATAAGCTAGACTTATTTTTGAGTGTACGGCAAAACGCCATGTCCGTGACTACCGCCGAACCGACCACCAACGCCAACCGCTTCCATATTTGGTCAATAATTTGTACTCAATGGGTACCAATTTGTACCCGAACAACAAAATTGGTACCTTAGCAGTTTTCGAGAAAATCGAGTTTGAAGGTGGTCCGGCGGTAGTCAGGATCCCTTCAGCAGGACCACCATGAGCGCCGAAAAATGGGGCATTACTTTATTTAAAATGGGGCAATGGGGCGGACCACCTTCAAAGTCGATTTTCTCGAAAACTGCTAAGGTACCAATTTTGTTGTTCGAGTACTAATTGGTACCCATTGAGTACAAATTATAGACCAAATATGGAAGCGGTTGGCGTTGGTTGGTAGTCTCGGACATCAAAAGACCGCCGTCAGACTGAACACCGACAAGACTGCTTCGAAGGGACTCTTCGCCGACAGGGTTCCGGAGTGACGAAACTTATCACCGATACTTATTTCGAAAATCGATTAAGTAATATGCTGTTCTTGTAATTTAACAATTCATAAAAAATGAAGATCTTGTATTATCAAAATGACTCTCTGGGCGGAGCGGGAGGGAGTCTCAGAGTTTTACTGACTAAAACCCATCCATATGTGCCTTCCTCACCCTTTATGTTCCGGGGACACGGTATCTCTTTCAAACAGTCCCGCAGCCCGGACAGGCTTTGGCCCTTGCCAAGAAAGGAAGGGGTCCCCTTCCTTTCTGCTGACATCTCTTTGAGCCGCGCGTGGAACACGAACCCGCCATTGACACGGCCTGTCGTCATAAGACGGACGGACGGCGAGCTTGCTCATAGCTCACCGTTCACAGGCCCGCGCAGGCCTACGGTACGCCGGTACGCCCGGTGCCACTCCCGCGGCGGCTGGGACGAGAGGTTCTCTCCCTCTCACTTTCCGTCACCTCCGTCGCTAGCATGACTGCTTCGCAGAAGGAGGTGACGGCTTTCTATTCCATCTCGCTCCGGACCATGGAATTAACCAGGGCCGGTCGCCGCTACGAAGACACGGCGGTGCTCCGCCTATGCGGGGCAAACCTCCACCGTGTCCTGCGGTCGATCCTCACAATGGAAACATTAATACATTGTGTGACGTTACAACATTGTATCGTATACTATACAGGCTGTAAACCACCTCATCATAAAGCCGTTAACCAAGCATTCTGTACATCAAACTAAGTAACTTTACGCCAAAAATATTACTGGGAAACAACTTTTTTTTTGTCACGTCACACATGTTATTCTTCTTATTATCGGGTCGATCATGTTCCTTTCATTACACGGTATGGGCCCAGTAGGTGGCCACGTTTATTGCAGCGGTGGAGGCACTATCCAGGCCGTCAAGAGTGCAGGTAAACGGACACCTGGGACACTCCGGCAGGTGGGCCATTGTTTGGTCAAGAGTGCCGCACTCGTTGTTGGAAGGACCAATAACAACACACCATTCTGCCAGGTTATGTTTGCAGCGGCCTACTGTACGCAATCGATTCAGATCTTTCTAAATAGACCACTGTGTTCACTGCCGGAAGCCAGGCCAAGTATTCTTGGGGCTTTAAGAAGTCGTGTGGTGGTGAACGTGCCAAGTGAAGGTGGCGGCAAGAGAAGTGTTCACCACCACATAAGGTATTAATGTTATTATGCTAAAAATCAATGCAAGATCTTAATTTTTTGTTTTGTAAAATTACAAGAAAAGCATAATCGATTTTCGAAATAAGTAGGTATCTGAATATCGGTGATAAGTTTCGTCGCTGAAGAGTCCTGTCGGCAAAGAGTCCCTTCGAAGCAAAGTCTTGTCGGTGTTCAGTCTGTCGAAGTTTAGTCGTGCACTCCTTGTTTTTGCCTCGCTGACAGGTAGTTTAATTTGGCATGTAATTAACGATCCACCAGATTTAACAAAATGGAACGGCAAAAAAATCACTTTTGATTGCTAAAATTAGTAAATGATCACCAAAAATTGATCCCCATTTTATCATGAAATTAGAACCAAAAATTTATTTTTTTAGTTAATGACCACCAGGAATTGAACTGTTATGCTCTTGCATCCGAGTCGAGGGAGAACTGGTCGACGGAGCCCCGCTTCGCGGGGCTCCTACTTCTGAATGGTTTATAAAAAAATAACCACGAAGGGTATGGCGGGGTCTATTCGCTCGCTTCGCTCGCTCATTCGACCCCGCCATACCCTTCTAACCTGGTCTATCCGTGTCGGGGTGCCCCAAGTCGGCCTAGGCAAAACTAGTTTGTCATCAAACACCTCATTATAATTTGGTGCTCAATTTACTAAATTTGGTGATCAATTGATATTTTAGGTGATAGATGTTAGTGGTCACAAAGTAATTTTTGGTGGTCATTATATTTTCCCCCGTTTAATTTGTGTCACACGAGATATTCTCTGATACACACTTGCTATCGGCTGTTTAGACTTTGTGTAGTTAAGGGGTAAAAGTAAATAAAACTATAAAAATTGCTTATAAAATTTATTAAATATTACAAAAGGCACTGTAACTTAATACTGGTCCTATAAAACATAGCGTTTATTTGTGATGGTTAAGATATAACAGTTAGTTCAACAATGCATTATTGCTAACACCTATTATAACAGGCTAACATCTGAAGCGACATAAACATATTTAGAAAAATATACAGTTTATATTTGAGGAAATAATTTAAACAGTGAGTTTCCCTTAAGAGGTCTACCTTTACCCCACTATAGGGGCCTAATATTACCCCCAATCTAAGGCTAGTTTTACCCCACTGGTAAGTGTTACCCATTCAGCGAACTACATTCATCCCACATGAGGCTACTTAAACCCCAAAACAAGGTTAACTTTATCCCGAATATGGGTAAACAAACTCCCTAAGGGTCAACTCCGACCCCAGCAAGGATTAAAATTTACCCTATCAAGGGCTTAATGATACCCCAACCGACTTTACTCCAGTGTGACTACCAGAAAAACTATTGACTATGTATATGCAAATTCAAGTGCATATTTTTTAGTAATCTCAATGATTTTACACATACATTTGCAAAGATATAATAATCAGTTCTTATACTATGTAATCCCAAACCTGCTTCTTAATTATTGTCATAAAAAGTTAATATGGAATGTTATATATATAAATCAGTGCCTATATTATGCAGGTGTTTACATATTGTGTCATAAGAATTTTTATTTAACTCATAATATATTTTAAAAACTAAAAAGGTGTATTTACAAGCTTTTGACCTGCCCTTCGGGGGGTAACCAGGTACTTTTAATGTTAATTCTTAGCAATGATAAAACAATAGTTCATGTTTTTTTTTTAATGGGACATATTTCTATAAGTCAGATTATTTTATTTTAAATTTCTTTCAAAGTTTTCACCAAGAAAAGTTGTTAGCATTCAGATGTTTTATTTTATTTTTAATAGGAAATATGCCCGATACTTTCTTACACAATAAAATATAAATACTTAATAAAAAAAGCAATGCCTTCATTGGCAAATCGAGCCATCTTCGGTCCTAAGAAATTGGCCAAGTATTTTTACCTAAAATAAGACTGAGAAAAACAATTTTCATACATGTTGAATAATCTCTGTGAGGCTCAACATTTTATGGATAAAAAGTTTTACAGTAATATATCGGAATGATCAAAAAAAAGCTTCTGTTTCATAAAGGAATACATGGAATGGGCGTTAAAAGCTTAAACAGAACTTTTTCGTTAAAATATTTTAATTTAAAAGTAAAAATAAATATTTTAAAATTGCTAAAATGTAGACTAAGACTTAGCCAGAATTAAAAATGGGAAAGCAAGTAGTTTAAATACTTTTTTTTTAATATCAAGTTTTTCATGTTATTTTATTTCTAAGTTATATAAAACTTAAGGCCTCTATACAGTAGAATAGTGCAGCCTTACACAATAGGTTTTTGATTCAGTCATAATTCGACTAAAATATTCATGCAGGTCGAAAATCGAAATTATATCATAATTGATACGGCAATGAAAAAGAAATGAGTTTCTTATTTGCGCTACCCTTTAAAAATAATTATTGTTGAGTATGATTTTGATTAGATATCTTATATGAGGTGGTGCGAATACTCCTTCGAATGAGGGATGTTCTTTTTCAACTCTTCCCTAGTCGCTGGATAGATGGCGCTGATCTCGGTACGTTACTGCAAGGAACAGAACGTCACATAATTTCACTTGGACCTAATGGTTATATTCGGAAGCTTATGCAAACGAAAGTGTCAGTCAACGAGCGTATGTGACGTGTTTTTTCAAGCGTTTTGGCTTTGGCACCTAGTAACGTAGTCAGTTCAACGCCATCTACCGAGTTCTAGGAAACAATTTTTTATTTAATTCTCAAAAAGAAAACATCTTATTACATTTATTTAAATCTTAATGTTAAGTATAAATAAATATCGCAAAAAGTATTTGTTTTTGCTTATTATTTATACATAAAAAACTTTACACAATGTAATGCTAGTGGCAATTTATAAAAAGCTAAAATTCTTATGATTTTGCTGCGCAAAAGTTATGAAAATTTCTCGTGAGAGTTTTGACATTAAAAATTGGTCCAGCCATTGGTTAAAATATTTTGCATCGTCGACAAAAAGTTTGCTAAAATGGAATAATTATAATCTACAGGGTGTAGATATTAAGGTTAGGTTAAAGATATAAAAGTGCCAAAAAACCTGACTTAAGTATTTTAGTAAAAACATTATTGCTTTTAATACAATTTCTAAAGTTCGTAAAATTCGTGGATATATCTTGATAGTACTAAAGGCACATATATTTTTATTACTTTTTTCCCTTAAATTTATAAAAAAGCCTAACCTTACAGTTTTATTGCAATATATTTTTAAAACATAATTTACGGTTTTCAACGACTATAAGGAATTGAATGGGAAAGTACTTCGTAGCATATGGTTGCTATAATTGTATCAGACACATGTGTCCAAGATAAATGGTCAACCAAATGACACCGCTGCATTACAAGGATTGTTCACAGAAATCAACACATTGCTGTAAACCTAAGCTCGACTATTTAGGTCCATGTTCACCGAAAAAGATAACGGTCTGATTATCTAAAACAGTTGTTTAAGGGACATGTTCCCCTACAAAAATGTGTTTTAAACAGCTTTTTTAGATAACCAGACCGTCATCTTTTTGGTGAACATGGACCTTACTTAAACGATTTTTTAGTAAACCACCTTTTGCTGTTATTCTGCGGGTAAAGTTATATTTTGAATGCGAAGATATTACAATATCAATTATTACATAAATGAAAAAAAAAAAATGGTTGCTGGGTAACCCAATGCTGCATGCAATTAGTTATCCAACACTCAATTTTTCTTTCTTTTATAGTAGGTCAAAGTTTAGCCCAACCTCACAACCACAAACTACGAAGCATACCAACCATCAGCTTCTATCGCACAACCAATATCCACCAACCGGTTGCTTCAGCAATCAGTTGTCATAGTGCGGTACTGAGTTCGATGTCGTCAGCTCCACATAGTTGGCTGGGAGCATCCCGGTGCGACCGGTGCGAAGGACCTGGCCAGTCATCCAGCCGGAGTCGATTGAGGTCACGTTTGAGATCAGGTCGCCTTCACGGAATGATACCTGGGAACGAGATTATACAGTGTGAGCAATTATGAGTTTATTATTTCGTTTTATTTTCATAATCTGCCCGCCTTTTCCCAACTATGTTGGGGTCGGCTTCCAATCTATCCAGCCATAATCAGAATTTTACATGGTGCCACTGCCTATCTGACCTCCACAACCCACTTAGTACTGGGTAATATGGTATGACTGGTTATCAGAATTTTTGGGCCATTAACTACCTGTTAACAACTGTCAAAGATGTACAAATGACAGCCGGGAACAACTGCTTAACGTGCTTTCCAAGGCACGGAGGAGACTCGGCAAGTAATGGGTGGTCACCCACAGACCAACCTAGACAAGCACGGTTGAACGTAAAGATCGACCCGAGCGTCTGTTATTATTTAGCTACGGGCTCCTCCTTTATTGTTTCGTTTATTCATCTTTTATGCAGTGTTCATATCTCCTATGCTTATTGGTGAATGCCATGTCTTTGTTCACAGTTTGATAGCAGTGGTGATGAAATAATTTACTCAATGTGGAGTGCATGTCTGGCCACCTTGGTCAGCTTTAAAGCGGGTAATAGTAAGTTTCATTAAGCAACTAGCTGACCCACACAACTTCGTCTGCGGCACATAAGAGAGAAAAACGAAAGGAAATAAAATCCCCGTTTTTGCAACATTTTTCATTCCTGCTCCGCTCGTAATAATCGTAGCGTGATGTTATATAGCCTAAAGCCTTCCTCGATAAATGGACTATCCAACACAAAAATATTTTTCAATTTGAGCCGGTAGTTCCTGAGATTAGCGCGTTCAACCAAACAAACTCTTCTGCTTTATAATATTATAGTATAATAGTATATAGTATACTCGTAGTATTGATTAGTATAGATCTGCTTGTATCACGTTAGTAATTGGAATTTGAACAAGTGGACTTACCTCATCACTGTCACTAGCTTCGTAGTCATACATGGCAACGTATACGCGCTGAAATTAGAAATAAAAATGCAGTTAGAAAATAAACAAAAAAATACTATTACTTAATTGAATAAAAGTATACAACTTTTTGGCCAGATAATCAATAGGAAATTAACTAAAAGTGTCACTAGTATTTCATGAGAAACTTATTCAATGGAATTTGAGTTGTATTGATGATTTAATTTTATGATTATAACTCGGTATACGCGAATCAGATTTGCAATTCCCTGCATTATAAACCTGTTAATGTTCTCACTGCTGGGACACAGGCTTTCACTCAATGAGAGGGACTGGGCTATACTCCACCACGCGTGCCCAGTGCGGGTCGGTAGATGTCACATGTCTTCGAATTTTTTCTAGGACATGCCGGTTTCCTCACGATGTTTTCCTTCACCATTTTGAGAGACAAAGTAATGTGCCTGCCTGGGTTCGACCCCACGACTTACTGTTTTTAAGTCGGGGCCGCCACCACTGGGCCACCGCTGCTCAATCCTGGTGTAAAGGCAGCCTAACGGTCTGGGACTGTATCTAATGTTATTACTGTTGTGACAACACAATTTAGTATGTAACTAGTCTGTACACCACTACTGATTGTCATTACTTCCTCCACGGTAGTCCGCGAAATTCAAATTTTCTAACGTTTTTTGCAATTTGCAGGCCAGCGCTAGTTTTTAAGTTAATGAAAATATTGTTCGCGACTGTAAGACGTATGTAGTTACATAATTATAACTATCAAAATCACCAATACAACCATCCAAGTTCATATTAGGTCGAGGATCTGCTTTTACAAATTCAAAATCGTTCCTTAACTTTTATGAACTTGGAGGGCTGTATTAATGATTTTGATGATTATAATTCTGTAACTACATACGTCTTACAGTCGCCAACAATATTTTAATCAACATACAACTTAGCACTGCCTTGCAAATTGCAAAAAACCTAAGAAAATTTGAATTTCGCGGGCAACCCTGACTTTCGTGCTTTCATGCTTTCACCTTAATCCTTGACCCGTCTGTGATACTATCAGAATGTGTGCCTCGTGTTAATAAACCAAGTCTACTCACCGGTATCTTTTATTCAAGCATAAAAAATTTGCATTATTTACAACTATTGAAAACTAAACATAGATAAAAAAATAAAAATAAAAAGAAACGAAAGGTCCTGAACGAGGCCAAAAGGCCGCTATCTAAGCATGGAGCTGTAACATTAAAAAACATCACAGCGCTGGTATTCTGATAGGGTATTCTGGTATATTGCTGGTATTCTGATTCCCGTATATATAGATGCTCTGTGGATAGGGACCAAAATGAAAGTGATGCCACGGTCAGATACGGAAAAGATTAAAATAAAAAAATAAAGTACCTGGTTCTGACTATGATGATTGGCAGGCTGTCGGGGCAGCTCGTTGGCGAGGGGATCCAGGTCTGTCACGCGACCGATCTGCCGGGACTGTTGCTGCTGATGCATCGGCTGTTGGTGGGAACCTGGAGGTATAGAGTGAAGGTATAGTTTCAATAAGAAGCAACCAAAGAAAATCAGAAGGTGAAGGATTTCGCCAGTTATGTCTAAGTTCTATGTTATAGCAAGCCTATTGGCATCAACCGGGCACTAATCCAGGCTGCTAGTGAGAAATTCCTAATGGAAAAACCAAAAACAATTTTCGTGATCCGGGAATCAAACCCAGAACAATGAGGCAGTTTGTTGTTAAGACCTATTCTTTAAAAAAAAAAAAGCTTCAAACTTAAAAAGCCCGAAGGGAACAAAAACCCGGATGGCTTGTAACCTGGGGTCGTGAACCTTATTGAAATAAAAATAAATATCGCTGGACATTACACACTGCGCCATCTAGTGCCACACTAAGCAACGAGGCTTGAGTCCTGGACACCAGATAGTTGATATACTAAATAGATATTTTTTGTTCGTAAATACATATTTAATAAACAGATAAACATCCATGACTCGGAAATAAATGTCCATGCTCATCACACAAACATTTGCTCCTACGGGAACTCCCTAAGAACGTAAGTTAGCCTCATTACCGCTGTGCCATTCGGGTCGTCAAAAAACAAAGTATTCCCTAGAGTTTTTGCTGTATTACTAAGACAAATACGACACATAAATTTGTTGTAAAGCATGAAGTGCCGAGAAACTTCATAGTTTCGTCACAAGCGTTATTTAAAAAAAACATTCCCATTACCAAGAAAAAACATGTAGACAAGTGAACACAAAAAAAGAACGAACAACATTGAATGAATGAAGATTTGACTGAAAACATAAAAATGAACAAAATAATAATTTTTTGTAGGATATTTGAACAATTTCTCTTCAAAACGTTGGAAAATAGTTTAAAAAAAAGTCTTATAAAGATTTTAATGGTTAGATTTGCTCTCAACGTACTTACACCACTCGAAATGTGTCAGTAATAATAAATAATAAATTAAATATCGCTGGATATTACACACAGCGTCATCTAGTGCCACCTAAGCAACGAGGCTTGTATCGTGGACGCCAGATAGCTGACAAACTACATAGATACTTTTTGTTTGTAAATACATAATTAATATACATATAAACATACTTTTAATTACTTCTGCTTAGTGTGGTAGAGGTAGAGTAAATTTAAAGATTTTTAAACGTATGGGTCCATACATTTATAACTTGCAAACAAAAATAATCAAAATAAAAAAAAAACACTGTTTCTAACAACAAACCTCTTTTCCCATCACTAGTGCTATTATAAATAAGCGTAGCCGACGCCCTCTGCGTATTAGGAGGCGCCCTAGGCCCATCACTGATGGGGTCATAATCCTGGATCCTCCCAATCTTCTGTTGCTGAGACTGTTGCGACTGATTCTGAGGTGGAGCAGGGTAATTCTGATACTGGGGATAATATTGACCCTGATATTCTTGATATTGAGGGTAATGTTCTTCTTTAGGCTTATAATATTGTTCTTGGTACTGTCTGTTGTGGCCTGATGGTTGGTGCGGCGGTTGCTGTGGTTGGTGGGCCACAGATTGTTGTTGTTGGTGAACCACAGGTTGCTGTTGGGGTGGTGGTGGGTGGTACTGGGTTGATGGCGTCTGGTAATGGTTCTTGGGTGGCAGATTCGGTGGCGGAACGTTCGGTGCCAGCATTTCTGTCGCGTAGTTGTCGATTTGTTGATGATAGTTGTCCGATGGTAGTTCTAAGTGGGGGTAGGATGTATTAGAAACATATGGGTGGGGTAGTCGGAAAAATAACATCATTTTTTTTAATCATTATTAATTCTCATGTCTTATTAGCAGTTATTGGAATAGGTAGAGTGCGTTTGGGTAAATTTCATGGAAGTAATGTAAACCTGCCTGGGTCAGTGTTCCCCAGTTCATATTATGACCTCAGTATACAAAATTTAGTTTTTCATCCTGGTCAAAATTCAAGAGCTTGTCACAAAAGACATAAATAACCAATTCAAATTACGATAACCAGTCAAATAATTAATAAAGCTGCTATTTCAAATCTATACTAATAATATAAATAGGATAGATTTGTAGTTTTTGTATGTAACGAATAAACTTAAAAACTACAGGACCGATTTGAAAAATTCTTTCAGCAATGGATAGCTACATTGTCAGCGAGTAACATAGGATATATTTTATCCCCGTACTCCCACGGGAACGGGAACTATGTGAGTGAAACCGCGCGACGTCCGTTAGTTGTTTATATTTGACATTATTTCAAAATAACACGAGAAGAAGAAGAATCACCCATCGCGCGACATATCTCTGTGTGGGTTTATTTGTGTGTGAAGGCCATTACAGGGCCAGTTACAGGTGGACTGCGTTTTGATACGGGTGGTTTAGTATTACCGATTTACTTAAAATAAAAACCCTACCCACTTAATTATAGATTCGGGTTGAGAATTATTAACATAGATGCCTCCTTGAATTTGACCAGGATGAAAAGCCAAATGTATACTTACCTTTATTATGCATATTAACAGAGGGTCTAAGAATTAATTTTTTTAACGTAATTCATATTATGATTCTGCTAAAGCAGCCATTTTAGGCCCGCAGAGCAATCATAATGTTATCGAAAGAAGTTTCGGGCGATTTGCTAGTGCCCAAAATACTTGCTTAAATACTGGGCGCTTTCCATTACTTCCCTGATGTACTTATAGGAAAATTTTTCTACCGATTCCGATCTCCGATCATTAGTCCAATGATTGCATGCGTTAAATAGTAATAGATTTGATTTCATCATCATCATCTGCGTAGCCTTTTCCGAACTATGTTGGGGTCGGCTTCCAGTCTAACCGGATGCAGCTGAATACTAGTATTTTACATGGAGCGACTGCCTATGTGACCACAACCCAGTTAGTACCGGGTAATACGATACCCCTTGGTAAGACTGGTTGTCAGACTTTTTATGCCACTGACTACCTGTAACGACTGCCAAAGATGGACAGATGACAGCCGGGACCAACAGCTTAACGTGCTTTCCGAGGCACGGAGGAAACTCGGTACGTAATGGGTGATCACCCATCTACAGACCAACCTAGGCAAGCACAGCTTAACCTAAAGATCGACCCGAGCGGCTGTTATTAGTTAGCCACGAGTTCCTCGAGCGTAAGATTGTATTAAGTTTTATTCCATTTGAAAAATACCGATTATGAGTTTATATTTCCTTATGATGTACAAATATATAATGATTCCCATTAGGGTGAATTGTTATCGTTAGGTAGTCGTGCGTCGCGGGCCTGTGGACGGTTAGCTATGGGCTAGCTAGCCGTCCGTCCGTCTAGTGACGACAGGCCGTGTCGACGGCGCGTTCGTGTTCCACGCGCGCCTCAAAGAGATGTCAGCAGAAGAGAGGGGCCCGCAAGGGCCGAAGCCTGCCGGGGTTGCGGGACTGTTCGAAAGAGATACCGCGGCCCCGGAACGTAAAGGGCGAGGAAGGAACATGGATGGGTTTTAGTCAGTAAGAGTCTGACACTCCCTCCTGCTCCGCCCAGAGTGGGAGAAGTCATTTGAAGATTTCCCATCCTAAAAAAAAAAAAAAAAAAAAAAAGGTAGTCGTGCGTGAATGAGTACTGCCGCATAATTCTGGTTTATCCTTTTGGCTAAAAACAGAATAATTATAATGGCCTTACAATGGCCGTTGTTTTTGTGTTTTTTCTCATCGCATATTGTAACTGCGACTTTCTTGCAACAGGAAAATAGTTTTTCTAGTACTTTTCCTCAACTGGTTAATTATTAGTTCACAATAGATTTTTTATTTATTTACAGGTATCAAGACACTTGCGCGAATGACACTTGCGTGAAAGACATTTGCGTGAACCCACTTGCGCGCATGAATTATTGCGCGATCAGGCGTCTGCGCACCTGGATACTTGCGCGAATAGAATTTTGCGCGAACAGAGAGACAAACAAAGAAAAATCCCAGTAGCCATTTTGACTTTTCACTTTGACCTCATTTTCGTTATCAGCGACCCCTTAAGCCATGAAAACAACACCCATGACGGAAAGTCGCGCAAAAGTCTAGTCGTGCAAGTGTCCATTCGCGTAAATATCCTTTCGCACAAAAGTACAATCGCAAGTGTCCATGCGCGTATGTCTTTTCAAGTGGGTTCGTGGTTCGAGCAAATTTCATTCGCGCAAATGTCTAAGTCCCAGATCCTTTATTACACCTTAACACTCTGAGTTGATAGGCAGGTGTCATAAGTATCTCATATTTCACCAGCTAAGATATTAACTTAAGGTACATATTATCAAAGCTCTGGAACCAATCTTGAGAACTTCATGACATAATATAAAATCACGTCAGTAAATCCCTGAAGCGTTAGGCAAAGATGTAACTAATGGTTCACCCACATTTTGACAGTGGGGTTGAGCCTATTACCACCAATCAGGCTGCTACTGAGATATCCCTAATGTCAAAAAATATCAGGTCAGTCTAGCAGGGGACTACCAATAGTAGTGAAAACAAAAAGTACACAGGACCCGCCCCAGTCGTAGCACTGCTACGTTGTGCCCCGCGCACGCCTTTTTGATGCTACGCTGTAGCGGATCGGCTACGAGTCGAGTTTTATGACACTGAACACTTTTCCCAACCCGATATTCAAACCAATGACTTCATTATCAGCTGTAGTTCTTGCAACCACTGGACCATCATGTATATAATGAGTATGTAAAATGTAGATTTGTATTATTCCAATGTAAATGTTATTTTTCCGATTAAAACGACATAATGAAAGTTAGCAACATATGGTCAAAAACCTTATGATTGTACAAAAAACCACATTGATACGATTGTGACTGTGCAATATGATATGTCTCTTTGACCAGTTAGCATCTGTTAGAGCAACACTATAATAAACATTTTTACTGCGGAAAACATCGTGAGGAAACCAACATGCCTGAGAGATATTTCTCGATGGCATATTACGCCAAATCAGGCGGCATAAAAACTCTTAAGACTTAATAAGGCACTAGGCACTTTCTTTCTTTCTTTCTTTAGGTACAATTAGACTGCACTAGGGTTTGTTCATTAGTCATTTAAGACTCGAAAAGGGGTTCGGAAAAACTGAATATTACTTCTATTAATACATAATAATCAGCCTTTAATGTTCCCACAGCTGGGACACAGGACTCCTCTCTACTAGAGAGAATGGGCTATAATACACCACGCGGGCCCAGTGCGGGTTGGTAGATGTCACAAATGTCTTCGATTTTTTTGGTTCTAGGGCATGCCGGTTTCCTCACGATTAGTAACTTATGTTTTTCCTTGTATCTCATTCAAAATAATAGAATGTAATAGGAACTTAAATATGGATTAGTCTTGCTCTAACGATTATAACTGTATTGATCAATGTGAATTGATTTTTAATGTGCTCGGATTGAATCTGGATAATCTTAAATGTGTTTACGATCATCTATAAGTCATTAAAAGAGTTGATCGAGACTTACTATTGATTTATGAAACGGTAAAATGAAGTGTTTTAGAATCTTTATTTAAATTTTGAAGATATTTACTTAAATATATAATACTAGCCGATGCCCGCGGCTTCGCCCGCGTAAAATTATATACAAAAACCTTCCTCTTGAATCACTCTAAAAACCCGCATCAAAATCCAGATTCAATCCAAACCATAAAGTGCCAACATACCCACAAAACATCAAAACTAACAAAACAAAAGCAAATACCAACATTTATCACCAACATTGGTAACCAACTCACCAACAATTTCTCCGTTCTCATTGATCTGCCGCTGCTTCTCCATTTGAGCCTTCTTCTCCAATTCTCCGTGGTAAGCCACGTTGCTTATAATTTTCGTGTTGGCTTTGATTCTTAGGGTTTCGGGGTCATCAGCGACCTGTAAGTAAGATTTGTACTGGATTGAAGGTAATAGCTGTGTCTTTGTGATTGCAACTGACCTTTAAAGTTGCAATTATAGGAAAGCTTATGTTAATTATGTTAATATGCTGTATTTGGGAATTACAGTATTATGTTAACTTATTTATTTAAGAAAAAAGTTAATGCTGTTAAAAAATCACAATATGGATGTAGTTTATTTAGCATTCTAGTATACATCGATCGCGCGCACAACCGACTGGTATCTGGCATCAGCCTCCCATTCCCAGCGGGCCCCATCACCAAGAGCGGCCAGCGACTGCACGTTCTCCATAAAGGCAAGACATCAAACAATAATTCATGGTTTGCCAACCCTTTTCCCAACTATGTTGGGGTCAGCTTCCAGTCTAACCGGATGCAGCTGCTAGTATTTTACATGGAGCGATTACCTGACCTCCACAACCCAGTTAGTACCGGGTAATAACATACCCCTTAGTAAGATTGGTTGTCAGACTTTTCAGGCCACTGACTGACCTGTAACGACTGCCAAAGATCTAAAAATGACAGCCGGGAGCAACAGCTTCACGTGCTTTTCGAGGCATGGAGGAAACTTGGTATGTAAGGGTGGTCACTCATCCACAGACCAACCTAGACAACCACGGCTTAACTTAAAGATCATCCCGAACTGCTGTTATTATGTAGCTACGAACTCTTCCAGCACACAAACATTAAACAATTCATCTATTTTTATTTCATCTACTAGCAGACTTTCCTTCTCTTTAATTCGGCAGCACGAACATAACCGAAGTGCACGCCTCTATGGTGTAACAGTACATACCTGTGTGAATTTCCCCTTGCTCTTCTCGAAGTCGGCGTGATACTTGACGTTGCTCTGTATCTTCGTGTTCTCGGCTATTCGTTTGAGTTCGGGCGTCTCCGCCATCGTCGTGTGCTTCGCTTTCGGTACATGTCTGGAAATATTCAATGGTAGGCTTTAGTATAAAGAGAGTTTTGTGTAAAGGTGGATGCTCAAGGGTAGCCCGCGAAATTCAAATTTTCTTACGTTTTGTTGCAATTTGCAGGCCAGTAGTGCTAGGTTATGGTACGGTACTTTATAAAAGCTTATGTTTTAAATTAAATCTGCCTTGGGGCGGGTATTCGATGAGGCTTACCATCGATTTGATGCACGGAAAAAAATGGGGTCTGGCAAAGTTTTAATTCAAGAATAAAATTATTCTCAAGTATATTGTTTAATCTCAAGCATATATTTACTTAAGGTAACAATAATATCTTGAATAAAATAAAATGGAATTCTTCTAGATATATAATATTATTCTTCATTTATTTATTTACATCAAGAATATTTTTTTGGATCAACACGATATTTACTCTTGACTGTAGAAAACATTTGCATTTTGAAACAAGTCATTAAGAATTCTTACTCTGAATATAAAAGGCTTTAGCTTAAGAAGCTCAGAGATTAGGGCCAAGAATAAAAATAAATTATTGGTTCAAGAAAATGTGTAAATTCGTTCAACAATAATATTATTGTGACAAAAGTTTTATATTCTTCATAGAAGTATTTACTATTCTCGTAATCAGAAAGCAGGAACGTTTTCGATGGAGAAAAATATTTTTTGTTCTAAGAAGAAAACATTAAATGTGAGAAAATAACGGATTTGAAAGAAGAATCTGAAATGATTCGAAATAAGAAAGACTTAAATTTTATCATAATAAAATAAATGTTTGGTTTAAGAAGAGTTTGTTTTTTGGTTAAGTATATAGTTGCATTGACGTAAGAATCTAAATTATTCAAGTAAAGGTAGTCAAATGTTTTCGAACAAGGCCTTTTTTTCTTTGGAAATAAGTTATGGTGTTGAACTAAGAATCTAAATTGTTTCAAAATAAGACATACTAACGTGTTTTAGTAAGAAAAAACTCCATTTAATGTGAGAAAATAACGGATTTGAAAGAAGAATCTAAAATGATTCGAAACAGGAAAGACTTACATTTTGTAATAATACAATAAATGTTTGGTTTAAGAAGAGTTTGTTTTTTGGGTAAGTATATAGTTGCATTGACGTAAGAATCTAAATTATTCAGGTAAAGGTAGTCAAATGTTTTCGAACAAGACATTCTTGTTTTGAGGAAAGAAGTTATGGTGTTGATATAGGAATGTAGATTGTTTCAAAATAAAATATACTAACGTGTTTTAGTAAGAACATATATGCTTGGTTTGAGAAAAAATTGTTTTTGGGTAAGTAAATAGTTGTATTGACGTAATAATCTTAATTATTCAAGTGAAGGCAGCCAAATGTTTTCGAACAAGACATTCTTGATTTGTGGAAATAAGTTATGGTGTTGAACTAGGAATATAAATTGTTTCCAAATAAGATATACTAACGTGCTTTAGTAAGAAAATATAAGTTTGGTTTCAGAAGAGTTTGTTTTGGGGTAAGTAAATAGTTGCATTGGCGTAAGAATCGAAATTATTCAAGTAAAGGTAGTCAAATGTTTTCGAACAAGACATTCTTGTTTTGAGGAAAGAAGTTATGGTGTTGAATTATGAATGTAAATTGTTTGAAAATAAGATATACTAACGTGTTTTAGTAAGAACAAATATGCTTGGTTTGAGAAAAAAATGTTTTTGGGTAAGTAAATAGTTGTATTGACGTAAGAATCTAAATTATTCAAGTAAAGATAGTCAAATGTTTTCGAACAAGACATTCTTGTTTTGTGGAAATAAGTTATGGTGTTGAACTAGGAATCTAAATTGTTTTAAAATAAGATATTCTAACGTTTTCTGGTATGAAAATATATGTTTAGTTTAAGACGATTACACGAGCTAAACGCGAGTTTTATAATTAGTAAAAGTATATGATTCTCTGCTATAAACAAGATCAGAAAAATATATGATATTCTTCAGGATATATGCTAGCATGATACTGTTTTGAAAACATAATACAATTAATTTGGCTCGAGAAAAAGAAATCACGAACTTACCTCTAAAGATATCTTTCAAAAAATAAAAAACAAACTAATATGCATGCGATCATTCTGATTTTTTGGCAAATAAATCTACAAGCAATATATTAGCATGATACTGTTTTAGTTTTTTAATCCAATCAAAAGTTTTTTTGCAAATCGATCGAAACCACTCATTTCGCGCTGTTTGGCCCGCAGTGGCTGACGTAACAACCACTTTGTAGTGCAAGCTGATTAGAACTTTATTCTAACAGCATTTCAAACGAAGTTTGAACCACCACAAATAGAGTTGCTAATTTAGCTCGTATAAGCGCCTTAAGAAAAGTTTGTTTCTGGTTAAGTATTAAATAGTTGCATTGACGTAGACACTAAATTATTCAAGTAAAGGTAGGTACTCAAATGTTTTCGAATAAGACATTTTTGTTTTGTGGAAATAAGTTATGGTGTTGAACTAGGAATATAAATTGTTTCAAAATAAGATATACTTACTTAACGTTTTTTAGTACGATAATGTTTTGATCAGATTTTTTTAATGCCGGGTCACATTCTTGCTGTCAACAAGTTTTTACACTGACAGCCGTACCTACCCAAGCAGCAAAAACTAGTACTCTAAAAGACCATAGAACGTTTTGTAAAAAACTGTCCTTGGTCCTATAAAACCCCAAAGAACGTATCTTTTGTTCGGAAGTGGCGCATTTACCTATATCTCTGTTCAGTGACAAAATAATTATATTGCAGTGTTCCAAATGACGAAACAGTCCAATAAAATCTATGTAACAGTGACGCAGGTTTCAAAATAATGATGTACTGGCTAATGTAGTACCTTTTATAGTACTTTTTCATACTATACAAGAGTTTAGTTTCCTTTACCTCACATTTTTCATTCACCATTCATTATTTTACATTCGTGATAGTGCAGAGTGCAAAAAATAATTAAAATAAGTTTAAAAAAGGACACTAGCAATCTGAGGTGAGTAAGTTTTTATTTTGTAATCATAATATTAGTCTAGTACGGTGGAAATGATGTGCGACTGCAGCTTTACTGATAAACTAGGGATAGGTTTACCATGAATTTAAAGTGCCCCCGCGAAATGTTGAGCTTTTACTAAAATATTTATCATATAAAGTGGTTTCGATATTCTAAGAGCCATTATAGTACTTGCCGTGATAATGTTTTCACTGTCAGTCATCGTGAATTCAACCTAAAATTGGGGTTCTGTGTGAGCATGACTGAATATTTAATACAGTGTTTTTTTTTTACTATTTTTTTGAAGACCATAGGTAATGAAAAAAAAATCTTAATTATACACTGTTTACTGACGAATAGTGTGAATTAATCATGTAACCAGTTTTTTTTTTCTTCGGGAAGAACTTACGTAGTTACTTATATCAAGTTTTACGTATCTAGTGTTTATATTTCTTTTTATGAAGTGCCTACGTATTAGTAGCCTCACTGAACTTTAGAAGCAATACCTTTATAAATATAAACTGCAGTTAACATTGTGGTTTTTCAGGGTACCAATGGACGACGCCAATATGGATATCGAAAAATTTCTTAGTCGAGACGATTTCATGCTGCTTACAGCAGCGGAATGGCCGTGGAAAATCACACATTTTATATTAAGTGCAAACTGTGTTAACTGTGGATTATATACTTGTTAAATGAATTATTTTTCTGATGTTGGGGTTGTGATTTTATGGCTATTTATGACCATTATCCTTCCGATGAATGTCGGCTTTGCAATTAAATAAAATTCATCACGAAATTGTTGTTTTTTTTTCGAATGATGAATCTTTGCTTGAAGATTCAGAAAGATCGCTGGAGTATGGACTCTCTTCAGAAATAAGATCTGTAAAAGACACATTTTGTATACGGAACCGTACACAATGCACGTTCAAAATTAATTCTGTTTCAAAATGTCTGAGTATTGTTGTAAAAGCGGCCCAATAATCCTTTTTGGAACTTAACTGTCATTTAATAGAAACATTTATCTACATGTATGTGCCCCTTTTGCGTCATTATAGTGATAGATACCCATTTATAAAACTAACAAGCGCATTGCTAGGCACCAAAAATGTTGTTATACAATCATTCTGCTCTATTAAAGTGTCTGTGTCATATGCTTATCGATAAAATTATAATATGCATCTAAAAACTATTATAGTACACTTACGTTTTATAAGCGTGATCTGAAATTAGAATACATCACAAAAACACTCTATTGTAAAGTCTTTGTGACTCCTAACGCACACGTACTATAGCAGTGATCTGAATGTCCACAATATCACAATATCGCCCTGTAGTTGAATGTTCATCACTGCTGTAACGAAACTACTATTGCAGTTCGTTTGGAACCCTTATTACGCTAATCAGATAAATGAAGGCACCTGTTAACACTTTTATAGAGCAATATTATTATGTACTAGTTATATTAGAACTTGCTATAGTACTTGACTATAACGGTTGCATAAAATGGCGTAGTAAACGTTTACATCCTTTGTTTATAGGTATTTTTGGCTCAATAAGCATTTAGAGCAATAATGTACTGTTGAACGCCTTTATACAACACTCGGGCACCGCTAAAACCTTAACAACTCGTTTATAGAGCTTTTTAGAGTTATGAGCTGAAATAATAGGACTGAATTGCTGGTTGGGTATACACGTTGTATAGCGTCTGTATTAATAGTTACACAACGATTTGTCTTCTTCTCTCGAATGTCAAATTACTGACGACTGAAAGAGAGAAATCAGTGTGTAACTATAAATTATTCACCTGCTATGCAACGTTTATTAGTAAGGCAGTGAGCAAAGAAAGCCCATAATACCTAATCTAATCTGTTTTCGATCATCTTTTGAATGACCTTTCAATTGTAGCCGTAGCTTAGGGCATTTCCAACAAAACTTATAGGGTTGTTTTCACCTTTCGTCGCTGCGCTTGCGAATCCGCGTAATAGCAACTTGTTAAGACCGCGTATTTACTTTTTGGTCATTTTACAGGAGGAAGAAAAAACTTAATATCTCAGCGATTTCAAATCTTATTACCGACTGAACTTAACAGCTAGTTCTTTACAACTGTCTTTAATGGAAAATAACGTAAATTTACTCGTAGTTGGCTTACATTTTGTGTAGTCACTTACGCGGTTTTTTTAACTGATTACAAAATAAGTAGATTTTTATTGAAGGTACGTGTTTTTAAAATAATAGTACATTATGGTACAAGTGTGTAATGTTGGTGATTACCGCCGAGGCGCCATTGAGAACCGAGCCGTTAGGCGAGGTTCTTAAGAGAGCCGAGGATTGTAATTATCAACACACACGTGTATCATACGACGTTTTTCAACACACTTGAGAATAAAATAACACTAAAAATAACTATAATTTCAACAGTGAAAACGAGTTGTGAATTTTTTTTCGCAATGGCGGGAATAATTCATCAGTTTTCCTATGCGCGCGCATCTAACAATGGCGATCGCCCATAGACTAAAAGAATGAGGTTTCTTTTTTTTGGCTTTTCGCGGATAGCGTTTTAGCAACGTACGAAATGGGGAATTCAAAGTTTTATTATTAAAAAAAAAGTAAAAAAAAAAAGAAAACAAAAGTTGCATTTGAGTGAAAGTTTTATTTATTAAAAACTTATAAGTTGAAATTATCTATGTAGATACGAAGTTGTATGAAATGAGCAAGCAATAGGTACATTAATTTATTTGTACTATTGAACACGATCTTTTTTGTATCGAAACTTTTTTAAGAACAAAGCAATTCAGCCAATAAAAAAAAAAACCCTATAACTCACTTGTGAATAATAGCAATGAAAAAGTCACAGTTTGATTACAGGTGTCATTATGTGCTTAATTGCGGTGAAATTAGAGCCACTTTATGAGCAAGTGTGTTGAAAAATAATTTACGAGTGTTGTATTTATTATTCGAAAAATCAAACCTGAAACAATATAATCTAACAAAAATATTATGTACTTATTTATCATCGAAATCAGTTTCGTTACAAAATTATTTCTATTATGTGCTGTACAACCATCTGGAAATATAACAACATCCTTGCAACCATTATCCAGTAATTTAATTTAATATTAGTCAGAACCATTAAATTAAAACAGAATTACATGTAATTTAAATATAGGTAGTAGCATACCTAAACACATTACAAACGAAAAATAACATACATAAATGGTGGTTATTCACGGCAAAATAATTATTTTCGGGAGGGCACACTAGGTAATCACGTCGGTGCCTTATTGGAACTTTGATCTTTTTTAGTTTTTTGCCACCGACTAGGCAGGCAGGTAATAAACACTGCTCAAAAAGCCGCAGGCTAAAGTGGGGCTGGGCTGGCCATGTCTGCCGTATGCCTGACGAGCTGTGGGCCAAAATAACCAAAATGTGGAGCCCTGACACAACCAAAAGGCGACGCGGTAGACCTCGCAGGAGATGGCGGGATGAGCTAGACAAAACCAACGACCAGTGGCCCACATTGGCCCTGGATCGAAAAATTTGGAAGTCATGGGGAGAGGCCTTTGCCCAGCAGTGGGATGACACAGGCTAACAGTAACGAGTATTTAGGTTGCTTCAGCTTTACTAAAGTTTTTTATCTACCTATTAGGTAAGGAAGAATTAATACTATGTATGTACCTAAGTCAAAAGGTACATGCTTACTTATTTTTATTTAAAAATAATATTTTTACAATAACGTGCAAGTACCTCTATCAATATCTATAAATATCCTACATAGAACTATTACACTGCCGCGTATCTACATAATTACCTATTTTTCGAGAGCCACATTTGTGACAAATGGACGGACCGAAAAACCCTAATAGCAGGTACCTATTCCCTTCCATAATCCAAAAAGAATTAGGTACCTAGCTAGGCCTACTTAAACATCTGAAATTATGTACAGCCTACGTAATATTTATTGCTATGGCAGTGCTAAGTACCTACCTATGGTATGTTGGTAACTAACTACCTACCTAAGTACCTACCTATTTAATTTTATAACAATATAAAAATGATTATCAAATGTGAAGCCTGATTGCTGACCAAAACTTAATTAGAAAGGTACATAAGGAGACAACGGAAATAGGTTTTAAAGTTTATAATAAACCCTCATTTTATTCCCTGTAATATTGTCGAAATTTTATAGGTACCTACAAGTCGTAGGAAAGACAACAAACTCGCTTTTAATCTACATATACCTAATTAATACCTACCTACGTGAAGCAAAAAATTTGCTTAGGTAGGTTGGTACCTACCTACCCCTTTTTACGAAAATTGCGCGGACGGAGGAGTATGAATTTCGCACACTTAAAGTTTTTAAAGAGAAGCAGTGCAAAATGCTAATATTTTTATAAAGTAAAGATATGTACCTACCTACTTATAAAAAAATCGAAAAGCGAAATCTGAGATTATAGAAGTAGGTAGGTATAGTCTTTGATAATAGAACCTTATCAATGTTCAAACTTATAATTTAAATTAATTATGGTCGAATTTCGACAACTGGGCGACCAATTAGCACCAGAACTGTAACAGTACCTACATCTTTCAAGAATCACGAATTTGATTTAAGACTCGTTATTCTTAAACCAAATTCGCGTTTTTTGAAAATATGCTACGTCACAACCGTCGTCAACAAAAAGGTTGCAATTTCACAAATGGTTTCCCCAATTTTTGGGAGTATGTTTATACCAATCTGTTTTTAGAGGCACGATGTTCGATCATTAGTAGTGTATGAAATAAAGTAGGTACAAAAGCCATTCGTTCCGTTTGGTTGTAATGAACTTAAATAATATAAAAACTATTTGGAGAACTTAGTGGAAAATACCTTAGTATTTTCCACCAAGTTCTCCAAATAGGTTTTATTTTTTATTTTATTTTATTTATTAGATCTACCAACAATTGTTTACACTAATTTACAAACAAAAATAAAACATGCCTTTAAACTCTACAAAGCGCAACAATTACTTAGAGGTAAACACCACATGGACAAAAAAAAACAATAATAAGTACCTAGTTTCATACGTTACTATCATTAAACTCTACCTACCCTTATCTACTCCAGGTTTTTTTATCAATAAAAGCATAATAGTTATAGCCTATGTAGGTATAACTATTTTTATCACCATTACAAAAATAAATTATTACAAAATGGAAATCAAGAGTAATCATGGCATTGTGGTAATAAAATAATGCTGGTAGGTGCTCTTCTAAACTACTAAGCAATCTTGCCATAACATTATTTTAAAAGTAATTTTTAAAGTAAACGTGGAGTATGATTAACGTTACTCAGACACCGTGAAATAGGTTTTATGTATGCATAATGTTATTAATAATAAATTTCGTAGTAAGTCAATGTCAGGAAAAATAGTGGACGTGACAGATTCGGCCTTATTTTTGGTAAATAACATTTCGTAGCAGGCAACACACTTTTTGTCTGTGTACTCTGTGGACTTGGATTTGGATGTGCCGGCGCAGTGCACATTACCGGCGGCGGCATTACGTCTTCTGCAAGTGTCAGTTCGTTCGTGGTGACTCTGTCGAGTGATTCTTTTGCGTTGTTGGAGATTGTGTTGTGTTGTGTGTGCTTAGGTAAGTATTTAATTATTGGAATATACATCTAATTAAGTTATTGCATTTTAAAGATCGACTAACACACGATGAATGACGGCACCGGGGCCGGCTAGGCGCCATGTTGTGAGCAAAAATCATCGTACTTGTTTTACTACAAATTTACCTACCCATAGTTAAATAACTCAATGTACCTACCTATTCGGTTCGATTATGGGTGCACTAATTGTGAAATGATAGGCTGGTAGTAGGTAGATATGCGAAGCGGTAGACATTTCGCGGTTCCCTTACGAATTCTGCTCAAAAAAATGCTTTGCGCTTCAATGTTCAAATTTACCGGTAGGTACCTACCTACCACGCAACCGCATTCCCGGCATTCTCTTCTCACTGTGATAGGAAGCTGCTTTTTACGTCCAGAATCTAGGCAGACCCGGCCGGTAGATGTAGGCATCTAGCTGGTGAAAATACCACCAGCCGCCTGACCGCCAAGTTTGGTGAAGTTCACCGAGCCTATGCAACTTCTGATTCCAATCTGGTAGGTCAGAATCAGAGGTGTGTAAGCTCGGTGAACTTCACCAAACATGGCGGAAAAGGCTGCTGGACTGCCTTTCACGTTAGGTATGTCTCTGGGTGATGGAAAATGTAATCACTACCTAACTTAATGAGCATGAGGTTATTGTTACTTTAATAAAGGCTATACCGTAGCTACAATGCTAAACCTGCTGAATGTTTATCCTACCCGGCTGTTTTTTACATACTTATTTAGGTACTAGAATAATCACTAATTTATGTTCTGTCTATTTGCAGATTTAAATCAAAACCTGTATCAGCATACCATACTATCTTTAATAACATAATATAGAGGATATTAAAATGGAGTTGCTTCTTAGGGAATGGAATATCCCACAGGATATAATTACAAATTTCAACGGTAGGTGAATATTTATACTTATAAACATTTTGTCCGGAAAAGGCCATCAAGTGAGTACTCTAACTGTACTAATAATATTACTATTCCAAAAAGAAATGTACAAAGTTGTAAATAATAACAGATAAATTCATTTAAACACAATTTTAATGTGTTAATGAACTTTAGGCTGCTTAACAGCCGGTATAATTAAGATACATTCAGATACATCAGCATTAGGGCTTGTTTGAATGTTATAAAATTTAGGTAATTAGTATTTTGTTTAAACTTGTCTAGTGATTATGGAAATTTTGTTTTAGAAAATGATGTAACTGTGGATCAATTAAAGGAAATCAATGACAATATCCTGAAAGAACTGTGCCCAAAGATTGGACTAAGAATAGAACTAAAAAAAAAATTGATGAGTATTTAGTAGCGACCAGCACAGTAAGTTACCTACCTATTGAATATTCTATTATCCTGTTTATATTATGGGGTTTTCTAAGGGGACAATTTGGCATCGTATCTTTGTATGTATGTAGGTACATACGTATAAATATAAAACTTCGTCAAAAGTCAGAGGGGGGGGGAGAGGTCGAGAGGTATTTTTTCAGTTGGTCGGCCAGGTCCTTTGCTTTTTCTTGTTTATTTTTTTTGTAACAAATTAAGTACCTACCTAAGTTTAAAACAGTTAGATTTAAAACATCAAGGCCGATCTACAGGCAAAAACTCCAAGTCAAAGCATTTATTTCAATTAGACCATTACGGCAGTTTTTAATGTCAACAATACAAAAAAAAATACAGTCACAGTCACAAGGCATTATAACTTGAGAAAGTACTGTAGGTGACCATTCTCTAGCGTAGATCTCTATGGAGAAGAACGGCTTTCTTACAATTATTACTTAAATGTTTTCAGACTAATACAGTAACAAATAGCAGCATCACTGCTCCTTATCTATTCACGGAGAACGAGGACCTGGAAGACTTACAAGATATCCTTACAGGCGATATTTATGTCCGACCAAATTTCCCTGATTTTGACCTCAAGACGCTTCTAACAGTAACACCATGTGGCAAGAGTATATTAAATTATTACACTGCAAATAGTACCTTGACAAACAAGCACCGAAATCAACTCACTGATATCATTGTTAGACATCTCTTCACACGTGTCGTAAATTAGTAAGTACCTACCAGTACATACTCGTTCATTCATTTTCCCACTATACTTTTATGTGGTTCTTTGAGCACAAACTGGGGGAAGCAATAAAAGCATATCCCTTCTCTTAATGGACCTTGTGGATGGAGAGGGCCTAAGGATCATTTATTGTGGCATTTTAGATAAACGGGAAGGCAGTATGTATTCACTAGCTGATGATGATAATACTATGTTGTATGCTAGCTGACCTGCAAAGCACGAAACTAATAAGTTCTAATCTAAAAAATATTTTTTATCATTCTTAAGATTCCGAAGTCCAACAATGAACAATGAACCCTTATACTTAGATTTATTTTTTACCTATTTCAGTAAAATAACATATGAAGAATACAACATTTTAACCGCAAAAATAATAGCTTTATTTCCATTTGAAAACACTGGCACATACTTTGTACCACCAATTAAAAAAAGACAGTCCATATCCGGTAAACCTTCATTTGCTAAAGGCAAGCTGGTTGATAAAATTCGGAATACCCTGTATAAGTCTGGTGAAAAGAGAAAAAAATCAACATCAGAAGAGAATGTCATTCCAAATAAAACAAAAAAATATGAGGAGTTGAAAGGTTTTAAATGATTACTTGACCTACATAAATAGTAGCTAGAGTAGTTACTTGTCTGTATACATGAGATGGCGAATTTTTGCAAAATGTGTGTAATATTGTTATTAATATCTAATTATTATGTAGTCGGTAGTTAGGTACTTAATAAGTAGGTAAGTACTTTGTAGATCATAAAAGTTATAGGGTAAGCAGTAGTGCCCTGTCAGGTAGTTTGCTTCAGTAATACCTACAACCAATTTATTTATATCTGTCTTACATATTGGCTAACATAATTTTTCTATATTACAGAAGATCACACAGACCAAATAATTTTTCTTAAGAATAACAATGAGCCATGGAGTGAAATCATGGACTGTTGGAACAAAACATTCAAAGTGAGGCAGTGTAGCACCAACAACAACATTTCGGATTTTATTGATGAGTGGAACATTTTAAATGATCCAAGGAGTGATAGTTTGGTAAGTATTTTTTTTTTGTACAAAAAATACATAAAGTTTATTTTCTTTCACATTTTTTTTTAATTTTCTTAACAGTAGGTACCTATTTGAAACCGTTATTGGCTTAAAGTTGTATTTATAAGATACATTTTGTACAGCTATGGGTTTTGTTAATAAATAAAAGTAGTTATGTATTTACAAAAAAAGTACCTATAATATGAATATCAGAGCTTTGCTTAGTTTGTTTATGTTTATTTCTTTTTAGATTCACATTTTCATTATTGTTATCTAAAGCTGTTCAATGTTTCACTGTTCACTAGCCAATTTGAATCTACATTTACTGGAATTTAGGGCTAGATAGTGTTGTGTGGATTGCCCACAAATATTTTTATTTGTTTATGTTGGCTGTAACTAGATTGGTCCAACTCCAGCATGCCAAATACGTTTCTGAAAAATTGTTTACGTTTCTAGATAAACCTGGACTTTGAAAGACTGTATCCTGAAAGATCAACATGCTTTTTCAGGAATTGGAAATGGTTTATTAATAAAATCATCAGCCTCAAATTTGGAGAATCAAAAGATGACACGTTGAGTACTTTATATGAAAGTATTCAAGAGCAGCCTGATGATGGTAATAAACAGTTTAATTTTCATTTATTAGGTTTACCTTCAGCGTCACCGTCACTATTCTTATTTATATTATTTACGTTACTAGCATCCGCTCGTGGCTCCGCTCGCATGGTACCTACTTACTTCAAAATAAATCACCTGTTTTATACATTTCAGATCTAAAAGTGCCAGATCAAATAAAACTGTTGTCCTACCTGATTCCCCCGAGAGGAAGACTGAACAAGCGTAGAAAATTTTCCACATTAGAATGCGTCGAAAACTTCATAATTTACGTCCAGGTAAATATATTGGGGTACTATTTTATTAAGTTGAATGGTATGGTATTTAATATCTATACCTCGCGGACTCACTCGCGGTTACGTAATTTTATGGAATGTTTTGGTTTTTTCCTGGATAAAGAGTAACATCTGTTAACCAGGGTATAATTTACATTCATACCAAATTTCATCCAAATTTTCAGATCAGATTCAATCACAAGCTTTCCCATTTATAATATTAGTAGTAAACACGCGTGCTTTGTAGGTATGTTCATCAGTTTTGCAATTTTTATATGTTTGCTATTATTTTCAGAATCCTGGAGATATACAAACGAAAATTGATGAAGTAAAAGACAAGGCTCTACGCAGCAAGCAAAGTGTTCAACCGTACGTAATTAAATGTGGTGCTGCCGATGATGGTAACGATATCTATTATTTGGTAATAGACAAGGTTATGTGGAAGTTTACCTCGCCAATGAAAGCTTTTGACACATTGTTCAAATCATACCATGCGCTTCACGCCACATATCCAGCAGCTGCTGCGCATTTATACGTGCTGATTCAGCGTTGTGTCTATCAAATAGAAACAAAGTATGATAAGATAGTACCATACATCGCAGATTTGTTGTCGCTTGCGAAAATGTAAACAAAATTGTTGTTTAATCTTGTTGAAATTAACTATAAATAATTGCACGATGAAGTGCCTTGAATGTCGCAACGAATATCAAGATTTTCAGCAATACTTTGTGCATTTGCGTTACGCGCATAATATTGTTAATTATTTTAAATGTCCTGAAGAAAATTGTGCCAGGTTATATCACTCTAAGAGTGATCTAAAGAAGCATTTAACTCATTATCATGAAACCTCGAGTAGCAATCTCGTCTCAGATGCCAATGTATTTGATGTTAGTGGTAAAGCAAACTGTAATTCCGGTTCAACGTCTGAATTAACACCTTTGAATGAAGCCCCTAAATTGAATAATAATACTAGAAATGAAACCTCAAATTTATCTGATTTTCAAATAGAAGTCGATAATGCGTTACTTACATTTATTGCAAAATTATATAACATGTCCAATTTGCCAAGAAGTGTTATCCAAAATATAATTGAAATCGTGTCTGAGCTGTTTATATCGGAGCCGTTTAACATTATTAGACAATCCCTAATAATGTCAAAGAATGATTTGAATAATGAAAGTTTGCTGATGTTATCAATACTTCAAGATTCGTTTAAAAACATCAATACCGATTATAAAAGAATAGAACATTTCAAAAAATTAAGATCGTATGTCAAACCTATTAAAAAAACCATTGGTGTTTCCGAAGATAGTAATCGTAGGAATAACACTGTTGAAATGGTAATCAAAAATAGATTTTCTTATTTTATACCTTTGCGTGACACTCTTAAGGTATTTGCTGCTTCGAGGAACTCCTCGAAGCAGCAAATACATTAGAAATTATAATTAACTACCAGAAAAAAGTAAGCGAAGAGAAAGATGTCCTTAGAAACATAATAAATGGCACATCTTGGCAGGATACAAAAGAAAAATGTAATCACGGAACCATTCTACCTTTGACAGTGTATTATGATGATTTTGAATCTGGCAATCCACTAGGCAGTCACGCTGGAAATCAGAAAATAGGTGCTGTATATGTAACTATATCTACAATACCACCACAGTTCTGCAGTCGTTTAGATAATGTCTTACCAGTTCTTTTGTTTTATACACAAGATAGAAACACTTTTGGTAATGAACCTGTTTTCAGACCGTTACTTAAAGAATTAAAGTTTTTACAGGAGGAAGGGATAAACGTAAAATCTAAGAAATCTAGTATATGTGTTACTTTTTGTGTAGCCAATATTTCAGGAGACAATTTAGGGCTTCATTCAATTTTAGGTTTTCACGAATGTTTTTCTTCCAATAATTTTTGTAGATTTTCCACAGTACCTACAAAAAGAGCAAACAAAAACTGACACCAAAGAGCGATCTGAATACATTCGTAAAAAAGAAGAATATAATGCACATTATACTAACAAAATTGGCGTTAAAGAAAAATGCATATGGCATGATTTAAATTATTTCCATGTTTACAACAATTTCACGTGCGATGTTATGCACGATTTGTGTGAGGGCATACACCGTTATGACATGTGCTTAATAATCAAACATTTTATTGATAACAGTATTTTTGATTTGGACAACTTAAATTCAAGAATAAAATACTATACTTATTTAAAGTCTGAAAAAAATTGTCCTCCACCTGTCACAAAACAAAACTTGTTAAATGGCAAAATAATGTTTTCGGCTTCTGAGATGTTGTGTCTTGTTCGTAATTTTAGGTACATAATTGGTGACTTAATTGCGGAGCATGATCCAGTATGGAAACAATATTTAACTCTGTTAGAAATTACAGAGATATTAACATCTCAGATTTTCACTTCACATTTGATTGATTACTTGAAAACTTCAATCGAAGCTTACTTGGAAAATTTAATTCAATTATTTAACTGTACATTAAAACCGAAACATCATTTTCTCCTACATTACCCAAGAATAATACAAAAAGTTGGTCCACCAATATTAATAAGTGCCTTTAAATTTGAGGCTAAGCACAAAGAGTTGAAAAAAATAGCACAATCAATAGCTAGCCGTAAAAACTTGCCACTAACACTTGCAACAAGACATCAATTGACGAATAGTCATAAATTACTTGTTAACACTGGACTTACTGATCGCTATTTACACGGAAAAATATTAAAACTAAATAATATGACAGAAATTGATGGTGATGTTTATAATTGTGTTGGTTTTATAGAGATTAATGGTATAACATATTGTGAAAAAAATGTTATCTTGTATAGGTATGCAGTCCAAGATCTACCATTATTTTTGAAAATTGAACAAGTGTTATTTAACGAATCTGATAAAAGTAAAATTTACTTTAAGTGTAGAGTTCTTAAAACAATTAATTATTCTCCTCATTACATGGCGTTTTTGGTCAATTGTACAAGTAGTTTTGAAGTTATTTCCTTACAAGATTGCTATAGCACAACACCGAATATAATTCATAAAATAGGTATGAATCAATATGTTGATTTGAGAAGTTGATTCATTATTAATGATTATTAACAATACAAAATGGAACATACAATACGGCCAGCGGATCTTGGCAGTTCTGAAGTGAGTCTTGGTGCGAAAATGGCCAATGAATGACTGACGAAAGATTCGCAAAACGGCTAACTTCAAACCCGGCCAAGATCAGCCGGCCGTATTGTATCTTGTGTAGATATGAACGAGAATAGCTGTTTGTTACAATTTTAAGATTGAATTCATTTTTTTATAAGAATTGATGGTATAACCCGCGCCAATAAAGCAATTAACGAATCTTAAATAGCGACGTTAATCTATCTCTAAAGTACTAGAGTAAGCAATAGTGTATAAGTGAGAGGTAATGATTTACGCTGTCATTTCAGATTGTTTTTTTTTTATTGACGTGCGTGGGTTATAGCTAAAGCTTATTATGTGTAAATAATATTCAGGGGTGGAAATTTACTAACCAATTTTTGCATAATAATCTGATGGTATAATAATAACCTGCGCCAATAGAGGAACGAACTAAGTTTCGTTTCTTTATTGAGGCGGGTTATATAAAGTAAAATTCACATAATGAGTGATCATAAGTATGTTTATTGGCGGCCATAATATTACCGTCATCAGTTTATAAAAAATCGCAAGTAGCGATGTTGTGTGCAACACGGTTGAGCAAAAACATACTTTTGATCCATACAAATTTGCCTTCCAAAAAGTTTGCAAAAGTATGAAAATCAGTAAGGCAAACTTTTTGGTAGAAAAACGTGTTTGGATTAAAATATTTTTTTTTGCTAAACTGCAATATAATGTTAAAATGTATAAAGTTGTCAAATACCTACCCAAATAACACACAAAATAATGTTAAAATGTATAAAGTTGTCAAATAACTTCAAAATATTATGAATAAGCGATTATGATTAAATTAAGATATTAACATTATATTTCAGTTGCTATTGATAGGATTTGACAAATATTTTGTATGACTATATAAATGTGATAGTAGGCGCCAGCACCTTAAGATTAAGAATGATCATGATAAAGCGATATTATCAAGATATTAAGTATTGTATTTAAGATGATAATTACTGAATTACTAGGTACTCGTATTATTACGTATAAGAATCTGATGGTATAGGTCCAATAAAGAAACAAATCTTAAATGGCGGCGCTAATTTATACTTCTTACGAGTGCAGCTAGGCAGCTAATGTAAACAATAGTTTAATAGTAGTAGTAGTAGTAGTTGTAATAGTTTTATTTAAAGTCTGTCTAAATTGTTTACCAACAAGCCTACATTAGTTGTAATAATTATTATAAGGTTTCTCGTATTTCGGACTATTTGTATGTATTTTAATATGTATTAGTTTATTTTATATGCTTATTTATGTATTAGTATGTAGGTACCCATGTATGTGTTTGATCTTATTCTTGCAAAATGGTATGTTTATTTTAATTGTACTGTATCACAATGCTGTCTTATTTGACCCAATGGTTGACTGGTAGAGAATGCCTTGTGGCATTAAGTCCGCCTATGTACCACTATTGTACATGAAGTTTAAATAAATAAATAAATAGTTTGCGATGTCCCCTTAAGTAATATTCACAGTAATAACATTAGGTAATATGATTAATACCTAGAATATATTTAAATAAAATGATCAATACTTTTGTTTTAGGAAGTTTATTTTTTAATAAATGATTTCATAGAATTAAATCCATTGTATTATTTTATCTATTATTAATTTGAGTACCTCCCACTTATTTACCTACCTCTATTTACAGGCATGAAATAACACGCGGAGATCAGATTGAAAGATGTGATGGTGCATCAGACTCGAAATTCTGTAAGTGAGTTTTAGTGCTTTTTCTTGTTCATTTTATGTTTCAAATGGTACTCAATAATCATGGTATTTTAGTGAAGCCGTTTCAGTTCTATGTACAGATTCAAGTGCTTTGTTAAATACGGAGTTAAGGTTGTCTTAATTGAATTACAATAGTCTTGGTTCAATGCTTAAGATGCGTTTCAGTCAATATTTTTCAGTTCATCGTTCGATTTATTCAAGCTAAAGTTTAGTCACAATGTGAACATTTTGTTTAATTACATTTTGACTAAACTTTAACTTGAAAAATCGAACGATGAACTGAAAAAAATTTACTGAAACGCATTTCAACCATTGAACCAAGACTATTGTAATTCTTTAAATAAGACAAGCTGACTTTCGTATGAAACATGCCATGATTTGAATCAAGAACTGAAAATTCTTACAGTAAAATACTTTATTATTGAGCCAAGAGATCTCTTATCTCCGTATGAAACATGCAATGAATTAGATCAAGAACTAAAACTTCTTTACTGAAGTACAGGGTTTTTAGATCAATAATAATGACATTATTTGTTGGAAACAATCTGATCTTCGTATGAAACATGACATGCATTGAACCAAGAACTGAGATTTCTTGCAGTGAAATACACTAATATTGAGCTAAGAGATTTCTGATCTCCGAATGAAACATGCAATGAATTAGATCAAAAACTATAACTTCTTCAGTTAAGTACCTGCAGTCCAGCACGTTCTTAAATCAACAATATTAACATTATTGATTGGAGACAATCTGATCTCCGTATCAATTGCTTATTGATTTGAATTAAGAACTGGGCTTCTTCACTGAAATACGCTATAAATATTGAACTAAGAACATTGATATTATTCTTTCTAGACAACGTGATCTCCGCTTAAATTCGATTAAATTATTAAACTAAGAAATAAAACTTCTTCACTAAAAACGCATGATTATTGAACTAAGAACATTGAGACTATCTTTTTAAAACAACGTGATCTCCAGAGAATAACTTATTGTTATTGAACAAGTACCATAAACTTCTTCACTGAAGAGCATCTACTAGTAATTAAGATTGTTGGTATTTTTCATTAGAGATAAATTTTCTCAGTGTGAAAATAGAATTAATTGATGCAAGAGTTAAAGCTGCTTCACTGAAATATGCCGTAGCATACAGACAACTCATTTATTTTTCATACTGAGAATTTATTTTCTTGTAAGAAAACTCCGGGATCCGTTTGACAAAGTGTTCAATTGAGAAAAGCATTATTCTCAAATATATTGTTTAATCACAAGTATGTAAATTCTAGAAGGAAGACAAATATCTTGACTTAACTATTTATTTACTAGCATTGAGAATAATTGTGTTTTGATACAACCATTTATTGTTTTCCCCATATATGAATCACGGAAATTCTTGACCAATAGATATATTCTTGATCAGAATCAATGACATTTCTTGTCCAATAAATATATTCTTGATAAAAGATATTGCTCTTCATAGTCGGAGGAGTAATCGGAGAACTTCGAGGAGTACAATCTAGATTTAAGACATAATTGTCTTAAATTTGAGAATTTAATATTCTAGACTTAAAAAAAAAAACTTACTTATGCAAAGAAAACGTTTCTTTCTGATTGCAAGAATAGGATATTGCCTTGGTTAGTGAGTATAAATACTTGGAAGAAAAATGAATAACAAGACAAATATTTACTAATTTTAAGAATAAAATGTTTTCCCCATATATGAATCACGCAATGTCTTGACCAAGTGAAATATTCTTAGTTTAAAACAATTTTTTTTTTCCGTGTGTACTGTCGATGTAGCATACCGCCGATTTAGCGTACTGTCGATATAGCGTATAATCGATTTGGTGTACTGTCGATGTAGCGTACCGTCGATGGAACGTTGTCTATACAGTGACCGTCGATGTCGTTACTTTCGATATTATGTAGGTAACCCGTTGATTAAAATATGATTCGCGGCTTTAAGACGTATATAGTTACAGAATTATAATCATTAAAATCATCAATAAAACCCTCCAAGTTCATAAAAGTCTAGAAATGACTTTTTCAAGGTCAAAGTCATACTTATAAAAACATCCTGGATCCTGCAGCATCAGCCTTAAGTAGATCATCAGATTATCGCCCCTAGCGATTTTCAAACTATGGTGGCGTCAGCTTCCAAGCTACCCAGGATGCAGTTCAATACTCTACATGGAGATGGCGCTGATCTCGGTATGTTACTGCAAGGAACAGAACGTCACATAATTTCACTTGGACTTAATGGTTATATTCGGAAGCTTATGCAAACGAAAGTGTCAGTCAACGAGCGTATGTGACGTGTGTTTTTTCAAGCGTTTTGGCTTTGGCACCTAGTAACGTAGTCAGTTCAACGCCATCTACCGAGTTCTAGGAAACATTTTTTTTTAATTCTCAAAAAGATACCTCTCATTAATAGCAAATAATAAACAGTTCGTGGTTATAACAGAACTATTTACCGTCAAGCGTAAAATACGCGACGTTGGCAAAAAAGTCGAGTTTCCGCGGTCTAGGCAGTAAAAGTGTGAATAATTTGTGACGAACAACTTTCATTCGGTGTGACAAAGTCACGCACTGATTTTGTAGATCGATTGACAGTATATTGTTATTGATGAAATAAATGAAGATCGTAATTTCTATTTCTTAGTGTCTGCTTGGGTGGTAATTGGAAACATGGTTGCTAATTAGCTAATCTAAATTGCTTTCCAATGGTTATAAGGATATATCACAAACTACCAAAATCATATAGGGAACTGCCAATCAATCGATTTAAAACGGCGCTATTCAGATGGCTCATAGAAAAGACATTTTATTCTGTGAATGAGTATCTTAACATTAAAGATTCAGGTTGACAATTTATTAAATGATTGACGTTCATCTGAAATTCTTATTATTGACAATAATTCTGTTGACGTCCTTAATATTATTACAAACATGTATGTATTCGTAAACGTATTCTTAAATTTTGCATGCTAGTTTTAGCGAATTGTGTGAGCAACAGAATTAAAACTCGACCATCTATGTATATGTCACCGTAAAATTGTCAAACACGTTATATTACAATATAACGTGTTTCTCTCTAGCGATATTGTAAACTCTCGAATTATTGTCAACTGAATATACGGAAGTATCTCTGCCCCCATAATCGGGACTTGGGGCACCCCCCCGTTAGGTTAGTTAGGGTGCTTACATAAAGAAACAGGTTTCCGGTAGGTACAGACAAATCTGTACGGGTCGGTACCGACCGGCGCAGGTATAATATTTCAATATATTCTATTCACTCACTTAGGGTGCTTACATAATGAAACAGGTTTCCGGTACAGACAAATCGGTACGGGTCGGTACCGATCGGTACAGGCATAATATTTCAATATAATTCTATTGACTCACTTATAAAGAAACAGGTTGTAACTTGTCGGTGCCGACTACCTGGACCGAGCCATACAGGTTTAAGCATTTACTGGTGTAGGGTGTGTGTTAATAATATTGAAAATGGATAAATTGGATAACGAAGTTTTGATAGCCTTGGTATTTGATAAACAATGTTTATGGGACAAAACAAGTTCCACAGCAACAGAAATGTTACAGACATGTGTTGGAAAGAGATCAGTGTGGAAATGAAAAATTGGTTGAACATGCCAGTTACACCATTTCTTAATTAAGCGATGTTCGATTTTATTTAATACTAGCGGACCTCACGCGGTTTCACCCGCATAGTTCCCGTTCCCGTGCGAGTATGGGGATAAAATGTAGCCTATGTTACTCGTGGATAATGTAGCTTTCGAATGGTGAAAGAATTTTAAAAAACGGTCCAGTAGTTTTTAATCCTATTCATTACAACCAAACAAACAAAGTTTTCCTCTTTATAATGTTATAAGTATTTAATATTATATTTAACACTAGCGGACGTCCCGCGGTTTCACCCGCATAGTTCCCGTTCCCGTGGGAGTACGGGGATAAAATATATCCTATGTTACTCGTGGATAATGTAGCTTTCGAATGGTGAAAGAATTTTTAAAAACGGTCCAGTAGTTTTTAAGCCTATTCATTACAACCAAACAAACAAAGTTTTCCTCTTTATAATATTAGTGTAGAAGTGCAGATGTAGTAAAACGTTTCTTGAGTCATCCTTGTATAATCATAAAATTCTTTTTCATCGTCCTTTATATCTTTTAAGAATAAATGATAATATGTTCCATATTTAGTTCTTTTTCTGTTAATATCAGATACCGTCAAACGGGGTGAATAGGGATCGCGGGGTGAATAGGGAAAAAATTGGGATTTAAATTACCATGGCAATAACTCAGATATTTGATTAACCACAGCTTATGAAATGGCAAGAATTCATTATAGAATAAATATTTTTTGAACTGGTAACTTTTATTTGACGTGAAGTTAGAAACAAATTGTCAAAACAGCATTCTGAAGTTTCGTGTTTAAAACTACCGGCTGTCGAAGTGTCTTTAATTTTAAAAAGTTTTAATGTTTTTGTGGTTGAATTAGCTTCATACGACTATCTACGTGGTTGGTGTTTATTCTGGAGCCTGTATAACGTAACGTAAGTACAATTGAACAGTTTTTTAAATCGTATATTTATATTTTAGTATGAGCAAGAATTTATTTGCTTCATAAGATAAGAAATTAACAAGGGATAAAATTAACATTAAATTACAAACAAACAATATAAGCATCACTGAACCTAAGGAAATAGCTAACTTTTTTAACAACTTTTTTGCATCCATTGGCAGCACCAAAACACCTCGCAATGAGCCCGCAGGCACCCCAGTGCTCAACCCTACTGAAAACACCATGTTTCTCAGCCCAGTGGACCCCGGCGAAATAAACACACTATTAAAAAACCTAAAAAACAAAAAAAGCCATGGAATAGATGAGTTACCACCAATCTTAATTCGACAATGCGCAAACGAACTTACGTTGCCGTTTTACTTGCTAATACAACAATCTTTCGAAGAAGCCACTTTTCCGGATTTCCTAAAAAAAGCACTAATAAAACCAATCCACAAAAAAAACTCGAAAACGGATCCGAGCAATTACCGACCAATAGCTCTTTTACCAACCGCCGCTAAAATTTTTGAGAAAGCGATGTGCAATCGTGTGTACTCCTTTTGCGAAAAATTCAATATATTCAATGAATGCCATAACGGCTTTCGCAGAAACCGATCCACTATTTTAGCAATTTACACATACATACAGGAAGTTTTAAATATAATAAATGACAAAAAATACGCCGTAGGTTTACTGCTAGACATGACCAAGGCTTACGATAAAGTACAATACGACATCTTACTGAATAAATTACATGGTATAGGGATCCGCGGAAAAGCTCACGAATGGTTTAAATCATATTTAACAAATAGGAAACACCAGGTTGAAATAAATTTTTATAACGAAAATACCAAAAAATACAAAATATTCGGTCTGACTGTAACACAATTAACGCCTCTATTCCGCAAGGGAGTGTAGTTGGAGGCCTCCTATTTCTAATTTACATAAACGACCTTCCGAAAACCATAGAAGGGCCATGCGTCTTGTTTGCTGACGATATTTCACTCCTAACCTCATGCCGAACCAATGTTGGCTTGAGCGAGGACCTAACCACTACACTAAATAAAATAATGACTTGGCTGAATAACCATAACCTCGAAATTAATTTCTCTAAAACTAAAATAATGTCCTTCCACCCCCGTCAAAAAACTCCACTAGAAATAAACTTCACCTACAACAAAACTACAATAGAAGTCGTACAAGAATTTACTCTACTTGGCCTATCCATAGATACGAATATTAATTGGAAATCTCATATTAAAAAGATCAGATCTAAACTATCCACATTTGCATATGCCCTTCGTGAAGTTAAAAAGACTACCAACTTTAAAACCGCACTAGTTACCTACTATGCCTATGCACACGCGTGGCTCAGTTACGGCGTGATATTGTGGGGAAACAGCACTGACGCACCGACACTTTTCACACTACAAAAAAGACTAATAAGAATATTAGTAAATATAGAAGACACCGATTTCCAGGAACATAAAATATTGACCCTCCCCTGCTTATACATTCTAGAAATTTGCAAATTTGTTCGAAAGTACCCACACTTTTACACTACGCGAGAAAACATACAATCAAGATACACATTACGTCATAAAAATAGACTGAACCTACCAAGCTCTAAGCTAAAAATGCACTCAACAAGTACTCTAGTGATGTCAATGAAAGTTTATAATAAATTGCCAGAAATAATTAAAAAGGAACAAAAATTTAATTCATTCATAAATACATTACAAAATTTCTTATTATATAAATGCTATTATACAATTAATGAATATCTAAATGACAAAGTTTAAGTAAGACACATATTTTTATTGTTTATTTTGGGTATTGTGATTTGTATTATCAATGAAGAAAAACAAATTAAAGCCCTCTTTCTCTCTCTTACCTTGCTGTGCCCTTACAGGGTCCATATTTATGTACCTAGGTTTAAGCCCTCTGTAACATCTTATATACAATATTATGGAATGCAAAATGGATGAATATGAATATGAATCATAAGAAAACGTGGAAGAACATAGTGCACCGAGTGATATAAAGGAAATAGCTACCTGCCTACTAATAATAGAAACATAAATGTTTGCTAATGGTATGTTATTGTTTTGTGAGTTTTATATAATTGTTTTGTTTTTTGTGGTGTATGAATTTAATTTTAATTTTTGGCTATGTTTCTATGTACGACTGACATTGTAATTTCTAAATTTAAGTATTTTGACATTTATATTTCTTTGCTTTTTCTTGTTTTTGTTTATCTAATTATTCGGTTTTGTGTATATTTCAATTGTTAGCATGTAAGAATTAGATTTTGCTGTGCCCTGACAGGGTCTACAACGGTTCTTAGCTCTAAGCTTTTTGTTAACACCATGTTTTACCTTGTGGAATGCAAATAAATGAATATGAATATGAATAAGAGGTTTTTAGGTACGCGTTGGGGGTTTTTAGGTACGACTGGGGGGTCAATAGGGACGCCATATTTATTAAATAGGGACGATGCAGTGTGTCTAGATACAGTAAAGGGACTATAGGAACAGGGTTGTCACTTAAGTCATTTAAAAAAACTTGTACGTAGGTACAAGCTTAATTAAACATTTTTAATTTATAGCTCCCGACGCAGTTAAAATCATAATAATTTGAAGTTTATGCCTATTTATTTTAACGTAATCCTGTAGCTGCCAAGTTTTTTTACGATAAACGATGTTAGGTACCATTTGCTGTTTAGAAGATCGCAAGCTTATTTCATTATTGGTGTAAGGATGTAATAGGGAATTTACAATGTTTTCATAGCATGCTAGCTTGTTACTAGGTATTATATTATTCATTAATCTTATTTCAGATTCCTAACTATCGATAATGCCGCGTACATATAAACCAAGTCGAGAAAAAAATTATAAAAAATATGACGAGCTACTCATAGAACAGGCCCTAAATGAATACAACAGCTCCAACAAGTCGTTAATAGAGATTGCACAAAAATACAACGTCTCTAAATCAGTCCTTCATAGACACAATACTTTTATCATGAAGAAGCAAGGTGGCCAAACTGCTTTATCACCCGATGCAGAAGAATATCTTATACAATATATAAACGTTTGTTCTGAATGGGGTTATCCCCTTGAAATAATAGACTTCAGATTATTAATAAAGGGGTACTTGGACAATTTAGGAGTAGAAATAAAAAGATTCAAAAACAATATGCCTGGTCCCGACTACGTAAAATGCTTTTTGAAACGTCATAAAAGTCAAATTACTACTCGACTGAGCCAAAATATAAAACGATCGAGAGCAGCAGTCAGCCCAGAGGTAATAGAAGCATATTTTGATGAGTTAGAAGTGTCATTACAGGGAATTCCATTATGCAATATTGTCAACTATGACGAGACCAATTTGGTGGATGATCCAGGAAGAAAAAGGATTCTAGCAAAACGGAGTGTTAAATATCCAGAGCGAATAATGAATCACACGAAAGGTTCAACCTCCATTATGATGGCTGCTGCTGCAAATGGGACCTTATTACCACCGTATGTGGTTTATAAGGCACAACATGTATACGACACATGGAGACAAAACGGTCCAAAAGGTTGTCGTTATAACAGCACTAGTTCTGGCTGGTTCGATGGAATAACTTTTGAAGACTGGGTGAGAACCATTGCTTTCAAATATTTCGAAGATAAGTCTGATACAAAAATACTTATAGGCGATAATCTCGCGTCTCATCTTTCAATAGAAATAATAAGCGAGTGTGAAAAACGTAATATTCGGTTCATTTTTTTACCGGCTAACTCGACCCACCTTACGCAGCCTTTAGACGTGGCTTTTTTCAGACCTCTGAAGAGTGCTTGGCGGCACATACTC
This sequence comes from Xestia ashworthii, assembly GCA_950022955.1. Taxonomy (NCBI): domain Eukaryota; kingdom Metazoa; phylum Arthropoda; class Insecta; order Lepidoptera; family Noctuidae; genus Xestia; species Xestia ashworthii. The sequence continues at coordinate 4,028,900 of OX465575.1, forward strand.
TACAATTGGAAAAAGACCGATGGGAGAATGCAGGCTACTATACCCAAAAATATATTTCCGTCGCTTCTTAAAAAGCTCATGAAAGCAATAGAATGCAATGTAAATAAAAATGTAACAGCTGGGTTCGAAAAGTGCGGCATAAGTCCGATAAATAGAAACAAAGTTTTAGATAGACTGCCAAGTACAAATCAAGAGGCTAGAAATGAAAACTATAAAGAAGTTATTGATCAAACGGTTCTATCCATGCTCAAAGAAATGAGGTACGGCACAGGTAGCGTCAAAAAATCAAACAAAAAAAAGAAAATAGAAGTTATTCCAGGAAGAAGCGTAGAAAATATTATTTCGACAGAAGAATCAGAAGACCTTGATGGGACAATAGAATTAAGTGACGATGAGAGTAATACGGAAGAGATTCAAGATGATAATTTAAATAAATTTAATTTAAACATGCTGGAAGAACCTGGCCCCAGCAAAGGCAAAAAAGGTAATAGTAAGTTTACGAAGAAGCAAAATAAAATTCTACAAAAAGCATGTAGGAACCAAAAGGATAAAAGTAATCTTACATATAATAAATCTGACACAGAAGCTGAAAACCAAACCGGTAAAACTTCGGGAAAAAAAACCAACAATCCATCGCTTGTGAAAAGAACAAAAACACAGTCAGAAAAAGTGTCCCTTGTAAAAAAAGCTGAAATAGAAACAGAAAATAAAGTAAATATAATTAACGACAGCACCAAACTTAACGTGCCCTCTGAAACTGAGATGTCAGAACCGATATTCAAGAAGCCTTTTACTCCACCGCCAAACAATAAGAATGAGTTAGTTGGTTATAACTTTGAAGATAGTGATTATACTATGGATTTTAATAATCTAGATATAAATGCGCTACCTGTAGTTTTCGATAACTTTTTTACTGTTAACGAAGAAATTGAATTACCTTCCTTTGCAACAGCAACAATTGAAGCGGAGGAGATAGAAGTGAAAGCGAACAAAGAAAACATAAACGTGAAAAAGAGACAAATAAGAAAGGAATCTGACTCTCCTAATAAAAAAATTAAAATAATATCAGAGGAAATTGTAACTAATAATAAACCGAAGATTAAAATAAATAAATTGCACAAAATAAGCTTATCTGATAGTATTGTAAGTAAACCAAAGTTTTATAGAAATGAAACAGAAATATTACAAGATCTCATGGATGATAATTTATAATTATATTGTGTTCTATGATACTTGAGTAAAGTATAAGATTTTAAAGATTTATTTTTATTGTTGATTTTTTTTTGTTTGTATAATTATTTCTTTCTTAAAAGAGGCTGTTTTTAGTTTGACTAGTATTCTGATTTTTATATAAGGTAGAAGGTTTTTTAGATAAAAAATGTGTTTTTGAGAGTATTAAGAATTTTAATAAAGGATATGTTTATAAAATACTAGTTTTGTTCACCTTCCCTAAACCATACATTTAGGTACCTACTTTAACTTTAATTCATTCTTATCTCTAAGTACAATGATCCTTCAACTCATCTTGGCGCGTGGCGCAATGTGTGCCGCATACATGAAAATAATTCGTAAAACGCACGCACCAAAATGCATTAAAGGATTTTGTACTTGCTTAAATAATTTTAGTAGCAAAATTGTGACAGCCCTAACGGTTTTTCCCTATATAACCAATCACCGTCCCCATTGACCCCATATTGTGTTTAAATAGGGACGACCTATAATTTGAAGAAATAATTAAAACTGGATGGTTTTCATGATTTAGTGTAAATTTCTTAAGAACATTCAGAACGCGACTCAAGTTTCAATACCAAAATCAATACAATATTTTCAGGGATAACTGGTGATAAATGTGTTCAAAGTTCAATTCTGTGCCTATTCACCCCGTTTGACGGTACACTAATATGTACTGTTCCTCTCTTTCTATATTTGACGTAAGTACTTTCTAAAAGTAAAAAATCTTCGTCCGACGAACTGGAGGCCATGATTGTCACTAAGAACCGATTCACCTGTTTCTTTATGCGAGTCAACACTGTACCGATCGGTACCGACCCATACAGATTTGTCGGTACCGGAAACCTGTTTCTTTATGTAAGCACCCTTATTAAGAAACAGGTTGTAACTTGTCGGTGCCGACTACCTGGACCGAGCTAGAGATGGGTCGTCGACGCATTTAGCGTTAACGAAACTAGACCGTCCATTTTTGTTCATCGACTAGTCCATCAACTAGTTGAATTCGTCGACTAGTTAATGCGTCGACTTGGTTATGCAGACGTTGAAATAAACGTTGCAACGAAGTCTACTACGTTGACGGCGACGTAGACAGTTGACTATAGACTCCAAAATAATTGCTCAAACAAATTTTAACTTTAAATCTAGCAGAAGACAGTTGATATTAGTACGGGACTGATCGTAAACTCTAGAACGTAGGCAAGTAACACAAATTCATTCGTCGTGATATACAAATATAAACTCTCTCGTGATAGATTTAGAGTTAAAATTGGTTTGAACGTTTATTTTATTTCTAAGGACGAACGACTTGCCTACGTTCTTGAGTCGGTAGACGCATTCAGTTGACTGCCGTTGAGACGTCGACGGATTCGACTAGTCCATGGACTGTTGGTGAACCGTCCATTCGTTGACAGTATGTAGACGGTCGAATTAACTAGTTCGTTCATTCAACGCTCATCACTAGACCGAGCCATTTACTGATGTCACTAAGGACAGATTCACCTGTTTCTTTATGCGACTCAACACTGTACCGATCGGTACCGACCCGTACAGATTTGTCTGTACCGGAAACCTGCTTCTTTATGTAAGCACCCTTAGGTTCCTTTAAACCCTGCACTCGGAAATAGGGGCCCCGCGAAGCGGGGCTCCGTCGACTATGCTTTTTAGGGTAATATAAAGTGTTTTATGGTTAGGTTATATTAATCGAAATTTCTCAGGAATGGTACAGTATCTTTTCATGAGAGTGGTACCATTGGGCAAGGGGGACCCCTCCTTCCCTCAACACCGCGTGAGTTGACTACCATCGCATGCATTTCACGAAAAATAATGCGTTTCATTGTAAGCAGTGTTCATTTGACAATAATTCGAGAGTTTACAATATCGCTAGAGAGATTACAATATAACGTGTTTGACAATTTTACGGTGACATAATATACTACAATTCTAGCAAATAAATTTCAATTCATCATTTTTATTCTGCTTGATCAGGACATGGCCCGAAGATAGGGCAGGGCAGGATGACGATGAAGATGAAAGTTCATCATCTCATGTTAATTGTGGTCGGTGCTATTTTTTTTTCATCCATTCTGCTGTCAACCGTCACGCTATCCTTTGCTCCTTTTTCGTTCATATTATCATTCCGCACACAATCCATCCATATTTTATTAACTTTTCCTCTTCCAATCCATCCATCAATCCATCAACATTTATTAGTGTGTATTTACTTTCATACAAGCTTAAAAACTTGGCTTGTTTTATTACCATTAATAAATAACGCTGGACATTACACACAGCGCCATCTGACACACTAAGCAAGGCTTGTGTCGTGGTCACCAGATAGTTGATATACTACATCATGTACTTTTTGTTTGTAAATACAAATACATACTTAAATAGGTACATATAACTCGGAAACAAATGTCCATGCTCATCACACAAACATTTGCTCCTACCGGGATTCGAACCCGGGAACTCCCTAAGATCGTAAGGCAGCCTCACTACCGCTGCGCCATTCGGGCCGTCATTAATCTTCATGATGTTAGGGTTTCTGAAAAGTCGGCTGGTCTTATAGGCTTACCGTATTGCTGGTCCCTGGGCACGCTGCTGATCGAGGATCAGAGTCATTCAGACATTTCTTTCTTCTTAATTGTTTGTTACTTTTCTACGATAAGCAGGTTATTGCTTTGCTGTTATACTCGTATTAATCTAAGTTCCTAGTTATGGTTCCAAAAGAGAACTTGCCTAAAACTGTTTTATGTCCGTGACTTCACCATCACAGGTCCAGTTGAAAACCAGCGTCAGGCACTAGTTGTTCAGCAGTTTGCTGAACTGGGCCTATTTGGCGCAGCCGTGAGACACACACAATATTATTGTCGTGTAGTTTTAAGTTTTTTTTTTTAATTTTTTATTCCTGGTTTCGTTTGATGTGTGTTTTTGTGGCATGTGCCAAATAAACATGATTTCTTTCTTTCTTTCTTTTCCTTTTGAAGATCAAACATAACATAATACACAACTGATATTATGACTAACAACATACCATAATTATTCCATGTTTGATTCAGTATCAACAATACTAGATGCTAATTCTGTATGTAAATATGCGTAATGTTTTGTAATATGCAATTCGCACGCAAGTTGGGTAAGGTCAGAGACTTTTACGCGATAATAAATTATGATTTTTATTTTTGCTTTCTCTACTGCATTAATTGTGGTTACAGAAATGTGTGTAACCTCTTTTTAGGGTTCCGTTGCCAAATGGCAAAAAAACGGAACCCTTTTAGATTCGTCTTGTCTGTCTGTCCGTCCGTATGTCACAGCCACTTTTCCGAAACTACATATTAAGAACTATGCTGTTGAAACTTGGTAAGTAGATGTATTATGTGAACCGCATTAATATTTTCACACAAAAATAGAAAAAAAAAACAAATTTAGGGGGTTCCCCATACATAGAACTGAAACTCATTTTTTTTTTTTTTCATCAAACCCATACGTTGGGGTATCTATGGGTATGTCTTCAAAAATGATGTTGAGATTTCTAACATAATTTTTTCTTAACTGAATATTTTGCGCGAGAGACACTTCCAAAGTGGTAAAATGTGTGTAGTTTTGAAGTTACAGGGGGAACCCTGTAACTTCAAAACTTCGAAATTAAGGATATTTGAAAATAATGGACATTTCCTTTGATTTACTTACCCATGTTGCTGAATTATATCCTTATCGGCCTATCAGCAACATAATAAAGTAGCATCGATGTAATGCATTCTCTTATCTTATCGCTAACTTTGTTTGGTACATTTTTTCTATTCATGGGTAAGGTTAACTAACCACGTGTTTTAACCGTTTTGTAAAAATAAGAGGTTCTGTAGTGGTTAGTTAAGTGTTTAATGGTCAAATTCTAAATTAAAGCGAGCGAAGTCACCGGCTAGTGTAAAATACTGGCATTCAGCTGTAACCGGTTAGAAGAGGTAAGTCATATGATGATGCAGTTATTTAAATCTAAAATCGATCTTATGCCTCATCATCAGCAACCACTTTTCTCTATTTCTTATAGTTTCTTCGCCAGGAGACAATATTAATATCTTTAAGGCGACTACACGAGCTAAACGCGAGTTTTATAATTACTAAAAGTACCTATATGATTCACTGCTATAAACAAGACCAGAAAAATATATGATATTCTTCAGGATATATGCTAGCATGATACTGTTTTGAAAACATAATACAATTAATTTGGCTCGATAAAAAGAAATCACGAACTTACCTCTAAAAATATCTTTCAAACAATAGAAAACATACTAATATGCATGCGATCATTCTGATTTTTTGGCAAATAATTCTACAAGCAATATATTAGCATGATACTGTTTTAGTTTTTTAATCCAATCAATAGTTTTTTTGTAAATCGATCGAAACCACTCATTTCGCGCTATTTGGCCCGCAGTGGCTGACGTTACAACCACTTTGTAGTGCAAGCTGATTAGAACTTTATTCTAACAGCATTTCAAACGAAGTTTGAACCACCACAAATAGAGTTGCTAATTTAGCTCGTATAGGCGCCTTAAGGTGAACGCTTCAGGGTAGCCCGCGAGATTCAAATTTTCTGCAATTTGCAGGCCAGTGCTATTTTTATGTTGAAGAAAATATGATTCGCGGCTTTTTGGCGGTTGAATGACGTCATTCAATGATCTTCATGAACTTGGAGGGTTGTATTGATGATTCTGATGATCATATTTTAATCAACATACAATCTAGCACTGACCTGTAAATTACAAAAAAGAAGTACCTACTGCATAATACGATACCCTTTGCTAAGACTGATTGATTGTCAAACATTTTGGACCACTGACTACCTGTAACGACTGTCAAAGATCTACAATTGACGGGCGGGACCAACTGCTTAACGTGCTTTCTGAAGCATGGAGGAAACTCGGTGTGTGGGTGGTCACCCATTCACAGACCAACCTAGGCAAGCACGGCTTAACCTAAAGATCGATCCGAGCGGCTGTTATTATTTAGCCACGCACGAGTTCCTCATAACGTAGAAATCGTAGAAAAAAGTATCTTTAGAATATCGATAATACTACTTTTACACGATATTCCGAGTCACAGCAACCATAGTGGGAATAAAATATGCGTCGTGTTGCATAATTACTAACGATTTGTTGACCAGTCACTCATTTACATTGAAATTAGTCCGTTTTGACGTAATATACGTAACGAACGTGTTTGTTGGTTTATTACGCACAGTTATGTCACTGAGAATATTCTTCGAGTCGTATAAACTCAGATGAAGACTCTCTCTCGTGTGGTTAGTGGCTAACCTGGTGTCAGTGTTTATGCCGCCCATGTGCATCTGCATCATGATGAAAGGTAGTCCAGTCCTGTCACGGCACAAGGTTCAAAGGTGAAAGAGTCGGTAGCCCGCGAAATTCAAATTTTTCTCAAGTTTATTTTTTTATTTTTCAAGGTCAAACTCGTTCCTCGACCTTTTTGAACTTGGAGGGTTATATTGATGATTATAATTCTGTCTTACAGTCGCGAACAATATTTTAATCAACATAAAACCCGATCATTCTCAGAAGATCCATTGGCCAGATCCATGATGGATCTAGTGAGAATCGTTTTTCTCATTGGATCCTGATTTCAAAATACGGATCTACTGAGAATCGATCATTCTCAGAAGATCCATTGGCCAGATCCATGATGGATCTAGTGAGAATCGTTTTTCTCATTGGATCCTGATTTCAAAATATGGATCTACTGAGAATCGATCATTCTCAGAAGATCCATTGGCCAGATCCATGATGAATCTAGTAGAATTGTTTTTCTCGTTAGATCCTGATTTCAAGATACGAATCTACAGAGATTTTTTTCTCTCAAAAGACCCATTAGCCAGACCCGTGATGGATCTTGTTCGACCAATCCTGACACCTGTAATGGTGAAAAAGTGCTAGCACTGGTCTGTAAACTGCAAAAAAACGTATGAATAATAATCCTTTAATCCTGGAACATCAGCTTTAAAAGATTATTAATAAGCTGAGACAGCCTTATCCACGTTGAACAAGTAAATTAGATTAGAAATTACGTTGAAATTGCGTTAAATGCGTTTCAATATGACATTGAATTATGTGACATTGGACTCTTCAGAGAAGCCTCGAGCATCCATTGGTGACTGCTACGTACTGTCTTCAAGGTATTATACTCGTATTATCATAATTATCAGCCCGGAAGAACCTACTGCTGGGTTTAGGCCTCCCCCTTTTGCTGACATACTTCTTGGTTCTGTGCGTCCCTTGTCCAGGTGTTTCGCGCGACTTCAACGATATCTCCGACCCATCAAGCTCCGGGACGTCCCTAGTTTCTTTGGCCTAATTTTGGCCAACACATTCGGGCAATGAAAAGAGAAAAACTTGAAGGATCTTTTAAGATTCAAATCTGAAATGCGATCTTAAGACTGATGGCCGTTGCAGCAGGCGGGTTCTGAATGTAGACTGCGAATCGACAAACGCAAGAAGGGGTACTTGGACAAATCCCAACTCCCTCCCCGTTGTATACGTGCCTGATAGCGGCAAAGCAATCCTTATCGCAGAGGGGTTAAGCATCGCCTAACTGGGATAAGGATGGAGCTTAGTAGAGGTCTACATCCAACAATGGCCAGCCTGTAAACGATTAACAGGAAAACTGCGTACCCAGGAAGTAGCCCATTCCCTCTCATAGAGAGGTGGCCTGTGTCCCAGTAGTGGGAACATTAAAGCACTGCCTCCTTTAGCTGCCTGCCTCCTATAGCACAGTCCTTTCTAGAGAGGAAATGGGCTATAATCCACCACGCGGGCTCAGTGTGGATTGGTAGATGCCACATGTCTTCGAATTTTTGGGTTTAGGACATGCCGGTTTCCTCACGATGTTTTCCTTGATCGTTTTGAGAGTGATGCTGAAATAAATTACACAAAGTAATGCGCCTGACTGGATTCGACTTACTGCTCGTAAGTCGGGCCGCCACCCCTTAGCCCTCACTGCTCTCCCAGCAGAAAGGAACATCCTTAATTTCCGCCCGCTTCATCATATATTTCCTTTAATTCCAGTGTATATTTCTCAAAACGAACTCTTTGCCATTGCATGCGCATGATTCACACAACGCATTGTAGCGTAACAACTATGTTGTGAGTAAGCACGTAATTGCTGAGTAACGACACATAAATATAGACACTGGTTTTGCCATCAAAGATTTAATGAGAATCGGCGGACTGTCTAGGAATTTGTTGAGGAAAACTAGTGTCATCTCGACTTTGATCTTCCGAGATCTATTTTCCTGGGTTGAATTTGCGTTGGATCTGGAACTGGAAGTTTATGAAGCAACAACCGCAAAGCGCAGTGACAAAGCAGGCTATCGTACGCGGCAGAATGGACAGTGCGATTAGCAGCACGTTCTGGAGCATAAAAAAGTGCGATTCCCTGCTGCTAGACGAGGTCCCTCACTAACGCTATGACATTCAGCAGCGACGGAACTGGTTTATATGTGGAAAAGAAACCATCATGATCATCTGCCTAGCCTATTTCCAACTATGTTGGGGTCGGCTTCCAGTGTAACCAGAAGCAGCTGAATACCAGTATTTTATATGGAGCGACTTTCTATCAAACCTCCACAACCCAGTTAGTACTGGGTAATACGGTACCCCTTGGTAAGACAGGTTGTCAAGACTTTTTGGGCCACTACCTGTAACGACTGTCAATGATCTACAAATGACAGCCGGGACTAACTGCTTAACGTGCTTTTCGAGGCACGGAGGAAACTCAGTGTGAATCGTGTTCATTTCCGAATTTTGGGAGGTGGCGAAATGGAACATGTTTTTAGCTTAGACACCACTTATTTTATGGAGGAGTTGATCGTCCTAGATATATATTTTCGTCATGAAACATTTACCACTAGCATAACTTGTGGCGGGACGAGCTGGAGAAAATCAACGAGCAGTGGCCCACATTAGCCCTGAATCGAAACAACTGGAAGTCATGGGGAGAGGCCTTTGCCCAGCATTGGGATGACGCAAACAAACAGTAACGTGTTCGTAAATAGTAGAAAACTAATGTGTACCGAAACGTATCCGTTCTTGTAGGAATTTACGTTGTTTTTCAGACAACAGGCATTCTTGTTCGTGTGTTGTTATTCAGTGATTCATTCATTCAAGTTGCGACCGGTCTGTTGGTTAGTCGTAAGCAAACTCATGCGCGTCATCTATAAAATATTGTTATAGTATTCTACATTTTTGGCGATGGCGTCTTTGTTCAAATTACTTGTTAACTAATTAGAGCAGCGGTGGCCCAGTGGTGGCGGCTCCGACTTACGAACAGTAAGTTGTAGAATCGAACCCAGACAGGCGCATTTCTTTGTGTAATTTATTTCATCATCACTGCTCTCAAAACGGTGATTGGAAAACATCGTGAGGAAACCGGTGTGTCCTAGAACCAAAAAATTCGAAGACATGTCATGTGTGACATCTACCAAACCCGCACTGGGCTCCCGTGGTGGATTATAGCCCATTCCCTCTCATAGAGAGAAGGCCTATGTCCCAGCAGTGGGAAAATTAATAGGCTGATGATGATGTTGTACACTAGTGTTTCGATTCCTGATCGAGAAAAGTGTTATTGAGTTTGGCCCAGGTTATAGCAAGCTATCTGACCCACGCAACTTCGTCTGCGTCACATAAGAGAGAAAAACGAAAGAAAGAAAAAAAACGTTTTTGCAACATTTTTCATTCCTGCTCCGCTCCTAATGGTCGTAGCGTGATGTTATATAGCCTAAAGCCTTGCTCGATAAATGGACTATCTAACACAAAAATATTTTTTCAATTTGAACCAGTAGTTCCTGAGATTAGCGCGTTCATCCAAACAAACAAACTCTTCTGCTTTATAATATTAGTATACATAGATAGGCTCCATCTTATTATGTAGGAGTTAAACAACTGGCTGACTGCCTCATTGGTCTAGTAGTCGGAAGCGTGACAGCTGAGCATGAGGTCCTGTGTTCGATTCACAGGCCAGGCAATGTGTTGTTGAGTTTTTCCATCAAGAACCGTAGCAGCCACGGAGTCTGGAATTTGCCCGATTGATGAGACTAAAGTACTTGTTCACGTACATAACTGGCGAATTGTGAGTACATACTATTTATTACGACGATTTTTTTTTTGACGACCCGAATGGCGTAGTGGTAGTGAGGCTGCCTTACATTCTTAGGGTTCTGGGTTCGAATCCCGGTAGGAGCAAATGTTTGTGTGATGAGCATGGACATTTGTTTCCGAGTCATGGATGTTTATATGTATGATAAGTATGTATTTACAAACAAAAAAGTATATAAATGTAGTATATCAACTATCTGGTGTCCACGATACAAGCCTTGCTTAGTGTGGCACTAGATGGCGCTGTCTGTTAATGTCCAGCGATATTTATTTATTAGTTACAGGGATTTCAGGCCATTATTTTGTGTTACTAACATTACAACAATAGATAAGTGAGACGTAACGTACGTTCGGCGCACGCTGTGCGCGTGCAGTGAGACCACATTTTGTTGACAGTTAAATATTTTTGACACAATTTCCTCAAACCACACCTTTTTACCAGAAATTAACCAAAACTTAATTCAGCTAACACCACGCAAGTCGGTTAAATTAAAAATTATTATTAGAGGTGTTCGCATCCTTGACCTTACCGTGTACGAAGCGTGCTGTGAATAGGCTCGTCGGCCAACTATTAACATTAGGTAATGGTCATAATTAACATATTTATTGTTGGATCGAAAGTGAAACTGTTTGGTGACTTTATTATGTGTTGCTAGGGTGTTTATTTCGACTCTTCTTTTACTTTTATTTATTTCACGTTCAAAAAGTGCTGATTTTCAGCCCAGTATGAATAAATGATTTAAGGCGACTACAGGAGCTAAACGCGAGTTTCATAATACCTGATAGTATATGCTTCACTGCAATAAACAATACCAGACTAATATATATGATATTCTTCAGGATATATTATGCTAGCATGATAGTGTTTCGGAAACATAATACAATTAATTTTCCTCGATGAAAAAATCACGAACTTATCTCTATAAATTTCTTTTATCGAGTAAAAACCATACTAAAATACATGCAATCATTCTGAGTTTTTGCCAAATATTCTACAAGCAAGATATTAGCATCATAGTGTTTTATTTTTTTAGTCCAATCCATAGATTTTTTGTAAATCGATCTAAACCACTAATTTCGCACTATTCGGCACGCAGTGAGTGACGTAACAACCACTTTGTAGTGCAAGCTGATTAGAATTTTATTCTAACAGTTTTTCAAACGAAGTTTGAACCACCACAAATAGAGTTGAATAAGATAATTTAGCTCATGTGCCTTAATGTCGTTACTAGAGTCGACTGCCGGTTTTTCTCCATTGTAGATAATCTTGTAGTTTTGTGGTGTTCACTAGAAACACAAGTTGGGGTTTAGAATAAAACCGCCAAATTATCAGTAACAACATGAACTACTTTAAGGGAGGCACCCGGTGCCCTAGATGAGGTTGGACTGGTCGACACGGAACCTTAAAACTCACAAAAACACGCTTTAGAGTGAACTCATTTAATTTTTCATATTTTTTTTTCGCAGTAAACCCTTTATTTTCATACCCATATCATGGGAATGCATTAAAAATAACTATTCTGTTTCTGCCATATTGGATTTAGAAAAATGTCACTTAGCTACTTTAGTTTTAATGACAATGCATGGTGCATTGTCATTAAAACTAAAGTACGCGCACGAGCTCCGTAAAATCAGTGGCTTACTTAAGGCGCTTAGACGAGCTAAATTAGCAACTCTATTTGTGGTGGTTCAAACTTCGTTTGAAATGCTGTCAGAATAAAGTTCTAATCAGCTTGCACTACAAAGTGGTTGTTACGTCAGCCACTGCGGGCCAAATAGCGCGAAATGAGTGGTTTCGATCGATTTACAAAAAAACTATTGATTGGATTAAAAAACTAAAACAGTATCATGCTAATATATTGCTTGTAGAATTATTTGCCAAAAAATCAGAATGATCGCATGCATATTAGTATGTTTTTTATTGTTTGAAAGATATTTTTAGAGGTAAGTTCGTGATTTCTTTTTATCGAGCCAAATTAATTGTATTATGTTTTCAAAACAGTATCATGCTAGCATATATCCTGAAGAATATCATAATTATATTTTTCTGGTCTTGTTTATAGCAGTGAATCATATACTTTTAGTAAGTATAAAACTCGCGTTTAGCTCGTGTAATCGCCTTAAATTATCGGTGGTTTTATTTCAAGTCCATAATAATCTCATAGAATGATTTCATAATTTAGTAAAAAGAATCGGAAACCTATTCACTTTTGCAGTAATAAATATCTAATAATGAATAAAAAATACTCACGATTCACAGTAAGGGAGTTTTCCATATCCTTTGTAGGTACGCATGTTGAGTGTCATGCCGCATTCCTGGCATTTGAAACACCCTTTGTGCCACACCTGTAAAGGAGAAAATAAAACAATAAATACACTGTAATGACATAACTAACCTCTAGACACTACTGCCAGCCCTTTGTGGATTATAGGCGTGATGAAATTGATCACAAAACTTATTTGGTAACCTTTGATGCAGATGAGTCTGTGAATCGGCAAGCAGAGCGTGGGACAAACAGGTGGACCGTTGGCCTTATAAAACAAATGGGTGCGGACGGCAGAAAATCCCATATTTAGGGTTCCGTTGCCAAATGGCAAAAAACGGAACCCTTATAGATTCGTCATGTCTGTCTGTCTGTCCGTCCGTGTGTCACAGCCACTTTTTTCCGAAACTATAAGAACTATGCTGTTGAAACTTCATAAGTAGATGTATTCTGTGAACCGCATAAAGATTTTCACACAAAATTGAAAAAAACCATAAATTTTTGGGGTTCCCCATACTTGAACTGAAACTCAAAATATTTTTTTTCATCAAACCCGTACGTGTGGGGTATCTATAGATAGGTCTTCAAAAATGATATTGAGGTTTCTAATATCATTTTTTTCTTAACTGAATAGTTTGCGCGTTAGACACTTCCAAAGTGGAAAAATGTGTCCCCCCCCCCCCTGTAACTTCTAAAATAAGAGAATGATAAAACTAAAAATTATGATGTACATTACCATGTAAACTTCCACCGAAAATTGATTTGAACGAAATCTTTTATATTATGTTACTTGCTGCTACGGAACCCTTCACGGGCGAGTCCGACTCGCACTTGGCCGCTTTTTTTATTCTGCTTTATATGCACACCTATAATAAGCATCATATATTATCTAAACATGTTTTTGCAAATACATAAATGAATCTTTTATCTTCAAAACTTTTAAAGATTTCTCATCTGTAAATGTTTGTATGTTTTTAGTCCTTTTTTTCCAATACAGAGAGTATTGGGAAAATCTATCTTCTCATTATGCAAATCTGCTGCTCAGACTAGGGATATATCGCTTCGCTTCAACCGTTTGTGCTGCGGGTGAAAACCCCAATAAAATTAATTGGATATGGGCAAGAGGAGTATGTTGATTGCAAGGCCCTTTCCAGCAGTGGTTTCTAGGCTGATAAGATAAGATAAGATTCTTTATTTGTCTAAACATTGTATACACACAAGAGCATGCAAGATATTATTTTGATTAAGGCGACTACACGAGCTAAACGCGAGTTTTATAATTACTAAAAGTATATGATTCACTGCTATAAACAAGACCAGAAAAATATATGATATTCTTCAGGATATATGCTAGCATGATACTGTTTTGAAAACATAATAAAATTAATTTGGCTCGATAAAAAGAAATCACGAACTTACCTCTAAAAATATCTTTCAAAGAATAGAAAACATACTAATATGCATGCGATCATTCTGATTTTTTGGCAAATAATTCTACAAGCAATATATTAGCATGATACTGTTTTAGTTTTTTAATCCAATCAATAGTTTTTTTGTAAATCGATCGAAACCACTCATTTCGCGCTATTTGGCCCGCAGTGGCTGACGTAACAACCACTTTGTAGTGCAAGCTGATTAGAACTTTATTCTAACAGCATTTCAAACGAAGTTTGAACCACCACAAATAGAGTTGCTAATTTAGCTCGTAAAGGCGCCTTAAGTCCAAACATGTTTAGCCGTAAGTTTCGGCGTACAAATATTTCCATAACATTGTCACAGAGATAATAACAATAAAAATTACTTAATCTGAAAATTACTTAGATTAGGCACACGCAAAGTTTATAATTTAACAATTTTAATAAATTAAAAAATATATATATATATACTCTGTCATTATAATGTCAAAATTCCATATTAATATAAATTTAGTATTAATGTCAAGAAAAGATAAAATTAAAATTAATTAAATTAGATCAAAACAGAGAAATCAGTTTCGGCTAGAAATTCGGATATACTATAATATGCTTTTTGCAAAAGAAATATTTTTAATTGGCGTTTGAATACCCTACCATTCAGCTCCTTCCAACATTTAGGCAATTTGTTAAATATAGTAGGCGCCATGCAAACGATACTTTTGCGCATTAGTGCCGTTTTTGCTGGATAGACTCGAAGAATGGTCATATCCCGTCTGTTACGCGGTACCACGTCCTGCAAACGCGGAAATAGTTTTGGGTTTGTTTTAACGAACATTGCAGTTTCGAGGATATACAGACAAGGAAGAGTCAATAGCTTGTACCTTTTAAAATATGGCTTACATGTGTCGACCGTTTTTAACCCAAACATAGATCGAATGCATCTCTTTTGGGCCTTAAATGCCGTGTTAGCGTCGGTAGAATTTCCCCAGAATATGATGCCGTATCTTAGGTGAGACGCAGCTAAGCCATGGTATGCCGAAAGCAAGGTATCTACATTCACAACTGCAGCTAGTGAGTACAATGCAAATGCGGAACTACTAATTTTTTTACAAAGGTTCTCTATTTGAGATTTCCAGCTAAGCTTTTTGTCAATTATTAGTCCAAGGAATTTGGTAGTATTTACACTTTCAACGATTTTATTATCTATGTTTATGTCCATATTTTCCAACGTCAGTCTTTGGCTAAAATGTATGATTTTTGTTTTGTCTAGATTAATCTTCAAATTATTATTCTTCATCCATTCTATTGTAGATGTCAAGGTACTGTGAATGTCAGATTTATATTGGATCATGTCTTTGCTATTACTAGAAATGGTCACCGTGCTATCATCCGCAAATAAAGTCATCGGGTGTGGAATTGATTTTGGCAAGTCATTTATGTATAATATAAAAAGTGGAGGTCCCAATACACTACCTTGTGGAACACCAAAAGTTGTTTGTCGTTCCGCTGATAGGTATATCTCTTCCTTTTTAGTGGTTTAAACTCGAGCTTTTTGCCTAAGGGCAGTTGTCATCATCACCATTTCAGCCGAAAGACGTCCAAAGCTGGACATAGGCCGCCCCCAAGTGTCGTCACATTGACCGGTCTCGTGCGACTCGCATCCAGCGGATCCCCGCAACTTTCATTAGGTCATCGGTCCACCTAGTGGGAGGCCTTCCAACGCAACGTCTTCCGGTTCGCGGTCGCTACTCCAGAACTTTTCGGCCCCATCGGCCATCCGCAGAACGGTTCGCAGAATTGAATGGATTGCAGAATTGCCAAATTGCGAATTGCGTTCTTGGTCGAAATTTAGTACCCAAGCTGTCACCCACCATAACTAAGTAAGTTATTTCATCATCACTGCTCACGTAAAACATCGTAAAAAAACCCGGACCCCTGCTGATGGATTATAGAGCCTGTAAGGACTTAAACTTTTACGGGATATCTTCCGTGATTATTTATTATTTTGAGCTCCCGATATTTCGACGCTGTCGCTATTGCAAGCGCCATGATCGCGGGTTGACTGGAGAATGCGGGTGGATGGAAAATAAATTGTTAGGAGCACTTAAAGTATCACCAGGTATTGTGGAGTCTTTAGTATGATGCCGGCTCCACGGAAGATATCCCGTAGTTTAGTTTCAAACCGTAAAAGCTTAAAACAGTGTCTGTAAGGACTTTATAAGCAGGCTACAGATTATGCTAAACACCTCGGTAAATACTCAAGCAGTCTGTACGCAGTCTACAGGTGTCAAGTACCCACTTGTACATTAATTGTTTAGCAATTTTCCTCAATTGATATCGTATGTAATGTACTTAACTTCAATTAAATTATCATAAGTGAGAAACTGGTCAATCACCTAGGATGTCAGTGGAACAGTTGGTATGGCTACAGACAAAATGACGTTGTTATTGGCGATAACGATAATGGTGACAGTGTCTCCATGCATGTTATAGGTCTCTCCATGTTATAGGTTTCGAGTTCCACCACTGATTTTTCGGATTCATGTGCGTATGTATAATTTTCACTTGCTTCGGTGAACGAAAACATCGTGAGGAAACCAGCACGTCTGAGAGATATCTCTTAACCGGCATGTAAAGCCAAGTAAGAGGCAGATAACTCTGACACCAGGTTAGACACTAACCACATGGTGAAGAAGAAATCTGCTACTTAACCAAGTTTAACGCATATAAGTATATTTTATAACGAGAGACTAAACGTAGCCATTATATACCCTCGCTTTCATTGACTCCCTCGAAGTTAAGTTTATTGGGGCTACCATAGCAGAGATCGCAGGGGATAGAGAGGTATGGATGGAGAAAGAGGAGGCGTTTGACCAGCAGTGGGCCACCATGTGGGCTAGCAAAACAATTCCTGTTGAGAGTCGTGGTACGAACGCTTTGACTTCGAAACCGATGGCCGACTTATATAGGTCCTCGGTATAGCTTTGAAGGATCTACGTAAGTTTTTATTCTTTGATGGGGTGGTCTGAATTCCCTGATATGATACAACACGAGAAAGAGAGTAGACAAAGCATTCACGGTATTGTATTGTACAACGGGCTGGTGTCCGCAAGTCCACGTCTAAGCGCGTATTTTTCGTATATGGGCTATAATCCACCACGCGGGCCCAGTGCGGGCGACTTTTTTTTTGTATTTGATAGAATTAAAGTTCCTCTATTGGCAATAAAAGAATAAGTAGGTAGCCATCCAAAAATGTATAGTCATGTGTGCTGGTGTTCCTCAAATGATTAGGTCTCAGAAGAAAAATCGAAATGAACTACAGACCAGCTAAGCTTGGTTCTCTTAAAACTTGCCTGTCATTGTTAAGACACTGCTGTTGGTGCACTGAACATTTCTCAAAAAAAACAAGATGCAGTTCCGACTATGGCCATTATCATCACCATCTTTCAGCCTAAAGACGTCAACTGCTGGACATAGGCCTCCCCCAGTGTCCCCACATGTCCCGGTCCCGTGCGACTCGCAACCAGATCCCCGCAACCTTCACCAGGTCATCGGTCCACCTAGTGGTCACACGGCTATGATAACTCATGCAGCACTGTCCGTGGTTTCTTCAAAGTCTGGAGTCAGACATACGGCCAAAATTCGCGCCGTTAATACATTGTTTCATTTATTTATTTATTTTTGGTTAAAACACACTTTCATATCAGTCACATCTAAAATATTGAGCCACAGCCCCACAGTCCATCGGGCCTTGCGCAAGCGCAGTTTTCGCAAACGTTGGCCCACTTCACACAGTTATAATACAACAATTAGGTAACAATACACAGTATTCTGTGGCGATTATAGCTTGTGGATGCGACGGGCTATACAATGGTTGATGCTGACGATGGTTTTTTTTGGTATTGATAGATTTTTTTAGTGATGGGAATTGGCCTTCGTAGTTATGGAGGAGTTAGGTTGATGGGGGCTTGCGCAAAGTTGGATTTTTCAAAACTACCTCTCCCCAAAACTTAGGAAACTCAGAAGCTTGGCGGAATAAAAAACTACTTAGCAAAACCATTGTAAACCACTTGTTAACGAAGCCGAAAGGCACTTGGTCTTCCCGTCATTGCGATCAAGTTTTTGTTCCACACTATACCTAGGAACCTTCCAGTTACGGAGATATTGGAGGTCATAGTTACAACTTATTGACGTTTTTTTTTTAATACAATACTGTAACATTTCAAGTACTTTACATTGAGCTCTACCACAAAACATGATTTTTCACCCCAAAAAAAGTCGTTTCTCAGCAATTTTTTTTTGCGGAAAGTTACTTAGTTTGATGTGCAGAATGCTTGGCATCGTGATGAGATTGTTTACACCCTGTATGGACGCACGCTTTTCATTTAAAATTCGGTTTTTGTACCGAATTTTACGATATTTAGCAAAATGTCCTCTAGTTTTTTTATAGAACCATTCCTCACTAAGAAGAATATTGCACAACTGTTGAAGGACTCATCCATTTAGCGCTTTCCTTTTGGAGTCGAATGAATTTTATGAATGGCAAACCATCTGGCCGTTGTAGCACCTTCACGTCACGGTGCATAATAAAACAATTTGCTAACAATACACGTACATTCCATGATGATTAGACCATACAATGTTCAGTGCAGTTTGAATACATTTTCAGAGGACATTCAAAGTCATGTTTGCAACAACAAATATGAGAGTTTTTCATTACAATGATTTGCTGCTTATCAAGAGCTTCTGTGAGTTTTCTTGGACACAAATAAGTTTTAAATGGTATGAGAAGATTCCTGAATTCATTTTGGTAGGTTTTATCAGCACTGATAGTGAATGGTCAGGTTTTAGATTAGTAGACTAATATCAATCAACAATCTTATCAATAAGATAAGTGGACACGGTCACATTCTCAAAGGACATAATATTGTATTGTGTATCGGGCTGGTATTCGTAACAAAACGTGTTCGTGCGTATTTTTCATAGAAGAGAAGGTACATGGAAAAACCTTTTAACGGTCTTCTTTAGTGATGACCAAAGGATCCTGAAAGACATCTAAGGAGAAAAATGTTTCGTTTTCTTTAACGACAGCCACGGAAGACGGTGTTTTCTTATGAGTATTTTGCAAACAACGGACTCTTGTCAACCAATCAATCAGCTCATCTTATTGCACTTTTCTGCTGGCCAAGGCTGCTTCCAAGCTGCGCCACAACACCAGGCCCGACCAGGCCCGTAGTCATTAAGACATTAAGTCCACTTTGCCACGACAAAGCCAACAGCCTAAGGTGATCAGTATTTTTATCCTGACCCAGTTAATTCGAAAACAGACAATAGCTAACAACATAATACCACGGGCAGAATAAAATGGAGCGCTATATGAGTCATGGTTTATAAATAGTTTGTTGTAGACTTTGTCATAAATGGTTGGCAAGATTTTGTAGGATTTGGAGACATTTTACGCAGATAGGATAAGATTTTTTGGACTTTTAAGAAAAAGAGGAGTAGACCTGTTTTTTGCAAGTGGCAAAGTTATTATAAAGTCCGCTCTGCCGACTGTCAAAGTCGTCTCTCTTTCATTGCACTCCGAGCGGCATGGCCTTTTATGACAACCGAAAATAATTTAATTTAGACAGACCAGGCACCAAAACAATGAATCCTTTGTTTGAGAGTTGAATACTTTTTCGCTTATCTTCAAAATGTTTTCAAGTCGCCACCGTTAAGAACACTGAAATCATCATAATCAGAGATAATGAGTCTATAATGTTTCCACTGCTGGGAAACACGGGCGCCTCTCTATGAGAGGGAATGGGTTATAATCCACCACGTAGGCTCAGTGCGGGTTGGTAAATGTCACATGTCTTCGAATTTTTGGTCCTAGGACATGCCGGTTTTCTCACAATGTTTTCCTTCACCGTTTTGAGAGCAGTGGTGATGGTATAAATTAAACGAAGTAATACGCTTGCCTGATTGCCTCACATATTTATCCCAAACCATATTCGAAGTCACAAAACAAAATCAGCTTTCTGCAAAACCTTTTTCATTTCTTACTGGACATACGCCTCTCCCGGGTTGCGCCATAACTCCCGAATCTACGCCAACCGCATCCATTGAGTCAACACTACTCCTGTCGACGAAACTAATTCTAAAGCAGGCAGTTAAATTAATAATAGCCCTGAAAATAAATGGACCGCTTAATATATGAGTCAGCCATCGCAAATAACTCGTAATGTAAACATTGGCGTTTCCGTTCAAGCAAGATTATGGATAATTTTGGCTTCGTTATGCAATGTTACGAAGTTTTCTTGTGAGCTGAATTTTAAGATGGAGTTTCAAATTCTTTGTGGTGTTGTTATACTGTGGTTTCCGGCTATTCATTGGTTTCTGTCGCGGTATTTTTTCCATGTGATCTGTGGTATAGATTGTCTAACATAATATGACTTTGTGTCAGTATTTTTCGAAGAGGCAGAAATTTGTGAGGGTGTCCTCGTTTCGCCAGTTGCCAAGAGGAAAGATTTTAGCAGAAGGATTGAGTAGACGAAGAAACGATTGTAACATATCATTTTTTAATATGTTACATTTATAATAAACTTTGATGGTACCAACCTTCATTTCTGTTTCATCCAATATTATATACCATTACACAGCACAGTTACCTTATACCTCCCACATGGCTAGGTACTCATACATTTTCATCAACTCAATTCCACGCAATAATTGCTAATTTTACATTTTATGTAGACTTAACTCGTCAACAAACAACAATTCTGTCTGACGTTTGACATTTTCATTTTATCAGCATAAAAATCATAATTTCTATACTATTGGCTCAATCTTGTGAGGAGTAGCAGAACCATTTCCACGAGCAATCATCCAAATATATGCGTCCTCTCATTCTTGCATGGATGTCTAGCTATTTCCATCCTTTTCTTTTCATAAAAACACCTAGCGTTGAGATTCCACACTTCATCAAACCTAGCGCTATCTAGTGACAAATAGCGGCAGAGTCTGTCGTGCGTGTATTGCCATCTCTCTCACACCTAAATGCATAACCATCCTGTCATCTCGTTCATGCAATAGCGCCCGAACTGACATCTGGCGTGGAGTAGGTTTCTTGCTTTCACATTTGAACGTCCTGATATAGAGCCTAAATTATCTATGGTACCTATAAACTTATAACAATAACTTTATGAATATTTAATCTACAATGGGAGTAATTAGTTATTTAGAATCTACAAATCTTCCTCTATTTGATTCTATATAACTCTTCATTTATCTTTAAATAATTTTCTTAACCATAGACTATAATCGGATCATTCGAGTAACGCACAAGTCTGCATTGCCGGACTGGGGAATATTCGAGATTTATGGTGAAGAAAAACGATCAAAATTCTAGAAAATAACGGTAACAGAACATATAAATAGGACCCGACATGCCCCGGGAGGTTTTTTTACTTTTCTCTCTGAGCGTCGACCTAACTGATTGTGAAAAAGTCACCGTGAACTATTAACACGAAATAATTGGAATACGTGGTGTGTGAATTCATTCCTGATAAACCTCGCTAATTGCGTCCCTAGCTGCATCATCGTGTGAACACCGCTATTTATTCATCAGTCCTCGATTCTCAGCGTCCGGGTAAGTCTATCTGCTAAACGGCAATTATGTCTACCAACATCTTTTCATGTCACTGCTTTGGCATAACGCTGTGTTTTCTCTTTCCTCGACAGTTTTTATTTTCTTTGTCTGGACTGAATTACCCGGCCGGGACGAGTACCTGCTAAGCAGTGGAACACCGCCAAGCCCTCAACCGCTGACCTTTGTCCTTGAGTGACCGACGTACGGGAGCCCTCCTCAAGATACTAATCTCAGGTGTAACCGTTCTCATATTGTTTTAACCTGCAACACTTCATTCTACTTTTCACGTTTATGATTCACCCATAAGCGTGTGGCGCCCATCTCTAGACTTCTCTTCTTCTATGTATTTTAATTAATAACCCATATCTAGCCTGATACATTGTAAGCTTATTTTAAGGTTAGCGATAAGATAAAACCTCTGATCCAGTAAAGTTCGTGTAAACTTTTGTCTCCAACTCAGTGAGGATTCTGTAATCCAAGGCCTTCTGCCAGTGCAACAAGTGAGCTGCAAGAAATTGTTATACCCACGCCCTGTATTTCCTTTAAGTTTCTTTTCTTGAACAATTGCATATAATCAATAAAGCTCCATTCTTCTTTGTATTTGGAATCTTTTATTTTACAACTACACTTGGAGCATAGGAAGAAATTTCGGTTACATTGGCGCCCAACGTAGTTTGCACTCAATTTATTGTTGACAGTTTCTCACTGAGTGATAGGGATTAAACGGTAATTACTTTTCTACATTCTTTGTAATCTAAAATTGGAATTATGTCAATTCCAGTGATGGAGCGTGCTGCGTTCACCGGTCTTCTCAAGGACGAGGTCACTTACGAGCTCAACCTGCGGGGAGTGGAACACGAGCGTGGTGCCACAGCGGAGATGTTGGCGGCCCTGCTGGAGAAGGCTGAACCGGCCGCTGCAGAGGTCGAGGACAAGTTTATTGGTTCCCTTAATACGGGAACAGAACTGGAGGTATGTGCACGGAAGTTGGCCGAACTAAGCGCTCTTGTCCCCAAATATTCCACAACTACGCATTTACAAAAATGCTGGGCAAGGTTGACTCACGTCATAGACCGACTAGACAGACTGGCAGGGCAGACCAGGGACCAAAGGCGGAACAAATCTTCTCTACTGGAGGAGTTATACAGACTCCGCTTTTGGATCACAAATAATCCTCCGCGCAGTAGGGAACCTTCCCCGTCAAAACAACACCTACATCCGACTGCTTCCGGTGATGAAGAAAACCACATCACAGACGTTCGGAAGAACGGTGTCGATGAGGACGTACACTCTGAGGGAGTATCCATTCCTGTCCCTCCTCCTTATCCCTCTCACTCCTCTCCATTTAGAAATTCTCCAATATTAAAATGGGGTGTAACTTTTGACGGACACACCTGTGTCTTGGAATTTATTGCGAAAATTAAAGAATTGGCTGCCTCCTGCTCTGCCCAAGACCATGAACTGCTCTCAAACTTCTCACATCTGCTTGCTGGCGATGCATTGATATGGTTCCGCGGTTACAGGGATAATATAACTTCGATTTCTCAACTTTTTGATTATCTAAAAGAGGAATTTCTACCTGTTGATTATGACAGACGACTTCTACTGCAAATAAAAGGCAGATTGCAAGAAAAATCTGAAGACATAAAAATTTATATTAATCTCATGCTTTATGAGATGTCTAAACTATCAAAACCACTCTCGGAAACCGAAAAGTTGGAAATAATATCATCAAATATGAACACTTTTTATATTGCAAAATTAGCTCTCCATGAGTTCTCTTCGATTGCGGAACTCAAATCAGTGTGCTCCAGTCTAGACATAGCAAGGCACAGATGTGAGAATAGAGGTGCCTTAAATTCTGGCAATACTGCTATTGTTCCCGGTTTCACAGTGAAATCTAATCTTGTTAAATCGGTAGATAAACCGTTTATTAAACAAAAACCTTCATCGGGAGATGTTGCTACCGTCTCCCATAATGCTAACAATCCCGCTATGCTAAAAAAAGATAGTGTAACTTGTTTAAAGTGTAGTGGCGAACATCACTATTCAAAGTGCAATGTATACAATACAATGTACATTATATTACATTATATTATATTACATTACATTTTTTTATACAGTACAATGTATAAAAAAACCTCCCGGGGCATGTCGGGTCACCCGACATGCCCCGGGAGGTTTTTTTACTTTTCTCTCTGAGCGTCGACCTAACTGATTGTGAAAAAGTCACCGTGAACTATTAACACGAAATAATTGGAATACGTGGTGTGTGAATTCATTCCTGATAAACCTCGCTAATTGCGTCCCTAGCTGCATCATCGTGTGAACACCGCTATTTATTCATCAGTCCTCGATTCTCAGCGTCCGGGTAAGTCTATCTGCTAAACGGCAATTATGTCTACCAACATCTTTTCATGTCACTGCTTTGGCATAACGCTGTGTTTTCTCTTTCCTCGACAGTTTTTATTTTCTTTGTCTGGACTGAATTACCCGGCCGGGACGAGTACCTGCTAAGCAGTGGAACACCGCCAAGCCCTCAACCGCTGACCTTTGTCCTTGAGTGACCGACGTACGGGAGCCCTCCTCAAGATACTAATCTCAGGTGTAACCGTTCTCATATTGTTTTAACCTGCAACACTTCATTCTACTTTTCACGTTTATGATTCACCCATAAGCGTGTGGCGCCCATCTCTAGACTTCTCTTCTTCTATGTATTTTAATTAATAACCCATATCTAGCCTGATACATTGTAAGCTTATTTTAAGGTTAGCGATAAGATAAAACCTCTGATCCAGTAAAGTTCGTGTAAACTTTTGTCTCCAACTCAGTGAGGATTCTGTAATCCAAGGCCTTCTGCCAGTGCAACAAGTGAGCTGCAAGAAATTGTTATACCCACGCCCTGTATTTCCTTTAAGTTTCTTTTCTTGAACAATTGCATATAATCAATAAAGCTCCATTCTTCTTTGTATTTGGAATCTTTTATTTTACAACTACACTTGGAGCATAGGAAGAAATTTCGGTTACATTGGCGCCCAACGTAGTTTGCACTCAATTTATTGTTGACAGTTTCTCACTGAGTGATAGGGATTAAACGGTAATTACTTTTCTACATTCTTTGTAATCTAAAATTGGAATTATGTCAATTCCAGTGATGGAGCGTGCTGCGTTCACCGGTCTTCTCAAGGACGAGGTCACTTACGAGCTCAACCTGCGGGGAGTGGAACACGAGCGTGGTGCCACAGCGGAGATGTTGGCGGCCCTGCTGGAGAAGGCTGAACCGGCCGCTGCAGAGGTCGAGGACAAGTTTATTGGTTCCCTTAATACGGGAACAGAACTGGAGGTATGTGCACGGAAGTTGGCCGAACTAAGCGCTCTTGTCCCCAAATATTCCACAACTACGCATTTACAAAAATGCTGGGCAAGGTTGACTCACGTCATAGACCGACTAGACAGACTGGCAGGGCAGACCAGGGACCAAAGGCGGAACAAATCTTCTCTACTGGAGGAGTTATACAGACTCCGCTTTTGGATCACAAATAATCCTCCGCGCAGTAGGGAACCTTCCCCGTCAAAACAACACCTACATCCGACTGCTTCCGGTGATGAAGAAAACCACATCACAGACGTTCGGAAGAACGGTGTCGATGAGGACGTACACTCTGAGGGAGTATCCATTCCTGTCCCTCCTCCTTATCCCTCTCACTCCTCTCCATTTAGAAATTCTCCAATATTAAAATGGGGTGTAACTTTTGACGGACACACCTGTGTCTTGGAATTTATTGCGAAAATTAAAGAATTGGCTGCCTCCTGCTCTGCCCAAGACCATGAACTGCTCTCAAACTTCTCACATCTGCTTGCTGGCGATGCATTGATATGGTTCCGCGGTTACAGGGATAATATAACTTCGATTTCTCAACTTTTTGATTATCTAAAAGAGGAATTTCTACCTGTTGATTATGACAGACGACTTCTACTGCAAATAAAAGGCAGATTGCAAGAAAAATCTGAAGACATAAAAATTTATATTAATCTCATGCTTTATGAGATGTCTAAACTATCAAAACCACTCTCGGAAACCGAAAAGTTGGAAATAATATCATCAAATATGAACACTTTTTATATTGCAAAATTAGCTCTCCATGAGTTCTCTTCGATTGCGGAACTCAAATCAGTGTGCTCCAGTCTAGACATAGCAAGGCACAGATGTGAGAATAGAGGTGCCTTAAATTCTGGCAATACTGCTATTGTTCCCGGTTTCACAGTGAAATCTAATCTTGTTAAATCGGTAGATAAACCGTTTATTAAACAAAAACCTTCATCGGGAGATGTTGCTACCGTCTCCCATAATGCTAACAATCCCGCTATGCTAAAAAAAGATAGTGTAACTTGTTTAAAGTGTAGTGGCGAACATCACTATTCAAAGTGCAATGTATACAATACACCTATATGTTTCAAATGTAAAAAATGTGCTTACTCGCGACTGCACTTGTTCAAAAAACTGAATAAGCGGTCAGTAGCATGTTCTCTCTCTCATAAACCTGAATCTTCTAAACTAACTAAACATACTACTGACCAGGAATGGCAGGAATATCTAAATTATTTAAAAAACTTTTTCTCCTCTCAGAAGATAGCTCCACTTTTTGAGTCAAACTTGCCTGACAACCGAGCGTTTATCAAAGTCAACATTTTGGGAACAGAGTGCTTGGCCTTGGCCGATTCGGGTGCATCAACTTCAATACTCAGCAGTGATGCGCTAGGGACGCTTAGGGAATTAGGACTACAGACTCATCTTCAGCCATCTTCTAAAACTCTTAAAGTTGGCAATAACGCCAACCTTAATATTTTAGGATCCATTACGGTACCTATTACTTACAAATCCGAACTAAGACTAATTACTCTCAATGTGTGCACAGATATTAACAGTCCTCTTATTTTAGGTGTAGATTTTCTTAGGGCATTTAACTTATGTCAGGATATTCTGGAATATACGACCGACTCACAGTGTCCTTCTGCTTTCAACTCTTTAATTGACACAAACACACACTTACATGCTTACGAGGATCTGTTGGTTGAACAAAAATCTCAGATTGATAACATTATCACTGATTTTAAAAGTATTTCTGCTGATTCTAACAACTTAGGTCTCACTGATCTTGAAGAACATGTCATTGACACTGGCGATCATTCCCCAGTAAAACAAAAATACTACCCTATACCAGTTCACTATAAACAGCGAGTCGAGGCCGAAATTAATGATATGCTGAGAATGGGTATTATTGAAAAAAGTAATTCACCTTGGAATTCCCCTCTCTTAGTAGTACCCAAACCCAACGGAGACTTAAGGATCTGCCTAGACAGTAGAAAACTGAATAGTGTTACCAAAATAGATTCATATCCTATGCCACGTATCCAAGATATACTTGATTCGCTTAATAATGCTAAATTTCTAAGCTCTATTGACCTGAAAAGTGCATTTTTTCAGATTAATTTGCACCCAGACTCCCGGGAAAAGACTAGTTTCTCTATTCCAGGAGTTGGGGCTTTCCAATTTTGCCGCATGCCTTTCGGACTTGTAAATGCATCTGCTAGAATGATGAGACTTATGGATAAAGTTTTTGGACCAGAGTTTGCTGGCCGCCTGTTCACCTACATCGATGACATTATACTAGTGAGTAATTCATATCACGAACACGTCGATTTATTAAAGCGCGTCTATCAACGTTTAAAAGAAGTAGGTCTCACCATCAATTTTGAAAAGTCAGTTTTCTGCAGATCTTCCCTTAAGTTTCTAGGGTTCATCGTCGACTGACACGGACTACGCACTGACAGTGACAAGGTCAAGGCCATTTTAGAATACCCTGTCCCTACTAACCAAAAAGAAGTCAGACGGTTTCTAGGCATGGCGTCATGGTATAGGCGTTTTATCCAAAATTTTTCTTTAGTAACTGCTCCTATAAATAGCCTAATTAAAAAACAACCCAAGGGCAAAGCTTTTAGTTTTCCGCAAGAAGCTCTCCTTGCCTTCAACGAGATTAAGCAACGTTTGGTATCTGCACCCATTCTCTCTATACCTAAATTTGATAAGCCTTTTATCATCTCTACCGACGCCTCTGATTTAGGTCTCGGTTGTGTCCTCTCTCAAAAGGATGACGAGGGTAAAGAACATCCTGTCGCCTTCGCTAGCCGTTCGCTTACTAAACCAGAAAGAAACCATGCCACCACTGAAAAGGAACTCAATGCTTTAATTTTTGCTCTGGAAAAATTTAGGGGTTATATTGAAGGCTCTCCCTTCCCCACTACGGTCTACACAGATCATAGTAGTCTGAAATGGCTTGTCAGTCTTAAGTCTCCTACGGGAAGATTGGCGAGATGGGCAGTCCGGCTTTCTCAATTTAATCTTAAAATTGAGTATCGTAGGGGCTCTGACAATGCCTTGGCCGACGCTCTTTCTCGTTCATTTCCCGTGAATGTCACTTCTGATGACGATCCACCTCAAGACTACCCTACTTCTTCTTCTACTACTAAAGACTCTTGGTACCACAAGAAAGTACAAGACGTCAAATCTTCACCCCACAAGTTCGCTGATTGGAAACTGATTTCTGATCGTCTATATAAAAGGATGAGAAATCCCAACCCTCTCTCTGCTGACTGTGAGTGGAAACTCGTGGTTCCTTTCGAATCGCGGCATGACGTCATAGCTAAATGTCATGACCACCCGAGTGCAGCCCATCTAGGCACCTTTAAGACTTTAAAACGTCTTACTCAATCTTACTATTGGCCATCTCTACATAGAGATGTCAAGAAATACATCAAAAATTGTCAAGTTTGCTTGGCGTATAAGAGCACGAATGAAGGTCCCCCAGGCATCATGAAAAATCCCAAACAGGTCCAACGTCCCTTCCAAATGATCTCTACAGACATAATGGGTCCCTTACCTAGATCTTATCAGGGCTACAAATTCATTCTAGTAGTTACCGACGTTTTCACTAAGTATGCATGCATATTTCCTATGAGGAACTCACTTGCCAAGACAGTAGTTTCCATTATTGAAAACAATATATTTATGAAGTATGGGATTCCTCAAACAATTGTCATGGACAACGGTCCCCAGTACATCTCTAATGCCATGAAGGATTTGGTTGCGAAGTACAAAATTCCTGATTCCTTTTACAACTGTAGGTTCCTGCCACAAAACAACCCTTCTGAAAGGACTAATCGCGTCATTGTCACTGCCATATCTTCCTATGTAGGTACAGACCACAGAAAATGGGCTGAAGAATTACCAAAAATTGAATTTGCAATCAACACAGCCGTTAGTGAATCCACCGGTTTTAGCCCGTATTTTCTAAATCATGGCCGCGAAGCTGTACTCTCTGGTGACTGGTACCCTAACTCTCCACTTAAAGAAGAAGATATTTTGTTTACCGACAGGACTTCATACTCATCTACTCTACCTCATCTTAAAGACATTTTTATTAAAGTAAACTTAAACATGTCCAAAGCCTACTCCAAGTATAAAATTCATTACAACAAAAATAGGCGTGACATTGAATATCAGGAGGGCCAGACTGTATGGAAAAAAGAATATCCACTTTCTGATGCTAATAAATTTTTCACTGCAAAACTTGCTCCTAAATTTACTAAATGTATTGTGAAAAAGAAGATCTCTCCTCTTACATACATTCTGAAGGACTTTCACACATCCAAGGATTTAGGCACTTGGCACATTAAGGACATTTTAAAATCAGTACCTATATAACTACACCTATTTTTTTTTTCCCTTATTTCATTTCATTCATGTATTTGATTATATACGAGTATTTTCTCCTTTCTCTCTTACCCTGCCTCTAGATACTATCTCCTCTTACCTTATCCGTATGGTTGCCGGAGAAAGAATAGTACCATCGTTCTCCCCTTGCGCGTCGTAAGAGCCGACCAAAAGTCCCATCTCCCTATCCCACATTTTCCCTCATCTTGATACCCATTCCGTAACCCTATTATATATTCTTTTATGTACTGTATTTTTTGTATGGTTTTTATTATATATATATTAAGTTTATAGTATCTAGTTTATTCTATGGGACGGCTGGTAATCCCATAAATGAAAAATCAAAAGCCTTATTACTCATAGCGGATTGTAACTCTGTATAAATAAGCCTTAACGACAACAGATTATTCTTATCACACTAGTATATTATACTCATCTATATATCAGAGCGGCTGCGACTCTTAAAATAGGCCATCGGCACTCTATTTTATTCATGTATATCCATATTTATCTAGTATACGCACACTTTAAAGTTTCGGCAAGGGCGCATGGTACATAGGCCAGAAGTAAGACCCACCGTCGATATCAATTATCTATATTGTTCATGTATTCCGTTTATCGATATAACTTATTTGTTTACAGCTGGCATGTAGTATATGTATATGGATTTTTTTCTCCACGCTTTTTGTTTTCGTTAATTTTTTGCCCTTTCCTTTCCTTACTTGATTCCCAACCCACAACTTTCTTTACTTTCCTACTCTACTATATTGTGCCATCCATTCCTCCTTTCTCTACACAACCTTTCCTTTCTCTACACAACTTTCCCTTCTCTATATTTTTTCCCCTCTTGCTCTGTTCTTGCTTTTCTATTCCCTTCATGTTTCCTCACGCTTTCGCTTTCTTTTCTTTACTGTGTGGGGATAATGACCTGTCCTTCACTCACCTCATCCCAGTTCCTTTTTTTTTTATTTTTTTTTCTCTCAACTAATGAGGTATTGTAACATATCATTTTTTAATATGTTACATTTATAATAAACTTTGATGGTACCAACCTTCATTTCTGTTTCATCCAATATTATATACCATTACACAGCACAGTTACCTTATACCTCCCACATGGCTAGGTACTCATACATTTTCATCAACTCAATTCCACGCAATAATTGCTAATTTTACATTTTATGTAGACTTAACTCGTCAACAAACAACAATTCTGTCTGACGTTTGACATTTTCATTTTATCAGCATAAAAATCATAATTTCTATACTATTGGCTCAATCTTGTGAGGAGTAGCAGAACCATTTCCACGAGCAATCATCCAAATATATGCGTCCTCTCATTCTTGCATGGATGTCTAGCTATTTCCATCCTTTTCTTTTCATAAAAACACCTAGCGTTGAGATTCCACACTTCATCAAACCTAGCGCTATCTAGTGACAAATAGCGGCAGAGTCTGTCGTGCGTGTATTGCCATCTCTCTCACACCTAAATGCATAACCATCCTGTCATCTCGTTCATGCAATAGCGCCCGAACTGACATCTGGCGTGGAGTAGGTTTCTTGCTTTCACATTTGAACGTCCTGATATAGAGCCTAAATTATCTATGGTACCTATAAACTTATAACAATAACTTTATGAATATTTAATCTACAATGGGAGTAATTAGTTATTTAGAATCTACAAATCTTCCTCTATTTGATTCTATATAACTCTTCATTTATCTTTAAATAATTTTCTTAACCATAGACTATAATCGGATCATTCGAGTAACGCACAAGTCTGCATTGCTTATGGAACGGACTGGGGAATATTCGAGATTTATGGTGAAGAAAAACGAGTTAAAATCAAAATTCTAGAAAATAACGGTAACAGAACATATAAATAGGACCCGACATGCCCCGGGAGGTTTTTTTACTTTTCTCTCTGAGCGTCGACCTAACTGATTGTGAAAAAGTCACCGTGAACTATTAACACGAAATAATTGGAATACGTGGTGTGTGAATTCATTCCTGATAAACCTCGCTAATTGCGTCCCTAGCTGCATCATCGTGTGAACACCGCTATTTATTCATCAGTCCTCGATTCTCAGCGTCCGGGTAAGTCTATCTGCTAAACGGCAATTATGTCTACCAACATCTTTTCATGTCACTGCTTTGGCATAACGCTGTGTTTTCTCTTTCCTCGACAGTTTTTATTTTCTTTGTCTGGACTGAATTACCCGGCCGGGACGAGTACCTGCTAAGCAGTGGAACACCGCCAAGCCCTCAACCGCTGACCTTTGTCCTTGAGTGACCGACGTACGGGAGCCCTCCTCAAGATACTAATCTCAGGTGTAACCGTTCTCATATTGTTTTAACCTGCAACACTTCATTCTACTTTTCACGTTTATGATTCACCCATAAGCGTGTGGCGCCCATCTCTAGACTTCTCTTCTTCTATGTATTTTAATTAATAACCCATATCTAGCCTGATACATTGTAAGCTTATTTTAAGGTTAGCGATAAGATAAAACCTCTGATCCAGTAAAGTTCGTGTAAACTTTTGTCTCCAACTCAGTGAGGATTCTGTAATCCAAGGCCTTCTGCCAGTGCAACAAGTGAGCTGCAAGAAATTGTTATACCCACGCCCTGTATTTCCTTTAAGTTTCTTTTCTTGAACAATTGCATATAATCAATAAAGCTCCATTCTTCTTTGTATTTGGAATCTTTTATTTTACAACTACACTTGGAGCATAGGAAGAAATTTCGGTTACACGATGGGTAGACTTTATGAAAGATATATAGAAAAGGGTAAACTACTGATACCAATAGGAAAGTGCCTAACCTAGCGCCAGTTTTTATATCAATTTTACTTACATGCTGTGCCGATCCGAAATAAAATAGAATAAGAGCCGGACAATGAGGACGATCAAGGTGTCTGTAAAATACGGACCTATATTTGGCATAGAAATAGTACGTAATCTTATCTGTTAGGCTTTTGATACTGGCGATGTATGGATAAGCAGATAGCCATTGCTCTTTAATGCTAATGACATGCTGCGATAACCAAATCGATTACCGCGGACTTGAAGTTGCGGACACCAGCTCGATATACAATATAACCAAATGGGTTCCTTTTCAGTGCACAACATTAGGTTTTTTACCGCCTAAAGCATGATTTTCTATTAGGAGACATCATTATGGGATCGTAGTGAGCATTTAAAAATACAGCTGGTTATTAGGCTTTGACATTTTATTTATTTATTTATTTCATTTCATTTTATTCACACCTTATCATCATCATAATCCACTGTCCGACTTCACCCACTGCTCTCCTGCCCATGCCTCTCTTTGCCAAGCGCCGCGATCATTCCAGCAATGGCAACAAAGTCGTTTGCCCACATTTACACTTGGGAGTTATAACACCTCGATGGGTAACTAGATAAATCCTATTGTCTATCTACGTATTTCTGCTGTTCTTAGCAGCAACGGATATTAGTGGCTATATCTAGGTAGAGATGACATAGAAAATATCCATATTACGCCAGCGTGCTTTATCGTGACATGTCAGTGATGCCATTCGAGGCACACTGACATGGGGGTTACCTCATACTATGAATCATGAGCATGACCATAACGGTGGTGTATTCATGGGTATAATTAGATGCTGAAAATCATCGGTATTTTATTTTTAGAAATGTTATTAACGGGAAAGAATCCATGGTAAAATTGGTAATCCGCTGCTTTCGGTGGCATAATCGATATATTATGACCAGAGCGAGAGAGCCAGATAGCCAGATTAACAAAATCCTGAAAACCACTCTTACCGAGAGACTTAAGACTGGACGACGCTGACCCTAAAAAGTTTGTATTGATGCAAAACGGTAATTAAAAAAAAAGTGCTACCTTCTCATTGCAAAAATCAAAAGTAAGGGCGGTTTTCAGTGGGTTAGGCCATAAGGTGCGCACAAAATGCGTAAGCGTAACTAAAATTCAATAAAGCACGTCATCTACTCATCAAAATACTACTAAATTCCTGTAAAAGGCGGTTAAAAATATGAGTGCACAGATTTCTTTGCCCTAGTTTACTTGCCCTAGATTTAGGACTAACTAACTTTCCATTTCCTCTTGGGATTGTGTTACTTTTTAATTATGACAATTACTGAGGAAGTACCGACTGTCGTCGTTAGTGTGGATGTGGAGGGAGCTTAGACTATTTATAAATTTATAATGTTCAACAGAAATTAATATTACCTTCTAAACTTCCAATGATAAACAAGGCTATTGGTTTTAACTATGCTAAACGACATTGCTAGTAGAAGTAAATGAGTGTTCACCCATCCACGGACCAACCTAGGCAAGCACGGCTCAACCATAAAGATCGACCCGAGCGGCTGTTATTATTTAGCCACGACGCGCTCCTCTACATTCTGTGTCCTCGTATCAATGAACCAGCTACACGAAATCGTTGTTGTCCCTCTGACGTCATCAATTCAAGAGTACCCGCATAGCATAGGAGACAGGGTTTAAGAGCGATCATCCTGCGCAATTTATACGTCGGACCGAGGTAAATGGGTCAATTTAGTAATTTACTGTACTTGACCGTTGGGCAATTAACTAGGTATTACAGAGGCTATTGTTATCTAAATACCCTGTTTATTAATGTTGGCTAGTGTTTGTGAGCGAATAAATGTGTGGCTGTAAAGTTCCCATCGAGTCCGCAGTAGGCTGTTGCTTGAATTGGATACTCTGGTTTAGACGACGTTTTTTTTTTGGAATGGAAGGTAGGTAGTTTATTATTTTAATATGCAACAGTTCATCTTCAAAGAAAATATAATTAAGGAGTTTATCAATAATGGAAACTAATAGATTAAGTGGGAAACGAAAGGGTAGTCCGCCTCTTACTTTTTAACTTAAATACACGACCTAAAATTATACCTATAGAAAGCATTTAAAATTGCAGTTTCGATACATAAAAAGTCTCAGTGGCTTATTAATTTATGTTTTTGGCTTAGCTGCCAAGCAGAGCTACATCAAACCTCAGACGATTCATTGTACACTTATTCAATCCACTCTTAGGAGAGATTTAGTCAG
This sequence comes from Xestia ashworthii, assembly GCA_950022955.1. Taxonomy (NCBI): domain Eukaryota; kingdom Metazoa; phylum Arthropoda; class Insecta; order Lepidoptera; family Noctuidae; genus Xestia; species Xestia ashworthii. Next base: position 4,063,453 of record OX465575.1, read on the forward strand.
CCAGTCAGTAACGTTACTAGTAACTTTACTGACTGACTTACTAAAATCTTTACACCATAGTATACTACTCTCGTATCGACACAAAAGAAATAGAATCCAGGTTACGATGACATTAATAATTTTCTATACCATACAACAGCTATAAGTAACAACATAATTTGACCCAATTTCCACCCAACCAGCGTTCAATTGAACAGTTTACTTAGATTCCAAGATAGAAGTGACTAACTGTAACTGTCGAACGCACCGTATAAGGTTCAAGTAAACTTGGGTTAAGGTGAACGTCTGGTTATGAATTGAATGATAGAGATAAAAACAACAGCCGTGCGGGCCGATCTCTAGGTTAACCCGTGCTTGCCTAGGTTGGCCTGTGGATGGGTGACCACCCTTACATACCGAGTTTCCTCCGTGCCTCGGAAATCACGTTAAGCTGTTGGTCCCGGCTGTCATTTATCCATCTTTGGCAGTCGTTACAGGTAGTCAGTGGCCCGAACGTCTTACCAAGTGGTATCGTATTACCCAGAGGTCAGATAGGCAGTCGCTCCATGTAAAATACTGGTATTCAGCTGCATCCGGTTAGACTGGAAGCTGACCCCAACATAGTTGGGAAAAGGCTAGGCTGATGATGATGATGATAGAGATTTTATTTAAAATGATAGTCAAAAATAAGGAATGAGTACATAAGCGGAAGTCTGTGTCGTCGGTGACCGAAAAGTTGTGTTATCGTTGTATGAACGTGAAAATGTAGTGATGAAAATGTTAAGTATGAATGTAGAAGGCTTTAATAAGAGTAGAGGAAGACCAAAGTAAGTGGATGGACTGTGTGAAGTATATGGCTAGAAAGGAGGTGTCTGATGAGATGACGAGTAATAGAGGAGTATGGAAGATGAAGACATGCTGCGACGACCCCAAATAATTTGGGATAAGGGCAAGAAAATGATGATGATGGTCAAAAATAAGTGAACTATCTTGTGGTGGTTCAAACTTCGTCTGAAATACTATTAAAATAAAGTTCTTATTAGGTTGAACTACAAAATGGTTGTTACGTCAGTCACAGCGGGCCGAATAGTGCAAAATGAATGGTTTCGATCGATTTACAAAAAATCTATGGATTGGATTAAAAAAGTAAAAGACCATAATGCTAATATGTTGCTTGTAGAATTATTTGCCAAAAAATCAGAATGATCGCATGTATTTTAGTATGGTTTTTGCACAAAGATATTTTAGAGATAAGTTCCTGATTTTTTTTTACGAGGAAAATTAATTGTATTATGTTTTCAAAACACTATCATACTAGCATATATCCTGAAGAATATCATATATTTTTCTGGTTTTGTTTATTGTAGTGAATCATACACTTTCAGGCATTATAAAACTCGCGTTTAACTCCTGTAGTCACCTTAAAGTGTAAAAAGTCAAGCGATTCGTGTATTTGCAATAAATAGTAAGCTTGTTCAAAGTCGAAATTGGTAGACAAAATTTCACAGAAGTCGAAAAGTTAGTTAGGAATGAATATTTTTATTTAGCTGAAAGTTCTAGATTATCCTTTTTTGGTGCTTAGATTCTCACAGCGTAGCACCCAAAAGGCGATAGATAATTTCAAAGATAATTATGGAGCGCTGATTTAGTCGACAAGTCACAGTTAAAAATATAAATAAATAAATATGGCTGGACATTACACATAGCGCCATCTAGTGCCACACTAAGCAACGAGGCTTGTGCCGTGGACACCAGATACTACATAGATAATTTTTGTTTGTAAATACATACCTAAATAATTCTTAGCCTTTCAAATCATTCTTAAATTGATTTCTTACATTAAAATCAAACTGAAAACGGTTTCCACATACGTAATTATCAAACAAAGAAACATAAATGGCAGTTACCACTGTACATTGTGTAAACAGCTTGCAAATTGAACAGCTGATTCACGATTATTTTATTTTCAATGCAACAGGCATACAAGTCGAGACGAATCCAACATCTGTGTCTCATATAACTACATATTAACATCCGGATACCAAATTATTTAAAATGTATTGGTAACAGGAACGCTTGCTGTTTAAGTTTGGTATATAATTTAAATAGGCAGTCCGCTCCATGTTAAATACTGACCTATTGTAAGTGCCAGTTAAAATCGCAATACCGGTCGTTGACCTACTTACATTTATTAAAGTTATTAACTTTGATACCCAAAAATAAGCCAGTTCAAGTCTTGAATAGTCATCTATTAGTGATATTCAACATTTTTTCTAATGAAATACCATACATGATTCATTTGTTTCGATTCGTAGTCGTACAAAGAGATATTAAGGAAAGGGCAATGACCTCTATTGCGATCTTAGGCACTTACTATATTCAGCTGCATCCGATTAGGCTGGAAGCCTACCCCAACATATTTTGGGGAAATACTAGGCGAATGATTACAAACATTAAGGCAAAAAGCAACAGTTAAAACAGCAACAATAAACACGTATTAAAATGTCAAACTAACGTCAGTTAACCAAAGATTAGCATTGTGTAACCGGCGCTTAACTTCAGGCGCCACGAACAAAGTAATGCTTTACGTGCTACTTTCTATATTGCAAACGGACGTCGCGCGGTTTCACCCGCGTAGTTCCCGTTCCCGTGGGAGTACGGGGATAAAATATATCCTATGTTATTCGCTGATAATGTAGCTATCCATTGCTGAAAGAATTGTTCAAATCGGTCCTGTAGTTTTTAAGTTTATTCGTTACATACAAAAATACAAATCTTTCCTCTTTATAATAATAGTATAGATGAGGACAATCTGCGACGCTTTATTAGTTTACACAGCTAAAATAAGAACTGTTAATGATGATACTGACAGCTCTGCATGTCCGTCCACAATCCATAACCCAGTTAGGTCCATGTTCACCAAAAAATAGACGGTCTGATGATTATAAACAGCTGTTTAAAACACATTTTTGTATGGGAACATGTCACACTGACAGCTGTTTTTAGATAATCAGACCGTTATCTTTTCGGTGAACATGAACCTTACTAGATAATTTGGCCTCCTTTAGCGGTGATCATCATTCTCTTGCCCTTATGCCAATTCATTTGGAGTCGGCGTAGTATATCTTTTCTTCCATACTCCTCTATTTTTCGTCATCTCATTAGACACTTTTTTTCTTGCCATATCATTCTTAGCACAGTCCATTCTCGTGTCAAGGAACTTGTTCTCACAGCAGTTTTTTTTTGTTCTAGACCATACCTGGGAACCTTCTAGTTACGGAGATTTTGGAGGTCAAGTTCCAACTTCTTCGTAGTTAATAAGTTTGATGTACAGAACGCTTGTTTGACGGCGTCGTGAAGGGTTCGTTTACACCCTGGATCGTGGTATTGCAAGCCTCGCACCGCCATGAGAGTACACCGAGGTTTATAAGTGTCAGTTAAACCCAAGATTACGTATAACTGTGCAACCGGCGCTTAACCTCAGGCGCCACACTCACGGGTCGCTTTTATACTTTGCTACTTTCTATATTGAGACGACCATCTGTATGTATCTCGGTTTATGACTGTTGTTCAAGACTTATAAGGAATTGTTTAGCTGGGAATTAGGTCATGTCCCTTTTGATGTTAAAGCGTTAACGTAATAGTTATGTAATACCTAGGTATTTTTCTTAGTTATCAATGACGGCAATGTGGAGAGAGCTGTGGCTAAATAATACAAACACAATAAGTAATACAAAACAGCCGCTCGGGTCGATTTTTAGGGAAAGCCGTGCCGTGCCTAGGTTGGTTTTAGGATAGGTGACATTAATAATAGGTGAACGATTTCTGTGGTGACCACCCACGTGGTTTCCTCCGTACCTCCGAAAACACGAAGCCGTTGGTCCGTTGGTCCCGGCCGTCCAACCAACTTTGAAGACTGTCAGACTTTTCGTCGTTGTCTGACGTTCTGGTTGACAGATGTCTGACAACCAGTCTTGCCAAGAGGGTCACGCAGTACTAACTGGATTGCAGATCAGACAGGCAGTCGCATCATACAAAATGCATTACTACTTCAACAAATTCTTTCAATCGTAGTGAAGATACAATTATAACGAAGAGCTGCGCAGTGACGTGACCGCAAGACATAGTGGTCTGAATTGAATGATTAAATCTATACTAATATTATCAAGCAGAAGAGTTTGTTTGTTTGGTTGAACGCGCTAATCTCAGTAACTTCTGGTTCAAATTGGAAAATTCTTTTTGTGTTGGTTAGTCCATTTATCGAGGAAGGCTTTAGGCTATATAACATCACGCTACAACGATTAGGAGCGGAGCAGGAATGAAAAATGTTTAAAAAGCGGGGATTGTTTTTGCCTTTCGCTTTTCCCTCTTATGAGACGCAGACGAAGTTGCGTGGGTCAGCTAATCAATAATAAATGTTCGTAGGCGCACCCTATGACACGGGGATACCATGACTTGATCATAACAGCGGACATGTCTCGTACGAATATCAAACGTCACGCTATCATTTACTCCTTTTTCTGTCATATCATTTTTCACATAATCCATCCATCGTTTCCATGATCTTCCTCTCCCTCTCCACCCATCAACATTTTTGCGAGGTGAGAACAGTAAGTGTTACTGTGTTAAGGCGCCTGTTACAGAAAAACGTTTCCTCGTTGAAATTGTATGCTTTTGTTTCGTTGCCTGAAATAATTATTACTTGTTTAACATAGATCGTTATCTCTACTACAATAATCATAGAATGAATTTTAGATAACCTTTTTATTTATTTAGTTATCATCATTCTCCCGAGGCATGTTTTAGCAAAAACTCATAGATACCTGGTTTAGGGGCTCTAATTTGCAGATTCTGTCGAATACAGACTATCACAATATTTTTTTTCGTATCACATATATCTTATAATTGAATAATCATAGAATACATTTTAGTTAAATGCCTTTTATGTAATGAAAAAAAAATCTGGACCTAATTCAACTATCGACCGAAAAGGCTTCGAAACATGCTACGATATCTCCGAAGTTGTACATCATTTTGACGTAATATTTATACCAAAATATTCTTCAACATTTGCTTTAACTATAACAATCTAAATGCTCTTGCGGCTATGGGCGACGGGCGGCAGTGTATCGCTGACCACTCGCACGCACGGGTAAACGCTATTGCTAAGCTCCTCCCACTCGCTCAAGGTCGTTGGCATGTGGTGGGCCCTTAATAAATATAACAAAAAACTGTTAATTAGCATGGTAAGAAAGATGGTATTTTGATGACAAGTTCGTTAAACGAGTTCTATTTGAAAGTATATTTACCCGACTATGGCGAAGGAATAAAGGAAGGGTTATGATATGTTTCACTGTAGCGCCTTAACCATTCATCCAATTTTAATGAATTAGGTCCATGTTCACCAAAAAGATGACAGTCTGATTACCTAAAACAGCTGTTTAAAACGCATTTTTGTATGGGAATATGTCACAGTGACAGCTGTTTTTAGATAATCAGACGGTTATCTTTTCGGTGAACATGGACCTAAGTCAAACATTTTAACACAGACTTCAATAATATAAGTATTCGATTTACCTTGTAAACCCCAAATTTAATAAAAGCGTGATTTTTCAGTAGTCGAGATTTTAGTGGTAGTATATACCACACAAATTCTTGTTTCGTTTAAACAGCTACCTATATTAGTAGAAAAACTTTACTGTATCGACTCATTCTTTAATTAACTACTAATTTTTCATTCCTGTATAACAAAACTTCCTTCATGTCCTACAAAACGGCGACGAATCGTCACCATACTACCGTCATTCCGTCACGGTTCTAACCATGGGCACAATGACTCTTGTCGCATCAACGCTCACCAATGTTGACATACTATGATACTAAGCTGGGTATAAATCAGCGGATTTATCTGTCTGATATGGTCGGTTGATGGGAGAACTCTCAAATAGAGCTACTTTCACAAGGACATAACAGCGACGACATTCTTTCTATTAGTATTAACTTTAAATATTCCACAAGTGGAGTAGGGACCGCGAAACGGAAGACGTTGCGTTGGAAGGCCTCCCACTAGGTGGCCCGATGACCTGGTGAAGGTTGCGCGAATCCGCTGGATGCCAGACGTACGGGACCGGTCAATGTGGCGACACTTGTGAGAGGCGTTTGCCCAGCGGTTGACGTCTTTCGGCGAAAATTGAAATGATGATTCCAACATCCGATGTATTTTCTGAACGAGGCGATGCTCATCCAGCCTAGTCTTTCCCAACTATGTTGGAGTCGGCTTCCAGCCTAACCAGTTGCAGCTGAATAACAGTATTTTTCGTGGTGTGGCTTCCAAACAGATGTCCAAAACCCAGTAATACGATTGTGCAGAATTATAAGATTCTAGACCCAGAGATTTTAGCTGTTCGATATTTTTTTTACCAATTAGGTAGCACCATAATTGCGTTACACTTTTCTATCACAATCCAAAAGATGTTGAAGAAAATTCGAAGACTTGTTCGAAGAAAAATTCGTCTGCTCAAGAAGGTAAATTTTAACGTAGGTAATGTTATTGACATAAGTCAAAATGAATACCATTGAGTGAATGCGTGTGTTACGCATCGCAAGAATTACCCTGCAGATCGGATATTATTTCCATTTCGTTATAACATTTTAAACACATAGTTTTGAACGATAATCCAAACAGGCACGTTCTAAAATAGCCAAGAATAGACCCCGTCACCCTTAGATAAAGATTAATCGACATCACTCCCCTCAGCATTGCAACTGTTCATCGTCAAAAGTTTGGGGGAGGCATATGTTCAATAGGAGAGCTTATGATTCGGATAGGGACCGAATACAGCACGGAAAATATAGGGAATAGCCCCATTTTATACTGTTACGACGAATGGGGCAAATGTGAGTCAATTCCATGGAATCGATGAATTGGCGAATGAGTGTAAAATATGCGGAAGAGGTTTTAAATGTGGTAAGTGTTAGTGGTTTTATAAAAGGCGAATATTTTTACAAAAGGCGAATATTTTTACGGCGAAGCCAAAAGGCAAACATACGTATGTTTGCCGGAGGAACTATGGGCTAAAGTTACCACAACATGGGTCCCAAACAGCAGCAACCACCACAAAAGTTGCTAATTTAATAGAAACCCCAGCCTTAAGGTGAATGCGTCAGGGGAGGCCCGCGAAATTCAAATTTTCTTACGTTTTTTGCAATTTGCAGGGCAGTGCTAAGTTTTATGTTGATAAACATATCGGTCGCGATTGTAAGACGTATTAAGTCACAGAATATTATAGTCATCAAAATCATCAATACAACCCTCCAAGTTCATAAGAGTCGAAGAAGAACTTTCATGTTCGAGTCGGTATTAACACAGGAGCCGTAGGCGAGGGTGTTTTTGAGCCGAGAACTAAAAATTCGTTCATCGACTCTTACGAAGTTTTTTTTTTTTTTGGGCGGCACTCTGGGCAGAGCGGGTGGGAGTGTCAGACTTTTACTGACTAAAACCCATCCATGTTCCTTCCTCGCCCTTTATGTTCCGGGGCCGCGGTATCTCTTTCGAACAGGCCCGCAACCCCGGCAGGCTTCGGCCCTTGCGGGCCCCTCCCCTGAAGAAAATTTACAGAGGAGGGATTGCGCCACTAAGGTCCATGTTCACCAAAAAGATGACGGTCTAATTATCAGCTGTTAAAAACACATTTTTGTATGGGAACATGTCACAGTGACAGCTGTTTTTAGGTAATCAGACCGTTATCTGGTAGGTCCATACCTAAGACAAAAATATTATGCCACGCCTTTGTTTTCTACTGACTTTGCCCCACCCAACCGACTCTCATCCTGAATTTCGACAGTTAATTTTCTTGACACTGTCTCACCTTACATCCTAAATCGAAATGTAACAGTTTTAACAGCAGAATTTCATTCATTTTGAGAAACAAAAAATGAGCTCTCCCGAAGAAAAAGTCTCTACATACTAACTTGAATGAAGACTTATCAGTTTCATTATGCAACTGTACTCCAGAAATAGTCCCCTATATGAGTTTTATCGCTATTTACATAATATTCTTATCATTCGACCTTGCTAGTTGCTATGTCCACAATGGCAGTAAACAGTTTTTACGAAAGCTGCGAACGTGGACTAGTTATTCTATGTATCTCGTTTTTTCTGCTCTATTTATTAGAGAATTTCAATTATATGCGTGATATTGAAATGAGTGTTTTATTAATAAAAATACCTTTACATTCATCAAAGAGATGAAGGAAATCACTGAATGAAAGCGAATTAAACAATTCGCTTAGGAAGAATTAATGGTTATGGTATTTGTGCAACCAAGGGCATCACTAATAAAACTTTGTAGGTTAAACCTTAAAATAACGACTATTTCATCAGGCTATTGGCCTCAGCACGGCAGAATTTCAGACACGGGGCTGCTACTAAGGTATTCCTGTTTTTACAACAAGAAAGTCACGTACAAAACAAATAAACGAAACTTCAACGAAAAGTAATTTAATAAAATAAAGACTGTCTTAAAAAACAGCTATGCTTTGGTTACCCTATACGATATTAAACACGCAAAACATGTAATCTGTGTTCAAGTAATAAAAAAACGTAATGAAAACCTCACATTGTTTCTTAATTGGCAAATAACAAACGATTTCGACCCACACCACAATAGATTAAGAATTTCTTCACATCTAGCACTAATGAATCAAAATGGCTGAACCAATCTTAATATTTTTGAAGTTAAGACATTTTTAACAGCTGCTGTATCCAAAATGTCAGCTTAAACTTATTTCAAAATATATTGCAGTTTTATTACTATTGTTTTACGGGCCATTAATGGAAGATGGTCAGTACTAACTGGGTTGTGGAGGTCAGATGCCTCAGTCGCTCCATGGATATTCAGCTGCATCCGGTTAGACTGGAAGCCGACCCCAAAATAGTGGGGAAAAGGCTAGGCATATGATGAAGACTAAAATAGCAATGGAGGTAGACTTCTGAAAGATTTTTCTGGACACTACAATTTTAAGTTTTGTCAGTTAAAGATTTTCAATGAGTTTAATAAATGCTTTCGACACGAATTTTAGTTTATTTTCGGATACTGTGTAATGGTTTCAATGAACCAGGGTAATTCTTAAAATCCATTGAAAATTGCCAACTTTTTTGATGGAATTCTATGTCAGTGCAACAATAGTTAGACACAGACGGAATATAAATTATACCGTGTACATAATACTCAATTATCTACAGTTTACACTGCATCTGCAGATTGCAATGGTTGGTATGTGTTTGTGTTTTAAATACGTCATGAGACTTAAGAAACAAGACGAAGGAATGTCGCCATGCAGGACTTTTCATGCATTGCAGTGCTTTTCATGCATTGCAGTGCATTTCCTAGACCTATTCGTGCTAATAATAGAAGCTTTATTATTCTAACACAGCAACATATTAGTCGAGGAAAGTTTTGACTACGATTTTCGATGGCTATAAGTAAGACTAGGGGAAGACCAAAGAAAGATGGATGAACCGTATGAAAGGCAACATGGCAAGAAAGAAATGGCCTGAGATGACGACTAAATGAGTAGTATGGAAGAAGACGCATCGTCAGCAAATAAAGGGTAAGGAAATGTTGAAATTAAGTCGAGGACGGAGTCCCACTTGGGCGCCAAGTACAAGTACCTACCTAAGATTCTAGGCCGGACCTCGGTGTCCGAATTTTGGCGGTTCACCACAAAGGTGACAGTCTGATTATCTAAAAAAGCTGTTTAAAACGCAATTTTGTATGGGAACATGTCACAGTGACAGCTGTTTTTAGATAATCAGGCGGTTATCTTTTCGGTGAACATGGACCTTAGGGGTCGCCATTTAGGTCCATGTTCACCGAAAAGATAACCGTCTGATAATCTAAAAACAGCTGTCATTGTGACATATTCCCATACAAAAATGCGTTTTAAACAGCTGTTTTAGGTAATCACTGTCATCTTTTTGGTGAACATGGACCTTAAGCCTGCCGGAGCTGCGGGACTGTTTGAAAGAGACCGCGGCCCCGGAACGTAAAGGGCGAGGAAGGAACATGGATGGGTTTTAGTCAGTAAAAGTCTGACACTCCCTCCCGTTCCGCCCAAAGTGGGAAGTCATGTAATGATTTCCCATACAAAAAAAAAGGGGGGTCACCATTTAAAGAAGATAAATAAATGCATTCAAAGATAGCTTTTAGTGCGCTTCTTGAATCCGAAATTGAGCTACTTTTAGATTCACGAAAGCAACTTTCGCTTCCTAAAAGTTATGTCAAAGTCGTAACAGACAAAAATGGCGGCTAATTACCGCCATTTTCTACGTCATAATGTGTCTATGGTCTGTAAAGGTGCACTTTCACGCTTTATTTGTTTGCAATGTTGCGATAAATGTTTTAATAGTCGGTTACCTAATACCGTATGATTATTATTCATTGATACCTTTATTATGTTGTGAGCTGAGCGAATAAGGTATCGGAAATCGGATATGACAGCGTTTTGTTTGACAAGTAAGGAACATAGGTGTAGGGGACGTGGTCTAAGTAGATGTTGAGATAGTTTGTTTACAGTTTTTATACCCGACAAAGGAAGAGGCGAATCTAATTTTGACCGTGGGTGGTTTCCTCCCCGACCCTTGCTCGTGCCAGCCCGCGTGGCTGAGCCTGTAGTCCAAAACCAGTCCCTAAATAATAACACCACTCAGATCCAGCCTGTTCCCTCGCTGTCCTCTTCCAGTGACGCCCTAAGCCGAGGCCCATACCCCGCAGGGGGTACCCTTATAGTGTGGGGTCGCTTAGTTTGTAAGTATTATGCCCTTCTGTATTAACAGGATAGTTCGGTTAAGCAGACGACAACCTCTCTAGGTTGAACTGCCAAATGCCATTCCGAAAAAAAAAACCGTGGGTGGTTAAAATTGGTAAACTTTCGGCACTTTCTTTGAACAATATTTTATTGTGACTAAGTGACATATCTTAAAGAACTAATGAAATACTTACGTACAAGCTTGAAAGCAACAACTTGCACAAAAAACATCATAAATTCTTCAGTAAAAAAGTTTCTAACGCAATTTTGCTACAATTACTCTGAGCAATGGAATAGAACATCGATTGCGCTATTTTGGCAATATTGTGTGAATTAGGAAATCACGCCGGTACTATGAAAAACCCACGTAAATATCACGTACCTACTGCGTAGATATCATAGAACTGAGATAATTAACATACCCGCACTTTCTTATCAACAAAGCAAGCATTTGAATATTACAACACTCCATTGCATGTCACGAACAAAACACATGACTGAATACCAATCATTAGAGTCGTACAATTTACTAAAGTATGACGTAACCACTCAATGTAAAAACGAAAGCAAGTGTTTATAGTATTTGCGAATTTGGATCGACACTCAACTGGTTCCGTGGTGTAGTGGTTATCACATCTGCTTTACACGCAGAAGGCCGCCAGTTCGATCCTGGCCGGAATCATATCTTTTTGTTGTTTGAAGATTTGGGTAGATTATTATTTTGTTATCGACATTGCGTTTTCAACTCTATTTAGAGTAAAAATTAGTTTTTTTTTTTTTAAGTCTTAACAGGGTTTATTTTTATTTAGCAGTATATGTATGTTTTCTTATCAGTTCAACCCAATTTAACGAGTGAAAGTTATCAAACAGGGCTTGTCCACTTGGTGCAAATTACAGATTAATATGATAAAAAAATACTTTATAAATGGGATATTTCCAGCCACATATATTTTTAGACATAGGAATAATAAAAATCTTATTGGAATTGCCCCAATTAGTTGAAGTCAATTAACTCTTCATAGTAATTCATCACATGCTGTACTAAATTAGAACAATATTAAATTCTCTATAACAAATTATTATAATTAATAAAATTTTCAAAAGTTGAATTTTAATAATGAATAATGTCGTCGTCAAGACAGGCCTAGAAAAATGCTGGCGCAACGACTTAGACGCATTTGTGCGAGATTGGTCAGAGAAAACTGCACAGAGAGAAGAGTTGAAGGCTATGAGGGATGCCGTTGCCCAGCAGTGGGACACTATGGGCTAAAGAAAAAAATAATGAATATATTTTTCAAACTAAATACATACATAAACTACCTTTTTTACATGAAAACACACCCGCAAACATCCTTACAGTACATACAGGTCATACACTCACACCTGCCTAGCCTTTTCCCATATGTGTTCGAGTTGGCTTTCAGTACAACCGGATGCAGCTGAATACCAGTATTTTACATGGAGAGACTGCCATTAACAGAGATTCATAATCTGCCTAGCCTTTCCCAACTATGTTGGGGTCAGCTTCCTGTCTAACCGGATGCAGCTGAATACCAATATTTTACATGAGTGAATGCCTATCTGACCTCCACAACCCAGTTAATACTGGGTAATACAATACCATTTGGTAAAACTGGTTGTCAGACTTTTTGGGCCACTGGCTACCTGTAACGACTGCCAAAGATGGACAAATGACAGCCAGGACAAACTGCTTAACGTGCTTTCCGAGGCACGGAGGAAACTCGGTATGTAAGGTTGATCACCCATCCACAGACCCATCTAGGCAAGCGCGGCTTAACCTAAAGATCGGCCCGAGCGTCTGTTATTATTTGAGATCATAGAACTAAAAATAACAAAAATCATAAGTACTTGTTAAGACTACTAAACAATTCATGGTAACCAGAGAATATTGAAGAATTATCCTTCTACAAGTGATAACATGGCAAAAATGGATTTATTATAGTTTTACCTCATGGATTACACATTAATATAAGAAGATTACTAACTGACCCTGCAAAAGTTGTCCTGCCACATAAATTATGGTGTGAAATATACATACCTACCAGATATACATAGCTTTTAGTTCTGTTTTGGAGAAGTGGGACCACTAACACGGTGGCACGCAATTTTTGTATAGATAATGACCAACTACGAGTATGACAGTAGCATGACTTACCTAGTAATTTATTAATTTCAGTAAGGATAGTTAGTAATAAACTCCATTTAAGGTAAACGGAAAGAAACTGGGTGTGACAAAACTATGAATAAACTGTGTTGTCATATTTCCATAGAAATATTGCCTAAAAAAGTTAAATATGGTCACAAAATTATACAGCAATTTTATTACTACAAATAGCGACCACAAAACCACTGCAGTAATTTAATTATAACCAGGGTAAAATATTCCCATTACTGGGACACAAACCCTCACCTGTAAGAGAAAGTGGGCCTGGGACAATTATTATTGTAAGTATGGCATGGGAAGATACTGCACCCAAGTAACTGAGTTAAGAATCCAAATAGGCAGTCATCATCTTCCAGCCCATGTCCTACTCTACTTGGGGTCTGTGCAATACATTTTATTCCTCCATTCTCCCTTGTCAGACTTCTCGGCATCTTTTGCTCCTTTCTCTTTCATCAGTCCTCACGCAATCCATCAATCTTTTCTTTGGCTGCCCTCTCCCTCTCCCTTCGTCAATATCAATATTCATCACTTTTTAAGAAACATGGTGCAGTGGGTTGTCTTAGGATGCGTTTCATCCCTCCTCATTACATGTCCATTCTAAGATAGGTAGAAGACTTAAAACTAGTACTCACCTGCATTTGTTAGACAGATGACTGCCCCCTTTTATTTTTATTTTTTTCAGATGGGAAATCATCAAATGACCCCTCCCACTCTTGGCGGAGTGGGAGGGAGTGTCACACTTTTACTGACTAAAAACCATCCATGTTCTTCCCTAAACGTTCCGGGGCCACGGTATCTCTTTCGAACAGTCCCGCAGCCCAGATGGCTGCCCCCTGACAGATATTTAAAAAAGCTCCTGGCTATGGAATGTTTAGTGAGTTTAAAAGACCTTGCATAACAAATATTCAAACCAGATATTGAAATTAGCACATTCTTTGTTCATAAAATACTCAATTTTTTGTGTTGGTGTATCCTTAAATGTGCATGTTTTATGGACTGGTCCACTTATCACCTGCCTACTCAATTATCTTTATTATATAACAAATATTGAAGATGAAAAGTTTTAGCTGAGTTCAGCTTCTAAAACTTATGACTTCTGTAGAATTTATTAGCTTTAGCCAATGGGTTGGCCCTTGTGGAGGTCCGAAATTGGAATGAATTACTGGAATACAAAGTATCCATTGTCATAAGTGATGGTCTAAATATGTCATGACATTCATGGACTCCATTCTGCATTTAGGTGTGAAAAGGCAATGGACAGATAGAGTTAAGTATATACTTTCATATTTTGTAATTAGGTACATAAAAACAAAAAAGTGAAAAATAACTTTAGCTTCTGAAGTCGGTGACGTTTGTATGATTGATTTAATTTTTTTGTCACAGACTTGTTATTTTTCAATTTTTTTTGAAGTCGGTTTTATTTTTTGCAAAAAAGTTTTTATTTTTCACTTTTTAGTGGTTCACATGTGCTTGGTACACATGGAAAGTGCATACCGTTACAATTACAACAAGCCCAAACACAACTAGGATACATTGTCTCATTACGGAGTTCCGTGACTCTTGGCTTCATCATCAGATCTGATGGTAGAATGGTTCTTATCAAACGCAAATGCTTCACTTGTTGTAGAAAATACCAAAATTGCTGTACGTTATCCTATAAAATTTGAAGAGTTCCCTCGATTTCGCCAAGATTCCATCATCAGATCCCGACTTGGTGACTATGGGACCATTTGGAAAGTATACCCTTTCCAACAAAAAAAGAATTTTTCAAATCGGTTGGTAAGCGACGGAGTTATGCGCGAACAAACATAAAAAAATAAATAAAAAAATAGAAACATCCCAATTGAGAACCTCCTCCTTCTTTAGAAGTCGGTTAAAAATAATCAAAAGCAAGTGATAGCAAAAAAACTGGATACATAGCATTGTGTTTTCAGAAATTCACAAGTTTTTAGTTTTTTTGTGACAAAATTTCTCCTGAATAGTTCTCAATGTAAATATCAATATTCACAACAGAACAGGTGTTCCAAACAGGTTGTTTGGCACCCCTAATGAATGCTGCAGCATAAACAACATTCATTGTTTATGCGTATAAATAAAATTATGACAACAAATGTTTACATTGCCAAACTTTTTCTTGCCAATTGAGACAAGAAAAAGTTATTAGAGTTTGAAACTTCTATCAAAGTTAGTCAACAACTTTTTAACCCTGTAAAATCACTAATAAATGACACTCTGAAAGATTTTTAATCTAATCTACGAGACTAAAGTACATAATAATTATCAGCTCACGTTTTTGAAGATAAAAGTATTAACAAGCAATACAATCAAATTGAGAGTGTGTAATGTGTTTACAATTTCGCGAAAATATAGACGCAAATTTTATCTCGTCTCATTCAATTAATTGGCAAAGGAATTAGCTCCATTCTTCAAAGAGTTATCATTTGAATACAATCGATGCAGTAATGTGACACAAGGTCGCGTATTGCCTAAGACAACTCAACTTAGGTAAAAAGGTCGATGCAAGTACAGATGTGGTATTATAAAGGCTCACAATGATATCAGCAGCAATTTATATAATTTAATGAGTCACGCGTCCGGCTGTATGAATTGATGTGCCCGGCACACGACAATAGTTACGAAAAAAGTTGTCCGTTGAATTGAATTTAGAACACCGAAAATTAAATCCAATGAGCAGCTTTCAAAATCGGCATTTCTATCGCAATTCTCGTAAAAATATGCAGTAAAAAGTCAACCGGTTTGCAATAGGTTTTAAAAGGAATACAAGTGAAAATTACCTTGTCCAAACATTTCAATTCCTCAGTCGGATAAACTGTTTTCTCACACCTCGCGCAAGTTTTATTCATGATGAATGTTTTTAACACAAAAACACAATAAATATAACAAAGCACTGATATTTCACAGAGCAACACGGGTTTTCACGATTCACAAACAAAGTTCAAAACTCGGTATTGTAAGAAAACACTCAAGAGCACGATTTTTGTAGCATCTCCGTACGCGCATGCCAAAAAAATGACAAATGGCGGCGTTTGGGGTGGCCAACCTTGAAAGTTTTCTACCAAGAAAAAACCAGTAAAATGTTGCCACATTGTCTTTTGAAAAATATTAATGTCACTGAGTTTTCAGCAACCTTCAAATAAAATAAATTTATTTTATAATTTAGCGTGTAGTAGTAACGCTAAGAATTTGATTTCTATCACGGAACTAAAATTTTCAATAAATCGCATTTATCGCAAAACTATGTAATTAAAACAAAAGAAAATAGATAAGGTAAATAATTAACTACGAACATTGGCACTTCTCTTTTTGGAGCACCGCCAGCGCTTCATGGAACAGCTGTTTCGACGTTTGTATCATATCAGTCAGGTGTTCATAATCATACTGTTTTTCTTCCTCCAACATCTTTAGTTTATCCTCTAGAATTTTTAATTTCTCTTCAGTCAACTCTAGTCTGTATTTCAAATCTTCTCTATCTAGTAGTTCTTCAACTTGAGAATCGGAACCTGTCGACTCACTGCGCTTATCACCACTCGCTTCAGTGGAAGACCTTTTAACCATAGTTGAGGATCCATTATCGTAACTATGCTCCTTTACAACCGAAACCTTTGACATCCTGGAGCCTTTTCTGGAATCTCTCAGCACCCTTATTTCACTTTCCAAATTTGATATTTTTCGCTCACATCGCCATTTCTTTTCTTTCAGTTTCCTGTGGTTGAGTTCTAGCTCATCCCATTTGTGTCTTTCCGTATCTAATCTCGAATTTAATACCACTACTAAATCAGCCAGTTTTTTTATTTCGTTGTCTGTAGCAGTCTTCATTGGAGTGAAGAATATGCTTTGAAGAGAGCATTCTTCATATCTCAAAAGCTGGGCTCTTAGTTCTTCGATTTTAGTTGCCTTTTCAGTAGCCTGTTTTCGTAAAGCGTCGATTTTAGCAGCAGTGTTTTTTGTCAGTTTTTGGTATTCACCGATTTCGATGTTCATCTTATTCATTTTCGCTGTGTTTTCTTTCAGGATGTCCTGATAATAAAGCTCTGATGTCTTGATTTGATTCTGAAAGCGAATAATTGAATTGGTCGAATAAATGAGAGAGTAATTTATGTAGATACTTAGAAAATTTGCTACAATTGACAATTTAAGGGACATTTCAAACAAACTGAAAGTTGATGCTTTTCATTCTCAAACATGTTATATTTCAGATAAACACCGTTAGGGCGGATAATTCATGAAAATGAACAACTTTTACTATGGGACCGACTAAAATATCAGCTGCTGCCTACATCCAAAAATAAAGTCGTATTTAAACGAAAGTCAGAACAAATTCACGAATGGCGATGGCGCCATCAGTCCAACTTTGACAGCTTTTTTTTCGGAAACGTGACGTTTTGATTTTTTTGCTCACCCTTTGTTCATTAATCAGCAAGTCATCATGGCTGCTCTTCTCAACAAAGGTGTACATCTTCTGCCTAATCGTAGTTGCGTCGCATTCCAAATTTCTAATCCTGCATCTCGCACCTTCTAGCTTTCTCTTAAGGTCATGATTTTGTTCTTTTAGGCTTTCCATCTCCTTCATTGCAAGCTCTACCTCCTTCTTTCTTTTAAGTTCTATTTCTCGAATAACCTGTGCGAATGAGGTACATAATTTGGCAAAATTCTCTATTTGTGTAATTATTTGGTGAACTTAAGTTTGTCAAATAATTTTTGAATGTTTTTTGAGGCCAATCTCTATTTTGATTGGCCAGGTAAGGATTTTCAATTGGCCTCAAAAAACATAATACAAGCCTCATTTACAAAAGCTGTGTCCGAGACTTTGATTGAGAAAGTCTATGTCTATGTGCGTTCAATTTCGTTACGCAAAAAGACTTTCTGAATCGATGTTTCGGTCCGAGCGTTTGTGGATACGTGCCGTGGTACGAAAAATAATGTCACGGAAACAAAGGTTTGCTGTAATGGAACCCATGTGACCATGTCTGGGTTAAGCTCTCCTTTTTTATGCTATTGTATCGCGCCCAATAAATAAATAATAACAACAATAAATAATAATATGTAGAAGGAAAGAAAGGAAGCTGTGGTCTTGCCCTGGGATTTCTAAAGTCTAATTACAATAATAAAACATTACCATACCTGACTTGGTTCCTTTCTTTTGTCAGGCATGTTCGTGTCTGAGAGCTGTTTGCCACTCAATTTATTTTCAAGATCGCTAACTTTAGCTTGCAGCAACACAATCTGTTGGGCCCTGCCTTTCCAACCAGCCACATCATTCTGTAACTCCTTGATACTCGTAAACTTATCCCCTAATTCCATTTGAAGAATCTTCGTAGCCATCAGAATTTCGTTTTTTAGCTCCAAATTCCTGTTCTTACTATCGTAAAGCTTTTTGTTAACCGTCGATAGTTTGTTATTGAGCTCTTTCAATTCATCAGGGCTTGCGTCTATCGGTTCGTCTTTGCACAAGCAAATGTCAAGTTTCTCATGTTCTTTGTTCAAGACTTCAAGCTGCATAACTTTTCGTTCTAAAGCAGCATTCTTTGTCTTATAACTCTCTATTTCGGACACCAAGTGACGATTCTGTCTGCAGAGATCAGTGATCTTTGCGCTGATAATGCCTGCTGATTTTGAGGATATGGCAGGTCCAGTACCAGAAATTATGTCTCGTATTCGCTGGTTCAGATCAGCTATGGTTTTGTTCAGCTCTTTCGCATTTTCTTCTTTCAAGAACACACATTTGCGTAGCTCGTTGTTGTCACAAGTCATTACCTGTAATGTTGTGGTAGATTTAGAATTACTTTGCACCTACCTACCAGTATAACAACCAAAGCATCTAAGAACTACTTCAAAGCCTGAAACAATGAGCATAGTGAGTAAACTGATTACTGCCTCGCCTCGTTGGTCTGGTGTTCGCTATGACGCCAGTGTAACTGCCTTTGAATGTTATTTTCCTAAAACCTTAACAATTATTATTTTGTAGGATCAGTTGAATCCTGAACTTTAATTTACATATTTAAGCTTCACGTACAATTTAGTACTTATGTAGACTAAAGGCTACAAAGTATTTTGTACCAGTCGAAATTACCATCCAACCGTACCAACTCATTAGGGCAAAAGGTATAATAACTTATTTTTACGCTATATACGTAACTTTTACCTACTTTCAGTTGTTCTAGCAAATGGACGTTCAGTTCTGGTGGGTACAAACTATCGCCGGGCTCAGGTTTATCTAAAGCAGCCAGCATTTTGAGTTTCATCTCGTCAGTTTCGTCAATTTTAGCACCTAAATCTTCTTTTTCGGTTGGCTTAGAGCGCGCAGATTTTGATTTATCCGCCATTGTTTTTATTTATTCTGTTGTATTTAAAATGTAAATAAAATATCAGCATTTCCTTTGAGTATAATATTTCAACTGACATATTAAGTCAAATATTGTTCGAGGTTTAAAATTTACTTGATGCCTCTTTTGTACAGTGTACAGACCTCCTTTGTCCGTTATCCTGTTCATGTAGTCCGTGTAGATCGACGAAACATTATGAGAACTACAAAGTGTAACTACGACCACATATGAGCACTAAGTGCTATTTTCTCATAAAAAAACTACTTTAAGAAAAGTCCTAGTTTTTAATAGTTTTCCAAAATGACATCCGGTCAGGTTTAAGGCAAGGTAAGGTCTTCGATATTGGAAATCCGTTATGAAACTCAAATGCACCTCCATTTGAGTTCCACAACGCAGGACATCAAGGCACGGTGGTAGCAGATGTAGTAAAGCTGTGACCGAGTGGCATCCGAGGAGACTAAAAAGAGAAGTGTTGGTAATCCGGTAGCCAGATGGTCAGATGACAGGCACGTATACAAGAGTGGGGGGGATAGTTGGTAAAGTAAGGAATGAATATATTAGAGGAAGTTTGAAAGTGGCACCCGTTACTGAAAAATTGAAAGAAAGTCGTTTGGCTTGGTATGGACATGTGATGAGGAGGGATGAAGCGCATGTGACTAAAAGAGTGATGGACATTAGTATTGATGGATGGAGAGGGAGAGGAAGGCCAAAGAAAAGATGGTTGGATTGTGTAAAGACTGATATGAAAGAGAAAGGAGTAAATGAGGCCGTGACGTCTAACAGGGGAGAATGGAAGAAGAAAACGTGTTGCGCCGACCCCAAATAAAATGGGACAAGGGCAGGAAGATGATGATGATGAAATCTGACTGAAAATAAACGGGATCATAATACAGCGATTACAGTGGTTTTTTACACAGTTCCATGGGCACCGGCCCAGGGTGCAAGTTGCTGTAACGGAAAAGAAAATACATAAAAATCAACCATGCGAACCAGAAAGCAAAAATTTTCTCCTATTTTATTTCTGGATGTCCCTAATAACAAAATTAAATCTATAATATACTTATATAGCGTGCTCAGACACATTACATCCTTTGGGTTCTTAATTTTTCTTTATAAACAGGCGGAATGGCGTATTTCTTTAATAAAAGGACAAAAGAAAACCTATCAAATTCGAGGTAGATCCAAACATTTTCAAGCTTGCTGCGCTCACTTTTCGAATCCTCCTTTTTTTTCATTGATGGGCTTTTCTGTATAGATCGCCAAGTTACTCCTTGAATCTAACATAATAATCCGACTCATAGTGCAAAAAAAAATCGAGCTGTTTTCATGGAATTTAAGGTGCACCTCCATGAAAAAAATTGTGCCAGCGCGCCCATGCCCCAATGTTGTTTCAATAAATGTATATAATAATATATTTGTAAAGTAAAAACTAGAAGAAGAATAACAACCCATTGCAACGTAACAGATATAGGAAAACGTAATAGGCCTAAAGCAGCTAGATGCACTCTACACTAGAAGTGGCTTCCTTAACAAGCACAAGAACGTGAAGCATGCCACAAGCACAGAACAGTTTATAATATCCAGCAGTACGTAAAGTGGGGCTGTGAATGATGATAATGATAATGGTTTTCACAACACTATGTTCCTGAAAACGTTTTATCAATACAGTAGGAGAAAATCACTTTAATAAAGTTGACGTGCATTTACATATACCTAGTGCTCGTGACTGTACATACGATACGTCGTTGAGTTCTAGACGCCCCATATGAAACAAGAAACGATTTGATTTGTGATTTTTGTGTATACCATTACTGCTTGCAGTTTTAGCATGCAAAATCATTCAACATTCTCATTTCGTAGATAGTGGGAGACGACAGCACCACCAACATAACGATAATAACTGTCAACGTCAGATGAAATCAGCTAGCTGTCAAAAAAGTGACAGCAGAGACGATTGATTTTTGTCGCAGTAATCGTGTTTTTATTAAATTAAAATTGTAAAAGTGCATTTCAGTGGAAGATCTGGTAGTCTCCATGGACGTTTAGGACTGCGGAAGCTTTTGAAACCTTTTTATCGGTTGCTAAAAGTACAAGGCAGGTAATAAATTGATTTGTCCTTGGGTTACAGGCAGATGATCCTCAAAAGCCATGTCTTATCATATTATTGTGCTAACAAAACACCTTCACGGTACATTTGTGTGCTATTTGTGCTGTTACCTAACGTACCTATGTAAAATATGTTTGGTCACATGATTTTGTTCATTATGAATCTATAACAGATGACAAGTTGAATGGAAAAATAATTGTTTACTATTTGTCCTTTTGAGTACTTTATCGGGCTACAAATTGTATCTAAATGTAATATTACTCACAACTCTTATCAATACTCGCTTCGGTCGAGATAATTCTGACTGTGTTATTGTTTTTTTTCAATTTATCACATAAACTGGATACCATTTCCTTAGATTTCTCTTCATTACATTTGGAGTTCTTTCTTTCTACTCTTTTGCCTGTTTAAATCATGAGTGGCTGATATATTCTTTTTTTAAATCTTTCTAATATCAGGTTTGACAAAATAAGAAATGGATTATAGTTTCTATTATTTGTAATATTTCCTACACCCAAGTTTCTTTTCATTTGAGAGTTGGGAAATACCCTTTGTCAACAGAGGGAAAATAAATTAAATGTTACATCATATAACAGTGTTTCTACTTTCTATACTTTAATATCACTTCCCTTGTGACCTCTTTTGAGATTATGCTTCTATTAAATAGTTTTATTATAGTCCACAAAGGCCCAAATATTCTGACAACCAGCCTTTCCAAGGGTATCGTATTACCCAGTACTAACTGGGTTGTGGAGGTCTGACAGACAGTTGCTCAATGTACAATACTGCATCTGGTTAGATTGGAAGCCATCCCCAAATGATGATGAAGATGATGAGTTTAGTCCACTGCTGGAAATAGGTCTCTAGGTCACACACCTGAGACTAATCTTTTAAACATGATTTTGTGTTACCAATACAATCCCAAAATATGTGCCTTCTTCTTACAATAATCACAATGACGGGGAGAACAAGTGCCTTTCGGCTTCGTTAAGACTTTTTTACACCCTTAATAATAAAGCGTTACTATTCTATGTGTCTTTTCATCTCCGCAGCCATGCCCGGCACAAACCTCATAGTACCCGTCGTGCTATGGGGCAAGCATGCCCCAACCCACTGCGTGTCGTCCGTCTATCTCTCCCGGGACCAAAAGACCCTCGTCACGGGCTGCTACGATGGTCAAATCTGCATATGGCAGGTGGATCCCGATAGCTTGAAGATGACACCACGGTGTTTGCTCGTGGGACATACTGCACCGGTTACATGCTTGTCCAGAGCTTCGATTATCCAGGTGGGTTTTTGTAATTGTTTCTATTAAATAATAAAAATACTGTTTTGCACTGGTTTAAATTGGTTAAGAACATAAAAGTCAGTTAGAAATTGTAAAATTGTCTCACTTACTTTAATCATTAACATGAATTCAAATTAATATGAATTTTTGTAGAAGTGTAATTTTAGTTGATTACTTAAAATAGAGATTTTAGTAAGTATATACAAATAAATTCATTTAATTTAGATAAATAGGCGTCAAAAGATCCATATGGGATTATAAATATAAGGCATAGGTACTTTCATAATTTATTCACGTTCACAAATTAATTCCATATTTATTCAAATTAATTCCAAATATCCCTAGATTTTTGCTTCTGAGTCAATCATTTATTGGAACTGTTAGTCTGTGTCATCCCACTGCTGGGCACCTCTCCCCATGACTTCCAAATTCTTCGAACCAGGGCTAATGTGGGCCACTGGTTGTTGGTATTGTCGAGCCCATTCCGTCATCTCCTGCGAGGTCTCATCATTGATTGTTATTCATAGTTATTATAATAGAGGATAGAACAGAGAGGATATTTTATTTTAATTCTGTATGTAAACACATGTTTGAGCGAATAAAATTTCCTGTTCTTGTTCTTGAAAAAAAAAAAATCTAATTAGTCCGTCAGGTAGATTATTAAAAAATATTTAACACGTATTTTTTCTTTTGTTACGTAAATCAAAATTGGCGAAGATACGACGCTTTTAAAATTCTCAATACGTCACGCCTAGGTATAATTTTAAGCTAGTTTTGACGTCACGAGTCCCCACTCCCGAGTTTTAATGCGTTTTATCTTTGTCAATATTCACTGATTTTTTTTCTCTTTTCAGGACAATAACTTCATAGTGTCATCATCAGAAGCTGGTGAGATGTGCACTTGGGACCTTGTTGATGGCAAATGCAGGGAGAGTGTCAAACTGTCCCAGATACATACTAATATACAGGTTAGTATTATTTTATACCAACCAGTGTCACCAAGTATTACCCAGTACTAACTGGGCTATGGAGGTCAGATGGGCAGACGCTCCATGTAAAATACTGGTATTCAGCTGCATACGGTTAGACTGGAAGCCGACGCCAAAATAGTTGGGAAAAGCTAAGCAGATGCTGATGGTGAGTTTTTGATAGCTTTATACATGACTAGCTGACGTCACTCGGTTTCACCCGCGTAGTGCTCGTTCCTATGGGAGTACGGGGATAAAATATAGCCTATGTTGCTCAGTGAAGATGTGGCTTGCTAATGGTGAAAGAATTTTGGAAATCGGCACAGAAGTTTTTGAGTTTATTCATTACAAACATACACACACACAAAAATACATTTTTTTTCTCTTTATAAAATTAGTGTAGAAAAAAGTTTAATGAAATCTGGACATTATATATGTCACCGTAAAATTGTCAAATTCGTTATATTACAATATAACGTGTATCTCTCTAGCGATATTGTAAAGTCTCGAATTATTGTCAACTGAACATACGGAAGTATCTCTTGCCCCCATAAACGGGACTTGGGGCACCCCCCCGTTAGGTTAGTTAGGTTCCTTTAAACCCTGCACTCGGAAATAGGGGCCCCGCGAAGCGGGGCTCCGTCGACTACGCTTTTTAGGGGAATATGAAGTGTTTTAAGGTTAGGTTATATTAATCGATATTTCTCAGGAATGGTACAGTATCTTTTCATGAGAGTGGTACCACTGGGCAAGGGGGACCCCTCCTTCTCTCCACACCGCGTGAGTTGACTACCATCGCATGCATTTCACGAAAAATAATGCGTTTTAATGTAAGCAGTATGTTCATTTGACAATAATTCGAGACTTTACAATATCGCTAGAGATATTACAATATAACGTTTTTGACAATTTTACGGTGACATATATATCTCTTTTCTTGGTATTAAAAATATTTCTGACACAAGAATGAAGGGGAAATTGTACACACAACCTACTCTCTATGAGACATGATTATGACCATCTTATGTTCCCACTGCTGTAACACACGACCTACTCTCTATGAGAGGGACCATGATTATGACCATCTTCCTGCCCTTTTTCCATTCTCTTTGAGGTCGGCGCAACACAGTTTTCTTCTTCCATTCTCCCCTGTCGGCTGTCAGACGTCACGGGATCATTACTTCTTTCTCTTTCATATCATTCCTGACACAATCCATCCATCTTTTGGCTTTCCTCTCCTTCTTCATCCATCACTTTTCATTGATGAGCATCAAACCGTAAACAAATACTCAGGATAAAATCAAACGTAATCATGTTCTACCTAGCAGCGGCGAAGGTTCCATACAACTCGATTCCTATCGGATCTCCTATAAAAATGGCAGTCAGTATTCTACAGGGTGTAAACCACCTCATCACAAAGCCGTTAACCAAGCATTCTGTACATCAAACTATGTAACTTTACGCAAAAAATATTGCTGGGAAACAACTTTTTTCAAATCATGTTTTGTGGTAGAACAAGAATATAATCACATTAAAGACATTTATGTCCCTTCCCATAGAGAGGAGGCCTGTGTCCCAGCAGTGGGAACATGAATAGGCTGATGATGATGATGATGATGAAAAACATATACTGCCGCTTACCTCTGTCCTACAGACGTCTGTCCCTTTGACGAAAACAGGTGTAATAAATAATTATTTTCTATTACTTTCAGGCATACCACATGTGCAACAGTGAAGATTTACGTCTATTCTGCAATGGTTATTATGCGGAGATTCTGATCATGGACCCATTCTCGCTGGAGATTCTGTTCTCTCTCAGTTCTAAGATGAATCCTGATTGGATTTCTGCTTTACATGTGAGTATACCTAGATAACACAGGTTGTAAAACCCTTTATGAATCCGTCAACGAAGCATTCTGTTCATCAAACTAAGTAACTCTACACAAAAATTATTGGTGCGAAAAGACTTATTTGGGGTGAAAAATCACGTTTTACGGCAAAATGCAAAAAAATACGTATTTAAAAGTAAACGGGATGTGGGGTATTTGAAGTAAAGTCAAGATCATAAAAACTAGTATTTGAAAAAAAAAACTTGTGGAAAAGTTTGAACTTTGACCTCCCATATATCCGTAACTAGAAGGTTCCATCGTATGGTGTAGAACAAAAAACGCAACGCAATGACGGGGAGAACAAATGCCTTTCGTCTTCGTACTTCACCCTTTATAGTTTACTAATATCGTTCTTCATTTTCAAGCTAAAGAAAAAAAAAACATTATAATCATTGCCACTTTTTTAAAGAAAGCCTATCAAGATAATTGATTTCTTAACCTTTTATTGACGTGCATTTTATTTATTTTTGGTACTACAGTTTAAACTGATGATCCTTTGAATTTTGCTCGGTACTAACATATTTCTCTGCTCAATTTCACATAACCTGTTCACATTTATTGCGTCAAATCGTAATGTAGAGCCCTTAATTTTATTCCATAGTTTTTTTTTATCATTCTCTTCTATTCCACTGCTCGTCCAAGGCCTCCCCAATGGCTGTGAAAGAGAATTAATATTATTTTGTTAATTTTCAGGTCCTCCGTCCTTCTTCCAGAAAAGATGATGTTGTGTTAGCTATTTCTATAACTGGGACTGTTAAGGTAAGCATAAAATATAATCTAAAAGTAATCTTTAGCATTCTAATCTATCATTGCAAATAGTAGCGAGTACTTCTGCATTATCAGTAGCATCCAATAGTTTATCTTTTGTACGACTGTTCAAAATCTTAGTGTACCAGGCCCGAAGGCACCTATGAAGCCGATTCCTACCAGCTTCCCTTCGGAAAAAAGGCACTCTACGTAGTGTGTAGGTATCTAAACTCGGCATTTATACAAAAAAAAAACAGCTGCTGCCTACATTTTTTCGAGTTACGCGACTAATAATGTATGGAGCTGATTTTTTTTTCGAGATTTCATAGTCGGTCCTATACTAAAAGTTGTTCATTTTCATGAGTACTATCCGCCCTTAAAGGGATTAAAACGAGTAAAAAATAACGTTTTATTGTTTCCACTGATGGCACACAGGCTTCCTCCTGGATTTTGTGGATCGTAATCCACCATGTGGGTACAGTGCAGGTTTTACGATCATCATCATCTGCCTAGCTTTTGCCCAACTGTACTGAGGTCGGCTCTAACCAACATTTCATTATTTACCTAGTGTTAAAAGTGTGCAAATTACCTGAAATAAGAAATAAAAGGTTGTTTATTTATTAATTTACAAGTTGTTAGATGGTTTCCTTACTTAAATCTCTTTCATGACATAAATAACTTGTATTTTTCTACAGGTTTGGTCCCTTCTAGGCCACGAGAACAAACAATCAGAACCGATCTACGAGAACGAATCCAAACAGATTCGTTGTCTGAATGCGCTGTCACTGAACTGCTGCGCCTACAACCAACGGACCGTGCTGATCGTGTGCGCCAAGTATTGTCAGATTTATGATGCTGGTAAGTTCAAGAAAATTTAATGGCGACCGCGAACCGGAAGAAGTTGCGTTGGAAGGCCTCCCACAAGGTGGACCGATGACCTGGTCAAGGTTGCAGAAATCCGCTGGATGCGAGTCGCACGGGACCGGTCAATGTGGCGACACTTGGGGGAGGCCTATGCCCAACAGTGCGTGCACGTCTTTCGGCTGAAATGATGATGATGATGAAGTTTAAGAATACAATATCAATATCCTCAAACTATCGTAGATCACTGCTGGAAATCGTGTTTCTCAATCTGCGCCCCTACCTTGTCCTCTGCCTTCCGTAGGAAGACATATTTCTTTTTCTCGATGTGGAAGTCGTCAATGGTGTCCTCCGCCCTGGAGAAACCGGAAGGGTCTGTCAGACTCTTACTGACTACAACCACACCGGTGTTCCCTTGCACACTTACGTGTGAGGGCAGCGGGATCTGATGCGACTACCGCTGCCCTGGACTACCCCCGTCACGTCTAAGAGAGGCGGGCGTGGACCACTACGCGCCATCTGCCATCTCAGGTCCAGTCTGATGGGCTGCGACGGATGTCCCCGGATCCGCCGCCCCTGGTCCTTGGGGGGCCGAAAGAGGCTCTCTGCCGACGCCCGTTGCATCTTCTGCAGGATGGCTGGGTGCTTGTCATCTCCCACTCTTTCCGCAACTTGCGGTTTAGATATCACCTTGTATAATGACATCTATTTAGTAATACAGCCGTACATCAAACTAAGTAACTCTACGCAAAAAATATTGCTGACAAAGAACTTGGGGTTATATTCGCAGGGTGTATTTTCGTATATTCTAGACAAGTGTAGAAATTTATATTTTTTTTAATCCATTTCTAGGTGACTTCTCAGTGCTCTGCTCTATACAAGCGCCATCTGGTGAGCGTTGGATGTCGGGCGACTTCCTGGCGCCAGACAGAGTGCTCGTCTGCTCCACGGAGGGCAAGGGATATCTTTATAGACTGCCCGCCAAGTAAGTTGTTACTCTATTATGTTAGTAAATGTGGCTAATTAACTTTCGATTAAAAAGATAATTGATTTCTTGATTGACTCCTTGACTGTTTACTGAGACCAATTTACTTACGGACTAATACCTGGACGCTTATAACTGAATATGTTAAACGATGTACTGACTCTTTGACTAAGCTGAAAGGTGTTTACTGTCTTGTCATAGTTCTGCGTGACATTACGTTTGTTTGACTAAATGTTGAGCTGGCTCCTTGACTATTATGACTAAACAAGACAATTTACTTGGAAGCTTATAACTGACCATATTATATGATGTACTGACTCCTTGACTAAGCTGAATGGTCCGAACTGTCTCTTCATAGTTCAGCGTGACTATTATTTTTCCTTATTGACTAAACAAGACAATTTATTTGCAAAACATGGTAGATTTACGTTTGACTAATTTAGGATTTTCTTGTGACTATTTGACACCAAGGTTTATGCCAATGATTTCACATAAAAAGACTGAATTGACAAAGTTGGCTAGGATGCTAAAAGGATTGTTTTCCATTATCTGCGCTAACTAAGCTATTGTTTGCGATCTCAAGCGATTTTTTTTTACGAAAAAAAAAACGAAGTTGAAAAATAGTTCTAATTCTATTTCAAAATCACACCTAAATCAATGTCACTTGAGATAGCAAATAAAAAATTATTGGAACTAATTACAAAATGAATCAATCAAAATTGTACTTTGTAAAGAATGGATAAGGTGTATATTGAACACGACGCTTGATATGAAATGTTGGTATTTCTCACTCTGAAGCTCAAAATATAAAAGCGGATTGGGTGTATGCCAGTAGCAGCGAAGGGCCATTTTTCAAGATTCTGGTAGGAATCGAGTTATATAAAACCTTCTCCACTGGCGAATACGATACCTTAAACTTTTACGAATAGGTACAGTGTGAATACAAATGCGTAAGGGTTGTAATTAATCTGTTTGAAATTTCATCCAATACCGTTCAGTAGTTTGCGTGAAAGAATAATAAAATCGATTTTCACAAAGTTTCGCATTTATAATAGTACATAGTAAGAAGATTTTAACTCTTTTGTTGACTGTACGTGAGTAAATACGATGGACTCAATTAAAAAAAAAACTTGATTTAATAAGTCATTACGGGAAATTCTTTATAAAGTCTATATCAGCCGTATCCAAAGGCTTTTATCATCATCTCAGCCGAAAGACGCCCACTGCTGGACATAGGCCTCCCTCAAGTGTCGCCACATTGACCGGTCCCGTGCGACTCGCATCCACCGGATTCCCGCAACCTTCACCAGGTCATCGGTCCACCTAGTGGGAGGTCTTCCAACGCATCGTCTTCCGGTTCGCGGTCGAGGCTTTTATAGTTTGAAGTAAAAAGAAAGAAACTACAAAGTTTTAGTCAGTGATTCTAATTGACATTACATCCATTAAGGGCGGATTCGACCAAACGAGAGTAAATTTTATTCTTAGAATAAATAGCTATTTACTCGAGAGTAAGCTCAATTTGCATTCTACCAAACATTAACCCGTGGCTAAAGTCACTATACGAGAGTAAATTATTATACGGTCGATTTTGGTGGAGTAAAGTCTTAAACTGGGAATAACGAAACGAAATGTCAAAATGTTATGTTATGTACATTTACCTTGTCAAAAATCATCCGTCCGTGTTGATATTCTTTGTTTTTGTGTGGTTTTCAATCAAAACCTCGCCATAATGGAACGTTTGAGAAATATGATCGAAGAATCCGATAGCGACGATGATTACGTGCCAAGGCGTCCAAGGTGGATAAAAGAAAGAACTAATTACTTCGAAGATTATGATGACAAAGACTTCGCTGTTAGATTTCGTCTATCCAAGGAAGCCACTCTTTGTTTGTTAGCTAAACTTGAGCATAAGTTGGAATATTCGTCAAACCGGTGATTATATATACCGGTGATTGTATGATACTTATAAATAATCTATCTATTTGGTACAGTATAGTATAGTAACCAACAGGCTCTTCTCCGATGCCATCCAGATTGCGCTTCTCTTTCTTTTCGGTTACTTAATTTCGCCAAAACAAAAAAAAAAAACAAAACAAACACAACTGGTGTATAAACATTTTTTCTCTTTTTTTCTTTCTTTCAAATAAGTAAATCAATTCTATTTAAAAATCGCAACCAAGAAAATACCACACAATCGACCAAGGGACATATTTACTCTGCCAGTGACAGTAATGAGTAAAGAAAGTGACGTTTACATCTATCAAATATAATAGTACATTCCTCAAGTATAAGTACAGATGCAATGACCTCTTCGTTTAGTAGCATGATGTATTAGGTCATTTCATTCTTCAATCCCATTCAATGCCGAAGACAACCAAAGAGTAACTATACGAGAATAATTTTAATCTAGGTATAGTGTGGTAGAACGTAAATCAAATTACTCCTCGAGTAAGTATTGAGAGTAAAATAATCCTGGTATAGTTACTCGCGTGTAATTTCGAATTTGGTCGAATCCACCCTTAAACGTATATCAACTGCATTTTAATGTGATTACCGACAGCAGCGGCGAAGGCTCCATACAACTCGATTCCTATCGGATTCTCTTTGAAAAATGGTACGGTCAGCATTATTTAGACAATTAATATAATCAAATTAAAGAGGCTCCGGCTTAGCTCTTACAAAAATTGACCCTTGGCTACGGGTTAATAAAGATGATAGAAGTCTTTAGAGAGAGAAAGAGAACTCACACATTGGTGTCGATTCTGTTGTGCACAAACTAAACTTAATTTAGGCTATTGCTATCTTTTACTAAAAGGCAGTGCCAGAAAAGGACGGCTATAGCTATGAACTAAGTCAGAGATGTCAAACTAGTTTATGCCTTGCGCTTCACCGTGTTTTTAGTCGACATGTTTTTACGTAGGGTGCACGTAAAAACATGTCAAACATTTGTATGGAAATCATCATCATCATTTCAGCCGAAGGACGTCCACTGCTGGACATAGGCTTCCCCCAAGTGTCGCCACATTGACCGGTCCCGTGCGAGTCGCATCCAGCGGATTCCCTCAACCTTCACCAGGTCATCGGTCCATCTAGTGCAGTGGTTCTTAACCTTTTAGTCATGAGGGACCATTTTACCAAATGTTTGTCTTGCCGGGGACCATCCAGTTGGTTTTGCTAAATTAAGGGGCCGGCGGAGCGTGCGTCGTTCATACAAACGTAATACCAAAATTATTCGTAAACCAAACATTTTCTTAAGGAAGTGTGTATTTATTTCGATTGGATTACATAATATCTAGGTTCCCAAATAAATATTTTGAAAGGACAATGCTATTTAGACGAGATATGAGGAATTTAAAATTTCTATAGAAAACTTATTTCTCTCAAAACTCTTGTTTAAATCAATTTCCATTCAAGATATTTATTTGGGAACCTAGATATTATGTAATCCAATCAAAATAAATACACACTACCTTGAGAATATGTTTAATTTACAAATTATTTTGGTATTACGTTTGTATGAAACTCGCATGCTTCGCAGGCCTCTTAAGGATTGTTTGATAAAGAAAACAAGCACAATTTTATAATTAGCACTCATTTATTTATTATTTAGCAAAAATGTAAAAGTTACAGATTTTAATTTAATGTGATTTTTGTGACTGCATACTCACTTCTGAATTCTTGGTTCAGTGCTACTCAAAGCTAAACGCATGTCGGCAGTGGCATCCAACCGATTTCGATGCTTGTTTTTAATCACCAGAAGCGTCGAAAACCCCTGCTCGCATAGATACGTCGATGAAAATAAAGTTTTTTGCTGTCGAACTCTAAAAGTTAAACCAAGTACTCAGTGGGTACAATACTCGTCACTCTCTCAAGGCCAACGTTATAAATCCCTACCGCTCATTACATCGTCGACATTGCAAGTGAAGTGACGGACAATCGGCAACCTGCGCGGCCGCGCCGCTAAAACAAGGAACCGAACGAATGGAACGAAACCCCCGCCCCCGCCCTTGTGCACCGCGTTTCGCCTTCGGACTCGTGCCGCACGCGCTTTGCGCTCGCGGCTGGCGTTGTTTCGACTCGACTCATTACGTCACGTCACATATTATTAGGATGGCTTCGAGGACCACTTGGAATGCCTCCAGGGACCACTAGTGGTCCGCGGACCACCGGTTAAGAACCACTGATCTAGTGGAAGGTCTTCCAACGCATCGTCTTCTGGTTCGCCACTCTAGAACTTTTCGACAACATCCGTTCTGCTAGCAATGTGCCCTGCCCGTTGGTGACCTTGGTTCTCTTGAGGATGTCTTCAGTTCTGATTCGATTGTATGGAAATATTAGTTCCAAATAAATTTGACAGCTGTAAATTACGTCCGTCTCTTTCTCGTTGTATTAGAGAGTAAATGATAGCAATAGCCTAAATTAAGTTTAGTTTGTGCACAACAGAATCGACACCATTGTCCGTATGTGTATACAGGGTGTATCGGAAAAAAAATTTTAGAACACTCTTTTGGTATCTCAGACCATGATACTGAACAACTTTTCACTGCCTCGTCCTGGGTTGGATTCCTGGGTCGGGAAAAATGTTATTGGGTTTTTCCAAGTTCTGTTTGGGTTTTTTTTTTTGGAAGTTCTCAGTCGCAGCCAGTGAGTCTGAATTTGAGCCCGGTTGATGGAAATAGGCTCACCCCTATTACATAACTGAAGAAATGTGGGTGTACTATTAGCTACACCTCTGTCCCCTTCAGACAGGCGTGATGTTTTTAAGAATAGCTTCAAATCAAATATACAACTATCTCGTTCAAGCGTGTGTTCAAATATAAACCTTCTACTTAACGCTAAGCGTTTAGTTTCGATTGGCATGCCATTGGTTACGGTGTTATCATCATTTAGATACTCATTGGAGCACTATATGCCTATGTTATAGATGTTTATTTGGATAATTAAAGGGTTTTACATAAATAATGTACTTTATTTACAATAAAAGTAGGATGTTTATAGAGAAAAATACATTTATACTGTCACTTTCCCGATATTTCGACGCTGTCTTCTCGCGATCATGGCGCTTGGAAATAAAAGTAGGCTATGTTATGTCCTTATAACATCAGCTATCTGCCAGTAAAAGTCCCGTCACAATCTACCCAGCCGTTCTGGAGATTAGCCTGAACAAACAGACAGTTTTTTTTTGCATTCAGTATAAAGCTGATATTTTGAAATGAAAAGCAGACTCTTCAATTTCATTTATTTTTATAGATTACTTATAGAAAATCTCCAGATTTTATAAAAAAAAACACTTTGTTTATGTAGAACCCGAAACTCCGTCCACATAAAAACAAAAAAATAACTGCCGAAAAGGCATAAAAAGCTTAACCTTAAGCTACATATAAAGCTATGCTATACAATAATATTTGAAGATATAAATATTTCTTTTTATAGCAGACTGCGAGGCCGGGTTATAAGTAGGTCAGCACACTGTTTGTCTGTTTATTGTAATTGTATTTTGTATGTAGATAGTTATTATTTTGCTAGCACTTTTTAAGGCTTTTTTATTTTTTTAGATAGTGGGTAGTTTTTTTGAGGCGATAGCAGTATTAAGATTTTTTTGTCACAAAATTTTGCTGTATCTATACAAGATTTTATGGAAAATACACTGATGCTTAAACGGTTATTTCGTGTTTAGTACATCATTCTGAACCCTCCACTTGGAACATTTTCATTGGTAATAAAAAAACAGCTATTTCAAACAAAAAAAAAAAGAAAAGAAATAAAAATTAAAAGTGCAAAAAAAGGCGGTACCTGCATGGTCAAAATGTATGGAACAGCAGTTATTAAAAAAAATGAATTTTTTTTTGATGGCTGATTAAAATGGGGGAGATGACAAAAAGAAAAACGAATTAGTCCGTCCTTCAGATAGATTTCCAAAACATATTGGACACACATATTTTTTCTTTTTTCACGTGATCAAAAAATGAAGACGATACAGTGCGTCGAAAACTCGTGTGACGTCACATTTGAGTGCATTTTTTTACCAGAAAGTGACGTCATAAGGCCCCTGATTTTAGACACGTTTTATCTCCGTCATTTTTTTTTATTTGATAAAACAAAAAGCATCCAATATTTTTCGATAATCTAACTGACGGACCAAACCTAATCATTTTTATTAGTCTAAAATCGTCCCTATTGACTATGTGGGAAGGTTCAAAATGATGAATACGTGGTAACCATTTTAGCTTCGGTATCCTTTCCACCGTGATAGATGATTGTTGTCGCCTCCAGTATGATAGTATCCTTTTTCGCAAAATATCTATAGCCCCCTTTTATTTTGATATAGAGTTGTTACTTTGATATAGAGCGTATTATATTTCATTTGCCTTTGCACTACCATATTATATCCATCGTTTATTTGTGTAAAAAAGTAAGTTATTTAAAATTAATTAATTAAAAAAATTGTAATTAATTAAAAAAAAATGTTATTTTTAATTAGGTGCGTAGTACTCGCAACCAGCTTGGATGAAATTATGTATGAATATTGAATATGTATGATAAAAAAGAAGTATGTATGGCTTTTAGAAGACCCATGGTTTCTGAAAACCTAGTCAGTAAATCTGTTGTCAAATCTAATTGCTGTGTTATTGTTGATTGAAATAACAGTAACCAATTATACAGGGTGTAAACAGACCCTCCACGAAGCCGCCAACCAAGCATTCTTAACATCAAACTAAGTAACTCTACGCAAATATAATTGATGGGAAACTACTTTTTTTTTGGGGTGAAAAGTCATGTTTTACGGCAGGACTCAATGTAACGCACTCAAAACATTGTGCTGATGGATGGATTGAATAGTACGGGGGTCGTGGAGAAATTTAAAGTGACGCAAAAATACTGCTGAACGACTTTTTTTTGGCGTGAAAAATCATGTTTTGAAGTAGAACTCTATGTAACGCACTCAAACATTGTGCTGTTGGATACATGAAGGCATTTAAAGTAAAGTTATGACATTTGATTAAAATCTTCGATACTGAAAAATTTTAACTTTGACCCCCAATATCTCCGTAACTAGAAGGTTCCCAGGTATGGTCTAGAACAAAAAAATGATCACAATGACGGGGAGAACAAATGACCCACGGCTTCGTCAACGGTTTTTTTACACCCTGTATGTATAAGATAACTAGATTTAATGACGGGTACAACTGAATATGGTTTCAGAAACCAGGGAATAGTATTGTAGTTACTAAAGAATAGACCTCTTTTGACGGAGAATGGCGAAATTTTTTGGTCATAAAGTTATTAAAGTAAAACGCCATTAGGTACTAGTCCCAAATCTTAAATATTATATTGTTTTTCTATTCAATTGATGTGTTATTTTCTAAATTATAATCGTACGTTTTTCGTTTTAATACCGATATGCTATTGGGTCTCATGTGATGTCTTTACGATCAAAGTATGCTCATTTTTTTATTAGAAATGTTTAATTTCAATACACTTAAAGAGATGTTGCAACATGGAAAAATAAACGAAGGTGTCGCTTTGCATTCTAGTCCAATTCGAGATCTATGTTAATGATTCTCGACCCGAATCAATAATAAAATGGGTAGGTTTTTTTTTATTTACGGAAATCAGTAAGTGTAAACCACCCTCATTAAAACTCAGCCCGTCTGTTACTAGCCCTATAACCGCGCCTTCACACACACAGAGACAATAAATATGTTGCGCGATGGGTGATTCTGTTTATTATTTTAGTGTTATTCTGAAATACTGTCAAATTTAAACCATCTAAAAGAGCAGCTTTGTTAATTATTGACCAGGGGCCTGTTTAATAAACGTTACTATCCGACAACTTCACTACTTACATATTATAAAACAAAGTCTCCCGCCGCGTCTGTCTGTCCCTATGTATGCTTAGATCTTTAAAACTACGCGACGAATTTTGATGCGGGTTTTTTTAATAGATAGATCAAGATGGTGATTCAAGCGGAAGGTTTTAGTATATCATTTTACGCGGGCGATGTCGCGTTCATCGACTAGTAAGTGAAATAATTGTAAAGTGGTATGACAAGTGTTGTTAAATAAACCTTACAATAATTGTCACCTGTAAAGAGAAAATGTTTATTAAACCGAAATATCTGAAAATTTTAGGTTAAATTTAACAGTTTTGTCAGTTTTTCACCATGGTGAATTTGTAATTTGTATTTTTTATTAAACTGAAACTTGTAGATTTAAAACTTGTAAAATACAATTACAATTTACAATTTGTAACGTTTATTAAACAAGGCCCAGGTATCAAAATGTAAATTTATTATTTATGTCTTTTGTGACAATCTCCTGAATTTTGACTAGAATGCAAAACTGCACCTTTAACAACCCAAAAATTTTAGAAACTAACGAAAACATGGTACCTAATAACATATTTGGCACCGGTGGCTCAGCTATTGGCTGCTACGATGCGTGTTGCGGGTTCGATCCTCGCACGGAAAAAAATGTAGGACCTACAAATAGTTGGTCCGGGTCTGGCTGATTGTGTATGTCAGTTTCATCGGGTAGAAGACAAAAAAAAAAAACAAAAAAAAAAATTGACCGTCAGTTAGATTATCAACAAATATTTGACCCGTATTTTTTCTTTTGTTACATAAACCAAAATTGACGAAGATACGACGCTTTTAAAATTCTCAATACGTCACGCCTTGGTATAAATTTTAGCGAGCTCTGACGACACGAGCCCCCACTCCCGAGTTTTGATGCGTTTTATCTTTGTCAATATTCATTGATTTACAAAAACAAAATATACGTGTCAATTATTTTTCTATACACTAACTGACGGACTAAATAGATTTGATTTAATTTATTGATACTGTTGTCATGCCCATTGTTTGTAAACGCGCCCACGATACAAGAAAAATCTTAGAGAAAGAAAATTAAAAAAAAAAAGTGTTTTGATGTTCACTGTTCTCTAAAAACCTCTTTTATGAAGGCTCATTGAAAACACCACTAAGATCTATGTATTAAATAATTTTTTTGTCATGTTATAGCTCAGTACCGGATCACAAAGGGTTCCATGGCCCAACAGTCGACCATGACAGTCCTGTACTGTTTGGGATACTCTCGCATCCGGATAACAAGGTATTGTTGACTTTTTAATTATTTTCTGATCTTTTACGAGGTTGAGGGTTACCCAGGCAAGTACGGTCGAACAAGCTATTTGGTTTACAGTTTAACCTACAAATTACATCGTAAAGTGTAAACCAAATAGCTTGTTCGACCTTACTAGTCAATGTTTTCATTTCACTTTTTTCCCAACTACGGCAATGCCAAAAGGAAGGGTTATGATTTTAGGAGTCTATATATTATGTATGTATGTTTGTTTGTATTTACGTATGTTTTGCCGTAGCGCCTAAACTATTCATCAGATTTTGATGAATAACGTGTCAATCGATTCTTTATTGTGGCTCGGATAACATAGCTTACATTTTAACCAACTTCAACAATAGGAGGTGTCGATTTTACCTTATAAACCCCGCTTTTTAATTAGAGCGTGTTTTTTACCCGACTCAAAGCGACACCAGGATGCATGCGACATCCTGTATAACCCTAAAAATTAATTGAATAAACTGTGCTTTGAAACTTTAATTAATAATTTATTTGGTCCACAGCTACTATCATGCCCACCTGCTATGCGTTTCATAATAACCTCAGTGGGCGGCAAACAACGTCGACTATTACTACGCGGCGACTCAGCCGGCGTAGTCTCCGTATGGAATATAGATGAAGCCGCACAGCCCACACCGCATCTTACGCCAAGTGAGTCGTTATTGAGAGTAACGTGTAGACAAAGAACGCCGCCTGTTACTACGCGGCGACTCAGCCGGCGTAGTCTCCGTATGGAATATAGATGAAGCCGCACAGCCCACACCGCATCTTACGCCAAGTGAGTCGTTATTGAGAGTAACGTGTAGACAAAGAACGCCGCCTGTTACTACGCGGTGACTCAGCCGGCGTAGTCTCCGTATGGGTTGTAGGTGACGCCGCACAGCCCACACCGCATCTTACGCCAAGTGAGTTATAGAGAGTAATGTGTAGGCAAACAACGCCGCCTGTTACTGCGCGGTGACTCAACAGGCGTAGTGTCCGTATGGAATGTAGATGAAGCCGCACAGCCCACACCGCATCTTACGCCAACTGAGTTGTTATAGAGTAGACAAACTACGTTGCCTATTACTATGACAACGACCCGAATGGCGTAGTGGTAGTGAGGCTGCCTTACATTCTTAGGGTCCTGGGTTCGAATCCCGGTAGGAGAAAATGTTTGTGTGATGAGCATGGACATTTGTTTTCCGAGTCATGGATGTCTAAATGTATAATAAGTATGTATTTAAGTACAAACAAAAAAGTATACATGTAGTATACCAACTATCTGGTGTCCACGACACAAGCCCTGCTTAGTGTGGCACTAGATGGCGCTGTGTGTTAATGTCCAGCGATATTTATATTTACTATGCAGAGACTCAAGTGGCGTAGTCTCCGTATGAAATATGGAATGTGTATGACGATGATCAAAGATGTTATGAATCCTATAGCACTTTAAAGGCGATTTCTTGGGTCAGTTTTGTGGCTTATGGAGGTCAATTGCGATACAAAGTTTACTCCATCATGATAGCACCATGATAATCTTACTTTTGGGCCACAGGTATTTTCTCTGTGAGTCCTGGCCCGATTGTAACAGCTTCAACTTCTTCATCATCATTTCAACCGAAAGACGTCCACTGCTGGACATAGGCCTCCCCGCGCGTGTCGTCACATTGACCGGTCCCGTGCGACTCGCATCCAGCGGATTCCCACAACCTTCACCAGGTCATCGGTCCACCTAGTGGAAGGCCTTCCAACGCAACATCTACATACGTGTCGTCATTTTGAACGCTTGCAGGAACTTTGTATAATTTAATCACCAGTGATCTGTGTACTTAAAGGAGTTCGTGACTAAATAATAATAGTCGCTCGGGCCGATCTTTAGGTTAAGCCGTGCTTGCTTAGGTTGGTGTGTGGATGGGTGACCACCCTTACATACCGAGTTTCCTCCGTGCCTCGGAAAGCACGTTCAGCCGACAATATCCTGGCTGTCATTCGTCTATCTTTGGCAGTCGTTACAGGTAGTCAGTGGCCCAAAAAGTCTGACAACCAGTCTTATCAAGTGTTATCGTATTACTCAGTATTAACTGGGTTGTGGAGGTCAGATAGGTAATCGCTCTATGTAAAATACTGGTATTCAGCTGCATCCGGTTAGACAGGAAGCTGACCCCAACATAGTTGGAAAAGGCTATTCAGATGATTAGGCTATGTGTACTTTATTATTTCTTCTTGTTTTTTTTCATTTTAATATTTTGTTGTCGACAGCGCACGCGCCGATCGTGGTGACAAGTCTGGATATAGCTTGGGAGGATATGAACCCGAGTCCCGTCGGTATACTTGATCAGTTGAACCATCCTGAAGAACAAGGTTAGTTGTTACTTCCATCTGAATTATTAATGCAGTTTGAGTCTTTAATGGTCACAATTTAAAATGTTAAAACATTTTTTATTTTTAAATGAGGGTAGTTTTTTTTTACAATTTTCATTTATGCGGACCTCTAATTATTTCCAATCATTATGATGTTTGTTTCATTGAGTTTAAAGTTACACCGTTTTGTTTCCACAGGGACGTAGCGAATTGAAAAAAAAAAACAATAAAATAAGAAAGATTTTTTTTTTCCGTTTCGGTAAATTGATTCGATTTTATATTCGATATTTTTTAAAAATATCGAATATAAAATAAAAAAAATAAGTTTTTGGTTATGATTACCGTATTTACTTTCATATACTCGTACAATGAAAACCAAAGCTGTTATTTTGAAATTACAAACCGACTCTTCAATTTTATTCATTTGTATGGATGTATTTTATTTATTTATATATTGTATCATTTAGGAAGGTTACGAAGAAAGAAAAGAGTACAAAGCAGTGAGTATACAGGAATGCTTGTTTATTTGCTTCTAACGAAGTACACTGACAAGAAGAATCCGACATTAACTGCAATAACATACTTTTTAATACACTTCCTCGTGAACGGGTTCTTATCGATCCACGATTAGGTTCAACATGCAACATATTTCACACGAGTGCGTTTTCTTCATTTTCAAATCGGTTCAATGGTTATAGTGAGAAGTGATTGTTTTTTTTTTAACTAACCCCCGACGCTATAAGTTTGATGTGTGTGTGCGTGGGTGCGTGTGTGTATGTGTGTGTGTGTGTGTGTGTGTGTGTGTGCGCGCGCGTGTTTGTGTGTGTGTGTGTGTCTGTCTATGGCATCGTAGCGCCCGAACGGATGAACCGATTTGAATTTTGTTTTTTTTTTGTTTGCAAAGTGAATTAGTCGGGAGTGTTCTTAGCTATGTTTGATACGCTTTTAGTAGGTACATTGTGTCGGGAGTTTTTTAATATTTAAATTTAATTTTACTTGTTTTAGCAAAGTAATTAATGCGTCTTTACGGCGTAAATATTTTTTGAATATTCTAATTATTAATAGGCTGATTAACGGCTTCATACCTTTGCTTCTTTAACCTGGCGAAAGCAAAGCGCGGAAAAAAAAGAATCACATTTTCCGAATAATTCATGACAAAAATATTTCTCATTCTTTTATTTAATTTCTTTAAAAGTGTATTGAAAAACGTCGTTTGATACACGTGAACATTTGTTATTGCAATTCTCGGCTCAATAACACTCTCGTCTACGGCTCGGGTGTTAATTCCGCCTCGAATGCAATAACAAACTTTCTCCACTTATATCAAAATTTACTATTAAACCTACTTGACCGTTATTCGAAACCTAATAAAACATGAGAGTAGCATTCTTGACTTCCTGCTAGTACTAGCCGTGCGGAAACAGCCCCTCCGCTATCTGCGTCTCGCTCTAACGGCTCTCCCACCATCCCCACCACCACCTAAGGCAGCTCGCGTGTCGATCGCGAGTTGGGTGTCATTGGCGTTTTGATTTCCGACCAAATAGGTCGCTAGTAAAAAGTGCTTGTCCTACAAGTCACTTTATTAAAACTATTGTGTCGTGCAGTGATAATATTATTGTGCAAAAGTGCAAAGTGTTTAATAATTGACAAAGGTAAATTATTCTGTCTTGGTAAGTACCATTGCTTTTTCGACATACCTAAACTGTTACTGACTTATTTCCAATTTTTACTACTTCACTTTTAACGGTAACAGTTTGATTTCATTGTTGTTACAATTTGATTTCTAATTACGTAAAGTATACTTACGAGATACTGTTGTCGACTATTTGGGAAATAGTCTTATTATAATTTACCTACATAAAGTAATGCTAAAATTTTTAAACGGTGATACCGTTCGGAATACTTATTTGAATTAGATATTTTTTTATATTTTTTCTAAATCTTGTCTTTGTTGTTTTTCTTTTAAACGTTATAAACTTTAACGTATTTTGATATTGCGTTTTTATTCAACAGTATAGTAAATCTAAATTGTAGATTTCGAATACGAACATGGATCAGGCAGGCCCATCCGCTGCAACGAGGGAGGAAGGTGCGGTTGAGAAGAGTCGTAATGGTGCCGATGCCGTAAGGAAGCGTAAACGATCTTCAAGTACAGAGTCGAGCTCGAGCAGTAGTTCATCAACAAGCTCAAGCTCCTCGTCAATCAATCGCACATACCGTAATAACAGACGCCGAAGGAAGCACAAATCCAAAAGGAAACGTGACTCAAGTAAGTTAAACAAATTATTAACCGAAGTGTCTAGCCTAAAATACGAGCTGTCCCGGCGGCAAACTAGCACTCCAAGAGAATTTTATCAAGAAGAATGTAGCTCTTATGTAGATCCTAACATTAGCGGTGACTTATTTGAAGAGGAGGCCAATGAACACCCCTTACCTCCGTCATCCACTGTTGATGCCGGAACATGCTGCGATAATACATTTAGTCTAAACATTAGTACAAAGTTGAAGGAACCATCGATTCCTCATGCTTCATCAGCATTTTTGGATCAGTTAACAATCTTGCAACGCTTTGGGCTTGCCGATTGGAACAGTGTACGCTACGCAGACGTACAAAAGCTGTATGTTCATGAACCAGGTTTTACTAACCTCGAACATAATGACGAAATAAAGCGTTATGATACTTCTAAGTTTACAACACAGATGGAGAAAGCTTTTTCAGGTATAACTTATGCTTTATTAAAGCAAAGGGATGTAATACAAAATGAAATGCGTAGTTTTTTAATATGGGCACAGCAATCTGAGCAGTTAAGCCATGCCAATATTGTTGAGAAGATAACCGAAATTTTCACTAAAGGTGAGTATCCAAAAATAACAAGTGACATATTTCAACTAGTTTGTGGACACAGAGCTGAGCTTGTACAATACAGAAGAGAGGCCATTATAGCTTCGGTGAAAGACCCGTATCATAAAAGTGCATTGCGGAAAATCCCACCGACATGTTCCCACTTATTTGACAGCGACAAGTTTACAACTGTCCTGGAAAAAGCAGGAGGCGTGAAAAGCGTATTTTGGCCCAAAAATAAGGATCGCACAAACTCTGCACCGCAGAACGATCCGGGGCCATCGCAACGACCAAGTACGTCGTACGGTCCTCCGTCGAAAATATCTCAGGCCCCAAAACGGGAAAACAAACCTGCTTTTAAAAGGAACTACCGTGACCAAAATCATCAATCCTTTCGAGGCAAAGGTGGAAGAAGAGGAGGACATAACGAGGGTCATAAAGGCCGCAGGGAAAACTCTCCCTCATCCCGCCGGGATAGGAGAGAACAAAATAAACGCAAATATTGACTCGAGGATACCTTTTCGTGCCGGTCAGCTTCAATTTTACCGCAGCCGTTGGGAAGCGCTCGGGGCACCGCCCTACATTCAAAAAATTATAAAAGGCTACCGTATACCTTTCAAGAGAAAACCACCGCTCAGTCAACATTTTCGTCACCGTCTAACTGCACACTCGCAAGAGATGTCAAACATCATTTCGGAAATGTTATCACAAGGTGTAATACGAGAGGCCAAGCGATCCCCGAGTTTCATATCAACAATTTTTCTTCGGCCGAAAAGCGACGGCACGATGAGGCCTATTTTCAACCTGAAAAACCTAAACGAGTATGTTCACACCGACAAATTCCGGCTTATAAATATCCACAAAGTGCCCGACTTCCTTCAGGAAAGCGACTGGATGGCCAAAATAGATTTGCACCAAGCGTATTTCCATCTACGGATTGCACAAACACACCAGCGATACTTACGCCTAATGTACAACGAAAAACTGTACGAGATGACTTGCTTGCCATTCGGTCTAAGTTCTGCTCCCAAAGCCTTTGCCAGTCTAACAAACTGGGTAGCCCAGATGCTGCGGGAACAAGGCATCCGCACTCTAGTATACCTAGACGATTTCCTCCTAGTCCATCAGAACCGTTCGGTTCTACAGTCCCATATTGCAACCACAATAAATTTGCTCGAACACCTGGGATGGATAATAAACAGGAAAAAGTCGGTCCTAGTCCCAAAAAAGTCTCTGGAGTTCTTGGGCATCGTATGGGACACATGGAAAAATATCAAATATCTCCCAGAAAGAACGGCATCCAAACTGAAAGACTACGTTTCGAATTCCCTGCAATCTCGTTCGGTGGATCTGAAACAACTTCAGATACTTATAGGGGTACTAAACTTCGCCAGTTTTGTCGTGACAAGAGGAAGATTAAACTATCGAAGTCTGCAAACGCATGCAAATGCTCTTCTGAAAACACCTGCCTGCACAAAAACTCAGTTAAGCTCAAAAGCAAAAAGCGATCTCCTGTGGTGGCTATCGAATTACAGAGTTCCTTCAACCATTCACTGTCCCCTACCATCTCACTATCTGACAACCGATGCGAGCGACATCGGCTGGGGGGCCTTGCTAGACAACACGAGCTTACAAGGCACATGGTCAGAGACGGAACAGGAGTTACATTGCAACCAAAAAGAACTCATTGCCATAATAAACGTCTTACGAGATCACTGTCGTTACCTGAGCTCTTCGGCTTTACTAGTCCAGTGCGACAACAAAACCACGGTATCGTACCTACGCAACGAAGGCGGCACAAAATCTCAAGCCCTAGTAAACCTTGCAGCGGAAGCATTCGCAATCCTAGATCAGCACAACATCCACATTACGATTTATCACCTGCCAGGCAGTTACAACTCGGAAGCGGATCACCTGTCTCGTCAGAAGACTCCTTCAGAATGGCACCTTCTGCCAACGGCAACAGAAGTCATTTTCTCAAAATGGGGCCAACCACAAATCGACCTCTTTGCCTCTCGACGGGCACATATCCTACA
The DNA here is from genome assembly GCA_950022955.1 of Xestia ashworthii. Lineage (NCBI taxonomy): Eukaryota > Metazoa > Arthropoda > Insecta > Lepidoptera > Noctuidae > Xestia > Xestia ashworthii. The sequence continues at coordinate 4,107,977 of OX465575.1, forward strand.
GGACTATTGCACACTCGACAGAACCGACCCTCAAGCCAGGAGCTACGATGCTCTAGCAGCGAATTGGACTTACACGCTAGCTTGGGTGTTCCCACCACCCCACTTGATCCCCAGAGTACTAGCACACCTAAACAAAGCAAGAGGCGTTTACCTGATAGTCGCTCCACGGTGGGACAAAGTATACTGGAGACCAGATCTGAAGAGCAGAGCATTAGGTCCCCCGTTCACCATCAGGAACCTACCCAAGGTACTAGTAGATGTCTCAACCGGTCTCCCGCCGCCAAACGTGGCAACAATGACGCTCGAAGTTTGGAGATGTGGGGGTGGGAGCCAACATTGAAGGATTGGTCAGAAGAACAAAGGTCTCTTTTATCATCCAGTTGGCGTAAGTCTACTCTTAACACTTATAGACCAGCTTGGAAAAGATGGATGAACTGGACTGAAAATAACGAGGTGAACTCACTACAACCGACTGGTTCACAATTTGCACGATTCCTAGTTGATCTGCATCAAGTAGAGGGGCTTTCCCTGAGCACGATTCTCGTTCATAAATCGGCGGTCTCGACTTTTTGTGACCCGGATAATCAAACAAAAATAAGTTCGCACACCCTCGTAAGACAAGTTCTAAAAGCGATCTCTTTGGCTAATCCTAAACTACCCAAGCCACCGATTTGGGATATTAATACGCTCATTTCATACTTAAGTCAGAAAAATCCTGAAACTGTTAACTTCTACGAAGCTTCCTGTCAAACTGCCTCAATCCTACTTCTCTGCTCGGGGCGACGTGTTCACGATCTTACACTCCTTCAGATTTCACCAGAACACTACATTCAATCCGAAGATAATATAATTCTCTGGCCGGCTTTCGGATCAAAGACAGACACAGCTAACCGGAGACAATCAGGCTGGAAACTTCTACAAAATAAAGAAAACAAAAGTTTAGACCCAGTCCATTGGGTCAAACATCTGATCCATCTGTCACGCCCAAGAAGGGAAGTAATATCGTCACACAACTTGTTTTTGAGCACTTTTGGAGACCCCAAACCAGCGACCCGCTCTATTATTGCCGGTTGGATGAAGAAAACGTTAAAGGACGCTGGCATACAGGGCACACCAGGCAGCTTTCGATCAGCAGTAGCTTCAAAGAACTGGATGGAGCAGTTCCATCTAGACGATATACTCTTAAGAGGTAATTGGAAATCGGCCAATACTTTTAAGAAATTCTATTGCCGTGAGATTCGAGCAGATGCATCAAAGACTGATTTGATTACTACTCTCTTTGAGCCTGTAGAATAGAAAGAATCATTAATAGAATCATTATTAACTAATTATAGTTTATTTGTAAGTTTCGAGATGCTCTCCCATTAATCATTAATCATCATACGCACAAAATGTATATTAACAGTAAAATGATTGCTGTAATTACTGCTGTGATTAATAAATAAAAACACAATCAATACTCTGTTCTTTAATTGCAAATATAATACACATTTACTCTAGATCACATTGGCGACACCACCACCAGGCGATAACAAACACGTCTCTCATGTTTTATTAGGTTTCGAATAACGGTCAAGTAGGTTTAATAGAGACATTTTACCTGAAATAAAATGTGTATTAAACCATACTTACCTTATTCGAAACCTAATAACTTAAATACCTGCCTGATGGTATAAAACACGAGCAAATTCAATGACACCCAACTCGCGATCGACACGCGAGCTGCCTTAGGTGGTGGTGGGGATGGTGGGAGAGCCGTTAGAGCGAGACGCAGATAGCGGAGGGGCTGTTTCCGCACGGCTAGTACTAGCAGGAAGTCAAGAATGCTACTCTCATGTTTTATTAGGTTTCGAATAAGGTAAGTATGGTTTAATACACATTTTATTTCAGGTAAAATGTCTCTATTGTTTTTTCATCTATTAATCTATTAATGCTGAGTAAAGAGCTGTGAGTTTGGTTGAATCAAAAGTTTAACAGTTTGGAGTTTATGTAGATAAATGTTTGTTTTAGTTTAACATTACTCGTGTCAGAAAACTAATTTTGACAGCATGTTTTTTCCACTTGTTTTCTTTTGTAGCTCCTCCGTACAAATAAACGGTTAATTAATTTGATATTTTTGTTCCAGAAATAAAGCTCACGGCATCAATATATCTACTCGCTGCTAATCGTTTGGTGGTCGGCAGAGAAGACGGTTCCATCGTCATAGTGAATGCAACGCATACCGTGCAACTGCAACTGTTGCATGGCAATCATCAGCAACTTGATGGTAATTATAATGTCATTTAAAAGTCTTAGTTCATTCATGCATTTTTACCCGACTTTGGCGACGCCAAAAGGAAGGTTTATGATTTCAGCAGTCTATGTATGTTTGTATTTACGTATGTTCCTCCGTAACATCTAATCCGATTTTGATGATCGTTTTGTTATGATGGCCCTAGTAACATAGGCTACTTTAACCGACTTCAACAATAGAAGGAGACGATTTTAACTTGTAAACCCCAATTTTTTTCAGTAGTCTCTATTCAGTTATCGTATACCACAAAAATTTAAATTGTATTGTGTTGTATTGTGTATTTCAACGTCTTACTGGAACATTTTTTAAAAATATTACTATCCAAAATGGAAAGACACAGTCCACTTGCAACGCTAATTCTTTTCAGATATATTGTAAATATGTAAGGCTGGAAGGATTGGATACGAAAATGAACCCTAATTCTATAATGTCAATATTCATATTCGTATGAAACGCTTCATAATAGTACTAAAAAGGAATATACACATTAGCTTCCTTTGAATAAGGTTTTTTTTTGTTTAAAAAGCTACTGTATTTATGACATTATCATACTAATATAATATTATATGCGAATGTTTGAATGTGTGTATGTTTGTTCCTCTTTTACGCAAAGACTACTAACGGATTTTGATGAAATTTAGCTCACAGATAGTGTATAACTTGGAGGAGCTCGTGGCTAAATAATAACAGCCGCTCGGGCCGATCTTTAGGTTAAGCCGTGCTTGCCTAGGTTGGTCTGTGGATGGGTGACCACCCTTACATACCGAGTTTCCTCCGTGCCTCGGAAAGCACGTTAAGCTGTTGGTCCCGGCTGTCATTTGTCCATCTTTGGCAGTCGTTACAGGTAGTCAGTGGCCATAAAAGTCTGTCAACCAGTCTTACGAAGTGGTATTATATTACCCAGTATTAACTGGGTTGTGGAAGTCAGATAGGCAGTCGCTCCATGTAAAATACTGGTATTCAGCTGTATCTGGTTACACTGTAAGCCGACCCCAACATAGTTGGGAAAATTTTAGGCAGATGATGATGTTGCTAACAGTAAGATTTTTATTAAACAAATATTTTTTACCAAGATACGTAGCGACAATTCAATCAACAAGAAATGCTTCCAAATTCAATCAACTCATATTATCATACATGTAATACGAATCTAACGAGCAATTTCACTTGGTCGGGTTATATTTTGGCGATATAAAGCGCTGTCGTCTAATGTTTTGTGGTACTGGAACGCATTTGACATCATGGAACGTAAACATTTGGGCCGCCATTTTGAAGTAAGATCACACTGACACTGTCATTTTTTAATTTGTTCCAAAGGTTGTGAACCCGAATGTGTGTTTTTAAAATTTATAGCATCTCGTGAGACTATAGTCTTGAAGAAAATCAATGATCTCTATTCTTTAGCCATAGAAACAGTCGAAATGCTTCTCACACGTATCATTTCACATAATTATATTATATGTATCAGTATATAATTGTTACAGATTGGCCTCCACATCAGTTACTGCTAGGCCACAACGGTCGTGTCAACTGCTTACTTTACCCACACCATGTCCATCAAAGGTAAGTGGGCGGTGGTTTTCCATCAACCGGGAGCGAAACTAAAATCTGTGGCAAGTACTGAGAAATTCATGCTGACAAAAAAAAACCAAAAACACTTCTCAACTCGGGAATTGAACCCAAGATATCATGCTCAGTAGACACGCAACCCCTTGACCAACAAAGTAGCAGCTTATTATTATACTTTATTTAGCCCGAAGAATTTCCAAACTTAATTTTGGTAAGGGGCAGGGCACGGTGCTCGCAGAACGAATGGCCGATGTGGGCGAAAAGTTCTATAGTGGCGACCACGAACTGGAAGACGTTGCTTTGGAAGTCCTCCCACTAGGTGGACAGATGACCTGATGAAGGTTGCACGTTGCCGCTGGATGCGAGTGGCACGGGATCGGTCAATGTAGCGACACTAGGGGGAGGACTATGTCCAGCAGTGGACGTCTTTCGGCTGAAATGATGATGATGATACTTAATTCCTCTACAGATACGACAAGTCTCACCTAGTATCGGGCGGAATAGACTTCGCAGTGTGTCTGTGGGACCTGTTCAGCGGCGCGTTGCTGCACAGATTCTGTGTGCACGCCGGGGAGATCACCCAGCTCATCGTGCCACCCAGTAATTGTAGCGTGAGTATCTATCATTTATTCACAACTGCGCCCCGCACTCGTATGGGTTCAGCGACCTTAGTCGCTCACACAAAATTACATTACATATACATCTGTGTATGTAATGTAATGGTGTGTGGTGGTAGTGTGGAATGGTGTGTGTGTGATGTAATTAATAAATGAATTTAATTTATTTTATTTTACGGAGTTCACCGTAAATACCGTTAGATTATAATCTATCTCGCGAGATTTTAAACTGTCGAAAAATTGTGAACACGGAACGCACCTCCAGACGTACCTTGCGCGCTAATTGGTTGAACTTGTGCGGTCTACTGAAAGACAGTAGACCGTGCGCAATTTTTCGAGTAATCAGCGTGCGAGGTCTCGAGGTGCGTTCCCTGTTCACAATTTTTCGACAGTTTAAAATCTCGCGAGATAGATTATAATCTAACGGTATTTATAATTTTACCATGACATACATTACATTACATATACACTTTACGATATTACATTTATTCAAACATTTTTATTATTGATTGTATGGGTGACGTATGTGTAACCGGCCACTGGATCTTCAATGTTTTTTTGTTGCAGCCCCGTATTCAAAAATGTATCTGCTCTGTCGCTTCGGACCACAGCGTGACTTTGTTGAGTAAGTTTAGATTTTATTATGCTGGCACCTCAGTTTGTTTTACCGACAAATCGCAAAAAAAAACATTTCGGGCTACCTTGGTGTTTCCATCTAAGCCAACCATCCATAAATTACTTACGTCACACGCATTTCATGATTTATTTACACACCCGACGACGTTACACTAGGGCGTCTGGGGGAGGGGGGGCCTCCCCCAGACGCCCTAGTGTAACGTCCCATATGTTGCAATTTTACATCTAAGCTTACAAATGATTCAAATAAAAATGCTATTCCAAAATTAGTGTTATTTCGATTCAAATGCTTTTGTAATAAAATAAACATCAAACGAAAAACTCCAAAATAAAAAAAAAATGTGACGTCATGAAATTTAGGACCCCTCCCACCCTCTTGTCACACAATGTCACACTTCGTCGACCGCCTCCCTCCTCCTTAACGTGTGGCGTAATTTATGGATGGCCCCTAAGGAGTACTTGAAATAACAATATTCGAAAGTTGACCAGTTCCATTTTAAATTAGTCAAATTGATTGCAGAGATTTTCGAAATTGTATCTCATATTTTTAGGCATTCGCCGAGGTCTACCTCGACCACGAAAATGTTATTTTTAACACCCTTGCTCGTAAAGCTGATGTAATTCCACCGGTTTTAAATATGTAAAGCAGGTCATAAAAAACGCGTGTGTTACCAATGCAAATAGTTAAGTTATTATAGTCCATACAAATTCCATAACAGTATTATTTGCCATTTCAAATATGGAACTGATCGCCGCCGCATGACTCCAGCTAGTGAGCAGCGCGCTGTTGCTATTCAAATTTCGAACTAATCGCCGCGCGGCGCCAGTCAGTAGGCAGCGCTAGCGCGCTATTAAAATGGCGGGAAAGCAACAGTGTGCATTCACAGATTGAGTTTATTTAAAATAAAAATAAAAAACAGTTTATTCGGTAATTTAAAAACTTGGCTGCATGCTCTAGCGTCTTTGCCAACATTTTCACGCAGCCACGGCAGAAAATAATACTCGCGCCATTTTTCTCAAATTTTCTTTTCTTTGTACTTGTATTATGAATATCTAAAAATGACAACTTTCAATAATGAAGATGAGCAATATATTACTTCAACTCCACCGGATATACTAACAGAAGCGCGAACAGCATGCGACAGCTTGCTGCCGTCAATATCCAAGGACAGATACATAACCACGTATGAAAAATGTTTTTTTTTCTGTTTCCTCGCAAATGTGTTAAAAAAACGTCGTACGATATACGTGCGTATTGGTTATAACATGCTCGGCTCAATTACGCCCTCGCCTTCGGCTCGGGCTGAAATTCCGCCTTGCATGTTATAACCATCTTAACGCACTAATATCGTAATGTACTTTGAATTCATTGAAAATGTTACTGTGTTCATTGAAAACGTTAAGGCGCTACCCCAGGCAAAATTAGCAACTCTATTTGTGGTGATTCAAACTTCGTTTGAAATACTATTAGAATAAAGTTCTAATCAGCTTGCACTACAAAGTGGTTTTTACGTCAGTCACTGCGAGTCGAATAGTGCGAAATTTGTGATTTTTATTCTTTATAAAATCAAATTTCCGTCTTTTGAAAAAAAAAAAACTAGCATTATGTTCATTATTAAATTGTCTATCCATTAGTAAAGAAGCAAATCAAAATAATGTTAACTTTACGAGAAGAAGCATGTTATAAATATTTTTTTCTCATTTTTGTGGTTTCATTGTGAGGGGATTTATTACACATTATGAGACTTAAAATAAAAAATAAAACTACCACTTTGCAGTCTAAGAATATGTAGAAATTTAATGTATTTTTATTACTTGGTATTTCTTTTGGATAAAGAGGAGTTGGCTCCAAAAAACTGCACAAAAAACGGCTTTTGCTTGGGGTAGCGCCTTAATGTATTCATTGAAAATGTTACTGTGTTCTTTGAAAACGTTAATGTATTCATTGAAAAAATGTTATTGTAATCACTAAAACTGTTAGTGTATTCATTGAAAATGTTATTGTATTCTTTAAAAATGTTAATGTACTTATTGAAAATGTTATTGTATACACTAAAAGTGTTAGTGTATTCATTGAAAATGTTATTGTATACATTGAAAATGTTAATGTATTAATTGAAAAGGTTATTGTATTCATTGAAATTTTCATTGTATTTTTTTTCTAACCCTCTTTTTCACCCCTCACAGGTCTAACAGAACGTAAATGCGTGACCTTAGCCTCTCGCCACCTGTTCCCCGTCCTGGCCATCAAGTGGAGACCAGCCGACGATTTCATGGTGGTCGGGTGTTCAGATGGTACAGTGTTCGTGTGGCAGATGGAGACAGGCCATGTGGATCGAGTGTTACATGGTAAGTGATAATCATAATTGCCTTAGACTTTCCCCAGTTTTGTTGATGTCGGCTTCAATCAAGCACGTATCCAGGCTTTTGGTTCAGGGGGGACAAACATTGAAACAACCATATGAACTGTGTAAAAATCGCTCAAATCACTGTACTATAATTTACAGACTTCGCAGTGGCTATGGTCCCGTTTATTATAAGTCAAATTTCTTTGGGGGGGGGGGGGGGGGGATAAATCTCGTGTAAGGGATGCCGCACGCTAGACCATGCAGGGTCCGAGCCCACTCCATTAGCCCACTCCGTAGCACAATCCATTGTCCGTGGCTCGGAAGCGTGAGAGTGTCCATGTCAAAACATTTATTGCGAACCAAGTGTACAATGTGGTGTTATGATATGGTAGTAGGTACTTATGACTTAGCGGCCTTTTACAAGCATTGCAATTTCTCATTCGCCTGCCCTTCTCATTTTAAAATAGCATGCATTCAACATTTGTAATTACGTAATTTTTATTATATTTTATAATAGTTTATAGTAGTACAATTCATGAAATAATATTTAAACCAAGAAAACTAAACTAAATTGCACGGTCGACACTCGGCTCCGACCCGACTCGGTCTAGCGTGTGTCATCCTTTATTGGGTTTTTCTAAGTCACGGAGTTTGGATTTGTGCCCGGTTGTTTTCAATAGGTTCGCACTCTATTACATGGAACTTAAACATAACTGGCGAAATGTGGGCTAAACTATTATTGTATTGTTCTGATTCGATTCTCCGTTTCGTATTCAGGTATGATAGCTGAAGAAGTGTTGGCGGCGTGCGACGAGGCAATAGCAGACGACCTGGGAGGCTCCCTGTCCACGGGATCTAGCGATGGACTGGCTAATCCTGCGGTGCACTTCTTTAGGTAACTTATGTGTTTAATAGATGAAATTACAATACATTAAAATTAAAAAAAAACCCCGGCTACTAGTCAGTATTGTATAGACTTTACAGAGAAAAATTAGTAGGAATCGAGTTGTATTGTACCTTCGCCACTGCTAGGTTATACATAAAGCAAGGCTGCGACCATAACAGGGGCCAAATATTAACATTCCTATCTCCACAGGGGGCTCCGCCACCGCAACCTGACAGCGATGCGGGCCGCAACACAACGTGGCCTCGCTGCCCTCCAGCACAGTGGGCCCGCTGGTAGCGCCGGGCCCCTCTCCGAGCCCGCGCGGGCCCGCCGTGCTCAGCTCACCGTACAGGGCTTCAGGAGTAACCCTGCTGGTGAGTGACAGAGTAGCTAGTAATACCAAATAGGGTAGACGACAAAGAAAGAAACTGATTATCAAAAAATATTTGACCTGTATTTTTTATTTTGTTACGTAAATTGAAATTGACGAAGATACGACGCTTTTAAAATTCTCAAAACTGGTATAAGTTTTAGAGCGTACTGACGTCATGAGCCCCCACTCCCGAGTTTTGATGCGTTTTATCTTTGTCAATATTCGTTGATTTACAAAAACAAAATATACGTGTCCATTATTTTCCGATACTCTAACTGACTGACTTAGGTCCATGTTCACCAAAAAGATGACAGTCTGATTACCTAAAACAGCTGTTTAAAACACATTTTTGTATGGTAATATGTCACAGTGACAGCTGTTTTTAGCTAATCAGGCTGTTATCTTTTCGGTGAACATGGACCTAAATAGATTTGTATTGTTTTGATACTGTCGTTATGCCTATTCGCCATCTTCTCATCATTTCTTATTCAACCGAAAGACGTCCACCGCTGGACATAGGCCTCCCTCAAGTGTCGTGTTTTGCTCTACACCATATCTAGGAACCTTCTAGTTACTGGGATATTGGGGGCCTGTTTTTAATGTTACAAACTTTAACTGAAATCTGAAATCTACACCACCCGTACTATTCAATGCATCCTTCAAGAATGTTCTGAGTGCGTTTCATGGAGTTCTACCGCAAAACGTGATTTTTCATCAAAAAAAAAAAAAAAACATGCGGGATAGAAGTAAAAACTAAGTAATTTATATCTGCTACGAGTTGTGCCCCGCGCACGCCTAAGTGGTGCTAAGCCGAAGCGTATCGGCTATGAGTGCTAGTAAGTGGTACTACGCCGTAGCGTATCGGCTAAGAGTATTGCTAAGTGGGGCTACGCCGTAGCGTATCGGCTACGAGTAGGTGAAACGCCGTAGCGTATCGGCTACGAGTGCTCCTAAGTGGTGCTACGCCGTAGCGTATCGGCTACGAGTGCTCCTAAGTGTTGCTACGCCGTAGCGTATCGGCTACGAGTGCTCCTAAGTGGTGCTACGCCGTAGCGTATCGGCTACGAGTGCTCCTAAGTGGTGCTACGCCGTAGCGGATCGGCTAAGAGTGCTACAAAGCGTTAGGTGACTGTCACGCGAGTTCCATGATTTTTGTTCATCCAAAAAGTGCTTAATGCGCCTAAAGTTGTTTTCACTTCAAAAAGTTGTTAAAACAGCAATAATCCCAGCATTAAAATTTTGCTTAGAATTACTGCTCTGTTTACACCTTGCAAAGTATTTTCTGTGTCAGTTATCCTTTTGTTTTCATTCCTCAGATCCCGAGAGCCACATCCTATTTTTCGATATCGAGGGTCTGATTGTGGAACTCCTCAGTGAGGAGTATTCTGCCATGAGTCCTGCTAGTTTGGAGGTAAATTATATTTTAGTTTTTCCTACTTTATCAGTCCAGTGGTGTTTAGATTCACGGACGACTTCCAGATCTAATCTGCTACTACCTTAAAACTGCTGTTATTTTTCAATATTGAGATCATGTTCGATATCTGAAACTGGCCCGAAAGTCTGACAACTAGAGTCTGATATTACCCAGTGCTAACTGGGTTGTGGAGGTCAGATAGGCAGTCGTTATTTTAATTGTGGGCCTACTCTTGACCAATCTAGTCCTGAGGACAGAGATGAGGTCGACGTTCCATGTAAAATATAGAATCCCAACATAGTTGAGAATAGGCTGGGCAGATGTCGAGAATGCTAGATTTCTGAAGGTTTTGCAATTAGATCTGTTGTAATCCGGCTGGTGCAATCCGGTCGAAACGTCGGGATTAAATTAAAGGTAAATTCGCGATAAATACCCGTATGTCATATGTTTTATAATGAGATCTGTTGTCAACTCATAAGATTTTTTTTTTACATAAGTACATGTTTAGTTTAGAAGACAGTGCATGGTTAGCTAAGTGACGTCATTCTAAATCCAATATGGCGGACTCACAAATATGGCGGACTTGTAACTTTTTATGCATTCGCATGAAATGGGTGTCAAATAAAATCTTTCATTTGATACCCATATCACGAGAATACTGAGAAGAATACGAGAAATAAAAATGACGCCGCTCTAAAGCGTACTTTTAGTTTTTTATTTAAACTATCGGTTTTTATTCAGGCTTTTATATAAAGGGTGTAAAACTTCTCTGAACGATGACGAAAGGCAATTGTTCTCCCCGTCATTGGGATCATTTTTTTGTTCTACACTATACCTGGGAACCTTCTAGTTACGGAGATATTGGGGGTCAAAGTTCCAACTTTTCGTCAAGTTTTTTTTTAAATACAAGTTTTTGCTGTGAGATTTTTACTTCAAACACCTCCCCGACCCTCGTACTATTCAATCCATCGATCAGCACAATGTGTTAAGTGTGTTACACTGAATTTTACCTCAAAACATGATTTTTAACCCCAAAAAAAAAGTCGTTTCCCAGCAATAATTTTTGCCTAAAGTTACTTACTTTTATGTACAGAATGCTTGGTTGACGGCTTCGTGATGAGGTGGTTTACACCCTGTATAACTTGCGACCTGCCCCAGCTTCGCATTGGTGCAATGTAGCATATATATATACACATATAAACCTTCATCTTGAATCTCTCTATCTATTGCTGAAAACTGCATTAAAATCCGTTGCGCAGTTTAAAAGATCTAAGCGTACAGAGCACAGACAGTGGGTGTGACTTTGTTTTATACCATGTAAAGATAATAGGCTTGTGTCCTGAAAAAATGAAATTAGTCCGTCAGATAGATTAGTAAAAAATATTTGACCCGTATTTTTTCTTTTGTTAGGTAAACCAAAATCGACGAAGATACTACGCTTTTAAACTTCGCAATACGTCATGCTGTGCTGTTTTTAGTGCGTTGTGACGTCACGAGCCCCCACTCCCGAGTTTTGATGCGTTGTGTCTTTGTCAGTATTCATTGATTTACAAAAACAAAAAATACGTGTCCATTATTTTCCAATACTCTAACTGACGGGCTAATTAGATTTGTAATTTATTGATGGTGGACACTAGCCTAGTGGGGCCGTTGAAATATTACGTAAGCAGATTTATTACAATTATTTACCCCCACCCCTCCCCCTTGTCAGCAAAAGTAAGCAAAGCTATTACCCCCCCCCCCCTCCCATGCTTACCTAAACATTGGTACATGGATTTTTCTTTAAATGTAAGTTTCGGTTTTTTATTTATTTGTGGGCATCCAGAATATGCGTTTCGCTTTTCAAGCATAGACAATGTGTGGTTTGCCATATATGTGAAAAAGTAAATAATTACTGCTGACGTAATCACCATTTCGACCCCCCCACCCCATATGTCATTAAAAATAAGCAAAGCAAAGACTCCCCCACCCCCCTATAGTGTTTACGTAATACTTGAACGGTCCCATTGTCTTGTCATTTCCTACATTATGTATGTTTGTTGCAGGCCGCCGGTTTGATAACGAGCGAGTACATGAAGGTAGCAGCCCTGACGCAGTCGGCAAGCCCGGACGCCACCAAAAGAATATCAGGTGATTATTACTTGTTTCATGAAATATCAATCTTATGTCTAACTTGATAAAGTTCATCATTATCGATTAACAAAATGCTATCTTCTGACGGAATAGCCATTTTAAATAACTTACCAGCCGGTTTCGGTAGGTTGCTCTGTATCTGTATCTCTGGCTGTATGTCATTTTGCTTACTGAACGGTTAGAAAGAAAACGTCACAGAGAAGCTTTCTTTGATTTTTGTATGAATCAAGTGACAGTCTATATTAACCAACAGTTATACATAAGTAAGTAACGAACCAAAAACTTTATATTAATTACGTAAGGTTTAATTTTAAATGACTAATATGAGAAAACTAAAACATGGAACTAAAACAACTCTAAAATTTACTGAATTTTGTTGGATCTTTCAAAATGGAGAAATACGAGGATCCGATGTTCTGTCTGTTTGATATGAGGTTTTTTCTAGGCCAGTTTCCACCAAAAAAATATTGCAAAAAAAATACAGTCGAATTGAGAACCTCCTCTTTTTGGGAGTCGATTGAAAAATATACATGACCAGTGTTGCTGTACATGACCATCTATCGTTTTTTAGTGGAAACAGGCCTAGAAAAACCCTCATTTAAGCTGAATGATTGTAATTTAATATCAAAGTTAAATTTTTGTATGTTAGTTTTATTTCAGAGTGATAAATAAATGTCATTGACAAAAACAGATATAGGAATCTCACCTTAAACAATTTTTCAACTTAAAACTTATAGATTAAGTTCATTTTTAAATGACAACAATGTTTCATCAAATTATTGAAAAAATCTTTTTTTACACATGCTTACATTAACGGATAGACTTCTTTGGCCGCGTCAAAGATAAAGCAGGGGATATGGAAAGAATATTAAAAGAAAAAGATAAACATGGTAGGTATTTGCATAATCGACGACCCGAATGGCGCAGCGGTAGTGAGGCTGCCTTACGTTCTTCGGGTTCGAATCCCGGTAGGGGGTTTGTGTGATGAGCATGGACATTATAGTTTCCGAGTTATGAATGTTTGTGATGGGCCATAATCTACCACGAGGGCCCAGTGCGGGTTGGAACATGCCAGTTTCCTCACGATGTTTCCCTTCACCGTTTTGAGAGCAGTGGTGATGAAATATGTCACACAAAGTAATGCTCCTGCACTGTTCGTAAATCGGGGCTACCACTGTGCCACCGTTACTCTTAAGTTAAAATACGGGACATGACATACAGAACTAACTCCCAGTTTACTCCTGCAGGTATACTGGCTAAAATGAAGGAGGGTGCTGAAAATATGCAGACTAAACTGCAGGCAAAAGCTGAGCAGCTGAAAGGCCATGTCGAGGCTAAAGGTAGGTGCTTTGCAGGTGCAGAGGTGCAGCAGAAATCAGCTGTAGAGTTCATCGAACTCGTCGTCGCGCTTGCCGTTCGCTACGTGCGTTTTGCCACGGTGACGATATATTGCGTATGAGGAAATAAAACAAATCAAATTCATTGGATTCTAATAATTTTCCTGAAATAATTTCTTGTACCGGTCATCTGAGTATGATATACTAGGCTGAATTCACCCGTTCAGTTTGTTGAGGGGGGTCCTTTACACCCTGTATAGGAGGTATCATTTAAGGTGATGTGATCAAATTGATGCAATTGACAGGGATATATTATACCGTTTTTTTCACTTATCTATGTAAAATACGTCATTATATATTTAATTACAACGGTTGTTTAAAACCAATTACAGTAATTAAAAGAAAATTATAACATAAAATTAAAATATACAAAATAAAGTAAAATTAAGCTTATTTTAACGCTTTTATAAATTCCTTTCATAGCTCTTCTGACTTACTTATAAAATCTTCGTCCATCCATCCGCAAACAGATTGCAACCTTTGTAAAGAAATTAACGACCTAATTATTAATTGATGGATGGATGATTCGAGAGGGAGAGGAAGGCCAAAGAAAAGATGGATGGATTGTGTGAGAAATGGTATGAAAGACCCTATATATGTAGATATCACACTACACGTTGCCTCGGGCGCGCACGTCGCTCGGTTATAAGTACCGGTCAAAGTGGTGGGGCAGGCAGTCGTTTTCAGACTGTTGGTCGGAGTGGTGGCGCGCTGGCGAGTTAACTAGTGTTGTTAAAAGTGCATTTTTACACATCACAATGAGGGCTTTTCTATTTTAACTCTTCCTTAGTCGCTGAATAGATGGCGCTGCTCTCGGTACGTTACTGCAAGGAACAGAATGTCACATAATTTCACTTGAACCTAATGGTTAAATTCGGAAGCTTATGCAAACGAAAGTGTCAGTCAACGAGCGTATGTGACGTGTGTTTTTTCAAGCGTTTTGGCTTTGGCACCTAGTAACGTAGTCAGTTCAACGCCATCTACCGAGTTCTTGGAAACAATTTTTTTTTATTCGCTAACTAACCTCTCATTAAGACGGCGATTGTACGTTACGTGTAACTAAAAATTAATAAACATCTTTCAGATGCATTGAAAGTAATAATGAATGCTAAATTATTTTCTTTTACTTTTAAAAAGCGTTAAAGACGGCAGTTCATCACTTTAGTTTTTACCTGTTTCAATTTCTTTTACAAAAAGTGACGTGGCTGGGAAATGGTGGGTGACTGGCAATTATCGTATATCCGTGTTTTATTAATTGAAGCTCATTACGCCTTATATTTATAGCTTTATGCACTAGTAGAAACGATGTTTAATAGGCTTGTTAACTGAATAAATGTAATTAGGTCCATGTTCACCAAAAAGATGACAGTCTGATTATCTAAAACAGCTGTTTAAAACACATTTTTGTATGGTAATACGTCACAGTGACAGCTTTTTTTAGCTAATCAGGCTGTTTTTCGGTGAACATGGACCTTAGTCACTTAGATTATCAAAAAAAATTTGACCTGTATTTTTTCTTTTGTCACCTACACCAAAATTGACGAAGATACGACGCTTTTAAAATTCCCAATACGTCACTGTTTGGTATCATTCTTAGTTAGTTCTGACGTCACGAGCCCCCACTCCCGAGTTTTGATGCGTCTTATCTTTGTCAATATTCGTTGATTCACATAAACGAAAAATACGTGTCCATTATTTTCCAATACTCTAACTGACGAACTAAATAGATTTGCAATTTATTGATAGTGGAAACTAGCCTATTGAAACGCTCGTGGTAAAAAATAGCCGCTCCGGTCGATCTTAAGGTTAAGTCGCGCATACTTAGGTTGGTCTGTGGATGGGTGACTACCCATTACATACCGAGTTTTCTCCGTGCCTCGGAAAGCACGTTCAGCCGTTGGTCGCAGCTGTTATTTGCAGATCTTTGACAGTCGTTACAGGTAGTCAGTGGCACGAAAGTCCAACCAGTCCTGTGAATAGGTATCGTAACGTGTTTTCCAAGACACGGAGGAAACTCGGTATGTAATGGGTGGTCACCCATCCACATACCATGCTTTTTTTTTTTTTTCGCGGGTAGGTGCATAAAAGTAAACATCTTCTCAAAATTTTATTTTGATTTTAATAGTATTTTTATAAATATAAATAATAATTCCTACTGGGTATATTGTAAATCCATACCATTAAGCACATATTGTGTGGGCAGTATCATACACATGTCCTAAACAGTGCTAATTGCATTTACTTGCTGGCTTGATCTGTCACTTGAACTTTAACCTCACTATCACTACAAGTCACTATAAGTCACTATCATGAGCTCTATTGCTGACATTGCGGAGACTCAGCGTTTGGCAATAACATCCCTCAACCAGCGGATGGCTGATTTTGAAGAGCACTTGAAGGCATAATCACCTGGTGCGGACTTGAGCGGGCTTCACAAGGATTTTGCAACTTTCAAAGAGCATGTCTGGAGTGTTCTCAATGCATTGCAACTGCAGATTACGGAGGTAAGCAGGAGTGTCGACGTTATCGAAATGCGTCACAGGAGGAAGTTCTTGCTGCTTGGCGGTGTGCCTGAGACTCCTGATGAGAAACTCCCAGAAAGCGTAGTGTCTATCATGCACGGTAAACTTGGCATAACTGGTCTGGCACCCTCTTCAGTGACGGTATGCCACAGGATGGGCGCGGCTTCAGAAGGTCACTCAAGACCGGTCCTGCTTCGGTTTGCAAACTCTGAAATTAGAGACCTAATCTGGAAGACCAAGACCAAACTGAAGGGATCTTCTTATGTGGTCTCTGAATTTCTCACTCGTCGGCGGCAGTCTGCTTTTACAACAGCTCGTAAACTGTTCGGCGTGACGAATGTGTGGACCATGGACGGGAACATTAACATCAAGCTCCCCAATGGCAAACGACGTCGGGTTTTCAATGTGGAGGAAGTCATCGCTTTGGGAGCCGAGTATGGCAAGTCGGATCATGAGGTTCCACCAGACTCCATTCCTGGCTCGAGTAGCACAAGCCCGGCGCCGGCGCAGGCTCACACACGGTCAAGGCGGACAACAAGGAAGAAGTAACTCGTTTGTCGTTTGTTTTTGTTTACTGTGTATGTGTTTCCTTGTTGTTTGGTTCACATCCTTCTAGCTAGGTATTTTTCTGTTCGGTTATAAGTAATATTTACTGACAGTAACTTTGTTCGTTTACCGACACATAACTTTTTAGATTTTATGTTTATTTTGTTCCACACTCATAGTTTGTATTCGTTATGTCACTGTCACTTGTCAGTTGTCACTTGTCAGTGCTTGAATATTGTCTTATTGCGTTCGGAAACGCGTATTAGTTTTACTTGTGTTGTTTTTTATTTTTGTTTTGTGAACAGTCAGCCGGCAGGTTAATGCAATTAACACATCAGTTAATTTTATTTCATATTAATAATTTCTATCTTATCTATTATATTTTAGCTTATATTATTTAATACCATTTATAGTAGTATGTCTGATGACGAGTCATTTTTTTCTTGCGATAGTTCTTCCGCGACTTTTTCATCCCTTGATAATTCTGTTTCCGTTAATAGTTTTCTAAGTAGCGAGTGCCAGCGATTTAATAATTGTTTTAATGTGTGTCATGTTAACGCTCAGAGTATTCCCCAGCATCATTCTGAGATGTTGGATTTGTTTGGTGATGTTAACGTACATGCCATATTAGTGTCTGAAAGTTGGCTAAAACCCGAACTGCCCTCTACTTTTTACTCTTTACCAGGCTTTATCTTAATTCGCAATGACCGTACGGGGAAAAGAGCCGGTGGTGTTGCCATTTATTTACGAAGTAACATCCCTTACAAAATTGTATCTTCCTCACCTCCAAGCTATAATGCCAACGCTGAGTTTTTAGTTCTGGAAATTTTTGTAAAAGGGGTCAAGGCCGTTCTAGGAGTTGTTTACTGCCCACCTACTACTGATTACTTCTCCAGTCTGGAATCTCTTTTTGAATCTGTTTCCTCAGAGTACAAACATCACTTAGTCATGGGTGACTTTAACACCGACCTTTCGAAAGACAATCCTAGGTCACGTAGGTTGAGAGCGATCCTGGAGTCGTCGAGTATGTCACTCCTCACGCTTAGCCCGACACATCATAACTTTGACTCAAGCGACTCCTGGCTCGATCTCATGCTTGCTTCTTCTGCTGATCTTGTTGCTAACCATGGTCAGGTCGCTGCTCCTGGGCTATCTAGACACGACTTAATTTATCTCTCTACAAAATTAGACCCCCTAAGCAGCGGCCTGCTATTGTTTTTATGCGGAATTTTGCGAGGTTGGATAAGGAAAAACTCAATGCTGATGCACAAGCTCTTGATTGGGACGATCTTGTCCAATCATCGACGGTGGAGGAGAAAGTCGAGATATTTAATAAGTCTGTTCTGCAGCTCATAGACGCGCATGCACCACTGAGGGCCGTCCGTGTTAAGCGCCCTCCGGCTCCATGGATAACCCCAGGAGTTAGGATGGCTATGAGACGGCGTGACAGGGCTTTCAGAAGATATAGACGGGATCGCAGTGAGGAGAACTGGGGCCTATACAAGTTGGCTAGAAACCGATGCAATCAGATGGTTAGAGTCTCTAAACGCCGATACATTTGTGAAAATGTCCACAATTCTTCACCGGCTGAAATTTGGAAGTTTCTAAAATCACTTGGCATAACTAAGTCCTCCTCTAGTATTTTACCTTCTAGTCTGTCCTTACACTCTCTTAATAAACATTTCTCAACGTCAGATTCGCTTTCAGTTGGTGTCAGGAACCAAACTATTCATGACATTGCTTCCAAGCCATTGTTACCTCCTGACTCTTTTTCTTTCTCCCCCGTGACTAACGTCGAGGTCTTCAAATTGTTTATGTCTATTAAGTCTAAGGCTGTGGGCTGTGATGGGATCAGCAGAGCTATGTTATCTTTTATGATTGATAATTTAATTCCCATTGTTACCCACATCATAAATTTTTCCCTTTTCACTGGTGTGTTTCCTGACTTGTGGTGTAAAGCTTATATTATCCCCCTTCCAAAGATTCCTAGTCCCAGTTTGCCAAATCACTACAGACCTATCTCCATTCTTCCTTTCCTTTCCAAGATCCTTGAAGCAGCGGCTCTGAGGCAAATAGCGTCCCACGTTCACAAGAATAGCCTGTTGTCCGAATTCCAATCCGGTTTTCGGCCTGGCCACAGCACAGCCTCAGCCTTACTTAAGGTCACAGAAGACATTAGAGATGGCTTGGAGAATTCGAGGGTCACGGTATTGGTTTTAATAGATTTTTCCAACGCTTTTAACACCGTTGACCACGATATCCTCCTCGCCATACTGTCTCAAGTTGGGGTCTCTTCGTTGTCACGTGATTGGTTTTCTTCATATCTTCGTGGTCGCCAGCAGGCGGTGCGTGCCGATCAGGATTACTCCGACTGGTGCGACCTGGTTGCTGGCGTTCCACAAGGCGGTATACTCTCTCCTCTCTTATTTTCGTTATTTATAAATTCTATTACCACTATCCTCAAGTGCTCTTACCATCTGTATGCTGATGACCTGCAACTGTACGCTCAATCGGACATTGCCAACCTCGATCATTGCATCTCGTCACTTAATGCTGATCTACGAGCTATCGAGGAATGGTCTGGCAAATTTGGTGTTGCTATCAACGTCGGGAAATGCCAAGCCATTCTCATTGGTAGCTCGTACTACCTGAGAAATTTGGACACTGGCCGGCTGGTGCCGCTTATGTTCGACAACACCGTTATACCTCTCTCACCTCACGTAAAAGACTTGGGCCTGTACATTGACGATACTTTCAGCTGGAATAAGCAGGTGGCCCAGGTTAGCCAGAAAGTCACTTACTCACTGCGGTCTCTCTATAGATTTAAACATTTTCTCCCATCTAGCACTAAAACAACTTTGGTGCAGGCGCTTGTGCTTCCCATTATCGACTATGCTGATGTTTGTTACCCTGATTTAACCCAAGAACTTCTTAGCAAATTGGATCGTCTTCTGAACAATTGCATTCGTTTCATTTTTGGCCTTCGCAAATATGATCATATCTCTTCGTGCCGCTCTCAGCTTAAATGGCTGCCTATCAGACTCAGGAGGTCCCTCAGATCTCTCTGCTTGCTTTTCACCACCATGAATGATCCATGCGCTCCTGAATACTTAAAAACTTATTTTAAGGTGTTGGGTAGTTCTCACAGTCGGAACCTTCGAGCTTCCAAAAACCTTATCCTTCAAATTCCCTCTCACCGTACTGGTTTTATGTCCTCTTCTTTTGCTATCTCCACTATAAAACTCTGGAACGCGCTACCCCATGGCATTAAAAAAGCCGAAACCAAATTGGCTTTTAAAAAAGCAGTTCGGAAATTTTATTTAAAGTCGGTCTAAATTGTTTACCTTATTAATATAGCTATTCATAGAGTCGTAGTAATTATATCGCAAGGTTTCTCGTATTTCGGACTATTTGTATGTATTTTAATATATATTAGTTTATTTTTTATGCTTATTTATGTATTAGTATGTAGGTACCCATTTATGTGTTTTATTTTAGGCTTACAAGATGGTATGTTTCTTTTTATTTTTATTGTACTCTATCACAATGCTGTCTATTTGACCCAATGGTTGACTGGTAGAGAATGCCTTGTGGCATTAAGTCCGCCTATGTACCACTTTTGTACATGAAGTTTAAATAAATAAATACCAACCTAGGCAAGCACGGCTTAACCTGAAGATCGACCCGAGCGGCTGTTTGTATTATGTAGCCACGAGCACGAGCTTCTCTATGAAACATTAGACATTTATAAATCAAAATATTAACAACAGACATTTAATCACGACAGCTCTAATCAAGCTCTTAGCAAATACTAGAATACTTGCGGTGTAAATTCCAGCTGCAATTTAACAAATTTAATTTAGTCAATAAATTGTTCTACGTTATCTTAGTCCTTTGTGTTATTGACGCATAAATCAGTGGGCGTTTACCATAAACTTGAGATAAGATACTTAATTCATCATAAAACATATAAAAACGGGTATTTATCGCGAATTTACCTTTAATTTAAGCCCGACGTTTGTTTGTTGATTTTTCCCCGCGACCACGGCTGGTGCAATCCGGTCGAAACGTCGGGCTTAAATTAAAGGTAAATTCGCGATAAATACCCGTTTTTATATGTTTTATGATGTGTTCTGATCGTGAAAGTTTAAAAAAGACAAGATACTTAATTGATACATGTTTAGTTCTAGAGGGAGTCACAAGTGGCTAGTTTCCACCATCAATAAATTGCAAATCTACTTAATCCGTTAGTTGTTTTTGTTTTTGTATATCAATGAATATTGACAAAGTTAGAATGCACCAAAACTCAGGAGTGGGGCCTCGTGACGTCAGAACGCACCAAAAATTATACTACGGCGTGACGTATTGAGAATTTTTAAAGCGTCGTATCTTCGTCAATTTTGGTTTACGTAGGTAACAAAAAAAAAAATACGGGACAAATATTTTTTGATAATCTAACTGACGGACTAATTAGATTTTTTCAGTTGAAAAGCCTATTAAGTAAATAAATTGGTCTACGTTATTTAACACGGTCCTAAATAAATACTGTGTAAATAGCGAAATTAAAAACTCAGTAAACGTTGTACGATGGTTGCTAGTAATGTATCTCATTAGTATGAGTGTCTAGAGACTCACCGACCCCACAGTCAAACCATGACAACGGTTTTGTGGGGCTTAGTTTATTAGTCTACTTACCATCAGATATAAATAAAAAAATATGAATATGGTGCAACACTTTTCTCATTTACTGTACTAAGTGAAAAAGCTCAAAAAAAAAGATATTTCATACATTGAATCGGGGGCGTCGGCCACGGGTGCCTCGACCACTGTGGGCCTAAGCCACGGACCCATTCAAACTTCAAGTAAGGAGTATAGAATTTAAACTTCGAATATCTCACAAATGACATTTAAAACCTAACAAAAAATATTTTAGCAAGTAGGTTTTACAACAAAAAACTATAAAAATGCAGTTTAGTGTAGTTTAAGTTGCAAAACGCAGGCGTAGCAACTGCTGCAGCTATCAAGTCAACCGCGCACGACCCACCGTTTTCCATGTGATTCACGCTAGCGCCATGCAGGACTTTTAGTTCGTATGTAGTGAGATAGATGTCGCTACGGAAGGCAAATGGGGCTGTAACGACTTTGCACTGGAAGGTCTCCCACTAGGTGGTCCGATGACCTGGGGAAGGTTGCGGGAATCTGTCGGATGCGAGTCGCACGGGACCGGTCAATGTGGCGACACTTGGGGAAGCCTATGTCCAGCAGTGGACGTCTTTCGGCTGAAATGATGATAGAATAGAATAGAATACTCTTTATTATGTACACCATAAAAATATAAATACAAAAAAAAAGAATAAGAAAAAAAAATAAGAATAATTTATTTTAAAACTTTTACAAAAGTGTACATTTAGGGACAGTAGTGTTGCCGGGGTTGCGGGACTGTTTGAAAGAGATACCGCGGCCCCGGAACATAAAGGGCGAGTAAGGAACATGGATGGGTTTAAGTCAGTAAGAGTCTGACACTCCCTCCCGCTCCGCCCAGAGTGGGAGAAGTCATTTGATGATTTCCTATCCTAAAAAAAAAAAAAAAAAAAAAGGGACAGTAGTGTTATTTTCCAAATAATACTATAATTAGTTCATAAAAGTAAACTATAAAATATATTTAACAGTAATTGCAAGTAACGATAACGTCGAGTTCAAAGGTCTGCTCGATCTAGGGTAAGGGTGGTCACCCATCCACAGACCAACCTAGGCAAGCACGACTTAACCTAAAGATCGACCCGAGCGGCTCGTATTATTTAGTCACGAGCTCCATAGAACAGTAAATAAAATAAAATGAAATGAATCTATTAAGATAATGATGGGATGGGGCGCTACAAAGGTATTTACTTCAAGCCTATGTAGGTACTAGTTGCCCAGGCAACCTACGTATCACAATAACGAGTCTAGACTTGTCTAGGCGTGGTTTGCAGCCTTGTATTGTGTGCACCGGTTAGCCCACGTTAATTTATGCGCTGCGGTGTGAGTCGGAATGCGAAGTTTTGCGAAAATGTCTTAGTAGTCATTTTGAGTAGGGACATTGGAAATACCAAAAATACTGTAGGTTTTACTTCTTTAGGCGAAAGATGTAGTATGGATTATAGCCCATACGCAAAATACGCGCTTTGACGTGGAGTTGCGGACACCAGCCCTTGGTACAATAAATAAATAAAATAAAATAAATTTAATTCAGATAACATGATCCATAAAGTGCAAAATTAAAATAAACAAAATTAATAATAAAAAGTTAACAATAGAATCAAGAAATTAATTAATTCAGATTTAAAATAAGATAAAAATAAAACATTCAAATTAAAAATAAAATAAAACACAAATTTTAACATTCAAATTAGTCCAAGATAAAATAAAAATTATAACATTAAAATAAAATTACCATAAAAAAAAAATAAAAATTATTACATTCAAATTAGACTAGATAAAATTAAAATAAAAACAATAAAATGAATTAAGTACCGTCAAAATTAAACATTTACATTACAATCAGATTTAAAATACTTAAGATAAAAATTAAAAATTGAATAAGATAAAATAAAAATTATAACATTCAAATAAAATTAAAATTTTATTAGTGAATTGTCACTACATTAAGCATACAACAGTAGTTAATGTAGTGACAGTCAAATCTCTCAGCCAACATCCTCAAGATGGTGTTGGAGCTGGCACAGACCCTGCGCACCAAGGACGTGCACCGTTTCCGCATCGTCGCATAAAAACAGTCAATGCGTGCCTCAGCGAACATCCCCGACGCACTGCAGTACCGAGGCAGCCCCAACAACATTCTGTAGGCATTGTTGAATTGGACTCGTAGGGCGCTGTACTGTCTTTGAGTATAGTTAGCCCACAGGGCGCTCGAATAAAAACAGGTACAATACGCTCTGAATAGAGTGTTTTTTACTTCTTTCGCGCAACGTGCAAACCTGCGAGCTATCATGTTTGCTCTAACAGACAACGCCCTACGTTCCCGCTCTATGTCTAAATCGTCTTTCAGGTCAGAGGTCACCATATGTCCAAGGTATTTGAAGGTGTCAACCCTCTTTAGTGGTACATTATTTAATTTGATGCTAGGGATACTTTCTGGACATTTACCCCTGGCCCGGAAAACCATACACTCACTTTTCTTGGTGTTATAGAGCAGACCATGACTGAGGGCATATTCCTCGCAAATGCCGAGCAGCTTAGACAAACCACAGACCGAGGCGCTCAGCAGCACCATGTCGTCCGCATAGCTAATGTTGTTTACACAAACTCCACCAACATGACATCCGACATGCGTGCTGCTCAGCCTCTCGACGAGTGCGTTTACATAGAGGTTGAAGAGCGTTGGCGAGGTCAGCCCCCCTTGCCTCACCCCGCACTCCAACCTGTAAGGTTCCGACAGCGTCCCCGACCATCGGACTACGTTGACCTGGTTCCCATACCAATATTTGAGAATGCGAATACATTCGCTTGGCAGGGATGTGTTATTAAGTTTATCCCAGAGAATATCATATGAAACCAGGTCAAATGCTTTCGTTAGGTCGAGGAAACAAGCATAGACTGGTGTTTTGCGATCAGTATAGTACTTGACAGTCTGCTTCAAACACAGAATAGCTGTCTCCGTGGAGAGTTCCGATTTGAAACCGAATTGATTGTCATGTAACTCGAGACAGCCACTCATCAGTGTGTTAAGAAGACTGTCAAGCACTTTAGACAGAATTGTAGCCAGAGAGATGGGTCTATAGTTGTTAGCGTCGCTTATATCACCAGTCTTATTTTTCACGATCGGTACCACCACGGTCTGCATCATAGCTGGAGGTAGATATGAATGTCCTAGACACAGGGAGTAAAACATAGCCAGAACCCTTGGAAGATGGACGCCAGCATATTTAAGATGCTCGATACTCAAATCATCGTGGCCAGGAGACTTGCCTCGGGTCATGGCCGTGACAACCCTTCTAACATCTTTGGCCGTAAACCTTACACTGAGCTCCTGCCCCCGAGTCACACCTTCAAGTCCCGACCGCGATGGTCCCAATGGTGAAGTTACCATGAAATTGCTTTTGAACATTTCAGCTATGTTTTTTGGATCAGTAATGCCACCCACGCTCACAGGCAGGCCCGGCCTTCTGTTTACTTTATTAGTGGACTTCCAGAAACTCCGAAAATCATGTTTGGCGTGATGCGTTGCTAGAATGTCCATTTTAAGTTGCTCACTGTTATTTTGACACCACTTTAACCGGCTTTTAAAGATTTTACGACTTTCTTGCATCTCATTCAAAACATGACCCGACTTCGGTCTGCCACACAATATCCATAACTGGAACTTAGACCTGGCCTCCCTGTGAGCACTACTGACATGTCTGTTCCAACCAACTACAGGTTTCCTCTTACGTATATTATTACTACCAGAGTAACTGTCATTAGCTGCTCGGCTTAAGACGTCAACAATTTCTTCATACATTTTGTCGATAATATACTTATGTTCCACATTGTCGCAAGAGAAATCACAACAGTTACTTAAGTCACTCGGAAAATCTATTAATTTTAATCGTTCATTACATAACTTATTATATAGTGAAGTTTGTTCAGATGTTCTCTCGCCCCAACGTATTTTATTACACGGATCGCTACCGTTACAAGCTATTTTAGGTTTAATACTATTTAAATTACAACGCATAAACAAAGGAAAGTGATCCGACCACATGACATCATACTTAATTTCTACATTCACAACAGTTCGCATAGCCGACTCCGTAGCTAGACAGTGGTCTAACCAACGTCTAGACCCGTTTGCGTCACTTATAAAGCTATATACAATACAATACTTCTTTAGGCGCATTGAGCACATTTTGTTGAACAAAAATCATAAAGCTCGCGTGACTGTCACCTAACTTCGTAGCACTCGTAGCCGATCCGCTACGGCGTAGCACTACTTAGGAGTGCGCGGGGCGCAACCCGTAGCATTGCTACGACCAATTCACAAATTACTTAGTTTTCATTTCTATCGGCAGTTCCCAAAGACTCCCCGCATGCTTTTTTTATGGTTAATGTCACTGCAATGGTATTATCCACGATTAACCATGATGTGCAGCCCTGACACAGCTAGAAGGCGACGCGGTAGACCTCGCAGGAGATGGCGGGTCGAGATGGACAGAACCAATGACCAGTGGTCCACATTGGCCCTGGATCGAAGGTTTTGGAAGTCGTGGGGCCTTTGTCCAACAGTGAGATGACAGGCTAACAGTACCAGTAGTAATATGTATGTAGTGTGTGGGATCTCTAGGAAAACTTTTGTCTTTAGAATAGTTTATTTTAAGAAAATGCTCAACACCTTTTACAACACGTCTTCAGTAATTAATATTACTCGCCATCTTTCGTTTTTCTTTACCTTTCACTTATTCAATCATTCGTACAGAAACATACCTTTTAAATGTTTGGAAATATTTGGTTTGTACAGCCTACTTACTAATCATATTTTAATCCTACATGTATCACTCAGAAAATCCACGCATCTCCTGTTTTAACACTTTTACTGCAACATTCAATTTCGGAATTACAGTTTCGCAAGACAATAATTGTCTATTATTGACAATTTGATTGAATTTGAAGACTTCAATTGTCAGATCTATGTTATGTTGTGATTTGTGAATTGTTGCTATATTTGTGTTGGGTCCGATATTGTCGAACATTTAGGTAGATAATGTTGTTGTACTCATATTGTGACAGATTATTTTGTACCTTTAATAGGCGATACGACCAAATTAAAACTAATGAGCCCGTCAAATTGATTTCCAAAAAATATTAGATAAGAACCTACTGTATATATTTTTCTTTTTTCACGTAAACATAACTCAAAGATACAGTACATCGAAAACTCTTGTGACGTCACATTTGAGTACATTTTTTACCATTAAGTGACGTCCAAGCCCCCACTGATGATCTTTGATGCGTTTTATTTTGATTTTTTTATTAAATTGAAGAAACAAAAAACACGTATCCAATATTTTTAGATAATGTACCTGTATTGTATTGTAAAACGGGTTGGTGTCCGCAACTCCACGTCAAAGCGCGTTTTTTGTTAATGTACCTGACGTAATAAACAGAATCATTTTTTTTAGTCAGGAACATCCCTTATTCTTGGAAAGGATTAAAGCATAATTAGAGAGAGCCCCAGAGTCAGTGTCTGCGCCCAGTTGATGTCAATAAGGGATTTTCTTTTTCAACTCTTCCCTAGTCGCTGGACAGATGGCGCTGATCTCGGTACGTTACTGCAAGGAACAGAACGTCATATAATTTCACTTGGACCTAAAGGTTATATTCAGAAGCTTATGCAAACGAAATTGTCCGTCAACGAGCGTATGTGAGTGTGTGTTTTTCAAGCGTTTTGGCTTTGGCACCTAGTAACGTAGTCAGTTCAACGCCATCTACCGAGTTCTTGGAAACATTTCTTTTTTTTAATTCTCAAAAAGAAAACCTCTTATAGGTGCGCCTCCTTTTACTTGGAATTAAAAAATAACTGACGATATTATGTTATGTAGAGAGCAGCGGTGGCCCAGTGGTGGCGGCCCCGACTTACGAACAGTAAGTCGTGGGATCCAACCCAGGCAGGCGCATTACTTTGTGTAATTTATTTCATCCATTGCTCTCAAAAACGGTGAAGGAAAACATCGTGAGGAAACCGGCATGTCCTAGGACCAAAAATTCGAAGACATGTGACATCTACCAACCTGCACTGGGCCCGCGTGGTAGATTATAGCCCATACGCAAAATACGCGCTTTAACGTGGTGTTGCGGATACCAGCCCGTTGTACAATACAATACAATTATGTTATGTTACATATACTGATCAAAGATTCTTAGATTCTTCAAATAAAATATAAGTACACACTCGCAAAATAGTACAGTTATAGAATGAAACCTCATTTACTAATTTACCGCCAAAAATAAATCAATCGCACTTGTCAAAAATGTTGTTGAAATATTCTAATTTAATCAGGCAAAGGTCTTAAAACCATTCAGCCTGCGACTCAGTAAAAGTAAAGCAAAAGCGACACCAGTTCAGCCTACTTATATTGACACTGCTACCGATTTGAAATATTTATGGAGGAAGTGCGAAGTAAATACAACTTGCAAATCTGTACTTAATATTATAAAGCTGAAGAGTTGTTTGTTTGTTTGTTTGAACGCGCTAATCTCAGGGACTGCTGATTCGAATTGAAAAAATATTTTTGTGTTGGATGGTCCATTTATTGAGGAAGTGTTTAGGCTATATAACATCACGCTACGACCATTAGGAGCGGAGCATGAATGAAAAATGTTGCAAAAACGGGGTTTTTAGTTTTTCTTTCTTATGTGACGCAGCTGAAGTTGCATGGGTCAGCTAGTATATAATATAATATGTTAATTATATATGCGTAATGAGATCTTGTTTTATTCATTCTGCACGGTCCCCAAGGTGAGCTACATTCATAAATTATTTCGTCCAAATGTACTTTGGTACATACGGGCGTGGAGAATGGCGAGCTAATGAAACTAATACTGTTGTAGTAAAAAAAAGAAAACATTTTTATTTGGCACATGCCATACATGCTCCTACACAAAAATAAAATAAAAAAACTTAAATCGAGAAAAAAAACCGGCCAAGTGGGTGTCGGGCCACGCCTAAAGTGGGGTTCCGTAGTTGCCCATCAATTATGCGGTTTTGCTTCCGAACGATGTTTTTATTGTAATAAAAAAAAACAAACTTACATTTGCAATTGCAAAACCTGTGCATGCACACAATTCCTTTAATAATATTGTCCATAATTCAACTTCAAAATCTCTCGACTGAAAGCCGGCCCCAACATAGTTGGGAAAAGGCTAAGGAGATGATGTGAAAGAGATGAGTACCTCAATTTCATTAAAGGAAAATTGCAGTATTTGTATTGTACAATTGTATTGTACAACGGGCTGGTGTCCGCAAGTCCACGTCAAAGCGAGTATTTTGCGTATGGGCTATAATCCACCACGCGGGCCCAGTGCAGGTTGGTAGATGTCACATGTCTTCGAATTTTTGGTTCTAGGACATGCCGGTTTCCTCACGATGTTTTCCTTCACCGTTTTTGAGAGCAGTGGTAATGAAATATATTACACAAAGTAATGCGCCTGCCTGGATTCGAACCCACGACTTACTGTTCGTAAGTCGGGGCCGCCACCACTGGGCCACCGCTGCTCTCCTCACAGACAGTAATGTACGAGAGTTTTCTTTCTTTATGGTGAAAATTCCACGGTAGCCCGCGAAATAATTTTCTTACGTTTTTTTCACAATTTGCTAGGTTTAGTGCGATTGAATGACTATTTCTTAAAAAAAAAAACGTCCAATTGGGTTACATGAACTTAGAGGGTTGTGTTGATGATTTTAATGATTATAATTCTGTAACTACATACGTGTAGCAGCCACGAATTATATTTTAATCAACATACAACCTAGCATTGGCCTGCAAATTGCAAAAAACGTGAGAAAAATTTAATTTCACTAATTTTTCAATTAACCTTATATCTTTAACAAGACCAACAAGTACGCCATTGTTTCTGCCCGTATGTCACGACCAACAAAAGCCTACGCCCTCATCAAGGTAGTCTAGATATCGAGTAACTTGTTTCCCCGCACACATACAAACCTAATTGGCTCTTATTATCATTCCCTTAAAGGTCATAATGACCTGCCATTTCTTAACAGGGCTTGGCGAAATATGCCAGAATAACTTCTTTGTTCTTCGTGGTATTTTGAACGATATTTTTGTTCAGGAAGTGGTTTTATTGGGATCTGGAGTGGTTGATATTTTACTTTTTATATGGATCAGATAATATTAAGGCGCTTAGACGAGCTAAATTAGCAACTCTATTTGTGGTGGTTCAAACTTCGTTTGAAATGCTGTTAGAATAAAGTTCTAATCAGCTTGCACTACAAAGTGGTTGTTACGTCAGCCACTGCGGGCCAAATAGCGCGATATGAGTGGTTTCGATCGATTTACAAAAAAAACTATTGATTGGATTTAAAAACTAAAACAGTATCATGCTAATATATTGCTTGTAGAATTATTTGCCAAAAAATCAGAATGATCGCATGCATATTAGTATGTTTTTTATTGTTTGAAAGATATTTTTAGAGGTAAGCTCGTGATTTCTTTTTATCGAGCCAAATTAATTGTATTATGTTTTCAAAACAGTATCATGCTAGCATATATCCTGAAGAATATCATATATTTTTCTGGTCTTGTTTATAGCAGTGAATCATATACTTTTAGTAATTATAAAACTCGCGTTTAGCTCGTGTAATCGCCTTAATAATATTACTTATTTGAAACGGATTTTGTCACAAATTTATAGGGTTTTATTTTTTTGCACGGGACCCGAATCCATTTTTCTAAAATAAAAGTAAACCTAAGTAGCTCTTTTAACATCAGCTATCTGCCAATAAAAGTCCAATCAAAATCAGTCCAGCCGTTTATAGATTAGCAGAACAAACAGATAGACAAACAGACAAAAATTGACCTGCAAATTTTGAATTTCGCAAATAACCCTGGTGCTTCCACTTTAAGTATTTATATTGCTGACGTACCTACTGTTTGACAGGTCCTCAACTAAAAATTCTCAATTCAGTAACTGACAGATAGGGAGTGGTCATCTAGGCGTGACAGCACAGATGAGTTGCTGACAGACAAACTTTACTAGCATTCAGCAGGACGACCCGAATGGCGCAGCGGTAGTGAGGCTGCCTTACGTTCTTAGGGCCCCGAGTTCGAATCCCGGTAGGAGCAAATGTTTGTGTGATGAGCATGTACATTTGTTACCGAGTCATGGATGTAAGAATAAGAATAAGAATAATAATAATTTATTGTTCAGAAAAGTACATTCAGTGCATTGATTCCTGAAACTCACACTAGGATTCCCTGTTCCGTGTTTATATGTACAATAATAAGTATGTATTTACAAACAAAAAGTATAAATGTAGTATATCAGCTGTCTGGTGACCACGACACAAGCCTTGCTTAGTGTGACACTAGATGGCGCTGTGTATAATGTCCAGCGATATTTATTTATTTATTTATCCGTGTAAAACTTACAAAACGCGATCGGTCTGTGGTGATAAGACCTGAGGGTGTGGGATTTTAACGCACTAAAACCACCCCGATAGTCACCATCCGCACAGGACCTCTTAAAATACCTATCTGGAGGCCTCTCTGTGCAACGCCTTTAAAACCTTTCCCCTAAGTGGAAATTACGGTTTTTTCCAACTGCTCCGCTATACTTTCTGATTAATTTCGTTGCGGGATCCAAGACAGTTAAATTCATTCTCTAGGACTTCGTCGAGCTTCATTGTCTCGGCGCTTTTCTGGTGGTCGCCACTGTTGATTCTGGCGCACAGGAGTTACAGTGGTTTGGGAAAAGTGAGGCGGGCTTGTCCTAAAAAAAAAATAAGCCTTTCCTTTGAGCCTCGCTAAACTGACTGACAAGTTGTCAGTCAGTTCGTAGTGGTAGGTTGTCAGTGACAACCTATCACTACGCAGAATGCTATGACTAGTATTTTATTATTAGGGTTCCGTAGCCAAATGGCAAAAACGGAACCCTTATAGATTCGTCATGTCTGTCTGTCTGTCCATCCGTATGTCACAGCCACTTTTTTCCGAAACTATAAGAACTATGCTGTTGAAACTTGGTAAGTAGATGTATTCTGTGAACCGCATTAAGATTTTTACACAAAAATAGAAAACAAACAATACATTTTGGGGGTTCCCATACTTAGAACTGAAAGTCAATTTTTTTTTTCGTCAAACCCATACGTGTGGGGTATCTATGGATAGGTCTTCAAAAATGATATTGAGGTTTCTAACATCATTTCTTCTAAACTGAATAGTTTGCGCAAAAACACTCCCAAAGTGCTAAAATGTGTGTGTAAAACTAAAAAAAATATGTAATGTAAATTACCATGTAAACTTCCACCGAAAATTGGTTTGAACTAGATCTAGTAAGTAGTTTTTTTTTTAATACGTCTTAAATCGTAAACAACAATTTACCTTTCATTCAATCTGCTACGGAACCCTTCATGGGCGAGTCCGACTCGCACTTGGCCCGTTTTTGTAGTACTGTTTATTATATAGTATTTATTTATAAGGATTTTATTATAGAGGAGCTCGTGGCTAAATAATAACAGCCGCTCGGGTCGATCTTTAGGTTAAGCCGTGCTTGCCTAGGTTAGTCTGTAGATGGGTGACCACCCTTACATACCGAGTTTCCTCCGTGCCTCGGAAATCACGTGTAGCTGTCAGTCATTTGTTCATCTTTGGCAGTCGTTATAGGTAGTCAGTGGCCCAAATAGTCTGGCAACCAGTCTTACCAAGGGGTATCGTACTCGTATTACCCAGTACTAACTGGGTTGTGGAGGTCAAATAGGCAGTCGCTCCATGTAAAATACTGGTATTCAGCTGCATCCGATTAGACTGGAAGCCGACCCCAACATAGCCAAAAAGAAAGGCTTGGCAGATGAGTACTATTTATTATGGACACCTGTTCTATGATATATACAATATTATCATTACTGAACTAGTGCCGTAACTAAGTATAGTGTAGTGCAGTTATTTTAATTGTCTTAGAAGTTGTAGTTGTAATCTATTCCAACACAAGATCTACTATTAACATTAAAAGTTGTTGTGGTAGGACTACACCTTTTAATCTAATTTATCTGAAAATTAATTAAGCAAGTGCAGTAATATTGGGTTCTCTTAAAGTACATCAGGCTACTACAATCTGACAAATTTCTTTAATAGATTTTCACCTTTATTTCTAAAGGATTAGATTCAAGGTTGATTGAGAAATTTTATAGATACGGGTAGCTTGCTGTGTTGGTGTGTATATGTCCCCGTAAAATTATCAAACACGTTAGATTGTAATATAACTAGAGAGATTGTAAACTCTCGAAAGATTGTCAAACGAACATACTGCTTAAAATATAACGCATTATATTTCGGTAGATTGTAACCTATCGAAGTGAAACCGTAAATTATTGTAAAATGTATGCAATGGAAGTCAACTCGCGCGGAGTGAACGAGGGGGAGGGAAGGAGGGGTCCTTCTTGCCCCATGGTACCACTCTCATGAAAAGATAATGCACCTATCCTGAGAAAAACCGATTAATGTAACCTAACCTCAAAACACTTTATATTCGCCTAAAAAGCGTAGTCTCTAGTCTATTTCTATCAGCAGGGTTTAAAGGAACCTAACTAACCTAACGGGGGGGTGCCCCAAGTCCCGATTATGGGGCAGAGATACTTCCGTCGCATGCATTTGACAATATTACGGTTTCAGGTCGATATATGTATTACAAATTTACAATCTACCGAAAAATAAAGCGTTATATTGTAAGCAGTATGTGCGTTTAACAATATTTCGAGAGTTTGCAATCTCTAGTTATTTTACAATCTAACGTGTTTGTCAATTTTACGGTGACATATACATAGTCTGTTACTAGAATAGTGGTCGATAGATGGGGTTAGCTTCACATTGAAGCAGAAGTAGAAGGAGGTGGAATAGTAGCATAATATTGTATTAGTTCTTTCTGTCCTGTCCTGTAAGCACTTCAGCCTGCCAATCATCATCACCATTCCATCCGAAAGACGTCCACTGCTGGACATAGACCTCCCCCAAGTGTAGCCACATGTCCCGGTCCCGTGCGTCTCGCATCCAGCGAATTCCCGCAACCTTTACCAGGTTATCGGTCCAACTAGTGGGAGGTCTTCCAACGGGCTGCAAGTAGTCTGACAATAATGCTCGTTCCGCGAAGAGTTCTGTATTTTAATTTTGATGTTTAGTAGGGCTTCCGGGCTTTTCAATATTATTAAAAAGCATTCCAAGGTTTATGCTTCAGTTTTAATCGAATTATGTCCAAGTCCATTATGTCTGACGGATTAATGTCTCGTAATTAGTGTAAATCTCAATA
This sequence comes from Xestia ashworthii, assembly GCA_950022955.1. NCBI lineage: Eukaryota > Metazoa > Arthropoda > Insecta > Lepidoptera > Noctuidae > Xestia > Xestia ashworthii. The sequence continues at coordinate 4,141,724 of OX465575.1, forward strand.
CATACGTATTTATTAGTTAACCGGTTTGAATGTATTCGATTTAATTCATAGTTTTACTTGCAGATGTAGACTGACTTGTATTAAACAACTAGGTGTAGTTGAATTCTAGTTACATTGATGTTTATTGGATTTGTCCTGGCTGACTTTAAATAGACTCCGAACACAGGTTGGCAAAAGCAAGGAAAACCTGATCAGTGGGAGATTCATGGATGACTCTGCTCTGGAGTGTGAATGTGGTGTTGCCCCACAAACGATGAGACACTTGATATCGTGTCCTGCTTGTCCATGTCCTGTTGTTTGCACATCACAGGAGCTGATGGATACCACTGAAAGCGTCGAAACTCGTCACCAAATTGTGGGTTGGCTCAATTTGAATTGTAGAATGTTGCTATAGAAACTTCTATGGTAATTTCGGCGGTGTTTCATTATCATCATTCCAACCAAAAGACGTCCACTGCTGGACATAGACCTCCCTCAAGTGCCGCCACATTGACCGGTCCCGTGCGAATCGCATCCAGCGGATTCCCGCAACCTGCACCAGGTCATCGGTCCACATAGTGGGAGTTCTTCCAACGCAACGGGGTTTTATAAAATGTAAATATTGTCGAAAAAGGTTTACTCGTAGCACAGATGTTATAATACTTCGTCTCGTAGTAAAGATTTAGTGATTGGTTTCTTTCGTGTCTTTTTAAAGAAGACAAGGAAAACCGGATGCTGTTAGGTACTACATAGTATCGATGGTCGGGGATTACGTCATGATGGTGTCAAAATCTTTGACAGCTCAATAATTAGGGGTTATGTGAAAATAAGGATGTGTCTGGCAACTTTTCTTACCCATTTAACTTGTTGTGTACTTTCTATGCACATGCACACGCATGGACATTTTGTTTTTGAGTCATGGATCTGTATAATAAGTATGTATTTACAAACAAAAAAGTATAAATGTACTTATGTAGTTTATCAACTATCTGGTGTCCACGACTCAAGCCATGCTTAGTGTGGCACTAGGTGGCGCTGTGTGTTATTGTCCAGGGATATTTATTTATTTGTTGAATGTGTACTCAAACTCAAACTCAAACTCAAATCATTTATTTCAACTAGACCATTACGGCACTTTTGAATGTCGATAAAACGAAAAATAAAGCGAAGCTACAGTCACAGACACAAGGCATAATAACTTGAGAAAGTACTGTAGTTGCACATTCCCTAGCGTAGATCTCTATGGAGAAGAACGGGCAAGAAACTCCATGGACACTCTTTTCAATCAAAAATGTTGTTACAAAATCTTGGTTACATCTTTCATGTTGAGATTGTACATATATGTGAGAACGATGTAGAAAGACGTGTTGTAGGAGTCATTGTAGATTTGTCGTTTGTAGATCTTTGACAATCGTTACAGGTATAAGTCTGTGACCCGATAGTCTAGCAACCAGTCTTATCAAGGGGTATCGTATTACCTAGTACCTACTAACTGGGTTGTGGAGGTCAGATAGGCAGTCGATCTATGTAAAATACTGGAATCCGACCACGACATACTCAGTTGGGAAAAGGTGTATGTTTTAAGGTTGAGTGAAAAGGAAGTTTAAATTAAATAGATAGCATTTGTTTTGTAAAAACGTGTTTATTTACACTTTGGCAGTGATGGCATGTTTTATTTACTTTTATTTACAAAGAGAGTTACTATATGAGACCTTAGTTCGTTTGAGCATGATTCTTTCCATTTGAGCGGTGGTGTTACAACCTCAGCCAACCATTACCTGGCAACACTAACGATATAAAAAACACATCACCAGTGTTGCCTGATACAACCGACAAAGGCTACCAAAAACAGTTATAAAAAAAGTAACAGTTATTTTTGGAAAGAACTGTTATTTTTTAAATAACGATTCTTGGAATCGGTTATCGATTTACCAGCCGTGGTATCCGTGGGCGGCGTAGGGGGCAGCAATGCCGTAAGGAGCGGCGGCAATGCCGTAGGGGGCAGCGTATCCGGCGTAGGGAGCGGCGTATCCAGCGTAGGGGACGGCACCGGCATAAGCGGCGGCGACTCCGGCATGAGCAGCGGCAACTCCACTTACGGCAGCAGCGTGGGACTGAGCAGCGGCGACAGCGTTCTGGTTAGCGGCAAGGTTGCCCCAGTAAGCGTTCTCGTGGAGGTCTCGGTTGGTTTCAGCAACTTGACGGACTGCCTCAGTGTTGAACTGAACCGCAGCCTCAGCGGCACGAGCCTGGCCTTCACCCCAGGCCCGAGCGTGGTCCTGAGCGGCTACGGTCGCGTCGATGGCGGCGGCCTGGGCATCACCGGCGTTGACCCCATAGACTAGGGGGCTGATGACGCTGGCGGAGGCATAGCCGACGAGGGCGACAAAGGCGATCTGCGGGAGAAAGGGGGTACCGTTATAGAAAGAGTTTCCGAGTCTTTAGTCGATGGTTAGAGGTGAGGTGAACAGTCTGGATTTGTCGATAGGCATACGTCCATTTTCATTAACTTACTAGCCGGTTTCGGTAGGTTGCTATCTCTGTCTATTTGACATTTTGCTTACTGACCGGTAACGGACCGAAACGGGACCGGGAGAAGGCATATTAACCAACAGTTATACGTTAGTAAGTTATAGAAAACGGCTGTTAGTCAACTAGGAATACTGAAGATAGGTGCTGGTTAGATTATGGTGTACAACTTATATTTGCAATACGATATTTTAGACAATCGGTGACGGGGAAGTCGGTTCAAGTTCGTCATTCGCTCAATAAGAAATCCGAGTTTGTCTTCCTATATCTAATAGTCTAAGCATGGCTTATCTGCGATTCGATTATAAAAATACCTTCTGTGTATTTAAATCTCAAACTCCCAGATTACTCGTAAAATGGTTTCAATTAATCATTAAATTGCATTTATGCAACCATTGCCGTGAAAATCATCAATCAAATTATAAAGTTGCTCAAAAACACATGCTACATTAAAACTTTTATCAGATCATAAACAAGGTATGTTAATAACGAAGAAAACAGATAATTACCAGCCAGACAAACCGTAAAATCATTAACATTAATTCTTACTACGTTTTATAACGTTTCTTCATTGCATTAGCGCCTTGAATAAACGTATGCGGATTTGGAAATAACTATTGTTTTAATAACTCAATGCGTACTTCCGTTATTATAGTTATCCGTTACAGTAACTAGATAACTAGTTGTTAACGTTATAATAACGGGTTAGGTCGTGCATAACCTTTTTTCAATGATGGACCATGATAGTCCAGTGTGTAAATGGTCGTGGATTATAATGGATGATTGAGCTAACTATAAACAGTAGACTAACATTATTTCATGTTTCCTGTGTTTTTGCTAGGCCGAATAATGCCGGTCTGAGTTATTACTTTTCATTACCATAATGGTAATTAAAAACTGATTGCTGGTAGCGTTGTAATGAAATTAACCGAAAAAATAGATATGACAAAATTCTATTAGCATTGAATTAGCAGAGTGGCTACACTTGGGCCATTGTTGAGCTACTTTTTTGTGGCTAGCCAGAATAGAGTTGATCATCATTATCTGCCTAGACTCATAAAGATCTGTGGCTAACCATTTATTTAAAGTATGAATGAATAAATTGATTGATCATCAATTTCATTTATCATATCCACACGTTCTTTTTTGCAGTAATTGATCTACCCATTACTCAAACTAGAAACATCAATAAATCATTCAAAAAAAAAAAGCTAATCATTCAAAATTTCAAATTGGATTCGATATTCCAATTTCAAACCTGTCACTAAGGTGTAACACACCTCCTTTTAGTGTCAGTACAAATCATCATAAATATTTTACATGGCGACTTTTTTTGTTGCAAGCCTGTATTGTTTTTTTTCGCACAACGTTTTACTTTGCGAAATGGCCAGTTTGATGTTAATTTTGCTAATCGGTTAACAGGAACTACGCTACAGTACTTTGTTATTGGGCAAAATTTGTGGTTTATGTTTCTCTGTATCGATTTGTTCTAGTTTGCGTATTTAGGTGATGTTTCTGACGACGAGATGCGATTTTTAAACGTTGTGTGTCTGGTAACTCTATTTTCTTTTTAAATAAATAGTTAGGCATCCATACTAAAATAATTAATGTAAAAGTAACTGGTTTGGTTGTCTTTCTGAACATTTATGATTTTCGCGCCTAAACTACAGAACCGTATATTATGTATGAAATTTGTCAGATAGATTGCTTAGGTTCTAGTGATAGAGAGCCAAGACTACTTTCAGCCTAGATTTCAGAAAGTAGGCTACAATAAGTATGAAAACTCTTTACTAAAATAATAATCTACAAGTACCACGTTTAAAGAGACAAATATCTTTGTGAACCGTTGCCTATTTCTTAATCCTTTGAATAATATAAAGTACTTCCAAACAGGTCTAACCAATCCCTAATTTACAAATAACCTAACTTGAACTCAATTTACAATTACAATATCGTAATAAACCTTATCAAGTAACAGTTCTAGAACAGGGCAACGCCTTAAATGTTTTAGTCTAAATATTTCACAACCGCCATCTTTGAACAATAACTGACAGTTTAGGCGGTATGGTTTTTGGCATTGGCCTAAAATTTCCTTTACGTGACAGAACGCTTTTGACGTATTTGAATTTTGAAAGACAAAAGGACGCCATGTTTAGCCGAGTTTTACTGCGTGTAAAGAAACGCGATTTGAATAGGTTTGGTGAGAGTTTTAAAAGTTTTGTAAGACCATGTATGTTTTACTTGTAACATTTTACACGTTAGAAGAATCAGAGACCTCAAAAATGTGGTCAGATTAAATGCTAACGGCCGAGAACAAAAACAAACAAGATTTTATACTCGATAGCGGCAAAGACGACACAGCATTTCTATTGTTAATAGCAAATCAATGAAAGCTCTAATCTAGAAATCTACACAAAAATTCATTGACCAAATCAATTTCCTCCCGACCTTAAACATGCCAAATATAACGGAATGCATGATTCATATTTGGAACACAACAATAGTGATGTGCTGCATTCTGAATTACAATGAGGGACCTTGACAACAAGCGTGCGTTATGACATATTGTGCGTGGACCGTAGTGCTGTGCTAGATTTGACGTGTGAAAAGAAGCTTTGTGTTGCGTTATAGTTGAGGAAAGTTTTCTGGACTGCGTATGTGATGATATATTATTATTGGGAATTAAGTGGAAGTACAGTGAGAGGTGGAAGTTATTAATAAATGTGAGTAGTGATTGTAAGAGTAGGGGAAGACCAAATAAATCAGGTAAATTGTGTGTAAAAAGATATGGCTAGAAAGGGGATGAATACTGGGATATCTTATTTACAGAAGAAGGGGATATGTTACGCCGATGATAAATAAATTGGAATATGCGAAAGAGACTATTGACGGCCATTTAGAAAGTCCGAGAAAACTTCGATCTGTGCATTTTTATCAATAACGAAAAACTATTGATTTGTATTGTCAATTTTTCAAGTTCATCCACCCACTTTATTTTAATCACTAAACCTTGACAATATTGCAATTTCGCATGCTCACCACGTATTAATTACAACCAAATTAGCAAACAAACAAAAACGGAACGTTAAACAGCTCATGAAAATAATTAAATGTCGTTTATGGTGCGATTTTTTTATCAGTGGCCTTGATAATGACATTGCGTGGAACGGAATGTGATTGACATTTTTTTGTTATTACACGCTCTGATTGGATATTGAATAATTTGATTGGGTGTGCAAGAATATGATCAGTTTTATCTTTTAATAGAAGTTTTTTGTTGGTATGAAGAACACGGAAGTTGTAAGAGGGCGTGGTGATCTTTGTCGTCAATGTTTACAGAACGTGTTTTAGGCATATTATCTTTTTCTATGGAGGCAGTTACTGAGAAATTAATTAGTTTTTAACGACCTGCGACAAATACTTGGATATGCATCAAGTACAGGATATCAGATTTTATCTAAGCGTCAAATGCCATTACCAATAGATAATTGGTATTTTAATGACATTTGACTGGCAAAAAAGGGGAAATAACAAAATTTGTCATAGACTTCAATGAATGATTTTGACGAAGTCAACAGGGGAACTGCAGAATTCTGCTTTAACTGTCCATGTTTAATGCTTTTCAGAGAGAAAACCAAAAAAAAAAATACTAGTAACGGCAGCATCATTATAAAATATCAAGTATTTTTATTTATTTATTTGTACTATAAACTCTGCAACAATAAAACTTCAATAATTGATTTTAATCACGCAATCATACGTCAATCAGACATTTCCCACATTAATATTTTTTATTGTGAAAACTCGATCTAGAGCTTTGAAGAGCTAATCGCGTTATAATTTAATCTTTGTGAATCGTGAGAAGTATGTTTTTGTCGAAATGAATGCGTTTATTGATTGCTATTATGTTATATTATCTCGAGTTAGGGTTTTTTCTAGGAATTTTCGCGAATATCTGAAAGAATTTCCCGGAAAATTGGACGACATAATAAAACTAAGTATTGCTGCCGCTTTTGCCATACATTCGGTCCAGTTTTGTCTTCGACCCGGTTTTAACCGTCACCCATGATTGTGTAGTGTAAAAAATTATAACTCCGAATTTAACTTAAAATACGAAAACTCAACACAAACATGTTATATATTATGCGTAACTCAGAAATTGATATATATCTACTCAACATGTAATTTAATCCCTCGATACTGTAAACCAGCATTCATACCTACCATAAACCAGATGATTGTCATTTTATACGCGTATTGTCGCGGTACAGATAAACAATGCTTAGTCATAGACAATTTGAACGATAATGTGACTGAATGATTATTGTTTTGCAATATAGTTATAATGTTAGGACATTATTTTGAATAGCTTGTCAGTGCGGGGGATAAGATTTGCAATACTAATATGTATCGGCTTATTATACTGTTGTTTGAGTAGGCCGAAGTGAGATATTTGTTCAAGAATTTGGGCCATTTTGGGCGTGATCGATTCTGTTGCATTTCTGCTAGGGGAGGATAAACGATGGATGGGGTGTAGGAAACATTATATATGGCTAGAAAGGGGTGAACCATGAGATGACGACTAATTGAGAAGTCTTGGAGAAGAAGACGCCAAATGAATTGGGATAAAGGCAAGACAATTATGAAGATATGATGGAATTAGGAAGTTAGTTAATTCAGATTGGGAAAGGAAAAGAAATTAATTGATTCAGACAGTAGGTAGTCACATATAGAAAAGCTAATAAATTAAAAGTCCTTTAAAAGGAATAAAAAATTAAGTAAGTAATTATAACCCACATGACACTACAAGAAACAGGTTTGTAGGTGTAAGAATTTAATTTATTCAGCATGCAACCTTGTCATACTAATTGAAATTGCTATTACTCTTAATTGTATCAATATGGATGGCAAAGGTATTACAGTCATGCGGTCTTGAAGCTTTTAAATACCATAAACGAAGGATCTATTATATTATTAACTGTACTGCATATTTAAGTTAATTAAAAAGATTAATGGGAAAAATTAACATTGTAAGCTTTTTCGTATTAATGAGACAAGGTTTCATTAGTTAAACGATTAATTAATAGTTGTAACGGAACGTTTTTGTAGGCTGTTTGATACACTTCCTTGGTTAATGAAAAGTAATGGTCTTGGCGGGAAAATTGACAGTGGAAGAGTGAAAAAATTGAAGTATGATTTTGGCGCCAATTTATACACTGTTTTTTTATGCTAGAAATGCTACTTATTTTTTGAAATTTTAGAAAGAAAATTAGAAACATTTAAGATTAAAAATAACTGATGGAAAAATAATTCAATTCTAAGATTATCACTGTTGCCATAATCAAAACATTCTGATAACACTATCCTCAAAATAAAAATAAAATATTACCAGAAATCTCATCTTGCACTTCTTGGTTTGACTGCAGGATAGCTACTGAATGCTTTGGTGGTGTTACACCGGTCTTTTATACTTAGTACAACCGCTGTATAGTGTTATTGAAAGTGTAGCCAAGTACCTGTTATATTACTACGAAGGATTAGACTAGGCTGTCCACTGATACGGACAAGGTCTAAAAACGAAAAAAAAAATTGTAGTTGACGTTTGTGACGTTGTCATTTTTTGAATTTTTGGAACGCTGGAGAATCATGGCGGAGAGATGGATGTTGTCTTTTTGGCGCGGAAAGTTTTGTTTGTGGCTAGGGCCCGCCTTGTTTTTAATGTTTCCGTGTTTTTGATGTAACTTAGGGTTGACTACTGGTACAAGTTGTGCAGTCTTCTTTGGCATCAAATGATTTATTCTGTAAAAATAGAAAATTGGAATAACTATTACGCGTCATGTTCTTTTTAAAACAATATTTAGTCGACATTTCCTGAGAAATAGCCAAAGTTTATTCAAGGGTGATTTTTTTCTTTTTTTTGGCAGTGAAATGAAAAAAATGTTCTTGTATTTAGGTGTTTCAGGAGTCTCACTCTTATACAAGCCTAGGAAGCCAAGCATACCTTTATCAAAATTCGAATTTAGATGTGTGGTTATAGTTTAGATAAAGTCACAAAATTAAAAAAAAAACATGCCCGAGAAAGTTTGATTATTTCTCTAGGGAGTGTTCTAAGCAAATATAAAACTTTTCTTGCATTAGACTCTAAAAACACTTAAATACAAGAAAAATTAAGTGATAATAAATTGAGGAAGTGCTCCGACTTCCTATGACATTTGATAGAGATATTTTAAAGGCACATTATCCTTATGATCGAGCTGCCTTGTTAATTTGATACTCGTTTACACACACACACAAACATACACATACACACACACACACAACATCACGCCTGTAAACCCTGAAGGGTTAGACAGAGATGTATCTAATAGAACACCCACATTTTGCCAGTTATGTTTAAGTCACATGTAATAGGGAGCGATCCTATTGACATCAACCCGGCACAAATCCACCAAGACCTCCGTGGCTGCTACTCAAAAATTCCTAATGGAAAAACCCAATGATAATTTGCCCGACTCGGTAATCGAACACGGGACCCCATGTTTAGAAGTCGCGACTGCGAGATGTTTTGTTATTTTCTTGATTTCATAGATACTTAATTAAGGGGGATGCTCCAAGGTAGCCCGCGAAATTCGAATTTTCTTACGTTTTTTGCAATTTTCAGGGCAGTGCTAAGTTGTATGTTGATAAACATAGCGGTCGCGGCTGTAAGACGTATTAAGTTACAGAATTATAATCATCAAAATCATCAATACAACCCTCCAAGTTCATAAGAGTCGATGAACGAATTTTTCACGGTCAAAGTCTTTCTTCGACTTTCATGAACTTTGATTGTATTGATGATTTTAATGATTATAATTCTGTAACTACATACGTCTTACAGTCGCGACCGATATGTTTATCAACATGAACTTAGCACTGGCCTGCAAATTGCAAAAAAACGTAAGAAAATTTGAATTTCGCGGGCCACTCTGACGCTTTCACCTTAAACGGAATCGGTAATCCGTAATCCTTTTGTATATTTCGGTCACATAATTAATGATTGTTGATGCAATTTACGTCATAACCGTAAAGAATTTACTTATACATGTAATGTTTATAAATAAATGGCCAATATACGCTTAAGAACGTCTAGATGGGGCCAAGTAGCTCTTTAAGTGTTATCTATGTTATTAGCATTTTTCGGTAGTCAGTGGCCCAGAAAGACTGACAACTACTCTTTCCAAGCGGAATCGTATTCATCATCATCATCATCATCAGCCTATAATGTTCCCACTGCTGGGACAGGCCTCCTCTCTATGAGAGGGAATGGGCTATAATCTACCACGCGGGCCCAGTGCGGATTGGTAGATGTCACATGTCTTCGAATTTTTGGTTCTAGGACATGCCGGTTTCCTCACGATGTTTTCCTTCACCGTTTTGAGAGAATCGTAATACCTAGTACTAACTGGGCTGTGGAGGTCAGATAGGCAGTCGCTCCGTGTATTCAGCTGCTTCCAGTTAGACTGGAAGCCGACCCTAACATAGTTAGGAAAATAGGTACTAGGTCGATGATGACCTAATTTAGCATTTTTCGAAATGATTAATATCAGCACAATGGCACAACAACAATAGAAATAGAAATCATTTACTTGCCAATAATTTGACTGTACAGATATGATGGTAATTTTCATGAGAGTCCCGATACATTTTGCCGTACGGCATGCAAAATATCTTTGAGTTCTGTCTAGTGGGACCATTTCTGACATTGTCTTGTGAAATTTTCTGCAGTTTTTTTGATGTCACAAAAGTTTCTTGGCATGTAACAATGCTTGGTTGTAGTGTTAAATAGGAGGTATTAGATCGTTTTAAATTTGAAGTAGATTTTTCATATAATTTACCTGTTTTTGAGATGAATTAGTTTTGCCCCATTTTCGGATTCAGAAACGTTTTTCCTCAATATCAAAATATGACTAACTGTATTTGGACATTCTCCAACTGATTAATATCCTGAACGTCGACCAAAAAATGGGCGTACTACGATGTCATCGCGTGATGCAAATATCTCGCTTACTCATATGCCGCGTCGAATGAAATTATTTCGTGTTTCTTGTTAAATTTATATTTTCATCAACTATCACTAAACCATTTTATTAGGTAACAGCTGTTGCCCGCTTAAAATTAAATTTGAATTTATTTCACAATTTCAAGTTTTTTTTTTTAATTTTGTGTACGGAGCCCTATTCCTTTTTCTTTACTCAGTATAACATCAGCTATCTGTCAACAAAAGTCTCGTCAAAATCGGTGCAACTGTTTCGGAGATTAGCCGCAGCAAAAAGACGGAATAAATATTAACAAAATAATGTGTAAGTAAGTACCGTGTGAAAGTTCATCATGCATGCAGTAAAATCTGCTATTTTGAAATTACACAGATAATTCAATTTTATTTATTTGTATTGATTAAGTTTCTGCCAAAGCGGCCATTTTAGACCCCCAGTACTCGGTCCGCAGTAGTTCCGGAAATTGACTGAGCATTTAGGGACTACGCACACTTATTCAGCTTTATTCAGCTTATGCCCATAGAAATCAACGATTTTGTATGAGACGCTGACGCGTCTCAGTCTTCAGTGTGCGTAGTCCCTTATAGTTCATCTTTAATTTTAAGTACATGAAACTATACCAATATAATTCAACCGCCACCTCTAAACGTTAGTAAGTCTATAACAACAGCTGATAACCTGGGTGGAGCAGGAAGTTCTTCGACATATCAAATGAGAAAAAATACTGTCACAGTATGTACTGACATTTCAGACGAGAGGAATACGCACGGACGCCACTAACACCGTAGCGAGCATGGTTACTGTTACTGTTAGCCCGTGTCATCCCATTGCTGGGCAAAGACCTCTTCCCATGACTTCTAAATTATTTGATCCAGGGCCAATGTGGACTGGTCGCTGTCTGTCTGTCTGTCTTATGACGACAGACCGTGTTGACAGCGCGTTCGTGTTCCACGCGCGCCTCAAAGAAAAGTCAGCAAAAGTAATGGGTCCGGAAAGGCCGAAGCCTGCCGGGGCTGCGTGACGGTTCGACAGAGATAAATAAATATCGCGGGACATTACACACAGCGCTATCTAGTTCCACACTAAGCAAGGCTTGTGTCGTGGTCACCAGACAGTTGATATACTACATATACTTTTTGTTTGTAAATACATACTTATTATACATATAAACATCCTTGACTCGGAAACAAATGTCCATGCTCATCACACAAACATTTGCTCCTACCGGGATTCGAACCCGGGATCCGAAGAACGTAAGGCAGACTCACTACCGCTGCGCCATTCAGGTCGTCCAGATACCGCGGCCCAGGAACACAAAGGGCTAAGAAGAAACATGGATGGGTTTTAGTCAGTAAAAGTCTAATACTCCGCTCCGCCCAGAGCGGGAGTCATTTGATGATTTCCCATCTGAAAAAAAAAAAGTGCCAATGTGGACCACTGGTCGTTGGGTTTGTCCAACTCATTCCGCCATCTCCTGCGAGGTATACCACGTCTCCTTCTGTGTATGGCCCACAGCTCGTCGCACATACGGCAGACATGGCCAGCCATCCTTTAGCTTAGCGGCTTTTTGAGCAACGTCAGTGATTTGTTTAATTTCGAGCGTGGTGAAATGCCGAATATTATTCTGCCGTGACTTTTGGCACACCGACTTATGGACGCTGGGTTGTGGTTGTGGAGGTCAAATGTCCTTGTAAAATACTGGTATTTAGCTGCATCCGGTTAGACTGGAAGTCAACCATAATGAAGTTAGGGAAAGGTGAGGTAGATTATAAGTAACAGATTTATGGAAAAGTTCGGATTTGAGACCGTCGTCTTCATTTTTGTTGGTATTACCTTGACGGTCTCTTCTTAAATCTAAATGTGTACCTATGTCATATTAGCATTAGTAACTCCTGGTACTGTGAGGAAATAAGTTTTGGAAAATGAGCTATGCTTATAATATCACTTGCTTCGGAAAAGAAAAACATCGTGAGGAAACCAGCATGCCTGAGAGGTATTCCTCGACTGCATGTAAAAAGCCAAGTCAGAAGGTTTTTATGAAAAAAAAAAACTGAAAAACTCAGACACCAGGTTAGGGACTCACCACTTGATAAAGAAGAACAAAGAAGCTTTGCATATAAATCTATTTTTCTGTACGCCATTCAAATATTTTCAGATAAGATGTTTTCATCTTCCGAACCATAGTATAAAACAGTTTCTTCTTAAATAGATCCAAGCAGGAAATTTATAGTCTAGAAAAAGTCAATGAATCAATTTGCAAAATCAACCACATTCTTCCAAGGATATCAAACTTAAAATAGTGATCTAATTTAGAAAGGCAACGCCTTAAAATATTTGCAATCTTAAACCTAACCGCAAATATTCAGAATCAATTATTGCACTTGTAATATGCAGAGGTCAGGTGCGTAGCACTGTCACCGATGTGCGTTTATGACCAGTTGTATGTATGAATGTGGACGAAGCAAAAATAGTATGGAAGGATCGTAGCAGTCCGATCGTTGTTCCACGTGCGCCTCAAAGAGACACACACAGACACACAAATACAGCAGTACACAGGAAGGGGTCCGCAAGGGTGATGCCTGCCGATTGCCGGGGCTGCGGAACTGTTCGAAAGAGATACCACGACCCTGGAACGCAAAGGTTTAAAATGGAACATGGTTGTGTATGATCAATGCCATACGTAACGTGTCGGTGTGACATGAGGAAACCCCACTCAATTAGTTTTAAGGACGACAGTTACATTGCATTTTTAATTGTTGTAACTTTTTTGCGGCCAGTTTATCTTGATCTACTATGATAGCGCTAGCGTTAATATTAAATCACATAGCATTATATTCCCTCAGCTGGGACGCACACACGGCCTCCTCTCTATGAGAAAGACTGGGCTATAATCCACACCACGCGGGCTCAGTGGGGTTGGTAGATGTCACATGTCTTCAAACTTTTGGTTCTAGGACATGCAGGTTTCCTCACAATGTCTTTCCTTCACCGTTTTGAGAGCAGTGGTGATGAAATAAATTACACAAAGTAATGCGCCTGTCTGAGTTCGAACCACGACTTACTGTTCTTAAGTCGGGGCCGCCACCACTGGGCCAACGCTGCTCATGCATGCTATACCGACCTCAAATTACTTTTACAAAAGCAAATGTCTTTTTTAAACTTTCATGATCAGAACACATTATAAAACTTTGCTGTGGCGGTACCTCCAAAACTTCAGTCTTCCCGCGACCATGGCTGGTGCAATCCAGTCAAAACGTGAAGGTAAAGTTCGCGATAAATACCCGTTTGCATAAGTTTTACAAAAGCAGACCGAAGATTTAAAACGTGAAGGTAAAGTTCGCGATAAATACCCGTTTGCATAAGTTTTACAAAAGCAGACCGAAGATTTAAAACGTGAAGGTAAAGTTCGCGATAAATACCCGTTTGCATAAGTTTTACAAAAGCAGACCGAAGATTTAAAACGTGAAGGTAAAGTTCGCGATAAATACCCGTTTGCATAAGTTTTACAAAAGCAGACCGAAGATTTAAAACGTGAAGGTAAAGTTCGCGATAAATACCCGTTTGCATAAGTTTTACAAAAGCAGACCGAAGATTTAAAACGTGAAGGTAAAGTTCGCGATAAATACCCGTTTGCATAAGTTTTACAAAAGCAGACCGAAGATTTAAAAGTCAGTACCTACAGCATGTTACACTGTAGTTCAAAAAGAACTGGTCACTTAGTAAATTAATAAAAACATGTACCGTATTTTTTTATTTTGTTTTTTATCGCTGGACATTAACACACAGCGCCACCTAGTGCCACACTAAGTAAAGCTTGTGTTGTGGACACTAGGTAGTTGATAAACTACATATATACCTACTATTATACGGATATAAAAGAATGAGCTTGTCTCAACTGAGTGATAAGGAATTTTAATTTGTTGTCATTTACCTTTTGAAGATTGTTCGTGTAACTCGCGTTCCTTAAGGCTTCTATGGGAGTTTTTTTTATCTGTGGTTTGAGATGAGGAATGTGTTGTGTGAACGTCCACTGCTGGACATAGGCCTCCCCTAAGTGTCGCCACATTGACCGGTCTCTTGCGACTCGCATCGGTCCACCTAGTGGGAGGTCTTCCAACGCATCATCTTCCGGTTCGCGGTCGCCACTCCAGAACTCTTCGGCTCCATCGGCCATCCGTTCTGCGAGCAATATGCCCTGCCCACTGCCACTTAAGTTTGGCAATTCTTCGGGCTACGTCGGTGACCTTGGTTCTATTGCGGAAGTCTTCATTTCTGATTCGATCACGCAAGGAAACTCCGAGCATAGCCCTCTCCATTGCCCTTTGGGTGACTTTAAGCCTTTTTATAAGGCCCATTGTGAGCGACCACGTTGTAATATTGGTATTAGTTGGTATTTGTGTGGTCTTATAGGAATTTATTTCAATCGAGAGATTTGTTGTTTTGGGTGATTGATGAGGAAGTTTTAGATTATTCGTACGTGGTTATAATCGGTTTCACCTAAGCAATCGTACTCCGCCCTAAGCCCCCATCATCGCTTCATACCAGGCGAGTAGTTTTGATGGCAAAAAAAAAAATCTAATTAGTCCGTCAGATTATCAAGAATTATTTGACCCTTATTTTTTCTTTTGTTACGTAAACCAAAATTGACGAAGATACGACGCTTTTAAAATTCTCAATAAGTCACGCCGCCGCGCCGCCGCCGCCGGCACGCTTAGAGCGTTCTGACGTCACGAGCCCCCTACTCCCGAGTGTTGATGCGTTTTATCTTTGTCAATATTCATTGATTTAAGTACAAAAACAAAACATACGTGTCCGTTTTTTCCAATAATCTAACTGACAGACTAAATATATTTGCAATTTATTGATGGTAGAAACTAGCCTGTTGACGTAAAATTGTCTACTATCTTTCTTCGATCAAATAATATTTGCCGTTGAATGACCCCCAACTATATTTTTTAAGTATTATTATTAACCGTTGTGACGTCACACCTTTATTCCACAAAGAGTTATACAGAGGTGTAACTTTGGTACCCACATATCACCAGCTGTGGCGAGCCTAATTACCGTTATCATCAAAGGCTCGCACAATGGCCCACTTCAAGGACTAAGTGCGCGAAACCTAAACCCCATGATAGTACCGTTATCATTTTATAGTCCTTTGTTATCAAGATTAAACATAAATGGTCCAAATTTTAGAACCCTCACCCAAAACCTGTAGCACAAAGGTGTCAATGCCTACCCCCCTCCTCCTGTAAACGTAAACGCGCCCACTTCCCGCAATCCGCGGCTAGTATTTCATCAGCTTTCGTTCCAAACGACCTTCCGAATCGTGGGCACAATGTAGTTCTATACACTGCCGGATATATTTAGGGTAATACTAAAGTAATGGAACCAAGCTTTATTACCGTTATCATTTTATGCTCCTTTGTTATCAAGAATAACATAAATATCCAAATTTTAGAACTGTTTATTACTTTACTAGTTTTGACCTGGCTTGAATGCTCGATGCATTATCGCTCTCATACTCGCAAAAAAAATTACATATGCAGATAGTGAAGCAGAACCCAACCTAAATTTCTATGAAATGTTTCTGAGAAAACTTTTTTGCAAAAAAATAGAACCGACTTCAAAAAAGTGAAAAATAACTTTAGCTTCAGAAGTCGGTGACCATTGTTTGATGATTTATTAAGTTTTTTTGTCACCGACTCCTGAAGCTAAAGTTATTTTTCTTTTTTTTGAAGTCGGTTCTATTTTTTTGCAAAAAAGTTTTTATTTTTCACTTTTTAGTGGTTCACTTGTGCTTACCCCTTCACAGCGTACCGGTGCGGTGGCGTGATGTTATGTTATGGACTGGTGTAAACAATAGACAGACAATAGATTTCAGCAATCCCAGTCCATTTGCTATCATTTATTGAGGAGTTCCGTTCCATATCTCCGAAGTTCGTGATCAGATCATGACAATATTTCTATGGGACCAACTTGGAAGTATACCCTTTCAAACAAAAAAAGATTTTTTCAAATCGGTTCAGGCGTCTTCGAGTAATCGGTGAACACACATAAAAAAAAAAGAAATACATACAGTCGAATAGAGAACTTCCTCCTTTTTGGAAGTCGGTTAATAAAGGAACAACAACTTTCCGCAATCCGTGTCTAATATTTCATCAGCTTTCATTCTAGACGACCTTACGAATCGTAGGCCCTGCACTGATATACTCCCAGATATATTTAAGGTAGCGCTAAGATATAGTGATATAGTGTTCTCAAATTCGTGATCTGCAGCCTGGAGTAATACAGTTGGAATTACAAGGTCTCTCATTGATTCGATTTCGATGTTTAACCTCTTGTGTGCCGTTATTATAGACACAATTAAAAACCCATTGTGTCTTGTGTAGATCAACGTTCGAAGGGTTAATAGGGAATATGCATGTATTTTTTATTGACTTAAATCAATTAATTACACTATTATCAACCCGAGAAAAGTATTAAAAGTTGATTTGAACTACTGCTTGTCGCTTAAAAATAATACTAAACTCCCACAATTTTCTATGACAGCTCAAACGTCCGTGATTGTCGCGACCATACTTTGACGTCATTTATCAAAATCTACCTTGTTTACATCTATTTTTTTTCCTTAATAAAGTAATTTTACTAATTGTATGTACTTTATTCAAGCAAAAATTGCGATAACGATCTTAATATAAAATCGTAGTACAACTTTACCTACATTTCAAATAAAAGTTATTTTTTGACAAATGAATTTTGATGTCACTACCGCCGTTATCGAGGACGACGTGTTTTGAGAGTGCGTTCCGTTTCACCAAAAACATGCTACATAAAACAATAAATTGTAAAATATGTGATGTATTAGAAACATAAACAAGCGCACCATAATGTTTATAAGCGCCAATACAAGGCATTTTTAATAATTAAAAAGAGTTTTGTATTTCTTGCTTATTCCCTATTGTCTAAATATGGTTATGGTTGCACGTTATCCTTTCTTTAAGTTGCCAGAGTTATCATCCGCCAAGCCTTTTTCCCAACTATGTTGGGGTCGGCTTCCAGTCTAACTGGATGCAGCTGAATACCAGTATTTTACATGGTGCGACTGCCTATTTGACCTCCACAACCCCGTTAGCCCTTTGTAATACGATATCTCTTAGGACGACTGGTTCTCAGAAATGCCTTCGAAAAAAAAAACATACTTTTAGATTGCGACTGAAAATGTTTCAATGAATATACCTCTTCGGATACTCAGAAGTCTATTTCCACAATTTTGCGCTTTTATTACAGATCTTGCACCTCCTTAAAGAATTTACACCGTCCAACGAACATAAGGATTATTAAAATCGTGCGTGGCCTTTATTCTGCCCCGACTTGTAACCAAATATAGTTGTAGTTGCATTCCGAATTTCGGACCGTCAATATAATTTCTTTTTGTACCACTATATTATTGAGACATTGCATATATTATGAAGCTCACCTTTAACTGGGTTTTACTTTAAAAGAAAGTTGTATTATCAATCTGCCTGCTTCCTTGAGGACGTCTAGTGACCTTATTTCTGTATCAGAATGCAGGTAAAAGAATGCTCGACTTCTGCGGGCCTAAAATGGCCGCTTTAGCAGGACATAATATGAATCACGTTAAAAATGTTAAATTCTAAAAATGCACTTTATTGTCATAACCTTAAAGTCCATTTTAAGAATTTTAAATTTTTAACGTGATTCATCTTATGTTCTGCAAAAGTGGCCATTTTAGACCCCCTGAATCGTCACTTTAATTAATGTCACTCACTATGCCCCACTTTACCGACCGGTGGACCGATGAAGATTGCGGGAATCCGTTGGATGCGAGTCGCAAGGGACCGGACAATGTTGCGACACTTGGGGGAGGCCTATGTCCAGCAGTGGACGTCTTTCGGATGTAGTGATGATGATGATGATGCTCATTTTAATAACGTAGACTATTGAAAACAGGCCACGGCCATATGCCTATTGTTCCTTATGTAACTGGGGGTCGGCGCAACTCATTTTTTTTTTAACCGGCACGCCATCATTATTTTACTCCTTTATCTTTCACTAGCGGACGTCACGCGCTTTCAGCCGCTTAGTGTGAGTACAGGAATAAAATATATCCTATGTTACTCTCTGATAATGTAGCTATCCATTGCTGAAAGAATGGATTCCGGTCAAAAATCATAGAATAATTGCAGGCTAGCTGAAAATTAAAGAAAGTGAGCTTCCGTTCGTAGTTTCAATATATTTCTTTTAACTACAACGTCGATCGCTAGTTCTTTGTCAGGAATTTCTTAATAGCAACCTGGAGAATGGCTTTCTGCCCGGTGGATGGCAATAAATCGCCTGCATCATATTGGTGAATCATAAAACCTACAACCCTTTTTTTCGGATGGGAAATCATCAAATGGCCCGTGGCACTAGAACACAAAGGGCTAAGAAAGAACAAGGGTAGGCTTTAGTCAGTATAACCCTTCCGGTCCGCCCAGAGCGGTAGGGGTCATTTGATGGCCCATTGTGTTCCTAGGACTCGGTATCCCCTGCCCTGCCGAGGCTGCGGGACTGTTCGAAAGAGATACCGCGTGGCCCCGGAACGTGAACGTAAAGGGCGAGGAAGGAACATGAATAGGTTTCAGTCAGTAAAAGTCTGACAGTCCCTCCCGCTCCGCCCAGAGTGGGGGAAGTTATTTGATGATTTCCCATTCGAAAAAAAGGGGCCTCGGTATTCCTTTCCAACAGTCCCGCAGCCCATAAGGTACAACCATGCCCAACACTTTTGGGAATACAAGCGTTTTGTTATGTTAACTAAAAATTGAAGGTCATTCATTACAATGCCTGATCAGCATCCGGTGGCATTAAACTCTTTAATGTGTTTACAATAGAAACTGTCAACAAAAAATGCCAAGTTAATTTATTCTCTATCAATCGTGTCTTTGACATTTAAGTTAACAAAAACATGATTGACATAGGCGCCATTTTGTTAGGTGCCATTTGATGCTGTGATACTGAAACATGTTTGGGAAATTAAGAGTCTCCGGCGAAGACCTCCTCTCCAAGCACAAAAAAAATGTTTTTGTAAATCAATGAATACTGACAAAGATAAAACACATCAAAACTCGGGAGTTGGCTCGTGACGTCACAACGCACTCAAAATTATAGCACTGCGTGACGTATTGCGAATTTTAAAATCGTCGTATCTTCATCAATTTTGGTTTACGTATCAAAAGAAAAAATACGGGTCAAATATTTTTTGATAATCTAACTGACGGACTAATTAGTTTTTTTCAGGACACAAGCCTAATTAGCCCTTGATCTGTCAAGCCTGACCGTAACGGTCAGACGCCATTGTTTAACTATTGTGTCTACTTCGCTGACAGTTAATGACCCAATAGTTGGGTTATTTGAGACAAATCTAATTATACCTTAATCGTCTAAATTCACCAAACCATTTCGCAGATACGAAGTTATAAAGAAATTTACAAAGAAACATAAAGGATACGTGCGAAAAACAAAACCCTTCTTTGGCAGTCAGGTAAAAAGAAAAATTCTTGACTTTTATGACAGATACACCATCAATCACAAACGTCAGCTTGTCCTTGTCAGCCAGTATTTCCCGCTAAAAAGATCCGTTAACAATTACTCACTGCCGAATATTCCATAAACGAATTCAAATCACATTCCATTACATAATTTACTGTCCCGGTCACCCGTTTTCGTTCAATTCGTGTTGAGAATGACAATCGAATGAATGATTTAACAAGTGAACTAAAGTGTATCACTTTCGATCTTGGCTAATGCTGCGGGCATGTTGTGAAATAAGACGTTTCGTGAAACGTCCGGATGCGTTTGTTTTGTATGCAAATTGTTGGGTATTTGAATATTTGGTGTTGATTGGTTTTTATTGTGTATAACGTATGAATAATTTTGTTCTTAGTAAATTAACTTACTCTTCGCAGTGATAGCTTAGTGGAGTGACTGTAGGACTGCAAAGTCATAGGTCTAAAGTTCAAACCCAAAACACCTCTGATGTTTCGGGATCATATGCGTACTGTATTAATTATCACATTATGTGAAGGAAAACATCGTGAAGAAACCAAACCGCCTCCTGAGCATCCGTTCCTAAACCTTTGGGCACGATGTTGTGTTATTTTCCTAAATTTCTTCAATATATTAAATCCATATTTTACATAAAAAAACTATCCGCGGTGTGCTTTGTAAAATCTATCAATCAACACCCTATTGACTGGTCGTACTTGATTGTCTATTCACATACCGTATGCAAATATTGTGTACTGACTCATTTTACAACTATTTTATCTAGATAGTTGCTAAGGTAAATAAGAATACATTTAACTTAGATATAGCACTGACGATAAGTTTCTAGTTACAATGTAAAATTAATTCATAACAAGAATGTGTATTTTTACTACAACTAAAAAGGGTTTTTTACTAAGAAACGAAATTTTAAAGAAAAGCTCTTGAATCATCATTATGACCGAACCCAATTCATTTGGGGTCGGCACACAATGTCTTCTTATTCTAGTTAGAGAGCCGGCCACACTAATCCTAGTCCGATTATACTCGCAGATGATATATATAACTAGCCAGTCTAGCCACGTTATTAATCAGGGAAACATGAAATGGCGATGCTGCAATGCAAAAATCCTATCGTTTCCTGAAAAAACCAACCGCTCATTTGAAAGATCAACAATTTCTTTGTAAGAAAAATCACTGGTGTGTCTTCCGTTTGGACGATGCAGCAGTGGAGAAAGTGGTTGCTGCAACGATTGAAAGTCGCCCTCCGCGCAGCTAGATTCGGCGTTTTATCAGCAATCACCCGGCTCCCTTCGATTTGTACTGATCGTAATACGCGTGCCACGGTCAGTTACGAATAATTTTACGAAACTTGGGAGTCTTTTTATCAGAAAAATTGTTTTTTTTTTAATAGCGCCTCCAGGTTTTTCTATTGCAGCGTCGCAGTTTGTAATAATGTGACTAATTATATATTTGTCATCTGGGAGTCTTATCGAACTATAGGTTTAGTGTCGTCGGCTCTCTATCCCAAACTTCTCTATTACTCGTCATCTCATGAGACACCTTCTTTCTTGCCAGAACAGCTCATGAACTAGCGAAAAACATAATGAGTAAGTAGGTAGGGATGACGCAGTATTCCACTGGGCTGACGCAGCTTTCCACGGGGCTGACAAAATTGAAGTCTATATTTAAACTTAACATTCCAACACTAGTGACATAATAAGCAGTTATCGCCATAAATACCTGCGGACCTGCGGACCTGCCTCAACGGAATCGATGCTTTGCTCTTGACATACTCTCATTTTACCGACTGTGTTATAATTATATATCAAGTGTTATTGTGGTATTGGTATTTTTTTTACAGACTTATTTGTGTCAAACAGCAGCAAATGTACCTGTGACACAGCAGCAAAAATATCTTTGTAGGAAATAATAACGCTCAGAGTGAAGTACTGAATACGGGAATAATAATAAACCCCAAAATATCTACGTCAATACCAGTAAAATCACGTCAGATTAACACTGGTATAAGGTCCCCATACAAGGAAAAATAAACTGCCGGAAGGGTTTCAATATGAGTAAAATAAGTATCAGTTTAAAAACACTCCTAGCTGAGAAAGCTTTATTAAATAAATTAAAAACTAAAACAATTTCAACTACCTGGTGTCCACAAGTGCTTAGTGTGGCACTAGATGGCGGTGTGTGCAATGTCCAGCGATATTAAAAAAAAAAACAAAAAAAAAACAATTATGAATCAAGTCCCTTTAGTCCATAGCTTCCTCTACCCTTGACACAGTATCACAGCTTGCCGTGCTAAGTTATACTAATATAATAAACGTGACGAGTTTGTTTGTACGCCCTAACCTCTAGAACTACCTGTAGGATTTGAAAAATGCTTTCTGCTGAACTAAGTCATCGTAACACCTCGGCTGCTATGGTGCTTACCCCGCAGTAGAATGTTAAGATTGAGTGCCATATTGACAAATGAATTGGTTTTGTTTCCTTGGAGTAGGTTTGAAAAGTAGAGTATTCTTTTCTGGGATAAAGGTGTCTTCTCCTTGAGCGATTTTAAATCCCTCACTGCTCTTAGGATTTTAGAACTTAACTCCCTCGCTTAGCTCAGGAGTCTCGGAGTATTCTCGCTGCGCCCAGGAGCCCTAGAATCCCTTGCTGCGTTCGGGGTTCATAATTTCGGCCGTGATGCATGACACTGCTTTATCTCGTTGTATGATCTACCATTTCGGATTTGCTAGCCCTATTTTTGGAGAAGGCTTCTACCCTTAGGAGCCAAGCAAAACGAAAAACAGTGGATGAAACCGGGGAGCAGAGCTAGTGATAATTATTGACATGATATCTCAAAGATGTAGCTGTCAGCTGTGAGCAGGTGAAGTGGATCTTGCGTGAATGCTGCGCGTGAGTTGTTTTGTGCGTTTGTGTCTAAGGGATTGTACGCTAGGTTTAATTTGTTTGTGTATCTCTTTGGTTACATTTTTTTTAAACATTTTATTCAGTGTCATACACACATTTTATACATTTAAGTTGGTGCCAACATAAACTCATTAGAGTTTTACCGTACACCAATGTTTTACCGTGCACCAACAAATAACTTAATACTAGAATTTTACCCTTGGCTTCGCCACGTGCGTAATTTATACACAAGCCCGAATACCCAGAGGCAGCGTTTCCGACCATTAAAACTGTCTTTAATGTAAATTGTTCGTAGACAATAAACTAGCTACCGACTTAAATAAAGCTAGATTTCTAAATTAATCTATCTGTAGTATCCACTCAAGAGTTAAAAGCTCCGATTTATATCTATTGATAGCTGACCCGAAAATAATTGCTCTTGTGCCTATGGTTATCACCTAGTCGTCGTAATCTATAAACTTTCTGTCGGTCTTTTCAGTGTGCATTGTTTTTTTTTTAAGGAAACCCCTGGTCTTGTTTGGATAAACATAATCAGCTGCTGCTAGCAGTAATGAAAGAGAATATAAAGAGACTGAATCCAGCGCGCTGTCCCAGTGCGTGGTTCTAGGTCGTGTCTATTTCCAGACGATGGTTTCCTTCACCGTGTTGAGAGCAGTGGTCCTGAAATAAATTACACAAAACAATGTTCAGGTAGTTATTAGTAGGCCACCACTGCTCTGTCTTAAGATGGAAGCAACAGGGTAGCTTGCGAAATTCTCATTTTTAGGGTTCCGTAGCCAAATGGCAAAAAACGGAACCCTTATAGTTTCGCCATGTCTGTCTGTCTGTCTGTCTGTCCGCGGATAATCTCAGTGACCGTTAGCACCAGAAAGCTGAAATTTGGTACCAATATGTATATCAATCATGCCGACAAAGTGCAAAAATAAAAATTTAAAAAAACATTTTTATTAGGGTACCTCCCCCAGACGTAAAGTGGGGAGCGATTTTTTTTTTAATTTTGACCCTGACGTGTGATATATTGTTGGATAGGTATTTAAAAATGAATAGGGGTTTTCTAAAATCATTTTTTGATAATATTAATATTTTAGGAAATAATCGCTCCGAAAGTCAAAAACAATGTGTCCCCCCCCCCTCTAACTTTTGAACCATAAGTTTAAAAAATATGAAAAAAATCACAGAAGTAGACCTTTATATGAACTTTCTAGGAAAATTATTTTCAACTTGATGAGTTGAATAGTTTTTGAGTTATATAGCACTTTTTCAAAAAAACGCAAATGATAACTTTGTTTTTCATACAAATACTATGAAAAACAAAGTTATTTTTGCTGACGAAAAATGTTGGTATTTTTAATGGTCTGGGAAGCTACGGAACCCTACAGTGAGCGTGGCCCGACACGCTCTTGGCCGGTTTTTTTATCTAAAAAAAAAAACAACTGAAACAACATTTAAAAATTACTGTGTTAAATTACTTTAAAAGGGTTGTAATGATGATTTTAATGGTTATAACTTTGTAAAGCCATGTTTGTTACCATTGCGAATAGTATTTTGAGCAACATAGAACCTGACACTGACCCGCTAATTGCTAAAAAATAAAATAAAATAAAATTAATGTTTAAAGATGTAATTAATTTGTAAAAAGAAATAGATAAAGGAATGAATAAGTAACATTTACTCGAACTAAAAAAAACACGTATAGAATCCTTCAATAAGCATACACAAGCCATTTAATTATTTGACACGTTAAAAATGAACGTTGCACAATTTCTAGTAAATAAAACCAATGACATTGTCCTAAAAAAAAACCTAACTATCGTAATTACAGCATATTTATTTTAATTAGCACTTTTGAACTTGTCTTTCACAGTTCGCGAACACATTTATTATTCATTAGAAAGACTAGTAAGTTTTTGGCCTTGACTTAGTAAGTTGTTGAAGTGTCCTATTTTTGCGAGTGACGGTGGCATTGGTTGAATGTTATTAGGGTGTAGCTAGGTGCGTTATGACGCATTTGGATGGAATTGGGGGATAGCGTTAGCTGAATTTTTTACTCGCAATCTGTAAAGAGTAGGTTTTGTTAATACCGCCTTTTTAATATTATGAACTTTACCTTTATTTTAAGAACGTTACCAAAAACTAATAGGGAGTAAGTATAGACCTCAGTATCTGGTATAAATTTCAACTTGCTAGGTGGTGGACCTAGCAAGTTGAAATTTATACCAGATGCTAGGTCTACCCGTTCCTGAGAAAATCGGTGGTGACAGACATACAAGAAAGTGATCTTATAAGGATTCCTTTTTTACATTTTGAGGTAGGTAACCCTAAAAACGTTGATGAAAAATTCTTATTCTTATTCCACACAAAAAAATAACAAATACATAATTAATTGCAATAAGCTTATGTACAAAGGCGAGCTTAACCCAGAGTTCGGTTTTCTTACAGCAAACCTAATTTTGAAAGCGAGATTTGCAAAAGAGGATATACTTACGTATGTGCATTTACATTACATCCTAAATTAATTAAACTTAAATAAAAAAAAAAACTACATGCTAAATGCTTTTATTTTCGAAATAAATCGCTTGAAAATGCAAAGTAACTTTAGCATTAAAAAATCTGTGACTTTTGTTGGTTTGGTAACTTAAAATTACCAAACCAACAAAAAAAACTTGAGAGGTGTCAAGGGACACCCGGATGGAACGAAGTTCTGGCTTGCTTTCTATAAGAGAGAGAGAGACAGACAGAGAAACATGCGACGCCGCACAGCTTACAATAGCTTACTATAGCAAAACATTATTTTCCCGTTTTGGTTTTTTAAAACAACTTTCAGCATTGCGAATGGCAAAAATTACGAAAACGGCCGGAGGGTGTTACTCAGTGCATTCCCAACTACTAGCGACATCTAGTAACACAACGGAGTAGTACTTACATATTTTAACAATAGATGTCGCAGTTACCAATATTATTAGTACCACTCATACACATTAGATGGCGCTGTTCTAAAAAATAAAAAGTGTCATGACAACTTTTCGTAAGAATTTTTTCCGTCTAGCCCCCTTTCACAACGCGCGACGACAAATGTCATTACGAAAGTTTTGAAAATTAAGGGAGGAATCGTGGATGGCTAAAAGAATAGGGGAAGACCGAGGCAACGATGGTAAGACTGTGTGAAAAATGATATGGCTAGAAAGGAAATTACTACTGAGATGACGGTCAGTAGAGGAGTACTTAAGAAGAAGACAGGCACCGACCCCAGATAAATTGAAATAAGTCCAGAATCATGTTTTTTTTTTAAGTGAAAACTTCCTTTGGCGCGTGGAGCTCAGAACTCGCGTGACCGTCACCTAACGCTTCGTAGCACTCGTAGCCGATCCGCTACGGCACAGCACCACTTAGTAGCACTCGTAGCTGATCCGCTACGGCGTAGCACCACTAGGCCTGCGCGGGGCACAACCCGTAGCAGATATAGATTATTTAGTTTTTACTTATATCGGCTGTCCTCAAAGACGGCCATGTTTTTTGTTTTTGTTTTTGGCATGTTTTTTGTTTTGACAATCCCGCCACACTATTACCAAACCATTGAAACTCCTGTGCACAGGAATCAACAGTGGCGACGACCACAAAAGCGCCGAGACAATGAATCAAAATCAAAATCAAAGCATTTATTTCAAGTAGGCCAGTTACAGGCGCTTTTGAATTGTCGAAACAAAAATGACCATTTAAAGTAGCTACAGTCCCAGTCACAAGACATAAAAACTGTGAAAGTACTGTAGTTGCCCATTCCCTAGCGTAGATCTCTATGGAGAATAACGGGCAAGAAACGCAATAGCAATATTAAGTGTACCTTTCACATCAACCAATTACGTGAAAAATGTTTTTTCAATAAGGAGTGCACTTGATTTTAATAGACTTTCTAAGGACCTTGATATTGACTTATTCTGCACCAGTGTGGCGTCCTTGCGACAGCAAATCGCACAAAACTTTTTCGATAGCTAATTCCGCTAATTTAGCTAATTCTTACAAATATTTGTTAGTGATTAATTGTCTTCTGTACTCTTTTTTTTTTTTAAATATCCTTTGTCTTTTTTTTTTGTCTACGTGTGGAGGCTTGTAATTAGCGATTTGATAATATTACACTTATATATAACATTTTCTTTATTAGTCTGTAAGCCTTCTTTAAAATAAAATAAAATAAATAAATAAACTCCATGGACACTCTTTTTTTGAAGCTTGACGAAGTCCGAGAGAATGAATTTAACTGTCTTGGATCCCGCAACGAAATTAATCTGAAAAGTATAGCGGAGGAGGAGAGAATACCATATTTTTAATCATGATAAGTAGGTATTACATCGTGAGGAAACTGGCATGTCCTGGAACCAAAATTTTCGAAAACATGTGACATCTATTAAACCGCACTGGGTCCCGCGTGGTGGATTGTAGCCCATTCCCTCGTGTAGAGAGGAGGCCTTTGTCCCAGCAGTGGGAACATTATAGGTTGATTATGCTATGATGAAGAATCTAGAAAAAACAACATACTGTACCAGGGCGTGTATCCATATAAATAATTCAAGAATTTCTCACAACAGATACGTATAGAACACATAATAATTATAATTTATTGACAAATGATGTAGGCTGGGCTCTAGGAAATGGTCGACCACTGGCTTACTTAAACGTTTAGCTAACGCTAAATAATTAGACTTAATTGTTGGTAGCATTAGCTTTGTTGTGTGGTTCAGGAACTTGGGGTAAATGGGGTTTTAATCATCATCATCATCAGCCTATTAATGTTCTCACTGCTGGGACATAGGCCTCCTCTCTATGAGAGGGAATGGGCTATAATCCACCACGCGGGTCCAGTGCGGTTTGGTAGATGTCACATGTCTTCGATTTTTTTTGTTCTAGGACACGCCGGTTTTCTCATGATGTTCACTGTGTTTTATTAAAGCGTCTTAAGGGGGAAGCGTCAGGGCAGCCCGCAAATTCAAATTTTCTTACGTTTTTTGCAACTTGCAGGCCGGTGGCAGGTTGTATGAAGTTGAAAATATCGTTCGCGACTGTAAGACGTATGTAGTTACTTATTATGATCATCGAAATCGTCAATGTAACTTAATACGTCTTACAGCTTGTAAGACGTATTAAGTTACAGAATTATAATCATCAATACAACCCTCCAAGTTCATAAGAGTCGATGAACGAATTTTTCACGGTCAAAGTCCTTCGACTTCCATGAATTTTGAGGGTTGTATTGATGATTTTGATGATTATAATTCTGTAACTACATACATCTTACAGCCGCGACCGATATGTATATCAACATAAAACTTAGCACTGCCCTGCAAATTGCAAAAAACGTAAGAAAATTTTAATTTCGTTGGCCACCCTGACGCTTTCACCTTAATGCATTTTTGTGACAGTATTTTTTAGCATATGCCGCTCTTTTAGTACGCTTTTTTTCGTCTTCCTTTTGCTTTTGGTTTTTTACGGTTTCATTCGATTTTCGGAGTCGTTTTTTGTTCGTTTTTTGTCGGGCAAATTGTTACTAAGTTTTTTCATAAAGAATTTCTCAGGAAGCTCTCCGGATGTAGCTGAATACCAGTATTTTACATGGAGCGACTGCCTATCTGACCTCCACAACCCAGTTAGTACTGAGTAATACGATACCCCAGTTCTCTATAATTGTTTTTATTAATATTTCTGCAGCCATATAAAGGTTCCCTTGCATTAACACATCGCTTTACATCAAGATATCGCTTACTGTTAATTAATTACTACCTTATAGGCAGAGATTGTCGTTTCTTTTGATTTGTATTTACAATAAAAGCTTAGTTAAAAACATATGTTTCCATTGAGCATTTTATTTATTTATGGTTTATTTAAATCTTCAAGGCCAAAGTACAGAGGCGGAATTAATGCCACAGGTATTCCCTACCAGTCAACTATTTTTATTTTTTTTCATTTTTTTTTATATCGTTGGACATGACACACAGCGCCATCTAGTGTCACACTAAGCAATGCTTGTGTCGTGGCCACCAGATAGTTGATATACTACATATATACTTTTTGTTTGTAAATACATATTATTTAGTATACATAAACATCCATGACTTGGAAACAAATGTCCATGCTCATCACACAAACATTTGCTCCTACCGGGATTCGAACCCAGGACCTGAACGTAAGGCAGCCCCATTACCGCTACGTCATTCGGGTCGTCAACCTATGATTGATATGAAAAAAAAAACATGAAATTATGATTTTCTGTTCTTTAATAAATCTGATTTACAAGGTTAAAGAGGGAAACGTAGACTACGAAATTCTAATTTTTTAAAATCATTAAAATCATCAATACAACCCTACAAGTTCATTTAAAACCATTGAATGACTTTTTCATAAAAAAAGTCATTGAATTCTGTAATACGTGTTACGGTTGCGAATCATGTTTTTTTTCAACATACCATGTATACATATTTAAAAAATATCGCTGAAAATTACACACAGCGCCATCTAGTGCCACACCAAGCAACGAGGCTTGTGTCGTGGACTCCAGATAGTTGATATAAGTACTTTTTGTTTGCATTCAGTAAAAAGCTGTTATGTATTTTAAAATTACAGACACGATAAATTCACATTAATCACATATCTCCACCGTTCTTATTTTCCACAGACCGATAAAAAAGCTTGATATTTTAAAACAATAAAGATAAGTGCACCCTGTATAAAGGATCATTACCTTGCACCGCATACCGGTAAAGGTCAACGGGTATTACAATGTGTTTATCGATGGAACTGTAGCATGCTGTATAATATGTTACGGGTAATGTTTGAATGTGTGACGTTTCCGAAAATGTCTATTTTTTAACCATCGACACACAAACGCCGGGGTGTTATGAGTTTGACGTGTGTGTCTGTGGTATCGTAGCTCCCGAACAGATGAACCGATTTTGATTTTGTTTTGTCTGTTTGAAAGGTGAATTAGTCGGGAGTTTTCTTAGGTATGTTTAATGAAAATCGGTCCAAGATGGCCACAGCCACAAAATGGCAGATGTCATATTTATTCTACAACTCCCTCGATATGGGTATCAAATGAAAGTGCTTGACTAGTAGAATACTATACACTATAATAAATTTCAAATCCAAGATGGCCGCCACCACAAAATGGTGATTTACATTTTTGTTGAAAAGTCACTCAATATGGGTATCAAATGAAAGGGCTTGACTAGTAGAATCATATACCTGAAATTATGACCCTATGTGTCGGGGGATTTTTCAATTTTTAATTAAATTTTACTTGTTAACACGACTGCCAAAGAAGTTTGTTGTCAATGTCTATTTGTTTCGGATGCTACCGCAAGAAGAAAGTATACGCGCGAAAGCAGCGGCGACCCCAACTTACGAAAAGTAAGTCTTGGGTTCGAATTTAGACAGGCGCATTCTTTGTGTAAGTAATTTATTTCATCACCACTGCTCTCAAAACGGTGAAGGAAAACATCGTAAGAAAACCGGGCTCACGTGGTGGATTATATAGAGTGAATGGCAATTAGTGTACGATACTTGAACACGTGACTGTATTCATGAAAACAAACAACTTTTACTGTGGGACCAAACCTGAAATAGAGAAAAAACCGGCCAAGAGCGTGTCGGGCCACGCTCACTGTAGGGTTCCGTAGCTTCCCAGACCATTAAAAATACCAACATTTTTCGTCAGCAAAAATAACTTTGTTTTTCATAGTATTTGTATGAAAAACAAAGTTATCATTTGCGTTTTTTTGAAAAAGTGCTATATAACTCAAAAACTATTCAACTCATCAAGTTGAAAATAATTTTCCTAGAAAGTTCATATAAAGGTCTACTTCTGTGATTTTTTTCATATTTTTTAAACTTATGGTTCAAAAGTTAGAGGGGGGGGGGACACATTGTTTTTGACTTTCGGAGCGATTATTTCCTAAAATATTAATATTATCAAAAAATGATTTTAGAAAACCCCTATTCATTTTTAAATACCTATCCAACAATATATCACACGTCAGGGTCAAAATTAAAAAAAAAATCGCTCCCCACTTTACGTCTGGGGGAGGTACCCTAATAAAAATGTTTTTTTAAATTTTTATTTTTGCACTTTGTCGGCATGATTGATATACATATTGGTACCAAATTTCAGCTTTCTGGTGCTAACGGTCACTGAGATTATCCGCGGACAGACAGACAGACAGACATGGCGAAACTATAAGGGTTCCGTTTTTTGCCATTTGGCTACGGAACCCTAAAAATCAGCTGTTCAGTACATTTATGTTCGCCTAACTGGTCAAAATATACGGAACATCTGATTTTTTTTCGCTCCATTGCCTTTCCTAGAGAGGAGGCCGTGTGTCCCAGCAGTGGGAACATTATAGGCTGATAATGGTATGCCGTG
The DNA here is from genome assembly GCA_950022955.1 of Xestia ashworthii. Taxonomy (NCBI): domain Eukaryota; kingdom Metazoa; phylum Arthropoda; class Insecta; order Lepidoptera; family Noctuidae; genus Xestia; species Xestia ashworthii. The sequence continues at coordinate 4,173,149 of OX465575.1, forward strand.
ATGCTGCCTCTATTTTAACCAGCGTGGGACGCGCTCATAGGTAGCGCTTCACTCCTGCTGAGAAGTTCATAACATTGTATCGCACGATAACTGAATCAGAGTAACAATATTCTACTAGGCGCTTCGACACTTTCATCGTTACATTTCCTGACATGTTCATCTGTGCATGCTACCATCCATGCTAAAGTATAACCTAATCATCAGCCTATTAATGTTCCCACTGCTGGACACGGGCCTCCTCTCTATGAGAGAGAATGGGCTATAATCTACCACGCGGGCCCAATGCGGATTGGTAGATGTCACATGTCTTCGTTTTTTTTTGGTTTTAGGACATGGCGGTTTCCTCACGATGTTTTCCTTCACCGTTTTGAGAGCAGCGGTGATGAAAGAAATTACACAAAGTAATGCGTCTGTCTGGGTCGAACCCACGACTTTCTGTTCGTAAGACGGGGCCGCCACCGCTGGGCCACCGATGCTCCCAACCTATTTATAGTTTACGAAAAAACTACCTACTACTACTACTTTTATCATTTCTTTATTTGGGCTTCCTTTATCTCCAAGTTACGGTATCAAATGATTTCACAGCTACATATCAGGTGGATGACCTATACCGGGTTTCCTCCGTGCCTCGGAAAGCACGTTAAGCCTTTAGTCCCGGCTGTCATTTGCAGGTCTATGACTGTCGTTACAGGTAGTCCGTGGGCTGAAAGTCTGATAACCTGTCTGCCAAGGGATATCGTATTACTTACTGGGTTGTGGAGGTAAGATAGGCAGTCGCTCCATGTAAAATACTGGTATTCAGCTGCGTCCGGTTAGACTGGAAGCCGACCTCAACATAGTTAGGAAAAGGATAGACGTATGTGTGTGGTGTTCCATTTTTTTGTGACGGTTAATTAAGTTACCACGGCAAAACGTTTGGTTAGTAGTCTTTCTTTTTTGCATGTTTTGCAACGCAATCTGGAGTTTTATTACGCCTATAAAAAAGTTATACGCAAACTAGTTACTAGAGATTAGGAGTGGACTGTAACAGGTAAAATCGCATATCTGTTCTACCTGTTCCTGTTCCATGTAAATAACAGTTCCAAAAACCTGTTACAAAATATCAGTCTGTTATTTCACACTATGTGGGAACAATGAACAGCTGTTACGAAGAACATACATTAGCTGGTTACCACATAGTGTCAACAGTACCATAAAGGGTTCTTCTCTTTCTAACTAAGGTGTTGAACGTTATATGCGAGAAAAGTAAAGAGCTTGTGACACAGTGTAACAGTAACATTTTTATCATATTCTAACAAGGGTAAATGTCATAATTATGTATGAATAAAAAAAAGCTTGTGACTGTCGTAGAATGATAATTTTGATATCTCTTGGAACAGGAGTTGTTCTTTTTAGTTTATTTGTCACAGTTTCAGTCTGCTATTTTAAGATACTTGTTTTATTTATCTGTGATGATAAATACTCCTCACCCCACTATAGATAAGTATTAGATATCTTTGCGGTGTTACCGCAAAGATATCTAATACCTACCTAGATACCTTTGTTTTTTGTAGACTTATCTAGAACCAGTCTAGTCACTCGACTAGTGTTACGTCTTGATAGTTACGGTTTTAAATTAAATAAGTGTTCTTTCATTTCAACCCGTTGTTGAATGTCAAGAACACCTTAGTACTCGTAGTAGTCATGATAATTCTGAGTATGTTGGTATTGTTTAATCATTATTTCATCAATTTCTACATCAGTCCACTGCTGGACATAGCCTATATCCAATTGCACACCATTCAGTTCGATTCTTGACATAATCCACCCACCCTGCGAAGATCGTCTCTCCACTCAGTCTGTAACTAACCTAATTATCATCATCATCATTTCAGCCGAAAGACGTCCACTGCTGGACATAGACCTCCCCCAAGTGTCGCCACATTGACCGGTCCCGTGCGACTCGCATCCAGCGGATACCCGCAACCTTCACCAGGTCATCGGTCCACCTACTGGGACTAATCAACATTTACTCATAAAATTCCGTGATAGTTAGTATTTCTTCTCCTAAATAAGTAAATATCGCTGGACATTTCACACACCGCCATCTAGTACCACACTAAGCAACGAGGCTTGTGTCGTGGGCACCTGATAGTTGGTATTACTTGCCTAAGCAGCATAATTGTGTTCTGATTTGAAAGGTATTATAGGTGAATCAAGAAAAATACAGTTGTATCATGTATGTAGTAGTATGGGTACTGATATAAATACAGGCTAATGCGAATTTGCAACTTCACCTTTACGATTGACAAAGCGTCGACAAACTCCTTTGCGACCAATGTCCGTTTTAGGCAATAAGAACAGGGAAACAATTAAAGTCCTGGGATCCTCCGACCAGACTAAGGGTACTCTACGGGTATTCTATCTGGTAAGCTCTAAAAGTATTGCCGCTTGTAGAATGTTTTTGATCAGTTTTAGTAACAAGATCGAATAGGTACAATAAAATAAAATTGCTTAAAATTTTCCAACGAGATGTATTCGAATACATTTTTAACTTTTTAAGTAAGTACTCCATCCTGTGTTTGTCCCGTAGACGTTTTTGATCAGTATTCGAAATAGCAGTGCAAGTACGTACTCGATTGGACTCGATTAGATAAATTTGACAGTTATTCTCGATAAAATGAGTTTTATGGAGACAAAAACTCGTTTGTAGGGTGTTATGAAATGTAGTGGTTAACTGTAGTTGCAGTAGGAGATATCCCCACTTAAGCATAGGAAGTCATTACTTTCCATAATGTGGGTACATGCAAAACTTATCTAAAGATTCTGATCAAAGGTCGTATCAAAGGTGTAGGAAGATACCAAATAAAAGTAGGAAGCTTGTCGTCAAATCATTTTAATACATCCGCCTCCACTTTTTACCAGGCCTTCACAAACGTAGGAGTAAGCACACCATGGACTTGTTGCACAGCAGTAGCGTACTTCAATATCGGCTGACCAATCACGTGGCCCACAGCTGGGACAGCCACATCATACCTGTAGACATTCGGTAGACCAATTTGAGCCGTCGTGAAATAAGGCTGGGCGATCAACGCAGGCTTCTCGTTCAAATTCACAGCGCCTTTAAAAGCAGGAGATAGCGTAGCTTCAGCTTTTTCCTCTGTCTTCTCAGCTACAGCGGGCTCAGCTACTTGAACTGGTTCAGCCGCCTGAACAGGTTCAGCAGCTTTCACTGCAGCTTCTTTGTTCTCTTCTTTAATCTCGGTTTTGATTTCTTGCCCACTGATCAAAGTCTGGGTCGAGTAGCTTGACGGAGCAACGTAGGGTGAGTATACTACTGGAGGGATTGGTGCAACAATAGGTGATATAGGACCTACAGCAGCTACGTAAGGAATGACAGCACCATTGAGGGTAGATTTAGCGATCAAATTAGCGTTGTTGGCTACAGCACCATCGATTTGAGCTTCAGCGGTCTTCAAAGCATCAACTGCCTGCCATTTCTTGTCTTCAGCTGACCAGAAAGCTTCCAAATTCTGTTCGTTGGATACTGTTGAGTCTGTAATAACTTTTTCGTTGACATTCTCAGTTGCTTGTTCGGCTAGTTCTCTGGCTTTGTCAGCGGCGGCTTGTAGTTGGTCCTGGGCTTGTACTTGAGCGTCGATGGCTGCCGCTTGGATGTCTCCTGGTGAGATAGTCGGAAGGGCAGCTGGAACAGCCAGGGTTCTGATGACTGGTACTACGGCTGGAGCGAAGAGGCCGGAGGGAGCCGCGGCCGCGACGGCGAGGAAGGCGGATACAATCTGGAAGAGAGAGGTTGTGTTTGAGTATGGTTTGAAGTTGCACTGGCTGCAGTTCATTGGGCAGAAAGGCCTGGATGCCTTATCTATTCAGGTTGATGGGCAAGTCCAACAGAATAGCAATGCAGTAATATTGACGTTGAGGTTGATACAAACTATAACCGTCTAAATTGGTGCGTGTTTTTGATTGATAGCCCAAATCAAGATTAATCTCTCTCTGGAAGAGAGCAGACGAAAGTTTCATGAAATGCAGCTTGATTTAAAAGATAGATTTCCACGTTGTGAAGGAATAGAATAGTACTATCAGGAGTTATCCTTCATCATTATCATTTCAGCCGAAAGACGTCCACTGCTGGACATAGACCTCCCCCAAGTGTCGCCACATGTCCCGGTCCCGTGCGACTCGCATCCAGCGGATCCCTGCAATCCTTCACCAGGTCATCGGTCCACCTAGTGGGAGGTCTTCCAACGCAATGTCTTCCGGAAAGAAGGAAGGAAGTTATCCTTGAAATTATTTCATTGAATTACTTTAGGTTGTTTGTCGCAATTTGCAATGAATTTAAGGTAATCCACTTAGGTTTAGTCATCTTGTGTAATGAATTTTGGCTTTCGGCGTTTCCTAGTTCTGTTTACATTTTTTTTTGCTACATAAACGACTGTCTGACTGACTGGGTTTTGGTTTTCGGATGGGAAATCATCAAATGACGGCGTCCCACTCTGGGCGAAACAGAAGGGAGGGTCGGACTTATACTGACTAAACCCATCCGTGTTCCTTCTTAGCCCTTTGTATTCCAGGGCCGCGGTAGCTCTTCGAATGTCTTGTTAGTCATTTTTTTCCGAAAGGCCATGTCTCTAACCCGGTGCCTCTATGAGTAGGACTCGATTTAGGTTTTCTAAGTGTGTAAGGGTCCTCACGAAGCCGTCAACCACACATTCCGTACATCAGACTAAGTACGAGTAACTATGCAAAACTTGAATGCTGGAAAATGCGTTTTTTGAGGTAAAAGTCATGTGTTATGGTAGTACCAAATGTAACGCACTCAAAACAATGTGCTGATGGATGAATTTAATAGTACGGGGGTCGTGCAGGTGTTCAAAATGAAATTATGACATTAAAAAGGTGTATTGAAAAAAAAATAAACTTATGAAAAAAAAAATCGAACATAGACCCCAATATTTCCGTAACTAGAAGGTTCCCAGGTATAGTCTTAATAAAACTGATCCTAATGGCGGGGAGAACAAGTGCCTTCTGGCTTTTGAAGGATGTTTTACACCCGTTATGTAAGTTTTCAAATGGGCTAGAAGACCGCCTGTCTTCCATTTAAGCTCTCTCCAGCTTAAAACCCGAGATACAACTTTTTTTACCCGACTACGACGAAACAAGAAGGAAGGGTTATGATTTTAGCAATCTTATATGTTTGTTTGTATGTTCCTCCGTAGCGCCTAAACTCCGTAGCGCCTATACTTCCGATAATGATGATTAAGGCGTCAATCTATTCGTTATTATAGCCCGGGTAACATAGGCTACATTTTAATCGACTTCTACAATAAGAGGAGTCAATTTTGACCTGTTAATCCTGAATTTAATTACACCGTTATTTTTATAGTAGTCGGGATTTTAGTGGTAATATATTCACACACACACATTCTTGTTTATCAAATACTAGCTGGTGTCCGCGGCTTAGCCCGTGTACTAATTATATATTTAAACCTTCCACGAAAACCACTCTATCCATTGGTGAAAACAGCATGAAGATCGGTGCAATAGTTTTTGAGTTTATCCCGAACAAACAGACGCGGCAGAGGACTTTGTTTATTTATAAAAATATGTAGTGATTTCTTCATTATCATTCACTCTAGTCTTAAATACATAAATGTATGTGCTACTGTACTTTTACATAATTAATGTTTCCATCACTTGATATTGAAGGTGAACTTATTATTTATCGCATATTTAAAACTTGTCGCGAATAAATTTGCATTGATTAGTATGTTATGAGGATGAATATCGAGTAGACTGTTTATTAATCTTGTTAAGTTCAACTATGATGTAAATAGGCTTGTTAACTGAAAACAACACAAACACAGACACTTTTCACTTTAAAATGAAACTGAACTGACCAGAACTCTCATCTTGATCCAGGAAGCGGCTGATGGCTACTGATGATCACTGCTACCACCCTTTGCTATTTATACAACCGCTAAAGATCAGACGGGATACTCGCGTTTAAAACAAATAATAAGAAAAAAACGAACAAATAAAAAAGCTATTCGAGAGTAATTAATGTGCGTATGGAATGGCGGTTCTGTCGATTTTTACTTGTTTTTTTTTATCCTACGTAATTATTGCGGTGGCTACTAGATTATTTCACTTTGTAAAGGATAAGGAGAAGTATTCAAGGTTCATGGCCAATCTTCAGTAATTAGAAAGACATCAAAAGTATAAGCATTGCATTCCTGAAGATGATTGCTCCACGTACTGATTGCCCAATCCAAATGAGATGGATGAGCATCATGTTGGGGCGTTAGATGTTGGCAAACTGCTGTCTGGCGAAGGCCTTACAGGGGTGTAGGTGAGGTGACGTATCTGGCTCGCCGATTGATTGTTGTTTTTATTCTTTTTGTTTTTGTATGTATTTAAATGACTTGTTATTTATTTTGTATTTCAATTTTATATTATTTTTTATTTAAATAATGGAATTATTAATAATTGTGTAATATGTTATGATTTCAATGTTATTGTATTGTGATTTTTATTTTAATTTTACTTTGTATATTTTATGCTATGGACAATTTTTAAGTCTGAAATAAACGTTTAATTAATAATAATAATTGCGAAAATCTGCTTTGTTTTTTCACTCTATAAAATGATTTGACCACAAAATGGGATGACTAAATGCCTATCCTACTTATTTCAAACTTTGACTATTGACACACAATATCATCAAGAAATGAAGTACTGGAAATATCGATAAAAAATGTTGACACAATAATTGATCTTGCAAAAAAAAATTTTTTACTATAAAATGCCTATTTCAAATATGTAAAACTTTACCTATGAGACATTGAATCATCAAATGTAGTGGAAATATCTATAAAAAATATTGACATAATTGATTATGCAAACATTTTTTTAGCGACAACTATTTATAATGCCTAAGTATCCCAATTAGATCATTATTTAGTTAAGTAGCGGAAATATCGAAACAAAAAATATTGACAACATTGTTTTTTTGCGACAACTCAATAAAATGTACTTAACACCAAAAAATCACTTAAAATCACTTGACACACAACCATAATATCTTATTCAGTAAAAAAACTTTAAAACAAGTAAAAACACTGACCAGAACTCTCATCTTGAACCTGGAAGCTGCTGATGGCTACTGATGCTCACTGCTATCATCCGATGCTATTTATACAACCGCTATATAGATCAGACGGGATACTCCAATGGTTAATGTAGCAAATAAACTAAAAAATATCAAGTAAAGTATATTTTTGTAATAAAATCAGTTGGTTCCGTAGTTTTTTCTTCAATAAATATTTTGGTAGCATCGATTTTCTGATCAGATAGGCGATCGCTCCATGTAAAATACTAGTATTCAGGTGCATCCGGTAAGACTGGAAGCCGACCCCAACATAGTTGGAAAAAGGCAAGCAGATGATGATGATGGAGAATTGACGCTCGGGTTGATCATTAGGTTATGCTGGGCTTGTTAGCGTGGTTCGGTGACCACCCGTTACATACCGAGTTTCTTCCGTGCTTTGGCAAGCCGTTGGTACTGCTATTATTTGTAAGTAGATCTTTGACAGTCGTTACAGGTAGTCAGTGATCCGAAAGTCTAAGAACTAATCTTATCTACGGATATCGTATTACCCAGTACTAACTGGGTTGATAGGCAGTCGCTTCATGTAAAATACTGGTAATCAGCTGCATCCTATCTCAACATAGTTGGGAAAAGGCTAGGCAGATGATGATTTGCTGAGTTGAGTGGTTTTAAACTGGAAACTGGTTGTTGGATTATGATGTTTTATTTATGCATTTTCAAGTCACGATTTTTCTTAAGGGTATGATCCGAGTGTGTCTGTAGAACCATCTTTGTTATGTTACATAAGGCAAGTCTTAAGGTGCCTTTTATAATTTGTCATTGGAAGCTTGTGTGACTTCCTCGTTAGTTTACTGGTCGCAAGTGACTGTTGAGCATGAGGTCCTGACTTAAGTTCCCGGGTCCGGCAAAGTATTATTGGGTCTTTCCATCAAGAATTTCTCAGTAGCGGCCACGGCCCACGAGAATTTGTGCTCGATGGATGGCAATAAAGCTCGCCCCATATTAAATGGGACTTGAACATAATTGGCTAATTGTAATGGTCTACGAGTATTAGGTACTCTTTTGCCTAAAGTTTCGGGGATCACAATAAACCGTAATGTTATCGTTTGTGTTATGTTATCTTTTACTGGGTTAGGTCAAATCGGGAAACGGATCCAACATTCTACACTGGCCCCCAAAAAAAAACCTTTCGAATAGTCCCCTGCTTACATCTGACTGCGACAGACAAAATCTTTGTGACAAATTTTGCGTGATTGATATAAGGCGATCAGCAGGTCTTCCCATCAGTAGATCCTTATAGTGGACAAAAAAGGAGTCAAAAACGTCAATTTCGCAAAATTTGTCGCAGAGTTTTTGTCTATCGCAGACACACAAAAGTATGTCATTTGCGCTGCCCAAATTCATTGCTTTCGTGGAAACATATTATACTGACATTCTGGGCGTCTGATCAGGCAAGACCTTTTTCAAAAAAGATTTTGAATGGGCTTGCTTTAAATCACTTTCTCCAAACCCCTACGACATTAAAAGGCTTTCCTATACCAGTTTTCTCTCCGCGGTACCCCGATTTCGACGGTTGGGCGAGGGCGCAAAGAATGCAGGAAGCTTCGATTGACAAGCGGGCGCCATCTTGGATTTTGAGTTAATAATTTTCGTGTACTCGTTGCGTCATTAACATTAAGACTTGTCTGTGATTGGGTTTTTTTGAGTTTAGTGTTGGTTCTAAGATTGATTGGGTAGCACTTTTGTTACTTATACTCGTACATAAAAAGCATATTATCATATTAAAATGTGGTCAGACGATGAATCTTTCAAACGAATTTCAAACCAGTTGCCCCCAACCGATTGAGCTAAAATTTTGCATTTTTATGACATCTCCCCAAGAAAGAAATCCTGAACGGTTAAAAGCAGGGACACCAAATTTTTTCTACGCGTTCAATTCGTTGATATCATCATCATCTAGCCTTTTCCGCAACTATGTTGGGGTCGGCTTCCAGTCTAACCGGATGTAGCTGAATACCAGTATTTTACATGGAGCGACTGCCTATCTGACCTCCGCAACCAAGTTAATACTGGGTAATACGATACCACTTGGTAAGACTGGTGTCAGAGTTTTTGGGCTACTGACTACGGGACCAACGGCTTAACGTGCTTTCCGAGGCACGAAGGAAACTCGGCATGTAAGGGTGGTCACCCATCCACAGACCAACCTAGGCTAGCACGGCTTAACCTAAAGATCGACCCGAGCGGCTGTTATTATTTAGCCACGAACTCAATTCGTTGATAGATAAACCTAATTTCCTTTTTTTTTAGTTTCAACTTGATCCTAAGACATCAAAAACAAATAATAAACGCAGATTTCAAGGAATCCTGTAGGCGGATTCAAATTAAGACCCATTTAAATTGAGACCTTGCATTACTTAGTAATCTTTGCTCCAATTATAGACCCATGCAAGCAACCGGTTCTGCACTGCCACTGGCCCAAACTAGGTGTTCTTTTTTTGAAAAAAAAAAAAAAAAAGTGTGACAAAAAGTTGTTGATTTTATTTTTTAAATGGAATCTGATCAAGCGGTGATGAATGCGTTGGCTTTTGGCTCACTGGAGCAAGTTAATTTTATTAAAAAAAAAAATATATATTGTGCTCTGAAGGTGGCTTATGGAAATCCCCGAATGCAGAATCTAGTTTTTTAAAGTTGTATGTGGAGTAGTGTTTCTACTACACATTATATACAGAGTTTCCTCCGTGCCTCGGAAAACACGTTAAGCCGTTGGTCCCGGCTGTCATTTGTGGATCTTTGACAGTCGTTACAGGTAGTCTGTGGCCCTAAAGTCTGACAACTAGTCTTACCAAGCGGTATCGTATTACCCAGTACTAACTGGGTTGTGGAGGTCAGATAGGCAGTCGCTCCAAATACTGGTATTCAGCTGCATCCGGTGAGACTGGAAGCCGACCCCAACATAGCTGGGCAAAAGGCTAGGCTAGTATGAACTCTTACCCGGATACCTATTGTAATCTGAACATTAATTTTGTTTAAAGAATCTTATCAGATAATTTAATTACTTCATTATATTTACAAATATGACTCCTCCATTAAAATAAAAATTAAACCATTAATATTGTCTTCACATAAACTGTCATATTTATTTCTACAGACAGACGGACAGACAGACATGTATGTGTTTGTCTTCTTTATTTAAATTTTTTGTACCTACACAACTCATTACTCGCTTTATCTGGTTCGAGTTGGTAAATGTCAACGGTGCAAGATTTTAGGGTTCAGTGGGTGAATAGGTGAACCTTGTATGTTCTTACAAAGTAAGTAGCTATCTGTAGAAAATAATATTTTCTCGCTTTTAGTTTTTCGAATGTGAAAATGGAAGCCTTTTACGGCTGAAAGGTTCTTACAGACAAGCAGCACGTTGCCAACAGCAGATAAACACTGCTGTCGTAGCGTCGGCGGCTGCTGCCGACGCTACGACGACGGCAGTCGTCGACAGGTCGCAACGGCTGCAGTTTGTACGCTGTTGGCAACGTGCTGTTCGTCTGTAAGAACCCTAAGTTAGAATCGACAGGGCCCGCTATTTTTACAATAGGCATGATGACAGTATCAAAAAATTGCAAATCTATTTAGTCCGTCAGTTAGATTATTGGAAAATAATGGACACGTATTTTTTATTTTTGTAAATCAATGAATATTGCCAAAGATAAAACGCATCGAAACTCGGGAGTGCGTGCTCGTGACGTCAAAACTAGCTAAAAATTATACCCAGGCGTGACGTATCGAGAATTTTAAAAGCGTCGTATCTTCGTCAATTTTGGTTTATGGAACAAAAGAAAAAATACGGGTCAAATATTTTTTGATAATCTAACTGACGGACTAATTATTATTTTTTTGTCGTCTACCCTATTATTTATTTTTACGGTTTTTGCTATTTGCAGGTTAGTACTAAGTTGTATGTTGATGACAAATGAGTCGAGCAAGTAACACGTATATAGTTACAGAATTAAAATCATCAATAAAACCAGTTAAGTCTAAGTTCATTCAACCTCAGTCAATGAGTATTTCATGAAAAAGTCATTCAATGGGGTTTAATGAACTTCCTCTAAGTTCATGATTTAGTTATTAGTTTTATTGATGATTTTAAGTAAAGTTATTCAATTAAAAACTAATTAGAAAAAAAATGTGAAAAAGTTGTAACTTTGCCCCCAAATTTCCGTAACTACATAGAAAGGGCGAGGAAGTAGAGACCATAAATAAATAACAATAACGGGGAGAAAGCACTTCTGGGTGTCAGACAAACAAATAAAATATTAATTAAAATTGCACATTCGCATCGTAACTGTCATGTGGTGGACATGTTATCTGGCTTGCTTTTGCTTTATACATAACGAGTATTTAGTTAACGTAGAGTACCTTGACTTCCTCGTGAGAAGCCATGACTTTTTGCCATGGAACTGTTCGCTGCGTTCTGGCTCGAAGGATGCTCGTGACTCAGAGGTGAAATTTGGAAATCTCATGTGCCCATCGGAGATTTTTGAACTTTATCTCTCCGAGTTGCCGTCGCAAATGCAACGACTCCGGCGCACAAGGTGGGTATTGTAGGATGTAGTTTAGTAGAAATTGCTTTAAAATAGCTTTTCTACGTCAGAAAACAGCGGGAAACAGAACTGGCTGTGCAGATAATCTGACAAGTCTACCAAAATCTTTCTGAGATTATTAGAAAGCTCTTTTCGTTTTAGCTTCGAAAACTGTTTTTTACGCTTCGCTGCTTTACGCTTATGCGGAACCCAACTTCAAATCCGTGTCCTGCTTGACCTTTTTTAGGGCTCCGTACACAAAGAGTAAAAACGGGATCCTATTACTATGACTCCACTGTCCGTCTGTCTTTCACCAGACTGCTAATGAACCGTGATAGCTAGACAGTTGAAATTTTCACAGATAATGTATTTCTGTTGCCGTTATAACAACAAATAATAAAATTAAAGGGTAACCCCCCTACTATGACGGTACAGAACCATTAATGCGCGAGTTCGACTCGCTCTTGGCCGGTTTTTTCTTTTTACGATTACTATAAATTAAAAAAAAAAAACAATTGCTGTAAAGAGTAAGCAGAGCTGTTCCGTGGGACAAGCGATCTTTTGGCTGGGTTTGGTCACAGCTAGGTATTTTACCTACCTACGTGATAGATGGCGAGTAGCTTTAAAGGTGCATGATATCAGGTGCACGGCCTTCCGGACTCAGGGTCCCGGTGACATGAAATAAAAACGATTTTTTTTAACCCTATTTTGATCGTGGGGTGTCACATATGTATGATCCGGGTGTCATTCACCCCACTTGACCGTTTACTTAACTTTTGAAGCTCGACCAATTAAGGGTTAACTTGTCCATTGATATCTGGGCAGCAGTTTATGCGGGCCTTCAGTGTTTCGGAGTATGTCCAGACGTGTAGACGCTTAGCCCTGACAGCCACAAGTTTAGGAGGCTCTTTTTCTGAGTATACAAGGTTTTAAAAGCTGATGGTTTAAGGCGATTAGACAAGCTAAAATTTGATTTTACTTAAATAATAAAAAAAAAATAGCAACTCTATTTGTGGTGGTTCAATTTTCGTTTGAAATGCTGTTAGAATAAAGTTCTAATCAGCTTGCACTACAAAGTGGTTGTTACGTCAGTCAATGAATCATATACTTTTAGTAATTATAAAACTCGCGTTTAGCTCATGTAACCGCCTTAAGTAGATTCACTACGTTAGTATTTGTACTATTTATTCTAGGACGTTAGGTCGTTTCGCCGAAAAAAACGTAAAATCTACTGAACGAATTTGGACGAAATTTAACACACAGATAGTTTATGACCTGGATTAATACATAGGATACTTTTTATCCCGGTAGTATGACCCAGTAAAACGATTATTGAACGCCACATGGGCGAGGCTGCGTGCATAAACTAGTACGAAATATTTATCTTTTTTTTCGGATTTGAAATCATCAAATGACTTCTCCCACTCTGGGCGGAGCGGGAGGGAGTATCAGACTTTTACTAACACCAATCCATGTTCCTTCCTCGCCGTTAATGTTCTGCGGCCACGGTATCTCTTTCGAACAGTCCCGCAGCCCCGGCAGGCTTAGCTTTATTGATCTAACAAGTGATTCGTGTACCGAACCAGTGTCTTTTTAGTCAAAGTGTGTTTTCCTGATTATGCAAATTCTCTAATCTCAGTTCAACTTAAAAATAAAAAAATAACAAATACCAAAGGTGTGTTTAAGTCGTAAATAAAATTTGTACAGGCTTTGATATTGCTTTCAAAATCAGTAATTAAGTTAAGTACGTAACACTGCCTTCCGCAATTTTTTGAATATTTTTGGAATGCGTGGTTCTTGCTGCGTAGGTAAGTTTTTTACCCGACTAAGGATTATCTGTTTGTCAGCCTATTTCATCATCATCTGCTTAGCCTTTCCCCAGCTATGCTGGGGTTGTTGATGTTATGTAATTTAAGGGAAAAATTGACTTTGAAAGAAAGAAAGAAAACACATTTATTTGGCACACGCCACAAGTGCACACAGAAAAAAATAAAATATAAAAAAAAAACAAACGAATTAAATCAAAAAAAAGGAAACCAAAAACAATCATAAAAAAACTTATAACTAAACAAAAAGAAAAAGATTTTTCTTTTTGTTTAGTTATAAGTTTTTTTATTATTATTATATAAATAAAAGAAAAAATAACAGTGTGACACTGTGTGCCTCACAGCTGCGCCAAATAGGCCCAGTTCAGCAAAATGCCGGACAACTAGTGCCCGACGCTGGTTTTCAACTGGACCTGGATTAGTGAGGTTACGGATGTGAAGCAGCTTTATATTTGACTTTCATATCAATCAAAGTCGTTCGGGTTGTGAAATGTAGCAGAATAAAAATTGCACATGACATTTGAAAATCCCGCAAGATATTGAACTTTCATGCAAGTAACTTAAAACGCAGTTCCTTCAACGAAAGATCACAAAAACAATAAAAATTAAATTAAAATAATGTCCCAGTTTACATTTCACTTGTAAAGCGGAAGACGGCGGAGGATTTAATACAGAACATGAGAAGACGTTTAATAAAACCTGTTCGTGACTGACGTTCACTTTCATTATGACCTTGAACTGACGATGCGCGGACGATGACCTTTCAGCGAGCTTTTGTATTTTTAGAAGCTTTATTTAGTATTTTTAGAAGCTTTATTTAGTATTTTTAGAAGCTTTATTTAGTATTTTTAGAAGCTTTATTTAGTATTTTTACCGGACTACTTCTATGTCAAAATGATGTCAATTGATTAATTATTATGGCCCATTTTTTTGGGCATTTTAGCAGACTGCAACAACAGGAAGAGTCGATTTTACTCGTTACAAAAACCGAATTTAATTAGAGCGTGATTTCATCAGCAGTCGGGAATTTCCGTGAAAGTATACCACACAAATTCTTGTTTATGTTGTTGTCATGAATGATTGACTCATCATTGTAATGATAACTTGAACTTGGTCTAGTAGATGTGGTGACGATTTTTAATGAAACAAGATCATCCGTGACACTTACTTTCTGGTGACCTTGAGCCTATAATGCGCAGGCTTTGACCGTCAAGTAAACTTATGTACTACCAATTATATTAATCATATTTTAACATTTTACATTGACTTCTCCATAGTTTAGTCGAAACTTGAAATAAAACAATGACCTTGAACTTGAGAGTGAGTGGGTTTAACCTTTCAAGGTGACCACAGTGTCCGAGGAACTAGTGGACCGGACGCGTCGTCCGAATGTGTTTTGACAGGTGGGCAAAAGGTCAAGGTCAATCTTGGCGATAGACAGATGGTCTCTCGGTATCTCAGTTACAGAGCAGAAATGGCTCTGTAAGGAGCAGGGACGCAGGGTCTTACACATATCCGGGACTCGGGACTGCGGGACTGTTCGAAAGAGATACCGTGGCTCCAGAACACAAACGGCTAAGAAGGAACATGGATGGGTTTTAGTCAGTAAAAGTCTGACACTCCCTTTCGCTCCGCCCAGAGCGGGACATTTAATGATTGCCTATCCGAAAAAAAGGATCTAACACTTAATTATGCTTTCCCGTGTTTGTGTTATGGCGATGACTTTCAAATTATATCAAGAAATGATTTACTTATTCCCGTAGCTGGACCCACATTGAGTTAGGTAGATGTCCCACGAGTTCAAACCCTACATAATTATAATCTTTTTACACCTTTTTTTTTTCGGATGTGAAATCATCAAATAACTTGTCTCACTCTGGGCGGAGCGGGAGGGAGTGATTAAAACCCATCCATGTTCCTTCCTCGCCCTTTATGTTCCGCGGCCACGGTATCTCTTTCGAACAGTCCCGCAGCCCCGGCAGGCTTCGGCCCTTGCGGGCCCCTCCATTATGCTGACATCTCTTTGAGGCGCGCGTGGAACACGAACGCGCCGTCAACACGGCCTGTCATAATACGGACGGATGGCGAGCTATCCCATAGCTCAACGTCCACAGGCCCGCGCCGACGGTGGCCGGGGGCCACAACGTGACCCCGGACGCCTGGTGCGTCGCCCGCGGCGGCTGGGGCGAGAGGTTCTTTCCCTCTCGCGTTCCGCCAGCATGACTCCTTCGCTAGCATAACTGCTTCGCAGAAGGAGGTGACGGCTTCCCATTACGTCTCGCTCCGAACGAGATCGAGATGCCTTTGCGACTTCCCCCGCGTCGAGTTCGAATTGTCCCACGGGATCATACTACAGGAATAAAAAGTATCCTATGTATCCAGGTTTTAAACTATCTGTGTGCAAAATTTGATCCAAATCAGTTCAGTAGTTATTGCGTGATAGACTAACAAACACACACATACAACCTTTCGCATTTATAATATTAGTGAGATGATCATCCTTAGAAAACAAGTCAAAAACGATTTGAAGAGTCGTGAACTTATGAAAAACAAAAAATGACGTCGCATACTTTAAAATCATGACGTTTTTTACGTAGCCATCAAACCGTTCTTACTTTCCGTTGATCTTGAACTGTGAAGATGCGCGGGCGCCGACCTCTACGGACGATGATCTCGTGACTTAACAAGCTCGTTGTGTTTAGATGTGTGCGTGTCTGATGAGTATTTATGACGTTTAGACTAGCTTGTGACTGTGACTTTGTTTGCGTGTATTTTGTCTCATCATCCAGCATTCCCACTGCTGGGACACAGGCCTCGTCACTATGAGAGGAAATGGGCTATAAGCTACCACGCGGGCCCGGTGTGGATTGGTAAATGTCCCATGTTTTCAATTTTTTTGGTTCTAGGACATGCCAGTTGCCTCACGATGTTTTCCTTCACCGTTTTTGAGAGCAGTGATGATGAAATAAATTAAACAAAGTAATGCTCTCTTGTCTGTCGTTTGTCTATACTACCCGTAATATTATAGAGAGGTAGTTTGTTTGTATGTAGAGGGTAATCTCCGGCACTAGTAATAGTGTAGTATATCAACTATTTGGTGTCCACGACACAAGCCTTGCTTAGTGTGCCATTAGATGGCGCTGTGTGTTAAGGGGCCGGCGGAGCGTGCGTCTTTCATACAAACGTAATACCAAAATAATTCGTAAGCCAAACATATTCTTAAGGAAGTGTGTATTTATTTCGATTGAATTACATAATATCTAGGTTCCCAAATATATATTATGAATGGACATTGATTTAAACAAGAGTTATGAGAAAAATAAGTTTTCTATGGAAATTTTAAATTCCTCATAATTATTTCCTCTAAATATCGTTGTCCTTTCAAAATATATATTTGGGAACCTAGATATTATGTAATCCAATCGATATAAATACACACTTCCTTAAGAATATGTTTGGTTTACGAATTATTTTGGTACTACGTTTGTATGAACGACGCACACCGCGCCGGCCCCTTAATGTCCAGTGATATTTATTTACTAATTATCCCATTCTAAAAATTCTTTCACTGGTAGAAAGCTACGTTATTCATGGATGCTATAGCCTATAAATTATATTTATATCATGTATATTATGCAAGCTATTGATTACATTTTCTCGGATTTAGTCACAGGCGAAGGGCTAGTATTTCATAAGATACATTACATCGTCATCAGCAGAGAGAGAGCAGCGGTGGCCCAGTGGTGGCGGCCCCGACTTACGAACAGTAAGTCGTGGGTTCGAACCCAGACAGGCGCATTACTTTGTGTAATTTATTGTCATCACCACTGCTCTCAAAAACGGTGAAGGAAAACATCGTGAGGAAACCGACATGTCCTAGAACCAAAAATTCGAAGACATGTGACATCTACCGACCCGCACTGGGCCCGCGTGGTGGATTATAGCCCATATGCAAAATACCCGCTTTGACGTGGAGTTGCGGACATCACCCCGTTGTTCTGTCGAACAAGGTATTTGGTTTACAGTTTAACCCACAAATTACATTGTAAAATGTAAACCAAATAGCTTGTTCGACCGTACAATACAATCCAATACATCGTCATCCTCTAAGATTCAGGGAGGTGTACTTATAGTGAAAAATCGTTATCAAAAGAATCGTTAATTAGCACTTTTTAGGGTTCTGTACCCAGGTAATAACAGGACCCTATCACTAACACTCCACTGTCCGTCTGTCTGTCACCAGACTGTATCTTATGAACCGTGATAGCCAGTTAGCCAGACATTTTTACAGAATGTTTAAGTATTTCTATTGCCGCTATAAAAACAAATAATAAAAAAATTCTTTCTCTTGAACCACTCTATCTATTGCTGAAAACTGCATTAAAATCAGTTGCGTAGTTTAAAAGATCTGAGCGTACAGACAGGGGAGCGACTATTTCGTACTATGTATAGATGAAGTAGTATGGAAGTACCGACACTATGAATGTGTGTGTGTAGTGTGATGCGCAAGCGCATGGGTCTTATGACGTTTGTGATAGATGATCATGAAGTACTGTATGTTGGTTGGATGTTGTAATATTTACTTGCTTGAAAGATGAATAGGTATTGTGCAAGCCATGTTTAGTTTTTTTTGTTTGAATTTCGACCTGGACCTCTGTGCTCTTTTGGTTTCGCTACTAATCTGTTGTCTGGCTCTTATAGAGTAAGTACACTCTCTAGATACCCTATCAAAACCAGCCTTGTTTGTATCATAATCAGCCTAAAATATCCCCACTGCTGGGACACACGGCCTCCTCTGTGAGAGGAAAAAGGGTTTTGATCCACCACGCAGGCCCAGTGCGGGTTGGTAGATTTTACATGTCTTAACATTTTTGGTTCCAGTACATGCCGGTTTCCTCACGATGTTTTCCTTCACAGTTTTGAGAGCAATGGTGGTGAAATAAAATACACAAAGTAATGCGTCTGCCTGAGTTCGAACTCGCGACTTACTGGTAGTTATTCGGGGCCGCCATCTTTGCCAATAATAATATTAACTGAGATGGTCTGTCGTTCTCCTTGCGATTCAAGTAATGCAACGTGTCTTTATACGGTTTGCGTAAACTATTCGTAAAGGCGTTTAAGATTAATTTGAAATTCTGATATCATTGCATTACAGTTATGGACAGGCGCTTAAGTTTTTATACAAATCTTATTTCATCATCATCATCTGCTCAGCCTTTTCCCAACTATGTTGGGGTCAGCTTCCAGTCTAACCGGATGCAGCTGAATACCAGTATTTTACATGGAGCGACTGGCTATCTGACCTCCACAACCCATTTAGTACAATAAAACGGGGTGGATAGAAATGCAGGGATGAATGGAAACAAAACTTTGAAAGGGATTTTATCGCTGAACTTAATATTGTATATTGCCAACAAGGTACCTTTATAATTAAGCATAATTTAGTTAATACAATAAAGTACTTGGTGGTACCATATCATGTGAATTCAACTTTAAAATTCATTCCTAAGTTTTGTTTCCATTCTCCTTGATTAACTAGCCTAGCCTTTTGCAGCTATGTTGGGGTCGGCTTCCAATCTAACCGAATGCTCCTGAATACCAGTATTTTACACGGAGCGGCTGGCTATCTGACCCCCACAATCCAATTAGTACTGGGTAATACGATACTCCTTGGTAAGACTGGTGTCAGAGTTTGCGGCCACTGACTACCTGTAACGACTGTCAAAGATCTACAAATAACAGTCGGGAGCAAAGGTTAAACGTGCTTTCCGAGGCACGGAGGAAACTCGATATGTAATGGGCGAGTACGCATCAACGACACCTAGGCAAGCACGGTGTTACCTTAAGATCGACCCGAGGGGCTGTTATTATTCAGCCACGAGCTCCTCCCCGAAATATCGGGAGCTCAGAATAATTAATAATGACGGGAAGATATCCCGTAAGCGACAGTATACGTTTTAAATTTTGTAACAATAATTTGATTTAAAAGAGTGTCTATCCGTGGAGTGTCTTGCCCGTTCTTCTCCATAGAGATCTACGCTAGGGAATGGGCAACTAAAGTACTGTCACAGTTTTTATGTCTTGTGACTGGGACTTTAGCTATACATTTAATGTTCATCTTTGTTTCGACAGTTCAAAAGTGCCTGTAACTGGCCTACTTGAAATATATGCTTTGATTTTGATTTTAAGTTAAAGTTAAACTATGTTAGTACAACTGGAATGTTACAATACTCAATTGTAATGATCTGATTTCACTTTCTCCACAACAGATTACAAAGTAAACTGGTTCTCTATTAGGATGCTGCGAGCATCTGAGAGTACTATTACCAACCTGCTTATAAATCTGCGAGCAAACGCACTTAGCGTCAGTAAGAGTAATGCGTAACATACTACTGCACTTAACTGGTGCACTTAAAAGACTATTAGTCTATCTATTTATTTATTTATTTAACACTTCAAGCACATAGTACAGAGGCGGACTTAATGCCATAGGCATTCTCTACCAGTCAACCTTTGGGTGATGCAGAGACAAGCAGTGGTAGGTGTACATCTGAAAATAATTATATTAATATCAAGGTAAACTACAAGGATATATAAAATACTAAAAATATATATAAATACTATAAATAAATATCAAAATATATATTACTCTAAATAGAAATTAGAGCAGCAGATTATCGAGAGCAGCGGTAGCCCAGTGGTGGCGGCATCCGACTTACGAAGCCGTGCGTTCGAAATCTCTCAAGGTGCATTACTTTGTGTCCTTTATTTCATCACCACTGCTCTCAAAATGGTAAAGGAAAACATCGCGGGGCAAAGGGTAAAGGAAAACAGGCAGTAAATCCCCATTTAGCATGGTGGCCTCCCCCCTACTACTACCGTTCCACCCAGAGTGGGAGAAGTTATTTGATGATTACCAATCCGAAAAAAAAGGGTTGGTCTCCACTCATATTCAAGTACCTATATAAATTGGATGTATCCCACAACGAAAGAAAACACTACTACACTACTATTAGCTTGTGCAAACGAGACTAATCAAGTGCCACTTCTTCGTAACCGGACTACGGCAATCTAAATTGTGTCTACCAAATAAGGCGCTTTCAGTATCGTCCATCAGTTCCTGTAGTGAACAAAAGGACACACAGAACACGATATACATCGTTTGTGGAACAGCACCCAGGGCAGAGGCATCAATGAATCTCCACCTGAGCAGGTTTTTACTGTCAACAAAACAATATCGTGATGATTAGTTTCAGCCTTCTCTAAAATTATAATCTATTGTTTTATGGACTAAAGAAACCACAACTATTCTCTAGATTTGCCTATACCAACAGACCAAGTTTACAAAATGAGCTCATAGGTGCAGAAACTGTCGATATTTACAAAAGTAAAGCAAATAGTATACCAGTTTGATTGTTGGCGTAACAATTCAACATGGCCGCCGTAATATCTAGGATATAGTGAGGTAGACTAGGCTAGAATGTAGGTAAAGACGTGATTAGATTGTGTTAGTCGTTTTAACCTAACTTTTGACTGTTTTATTCATTCCTATAAATACTGCAATGTCTTTTATATGACCTTATTTTTAAGTTTTTTAGATAGAAGAGCTCGTGGCTATCCGCTGCTAGCCAATCGGGTCGATCTTTAGGTTAAGCCGTGCTTGTCTAGGTTGGTCTGTGGATGGGTTTGCTTCCGTGGGGTGTCTGTTGCGATGATGAGTAATAGAGAAATATGGAAGAGCTGCGTCAACCCGCGAATATGATTATGAAATTGTAGTCAAGCGAGGGTATCCCCAAGCCAAGACAATACAGCTTATAGAAACAGTCGACAAAGAGATATGTAGACAAGAAATATACACCTTTGTATATTAATAAGCCGGTACCATTCATTGTTATAATGTACCTTAAAAACTAATAAGTTCCTTTGATTAATGACAATGGTGTCGATTCTGTTGTGCACAAACTAAACTTAATTTAGGCTATTGCTATCTTTATTTCTCTCATAAAACGAGAAAGAGACGGACGTAATTTAGAGCTGTCAAATTTAATTGGAACTAATATTTCCATACAAATAAAGGGTGCACGTAAAAACATGTCGACTAAAAGCACGGTGAAGCGCAAGGCATAAACCAGTTCGACATCTCTAACTTAGTTCATCGCTATAGCCGTCCTTTTCGCGCACTGCCTTTTGTTAAAAGATAGCAATAGCCCAAATAAGGTTTAGTTTATGCACAACAGAATCGACACCAGTGTCTAGCGTTGTCAAAGAATGTTCATAACACGTAACAGTTTTAAAAAAAACCCCTTTACGGAGCCGTGAACCAAGCATTCTGTACAATGTACATCATACTCTTCTTCTCAGTACCCGAAGGGATGAACCGATTTTAATTTGTTTTTGTTTGAAAGGTGAATTTTATTACTCGGGAGTGTTCTTAGCTATGTTTGATAAAAATCAGTCCAAGATGGCTGCCGCCACAAAACGACGGTTTACATATTTATTCAACAACTCCTTCAATTTGGGTATCAAATGATAGGGCTTGACTAGTAGAATACACTATGATAAATTAAAAATCCAAGATGGCCGACACCACAAAATGGCGAATTAACGCATATTTTCCATTTAACTTTTAGTACATTGTGTCGGGGTTTTTTTTTAAATTTAATTTTACTTGTTTATGGTTTACAATTTTGGAGTGAAATATTCCACTGACTGGACTGGACCAAAGTCTCTAGATTTTATTCTTTCTCTATCGCGTGGTTACAGCCTGACCTGGTGTCAAAGTTTTTATGCTACAGGACTTCTGACTTGGCTTAAGATGCCGTCAAGAAATATCTCTCAGACATGAAGTTCATTATATTAACTGCGTCTATAAGCGTTTCAAGAATTTGATTTATGATGCTACAGCGGCTACTTTAGACCCCCAGTATTACCCCTATAGGATACGTACGAATGAGGACAATGTCGTCAGGAAAGTTTTGATTATGAATGTGGATGTGTATATGAGTAGAGGAAGACCAAAGTAACGATGGATGGACTGTGTGAAGTATGATATGGGTAGAAAGGAGGTGTCTGATGAGGTGACGAGTTATAGAAAAGTGTGGAAGAAGAAGACGTACCTGCGAAGACTCCAAATGAATTGGGATATGGGCAAATTATGAGTAAAAATAACCACATAAATTCAACGACTGTATTCATTTACTGTGTTCACGCCCTAAGACTGCAGCATTTGCCATTTAGTTTAATTTATATCTATTTAGTTGCCACACTTGAACTGATTTCATAACGAATCTAATTGTTGTGGGAAGCGGCCATTTTGTATTGAGTACTTGTCTACTCCATTTCTTGAAACTATTTATTTGATAATACAATAATTTGAAATTGTTCTGATGACTGTTGTATGCAATATTTATGTGGAGTGAATAAATTAGGAAAGATATTTCAGCGAATAACATTTTTTTTTCTTTTATTTTTTGTGTTTTTTTTTTGTCTAAATAGCTCTTATTAATAGGCTAGTATTTTCATCTGTTAGATTGGGAATGAAACTGTAAAAGCGAAGTTTTCGAAAGCCTTACAACGGGCCTATTTAAATCGATATAATACCTACATTGGTTTTGTTTCTTAGATTATGATGTTCTCAATTCGTTTCGTTGCAGATATTTTCTCGAAAGCTTTAAAAAATTAATCATATTTAGTCGACCTAGCACTCAATCTAAAACTAAATCCTTCATAATAAGCGTGTAAAGCCACGACCTTGCAAAAACATTTAAATAATAAAATTGACCCCGTTCATATCCTTTATCCTTACTCCGATATTTTTTCCACAAAATATTTCAAAGCAAATCAACGTCATATCTTATAAAAAACTACAAATATATGCTAGAACGTAAATAATTAATTTAACACGCTAACTGATACCAAAGCGGAAGTTTAAAATATCTAAACGTATAACCTTGACTACCTAAACATAATAAAAAAGCTAATCACGCATTTAAAATGAGGCGTGGCGACTATAAAAACCTTTTTGTGTTATTAAAAAGTTATTATTGACAGTATTGGCTGTCAGGAAGTCTTGCCTTTGCCTTTTAATGTTTTTAATGGCAAAAGTATTAGATTATACTGCCAATGAGTAATGAGAATGTCTTTGTGTTGCGTTGTAAAACTGTATCAAGATATCGATATTATTTTCGAATAAAAATATTTATAAATTGAGTCATTGAATGTTACTGTGCTAAGGTCGACAGCTTAAATATTGAACTTGACATTTTGAATTCGAATAACGAACGTACGATTATCTTGTATTTGTTTTTAAATAATCGAAGTAACTACCGATTCATTGTTCGAAATCATTCGTGATTTGCTAAGTCAATGGTGTTCAGCTGATGGGAAGTTATAAATATGTATGTCATGTATGAAGTTTGTCGAAATATAGATCAAAGGAAACAACAAATTGTATAAAATTACTATTTCATTTATTCACACATCCTCGCCTCTGTTAGCCTGTATTTTTTTATATAATTTATTTACAAAATCCAAAACATTGAGTATTACTTTTTTGGTATCTAAATTTTTATCACAGTTTACCATGCGTGACCGGAGAGTCCATGAGCGTAACCGAGGGAAGCACCATGGGCTCCATGAGCGTAACCGAGGGAAGAACCATGGGCTACCGCGTAGGGGGCGGCGTGGGCAACACCGTAGGCGGCACCATGGGCTACGGCAAGGGGAGCGTGGACCACGGGGGCGGGGTGGGACTGGGACAGGGACTGGCTAGACACGGAGTGGCTGGAACCGTAGGCAGGGGCGGAGTAGGCCAGGGCGGGGGCAACACCAACACCGTGAGCGCCGTAACCAGCACCGTGAGCGGCGTAACCAAGGCTGTGAGCGCCGTACACGGCGGGGGCGGCGGCGACCAGGGGAGCGTGACCAACGATCTGCTTAGCGAGCACGGGGGCCGCACCAGCAGCAGCACCGTCCAACTGAGCCTCAGCGGTCTTCACGGCGTCAACAGCTTGCCAAGAGTGGTCTTCAGCGGCGTTGATGGCCTGTCCGTGGAGCTCGGAGGCCTGGTCGTGGTATTCGCGGGCGGCGTCGGAGGCGGCGCGGACGTGGTCGGAAGCTTCAACGTGGGCGTCGATGTGGGCACCCTGGATGTCTCCGGGGGAGATGGTGGGGAGGGCGGGGGCGACGTGGGCGGCGTGGGCTACGGCGATCGGGGCGTGAGCCACGGCCAACGGGCCGGCCAAGGCGTACGGGGCCGCGTGGGCCGCCGCAAGACCAGCATGACCGATGAGGCCATGGCCGTAGGGAGATCCCAGCAGACCGGAGGGCGCGGCTGCGGCGCAGGCGAGGACGGCGGCGACAATCTGTGAAAAAATACCGATTAAAACATCGATTAACACACAAGCGAACCCTACCATCGATATGTTGATGTCACATCACTAATCACAACACTGAACCACGCAAACACTAATTTTATATTTTAATTATTTATTTTTTAAAGCACTAAAGAGTTTTTATAAGTAAGGAAACTCAAGTTTCAACCCACCAGAACTCTCATCTTGCACTTCTGTGTTAGACTGCTCGAAGGCTACTGACTGCTCTCGATTGGTCGCCGCGAGTTTTTATACCATTGCACGTTGGCCCAGCTCTATACGTAAAAAAAGTAAGTGGTCTTTATTCAAGGGCGGGAAGGGTGAATAGGAAGCGTGGATTTTTGACTGATAGATTCGTATGTCGAGGAAATGCGCGGCAACTTTTTAAAATTGGAACGTTGAAGGTGCGTTCGATTTAATTTGAATAACGTCAACGTTTAAATTGAAATTGGAATTTAAATTATGGTAATAACCTTTTTTGTTGCGGTACAGAAATTTTATTATTGTCCTTGGCGTAATGCGAAAAGGAAAAGATAGAACCAAAAATTGGAAGACATCTACGAACCCACAACGGGCCCGCGTGATAGTTTATGACCCACTTTCTACCCAGGCCTGTGCCCCAACAGTGGGAACATTATGGACTGATTATGCCATTAAAATGTCGAATTTCCAAGATGTATTTAATAGTCTAAACTAGATTAGTTATTGAACGTTGCTGAACTTTCGGGTGACAGGATGAAACCTTTAGATTTCGATATTGAAGTTAATTTACTAATCATAATATTCATTTTATATGTCAGCATATTGCCCTCGTAAATTATAATCTTTCAAGCGTACATACTAATTTAAAAATGAAATGCATAGTTAATCACATTTACGTAATTTTGAAAATTATTTCGTAACATTACAACAATTATTTTTTATCATTGCTAAATTCTTCAAAAAAAAAGGATTGTAGTGACCTCTGGTAGATTGTAGAAGCAAGTAAACAACCTCTTTTCTTACTAGCTAGAAGACAAACTAAGAATTTAGGTCACATAGCTAAGAAGAAAAAAATGTGCTAGGGAATGATGAAAATGTCGTGAGGAAAGTTCTGAGTACAAATGTGGAGGGGTATTAGAGTAGAGGAAGATCAAAGAAACGATGTATGGACTGTGTGAAGTATATGGCTAGAAAGTAGGTGTCTGATGAGATGACGAGTAATAGAGGAGTATGGAAGATGAAGACACGCTGCGCTGACAGCAAATGAAATGGGTTAAGGTGCCGGCGGAGGATGCGTCTTTCATACAAAAGTAATACCAAAATAATTTGTAAATCAAACATATTCCTAGGGTAGTGTGTATTTATTTCGATTGGATTATAGAATATATAGGTTCCCAAAGATATATTTTGAATGGAAACTGATTTAAACAAGAGTTATGAGAAAAATAAGTTTTCTATAGAAATTTTAAATTCCTCATAACTATTGTTTAGATCAGTGTCAATTCAAAATATATATTTGGGAACCTAGATATTCTGCAATCCAATCGAAATAAATACACACTACCTTAAGAATATGTTTCATTTACAAATCATTTTGGTATTACGTTTGTATGAAATACGCATCCTCCGCCGGCACCTTAAGGGCAAGAGAATGATGACTGCTTATGGATGAGCTAAGAAGATATTTTGACGCTTGAGAGTAATTGAATTGAAAGTATTACTTAAACATGATGGCGCAGTGGGTTTCATTTTAAACCAGGCACCAAATATATTACTATAGTCAAAGTCGCCACACTATTTCTCACTGCATTTCCTGAAAGCCAGAATCAACTGTGGCGACCCCAAAACAGCGCCGAGACTGACAAAGTCCCAGAAAAACAATTTTAATGTCTTGTATCATCATTTGGTAACCGAAATTAAGCAAGAATTATCGCGAAAGAGAGTAAAAACATAATTTTCATTTCTCTCCATATCAGCAGAAGACAGAATAACATAAGGCCAATAGGCACAAAGGGACGTTTACAACTGGGATAAGTCCAGCTGACTAGCACCACGGATAAATATTTATTTATTACTAGCTTAGTCCCGCGGCTTCGCCCGCTTCTTCGATAACTGTCCCACAGGATCATACTACGGGTATAAAAAGTATCCTATATGTTACTCCAAGTTATAAACTATATGTGTGCTAAATTTTATACAAATCCGTTCAGTAGTTTTTGTGTGAAACGGTAGCAAACATACACACCTACAAACTTTCGCATTTATAATATTTCTTGTATTGTGACTATACAGTCAGCTATGCATTCCCACACAGTTTTGATTTTGACAACCATAAAAGGAACGCGCTTAAATTAGGAACTATAGACAAAAAAAACTCAAACCGTCATACGTCATATCCATAGACACGGCTTTGTTTAGTTTGATGTAACTGTAACGTCTAATTACTGTTTAGTTGTTTTTAGTTCATTGCCATGATGTTTCATTCACACATTTTCTCCACTTATGATTTGGTTGGTATTTAGTAATACGTCGTTACAATGCAACTCAAACTTAAGTGGCAGTGGGCAGGGCACATTGCTCGCAGAACGAGATGGCCGATGGAACCGAAAAGTTCGGAAGACGATGCGCTGTAAGACCTCCCACTAGGTGGACCGATGGGTTCACTAATGTTTTACCAAAAGTCCATTGCCAAATTTTAATTTTACAACCAACGTTTCGTCTACTATTTATTTCGCAAACAACTTATTCCGCAAATGTTTTATTTTCAAAATATTCGTTTTACAAACATTTATTTGGCAAATACTTCTTTTATCAAATACATCAGATGATATTTATTCATTTTATATTTTTTTCATTTTTTACTTAGATACGTTTGGACAAATCACGTTTCAACAAAATAATTTACAGGCTAGTATTTTTTTTATTACTCTTTTTTAAGAAATAATTAAGGAAATGCATAGTTTTTTCATAACATGCAAACAGGCATACTCTATACATGCAGCAAGCGAGCAGCAAGCATGCAGCAAACGAGCAGCAAGGCCAGCAAGCATGCAGCAAGGCCAGCAAGCATTCAGCAAGCATGCAGCAAGCATGCAGCAAGGCCAGCAAGCATGCAGCAAGGCCAGCAAGCATGCAGCAAGCATGCAGCAAGCATGCAGCAAGGCCAGCAAGCATGCAGAAAGCATGCAGCAAGCATGCAGCAAGCATGCAGTATGCAAACATGCAGCATGCAACATGCAGCAGGCATGGTTTCTGTCACGGCTCCGGCGCTGCGGGGCTCCGGCGGTCACACGCGAACTTATCGTCGCAGAGGGTTTTAATGCTCACCACCGCAGCTTCGGCTTGCTGGCCGGCTGAAGCCGGCCAGCCTCAGCCGCGGCGGCGAGTGTTAAAGCCACCTGCTCCTCAGCTCGCGGCCCGCCTTGCCCCTCCGCGCCTACGCGGGCTTAAATTACACTCTAGGGGTAGGGCAGAAAAGTCTACGTGGAGTCGGTTCTGCAGCGATTCATTTCTGTCACAAAATTTGTGCTTATAGGAAACCAAATTCATTTATTTTCTTTTTTTTTTAAATGGCACAATCAATTTGTGTAACGTCTTTATTTAAAACGTTGTTTTATGAGATAAAACGAAAAAACAATGAATTGTTTGTCAAATAATACGTTATTAAATAAAAGTTTATGTGATAATTATTTTGCGAAGTGAATTATTTGCTAAACTTGTTATTGTATACTGATGAAATGACAAATAATGTGTTTTCTAATCGTTGCTTGTCAAGTAAAAGTTTGTGAATTAATGTTTGGTAATCTGACTGGTCACCGTACCGATGACCTGGTGAAGGTTGCGGGAGTCCGGTGGATGCGAGTCGCACGGGACTGGTCAATGTGGCGACACTTGGGGGAGGCCTATGTCCAGCAGTGGACGTCTTTCGGCTGAAATGATGATGATAAATGCAACTCAAACAAAGTATTTGAAGTTCAGACTTCTGAGTATGTAGTTTAAAAAAAGATATATCGGTATTTGACTACTTATGCTGCTGTTTGAGAATATGCAAAATGAATAAGTTATTTAATAAGTTGTTATATATTGGGTGCTAAAATCTATGTACTATTAACGGAAAGGCACTTGTTCTCCCCGTCATTGCAATCATCTTTCTGAACATATCTAGGAACCTTCTAGTTAAGTACAGAGTTATTGGAGGTCTAAGTTCCGACTTTTTCACAAGTTTTTGATGTTATAAACAGGAACTTAAAAACACCTTCATAAAGGTTACAGAATTATAAGTGTTACATGTTGAATTGGTAACAGAATCAAATATGTAACACTTATAAATGTGTTTTCAATGTGTTAACCCAAAACACTCACAAAAGTGGAACCGTAACATATCTGTAACAGATATAAAAACAGTGTTAATAAGTGTTTAACAGGTAAACTCAGCGTTGCCAAATTTATAATGTACTTATTTATGGTTAATAAGCATTAGATAGCCGAAATCTAGTCGCAGTCTGTTGTAAAACTGATTATTTCAGTTACACATATTAACACTTATTAACACAATATAAAAGGTTAGTTTGATTCAGTAACATTATTGTATCTGTTACATCTAAAAGTGTTTTTCTGTTGAAACTGTTTTAAAAACAGTGTTAAAAACACATTATTCGGTTACAGTTTGAGTCCCTGTTTATAAGTGTAGTAACTCTTTTAATACCTCCATTAATTACCCTTTACTATTCAATGCAGCCATCACTAGAATGTTTTTAATCCGTTACTTTTTTTGGACTCAATGTCCTACTGCAAAGCGTGATCACCCCAAAAGAAGTCCATTCTCAGCAATTATTTTTGCGTAAAGTTACTTAGTTTCATGTACAGAATGCTTGGTTGACGGCTTCGAGATGGTGCCGTTTACACCCTGTATATTTAAATGGTGTGTAAACACACCTCTATTACCACCGAAACACAAAACCACCATATTCTGAGAATCTAAGTATACATACCTAAGTATATATTTAAAGGTAAAGTTCACGGAACTAGCCTATAATTGCGTTCCTCTCTCTCTCGGTTGGCTAATATCCTGTAATACTGGGCTAGAAACCGGTTGTTTAAATGTATGTGTTACTGGCTTTATTTACTTATAACTACGCCCGCGACTTCATCTGCGAAAATTGTGATAACTCGACTAATTTGCATGATATCAATATAATTTATAGCCTATGTTACTCGGTAAAGATTTAGCTTTCAAATGGGGACAGAATATTTAAAATCGGTTGAGTAGTTCTTGAGTTAAATCGTAACAAACTCACAAACAAAACAAATCATTCCTTTTTATAATATTACTAGCGGACGTCCCGCGGTTTCACCCGCATAGTTCCCGTTCCCGTGGGAGTACGGGGATAAAATATATCCTATGTTACTCGTGGATAATGTAGCTTTCGAATGGTGAAAGAATTTTTAAAAACGGTCCAGTAGTTTTTAAGCCTATTCATTACAACCAAACAAACAAACAAAGTTTTCCTCTTTATAATATTAGTGTAGAAGTGTAGACTAGCGGACGTCACGAGGTTTTACCCGCGCAGTTCTCGTCCCCGTGGAAGTACGAGGATAAATATATCCTATGTTATTCGCTGATAATGTAGCTATCCATTGCTGAAAGAATTTTTCAAATCGGTTCAGTATTTATTCGTTACATACAAAAATACATATATTTCCTCTTTATCATATTAGTATAGGTCTGTGCAGGGCGGTGTACTGTTGCCGTTTTGGACTGTGGTTCTAGGAAATTGTTTGGTCCTTGTAAATCTGTGAATAATAATTATCTTACGTATCCTGTCTGTATAGGGCAATGTCCTTTGATATATTGGGTGTAAAAAATACCCTTAACGATGCCGCAAGGCACTTATTCTTCCCGTCATTGCGATCTAGTTTTGGTTCTACATCATACCTGAGAACCTTCTAGTTATGGTGAGGTTGGAGGTCAAAGTTACCACTTTTCCACAGGTTTTTTTTAGAAATACAAGTTTTTTTAAATGTTATAACTTTCTTTAAGGGGCCGGCGGAGCGTGCCTCGTTCATACAAACGTAATACCAAAATAATTCGTAAACCAAACATATTCTTGATGATGATGATGATGATTACTCGTATTTGGGTATTACGTTTGTATGAAAAACGAATGCTCCGCCGGCCCCTTAAATACCTCGAAATACGTCCACCAGCACAATGTTTTGAGTGCGTTACATTGAGTTTTACCGTAAAACATGAATTTTCACCCCCAACAAAAGTCGTTTCCCAGCAATAATTTTTGCGTGGGCTGGCCTGCGGGCGAGGAAGGAACATGGATAGGTTTTAGTCAGTAAAAACGCTCCGCTCCGCTCAGAGTGGGCGAAATTATTTGATCCCATCGGAAAAAAATCTAATAATTTTTGCGTAGAGTTACTTAATTTTATGTACAGAATGCTTGGTTGACGGCTTCGTGACACAGGGTCTGTTTACAACCTATAAAAAAGGTTTTGCCCTGCAGCCCGGCTAGCATGGGCAGGGGATAAAAATTTTATCCACCGGTTATTTCCACTTTTGTTTGAATTTTGTCCCTTGTCAGTGGAAATATCCCCTGCCCATGCTAGCCGGGCAGTAGGAGTTAAGACAGCTACAGGAAGATTTCAAAACGATTAGTTTTTGTTTCCATTAATTAATTATCAACTGTTACATTAGTAGTAACGAACACATAAGTTACGCATCTAAATGGCTATATAAAAAGCGTCAGGCTCATAAAATTACAATAAATGCTAATAGTATGTTCCGAGATGAATGAATTAAGTGAAGATTGTGCTGTCTATGAATTGAGGATATGTATGTAAGAGTAATGTAGACAAAGATCTTGTTTTTTATCGTAATATAGTTATACTTCGGCCGAAATTTTTTATATCTCGGTTAATTTGCATGATATAAATGTAATTAATAGCCTCTAGCACGAACGAATAATGAAGCTTTATGCCAGTGTATGAAATTTTAGAATTGTATCATTAGTTCCGGAATTTCCCCCCTACAACCTTCGAAGTTCTTTTTTTTAGGGAGGGAAATCATGAAACGACCCCTCACGCTCTGGGCGGAGCGGAAGGTAGTATCAGATTTGTACTGACTAAAACCCATCTATGTTCCTTCTTAGCCCTTTGTGTTCCAGGGCGCGGTATTCAAAGTCCTTTGGGTAGAAGGTGCGCTAGGCAATCAAAGTGGATATAAAACATCATCAGCCAATAGTAAGCTCCATCTGGAAATTAAATTAAACTGATTAGGTTTGTTCTTCTTGATAGCGTCAATTCTTTTAATATGAATAACTTTTACACATTCATAGTTTAAGGGGACAGCAGCTCTATGTAAAATGAAATACTAATGTGCAGTCAAATCTAGTTAAACTTAATTATTAGCCCTAATCTACTCGTAGTTATAAAAGGGTTCAAAATACGTCGTAAATTTTATTGAATCTGTTGCAATTTTCTATTTACGAGAATGTAGTTCTATAAATTGACGTAGCAAGAAATTAATGCAAGTAAGTTGGTTAGTGTATTCAAAATTTTGTGCCTGTGTTTTCTTGTAATGAAACTATCGGTTGCAAAGTTTTGAGTTTGAATGTGAGATGGGTATAAGAGAGGAGAGCAATGAAACGATGGATGGACTGTGTGAAGTATGATATGGATAGAAAGGAGGTGTCTGATGAGATGACGAGTAATAGAGTAGTATGGAACGAGAAGACATCCTGCGCCCCACTAATTAATTGGGAGAAGGGCATGAAAATGATGAAGGTGATGATGTTTTCCTTGTTTATCTTATCTTCAAATTTTAAATGCGAAAGTTTGTGACGATGAATGTAAATCGCTGATTGTGAAAAATCTGCATTGTTCAGAGTGTTAACCCTTTTTTTTTATATCGCTGGACATTACACACAGCGCCATCTAGTGCCACACTAAGCAAGGCTTGTGTCGTGGATATCAGATAGTTGATATACTACATATATTACTTTTTTGTTTGTAAATACATACTTACTATACATATAAACATCCATGACTCTGAAACAAATGTCCATGCTCATCACACAAACATTTGCTCCTACCGGGATTCGAACCCAGGACCCTAAGAACGTAAGGCAGTCTCACTACCACTACGCCATTCGGGTCGTCAAACTGATACTTTCCTGATAACTTATGAACGAATGAATCTTTCAAAAACCATTGAAGTTCATGTTTTGAAACTTTCTTGAAACTTCCCTTGGTTTACGAGGCAGTTTTTCAAATTAAGTTGCAGAAACGACTTCCTAGTCTCATCATCATCATCATCATTTCAGCCGAAAGACGTCCACTGCTGGACATAGGCCTCCCCCAAGTGTCGCCACATTGTCCTAGTCTCGTTAGCTTTCAATTTATTTTTAACCGACTTCCAAAAAGGAGGAGGTTCTCTATTCGACTGTATGTATTTTTTTTTTTTTTTTTTTTTTTTTATGTATGTTACCCGATTACTCGAAGACGCCTAAACTGATTTGAAAAATTCTTTTTTTGTTTGAAAGGGTATACTTCCAAGTTGGTCCCATAGTCGCCAAGTCGGGATCTGATGATGGAATCTTGGCGAAATCGAGGGAACTCTTCAAATTTTATAGGATAACGTACAGCAATTTTTATATTTTCTACAACAAGTGAAGCATTTGCGTTTGATAAGAACCATTCTACCATCAGATCTGATGATGAAGCCAAGAGTCACGGAACTCCATAATGAGACAATGTATTCTAGTCGTGTTTGGGCTTGTTGTAATTGTAACGGTATGCACTTTCCATGTGAACCACTAAAAAGTGAAAAATAAAAACTTTTTTGCAAAAAATGAAACCGACTTCAAAAAGAAAAAGTGAAAAATAACTTTAGCTTCTGAAGTCGGTGACAAAAAAATTAAATCAATCATACAAACGTCACCGACTTCAGAAGCTAAAGTTATTTTTCACTTTTTCTTTTTGAAGTCGGTTTCATTTTTATGCACATCTTCCTTGTCGCAGATTTTCTTGTTTTCTTATAACGTTGTTTGAACTTGTATGGTTCTTGGGTGTTTCGGCGTACCATGGGAAAAAGCTTATGTTTTATTTATGCATGTACTGTTACTGTTACTATGTGTGCACTGCTGGGCAAAAGCTTCTCCCCTCGACTTTCAAATCCTTCGATCCAGCGCCAATGTGGGCCACTGGTCATTGGTTTTATCCAGCTCGTCCTGCCATCTCCTGCGAGGTCTACCGCGTCGCCTTCTGACTGTGTCAGGTCACCATATGTATGTATGTTAATCTAGATTTTTGCAATTGTGAATTTCATAATGCCAACAACAATGTAGTCACTATTAAAGTATTTGCCATTATAGTGCAAAGCATGTCCGAAGACCGAAGAAATTATATGAGTCACCAATGCATTCGGTTTGTGTTCCACCTATACGATAGAACCACGTGATTTTTATACAGAAGTCGGTCAAGGCAACTGTATATACGGCCTACTTTGTTTTTTTATGCGTTCTACAATTTTTAAAGGTGATTACTGGTCGTCTTGAAATCGTATAATACGAGTATGATAAGTATTTCTTAAATAGTAATAGCTGCTCGAATCAATCTTCAGATTAAGCTAAACTTGCCTAGGTTGATCTGTGAATGTTTGATCACCAATTACATACCGATTTTCTTTCGTGCCTCGGAAATCAAGTTAAGCCGTTGGTCCCGGCTGTCATCTTTGAAAGTTGTTAAGTAGTCAGCGGCCCGAAAGTCTGACAACTAGTCTTAGCAATGGGTATCGTATTACCCAGTACTAACTGGGGTGTGGAGGTCAGATAGGCAGTCGCTTCATGTAAAATATTGGTATTCAGCTGCATCCGGTTAGACTGGAAGCGGACCACAACATAGTTGGGAAAAGACTAGCCAGATGATGATTAATGTATTGTCTCATTGGTCAGTTAATCGCAAGTGCTACTGGTTTTTGAGGTCTTAGGTTTGATTCCCAAGTCAGGCCAAGTGTTATTGTGTGTTGCTTTTGCCATTAGGAATACATGTTCCCACTTCAGGGACAGGACCGCCTCTCAATGATAGGGAATGTGCTATAATCCACCACGCGGGCCCAGTGCGGGTTGGTAGATGTCACATGTCTTCGAATTTTTGGTTCTAGGACATGCTGGTTTCCTCACGATGTTTTCCTTTACCGTTTTAAGAGCAGTGGTGATGAAATAAATTACACAAAGTAATGCACCTGCCTGGCTTTGAACAAACGATTTACTGTTCGTAAGTCCGGGCCGCCACCACTGGGCCACCACTGCTCTTGATTTCGATTTCAGTATAATAGCGTTGTGTACCAATTTTCCTCAAATTTCTGCCCTTGTGTCACAATATATTTTGGAATTGGCCCAGAATTTTGTTTTTGCCATTACTGCCACATTTCTATCACGCGTTGATGTCTTTTCTTCGCTGAATCTTCGTTTGTATATGTCACCGTAAAATTGTCAAACACGTTATATTACAATATAACGTATTTGACAATTTTACGGTGACATATATAAATAAGTATTTTTTTCCGTTTTGTATACTTGTTATACGAGTTTCTTTATGTTTTCCGTATAACATTACTTCCCAGAATTCTTCCTTATTAGCGACACTATCGAATGGTGTAACAATAGTGTGTTTTTTTTTCCAAAATCAATGAGTATTGATTTTTCAAAAATGTATTTTTGCAATTTCAGTTTAAAAAGTACGAATTTGAATGTTATATAAAATAATTACAATTAACTTTAGAAAGTTAGTATCCGTAAAAATAATTCAGACGTTCAATTTAGATTTATCGGATAGATCGGTATAGCACGTCTTTTTTATTCGGGTTCCGTAGTGAGATAAAAGAACACCTTTTTTATGGTGTCTCCAAAATTCACTTCAACGACTTGACCCCTCTGATCCTTTTAGGGGAAAAACCGGGGAAATTTAGAAAATCTTTGAATCACTGCAAGAACTTGACTATTTTTTATTTATATTTTTTATTTATTTATGTTTTTATTTATTAATATTTTTTATTTATTAATATTTTTTATTTATTTATTTATGTAAGTACACACAAAATACTTATAAGGAGAATATACAAAATGGCAAATGGTTCTTAGCATTATGGCAATAACATTTTTTTCGACTGGGTTATAAGTTTGCCTTCCTTCAGCGTGGTCCAGTTCCTGTAATAAACAAACAACAGGACACGATATTTAGTGCCCTGTTGTGATTGGGACATCACCATATTTCCATTTCAGAACAGAATCATCAATCAATCTCCTAGGTGGAGACTGAATAAAACGGTTCGCTTCATGGCGCCCACAGCCATTTTGTACCAATTTCTGGTGTACCCTGAGCAGAGAGCCGCGCTACTAAATTAACTGCCTTATATATATTTACCACGACATCTAGTCTATGATCAACTCGGGCCAATCTTTAGGTTAAGCCGTGCTTGCCGAGGTTAGACTGTGGATTTGTGACCATCCTTTACACACCGAGTTTCCTCCGTGCCTCGAAAAGCACGTTAAGCTGTTGGTCCCGGCTGTTATTTGTAGATCTTTGGCAGTCGTTAGTAGACAGTAGTCAGTGGCCCAAAAAGACTGACAACCAGTCTTAATTTTTACCAAGTGGTATCATATAACCCAGTGTTAACTGTGTTGTGGAGGTCATATAGGCAGTCGCTCCATGTAAAATACTGGTATTCAGCTGCATCTGGTTAGACTGGAAGCCGACCCCAACATAGTTGGGGAAAGGCTAGGTAGATGATGATCTAGTCAATGATCAAGAAAATATTTGTGCGGAACCGTATTCCTGATGCTTGATCTGATTCACGTACTCTTAATATTATCAGATAAGGCGATTTATTAATAATTATAACATGATAGCCACTTAAAAAGTTACCCAATCTAGATTTAGGCTCAAATTCGAAAGTCGTTATCGTGTGAGAAAGTTAACAATACTAGTTGGTATTATAACTTTTACATTTCCGGTTATTGTTAATATTCATTCTTTCTTTAGCTTTTGGTTAGTGCTTAACCTGATGTCAGAAATTCATCATCATCATCAGCCTATAATGTTCCCACTGCTGGGACACAGGCCTCCTCTCAATGAGAGGGAATGGGCTATAATCCACCACGCGGGCCTAGTGCGGCTTGGCAGATGTCACATGTATTCGAATTTTTGGTTCGACGACATTCCGGCCGGTTTTCCAACGATGTTTTCCTTCACCGTATGTCAGAAATTGTGAAATGAATCCGAAGAATCAGATGTTTGGTTCGAACTTGGGACAGTATTTTACATGGAGCGACTGCCTATCTGACCTCCACAACCCAGTTTTGGGCAGGGATGTTACGGATATGATATTTCGGATCTGGATACGGATATGTGTATAGGAATAAAATTGTATCGGTTTCGGATAAGGTTACGAATTTGTAATTATTTCGCATCATCCGTTATTTTCGGATAGTTTCGGTTACGGATACTAGATTAAAGTAAATTAAGTCTCAACCCTAAAATAAAAATCTAACTAGTTATGAAAGAGGTTATGTTATGAATAGAAATAACAAACAATCTGCAAGATTGTTCACGTGGCGCTCGAGCGGTGAAACTAAAACGTGTCGAAACCAATCGTTTTATTTCGACTCCGTCCTTATACGAAACTATCCGAAACTTGTGAAACGGATACGGTTACGGATTTTTCGGATATTCGATAGTTTCGGTCACGGTTACGGAGCTCCATAACATCCCTGGTACTGGGTAATACGATACCCCTTGGTAAGGCTGGTTGTTACCATAGCATAGCATAGCGGAAAACCTAAGTTTTCAGCTTAACCCGAGGATTGAACCGAGCGGCTGTGATTCAAGCTTCTTACTGATTTATTTGAATTAATTATTTTGTTTTTGAGTTGTATTTTGTTTTTGTTTTGCTATGGACACTTTTAACGTGCACATCTTGCTACATTGTTCTCACATAATATACCATCTCAACATGAATGATGTAATCAAGATTTTGTAACAATATTTTGATTTAAAAGAGTGTCCATGGAGTTTCTTGCCCGTTCTTCTCCATAGAGATCTACGCTAGGGAATGGGCAACTACAGTACTTTCACAGTTTTTATGTCTTGTGACTGGGGCTGTAGCTACATTTAATTTTCATCTTTGTTTCGACAATTCAAAAGTGCCTGTTATTGGCCTACTTGAAATAAATGCTTTGATTTTGATTTTACTTTACAACCTTATTCGAGCTGATGACGAAATAAGACATAAGTATCATAATTTAGTATATCAAGTCAAATGATAATACCATTAAGATCCTATTTGACTGCTAAGCCCAAATAAGAAATACCATGACTAACACAAATCACATGAAGAAAACATAGTATACGTTAATATGAGTGGGTTGTTTTAACATAAGGAAAAGATTGCCGAAGTTCCACCTCACTAAGACTTTCAGATTTAAAGTGATAGTACCTAAGACGCTGCGTAAACGTAGACACTTTTTGGTCCCGACGACACACCAGCACAGGAATCCGTATTTGCTGTCAAATCAAATCAAATCAAAAATGTTTATTTGTCAGAATATGGTACAAAATAGATGTTACAATATTGGTTCCAGCATATCCTGCCATAATATGGCGTACAAATATTTTTTTCTTCTGGAGGTTTACTCTCTAAGCACGACATCTGTAGACTCTGCCGAAGTTACGTGCGTTTAATACTCTGTATCATTTACGGACATAAGACTCGTTAGGGGCTCGAACTAAAAATGAATGACATCTCGATTGGTCATCTGTCCTTACTCCCGATGTGTTTTCAAAACACATGAATCTGAAAATATTAGGGAGTAGGTTTATTTCAAAGTATAAAGCTACTTTCGGATGTGCCCCGTATCTTTGTTGATGGACTTAGGTCCATGTTCACCAAAAAGATGACGGTCTGATTATCTAAAAACAGCTGTTTAAATTAAAACACATTTTTGTAGGGGAACATGTCTCTTAAACAGCTATTTTTAGATAATCAGACTGTTATCTTTTCGGTGAACATGGACCTTAGAGAGAAGTCCTTTTTTTTTTTTTAGGATGGGACATCATCAAATGACTTCTCCCACTCTGGGCGGAGCGGGAGGGAGTGTCAGACTTTTACTGACTAAAACCCATCCATGTTCCTTCCTCGCCCTTTATGTTCCGGGGCCGCGGTATCTCTTTCGAACAGGCCCGCAGCTCTAGAGAGAAGCCCTCCGGTAACGACTGTCAAAGATCTACAAATGGCTACAGAGACCAACGGCTAACAGCGATCGGACACCTTCGCCGGTTGCTACTCCTGGTCACTGGTAATCGTAGTCACACTCAACGGCTTAGTACAATTGTAAGGTTTGTTAATATTGCTTGTGTCTTCAACTGAACACTTCAAGTTTCCTGTTACCGACACCGAACACTTTTGCATCGGCAACGAGTCTCGAATTTTCTTGACGGTTGCCTATTGGAACATTCGAGACTCGCACGTAATCAAGAATGTTCCCGTAAAATACGTTGCAATATAAATGAGTTAAGCCTTCTGTTTTTTCTACCTTTTGTTTGTCAAAGTGGCTTGTTGCTCCTAGTTGTAAAGTCAAAGGAAATGTGTCATTATGTCGGCTCAGGGGCCGACTACCTGTCACTGACATTATGTAGCTACTTCTGTTTTAAGTATAGCTGCTACTGTGCATAGCGGTGGTACAGATTTGTATTTGTTTTAAGTTCACATTCTTCACTAATATTATAAAAACTACTGAACGGATGTGAATTAAATTAAGCAAACAATTAGCTTTTAACCTGCATTAATACATAGGATACTTTTAATCCCCATAGTACGATCCAGTAGGACATTTATCGAACTATACTCGGTCGAAGCCCCGAAATATCTTATGCTTATGTTCATAATGCTTTAAAGATATTCATGATGATGATGATTTGATTGATGATTGAGCACCACACCCAGCCAGGAGCAAGTCTGACCCGGACAAACCGGATACACCAGGGGGCACGATTTTGTAAGGAAATACATGCTCTGGGATGGGAGAGGAAGCCCGACCAACCGCAGCCAGTCGGGCACAATCAGCCGACTAGAGCCAATATAGGAATAGTGGTAAAGACAGGTACAATTTGTTGGAATATTTGGTTTAAAGAGTTGGAAGAGTATTAAATAAAATTATTTGTAAAGTAAGAATTAGAAAAAAGATGTTCAATGACAAGAGTGTTTATTTCAAGTAACTAGGCAATATATTAAAAAGAAATATAACGACAAGAACAAGTCTGCACAACAGAGGTTACTTATCTACAACAGCCGCCCTTAATGGAAGTTGTGCAAGACAAACACACAAACAGAAAAACATAAATAATAAAATTAAGTTTCTAGACCTAAGCTAATTGTACACCGTTTGTGTACTATAGGCCCTAGTGGCTTTGTTAGCACATCAGCAGGCATATCACTTGTTTTCACATATTCTAACATTATAACGTTATCTGATACTTTTTCCCTAATAAAGTGAAAACGGGTATCGATATGCTTCGTCCTGCTGTGATGTACGGGATTTCGAACGAGATTAATGGCACTCTGACTGTCAGAAGCTAAGTTAACTGATGAAAGTTTACCTGTTATCTCATAGATAAATCTGCGCAAGTAACACGCTTCCTTCGTGGCAGACGCTAGTGCCATATACTCTGCTTCCGCCGAGGATAAGGCAACAGTAGGTTGCTTTTTGGACTCCCAGGATACAAGACCTCCACTCAACTTGAAGGCGTACCCAGTATATGACCTTCTATCTATCGTGCAGTTTGCCCAGTCAGCGTCACAATAGCCTTTTAAGGGTTTTCCGCTTCTCCTGTAAACCAATGAATAGTTTAGAGTACCCTTTAGGTACTGCAGAACCCTTTTGGCAGCATTCCAGTGTTCCTTCGTATAACACGTATTATACTGACTTAAGTAGCTCGTGGCGTAGGCGATATCGGGCCTAGAGTTTACCGAAAGGTACATTAGTCCTCCTATTAAATTCTGATACGGATAAGACTCTCCAACTTGTCCATCAGTTCTTCTTTCCATATTCTTTTTAACTAAGGGAGTATCCACTGTCTTGCAGTCTTTCATATTAAACTGATCCAGTAACGATAAAATATAATTTCTCTGATTTACTTTTATACTCTCGGATTCATATTCAATTTGTAAACCTAAATAGCATTTTAATAATCCAAGATCTTTCAGAGAAAAATATTTCGACAAATCCTTTTTGACAATGTCAAATGTCAATTCTGATTTAAAGAAGACGATTATATCATCGACAAAAATACCTAATATAACGAGTTCTTCACTAAAAAGTTTCGTATATACGCAAGGCTCAGAAGGAGTTCCTGTAAAACCTATTTTTATAAGCGTTTCGTTTAACTTTTTGTTCCAAGCTCTTGGCGCCTGTTTAAGGCCATACAAGGATTTACGCAACGAACAAACCTTGTTTTCCATGCCTTTTGCTTTGAAGCCAAGGGGTTGCTCCATAAAAACTTCTTCTTCTAAGTTACCGTTAAGGAACGCGGTATCAACGTCTATGTGTTTCATTCTCAAGCCCATCTCTGCAGCTAATGCAAACAAGGTGCGGAGAGAAGAATGACGAATCACTGGCGCAAAAGTCTCGTCGTAGTCTACGCCTTTAACTTGATTGAAACCTTTGACGACGAGTCTGGCTTTATATTTAGTGACATTACCATAAGCGTCCTTTTTAAGTTTATAAACCCATTTACATGGTATGACCTTTTTGTTTGGTCTATCTACTAGTTCCCATGTGTGGAGTTTTATCAGAGAGTTGTACTCATCAGCCATCGCATGGTGCCACTTATCAGCATCATCACCATGAGTAGCTTCATAATATGTCGTAGGTTCATTTGCATCATCTGTCGACACATTATAAGAAAGAAAATCTGGTGGTTTTCTGTTTCTTGTGGGGTACCTCCTCTCCTCTTCCAAACTAGGTAGCTCTTCATCAACACTTGGAAGTCTCAGCTCAAAGAATGGTTCTGGTTCTCTCATATTTGCTGATTCTTCTGCATTTTCTACATTTGTCTGTGAAGTTGGCTCATCTATAGGATCGGTACTCCCAACACAATCGAAAAATTGACAATCGTCATGTTCAGGTTCCTTATTCTGAAATAACAATATGGAATCTGACTGTACCACAGGCTCAGACTGTCTCTGCTCTTTCAACCCTGTAAAGCAATTTTCAAAAAAAGTTGCATCTCTGGACGTTATCACTTTTCGTGGATTACTAGGATCCCTAAATACATAAGTATTTGGATTTTCTGAATAACCGATAAAAATCGCTTCCTTTGCCTTTACGTCTAACTTTTTCCTGTGACATGATGGTATATGTACAAGTGCTCTGCATCCAAACACTTTCAAATGACTGAGGTCATTTCTACAACCACACCACCTGTCCTCGGGAATTTGACCACCTAAGGCTCTGTGAGGAGACCTATTTTTCAGGTATACGGCAACTTGGAAAGCATCTTCCCAGAATGCTTTAGGCAGTGAGCTTTCTGCTAACAACGTCCTCGCCTTCTCTGTAATTGAGCGGTGGGTACGTTCAGCTAATCCCACTTGTTGAGAACTGTACGGCGCCGTCGTTTGATGTTTGATACCTTTAGAAGCAAGATAATCATCGAATTCTCTATTAACGAACTCCTTACCGCCGTCAGTCCTAACTGCTTTAATTTTCTTTTCTAATTGATTTTCTACAAAGGTTTGGAAAATTCTAAATTTATCTTTAACCTCTGTCTTGGAAGAAATAAAGTAAGCAAATACCTTCCTTGTATAATCATCAACAATGGTTAACATAAACCTATTCCCCTGAAAAGAGGTTGTAGACACAGGTCCCAATAAATCCATATGTATCAGTTCTAAAGGAGAAGTAGCTCTATGATATGCTACCTTCTTAAAAGGTTTCCTTGCCTGTTTTCCTTCCACACAAGCGATGCAACTGCTTTTATCTACTACATTAAACTTAACACCTACCTCGTGATTCTTCAGTTGGGTCATGCCTATACGACACAAATGTCCTAACCTCTTGTGCCAGAGTTTATAACTTATATTCTGACAATCAGAGTGCACATCCTGCGTCAAATGATTACTTGCCACATTATCGGGAACATTAACAGTACCATCTACAACGTACAGTCCACCACAGGGCGAAGCATGAAGTACCGAATCACCTGTAAAATGAAAATTATTAGATTTATAAAAGTTACATCCATTTTTATCAAAAATACAAACAAAACCCTTATCAACAGCTTTCTGCACAGACAATAAGTTTGCTTTTAAGTCGGGGACAAAAGCAACATCGTCTATCTTGTTGATTACGTTCTCGGGTGTATTTATAGAAATGTTTCCTATGCCGCAGCATTTAATCTGCTCTCCGTTTGCGACGGTAACACTACCTTTGTTCTGTAACGTAATGTTCTGAAGCCAATCTCTTCTAAAACTCATGTGTTTAGTACAACCAGAATCTACGTAAAATACCTCCTTGCTTGAGCGGCCAAAAGTATTGAGAGCTGTAAACGTGGTGTTCGTAGCGTTCTCCGTATTGCCTTTCTCCTTGTTTCTCAGCGGACAGTCAGGTCTCTTATGACCAGGTACTTTGCACTCGTAGCAGACTATTTCCTTCTTCTTGGATTTAGGCTTCTTCTTCGCATGAAAAGCGGAATCTATAGATATACTCGTAGCTGCATCTTTAGACATTTCATTCAGCAGTTTTGTCTTTACTAAGTCACTAGTCACGTCAACATTGCAATTTTCTAGAGCCATAATGAGAGGTTCATATTTTGGAGTGAGACCTCCCAAAAGTATAGCAGCAATAGACTTATCCTCTATGACTACATCAATATCCGCGAGATCCTGTGCGGTTGATAAAACTTCATTAATGTACAGTTCAATATTTCCGAAATCTGACAGACTCAACCTGTACAGTTTTCGCTCTAAAGCTAGTCTTCTTCCCATTCCCTTATCTTCAAACGCCTTTTGCAAATATTTCCATGCTTCGGCTGCAGTTTTCGCACATCTAACGTGAGTAATAGCTGCACCGTCAACTGTTAAGCAAATTTTTGCAAGAGCTTTTTCGTCGTTGCGTACCTTCATCGAAGCAGGGGTCGTGTCACCTTCCGGATAACCACTAATTGTCACCCACAAGTCCTCGTGTAAAAGGTAATTTTTCATCTTAAACTTCCAAGTAGGATATCCATCTTTATTCCGAAGACAAAATGATGGAATCGAAGATGAATTCGACGTAGAGGGATTCGACTTACTAACACTCGAAGCATCTCCATTATCGCGTGACATCTCGACTAGTAAAAATTTTCAGTCACTCAATAAACTCAACTAATTATATTACAAATTTATATTTTAAACTCTTCCAGAGCTTCGTGCTGATAACGTGTTGGAATATTTGGTTTAAAGAGTTGGAAGAGTATTAAATAAAATTATTTGTAAAGTAAGAATTAGAAAAAAGATGTTCAATGACAAGAGTGTTTATTTCAAGTAACTAGGCAATATATTAAAAAGAAATATAACGACAAGAACAAGTCTGCACAACAGAGGTTACTTATCTACAACACAATTCATAGGAATGAGCATTGGTGTTTTGGCCCTCGTGGCCTCTTCTATCATTGGAGAATCATGTTTGTTTCTGGTGGTTGCGATTCCATTCGTTTTTGACAGGTCTTATTTAAAAAGTATTATGTTTTGTATATTTATTCTTCTTCGTATAGATTTACATTTGAGAAAATCTTAGGTATATTATAAAGCGTTGCTTATCTAGGTTGGTCTATGGATGGGTGACCACCCATTGCAAACCTAGATTCTTCGGTGCCACTTAAAGCACGTTAAGCCGTGGTTTCGG
This sequence comes from Xestia ashworthii, assembly GCA_950022955.1. NCBI lineage: Eukaryota > Metazoa > Arthropoda > Insecta > Lepidoptera > Noctuidae > Xestia > Xestia ashworthii. The sequence continues at coordinate 4,217,957 of OX465575.1, forward strand.
CTGTCATTTGTAGACTTTGATCTGAAAGTTTAACAACCAATTTTACAAAGTGGGGTATCGTATAATAACCCAGTACTAACTGGGCTGTGGAATTCAAATGAGGAGCTGTTCTAAGTAAACATGTATTAAACCAAATAAACTTAATCATCATCATCAGCCTTTAATGTTCCCACTGCTGGGACAGGCCTCTTCTTTATGAGAGGGAATGGGCTATAATCCACCACGCGGGCCCAGTGCGGGTTGGATGTCACATGTCTTCGAATTTTTGGTTCTAGGACATGCCGGTTTCCTCACGATGTTTTCTTTTACCGTTTTAAGAACAGTGGTGCTCTCTATAATAAACTTAATATCATTAAGGTAAACCACAGACGTATAAAGAGTAGCAGACCAAACATAAATTCCTAGTTATACCTATAATATATCCATCATTCTTTATCCTTGTTCTATCAAGCAAAAACTTAATAATGGCGTCTCGTTCTTTTACGTGTAGCCACACTGCCACACACATAGACAAATTTTGACATGAAGCCTGTTTTTCTGAGCCGCCATATTGATAAGCTTATAACCTATAAGAACACTCTACGGTGTCAATCACGTTATGTGAAAAAATATTAATTGTTTGTACCACTAAAGACTTGAAACACGTAAAATAAAATGGTGAAGTGCAGTGCGTACCGGTGTGACAGTGATAGCTCTAACAAAATACCTGGATTAAGCTGTCATCGGTAAGTTTTTATTTACGTTGTTGTAAACTGAAACAATTTGTCGATTTTTCGAAATTAATCAACCGTTTCGATGAAGTTTAATCGTTTTTATCGTAGCCCAATATTACTGCCATGCAATTTGCCCACACGCTTACTTAGAATAAACCGTACAAAAATAATAAACAAACAAAATTGTCTTATATTTACTATTAATGACAGCTCAAGTACTTGTGGAATTAACCGGGGACGGATTTAGTATTGCGAAATGCTAAATCTAATAAATATTATTATGATTGTTTACATATTGGGTTAATGCATTTATTGTAGGTGCGTAGGCTTATTAATTACTACCAAGTCGAAAAATCCAACAGGCTTAATTTTTTACAACAATATGTAACGCCTACAATGTATCAGTTTATCACAATTCAATGTTGATATGAAATAGGTATAGGTCACACACATATTATAAGCTACTCATATTTCTTTGATATTTTGGTGCTGTAAATAAAAATAATAGTAATATTTTTTGTTCCAGGTTTCCAAAACATGAAAATTTAAAGAAAGCCTGGATTGATAACATGCAGCTCCAACCTAATCCTGCTGGTGAACTCTGTTCGAAGCATTTTGAAGCACACTGTTAGATGCCAGCGTCTTTCAAACAAGACTATGTCTATCAATTCCTACACTGTTTACCGAATTACCTCTGGCTATGCATGTATGTAATAGTATGCTACTATAGTAACAAATTGTTTTATATTAAACTGGTCTTCAAAATAATTTTGTTTGTCTTTTGTTTACAGGATAAGGAAAATGTTATTAACCTCCAAAAAACCTTGCCAATAAAACGAATTACTGCTGGGACAATTGTTTCTGTTCTCAAAGAAGTACCACAATTTAGCGGTGGGGGTATTTTGGACATGCATGCATGTTAAGCGATGTTTAGAAGTTCTCTGTTACATAAATTTGAAAATTGCCTAAAAATATTAATATCTAAGCAAGCCATGTCGAAAAAATGTAACAAAAGGTGCGAATATTTTTGTGAATGAATTAATGCATGTAACTTGACTACTTTTGGGCATCAGGCGACGATGACGGATGAGAGCGTTCTGGAAAAATGTTATTGCGCGATTAGAGGAAATACATTCCGCACATTGCCAAATAAAAAATAATATAAACAACGTGTTTTTTTTTAACCTTAGAAGAAATGCAGTCAATAAAACTTGTTTCCTTTTTGGGTCCTTATCTAGGGTTAAAGTATTAATTAATGCATTGAAATTTTGCATTCCCGTAGGCGTATCTATCATCATCATCATCTCAGCCGAAAGACGCCCACTGCTGGATATAGGCCTCCCCCAAGTATCTATACTAATAATATAATATTTCAGGTCGTTAACAGCAAATGGCACTGGGTATTCCGAACACTGCTAATTACTGTTATGGTGCTACTGCGTCTGTCAGTCTCCTGTATTAGTGTGGCGTCGCAACATTATTGATTTATTGCGACCGTTACACAAGGTCACAGAGAATGCTTACCAACGTATTACAAATGATAAAAGTTTGAAAATAATATGTAGGTACTTTAACGTCCTACAATACTTACTAATACCGGCCTTAGTCCGGCCCTGTTTAGACAATTTTTTCATATGTGTGTGTAATGACTTCACAAATTTTAGCTTATGTTTGGTCTGCTACTCTTTATACGTCTGTGAGGTAAACAGTAGTTACACGGAAGCCAGAAAACCGGGTTTGGCACCGAGTTGGGAAATGCCTGTGATTCATAGGCCTCTCCGAAGTTGCAACATTTTGTAAATAAGGTTGCACACCTACCCGGAACTTTATATGGGCGGCTGTACCAACAGGTGCAAAACAATACCTAAATGACCAGTAACATAAATATTATTATTATTTATTTTTGGCTTAATGTTGGGCCAATTTAAGAGATCACAAGTTTTTACACATTTTTACTTTAAAGTAAAAAAACTTGTGTTGTCTTTTTTGTTTTTATGTTTAAACATAAAAACAAAAAAACTTGTATTTCAAAATAAACTTGTCAAAAAGTTCGAACTTTGACCCCAAAATCGGTTTCCAGGTATGGTTTTTTTTTACTTAGCCTATATTGTCCCACTGCTGGGCAAAGGCTTCCCACATAGCGTTCCACTCTTCTTTCCGTGCGGGTATGGTGTAGAACAAAATAATATCTCAATGACGAGGACAACAAGACTGCCTTTCGGTTTCGTTAAGAGGTGTTTTACACCCTGTAGATAGGACTTTCGCATTTATTTATAATAAAGTTTAATTATACTGAAATATCGAATTAAATGTATTGAATTTAGCAAGAAATGTAACCATTGTTGATGGAGGCCATTTGATGACAGCGACTTATGCAATATTGGACACCCACTGGGCTGTATACTTATTGCATTTGACTAAAACGGTATGCTACGATACACTATCTATGTGTAAAATCTTATATCAGACCTAATCTATTTATTCAAAATTGTACTTGTACAAAGATATTTTGGCACGTGGCCTAAATCTGAACTAATCGCGACGCCATCTTGTTATTTAAATACAATTTCATAAATGTACTCCAACAACGCCCCCTGTCAATGTCATTTATGCGCCAAAATATTCTTGTAGCTCTTTAGATCCATTCATTCAATTTCGCAATCGAAATATAATTCAAAATAAGAACGCACCCAATAAAGAGGTCGAATACTCATAGACAAGATGACCACAGATAACAAAATCTAATTGTTGGTCGGCCTTCTTGCACTTAACCGTGAATAAAAAGAATATAACTCATTGTGTTTGTTTGTGATTGTGTGGAATCGTGTAAAAATGTCAACTTTTATCTTTTTATAGCTGTAATGGAGTAGAAGCGTGCGAAACTTGGGCATGGCTGTTCGTGATTCTTGTGTAGACGTACTGTGCCTATGAGTTTAGCTGTTTATGGGATTTGTGTACCACAGCATTCCCTAAGGGTAAGCTAACCTTGCCAAGTTCAATTCGTGGATGGGTGACTGTCCGTTACACAGCTATCCATGCCAAATAGTGAAGAGTAAGTTAGAGCTGATTAATATTAACTTAATCTGAAGAATGAGAGAAATGGCTTTGTCAAGTATACGGAAAAGACGTGAGGTATGTGTTAAAACTTAGGTATCTGTGGTGCTAGGTAATTAGACCTATCCCAGTTGTAAGCGTCCCTTTGTGCCTATTGTCATTGTTTCATTCTGTCTTCTGCTGATATGGAGGGAAGTGGAAAGTACGGTTTTTTCCTACTCCTCCGCTATACTTTTCTGATGAATTTCGTTGTGGGATCCATTGGATTATCTGGGACTTCGTCGAGCTTCATTGTCTTGTTTGGGATTAGTGTGGCCGGCTTGTCCCTAAAAAAAGAAAAGTAAAATAATCAACATGAATGTTCTCGATGGCACGTTTTATCCCAACTTTGTCCAGCTAATTTAAAAACACCCTACAGGTCGGACGTATAAGCTTTATAATATCAAGTATCTTAAGACTCTCGCAATACTTCGCTTCTGACCCACTGAATACCACTTCATTGTTATATTTGTACTCCAATTCACACTTTAAACATTTCGGAATAAAGTCTATTTCCCCTTAGAAAAACCGACCAGGTACTTTGTCAAAGGATCTTGGGCTTTATGCTAGAAGTCTTGGGTGGGTTTTTGAGTGTTATCCTCATGTGCATGTTCTTAGCTATAATTCACTCGTTAAATATCTCGCCGAGAGCTTGAGTACAAGTCATAGTTTGTTTATTTAAACTAGAGTAGTATTTCAAATACGGAAAATTAGTGAAACTTATTGCACAATTTTGAAAGAGTTCATCAGGCGAGGTAGGTCTTTCCGACCGATATAGGTCATCATAATCATCAAAAAATAAATCTTACTGTTAGCAACATCATCATCTACCTAGCCTTTTCCCAACTATGTTGGGGTCGGCTCCTTGTCTAACCGGATGAAGCTGAATACCGGTATTTTACATGGAGCAACTGCCTATCTGATCTCCACAACCCAGTTAGTACTGGGTAATACTTTACCCCTTGCTAAGACTGGTTATCAGACTTTTCGGGCCACTGACTACCTGTAACGACTGCTAAAGATCAACAAATAAAGAAATTCCTGATGGACATACCCAATAACGCTTGGCTAGATCCGGAAATCGAACCCAGGACATCATGCTCAACAGTCGCGTTTTCGACCACGGAATCAATGGGGCAGAATATAAGAAGTTATCAAAAACTGAGATGAAAACTCCTTGTGTCTAAAGGGTGTAAAACACCTCTTCACGAAGCCGAAAGGCACTTGTTCTACCCATCATTGCGAACATTTTTTTGTTCTACACATACCTGGGAACCTTCTAGTTACGAAGACGGTCAAAATCACAACTTTTTGACAAGTGTTTTTTTAAATACGTAATACGTTTACGTACGTAGTTTTTTTTGTAAGACTTTTAACAGCTCCATGACCCCCGTAGTATTCAATCCATCCATCAGCACAATGTTTTAAATGCGTTACATTGAGTTCTACCACAAAACATGATTTAGAACCTCAAAAAAAAATTGTTTCCCAGCAATACTTTTTGCGTAAAGTTACTTAGTTTGATGTACAGAATGCTTTGTTAACGGCTTTGTGATGAGGTGGTTTACACCCTGTATGAAAAGACTTTTCGCTGCAGTGGAATTATAAACAAGCTTACATTAATACAAATTATCATTCTCTTGCCCTTGACCCAATTCATTTGCTGTCAGCACAGCATGTCTTCATCGAGATACCTCCTTTCTAGCCATATACTTCACACAGTCCATCCATCGTTACTTTGGGAAGACCAAACTCTTATACCCATTCACATTCATACGCAAAACTTTCCTTAATGACAGTTTCCTCAATGACAGTTTCCTCCTATCTGCTATGCTAGCATTATTACCAACGTTCCAAATTCAATTACCGGTCAAAATACTGCCGTACCACAAACAACCTCTAAACCACAGACAATGATAAGTCCTTGTCTACATATACACTATGTTATAATCAAAGTATCATTACTTACGAAATGCTTCGATGCCACGGTCGACGGCGGGCGGCAGTTTTAAGTGGGCTAGGCTGTCGCAATGCTGAGATTAGCAGGTTATATCGACCTTACGAGGCTGAAAAGAAGCATTTGATGTAGTCCTAACCGACTCAAACTCCTCCAGACATGCACTTATATTTATTGAGTCAACATTGCTCCAGAAATGGCCAAGGAAAATATCGTGAGGGAGTGTGTTCGGTTCTGGCCCGGCCACGATGCCAAACAAGATCATGGTTATGGCAGTAGACTGTACGCATATGTACCTTTTGGTACCAGAAAGAGAAATAACGAGTACCACATTATTTCATAACTTATACACCATTTTCAGTGGCCGGGCTACACCGTATCCGTCCTAGCACGGCCACGCTTAGGTTGGCAGAAATCCACAACTTTAATGGATGATTCGTGTCTGAGATCCATGTACGTGTGATGTACTTTTCCAAGAAATATCATTTCAGCTGAAAGACGTCCACTGCTGGACATAGGCCTCCCCTAAAGAGTCGTCACATTGACCGGTCCCGTGCGACTCGCATCCAGCGGGTCCCTGTAACCTTCACCAGGTCATCGGTCCACCTTGCGAGAGGCCTTCCGTTGCAATGTCTTCTGGTTCGCGGTTGTCACTCCAGCACTTTTCGGCCAAAGGAATATGACACCAACCAAACTGCGCTGGAGTGTAGACTGATGGCCCACTCCCTTGACAGAGAGAAGGCCAGTGCCCCAGCTCTGTCCAGAAGTGGGAACTTTATAGGCTGATAATATTCTATGTGGTGCCACCTAGTTAGAAAAACAATCATATCTTCGTCTGCTGCCTGCTCAGTGCACAATCTCTAAGCGTTCTTATCACGTGTCCATACCACGATGATAGTCGATTCCTTTTCAACATCTCGCAACTTTCATGTTCAATTTCATTCTCTATAAATTAAAACATGAATTGAAAGTACAGAGACTGATTAATTGATTTCAAAACGACTCGAAACGTTATTATCATTAATCTTTGCTTCATTGAATGAAACAATTTATTAATTTATATTAAACTAGCAGACATCACGCGGTTTCACCCGCTTAGTTCCCGTTCCCGTGGAAGCACAGGGATAAAAATTATATCCTATGTTACTCGCTGATAATGTAGCTATCCACTGCTGAAAGAATTTTTCTAAATATTTTTTTATAATATTAGTATAGATTAGCACTTTACTCGGATAATGTGCATGATTTAACTATAATTTAAAGCCTAAAACACCCACGAATAATGTAGTTGTCTGCCATTGAAAGATTTATTAGAATTGAATCATTAGTTCCGGAGATAACACCCTACAACATCATCTGCCAGCCTTTTCCCAACTATGTTGGGGTCGGCTTCCAGTCTAACCGGATGCAGCTGAATACCAGTATTTTACATGGAGCGACTGCCTATCTGACCTCCACAACCCAGTTAGTACTGGATAATACGATAATACGGTTTGACGACTGTGAATCTCGCGAGTGTTCGCGAGTACCTTCCAAATACCCGCTACATACAAACTAACAAACAAACAAACAAATTCTACCTTTTTTTAAATATTAGTTTAGATTAAATGGTCCTACTTTGTCTAATGGTAACTAGCTTAGCTAGAAGATTGACCTTGTAGTTGCTAAGACAATTCTACCATCAAGAATGGTACGAGTATTATGACCTCGGCCAGGTTCACTGCTTACCATAAATTCAGTGACAAATAAAATGAATGGTCACATACAAGGTGTGAACAACCTCATGGCGAAGTCGTCAACCAAGCATTCTGTACACCAAACTAAGTAACTTTACGCAAAAATTATTGTTGCTGGGAAACCGAATTTTTTGGGGTGAAAATCACAGTTTACGGTATGACTCAATGTAACACACTTGAAACATTGTGCTGATGTATGCATTGAATAGTACATTGGTCGTGGAGGCATTTCAATTAAAGTTAAAACATTTAAAAAAAATTTGCATAAAATAAAACCGACTTCAAAAAAAAAAACAAAAAAGTGAAAAATAACTTTAGCTTCTGAAGTCGGTGACGTTTGTTTGATTGATTTAATTTTTTGTCACCGACTTAAGAAGCTAAAGTTATTTTTCACTTTTTTGTTTTTTTTTTGAAGTCGGTTTTATTTTTTGCAAAAAAGTTTTTATTTTTCACTTTTTAGTGGTTCACATGTGCTTGATATTCATTGAAAGTGCATACCGTTACAATTACAACAAACCCAAACACGACTAGGATACATTGTCTCATTATGGAGTTCCGCGACTCTTGGCTTCATCATCAGATCTGATGGTAGAATGGTTCTTATCGAACGCAAATGCTTCACTTGTTGTAGAAAATACCAAAATCGCAACACGATATCATATATAATTTGAAGAGTTCCCTTGATTTCGCCAAGATTCCATCATCAGATCCCTGGTGGACTGGTGGCAATGGGACTGCTGGACTTGGTGGCAATGGGACCATTTGGAAAGAATAACCTTTCCAAAAAAAAAAAAAAATTCAAATCGGTTGGTCAGCGACGGAGTTATGCCCGAACAAACATAAAAAAAAAAAAAAAAATGGAAACATCCGAATTGAGAACTTCCTCCTTTTTAGAAGTCGGTTAAAAATATTGGAACTTTGACCTCCAATATAACCTTAACTAGTAAGCATCGTGGTTTTCAGAACTTGGAATTTTAAACCCAGGTTGGCCGCAGCAAGAAAAAACCTGGTCAGGTGGAGATTCATTGTAGAGGAAGGAACGAGCTAAATTAGCAACTCTATTTGTGGTGGTTCAAACTTCGTTTGAAATGCTGTTAGAATAAAGTTCTAATCAGCTTGCACTACAAAGTGGTTGTTACGTCAGTCACTGCGGGCCAAATAGCGCGAAATGAGTGGTTTCGATCGATTTACAAAAAAACTATTGTTTGGATTAAAAAACTAAAACACTATCATGCTAATATATTGCTTTTAGAATAATTTGCCAAAAAATCAGAATGATCGCATGCATATTAGTATGTTTTTTTTTTTGTTTGAAAGATATTTTTAGAGATAAGTTCATGATTTTTTTTTTATTGAGTCAAATTAACTGTAGTATGTTTTCAAAACACTATCATGCTAGCATATATCCTGAAGAATATCATATATTTTTCTGGTCTTGTTTATAGCGGTGAATCATATACTTTTAGTAATTATAAAACTCGCGTTCAGCTCATGTAATCGCCTTAAGCGTATATGCAGTTTGGTGTGTAAATGTGGTGTGGTTGCACAAACGATGGGGCACTCCGTAACGTGCCCAGCCTGAACAAGATTGCCATAACACGCCATGAAGGATATTTTCAACCGACTTCTAAAAAGAGGAGGTTCTCAATTCGTCTGTATTTTTTTTTTTTTTTTGTTACCTCAGAACTTTCGACTGGGTGAACCGATTTCGATGATTCTTTTTTTATTTGAAAGCTGGTGCTTCCCGTTGGGTCCCATTTTAATTTGTTGAAGATCTGATGCTGATCTTCGGAGATATACAATGGAACTCTTCAAAAATAGACGGCATATCTGCAGTGATTGCTGCGTCCGCTTGTAGGTTCATTGTTTATACTACATCATGACGTAACATCACGCCTGTATGCTCTGAGGGGGTAGGCAGATGTGTACAATATACCCAGATTTCGAAAATGTTTGTTACCTCAGAACTTTCGACTGGGTGAACCGATTTTGATGATTCTTCTTTTATTTGAAAGCTGGCTCTTTCCGTGTGGTCCCATGTCAATTTGGTTAAGATCTTACGCTGATCTTCGGAGATGTAAATGGAACTCTTCAAAAATACGCGGCAAAGCTGCAGTAATTGCTGCAATCGCTTGGTTTTTTATTGTATATACAACATCATGACGTAACATTACACCTGTATGCTCTGAGGGAGTACGCAGAAGTATACAATACACCCAGATTTCGACAGTTAGACGTGTAAAGTTCCATTCAATGGGATCCCGGAGAAATAGAGGAAACTCCTTAACTTTATTGGCACACCAGAAGCGGTTTGGGTAGTTTTAGGCAGAGTACTTTCTCGGAGTAATCCCATTTCGATTTGATAAAGATCTGGTGACTTCGGAAGATAGGCAACTGAACTCCTTAATAAATGATAGCAAATGTACTGGGATCGCTGAAGACTCACGTCTGTCTATTGTTTACACCAGTTCATAACAAAAAATCACACCGATACGCTGTGAAAGGGTAAGCACATGTGAACCACTAAAAAGTGAAAAATTAAAACTTTTTTGCAAAAAATATAACCGACTTCACACAAAAAAGTGAAAAATAACTTTAGCTTCAGAAGTCGGTGACAAAAAAACTAAATCAATCAAACAAAGGTCACCGACTTCTGAAGCTAAAGTTATTTTTCACTTTTTTGTGTGAAGTCGGTTATATTTTTTGCAAAAACGTTTTTATAGAGTTAACAAAATGTGAAACCATGCTGTTACAGGAATCCAAAGGCGGCGATGGTCTATTGCCACCAGGCGTTTTGTCCCACAAAAAAAGGGTATCTTGCAATCCTTGTTTTCGTAGTCAGTCCAAAAACTACGGGGCTGTAAGACTGTTCGAAAGAGATACCGCGGCCCCGGAACATAAAGGGCGAGGAAGGAACATGGATGAGTTTTAGTCAGTACAAATCAGACATTTCCTCCCGCTCCGCCCAGAGCGGGAGGAGTCATTTGATGATTTCCCATACGAAAAAAAGGGATCAATCCCAGGACCTAATGCTCTGTAGTCGTGGTTTTGACCACTCGACCAAGGAGGCAGTCAGAACCAGTTCTAAGCTAAATTCGATACAGATCTTAAAAAACTAACGAAATAGAATATGTTAACAAGTCTCAAATGTACGTAACTGTATACACTCGAACCTTAAACCGGTTAAGTTTACGTAACCTTTTGTTGAGCAGTCAGTTCTAGTTTTGTTATACAGGATGTGTTTGATTGTAAACTTCGTTTTTCTTGTTTGTGTGAGATGTGTCAAGCGAGGGCTCGGTTTTTGTTGCCAGTTTTTATTACACCGAATCGATGGCTTTAAAATAAACTTTGATTAGTACTGAATCTGACCATCATTCCTGATGTGTTCTTCAGACATTGCCCAACCAATTTTACTTCAACCTAGCGGTGTCAATGCATACATCAGCGATTCCAGAAAAGCTCTTTCGAAAATTCTGGAAAAACTTCTTCACTCAATGTGTCAAGTACCAAAAATGCACTCTTAGGTCCATGTTCACCAAAAAGATGACGGTCTGATTATCTAAAACAGATGTTTAAGGGACATGTTCCCATACAAAAATGTGTTTTAAACAGCTGTTTTTAAAGTGAAAATTTTAAGTGAACGTACACTTATCCGCGCCGAAAGAAACATTTTCTCATATGTATAACGTTATCTATTCGTCCGATTCGACGCGGATAAGTGTGCGAGGTTTATAGGATTTCATACAAGTAATTCTAAAATTCGATTCTTTCGGCTCTTTCGCTTTCTTAGACCCGCTTCGGCGGTGTGCGTTCACCTTTATCCTAGCTAGGGTCTTGTATTTAGAATCAGTATCAACTATCGTCTGATTCAGACTGGATTAAACATAAAACACCCTGTATACAAGTGAGCGTGAGTTACTCGTGAACTTAGATACAGATAAATACTAGACTACCTAAGTTCAGCTATTAGTACGTACTGAGTTTTAAATAAATATTTTATGAAGCTACCTGTTTTTACAGATTGCTTGATATTGTAGCATTATTCTTCACGATGTTTCCCTTTAATTAAGCAAGTGATAATTAAACAATACGCACATGATTCCGAAATATCAGATTTGCGTGTCTGGGGTTCGAAGTAGAAGTTCACGACACTATGATATCACCTATCGATAGACTAGTTTCTATATTAAGGCGAATACAAGAGCTAAACGCGAGTTTTATAATGCCTGAAAGTGTATGATTCACTGCAATAAACAAAACCAGAAAAATATATCATTCTTTGGGATATATGCTAGTATGATAGTGTTTTGAAAACATAATACATTTACTCGATAAAAAAATCAGGAACTTATCTCCAAAAAATCTTTTAACAAGTAAAAATCATACCAAAATACGTGCGATCATTCTGATTTTTTGGCAAATAATTCTACAAGCAACATATTAGCATCATAGTGCTTTATTTTTTTAGTCCAATTAATAGATTTTTTGTAAATCGATCGAAACCACTCATTTCGCACTATTCGGCCCGCAGTGACGTAACAACCACTTTGTAGTGCAAGCTGATAATAACTTTATTCTAACAGTATTTCAGACGAAGTTTGAACCACCACAAATAGAGTTGCTAATTTAGCTCATGTACCTAGTCGCCTAAATAAAGGTTGTAAAGATATTCATAATGAAGCCGAAAAACTCTTGTTCTCCCCGTCATTGCGAGCATTTTTTGTTCTACACCATACCTTTTTTTTTGGAGCGGGAGAATTCTCATGGATACCCTCCGCCTGGGGCAAGCGGAGGGCTATTTCGGACTCTAACTGACTACAAACCCACTGTTCCTTCTACTACCAAGTGTCGGGGGGCTCGGGAGACTGCCCCCGACTGGTATCAGCCCGCTTTTCAGGGAACCTACTAGTTACGGAGATTTAAGAGGTCAAAATTCCAAGTGATGTTCACTTTAAATCCGGGGCTGCGGGACTGTTCGAAAGAGATACCGTGGCCCCGGAACATATAGGGCGAAGAAGGAACATGGGTGGGTTTTAGTCGGTAAAAGTCTGACAGTCCCTCCCGCTCCGCCCAGAGTGGGATGTTTGATGATATTTGATGATGGTAAGTCACCCGAAAAAAATAGGTTCACCTTAAATACCTCCACAACCCGTTTACTTTTAAATGCATCTATACGCACAATGTTTTGAGTTACATTGAGTTTCACCATAATACGTGATTTTTCACCCCAAAAACAATGCCGTTTCCCAGCAATAATGTTTCCGTAGAGTTACTTAGTTTGGCGTACAGAATGCTTGGTTGACGGCTTCGTGATGAGGTTGTTTACACCCTGAATACCCTAATGGACGTATGTTAAGACATAATTCGCGACAGCTAGGTAACCTATTGACTATCTCTGCCCCATTCACCTGTAATTATCTTTATTTTAGCACTAGCATCGATCTTGCTTCATTATCGCTATAGTGAAGAGGCTCTTATGTAGACCTACTTAGGTTCAACAAAAAGTTTGATCAAGTTTTTACTTAAATCAATCAATAATAACAAGTTGCAACTATCTCTGGTGTTGCCATTATTAAATATTTACTAACAGTGTCTTGTCTTCTGGAGGTGCTCATAGCCGCTCGGGTCGATCTTTAGGTTAAGCCATGCTTGCCTAGGATGGTCTGTGGATGGGTGACCACCCATTTCATACAGAGCTTCCTCCGTGCCTCGGAAAGCACGTTAAGCTGTTAGTCCCGGCTGTCATTTGTAGATCTTTGACAGTCGTTACAGGTGCCAAAAAGTCGGACAACCTTCTTACCAAGGGGTATCGAATTACCCAGTATTAACTGGGTTGTGGAGATCAGATAGGCAGTCGCTCCATGTAAAATACTGGTATTCAGCTGCTCCGGTTAGACTGGAAGCCGACCAGGCCAGGAAAGGCTAGGTAGATGATGATGATGATGATCAAGGTATCAAATGAAAGGGCTTGACTAGTAGAATCATGTACGATGTCACGTCTAATAATATGTATACACTTTCCTTAATATTATAGCTATTTTCGCGAGAAATAATGATTGTAACTAGGAGATTATTGGAACGAAGTTCCATAACGCGCGTTGTGAAAGGGGGCTAGACGGAAAAAATTCTTACGAAAAAGTTGTCACGACACTTTTTTTCTTTTAAAAAAAAAATAAGGTTGCAATGCGTTTGTTTCATTTCTATTTCGCACTGAACAGTGTGGTGTCGCGATGATTATTTTTGTTGAGTGAACATTATATTTGTTAAGTAATAATAAAAAAAAATATTATTATAACTGAAAAAAAAAAAATTTTATTACAATTCCTTCACTAGTTAATCGAAAGAACTTTGTTCCATCCGGGTGTCCCTTGACACCTCTCAAGTTTTTTTTTTCATAAAAAATTGAGTTCCAGAATACTATGTACAATTATTATTAATAATTGTACATAGTATTTAATTAATTATTAACATTAAATTTTAATCAGTACATTAGGAGAAACACAATTTAAAAAATTCTTAAGTGTTTACATATTATTAGACGTCACTGTACACTATTTTCAAAAAAAATAATTCAGTGTAACTTGTACCACAATCTGATTAACAAGGATACAAGCATTACATTAGGCGACTTTACACAACACAGACATCGAACCTACATTCACAATCCACCCAGACACACGAGAACACGACCATTGCACCACCACATAATTAATTAAAAAAACAATAAGGTATGACATACAAAAGATATAATTACTTTGGAATTAATAAGATTGATCTAGCTTGATAAAATGTCGTGTAGTAGTTACAACATTAGATTTGTAAGACTATAGTCTGCGCCACGAGAAGTTAAAATTTTTGTAAACAAAGAATTTCTACCAAGATACGTAGCGACAATTCAATCAACAAGAAATACTCCCAAATTCAATCAACTTTAATTATTATATGTAAAGAAACTAATGAGCAATTTCACTAGGTCGGGTTATATTTTGGCGATATAAAGCGCTGTCGTCTAATGTTTTGTGGTACTGGAACGCATCTGACATCATGGAACGTAAACATTTGGGCCACCGTTTTGAAGTAAGATCACGCAGACGCTGTCATTTTTGAATTTGATCCAAAGGTTGCGAACCTGAATGTGTGTTTACAAAATCTATAGGTTCTTGTGGCGGGGACTATAGGTTATGCCCTCAGCCCGCGTGGAGTTCTATAATTGTCTCACGGGATCACGCTACCGGGATAAAAAGTACCCTATGTGTTAATCCAGGTCATAATCTGTCTGTATGATAAGTTTCATCCAAATTCGTTCTGTAGTTTTTGCGTGAAGTCACAAACACACATCATCATCATCATCATCATTTCAGCCGAAAGACGTCCACTGCTGGACGTAGGCCTCCCTCAAGTGTCGCCACATTGACCGGTCCCGTGCGTCTCGCATCCAACGGATCCCCGCAACCTTCACCAGGTAATCGGACCACCTAGTGGGAGCTGTCTTCCGGTTCGTGGGCGCCACTCCAGTACTTTTAGGCAAGGCTATGCACAATATAGCCGACATAATATTATTACACTTTTTGCACCTACTCCAATAAAATTGTATTGTATTCTGTTCTAATGCAGTCAAGACATTTGAAACACACAAACACAAAATTTTTCCAGTTTGTAATAGTCGAGATCTCTAAAAAGATAGCTCGAAGCTCATTGCTCGTATCATTAACACCGCAATTAAGTGATCTCGATACAGAAATAGATACACATTGTTCTAGGTTCTTCTCAGATCATAAAGTTAACAAATTGCTGTATAAACTCTAGATTCTATTGTCTATAAGTCTGGAAGTGGGCCAGTTCATGTCGTAGACGAAGTCAGTTGGCTGAGCATTTATTTATTCCATTTAGAATATACTAGCTGAGCCACGCAACTTCGTCTGCGTCGCATTAGAGAGAAAAAGCTCCCAAAAGGAATAGATTTGCTCCGTTTTTGTAACAACTTTCATTTATGCTCCGCTCCTATTGGTCGTAGTTCCTGAGAATAACGCGTTCAACCAAAGAAACAAACTTCAGCTTTATAATTTACTAGTGGACTAGGAGTACGGGTATAAAATGTAGCCTATGTTACTTAGGGTGAAGGTGTTTGTATTTCCAATGGTGAAAGAATTTTTGAAATCGGCACAGTAGCTTTTTTGAGTTTATTCATTACAAACATACTCACACAAAAAAAATACAATTTTTTCCTCTTTGTAATAATTAATAGTGTAGTATAGATTTTTGATTTTTCTCCAACTTTTAACAGCTTTGTTCCCCATTCAATTTTGAAAGAGGAAACTTAGAAAAAAGGAGACAAAAAGCTATGTTTAATGTGCCTTTTTTTACATCAATTATAAGTTTGATTCAAAATTCAATGTTGTTGAAACCTTTGAGCAGTGTCTAATTTCTTGCGAAGGGAGATGTTAACAACATTCGATTTAAATATGTCATGTTTTGATAATCATTTCAATCCACAGAGTATCTCGGGACACGGCTATTATTATCATAACAATATGATGGGTGAGGGTTCCATTGTACTATGAAAGAATAGCACCCTTCACCCTTTTTCGCAAAAGTTTAGTACCGATTGTGCGCCTAGATGGCGTTGACGTCGAATTAGATCGCGCTATCGTTTGCTGCACGGCGTTTGGTTAGGTGGCTCAGAGCAATTTGTTCGAATTAACTTTGCGCAGAGGCAATATCGTAACCAATGAGGTTAATCCGAGGTGCGATTATTGCTAGTTGAAAACTTTACCAATACCCCGCCGTGTGGACGTGAAATACCGTCCGCGATGGCAATTTTTGTATGGCCGTAACTGGCCTAAGAATTACCTAATGCGGAATTTGATTGGGACATTTGGAACTACTGGAACCATTCTGATTCATCAGCATCTTTTCAGCCGAAATACGTCCACTGCTGGACAGGACATAGGCCTTCCCCAAGTGTCGCCACAATGACTGGCCCCGTGCGACTGGCATCCAGCGGATTCCTGCAACCTTCACCAGGTCATTGGTTTTCTCTGCTTCAAGTTGAAGATGTCTTCTGGCAAACAGTATATTATTAATTTTTGTCATTCTTAAGGCAGCGTTGGTAGATTGGGGAAAAAAAAACTCGTTCCGAGGGATTTTTTTATAGATAGAGAACCCTAGATTATTACCAAATCCATACTTGAAAGACGTTTATTATTATTTAGGAGGATCTCGTGGCTAACTAAACAATAACAGTCGCTCGGATCAATCTTCAAGTTAAGCCGCGTTTTCCTAGATTGGTCTGTGGATGGGTTACCATTCCTTGCATACCGAGTTTCCTCCGAGCCTCGGAAAGAACGTTAAGTCGTTGCTCCCGGCTGTCATTTGTAGATCTTTGAAAGTTGTTACAGGTAATCGCCCAAAAAGTCTGACAACTAGCTCCATGTAAAATACTGGTATTCAGCTGCATCCGTTTAGACTGGAAGCCGACCCGAACATAGTTATGAAAAGGCTTGACAGACGATGATGATGATTGAAGCTACAGAAGCACATAGCCATAACTTCTGGTAAAGGCTATACTGGGCCAATGCACTCGTCATAAGCGGTAGCGATTTAATCTAAGATCATAGCTAGGTGGTTGTTTACCAAGATTAAAATTACTCTGTGGGTAACTTTAGAATAACTACACTATGACTTGAATATTCATAAATACTGCCAATATTGATATATGAGGTCACGCAGTACCTTTCAATACTATATTAAAGCGACCAGCTTTTAGAATTATATACTTTTCTTCGTTGATCTATTCCAGGGGGACCCCCAGGGGTCCACGGAAGGCTCGACGGATTACATGTTGTAAGTGGGGGTCTACGAAAATTTATCGGTTTGGTTAGTGAAGAACAAAAGTGTTGGCTTGGCTTTACAGTTTATCAATGTTGACAAATAATGAACTATTCAAAAAAGATAAAAAAAAAGAATGTTATGGGTGATTTTTGACAGGCTGTATTCCAGTTAAAAATGGTTCGTATTGACACTTTAAAAAAAGCATTTTGAAGCTTTCAGAGATTTTTTCCGTAGTTACTTAGTTTGTTGTGCAGAATGCTTGGTTAACGGCTTCGCAAAGGGTTTGTTTACACTGTATACCGCAAAGCCTTCACTCTAAACAATGACTGCCTTATCTATCAACATTATCAATTCCACCAAAAGTAGATACCCAAGATCTTATCACTTTTCAAATCAATCCTAACTTCCGTCTGACCATTATCACTACCCGCTCTCCCCCTCACACCCCCTCATGACGCCGCCTTTCACCCCACATTCCTCATCATGGTCAGCAGCCGGACCAATGATATAAGCTTTGACCTCGGTAGGGGACACTAGCTTCTATAAAACAATCTTTTAACGCCACTGAAAAAAACAACTGTTATAGAATAATCGCTTTTATTGTTTGGAACGCAAGAGAGATTGAAACAATTTTGGTAACGCAAATGGTCGTGGTCATATCAGATCTGTTACAATTTTTTTTCATACCGTTCCACATCATAATTCTCAATCAAAATGCAACTCTATTTGTTTCAAGAAACGAGTGATGTGGGTAGTTTTTCAGGTGTGCTGTTAAGTTGGTAAGGCCAGTTCCAAGTATTGATATATAAGGAAGTAGCCACCAATGATTGATATAAGATCCGGTGTCGGCGCATTATTGTTCGCGAATAATTTAGTTAGTTTTGGTGAAAGGTGCCTTATCTAGATAATCGATGGCTTTATCAAGAGGCCACATAAATCTGGAAGTCTATGCATAATCAGCCTATCATGTTCCCACTGCTGGGACACAAGCCTCCTCTCTATGAGAGGGAATGAGCTATAATCCACCACGCGGGCCCAGTGCGGGTTGGTAGATGTCACACGTCTTCGAGTTTTTGGTTCTAGGACATGCCGGTTTCTTCACGATGTTTTTATTCACCGTTTTAAGAGCAGTGGTGATGAATGCGCCTGCCTGGGTTCGAACCCACGACTTACCGGGGGCCGCCACCACTGGGCCACCGCTGCTCTCATAATGAACTAAATCTAATCAGAAAATCTTTAAAATTAAATTACTCGTCGAAATGCCGGCATGGTTCATTTATCTCTGAATGTCATCAATATTTGACATTCTAACTAGTATGCTTGTCAACCGCATAACTAATGGCCTAGCTGATGATATTATTACTATTTGGGCAGACCTTTAATTACCCAAGTACAGTGAAGGCAAAAGAATGGGTTATGATTTTAGCAGCTATGTTTGTATGTATTTACGTGTGTTCCTCCGTACCGCCTGAACTATTCATCCGATTTTGATGAATAAGGTGTCAATCGATTCGTAATTATGACCCGAGTAACATATGCTACATTTTAACCAACTTCAACAATAGGAGGAGACGATTTTACCCTGTAAACCCCGGATTTAATTAGAGCGTGATTTTTCAGTAGTGGAGTTTTTAGTGGTAGTCCACCTGCCTAGCCTTTGTCCAACTATGTTGGGGTCGTCTTCCAATCTATAAACCAGATGCAGCTGTATTTTACACGGAGCGACTGCCTATCTGACCTCCACAACCCAGTTATAATACTTTGTAATACGATACCACTTACTACGACTGGTTGTCAGACTTTTTTGGCGACTTACTGACCTGTAACGACTGCCAAAATTGGACAAATGACAGCCGCGACCAACAGCTTAACGTGCTTTCCCGTTAAACTCGGTATGTAAGGGTGTTCACGCATTTCGAAAGAGATACCGCGGCCCCGGAACATAAAAAAAGGGTGTTCACTCATCGACAGAGCAACCTAGGCAAGCACGGCTTAGCCTAAAGATCGACCCGAGCGGCTGTTATTATTAAGCCACGAGCTCCAGCACACAAATTCTTATTTAGTTTTTTGGCATGACATTTTCAAAACTCAACCCGTTATCACAGTACACTTGTCACGTTTAAATCTCCATACAAAATCTTGCTAAAGAAAAAGTAGCATGTTATTACTCATTCCCATATAAAGTGTTATACGTACGCGCCGAAAGACAATGCTATTATAAAAAGGCTATCAGAATTAAGTGGGTAATGCTCGTTGCGTCATGACGTTGCAGTAGTCTGTTTGGTAGGGTTGCCGCATTTAAATTACATGAATTAAACACTGTCGCACAATGGGCCGTATAAAATGGCTTAAAGTCGCCTAAAGGACAATGGAGAGGGCTATGCTCGGAGTTTCCTTGCGTGATCAAATCAGAAATGAAGACATCCGCAAGAGAACCAAGGTCACCGAGGTAGCCCGAAGAATTGCCAAACTTAATTGGCAGTGGGCAGGGCACATTGCCCGCAGAACGGATGGCCGACGGAGCCAAAAAGTTCTAGAGTGGCGACCGCGCACCGGAAGACGATACGTTGGAAGACCTCCCATTAGGTGGACCGATGACCTGGTGAAGGTTGCGGGAATCCAGTCAATGTGGCGCCACTTGGGGGAGCCCTATGTCCAGCAGTGAACGCCTTTCGGCTGAAATTATGAAGCAAGCCTTTATTGGATGAATGAAATAAGAAATTAGTACATAAGAGGAAGTCTGAAAGTGGCGCAGGTGACTGAAAGGTTGTGTGGTAATCGATTGTCGTGGTATGGGAATGTGATGCGGAGGAATGAGGCAAATGTCGTAAAGAAAGTTTTGAGGGTGAAGGTGGATGCACATAAGAGTAGAGGAAGACCAAAGAAACGATGGATGGACAGTATAAAGAATAATATAGCAAGCAAGGAGGTGACGAGTAATAGGAAGGTGTGGAAGAAGAACCGGGAAAAACAGACCGACAATTTTTTTTTATAAATACCGCGTGTACTTTCATAAGCAACCAGTAAGAAGCTGTTATTTGAAATTATAAACAGACACTTAAATTTTATTGGAACGAAGTTCCTTATCGCGCGTTGTGAAAGGGGGCTAGACGGAAAAAATTCTTACGAAAAAGTTGTCACGACACTTTTTTTTCTTTTTAAAAATAAATGAAGGTTGCAATGCGTTTGTTTCATTTCTATTTCGCATTGAACAGTGTGGTGTCGCGACGATTATTTTTGTTGAGTGAACATTATATTTGTTAATAATAAAAAAAATAAAATTTTATTACAATTCCTTCACTAGTTAATCGAAAGAACTTCGTTCCATCCGGGTGTCCCTTGACACCTCTCAAGTTTTTTTAATTTTTATACAGGGTGTAAACCACCTCATCACAAAGCCGTTAACCAAGCATTCTGTACATTAAACTAAGTAACTTTACGCAAAAATTATTGCTGGGAAACAACTGTTTTTTTTTTGAGGTTATTAATCATGTTTTGTTGTAGAACTCAACGTAACGCACTTAAAACATTGTGCTGATGGATGGATTGAATAGTACGGGGGTCGTGGAGTTGTTAAAATCTTACAAAAAAAACTAGTATTTAAAAAAAAAAACTTGTCAAAAAGTTGTAACTTTGACCCCCCATATCTCCGTAACTAGAAGGTTCCCAGGTATGGTGTAGAACAAAAAAAATGATCGCAATGATGGGGAAAACAAGTGTCTTTCGGCTTCGTGAAGAGGTGTTTTACACCCTTTAGATTACTCTTAATTAAGTCAACATTTTGACTACTACTGCTCCTTAGTTACTGCAAAGACAAACCTGCCTAAGTGTAATAGCTGTTCCACTAAAGCAGTACTTCCAAACCATTGGGGGGCGCTGGAGGGGGGGGGGGACGTAGAGGGATTACTAAGGGGGGCGACGTGCGTTTGAAACCAATATGGCACATGACCAGAAATAAATCAGAAACAATTTCTAGAAATTAAGGCCGATTCGGCCATGAAAGATGGAGGCTTCCGTCTCATGACATTGGAGCAGGTTTGGATCAAACGATTTCTTATTACCACTCTTGCTTTGTGAACACTTGTTCCGTTGTGTTCGACATACGAGTACTTGTGTTGACAGGTTTTATGTCACAAAAAAAATTTCGGGGGCATGAAAATGTATTTTTTTTTAATCTGGGGAGGGTCAAAACAAAAAAGGTTCTGAAACCTGCACTTAAGGCTCATAGGTAACTATACTATAAGACTGGTTTCCTAACAACAGATCAACAACGAAGGTGTTGGCGGTGAGCTGACGCACGATCGATAGGTCCGCGGTTACAACACCCTTTGAAAGCTTTGTCCTGCCACAAACATGTTTTACTTCATTATAGAAAATCAGCATGTCACGTTTCTGACCGATATTTAGCGTACCTTTTGGAATTACACTACTATTTTGAGCTTAAGAGACAGACACACATGCATAGCATCATATTGTTACAAGAATTTGTTTGGTATCGTCATCATCATTTCAGTCGAAAGACGTCTACTGCTGGACATAGGCCTCCCCCAAGTGTCGCCACATTGACCGGTCCCGTGCGACTTGCAACCAGCGGATCCCCGCAACCTTCACCCGGTCATCGGTCCACCTAGTGGGAGGTCTTCCAACACATCGTCTTCCGGTTCGCGGTTGCCACTCAACTGTGTGGTATACTACAACTAAAACCCCGACTACTGAAAAATCACGCTCTGATTAAATTCTGGGTTTACAAGGGAAATCAACTCCTCCTATAGTTGAAGTCGATTAAAATGTAGCCTATGTTACTCGGGCCATAATAACGAACCGATTGACGCTTTATTCATCTAAATCGGTTGAATAGTTTAGGTGTTACGGAGAAACATCCGTAAATACATACACACAAAGACTGCTAAAATCATAACCCTTTCTTTTGGCTTCTCCCTAGTAGGGCAAAAAGTCGGCAACCCTTTTTTTTGTTTGGATGGCAAATCTACAAATGACCCCACCCACTCTGGGCGGAGCGGGAGGGAGTGTCAGACTTTTACTGACTAAAAACCATCCATGTTCCTTCCTCGCCCTTTACGTTCCGGGGCCGCGGTATCTCTTTCGAACAGTCCCGCAGCCCCGGCAGGAAGTCGGCAACCCTGCGTTTAACTCTCAAGTGCAAGTTCGAATGATGCAACACTCCGAATCGCAAGCGCAACTTTTTAACAACTTCATGTCTAGATTCTGTCGCTCCAGTTATATGACGAAATTCTTGCCTTCTATACTTAGGTATTAGGATTAATTATAGCTGCGGTGGCCCAGTGGTGGCGGCCCCAACTTACGAACAGTAAGTCGTGGATTCGAACCTAGACGCATTACTTTGTGTAATTTATTTCATCACCATTGCTCTCGAAAACGGTGAAGGAAAGCATCGTCAGAGAATGTTCTAGAACCAAAAAATCGGGGACATGTGACATCTACCAACCCGCACTGGGCCCGCGTGGTGGGTTATAGCCCATTCCCTATCATAGAGAGGAGGCCTGCGTCCCAGCAGTGGGAACATTATATTCTGATTATGCCATAGCTGTTTTGTAGACTATGTTTTTGTGGTCTGACAGTCTTACCATTGCGTATCCTGTTAGGGTTGGGGAGCTCAGATAGGCAACCGCTCCATGTACGGAAATAGGGTATCCTATTTCCGTACATGGAGCGGTAAGACTGGTTGTCAGACCTATTGGGACCTGTAACGACTGTCATTGATCTACAAATGACAGCCGGGACAACGGTTTAACGGGTTTTCCGAGGCACGGAGGAAACTTGGTTCGTAATTGGTGGTCACCCATCCTCAGACCAATCTAGGCAAGCACGGCTTAACCGTAAATTATTAAAAATAAATCACCTTGGATTAATTTTACTATCAAACGCACGCCCAGCTCTTTGTTCGTCTATATTAAATTGAATTGTTCAAAATGGAGTGGTATTATTACGGCACGTCCATTGACGTATAGACAGTTACAATAGATAGCATTAATAGGTATTACGAAGGCTAACCATTATCTGGGCTGGGTTAGACGGCTAGAAACAAAGACTCAAAAGGTTTACAAAGCTCCTTTTTTCGGATGGGTAATTATCAAATGACCCCTCCCCGCTCTGGGCGGGGCGGAAGGGAGTATCAGATTTGTACTGACTAAAACCCATCCATGTTCCTTCTTAACCCTTTGTGTTCCAAGGTCGTGGTATCTCTTTCGAACAGTCCCGCAGCCCCGGCAGGCACCCCCCTTTGCGGACCCCTTCCTTTTTGCTGACATCTCTTTGAGGCGCGTAAATACTTATAAGAATTAAGAAAATTTGCCAACTTCTCCGCTATACTTTTCTGATTAATTTCGTTTCGGGATCCAAGACAGGTAAATTCATTCTCTGCGAGCTTCATTGTCTCGGCGCTTGTCTGGTGGTCGCCACTGTTGATTCTGGCGCACAGGAGTTACAGTGATTTGAAAACAGTGTGGCGGGCTTGTCCCCAACTTAAAAGAAATGGACCTTCTTCATAACACTTTGCTTTGACAACACACAATCAGGCCCTGCCTGTCTGTCGGTCTGCGGTCTACCCACATAATTGTTATGTCACGGCGTATATTTAACTAAATAAAGTATATTGAGACTGGTGGAGTAACTAAGTTCGTTTCAGGGTCGTTGGAAGGTGGGTTGAAGTTTGATCTACTATAATTTTACAGATAAGTTTAAAATAGAAAAAAAAAAACTTGAGAGGTGTCAAGGGACACCCGGATGGAACGAAGTTCTTTCGATTAACTAGTGAAGGAATGGCAATAAATTTTAGTAATTTAAAGTTAAAGTTATAATAATTTTTTTTTTATTATTAACAAATATAATGTTCACTCAACAAAAATAATCGTCGCCACACCACACTGTTCAATGCGAAATAGAAATGAAACAAACGCATTGCAACCTCCATTTATTTTTAAAAAGAAAAAAAGTGTCGTGACAACTTTTTCGTAAGAATTTTTTCCGTCTAGCCCCCTTTCACAACGCGCGATAAGGAACTTCGTTAAAAACAATACAGTCTCTTCTACTAGAGATTCAAACATTGTTTTAAGCTTTCACGGTGTATCACAACACTTGAAAAAACTACAGCAACAGAAACAATAACAACAATACACACACAACAAACAACAACACGAAACAATAACGAAAAATCACGGAAGATATTCCGTAAGTGAAAGTTTAGGTTTAGTTACTAGAGAATTTTTCAATATTATTGGCTAACTCAAATGGTCACTGTTCGAATGGACTGCCTCGTTGGCCTTAATCGTAATAGCGACTTCTGAGGAAGACGTCTTGGATCCGATCCCCGAATCGGGTTAGTTACAGCCACATGCATTTCAGACCCATAATACGGTAACAGTACGGACAAGTTCCTTACCTGAAAATCACTTTTTGAATATCAAAATTACACAAGAGGGTCACCCTTCGACTCTTCCTAGCCAGGGGAAGAAATGGCGGGACAAACTCCCCAACAACACATTGAAATGCTAGGTTAAGTCAAGACTAGCTGTATCACAACTTTTGTTATTTCATGATTGAGCAGCTCGCGGATCGAATGCATTTAGCAGTAATAGCATTACAATGTCAGAGTGAAGGTCTGCTAATTACGCCTCGATGCTTTTACAGACTTCTTTCAAAATAAATAACGTTCAAAATAATTTGTGACCTTACATATTCCAAAATGTTTGTTGTTTACTACGAAATCATTGTTACACAAGGATTTCGTAGTCGAAATCGAATCCGACTCGGTTGGGCAGCGTTCGAAAAGTTGTGCGGTATCTTCTTGTCCAACTTACCGCAGTGTCTCAAGACGAAAGTCTAGGTTACCGACGTAGCCCGAAGACTTACCAATTAAGTGGCAGTGGGCAGGGCACATTGCTCGCAGAACAGATGGTCGATGGGGCCGAAAAGCTCGGAGTGGCGACCGCGAACCGTAAGCCTTTTGTTGGAAGACCTCCCCTAGGTAGACCGATGACCTGGTGAAGGTTGCAGGAATCCGCTCGATGCGAGTCGCATGGGACAACACTTGCTTGCTTGCTCAATGTGGCGACACTTGAGGAGGCCTATGTCCAGCAGAGGACATCTTTCGGCTAAAATGATGAAAATGAAATTAGTAGTGCCACAGAATACTGAGAATACATTATAGTACAAGTGCAGTTCAAGTTGTGCTGAAGATGCCATCAGTGAATATGCTATAACTTTGATAGCTCATACGAGTATCTCGGAAACGTGACACTTTATAACATTTTGCCTCATAGGTACAACCTTCATATATACAACGTGTTTGTATTGATTTGATACCAGCTATCGATTGATATTAACATAAGTGTTAAGCGTGGTCGCAACTTTGGAAAAATAAACATGCTATAAACATAAACACGGAAAAATAAACATGCAAATAAAGACTGCTCTCTTTGGGGACTGCTAATAGGACTGAAAACTCGTAGCCGATCCGCTACGCTACGAGTGCTACGAAAAGCGTACGTGACGGTTATGCGAGTTCCATGATTGTTGTTCACTCAACAAGTGTTTAAAGCGCCGCCAAAGAAGTTTTCAGTTCAAAAAAATTGCGTATGCTAGGCCGGCCAGGCTTCATACAAAAATCTTCGAAGCCCTTTGTAAAATGAATGAGTAAACCCGTCAGAATACGTCATAAAGGAACTGAATAATGGAATGGTAACAGAATGCGTGTGCGCACCTTGACATTTAACGTAACAGGTTTATACGCATGGCGGTTACGCGCATGCGTGGTGGCACGTCATACAACTGACGTATTACCACGTATTTGTACAATGTGACGGAAAAAACCACACAGCTTTCTAAGCTAAGGGGTCGGTTTCCATTCTTTTATAGTTGTTGTAGTACTTTTACCATGGAAAATTATTAGTAGAACAGAGCAAATCAAAAGTGGGATTGACGGACGCCTTTACTAAGCCATGAAACTGAAGGGCCTTATTCAGTCGTACTTAATTACTGTTAAATCGCTAAGCGGTTGGTCGACTCTTCGCATGACTAGAGGGCGGGTCTATTTATTGGACAAAGAATCAGCATTGCCATCCAACGTGGCAATGCTACCAGCCTTCTGGGCACTTTTCTTGTTGACAGCGATGTGGACGAATTTTTGGACACTAACTTACACATATTTTTATTACTATTTTAGAGTTGTAAGCAATGTAAATAATACTGTTATCTTATAAATACATTGACGTAGGTATTACAATTTAAATGAATTCTAGTCCAAATAATCATTCAAGCAAGTAGACTTCTATTACCATACCAGTAACAAACCTGTATGTTACACAGCTTGTACGTCTAGTGTAACATGCGAGTAGTCATGCCAGCGGTATGTCGTTCACTTGACCAGCCAGTGAGTTGTCAAGTGATACGGCAAGTTGTCACCGGATCTGAGGGCGGGGATTAAGGATGAGAGCACGCTCGGTAGTAATAGATATCGATATTTTTATGTTTTTTTTCTGCAACGGTAAGAAAAAGGCTGGTTTTCCTCCAGCTTCCCAACTGTACTCTAAGCTCATCATCATTTACCTAGCCTTTTCCCAACTGTGATGGGGTCAGCTTCCAGTCTAACCGGATGCAGCTGAATAACAGCATTTTACATGAAGCGACTGCCTATACGATACCTCTATGTAAGACTGGTTATCAGACTTTTTGGGCCGCTGATTACCTGTAACGACTGTCAAAGATCTTAAATGACAGCCGGGACCAACGGTTTAAAGGGCTTTCCGAGGCACGGAGGAAACTCGGTGTGTGATGAGTGGTCACCCGTCCGCAGACTAACCTAGGTAAGCGCGGCTTAACCTAAAGAACGACCTGAGCGGCTGTTATTATTTAATCACTAGCTCCTCATATTGAACATAATTTACTGACCTTGATTATCAAAAACATCGATAATATCTGTCCCATCACTAAAAATTAGTGTAGGGCCTTGCACTTTAAGAAAGTAGTTCCTACCTACACGGTGCCCACTTAAATCATACCAGGTGGCATTGTACGCCAATATAGTTTTATTACTTGTTCCTTAAATAGAATAACTACATTCGTAAAGGAAAACCTTCACTGCCTGATCATACCTGCAGTTCTCAGTTCAGTTCTCTCCATCATTTTTTTTTGTTCTACTACATCATATTTGGGAACTTTCTAGTTACGGAGATATTGGGGGTCAAGTTTTTTTTTTTAAGTACGTCTTTTTCATGTAAGATCTTTTCTTTAACACCTCCACGACCTCCGTGCTATCCAATTCATCCATCAGCACAATGTTTTGAGCGCGTTACATTGAGTTCTATCACAAACCATGATTTTTCACCGCAAAAAAGAAAATCGTTTCCCATCAATAATTTTTGCGTAAAGTTACTTAGTTTGATGTACAGAATGCTTGGTTGACGGCTTCGTGGTGAGGTGGTTTACACCCTGTATTTATCTGTAAGGATGTGTAGTGGTGTCTAGCACGACTGCTATGCATGAGATTCAGAGTTTGGTGCCCAGCTCGGGCAGTGTTGTTGGGTTTTTACATCAGATTACTCAGTAGCAGGTAGCAGCCACGGAGTGTGGTTTTGTGCCCGGTTGATGGCAATAGGTTCGCGTCCTTTGACAACATTTAAAACATAACTGGCTTTATAGTACACCCTTTTTTTTTGGGATGGGAAATCATCAAATGACTTCTCCCACTCTGGGCGGAGCGGGAGGGAGTGTCAGACTTTTATGCACTAAAACCCAGCCATGTTCCTTCCTCGCCCTTTACGTTCCGGGCCCGCGGTACCTCTTTCGAACAGTCCCGCAGCCCCGGCAGATTTTATAGGTAAAACCTAATTTTGCCATTAGGTTGATATCTGCCTGAACCATTCGTTGAACAGTTATTGTTTTTTGCTGTATCAAATCGTCACGAGTTAAATAAGATACACTCATAAAAAATGTCTCATTCATAATCCTCCTACTTTTATCCCAATTAATTTGCTGTCAGCACAGCATGTCTTCATCTTCCATACTCCTCTATTACTCGTCATCTCATCAGACACCTCCTTTCTAGCCATCATCATAAGCTTAGCCTTCTCCCAACTATGTTGGGGACGGCTTCCAGTTTTACCGCATGCAGCTGAATACCAGTATTTTACATGGAGCGACTGCCTATCTGACCTCCACAACCCAGTTAATACTGTATACGATACCCCTTGCTAAGACTGATTGTCAGACTTTTTTGCCCATTGACTACCTGTAACGACTGACAAGATCTACGAATGACAGCCGGGACCAACTGTGTAGCTTCCGAGGCACGGAGGAAAATCAGTATGGAATGGGTGGTCAACCATCTACTTACCTAAAGATCGACACGAGCGAATGTGTTAAAACTCTTGGTTAAGATATATTTAGCATCCAGAAGTGAAGATGTTTAAAATAGAACAACGAGGTAACTAACTAACTTGTAACAAAATATCAATTGCTGGAACTATCCATAACTGCCACAAATCATACCGAATTCAATGAACACGTAATGGGGAAGAAAACTGTCAAATAGTTCCGCGTAGAGTGCGCTGACTGTTTGTTACAAACTGTCAAACTCCATAGAAATTAAACAACATCTTATTGTTTTGTGACTTTATTCAATATTATGGGTCGTTGTGTAGCCTTTGGATGCAAAGAAATGGGCGTTGTCACATTTCCAAGAAATTGCATGAAAAAAAAGTGGGAAAAGGCACTGAAATGATGTGGAGCTATTAACATCACTAAAACAACACCTCTTCTGGCAATTTCATCTGGGATTCAAGACTGTTACACACACTGTCGAAGTTGAAATTTCTGTCATAAACTTCCAACCTGTGAAGAAACAATCAAATGGGTTCTTTTCAAAAAACTTACATATTGTAACATGTAACCAATGATCACCATAGTTCGTTTATCATTAGATCATTAAAAGCAAAAAGTAAGTAACTGAAGTTTATTTTACAACGTAAAGAACCATAAATTGCCCAGTAAACAGCTAAAAGTCGATAAAATGTTAAATATAATGTATCTTTCGACAAGCTCTGCTTTCTTTCCTTGTTGCGTTGGTTTTTGTTTTTTCAATTCCCCCTTCGGTTGGGTGATACGTCAGGTAGCATAGTTTGTGCAGCAAAAATTGAGTAAAAAAAAACACGAAAATACTTAAAAAATCGTTTAAACAATGCACACGTTTATGTCAAAAACTTTTGACAGGTAACAAACTATCAGCGCCACCTTGCGGTATAATTTCCGGGAAACAACCCCATTGTTTAGAAAAATGGCGAGTAAGTACACAAAATAGGGAAATATAAATCTTACAGCCCTTTGAGCGATATTCCCAACAAGTCTTTTACGACCATTGCAAGTTGTCTGTCACTCCTGTCCATAAAAGTAACCTGTGCTACGTACATTTTTTTTTTCTTTTTTTTTGTGTTGTGTGTCCTCATTAAGACGCCTGCGGAGCATGCGTATTTCATACAAACGTAATACCAAAATAATTTGTAAATAAAACATATTCCTAAGGTAGTGTGTATTTATTTCGATTGAATTACAGAATATCTAGGTTCCCAAATATATATTTTGATTGGACACTGATTTTAACAAGAATTATAAGAAAAATAAGTTTTCTATAGAAAACTTAAATTCCTCATATCTCGTCTTTGCATCACTATTCCCTCAAAAAACATATTTGGGAACATAGATATTCTGTAATTCAATCGAAATAAATACAGACTAAGAATATGTTTGATTTACAAATAATTTTGGTATTACGTTTGTATGAAATACGCATCCTCCGCAGGCCCCTTAAGATCACATGTCTCTCTTAGTTCTACAAGTTTATTAGTTTATCCATGTGTACTAATTATAATTTAAGTTTCTCTTAGTTCTACAAGTATGTGTACTAATTATAAATTAAAATCGTGTCTCGTGTTTGTATGTCTAACCGCATTGTTCTATCTAAACTTTGGAAAAGATTTTGACGGGGTTTCCACCTTCATTTAAATAATAAAATTCTGAGAAGTATATGTTTACCTCTACCTACCTTTATTACATCAATATTTAACTTGCATTTATTAAAAGAAATCTCGATGTTATGTCAAAACGTAAAAAAAACGTGCGAAACACCGCGGCTCGCTAGTACTTCAAATTAAGTCGTTTGTCTAACTAAATCACTATATTCATTATCAATTATCGTCGTCATTCGATTTACCAAAGCACTTCGTGCGAATGTGAGGCTTTTATCCCCGAAACTACTCATCCGATTTCAATAATTCATCCACAAATAGAAAGCTATACTAGCCATGTACATAGTTATAATAGACTAGCTGACCCACGCAACTTCGTCTGCGTCACATAAGAGAAAAACGCTCACAAAGGGAATAAAATTTCCCCCTTTTTGCTACATTTTTCATTTGTGCTCCGCTCCTATTGATCATAGCGTGATGTTATATAAGCTAAAGCCTTCCTCGATAAATGGACTATCCGACACAAAGGAATTTTTCAATTCGAACCAGTAGTTTCTGTGATTAGCGCGTTCAACCAAACAAACAAACAAACTCTTCTGCTTTATAATATTATAATATATAATATTATAAGCTAGTACTTCTGCCCGCGACTTCGTTCGCGTGAATTTCTGCTTGCAACATTTCTCATTGCTGCTCCGCTCCTATTGGTCATAGCGTGATGTTATATAGCCTATAGCCTTCCTCGATAAATTGACTATCCAACGCAAAAAGAATTTTTCAATTCGAGCCGGTAGTTCCTGAGATTAGCGCGTTCAACCAAACAAACAAACAAACTCTTCTGCTTTATAATATTAAGTATAGAAGTATAGATATGTCTAATTAAAACCCACGTGAACGATACCGGGGGCAGAAACATGTCAACTATAAGGTTACGTACGGAACGAATTAAGAATTACCTCTAAAATTGCGCAGTTGTACCATTGAAGTAAGTAATAACGTGGTCAAAGCATATACGGAAGGACATTAAGACCTTACATAGAGTAACTTTAATATGTAGGTAGTTACATCTTATATACAGATCTGATTCTGATTCTTAGGTACGATATATGATCTTTAAATGACGGACAACTTTCTCGAAAATCAGGGCCATGCACTTTTTTGTGTTCCGTACCTCAAAAGGAAAAAGGCGTCCGCCCGTCTGTCTGTCCGTCAAGACCCTTTCAGGAACGCGTAGAGGTTTCAAGTTGAAAACATGAAAAACTTGGACCCATCCACAGACCAACCTAGGCAAGCACGGCTTAACCTAAAGATCGACCCCAGCGGCTGTTATTGTTTAACAAAGCTCTTCTGTTATAATTCAATTATTACACTACCATTTTCCCAAAAAATGCAGTAGCCAAAAGAGGAAAAATTCTAAATACAGAAAAAATACTTTTCAATTATTTTAAGAGCAATTAAACCAAATCAAGATTCATTAAACAATTACTGAATCTGTTTTAAATCTTCAACGCTCTACCGCTAGTGTTGTACCGGTATACCAATGTATCGATAGTCAAAGGTTATCGAGTATCTGTCGTAATCGATTCGCGTCGGGATAATCGCGACCGTAATTGCATGGGAACTAGACACACAAGGCTCTTTTAATTCTAGATTTTGAAAGGAATAATACTCGAAGTGATCTGTGTCATTAAATTGTAGTGTATAATAGGCTAGTTTCCATCATCAATGAA
This sequence comes from Xestia ashworthii, assembly GCA_950022955.1. Classification (NCBI taxonomy): domain Eukaryota; kingdom Metazoa; phylum Arthropoda; class Insecta; order Lepidoptera; family Noctuidae; genus Xestia; species Xestia ashworthii. The sequence continues at coordinate 4,250,015 of OX465575.1, forward strand.
TTGCAAAACTAATTAGTCCGTCAGTTAGAGTATTGGAAAATAATGGACACGTATTTTTTGTTTTTGTAAATCACTGAGTACTGACAAAGATAAAACGCATCAAAACTCGGGAGTGGGGGCTCGTGACGTCACAACGCACTAAAAACTATAGCACGGCGTGACGTATTGCGAATTTTAAAAGCGTCGTATCTTCGTCAATTTAGGTTTATGTAACAAAAGAAAAAATACGGGTCAAATATTTTTTTTATAATCTAACTGATGGACTAATTAGATTTTTTTAGGACACAAGCCTATTGACTATGGGCAATAAGACTGCTGGGTTGAAGTGGGTGTGACTGGGCCATGTCTGTAGAATGCATCTGGACCAATGGACCAGAGTTGTCACTCAGCGGGTGCCAGAAGACGGGCGTCGTCTCCGAACATCATCATCTGCGTAGCCTTTTCCCAACTATGTTGGGGTCAGCTTCCAGTCTAACCGGATGCAGCTGAATACCAGTATTTTACATGGAGCGACTGCCTATCTGACCTCCACAACCCAGTTAATACTGGGTAATACGATACCACTTGGTAAGACTGGTTGTCAGACTTTTTTGGGCCACTGACTACCTGTAACGACTGTCATAGATGGACAAATGACAGCCGGGACCAACTGCTTAACGTGCTTTCCGAGGCAAAGGCGTGCGTGTCTTGGCGTCGTCTCCGAACGAGGCTTAGAAACGTGGTTCGATCAAGGGTCGTTTTAAGACACAATGGTCACCCATCCACGAACCAACCTAGGCTAGTGCGGCTTAACTTGAAGGTCGACCAGACCAGCTGTTTTGGGTAAGCCATGAAAACAGTGAGGAAAGTAACTTTTTGGCCCGATTACGGCGAAGCCAAAAGGAAGGGTTATAGCAGTCTATTGGTGAGTTGCACGAAACCACCATTAGTTTAACGGAGACTTTTAATTGATGCTGTCACTTTCTTTTTGATACAAAATGTAAGGGATGGCATGAATTTAAAGTCTCCGGTAAACTAATGTTGGTTTCGTGCAACTCAACATATGTATGTATGTTTGTGCCGTAGCGTCTCTAAACTATTTATCCGATTTTGATGAAAAGAAAGAAAAAGTATTTATTAAACTCACACAGGGCATAACAGGAAAAAGATAGAATATCCACCACAAAAGACAAAATCATGGAATAATGAACATTCTAATGCTTCAGCCCCTCAGTTAGCACATTATGACCCCCAATTGGAGACCAGAGTCTCAGCAGATACATCCCAGCAGGGAATAGGAGCAGTACTAGAACAAAAACATGGATATGAATGGAAACCAGTTCATTTTTGGTCTTCTTCATTGCATACCTTTGTGAAAGTTAACAAAAAAAAAATAACAATCAAATTGGATGATTAAGGTGTCAATCAATTCGTTATTACCGCTACATTTTAACCTACTTCAACAATAGAAGAAATCAATTTTCAACCCCCGACGAAAAACGACGGGGTGTTACAAGTTTGACGTGTCTCTGAGTGTGTGTGTCTGTGGCATCGTAGCGCCCGAACGGATGAACCGATTTTGTTTTTTTTTCGTTTTCGTTTGAAAGTTGAATTAGTCGGGAGTGTTCTTAGCTATGTTTGATAAAAATCACAAAAACTCCCTCAATATGGGTATCAAATTAAAAACTAGTAGAATACTACACACTATGATAAATTACAAATCTAAGATGGCCGCCACCACGAAACAACGAATTAACGAATTATTCTCTACTTAACTTTTAGTACATTGTGTCGGGGGTTATTTAAATTTTTAATTTAATTTTACTTGTACCCTTTAAATCCCGATTTTAACTGGAGCGTGACTTTTCAGTAGTCGGTAGTATACAACACAAAGTCTTATCAATTTATTTTATTTTATTTTTTTATTTATTTAATTATTATAGGTCTAGCAACATTTGTTTACACTGGATACAGGGACATAATTCATTCATAAAATTAAATAACAGCGCAACAATTACTTATAGGTAAACACCACATCTACAATTGCACAGCATAACATCACCTCTATACTGGGTACTATAAAGGGTGTAAAACACCTCTTCACGAAGCCGAAAAGCACTTGTTCTCCCCATCATTGCGATCATTTTTTTGTTCTACACCATAGCTGGGAACCTTCTAGTTACGGAGATATGGTGGGTTAAAGTTACAACTTTTTGATAAGTTTTTTTTCAAATACAAGTTTTTTTTGTAAGATTTTGACTTTTAAGACCTCCATGACCCCCGTACTATTTAATCCATCCATCAGCACAATGTTTTAAGTTCGTTACATCGAGTTCTACCACAAAACATGATTTATAACCTCAAAAAGAAAAGTTGTTTCTCAGCAATATTTTTTGCGTAAAGTTACTTAGTTTGATGTACATAATGCTAGGTTAATGGCTTTGTGATGAGGTGGTTTACACCCTGTATGTATGTAGAGGTGAAGAGATTCGCAGAAATATCCTTTTCCCCATTTAGACTTCAAAAATTACTACGAGTATGTGAAAATACAAGATGATCTATAATAAATTATTCTTACTCAAACACCAAGCGCGGTATGTGAACATCTATTAATTGCTTACATCGTCAAACGTGAGAGCCAAGCGTCCCACTTCACATCGCGGGCAATTAAAAAAAATTAAAGTAATTTTAACACTAGAGCGATTTCGGTGCAATCTGGGAAGATTTTGTGACAATAGAGAGCCTTGGAGTGTGTTCCAATTTTGGTCTCTCGTCCGTACTGTCTATCTGCCGTAAAATCATTAACTTTACCAAAATGACCAAAATCAGTTTAAATTTGTTAGTAAAACTAGATCTCTAACTCCAGAGTCAGTGACTAAAAACTAAATCAAAGAAGCAAACGTCACCTTTCTGAAGCTAAAATATTTTTTCACCTTTTTGTGTTTTTTAAGTACTTAGATTTTATTTTTTGCAAAAAAGTTTTTTTTATGTTTCCTTTCATAATAACAGCCGCTCGGGCCAATCTTTAGGTTAAGTCGTGCTTGCCTAGGGTGGTCTGTGGATGGGTGACCACCCTTACATACCGAGTTTCCTCCGTGCCTGTCATTTGTCCATCTTTGTCAGTCGTTACAGGTAGTCAGTGGCCCAAAAAGTCTGACAACCAGTCTCACTATTACCCAGTACTAGAATAAGTCTGGTATCATAATTTAACCATTTATTTTTTATTTTTGTATGTTTTGTCCTGTCGGGCTAATAAATGCTTTTTCTTTCTTTCTTTTTCTTTCTTTAACTGGGTTGTGGAGGTCAGATAGACAGTCGCTCCATGTAAAATACTGGTATTCAGCTGCATCCGGTTAGACTGGAAGCCGACCCCAACATAGTTTGAAAAAGGCAAGGCAGATGATGATCTTTCATATCATTCCTCACAAATACACTGATCTTCCTCTCCCTCTCCAGTATTTATATTTTGATTGATTACTATTTTAGCCACATGTGTGTCCTGCTCGCATCACATCTCGACACTGTCTTGGTAAGAACCGAGACAGTGTCGAGTTATCAGTGGTATACTACTCACTGAGAAATCGAAATTATCATGCGTGACTGTATTAGAATGAAATACTATCGTATAACCGAAACAAATCGAACAAATCTTATTTGATTAGAAGGTTCAGTAGTTACCGAGAATGCAGCATAAAAACATAAGTAGCATTATTTGCCAAAAAATCAGAATGATCGTATGTATTTTAGCATGATTTTTACTCGTTAAAAGAAATTTTTAGAGATTATTATAGTTCGTGATTTTTTTATTAATTAAAATTAATTGTATTATGTTTTCAAAACACTATCATTCTAGCATATATCCTGAAGAATATCATGTATTTTTCTGGTTTTATTATATTATATTATATTGCAGTGAATCATATACTTTCAGGCATAATAAAACTCGCATTTAACTCCTGTAGTCGCCTTAACATCACGGGTTTTAAGACTTGCGGCGTCTACGAAACCGCACTGGGTCCACGATTGTTACTAGCTTAAGCCCGCTGCTTCAACCGCGTGTATTTCGATAATTTATTGTCCTATGGGATCATACTACTGCGATTAAAAATGTATCCTATGTGTTAATCCAGGCTATAATCTATCTGTGTGCTAAATTTCATCCAAATCCGTTCAGTAGTTTTTGCGTGGAAGAGTGACAGACACACACATACAAACTTTTGCCTTTATGATATTGGTGTGATTCCTGACCTTTTAGAAAAAAATATAGTTGTCTTTAGTCATAATTCTCTCCATTAGATCAGTTTGTAATGTTCACTTCTATACCAAAAACGAATAATACAGCTCTTTTAGCAAAAGATAACTGTAATATTTCTCAATTGCTACCATATTAGACAGTAAGTACTTACTAAGTATGTACTAACTTACGATACTATCTCTGCCCTCTTAAAATGATCATTTAAAATAATGGTCAGTATATGACTGGCATACTTTGGTTTTTTATCGGTTTCATGAGTGCATGACGGCCGCGGCATAAAATAGTATTTGGAACCTAGAATTCAAATATACAAACTTACAAAGTCATCGTCTATCTAGACTTTTGCCTCCATGTTGGGGTCGGCGTCCAGTCTAACTGGATGCAGCTGAATACCAGTATTTTACATAGAGCGACTGCCTATCTGACCTCCATAACCCATTTAGTACTAGGCAATACGATACCCCTGGGTAAGACTGGTTGTCAGACTTTTTGGGCCACTGACTACCTGTAACGACTGTCAAAGATCTGCAAATGACAGCCGGTACCAACGACTTAATGTGCTTTCCGAGGCACGGAGGAAACTCGCTATGTAATGGGTGGTCACCCATCCACAGACCAACCTAGGCAAGCACGGCTTAACCTAAAGATCGACCTGAGTGGCTGTTATTATTGAGCCACGAGCTCCTCAGATCAATTGTCATCATCATCTATCCAGACTTTCCGCAACTATGTTGGGGTCAGCTTCCAGTCTGACCGGATGCAGCTGAATACCTGTATTTTACATGGAGCGACTGCCTATAGACTCCTCAGATCAATGGCCATCATGTCATAGATTTACTGAAGGAGATCAATAATAAATAGAGAACTGGGGATCTGAACTAAACGCCATTCCATCAGCAATAACTAAAAGTCAGATCATAAAAACTTACAATAAAAAATATTGCATATTTGGAATTCATCCCCCGTCGGACCGTGACGACTGTAAGTGCAGTGTATGTATGTATGCGTAACGTGACCTCAGTAACGGCTGTACCGGACCGGTATGGACCGGGCCAAGGATAGCATAACTATCGGTCCTTACATAACCGAGTTATTGGTCTAAATACGTGTATCAATGTGGGCTTGTCTTGCTGGAGTAGACAGAACTGACGTATTGCATTTTGTTGCTTCGATATTTTGAGTATATAACTTTGTTGCACTAATTTCTCTGTGTTGCTACAGTCTTCGAATTTACGTTTATAAGCAATCAACTTATCTATACATTATCTATCATCGTCGTCGTCAGCCTATTAAGGTTCCCACTGCTGGGACACACGGCCTCCTCTCAATGAGAGAGAATTGGCTATAATCCACCACGCGGGCCCAGTGCGGATTGGTAGATGTCACGTCTTCGAATTTTTTGGTCCTTCACCGTTTTCAGAGCTGAAGAGTTTGTTTGTTTGGTTGAACGGGCTAATCTTAGGAACTACTTGGTTGGAATTTAAAATTTCTCTTGTGTTGGATAGTTCATTTATCGAGGAAGGTTATAGGCTATTATAACATTACGCTACAAACAATAGGAGCGGAGCATAAATGAAAATTGTTGGGAATATGGGATAAATTGATTCCTATTTAAGCTTTTTCTCACTCACGTGATGCAGACGAAGTTGCGTGGATCAGCTAGTATTAAAACAACAGGTTTTCAAAGATTTTGTATAGAATATAGAAACGATTTCATATGTTTTGTACGAGTATATACCGACTTCCGTATTTGTCTATTAATATTGGGCGTAGCAATTAATTTAAGGTAGACGCTGTTAACTGTAGATTATTATAATTAAATGGTTCCGGTGCGTATTAATCATGTGTCTTCCGTGTGAAGAACGTAGCTAAATACTAACAGCTATATGGGCGTTTGGTTAAACCACGCATGCCTAGGTTGGTCTGTGGATGGGTAACCACCTGTTACATACCGAGTCTCCTCCGTGCCTCGGAAAGCACGCAAGAGCACAAAGCAGTTAGTCCCGGCTGTCATTTGTAGATCTTTAACAGTCGTTACAGGTAGTCAGTGGCCGAAAGTCTGACAACCAGTCTCACCAAGGGGTATCGTATTACCCAGTACTAACTGGGTTGTGGAGGTCAGATAGGCAGTCGCTACATGTAAAATACTGGTATTCAAACTCAAACTCAAATCATTTATTTCAATCAGGCCTATAAGGCAGTTTTGAATGTCAATAAAACGAAAAAAAAGCGAAGCTACAGTCACAGACACAAAAGGCATAATAACTTGAGAAAGTACTGTAGTTGCCCATTCCCTAGCGTAGATCTCTATGGAGAAGAACGGGCAAGAAACTCCATGGACACTCTTTTCAATCAAAAATGTTGTTACAAAATCCTGGTTACATCATTCATGTTGAGATTATACATATTATTATATGTGAGAACGATGTAGATAGTCATGCACATTAAGAGCATCCAGAGTAAAAAAAGAATCAATGATTTAAAAATAAAGTAATTCAAATGAACCGAGGCAGCTAACCAGTCACTGACAGCGCCCGTTCACGAACATGACGCATGATTCAGCGCCACTGGTACTGTTCACTGGTACACACTGGTACTGTGGGCTGATGATGGAAGTCTTATGAGAATTTGAATCATAAGTACCCTTTCCATTGTATCCTGGCGATAAGACTATAAAAGATAGTACTTACCTAGGTATTTTTATTTGATACTAGCACTACCGCGTGAAGTTCGATAATTATTGTCCCATGGGATCTTATACCGAGATAAAAAGTATCCTATGTGTTAATCCAGGTCATAAACTCTCTGTGTGCTAAATTTCATCCAAATCCGTTCAGTAGTATTTGCGTGAAAGAGTGACAAACGTCACATATACTAACTTCGCCTTTTAATATGAGTGTGATGTGATCAAGAAATATCAATTCTCTCAATTCAGTTAAGTTACGAACAAGGGAGTCGATGCCATTAATTTCTGCTAACTTATAAACATTTTAATCTTCACAAAATATAACACAAAATGTACCTACTTTACAAGGAAGCGGAAGTTGCTTATCGGTAAATCACGATCGTAAAATAACCAGAAACTATTCGGAGATAACAACATTTTAATTATAGTTATTAATGGTGTAACGTAGTAGAGCTACTTGCCATTCGGCTAATTTGCGAAGTTTAGCAACTATGCTAGCAGTGGTCTGATCTTAGGAGGCAAAAGCATTTATAGAGCTACTCATGCCATAGTTAAACTTCGCCTAACGTTTGCTTACTGCTTAGTATATGACTTAAATAGACTGCCTATCTGACCTCCACAACCCAGTTAGTACTGGGTAATACGATACCCCTTGGTAAGACTGGTTGTTAGACTTTTTGGGCCACTGACTACCTGTAACGGCCTGTAACTACGGGATGTATGAATATTTTAATGGTCTTTTTGTTATTGTTTGCCAAACAAGCTGCCAGCTTATCTGATAAGGTAGCGAAGGTTTTGCAACTTTAGGGGTACCGATGGGGCACTATAAGGAGTCTAACAAGTCCTTAACGAATTCGAAAGGCACTTGTTCTTTCCGTCACGTCATTGCGATTATTTTTATGCCTGGGAACCTTCGATTTACGGAGATATGTGGTCTCAAAGTTGCAACTGTTTCACAACTTTAACTTCTATAATACCTATTGCATTTTATTAAAATTGATATTTATTCTGCTAATAACACTTTTACCTGTTTATAATACTAGTACCTATATAGATAAATTTACTTGATTGGCAAAACCCTCCTGTAAATGTATATTTGTACGCCAAATGGCAAAACATTGAGAGAAACTTTGATATGTATTTAATGTACGAGTACTATCTTGCATACTGCTGTAACCTTTGTTTACAAAAACAGACTATTGATTGATAGATTAAGGCGCTACCCCAGGCAAAATTAGCAACTCTATTTGTGGTGATTCAAACTTCGTTTGAAATACTATTAGAATAAAGTTCTAATCAGCTTGCACTACAAAGTGGTTTTTACGTCAGTCACTGCGGGTCGAATAGTGCGAAATTAGTGATTTTTATTCTTTATAAAATCAAATTTCCGTCTTTTGAAAAAAAAAAAACTAGCATTATGTTCATTATTAAATTGTCTATCCATTAGTATAAGAAGCAAATCAAAATAATGTTAACTTTACGAGAAGAAGCATGTTATAAATATTTTTTTCTCATTTTTGTGGTTTCATTGTGAGGGGATTTATTACACATTATGAGACTAAAAATAAAAAATAAAACTACCACTTTGCAGTCTAAGAATATGTAGAAATTTAATGTATTTTTATTACTTGGTATTTCTTTTGGATAAAGAGGAGTTGGCTCCAAAAAACTGCACAAAAAACGGCTTTTGCTTGGGGTAGCGCCTTAAAGATCTCTCGACCACCGCACTATTCAATCTATCCATAAGAACAATGTTTTGTGCATAACATTGAGTCTTACCGTTTAAGTGATTTTTCACCCCAGAACAAAAAGCCGTTTCCCAGCAATAGGTTTTGTGTAAAGATACTTAGTTTTATGTACAGAATGCTTAGTTGACGGCTTTATGAAGAGTTTGTAAACACCCTGAAGGTTTTTTAAAACCGGAACACTGCTGTTTGACGGCAAAGATGATGTTAGTAAATGCATAATCGTACTTTTTACATAAAGCAAAGACGCCTGCTACCAATAGTCTTCCGGCATGACCTACATCAGTATCTAAATCGAAACAAATTCCTTCATTCGCAATAAAATATAATAACTACACAGTAAGACACATTCTTGACACCGGAGGCATTAAACACGACTTGCGACACAGACATAGGAATCACGGCGCGTTGCTTCGAGCGTACTACCTACTGCCCGTAGTTGTGACATTCTGATTATTGCGGAAATGTCGAGTCAACAGCGGAGTAAAGCAACGCCATCTGTGAGAGGAATTGAGAACTATTCTGTCTTGGGTTGAAAATATAAGACGACATACAAATGGAGCTTTTGGCTGAATAGTAACAGCCGCAAGCATCGATCATCAAGTTAACCAGGGTGTCTAAAATGGCCGCTTTAGCAGAATCGTAAATGAATCACGTTAAAAAATTTAAATTCTTAAAATGGTCTTTGTAACCATCGTCATAAAGTCCATTTTAAGAATTTTTAATTTTCGTGATTCATTTTATTGAACAAAATTTTAAATTCTTAAAATGGACTTTATGTTAATGGTTACAAAGACCATTTGAAGATTTTTTTTTACGTGATTCATTTACGATTCTGCTAAAGCGGCCATTTTAGACCCCCAGAGCTTGCCAAAGTCCACCAAAGTCGGTTCGTAGATGGGTGATCATCCCAATACATACCGAGTTAACAGACATAGGAATCACGCCGCGTTGCTTCGAGCCTGTTACCTACTGCCTGCAGTTGTGACATTCTGATTATTGCGGAAATGTCGAGTCAACTGCGGAGTAAAGCAGCGCCATTTGTGAGGGGAATTGAGAACTATTCTGTCTTGGATTGAACATAAAAAAACATCATACACGCTTTCGTCAAGTTAAACAAAGCTTCCCAAAGTCGGGCCGTAGATCCATCCATTAAATACCGAGTTTCCTCCGTGTCTCGGAATGCTCGTCTCGTTAAGACGTTGGTCCCGGCTGTTATTTGTAGATCTTTGCAGTGGTGATGAAATAAATTACACAAAGTAATGCGCCTGTCTAGGTTCGAACCCACGACTTGACCACCGCTGCTCCATATAATACGCCCAGTATTATATAGGCCTCTCAAATACAGGACCAAAACACCCGGATTTCTAGAAAATATACATGGAATTAATTTAAATGATACAATTTTCCTCATTTCTCAAGCGTAACTAAGAGCAAGGTCGGTAACGGATAGCTCAATTATAATGCTATAAGGTTAAATTAACTACATTCTTCGGTGATTATGACATTATCCAATTAAATATAGCTTAGACTTTAGACAATGTAATTATCGCCATATGCCCCAATGGTACTGGCGATACCAATAGTTACAAGCTACTCAATTCTCTTTTAGACTCAACCCCTTCGCCCGTCGCCATTTTGTTTTCGGGTGGACTGTTCAGGAAGATTTCCATCAAACAGCTCGCATCACATCGTGTCGGATCGGATTTCACAATCTTTAAACAATATTCCGGTGTTTAAAGTCTATATTACCAAGCTGCACACAGCCGCCTGACCGCGGGCGTCTTCCGCGACACGCAATCGTAGAAGAAAGTATGCTGCGACGCAGTTATTTAAATTAGGCCAATAATCAGTACTTTTTGAACATCAAAATTACACAAAACATTCCCACTAAACGCCACTTCCCAGTGTTTAGCTGGAAAGTGGAACAAATTCCCCAGATTGTACTAGTTGACCCACTTTGTGTAAAATAAATACTTGTTCTAATATCTGATCGATCATTAGTGATGAGGAATAAAGCGTCCAACTACCGTATAAAGCGCCTTATAAACCTCTAAAAACTTAACTTACCTTTTTCTCCTTGTTCCAGATGAAGCGAACCCAGGCAAACGGCCGAGGCCCCGCGATATCTCCCTGGCTGAACCCCCGCATACCATGGAGATAGCACAGATCCTGATCTCGCTGCTTCACGCCTGGGGATTGGATCCGGATCTCGATAGGGTCTGTGAATCGAAGCTGGGACTGCTGAGACCTATGGTAAGCATCTACTTACTTTTCTTCGATTTTTTCAGCCTAACGGTACACCCACACACCCTTAGACTATCACTGCTAAAAGGTAAGCACTCAGCAAGACTGCTTAGTCACAGGTGTCTAGTTCGAACCCAAGACACGCACCAATGATGTTTCGGATTTATATGCGTTTTGTATAATTCTTACTTGCTTCGGTGGTTGGGTTGGGATGTGGTGGGGTTTCGGTTAAACCAAACCAGCATGCCTGAAAGATGTATTTCGACGGCATGTAAAGCCATTTCAGAAGCGCATGGTAGGCATAAAATTAGACTAGGCACTAACCAACGAAAAAGAAGAAAAGAGAAGAAAGATCCACTTACTGTTGCTCTCATACACAGTAGGATGAGTGAAAGTAGGACATACCCCCTTCTTTTTCGGATGGGAAATCATCAAATGACCTCTCCCACTCTGGGCGGAGCGGGAGGGAGTGTCAGACTTTTACTGACTAAAACATCCATGTTCCTTCTTCGCCCTTTATGTTCCGTGGCCACGGTATCTCTTTCGAACAGCCCCGCAGCCCCGGCAGAGGATATACCCCCTAAAATAATCCAACTAACATCGAAATTACCATAAGATAAAGGGTGTAAATCATCTTTTAACGAAGCCGAAAGGTACTTGTTCTCCCCGTCATTGTGATAATTTTTTTGTTCTACACCATACCTGGGAACCTTCTAGTTACGGAGATATTGGGGGTCAAAGTTTCGACTTTTTGACAAGTTGTTTTTTAAATACAAGTTTTTATTGTAAGATTTTTAATTTAAACACCTCCACGACCCCCGTACTATTCAATCCATCCCTCAGCACAATGTTTTGAGTGCGTTACATTGAGTTCTACCACAAAACATGATTTTTGACGCCAAAAAAAAAGTCGTTTCCCAGCAATAATTTTTGCGTAAAGTTACTTAGTTTGATGTACAGAATGCTTGGTTCACGGCTTCGTGATGAGGTGTTTTACACCCTGTATATGGCATGCCTCATACTGCACTGTATTTTACAGTTCACTTGTCAATTTAATCCAAATCCGGCTCGCATAAGGTACAACTTGAAGGAGACCTTAACCACAAACGGTAGCAGCAATGAAGCTCCATCGCGATGTCAGACCGTAGCAATACGGCCGGTTTCTGTGTAACTAAATGAAAACGTGATTAAATCAGAAATGAAGACATCCACAAGATAACCAAGGTTACCGACGTAGCCCGAAGAATTACCAAACTTAAGTGGCAATGGGCAGGGCACATTGCTCGCAGAACGGATGGCCTACGGGGTCGAAAAGTTCTGGAGTGGCGACCGCGAACCGGAAGACGCCCCCCGCTAGGTAGACCGATGACCTGGTGAAGGTTGCGTATATCCGCTGGATGCGAGTCGCACGGTACTGGTCAATGTAGCGACACTTGGGACATGATTGATGATAGGAAAATGTCAGCAGACGGCAATGTCGGCCGACCTACGGAAGCCCTTTCATCGAGTTACTTAACTAAACACAAGTCGTGAAACTGCCGTTTGCCGGCCGGCGGTTGGGCGCTTTACAGATCACACAACCAAGATTCACATAACCATATTCCGCCAGGTCCCAGTCTGCTTCGGCGTCGTCTCCCGTCACGGTCACATGGCAGTCCAGCTGCCTACCTGGCTGGGCAGCTGGTCGGTGGCCTGTGCCTCCGTCCCTGATGACCCGTTGCTGATCACCTCGGATCTCCCACCGGAGCTGTTGAGGCAGGAGAAGTTGACTAGGTAAGGAGTAACCTGTTATTTTTTTGTTCATTTTCTTCCCGTAACATCTTACTTGGGGTCAGCGTAATCAAAATCAAAGTCAAGTAGGGTAGTTACAGATACTTTTGAATTGACGAAACAAAGATGAAAATTAAATATAGCAACAGTCCCAGTCACAAGGCATAAAACTGTGAAAGTACTTCTATAGTTGCCCATTCCCTAGCGTAGATCTCTATAGAGAAGAACGCAACCGTCACGCTATCATTTACTCGTTTTGCTTTCATATCATTTCTCACACAATCTATCCATCTTTTCTTTGGTCTTCCTTTATTTTTTGTGTTAAGGAACGAAAACTATTTTAAATTAGTTATTAATTCTCTCGGCATTTGGATATATTTTCTTGCTCTTTGGCGGAATTCCAGAGGGTGTCACTTAGCATGTTATCTTCTATATGAATGGTGCTTCTACACAGACCCGTTAGTCGGGGCTGGATAATTTGCTATGATTACTACTTTTGTTAGATTGGGCTTTACCTGTTAAAACAAAATGTATGTGTAATTGAATAAAAATAAATAATTATGAATCCTATTTACTTTTAGACTCTTCTCATCAAAACTCCACTGGGAACTGAGCACTACTCTGACAACCAACCACCTGCTATCCATCGTAGCTCTCGCCAACACCCTCATGTCAATGAGCAACGCAAGCTTCGTGCCCGAGCAAGAAGTCATCAGGCGAATGCACAGGTGATGATGATACCATAGTGATAGTAGTATGATATCATACTGATAGCACTGTGATACCATACTGATAGTAACGTGGCTGGACGGATGTCGACGCTGCAGTTTTCGTGCGGTTTGCGTAAACAGGCGGGAATGTGCGAGGTCGGCGATCTGCCTTAGGGATCCGTATTTAACAAGTATGATACCATTCTTATAGCACTGTGATACATTTTATTTTCTTTGTTATTAAAAGGATCAGCAAACCGTTACATTACAAGAACTTACAACTAGTTTAACAAAATAGCAATTTGGTTAATAAGTAACCCACAACGCTGTCCACAGGTAGACAACTGATAGTACTGTGATATCATACTGATAGTACTGTGATATCATACTGATAGCACTGTGATATTATACTGATTGCACTGTGATATCATACTGATAGTATGTGATATTATTATGATAGCACTGTGATATCGTACTGATCTTCAATCAACATACTCATGTCGATAAGCAACGCGAGCTTCGTGCCCGAGAAAAAAGTCATCAATATACACAAACGTGTTTAATGTTTATGTCCACGTCACATTGTAAAAACCGTTAGATTGTAATCTATCTAGCGAGATTGTAAACTGACAAAATATTGTCAACTGAACATACTGCTTACAATATAACGCATTATTTTTCGGTAGATTGTAATCTGTCGAAGTGAAACCGTTAAATTGTGAAATGAATACATCACGGTGACATTCCGATACGCGAGTCTTTAAACTGTCGTTGCAAGTGTAATTTTAATCTACATCATGTTATAAAATGGTAAAAATGCACTTGATGGCGCTGTGTGTAATGTCCAGCGATATTTATTTAAGTATTTATTAATCAGGACTTGTATTTCCGTATGTGTTTAAGGACAATAACCTACCCTACCGGGACATGACTCCTCTTCTTCCCAGACGCTCCACCAGGAGTTCATCATCTTGGGCAGCAGATGAGGAGAGAGAGGAGCAGTTAGCGGCTCAGCAGGCGCATATCAAGCAGGGTTGGTCACTTCTGGCCACGCTGCACTGTGTGCTACTGCCTGACAAGGTGGTTGCTGCAGGTGAGTTGGAGTTCCATCTGTTGTATTCGTCGAAGGTCCGTATCTATAGTCCCCGCCACGAGAAGCTGTAATTTTGTATACACACATTCGGGTTCGGAACCTTTGGATCAAATAAGAAAAATGACAGCTTCAGCGTGAACTTCAAAATGGCGACCCAAATGTTTACGTTCCATGATGTCAGATGCGTTCCAGTACCACAAAACATTAGACGACAGCGCTTTATATCGCAAAAATATAACACGACCAAGTGAAATTGCTCGTTAGTTTCGTATTACACGTATGATAATTTGAGTTGATTGAATTTGGGAGTATTTCTTGTTGATTGAATTGTCGCTACGTAACTTGGTAGAAAGTCTTTGTTTACAAAAATTATAGAAACAGTGAAACAGTGTTCAGAGGTAGGGCTGTCCGAATCCTACCCTTGGTGTTGAAGCAATAAACTGTGAACCCAACACCCCGACTGTGATCCTATTGCTGTGTGCCTCGTATTAATAAACTAAGTCTACTCAAACGGTAGGTTTTATTCAACCAACCAACTAATACAACACCATTAATAAGTTTTCATTCGCACTTTACTCCAGTAACCAAGATTTTGTAACAACAGTATGATTTAAAAGAGTGTCCATGAAGTTTCTTGCTCGTTCTTCTCCATAGAGATCTACGCTAGGGAATGGGCAACTACAGTACTTTCACAGTTGTTATGTCTTGTAGCTACATTTAATTTTCATCTTTGTTACGACACTTCAAAAGTGCCTGTAACTGGCCTATTTGAAATAAATGCTTTGATTTTTACTACCCAAACGCAAACCCATCCACCATTCTCTCGCTCAAGAAGAAAAACCGTGCACGGTAAACGTAAACCTCAAAAAAAAGTCGTTTTCCAGCATTTGTTTTTTGCGTACAGTTACTTAGTTTGATGTACAGAATGCTTGGTTAATGGTTTCTTGAGGGGTAAAAGGAGATCACCCAGCCTCCATACATTTTTGGGCTATTTTCAAATGCCAACTTAAATAAACGCAATTATTAAATAGAGCTTAAGGATATAAACATTTACATTTTTTACTATGCCACCCAAGTTCTATACCTAAGTTTTAAATAAATAATAATGATTACTATAGTACAAATGCTACTGGTCGATGAAGACGCTTATCAAGGGAGATATGCCAATCTCATTGAAGCCCAAACTCATCGATGTGTTTTTCCTGCCCGTCCTAAACAACGGTTCTCAGACCTAGTTACTCAACTAATTACACAAGTTCCGCCAAAAAAAAAATACCCCAATCTGGGTGATCTCAGATATTTTGTGGTATACTTTGGTGTAACAATAAAAAATGTTTATTATGTTATGCTCTATCCGAATAATAAGTTTATTTTGGTTGGCAACCAAAGCCCAATCAGCCCAGTTTGAAAATAGCCCAATCTGGGTGATGTCCTTTATAACAAAATAATATCGCCACTCAGAACAAATTATTCGGCCCTGTCGGCCATTCGTTCTGCGAGCAATGTGCCCTGCCCACTGCCACTTAAGTTTGGCAATTCTTGGACTGGCAACCGCGAACCGGAATACGTTGCGTTCGAAGGCTTCCCACTAGGAACCGAGGACCGATGACCTGGTGAAGGTGGCGGGAATCCGCTGAATGCGAGTCTCACGGGACCCGTCAATGTGGCGACACTTGGGGGAGGCCTATGTCCAGCAGTGGACGTCTTTCGACTGAAATGATGATAATGATGATCTATTCTTTCAGGAGCCAAGAGCTTCAAGCGTCCTCAAGTAGAGATGCTGGCTCGTCGTTGGCAACACCACTGTTTAGAAGTCCGAGAGGCTGCCCAGGCGCTGCTACTTGCTGAACTTGGCAGGTTAGTTCCTTGATGGAGTTAGTTTTTAAAGTTTGGCTTGACGGGAAAAACTTTTGACCGATTTTTAGTTTAATTTACTACAATCGTAACTGCTTATTTTTCAAGCATGTCAATATTTCTATGTTAAATCATAATGATGTACGGAATAGGTGGTAACCATAATATGTGCGTCGGTGTCCCTACTAGCATGTTTATACAGAGTGGAATTTTTCAATGCTACCTGGAAGTACTCGAAATACTGGAGATAGCAAATTTTACTCAAAGGAAACATTCCTTTATTTTTAAAAAGAAACAAATCTGCATTCACATATTTTCGAAAATTCGCTTACCACACTCGGGAATCGAACCGACTTAAATTCGAAAAAATAACATCCTGTACTTTTTTTACATCGCTAGGGTCAGTCGTATGGATCAAATCTCTCCAACAAATATGATAAATTCAATGAATGAAAATTCATATAAGCCCATAAACCCATTCTTGTAATGTTTTTCCACAACAGACTTGGACCGAAAGGGCGTAAGAGTCTGGTGGACAACTGGGCGCAGTTCCTGCCTCTGTACACGCACACGGAGAGCATCAACCCGCACGCTGCGCACGCGCACAAGGAACCCGCTGAGAAGGTGCAACAAGTCGTAAGTACACATAAACTTACGACTGTGTTTCTCCGAAGAGTTAGGAGACGAGTGTGCTTATAGTACAAGGACATGCCACCTAGGCCTCAAGTCTGCTATTACAATAGTGTCAGAATAGTCTATCATTGATTTCATAACTGTCAAGTTTTGACAAGTTTGGTAATCTACTAATAACTACAATGGCGTCATTATGACTTTCCAGTGATCAACTACTGACACTCCATTAAAAGAAATGTCATATAATGGTGATCTTGTGCATATTGACAAATGTGTAAAAATATCTATAAATGAAATCTGGCAAGAATAAAATGTTCAAATTAAGTGGTAGATTTCGAAAACCATTTGTCCTAAAGAGTTTTATAATAATGGCAATACGACACTGTCATTAAAACACAATTTTATTACGAGACCAATGATCGACCATTATGAATTCAGCAGAATTACGAACTTTTAGCAAAATGACAATGGTATGGAAATAGAATCGTGCTGAAGTGCCAAATTTATGAAAATAGCAGACTTGGACCCTAGTTATGTTTAAGTCCCATAGGGGCACTACAAAGGTTACTACAGCTGAGCAACATAGAACGAAAAGTACTACAGCGGCATCTATGACACATTGAAGAACTAACAAGCGAAATACATCTAAAACCCACATCGCGCAAGTAAAGTTATCAACGACTTAATAGAAGAACCCGACAACAACTGTAGGGCGGTAGCCCACCAGACATAACACCCGTCTTGTCGAGGGATCCTCCCTTTTCTTTGGAGGACAAAGAACTGTATGTATACCCTGTTCTTCATACCCCTAAAGTTAGGGAATGAGCTTATCGTCGTCACCCGAGCAGAAATAAAAACCCCAGCATGCTACACAAAAAATCATAATGGAATAACCTTTTAACACTTTGCCCAAACTTGGAATCGAACCTTAGACAGTATGTTTAACATTAGAGCGGGTGACCACCAGAACAACGAGGGAGTAAACGCATTTAAAGTTTGTCGTTTTGTTCCGTGTAACCTCCGAAATGGCTGGACCGACTCGACCGGACTTTTACTGGAAGATAGATCGTATTATAAGGAATTACTTTCATTCTTCTAAATGAAATGACTGAATGATTTGAGTTCCGTGCAAAAAAAAAATGATATTGCCAAATCGGTTCCAAATAACGAAGGAAACGGGCAATGGCTATAAACTAGCTTCTGCCCGCGACTTCGTTCGCGTGAAGTTTTGATATCGCAACGCATCGCCTGCTCAACGGAAGCTTTTTTCCCGATTGCAACATTTCTTATTGCTGCTCCGCTCCTATTGGTCATAGTGTGATGTTATATAGCCTTCCTCGATAAATGGACTATCCAACGCAAACAGATGTTTTCAATTCGAGCTGGTAGTTCCTGAGATTAGCGCGTTCAACCAAATAAATAAACAAATTTCTGCTTTATACTCGTAATATTAAGTATAGGTAATATTGCACTTTTCCATGAAACCTAATGAACTATTTTCTATCATGAATCACGAGTAATCTTGATTGACAAAATGAACAGAAATAAATGAAACTATTAAACTAATGTAAATAGGTATTTATAATACGAGTAAGTATGTATTTATAATACGAGTAAGTATGTATTTACAAAAAAAGACACAGTAAGAGGAGCTCGTGGCTAAATAATAACAGCCGCTCGGGTCGATCTTTAGGTTAAGCTATGCTTGCCTAGGTTGGTCTGTGGATAGGTGACCACCCTTACATACTGAGATTCCTCCGTGCCTCGAAAAGCACGTTAAGCTGTTGGTCCCGGCTGTCATTTGTCCATCTTTGACAGTCGTTACAGGTAGCCAGTGGCCCAAAAAGTCTGACAACCAGTTTTACCAAGTGGTATCGTATAACCCAGTACTAACTGGGTTGTGGAGGTCAGATAAGCAGTCGCTCCATGTAAAATACTGGTATTCAGCTGCATGTGGTTAGACTGGAAGCCGACCTCAACATAGTTGATAGGCTAGGCAGATAATGATGTATTTACAAAAAAAAAGTATCTATGTAGTATAGTTGATATACTACATAGATACTTTTTTTTTGTCTATCTGGTGTCCACGACACAAGCCTCGTTGCATAGTGTGGCACCAGATGGCGCTATGTGTAATACCAGCGATATTTTTTAATTTATTCTTCTTCACTTACAGCAAGAAGAAGAATTTGAAGAAGAAGAAGAAGAGATAGTCCGCAAGCCGTCGTCTCTTGCTGAACTGAAACGGAAACAAACCACGGCGGTCGTACTGTTGGGGGTCATAGGCGCGGAGTTCGGACAAGACATCACTAGTGAAGGTATGTGTTCGTGTATTAATTAGTTGTTGTACTTATATTGTTATAATGCTTTTAATATGCAAAATGTCTAATTTAATAAGGCAGGGTAAAGAATTCTAAAATTTCTCCCGTCGCTTCTTGAAAATTCTAAATCAAAACGAAAAAAATCAAGTAGGTAGGTTACAGGAATTTTTGAATTGTCGAAACAAAGATGAACAATAAATGTAGCCACTGTCCCAGTCACAAGACATAAAAATTGTGAAAGTACTGTAGTTGCCCATTCCCTAGCGTAGATCTCTATGGAGAATAACGGGCAAGAAACTTCATCTGAGTGTCCACTAGCGTACGACACCCTAAGGCCTAGTATTGCCTTTAGCCTAGGACCTAGGCCCAAGGGACCACTCCCTTTTAGTACTTCTATCTTGTGACTGAATTTTTCGAATTTAAAAAAAGTCAAGAATATTTTATATACAGGGTGGATACGGTAAACTGGGCGGTAAGGGAACTACCTTAACCGTCGCAGCTACACGAAAATGATCTTAGCAGACTATCGATAATTTTTATCGAAAAAAAAAAATACAGTTAGCAAGAATTTTACCAGCTTTTTTTTGTTGACAATCGATTCTGTTTCTAATACTGATCAAAAAGTTCCATGAGACCAATCCAGGTTGGAGTACTAAAAGAGTCAGAAACTGGGAACTGAAACCTAATTTCCCATATATTTTGTTTGATAATAAATTAATAATAATTTAATATTATTTTTGAGCTACCAGCAGTAGTTGAATTTTCTTAGGTTGATAATAGTGTATTTGATTGATTTAAGCGAAGAAAAAATTACATGCATATTCCATAATCTAATATTTTGATCGCTAAAATCTTAAGTTCATTAATAACTTGTTCCGTAATCGTAAGTAACTTGATCCGACGTATATAAGAATGTGCTTGAAGGTTGTCTTTAAAAGATCGCTTTTAGCGATAAGACCGCCCATTGTGTCACCCCTTGTAAAATGTTTAAAATTTTTGTATTTCTATTTTTTATGGTGTACATAATAAAGAGTATTCTATTCTATTCTATTCTATTCTTGCTACCAATTATAAACAGCTTGTGTATAAACAAATGTATATTTTTCTGATATTTTATGAAGGCTTTTATGAATAAATGTACAAAGGGTGTAAGGAATAACCCTTCGCTAACTGACAGGGTGCATTCAGCTCCTTATTTTAAATCATATTCCACCGAAATTTTTCTCCAGAAATTTTTCATTTTATTATTTGTACGCATTCATGTAAATTCACGGCTAAAATAAAAAAAAAAAAAAAAAAACAATTTTTATCTATTTATATTTATGTTCACTTCCTGTCTAGCTACAGAGCTCACCGAACTCGTCGTCGCGCTTGCCGTTCGCTAAGTACGTTTTGCTGCGGTAACGATACATTGCGTATGAGGAAATAAAACAAATCAAATTTATTGGATTCTCATAACGTTCCTACAATAATTCCTTTGTACCGGCCATCTTGTATGATATACGACAAAAAAAATCGAATTAAACCGTCAGTTAGATTATCAAAAATATTTGACCCGGATTTTTTCTTTTGTTACGGTAATCAAAATTGACGAAGATACGACGCTTTTAAAATTCTCAATATGTAGGTAATTTTTTTAGAGCGCACTGACTACTGACGTCATGAGACCCCCTTTTTTTCTTTTTCGTATGGGCCACTCTGGGCGGAGTCAGTAAAGCCATCCATGTTTCTTCCTTGCCCTTTATGTTCCCTTTATCTATTTCAAACAGTCCCGCAGCCCACGTCATGAGCCCCTATCACCGAGTTTTGATGCGTTTTATCTTTGTCAATATTCATTGATTTACAAAAAACAAAAAATACCGGTCCATTAGTTTCCAATACTCTAACTGACGGACTAAATAGATTTGTAATTTTTTTAAACTTTCGTCTTGTCCATTTACCCCATGAGACCCCTTATTCACAACGCTTCGATTCGATTTCAATTCGGGAAGTCGTATGTCTATCTCGCTCGTTTTCGTTATGCCAAAAAAGGATAGACATACGACTTGTCGAATCGAAATTCATTCCGAGCGTTTGTAAATACGGGGGCAGTATGCGAAGGGCCGTCCCATATACCATATATAATAAAAAGCTCGCTTATTTCTTTTGATATGATTTGCATTATTTCGCTTGCTTGTTATAGGCGCTGCCGGCAATAAGAGGAGAAAAGATGGAGACAGTCGGAAGAGCTCCGTGGTGGAAGGTAGGTCAAATAAAACAATAACAACCGCCCGGACGTTTTTCTAGGATACAGCCGGAAAGATGGGCGTAGATAGTCACACAATGGGTCCTTGTTGATGGCCGTCGTATCCAAGGCAAGCCCACATGGGGAGTCCTTGGCCCAGCACTGGGATAGAGCAGACTGATATAAAAAAAAAAACATGCGGGGCAGTCTCCGCTCTTCCCCTACATGTATGGGACTCAAACATAACTGGCAATATGTGAACGTTTTGCTAGGTACCTACGGACTTTGGCCCGGTTGATGTCAATAGGGTGCGCCCTATTCCATGGGACTCAAACATTACTGGCTAAATGTGAGTGTTTTGCTAGGTACGGACTTTGGCCCGGTTGATGTCAATAGGGCCGCCCCTTATTCCATGGGACTCAAACATTACTGGCTAAATGTGAGTGTTTTGCTAGGTACTGACTTTGGCCCGGTTGATGTCAATAGGGTGCGCCCTATTCCATGGAACTCAAACATTACTGGCTAAATGTGAGTGTTCTGCTAGGTACGGACTTTGGCCCGGTTGATGTCAATAGGGTCGCCCCTTATTCCATGAGACTTAAACATAACTGGCGAGTACACCTCTAGCTAAACCTCATAGATAGATAGATAAATCATTTATTTAGTGCACACAAAAGACATAGCACAACACACTTAAATGATATAGTTAAAACAAAAACAATATATAGTAAAAAGCAAGGTGCCAATATACAAAAAGAAAAACATAAAAAACTACATCAAATACTTACTAACAAAACCATTTCCATTCCAGGGTTCACCCTAAGCTCATCAAACAACCTAGCCCGCCTCACGGCCCTGGCGCTCACCCATCTACTGCTAAGCCCGGCCTGCCCGCGCTTGCCCGCGCACACGCCGCTGCGCAGGGCTGCGGTGGATCTGCTGGGGAGGGGCTTCACTGTGTGGGAACCCTATCTTGATGTCAGTCATGTGCTGTTGGGTAAGTGATCTAACTATTCATAGTTGTAGCAAAGTTGTGCTGCCATTCTCTGCCATTACTGGTCCGATCTTCATTAACTTTACTTCGATAGTTTATAAGTTATCTTCTAGGTAGGTACGTATTTTTAACCCCCGACGCAAAAACGACGGGGTGTTATAATTTTGACGTGTGTGCGTGTGTGTGTGTCTGTGGCATCGTAGCTCCCGAACGGATGAACCGATTTGGATTTTATTATTTTTATTTGAAAGGTGAATTAGTCGGGAGTATTCTTGGCTATGTTTGATAAAAATCAGTCCAAGATGGCCGCTGTCACAAAATGGCGGATTACATGGGTACTTATCTAATAAAAGGGCTTGACTAATAGAATACCATTCGCTATAATAAATTTCAAATCCAAGATGGCTGCCACCACAAAATGGTGAATTAATTTTTTTTTCACAACTCCCTCAATATGAATATCAAATGAAAGGGCTTAAGTAGTGGACTTAACTAGTGTACTAGAATGAATTATGACCCGATGTGTCGGGGTTTTTTTATTTATTTTTTTAATTTAATGTAACTTGTTGTTTCTTCGTCTATGTGGATGACATGATAATAAATAATGAGTACCACCAGGGGCCGCCACCGAACATACCGTTTTTGTTTTTTCAAAACTCCCCCAGTATGGGTATCAAATGGAAGGGCCAACACCAAAAACCGGGAATACCTTAAAATTATGATCCTACGTGTCGGGTTTTTTAAATTTTAAATTTAATGTAACTTGTCTTTTATCTTTTTCCTACTGTAATTTGAACCCCACCATTGTTTATTTCAGGCCTCCTTGAGATGTGCTGCGACGCGGACAAGCTGGTACCCTCAATGACGTACGGGCTCCCTCTCACTCCGCAAGCAGACTCCTGCCGCACTGCCCGACATGCCCTCACTCTCATAGCTACTGCCAGGTTAGTGCACTCTCCCTCTCCACAAATTAGGTCGTTCCCTCACTCGGCAGAACTCATAAACTCAGGGGTTTTCTACGTGAGAGGGCTCGGCCATTTGGCTGTTGAACGTCAGACATAAATATCTTGAATATTTCAGGTGTTTGAATTTAATTGCCTTACTTCCGCCATTTTAATTTTTGTTCAAAGTTGTGGCCACGCTTATATTAATCGATAGCTGGTATCAATACAACAAGTTTTGAATGAGACAAAATGTTCTAAACTATAAAGTGTCACGTTTTTGAGATGTGAGCTATCAAAGTTAAAATCCATTCTCTGATGGTATCTTCAGCTCAATTTTGATAATTCATCACAAAAAATTGCGCGACACCATCGACTCTGGGGTTTGACAAGTTTTAAATTATAGGGCTTGGGGTATCCCACTTGTAGAAACATGATCAGTGATTAATTACGCTACACCCGATAGAACTATTTATTTGTAATCTTCTTTAAATTTCCTTCATTTTGATACCCTACTCGATAGGCTTGGTTGAAAAAAAATGTAACGACTTACAATTTAGCACCAAAAGTCCGCCATTTTTTCGTTCACTCTTCTAAGGTCACTTGGGTTTTTTAAGACGAATCTAATGATACCCTAATAATTGACGAAATCCATCCAGCCACAAGGTAATAAAGAATTTTACAAAGAAACACTCAAGATACGCGCGAGAAACGTAACTTACTTGACAATGGGGTAAAAAGCTGGCATATTTTTCAGTCCTTTTTTTTAATATCTATACTAATATTATAAAGCAGAAGAGTTTGTTTGTTTGTTTGTTTGGTTGAACGCGCTAATCTCAAGAACTACTGGCTCGAATTGAAAAAATATTTTTGTGTTGAATAGTCCATTTCTCGAGGAAGGCTTTAAGCTATATAACATCACGCTACAATTATTAGGAGCGGAGCAGGAATAATAAATGTTGCAAACACGGGGATTTTTCTTCCTTTCATTTTTCTCTCTTATGTGACGCAGACGTGGGTGCGTGGGTCAGCTAGTATTAAAATAAAATTTATTTTTAATATTTTTGTGTTGACTACTGTTACTGACTGGACTTTGACAGATGTTTCGGCACATTACCTGTCAAAATACTCTAGCCCAGTTCATCAACCAAAGTATTCCTTCTAGGCCGGCAGCCTTCATAACAACGATGGCCCGCGAGGTGGCGCGCTGTGCTGCAGCGGCGGCAGGAGGTCCGCCGTCTGCTGCATACCTGGCGCTGCAGAAGGGACGCGCTGAAGTACTGCGGGGGATAGAGCTGCTTATCGATAGGATGCACAACGAGGTTGCAGAGTTGCTGGTCGAGGTAACTTATAACACTCCAATCAATAGGGAATATGCATGAAATACAATAGTACATTGTTACCGTAGGGGTGAAAGTAACTTAATTAGTCCCGAAACGGGGTTTGGCGCCCAAGCGTAGTGCGGGCGCTAATAGTTCGAGGGACTAAATAAGTCTTTAACCCGAGGTAAACACTGTGCTTCTCATTACGAATACAAGGAAAATAAAATGAAAAACACGAAACAACTCGAAAAATTAAGATGGGATTGCCGCTTTCCCGCCTATTTTGTGTGGCCGGCTATTCAGCCTTTATTTTTCACTTTCGTCACTGAAATAAAAAAAAAAGCTATTGATGTGTTTAACTACTTTTTTGTCCACTAAAAGGATCTACTGATGGATAGGGTCCTACTGATCGCCTTATAAAAGACAAAAAAGTAGTCAAACACATAAATCACGCAAATTTTGTTGCAGAATTAAATGAAAAAGAAAATTGTTAAATAGCTGTGTGAACCTAGTGTAGATTTTTGTTAATTTTAATTAGTAGTTAAGGAAATATTAACAACTGTAAAGCCTAAAGGAAAAAAAAATTGGATGGACTCACGTAGACCTTTAGTTACTAATAATAAGCTTAGTTTAATGCAACGTGTCCAATGATATAGCACGAGCGTAGTTTTTTTTTTTTAAAACAAGCTAACAATTAATAAATGTAAATAAGAGCGCGGATCACCACGTCTGCGGTAGAAAAATCATTAAAAAAAAAAATTATCACAATGATGGGAACAAAAAGTACCTTTCGTCTACGTTATGGGCCTATTTCCACCATTTATAAAAGTCCATCTATCGTATCATTGGTCTTCTGGTACTCATCCAACACCACATTACTTACAGACTTAAAACCTTGCAGGTGATGGATATAATCCTGCATTGCGTGGACCAGTCACATCTGAAGAGTAAAGGTCTGAACGAGGTGTTCCCGGCCATCTGTCGATACAACCAGGTGTCGCACTGTCCAGCCACTAGGAGGATCGCAGGTATGATCTTCAAAATCAAAATATTTTATTTCACATGCCAGGTACACGGTTCGCGTTGGTCGATTCCATGGAGAAGAACCGGTAAGAAACTCCATGGTTACTCTTTTCAAAAATGATATTGAGGTTTCTAATATCATTTTTTTCTAAACTGAATAGTTTGCACGAGAGACACTTCCAAAGTGGTAAAATGTGTCCCCCCCTGTAACTTCTAAAATAAGAGAATGATAAAACTAAAAAAAATATATGATGTACATTACCATGTCAACTATCACCGGAAATTGGTTTGAACGAGATCTAGTAAGTAGTTTTTTTAATATGTCGTAAATCGTAAACCGCATTTTACCTTTCATTTACAACGAACTGCAAGAACTTTTATATTATGTTAATTGCTGTTACGGAACCCTTCTTGTCGAGTCCGACCCGCACTTGGCCGCTTTTTTATCTGTGGGAATCCCCGAATAGGCGTTTCGGTTTCAAGCATAGACAATGTGTTAGTCGCCATGTGTGTAAAAAAGTAAATAATAATTGCTGACGTAATCGCAATCTAAACCCCCCACACCCCATCAAAAATCGGTCAAGTCATCAAAAATAAGCAAAGCATTGACCCCCCCTGCCCTATCATGCCTATACTGCTTACGTAATACTTGAACGGTCCCAAGGTGTCCCAGCTGTGGGACCATTATAGGCTGATTATGCTATTATATTTCCCAGTGGGCAGTCACACCGGTCAGCTAGCCATGTACGAGCTCCGCGCGGGTCGGTGCCAGTCGCTGGCGGCACACAGTGGCCCTGTCACCGCCTGCGCCTTCAGTCCGGACGGACGCTACCTCGTGTCTTACGCCACCGCCGACAACAGACTGTCCTTCTGGCAGAGTACTGCTGGTACGTACATCATCATCATCATAACTGTGTAGATCATTACATTACACAGCATCATCATCATCATCTGAATACCCTTTGTCAACTATGTTGGGGTCGGCTTCCAGTCTAACCGGGTGCAGCTGAATACCAGTATTTTACATGGAGCGACTGCTTATCTGTAATCCCGGTAGGAGCAAATGTTTGTGTGATGAGCTTGGTTTCTGAGTCCTGGGATGTTCCTATGTATAATAAGTATGTATTTACAAACAAAAAGTATCTATGTATGTAGTATATAAAGTATCTGGTGTCCACGACACAAGCCTCGTTGCTTGGTGTGGCACTAAATGGCGCTGTATGTAACGTCCAGCGACATTTATTTTATCTTTTATTTATTGCAATTGCGGAAATATAATCAGCTATCCCATGCATAATTTAAATACCTACTTAATACAAATATTATTCAAAGTTTTCGTGCCCGGAAAACACGATAAGCCGTTGGTCCTGGCCGTCATTTTTAGATCTTTGATAGTCTTTACAGGTAGTCAGTGGCCTGAAGTCTGACAACCAGTCTTACCAAGGGGTGTGGTATTACCCAGTACTAACTGGGTTGTGGAGGTCAGATAGACAGTCGCTCCATGTAAGATACTGATATTCAGCTGCATCCGGTTAGACTGGAAGTCGACCCCAACATAGTTTTGAAAATTGTACTTAACTATGCTTCCTTTCAGGTATGTTCGGTCTAGGGGCAGCTCAAACTCGCTGCGTCAAATGTTACAGCACAGCTCCAATGGCGGACGTCGCACGTTTAAACCCAGCGCGTCTAGCTCGACTTGTATGGACAAACTCGAGGACAGTCACCCTAATGTTAGCCGACGGTTCAGAAACCAGGTTTAACGTGTAAATAATAGAGTCCAATTTAACTTAACGCGCAAAAAGGTCATTTGTATAAATATATAGACCTGTTTGATTGTTGTATTTTAGTTGCTAGGTGTGTCGATTTGTAAGTGTGGCTTGGCAAAAAAAGGTAGAAATTGGTGAGTTTTTTTTTTTGCTCTGGCAACATTGTTATAAGCTGTCAATTGTAGTAAATTACTAAAATATCTTAGTATTAATGTCCAATAAATACTAGAAATTATCTACACTAATATTATAAAGAGGAAAACTTTGTTTGTTTGTTTGTTTGGTTGTAATGAATAGGCTTAAAAACTACTGGACCGTTTTTAAAAATTCTTTCACCATTCGAAAGCTACATTATCCACGAGTAACATAGGATATATTTTATCCCCGTACTCCCACGGGAACGGGAACTATGCGGGTGAAACCGCGGGACGTCCGCTAGTTATTAATAAGATCGAACTAATGTTTTTGTGATGAAGCCACTAAGTGTTTCTGTATTTTGCCAAGCTGTATTTTCAACTGTCAAATTGACACCGACAATAATCTTACTTTTTAAAAGAAAAACTTCACGAATATAAAGCTATTTTATTTTATGTGTGTATGTAATCGGCAAAGTAATGATTGAAAAAAGTTACCATCAATTGTATATTTAATTAATAGTTAATTTATGTATTTAACATTAGTTATAAGCTGTTATGCAATACATTCGAAGTCGTCGGAACTTAAAATATAACACTTAAAAACCACGAAAGATATTTATAAATATAATTTTATAAACAGATTTTCTCAAAACTTAAAAAAGTAATTGTTACTTAGCTAAAATACCGCTAAGTTGTCGCAGCAACGTGTTTTGTGTTGCATGCAACTCACTATGTTTCTAGCAACATTTGTGTTGCTGCAACTGTTCCTTAACTTTTATTTTACTATGCACAAGGCTTAACACCGTATTATTTTGTAATATGAACTGTTAATGAATTTACCCATGCTTGCAAGAATATTCTATAATTAGTTTAATATGATTTCGATTCCAAAGTCGTGCAGTTTTATTGAACTTTTCCATTAGGAATTTCTCAATAGCATCCACGGAGTCGGACGTTTCGCCCAGGTGATGGCAATAGGCACGCACTCTATTATATAAGACTTAAGAGGCCGGCGGAGCATGCGTCGTTCATACAAACGTAATACCAAAATAATTTGTAAATCAAACACATTCTTATGATAGTGTGTATTTATTTCGATTGAATTGCAGAATATCTATGTTCCCAAATATATATTTTGAAAGGACAATGATATAAAGATGAGATATGAGGGATTTTAAATGTCTATAGAAAACTTATTTTTCTCATAACTCTTGTTTAAATCAGTTTCCATTCAAAATATATATTTGGGAACCTAGATAATCTGTAATCCAATCGAAATAAGTACACACTACCTCAAGAATATGTTTGATTTACAAATAATTTTGATATTACGTTTGTATGAACGGCGCGTGCTCCGCGGGCCTCTAAAACGTAACTGGTGAAATGATTTGTGTACACCTCTTCATTTGTGTACCCTTCAACTTTTAATTTCAAATTCTCAATTCCGAAACTGAGAAGTCAGGAGCAAGAATTTTAAGTAAATTCTTCAATTCTGATACACTATCTATTAATCTAATCTATGAATTCACACTATGTTAGTTACTATAATTTTAGTATTAAAGCACTTTGTGATGGGGCGCGTCTAAGGAATTACTAGATCCATACCTACTGTAGGTATCTTTCAGGGTTATGTTACTTGTGTCTATAATTCATCTTCGAATAGGTAAAATGACAATAAAAAACTAATTAGTCCGTCAAAAAGATTTTCAAATAAAATAAACAAATTTTTCTTTTTTTTCGCGTAAACAAAAAATTAAGACGATATACAGTGCGTCGAAAACTCGTGTGACGTCACATTTGGGTACATATTTTACCGGAAAGTGACGTCACAAACCCCCACTCCGTTTTATCTTAAAATATTTAATTTGATAGAACAAAAAACAATTATCCAATATTTTTCGATAATCTAATTGACGGACCAAACAGAATCATAGCTTTTTTTAGTCAGGAATCATTCCTATTCACAGAGACCACAGATATACTACGCATATTATACATTATACATAACGACCTCTTAGCACCAGGTGCGTACCATTTCCGTCAATAAATTATTTAAAAAATGTGTATTTGTAAATTAATTAATGTGTAAATGTTAAAATAAAATTAATGTAAACAATAATAACCCCACACTGTATTATAAATGTTATATTAATCTATTTATTCCAAAGTTATAAGAAAATTTACTTAATCGTGATTTTAACGGAATTTACTGAATTCTGTTTCAAACGGAATTTACTGAACTCTGTTACATTTTTCTTTTACTCTAAAATGTTATTATAAAATGTGATGTTTGAAAGATTATTATGAAGTATTATTTAAATTCATGTTGTTAAATTATTATTTGTATCTTGTAAGGCACTGTAATCAATGTTATTCAATAAAAATATGTTACATTTGAGTTTCGTTTGTTTACTTTCTATAGTTGGTGCCAGTTAAGATGGAAATAGAGGTCATTGCTCCGACTTTCATCCCGATGTCGAAATATTTGCGATACTGTCCCTCCACCCGTACAAACCTGTCGCAAATCTGATATCGCTTGAATCTCATAATACATCCAAAATGACACATGGTGATGAACATACACAACAAAGTGCACAACCCAAAAAAATAAGAAATCGAGCAAACAGGGTACGAAATTAATTGTTTTAAATATTGTATTTTCCTTTTTGACACTATTCTAACTTAGTGAGTTAGTGAGTTACTTCCATTTAAAAAAGTAAATAAATTATCTTAAAATTAGTATCTCGGACTATCGCGCGACAGACATTTGCGCGAAGGACACTTCTTACGCGCACCCACTTACGCGAAAAGACATATTATTATGCGCGCATGGACTTTTGCGCGAAAAGGACCTTACGCGAATGGACACTTGCGTGACTGCATTTTTGCGCACCTTAATGGCCACTTAAGTTTACTCTGTGGAGTAAACACAACATCACGCCTGTTATTACTTGAAGGTGGATTTTCTTTGGGTTTTTCCGACACGGGTGTCTTTTTTATGGTTTCCGGGGACGTTGATCACGAAAATGAGTTCAAAATGAAAATCCAAGATGGCGTCCAGGTTTTTTTCGTTTTTACGTCATGGGTGTCGTTTTCATGGTTTTCGGGGTCGCTGAACACGAAAGTGAGGTCAATAATTATTTATTTCAATTAGGTCATTCAAAGCCACTTTTTCATGACGAATATGAAAATAGATTCAATGATTTACCTTGCCTTTGGTTAAATCTATACTAATATTATAAAGCAGAAGAGTTTGTTTGTTTGTTTGTTTGTTTGTTTGGTTGAACGCGCTAATCTCAGGAACTACTGGTTCAAATTGAAAAATTCTTTTTGTGTTGGATAGTCCATTTATCGAGGAAGGCTTTAGGCTATAAAACATCACGCTATGACCATTAGGAGCGGAGCAGGAATGAAAAATGTTGCAAAAACGGGGATTTTTTCCCTCTCTTATGTGACGCAGACGGAGTTGCGTGGGTCAGCTAGTCTAATATACTTTAACATAATCAACCTCATTTTCGTGTTCAGCGACCCCGAAAACCATGAAATGGCGGAAAAATCGAAAATTTTCCACGGCGCCATCTTGGATTTTCATTTTGACCTCATTTTCGTTATCAGCGACCCTGAAAACTATGAAAACGACACCCATGACGTAAAAATGAAAAAAACCTGGACGCCATCTTGGATTTTCATTTTGAACTCATTTTCGTGATCAACGTCCCCGGAAACCATAAAAAAGACACCCGCGTCGGAATAACA
This sequence comes from Xestia ashworthii, assembly GCA_950022955.1. Lineage (NCBI taxonomy): Eukaryota > Metazoa > Arthropoda > Insecta > Lepidoptera > Noctuidae > Xestia > Xestia ashworthii. The sequence goes on from OX465575.1 coordinate 4,281,471, forward strand.
CAAAGAAAATCCACCTTCAAGTAATAACAGGCGTGATATTATGTTTACTCCACAGAGTAAACTTAAGTGCCCATCAAGTCGCGCTAAAATCCAGTCGCACAAGTGTCCATTCGTGCAAATGTACTGATACCTTAAAATTATGCATTATTCTTTAATAAAATACTGAATAAAATATAAAGTCAGTAAGTATCTAAATATTCTTATGACATAACTATCTCATCACAAAAAATGATAATTCTGATCTTGTGCCGTTTTCACTTTGAAGCGGTCAACGCGTCAGGTGTACAGCACATTATGGTCACGCCACGTGGGCGCCATTTTGATTGAACATTCCGTGTCATAGTTCGCTTGCGTTCGGTCGGAGTGCTATTATTTCTTTGCTTTTAACGATGCGCCGCAACATCGCTGTTGCGATGCGTCTTGCGCGGCGCAGCGCGAAAGCACTGTCCTCTTCCAGTACTGTCGCGTCTCGGTGTGAACTGACGCTAAGTCTACATCCATTCATGTTGATAAAATCCTTCACATTGAAGCATTTTTTACGTCACACGTAAATTTATAAATTCGAAATTATTTATTTTTTTGCTAAGAAACGAATTGTATCAGTTTAATAAATTCGAATTGGAACCACACAAGATTCTCAACCCCTGTATGTCTAGCCGACTGGTACTACGATACTCTAGCGATATAAGCAAGTATCGCTTATTGGTCGAAGTAAGTGTCATTATCGTTTAATGATTAAAATCTTGGTAGGAAGGTGTGAATGACCTCTATTTCCATCTTAACTGGCACCAACTATACACAATAAGTACTGTTAGCTTGTGTCATGACAAGCTGGGCAAGACCTCTCCCCACGACTTCCAAATCTTTCGATCCAGGGTCAATGTGGGCCATTGGTTCTGTTGCGTCCCGCCTCGCCTTCTGGCTGTGTCAGGGTTCCGCATCGGGCATACGGCAGACATGGCCAGTCCAAACCCATTTCAGCTTAGCAGATGAGCAACGTCAGTCATTTATGTTTTAGAGGTGTGATTGACACTGGCTTGGCCACCATCAGGGATTTTAATTTTGATAACACAAAAAATTAGTCGCTAATTAGTCGAAGTCGCCAAATATCAGAATTTGTCGGTCACTGGTTCAAAAGATATAAGGCAAGGTATAGTCCAGGAGTTAGATTTGCTCTTGGACTATACCTAACCAATTAAAGTATAAAACCTACCTACCTACTCATATCTTCTAAAATAAGACCCGACTAAATCTGTGACTAAGCGACAAATTGCGACTAATTGGCGACTAAATATGGGAGAAAACAGGTGGGTTACCACAACCTCTAAATGCGATTCAATTCAGGTCCTAAACTGAGTCGCAAGCTGTCAGTTCCATAGAAAAACTGTCAGAAAACTGACAGCTCAAACCTAAATTGAATCGCATTTGGACGTTGTGGTAACCCCGCTGATCTTCGCTAGGTGCTCTAGTTTTTGAGATATAAATGTGGCCAAGCTGGGGAGACTCTCCAGATCGACCACCTATACACCCTTATATCTTTTGAACCAGTGACTGACAAATTCTGATATTTGGCGACTAATTTCGACTAATTATCGACTAATGTGTTATTTAAAGTCCCTAATGGTGGCCAAGTCAGTGTCAATCACACATTTAAGAGCGCAGTGTGGTGTTGCATACATGGTCGGTTAGTTCGACGCTTAGTACTGCGCTCCGTAATAGAAGTTTATGTTTACCTACGGTAGGCAATGCGCTATTTCTGCAAGCAATTTTATACCGAATGGAATTAATTTCTAGTTGTTTCATAATCACTTGACTTCAGCTCACCTATCTTGTTGTATACCTTGGAGAGTGTTGCTTAACTTCACTTTATAGTATGTAGAAACTTTACAGCAATTTAGCAAACCTTTGTTACGAGATTTCACTAAATCTAATTGTCCATACCTATAAGTACTTCCACAGAAAAAGTTTCAGTATTTATTAAAATGACGTAGGGCTAGCGGGCCCTCTATAAGCTCGACTGTTTAGCATGAGGTCACGAGTTCGATTTCCAGACCCATATTCACAACGCTTCGATTCGGTAAGTCGTATGTCTATCTCACTCGTTTTCGTTATGCCAAAAACTTTGTTGCAAAAAATAAAACCGACTTCAAAAAACACAAAAAAATGAAAAATAGCTTCAGAAGTCGGTGACAAAAAAACTAAATAAATCAATCAAACAAAGGTAACCGACTTCTGAAGCTATAGTTATTTTTCACTTTTTTGTGTTTTTGAAGACGGTTTTATTTTTTGCAAAAAAGTTTGTATTTTTCACTTTTAGAGGTTCACTTGTGCTTACCCCTTCACAGCGTACCGGCGTGATGTTATGTTATGAACTGGTGTAAACAATAGACCGACAATAGATTTCAGCAATCCCAGTCCATTTGCTATCATTTATTGAGGAGTTCCGGTGCCTATCTCCAAAGGTTCTTCATCAGATTTTCACCAAATTGAAATGGGACCAGTTTAAGAAAGTATTACTACACAAATCGCGTCAAGTGTGACTATAAAATTTGAAAAGTTCTCTCTATTTCTCCAGGATCCCATCATCAGATCCTAACTTGATGATTATGGGACCACCTGGGAAGTATACCCTTTCAAACAAAAAAATAATAATTCAAATCGGTCCAGCCATCTTCGAGTAATCGGGGAACATACATAAAAAAAAAAGTTTCCGACGAATTGACAACCTCATCCTTTTTGAAGTCCGTTAAAAAAACATAAGACAAGTAACGACCTGTCGAATCGAAATACATTCCGAGCGTTTGTGAATACGGGGGCAGGTCGGGCAAAGTGTGTAAAGTGTGAAGGAACATAGTAACATAACATCCACACCTGTTGGGTATGTGATGAGAAGGAATGAGGAAAATGTCGTGAGGGAAGTTTTAAGTACGAATGTGGATGTGTATATGAGTAGAGGAAGACCAAAGAAACGATGGATGGACTGTGTTATGAATGATATGGCTAGAAAAGAGGTGTCTGATGAGATGACGAGTCCTAGAGGAGTATGAAAAAAGAAGACGTGTTGCGTCGACCACAAATGAATGGGGGTAAGAGCAAGAGACTGAATATGTGTCTATGATTATTGTGTTCAAGAATTTTAGCGTGACTCATTTCTTATCATTCTATTATGATTCTGCTAAAGCGGCCATTTTACGCCCGGTCTCCATTGCAGAGTTGGTTGTTAATCACAGGGGCCTATTACGCCTCATCGTGAAATGGTGGTTGGTCGGAGGGGTACGGCCAGTCCATACCACATGTACATGTCGCTAGGTCTAGAGTCATGTGCCTGATCAATCTGCCAACAAGGCAATTTGTGTTCGATGACCGATCTGTTCCAGACGGTAAGCGATTTTATCGACGATGTGTGCCTAGTCGAAAGGCATCTCTGCTATGTTGGTGAAGCTGTAGCGGAAACGTTCATTTGATTTTACCAGTAAACCAGCCATTGTAAAATCAACCCATTACGCAGAACTATAAAGTTTATTCTTGTTTTAGTGGAATTAACATGAAAATGTTTGATGGATGGACTGCGTTAAAAATGATATGGCACAAAAGGATAGTGTCTGATGAGATGACGAGAAATAGAGAAGTAATTATGGAAGAAGAAAACATACTGCGTCAACCCCAAATGGTTTGGGACACCAGCCCGTTGTAATACAATAGGTACAATACAAATTATGATGATGATGATATTAGTAGCAGCATTGTCTTCGGATTTAAAAGGTGTGGGTTTAAAGGGGTGGCTTTTAAAAGCACTCTCCACGCTATTAGTGAAATGAAAATATTTTTATTTTTTAACCGATACAACGAATTGTGGGAGCCTCCTTTTAGACAAACAAAGCCTGTGTTAGGTGACTCCGCTCCTCCATCTCCTAGATTATTATAGGTTACCTACATATATTACCTACAGTTTGTTATTATTTTTTAATTTTAACATCTTGTGGTTGATGTGGTAAGAAGTGTAGCTGTAGGCGTCTCCATCCTAGCCAGCCTTTTCTAGATTCCAGATGGGCTGTATGCCGACTGCGATAAAGCGTCCATTACCGCAATAATTAATGGCATATCTCGTTAGTGTGGCCCCAGCGTTATAGACACAAGACATTTCTGTCATTTGACAGAAATGTGTTGTGTAAATGTTCCCACAGCTGGGACACAGAACTCATTTACAGGTATCAGTGAGTACTTGCCTTCTTGCGGGCTGCCAGCTTCCTCTCGGATCTAAACAGTTTTTACGATTTAGAAAATATACAGAGATTGACGACGAAAAAAATATCTGCTTTTCCATACATTTTGACCGTGAAGGTTTTACAATTTTGTAGTAAACATCATCATATGCCTAGCCTTTTCCCAACTATGTTGGGGTCGGCTTCCAGTCTAACTGGATGCAGATAAATACCAGTAATTTACATGGAGCGATTGCCTATCTTACCTCCACAACCCAATTTGTACTGGGCAATACGATACCACTGGGTAAGACTGGTTGTCAGCCTTTTTGGGCCACTGACTTACCTGTAACGACCGTCACAGATCTAAAAATGACAGGCAGCACCAACAGCTTAAGGGGCCAGCGGAGCATGCGTTTTTCATACAAACGTAATACCAAAATAATATGAACATCAAACATATTCTTTAGGTAGTGTGTATTTATTTCGATTGGATTACAGAATATCTAGGTTCCCAAATATACATATTGAATGGACACTGATTTAAACAAGAGTTATGAGGAATTTAAAATTTCTATAGAAAACTTATTTGTCTGATAACTCTTGTTTAAATCAGTGTCCAATCAAAATGTATATTTGGGAACCTAGATATTCTGTAATCCAATCGAAATAAATACACACTTCCTTAAGAATATGTTTGGTTTACAAATTATTTTGGTATTACGTTTGTATGAAATACGCCTGCTCCGCCGGCCCCTTAAGGTGAAAGCGTCAGGGTAGCCCGCGAAATTCAAATATTCTTACGTTTTTTTGCAATTTTCAGGTCATAGGTTATATGTTGATTAAAATACCCTTCGCGACTGTAAGACAGTTACAGAATTATAATCATCAAAACCATCAATATAACCCTCCCAAGTTCATAAAGGTCTAGGAACTATTTTGGCCTTGAAAACGAAGTTTCTCGACCTTTATGAACTTTAAAAATAAGCACTAAATACACTCAGACACTAGGCTGTGTTTAGGGGAATAAAGATCTGCCGGGGTTGCGGGACTGTTCGAAAAAGATACCGTGGCCCTGGAACGTAAAGGGCGAGGAAGAACCATGGATGGTTTTTAGTCAGTAAAAGTCTGACACTCCCTCCCGCATCGTCCAGAGTGGGAGGGGGGTCATTTGATGATTTCCCATCCGAAAAAAAAAGAAAAGGGGATTAAAAAGAAACAAATCAGTTACATAGAAAAAATTAGTTTTAATATCAACAATGATAACACAAAATCTTCTTATCAAAAGTATATAGTAATGTTTACATACAGTTTATCAAATAGCTTTTAGAGCTACACAAAAATTAACTACAGTAGCAGTTTTTATTACAGCACTAATTTATTAGCCCATATACTTAAGTCGACCACGTTATTGATATATCGCGAAGGTCAATACAAGTTTCTTAGTCTTTAGAAATTACACTTCAATATGTAATACAGTTAAGTAAGTTTAATAAAATAAAAACTTACAACTTATTTCTAACTTTAAGTTTATGCTGTACATGCAGTATTTCTTATCCTAATTGAAACCTGGGTTTGACCAACAGTTATAATCTAAAAATAACAAAACAAAAAAGGTGTCTTAACTCAAACCTTAATTATTACTTTAAACTTTCAGTAAACCATGATTGGTCTGGATGACTTAACATGAAAATAGCATTTGATTGCTTGAATCCGTACTAAAGAAATGTTTGAGTAATGAGTAACGCTAAAAAAACGGTTCACCCGTTTAAGAGCTACGGTGTCACAGACATGACATACATAAACATCAAATATCTGTCATACATAGCACCCCTTTTTTTTTGCGGCGGGGTTTAAAAACACAGTGCTTTTTACTAGCGTACATATGGTTTTTTGACGCCACGACAGCCTCGTCTTTACACACTTTGTAAAAGAACATTATTTCCTAGTCTTAGATTTTTCCACGACAAGTCTAATGTAAGAGTCTAGTGTATAATTAGTCAAATCAAACCCTTAATTATTTTAATACTTACAACCTACATATTTGTTAATACAGGAATGATTTGTCGTCAAAAAATGTAGTCAAATAAATGTACCAAAAGCATAGGATATATTTATTACAGTAAACTTACTAACTACTAATGTTATGGACAAATTAGTTCTAGCAGTAAGAGTAAAAGAGACAAAATATATATTCTCCATCTCTTTCGCAAACATTTTGCCATAGAGGCCCAATAAAACTGCTGTCACCAGATGTCACAGTACAATATTTTTGAAACTATAACCTAGGTACCCAATTACAGTAGAATATAGTACCAAGACAAGAGCTGTCAAAGACTGGGTATCGCTATTTAATAAGAGTAAACGCTATTAAAGTAGGGCCAATTTAAAAGATGACATTTGACATCTGTCAGTTTTAGGTGAAGGTTACTTTTTTTTGCCTTTATTACAATAAATATGTAATCATAATTGAAAAATGTTAAGCAAGTGTGTAGTTCTAACTTATATTAGGTATATTAAAAAAAAATTATGCCAGCCGTTACCAGGTTACGTTGTTCTATTTTGATGAAGTGTCAAATGTGATCTATTAATTTATTATTAATAGGTATACCTATTCTATGGAATACTTTACTAACTACGCGGGTAAAACCGCGTGACGTCCGCTAGTAATTTAATATTTAGGGAGTGAAACATCACTTATTGGTTCGGAAAACCGATCGGAACTTTCTGGCCACGTTCGGTGTGACCGAACAAAATGAGCTCCTTTCCGCGACGATTTTTACGATAGACGACCGATCGCTTTGATTAGGGGATCAATTGCGAGAGGATCTAGATTCTATTTCAGAAGCAAGGTTAGTTGTACCTTTTTTATACTAATAATTGCACTGCCGAGTTCATTGAAGGTCTGCCACTTTTCACCCGTATACCCTAACAGCCATTTTCAATAACTTACTAACAGGTAACGGAAGGTTGCTATCTCTAAATGTTAATTTAGCTAACGGAAGTTTAAAAACAAAACGTCACAGAAAAGCTTTCTTTGTTTTTTTCTATGAATAACAGGTAGACGACGCGGATAGGTAAGTCCAAGATAACTTTGTTTATAGAAACACCGAGCTACGAGACGTAGGCATATTAACTAACAGTTATAAGTAAGTAAGTTATAGAAAACGGCCGTAAGCAGAGGTTGAAAAGTCGTCGCGTCGAACGTCAGTGAACTCGATAGTACCTCAAAAAGTGTAAATTTTTGTGAAATTTACTTTCCTATTTTTTAAAGTTAGTATTCAAAAGCGGTCTAAATACAAGTTAGTAAGGAGTTGTGTGTGTTTCCGCTTTTTTTAAGCTGATGTTAGGAATTTTTTGGGTTAGTCTGTGATATATTTTGTGCACACATACCTCTCGACTCTAAGGAGTAAACTTTTGGATGTGATTTGCCTTGGCATCTGCACCTGGTTTTGAAAAAAAGGTACTTAAAATAAAAAACAAAAAAAAAAAATCATGCGAGGCATTATTTGGGAATTGTAAAAACGGAAGTGAAAACTAATAATATAATATATCTGCTACGGGTTTTACCCTGCGCAGGCCTAAGTGGTGCTACGCCGTAGCAGATCGGCTACGAGTGCTACGAAGCGTTTGGTGAAGGTCACGCGAGTTTCATTTTTGTTCACCTAAAAAGTGTCGTGCCTATAGAAGTTTTCACTTCAATAAACAGGTGCTTAAGGCAAAACATACAGACCGTACTTAAAGAAAGGAAAGAAAGAATGAAAATGTATTATTTTGTCTCGCACAGGACAAAACAAAATGATTATACTAAACATAACATAAAATAATATTGGTAAACATAAGAAAAAATCTAATGTCTTTCTTGAGGTCAGCTTCCAGTCTACCCGGATGCAGTTGAATACCAGTATCTTACATGGAGCGACTGCAGATATGATCTCCAAATCCAAATCACTATCACTATCACTACAAATTATAAAACAAAGTCTCCCGCCGCGTCTGTCTGTCCCTATGTATGCTTAGATCTTTAAAACTTCGCAACGGATTTTGATGCGAGTTTTTTTAATAGATAGAGTGATTCAAGAGGAAGGTTTTAGTATATGATATTACGCGGGCGAAGCCGCGGCATCGGCTAGTAAAAAGAAAAAAAAAACAATTATTGAAAAAATAACTATACTGCCAATTTTAACCTTATTTACATTTCCCTCGTTATAGAGAGGAGCCCTGTGTCCCAGAAGTGGAAACGTTAATATGCTGATGATAATGACATTTCTCGTGGGTCATATCATAGATAATACACTATATAATAGCTGTTCTCGTTATAACAGTTGAAAAGTTGGTGTACCTAAACACACAGATGAAGCCAATGTATGGAAGTTTCACCCCCCTGGTCATATACATATATTGCATAACACACATAACATATCATCACGCCTATACTTCGGGTTAAGCAGAGGTATATCTAATGGTACACCCACATTTGTCTAATGATGTAATAGAGAGCGAGCCTATTGCCGGCAATAAATCCGGACTCCGTGAGTCCTACTCAGAAATTCCTGAAAGAAAATCCCAATCCTCTGATCCAATTTTCAATGTCATCATCGTAACACTAACGACGAGATGTGCGGGCATTACCGTTATTTGGGTTCAAATCCAAAGAAAAAACCGGAAAAGTAAGAATTGGACTCGCGCATCGATGGTTCCGTATAAATCAAAATCAAAGCATTTATTTCAAGTAGGCCAATTAAAGGCACTTTTGAATTGTCGAAACAAATATGAAAATTAAATGTATCGCGCACCGATGGTTCCGTATAAATCAAAATCAAATCATTTATTACATGTAGGCCAATCAATTACAGGCACTTTTGAATTGTCGAAACAAAAATGAAAATTAAATGTAGCTACAGTCCCAGTCACAAGACATAAAAACTGTGAAAGTACTGTAGTTGCCCATTCCCTAACGTAGATCTCTATGGAGAAGATCGGGCAAGAAAATCCATGGACACTCTTTTAAATCAAATTATTGTTACAAAATCTTGGTTACATCATTCATGTTGAGATGGTATATTATGTGAGAACAATGTAGCAAGATGTGCACGTTAAAAGTGTCCATAGTAAAAACAAAATAATTAATTCAAATAAGCCATGGCAACTAAGAGATGACCAGTCACAACTAACAGCGCCCGTTCACGAACATGACGCATGGATCAGCACCATTCAGCTCAACCATTTTGAAGGGAACTAAATGGTCCGACAAAAACTTGTAGGTATTTTGTTATTAAACTACATATTTGCAGTTTTCAGTTTTTTTTCGCTTCTGATTTTAGGTGAATGGGATTAGTACCTAGTACCCTATAAATTTTGATTCCAGCTTTTTGCAATTTAATTCTAGCTGTGCGGTTTACACAATTTAAAAAATACGTTTATTTCAGGCAACATGAAATTCAAAAATACAAATTTCAGAGTAACAAATTACATTACAATGAATGAAAATGAAATAAAATAAAATTGTATGTAAGTAAAAACTTAAATAAATAGAATTTAAATAAAACTCAAATTACATTAAGTTTCAATATACTAGTTAAAGTTGCATTTTAAATAATGAAATTAAAATTTGTTAGCAGGAACATTGACATTAATTGATTAAACTACGTATTTACAGCTTTCAGTAATTTTATTTTGAAACCCAGCACGAATTGAACCTAGGGTTCACTTATTCATTTCGAGGTAGGTACGGAAACCTTAAAAATTGATAAATTTAGGCGTTAAAGTTATTTAGTGCATTCCACTCTTAGTAAAAAAATAATTCCTAGACTCTTATATACAAAGTTGAAAGGTCAAAATGGCTGAAGTTAGGCGGTCCTTGCTGTATCATATTTTTGTATTAAAAATATGTATTTGATTTTGAATTGATGCAACCTACCTACCTATATGAAAATACCTGTGCAATCAAACCAGTGAAAGTGATGAAACTGAAACTGACTAACTGCAGCAATAGACAAACTATCATGACAGTCGGTCATGCTGACTGATGAGCTCGCCGTGTTACGCTATGACGTCATTTTGGCGTAAAAAGTTCCGTTATCGTAACATCTCCAATATCAACCGTGGCGCACCGCACTGACACCAGTAGGTGTTGCGGATAACTGGCCTTCCTAACATTATGAGTTTGCCGCACTGTTGACACCTTTTCTTTTAAAGCAATGATGTTGTCACCATTGCTTTGAAGTGAAAATATCGAAATATTCCGTTACCACATCTGACATGAAATAGCACATTTAAACTATGTGGTCTAAACCAGAAAGTTTTGGTTCTATTGACAAACAACAAATACAAATATGGGCACTATAATATTAGGGAAAGTGGAAGTAGGGGACACCTTCAAAGACAATAGACGAAATAAGACGGTCCTTACTGTCACGAGAATTATCAATTACTGTTTCGACTATGAAATCGAAATGGAAATATCGCGCGGAATCAAGCAGATGCGGTTAGTGTAAGTCACACTGACAAGTTCACTGCTTGACCTAAACTCGAAAGTGGATATTATATAAAATGGTTGTGTATTACTCTTTAGTAAAAACAGGCTCAGTCATGAAGCTATATATGTGCTCGAACTGTATCTATAAACGAAATTGGGGGTCTTTGCTGCCACCACCGCAAGACTTAACGTAGAAATGTTCAAAATGGCTGTGTTCATGATGGCCAAGCCGCTGAATATTAACTGTAGAAATAACAAACTATCGTGACTGACTGATGAGCTCCACAAACACTGGTAGTTGAAACCGATAACTGGTCTGCCTAGGATTATAACCGGCCGGTGAGGTAACTTTAGGAAATTGCAATATTTACGTAGGTACTAGTGTTGTTGAATAATGAAACCTACTTGGGTAATCAAGTTCCATCACATAACGAAGAGAGTCAGCGAAGGAATACAAAAGTCCTTGCTATTGACTCGAAAGTTCCAATCATTGCGTGCGGAATCAACTATGATGAAGGAAGTGGTGCGGAAGTGTAATGTGAACTAGCGATGTGCTCGAACTCTAAATATAGACGAAGTTGGGCGGTCTGTGCTGCATGCACCGCAAGACGGTAACTCACCGTAGAAATGTTCAAAATAGCTGTGTTCATTGAAGAACCAGCAGCTGAACATTAAGTTCCGTTATCGAAACATCTCCAATATCAACCGTAGGCATCGCACCGACACCAGTAGGCGACACCGATAACTGGTCTTCCTAGCATGATAACCAGATCGATGGAAAATTCTTTGCAACCGAATTTGAAACTGTGAGCAACGCGGTGAGATCATCATTCTCTTGCCCTTATCCCAATTTAGTGGTCGGCGCAGCATGTCTTCTTCTTCCATACTCCTCTATTTTTCGTCATCTCATCAACACTTCTTTTCTTACCATATCCTTCTAAACACAGGTAACTTTAGGAAATTGAAATATTTACGTAGGTGCTGGTGTTGTTGAATAAAACCTACTTGGGTTATCAAGTACCACCACCACATAACGAAGAGATCCAGCGAAGGAATACAAAAGTCCTTGCTATTGACTAAAAGTTGCAATCACTGCATGCAAAATCAACTAAGTATAGCACCGCATTGAGTGAAATATTGTATAATAATACTGAAATGCGAGCTTTCTTTAAAGTCCTATTATTAAAACGTAAAAGTTGTGAATACGACAAGAACTTACCTAATATGTATGACCATACTGATGAGGCATGGGATTAGGTTGAACTGTACTGAACCGCAGTAACACTGGTAAACATCGGCCGGCGTCTATGGTTATTGAAATATCTTTAAATTAGAATCGCCAAGGCAGTGGCATCCACCAAATACCGCTGAATGTGGAAGTGTAGGGTGAACTTGGCGATGTGCTCGAACTTTAAATATAGACGAAGTCAGACGGTACGTACTGCCACAAGAACTATCAATAACTGTTGGTGCAGCTGAATGTAGAAGTGTAAACACCGTAGGAAACCACGCGGGGTCTACCACAATAAACATCACCAAAGATAGACTTACTTAGCCGTCAGTAGCACTGAGAGCACAGCACTGGCGATGTACTCGAACTCTAAATATAAACGAAGTTGGGCCGTCTTTGCTGCAACCACGGCTGTATGACGACTTAACATGCAAATATTCAAAATAGTGTTCATCGTGGAACAAACCTCTGAACAGTCACTGTAGAAATGGATACTATCATGACAGTCGGTCATGTTGATTGATGAGCTCGTCGTGTTACGCTATGACGTCATTCCAATGTAAAAAGTTCCGTTATCAAACATCTCCAATATCAACCGTGGCGCAACGCACTGACACCGATAAATGGTCTTTGAAATTGTGTTTTGCGACCGAATTTGAAATATCTATCCGAATTACATTGATGCAGTTCAAATTAACTTTCAAGTAAACTACGAACAGTACAACCACTATTGGCCCCCAAAAACAGAAGGAACATCAACCAGATGCGAATGTATTTACTTAAGAGCAAGCCGATTTTAATGCACTGGTTCACACAAGAAAATCACGGATATAATCCCGTTAGTACTTTAAGTGAAGCCGATTTAAAATTGATGCAAGTATATGAAAATACCTGTGCAATCAAACCAGCAAAAGTGATGAATCTGAAACTGACGGCAATAAGGTTCAATCGCCTACAACTAACTCACTAGTGAGTGTCTAGCGAGTCACTAGCGAGTTTTTACGATCGATGGCAAATAGGAGAAATCGCTTCTAAAACCGGACGATGTGCTCGAACTTTAAATATAGACGAAGTTGGGCGGCTTTTGCTGCCACCAACGCAAGACGGTAGCATAATATGGAAATATTCAAAATAGCTGTGTTTATTGACAACAAGCCGCTGAACATTTAGTTCCGTTTTCAAAACATCTCCAATATCAACCGTAGGCACCGCATCAACACCAGTAGGTGACACCGATAACTGCTCTTCCTAGCATCCACCAGATCGATGGCAAATTCTTAACAACCGAATTTAAAATATCTATTCGAATTACGTTGATATGGTTGGCATTAAATGTGTAGAACCGTTGGACCCCAGTCGGACCGAAAATTGAACAATGTACCGCAGTAAAATAGTTGACACTGACAATTTCTTTAAAATCAATCCGCAGGTGTTCACTCAATCCAGACAACCTGCTTCATCAATTACAAAAATACAATCTATTTCAGGAATTAAACTGGCATAATTACATTCTGAATCATGAAATACCAGATAGCTTGCAGGACATCAAATAAGCGGTTTTTGCTGCCACCAACGCAAGACGGTAACTCAAAGTAGAAATGTTCAAAATAGCTGTGTTCATTGAAGAACCAGCCGTTGAACATTCAGTTCCGTTATCGAAACATCTCCAATATCAACCGTGGCGCACCGCACTGACACCAGTAGGTGTTGCGGATAACTGGCCTTCCTAACATTATGAGTTTGCCGCACTGTTGACACTTTTTCTTTTAAAGCAATGATGTTGTCACCATTGCTTTGAAGTGAAAATATCGAAATATTCCGTTACCACATCTGACATGAAATAGCACATTTAAACTATGTGGTCTAAACCAGAAAGTTTTGGTTCTATTGACAAACAACAAATACAAATATGGGCACTATAATATTAGGGAAAGTGGAAGTAGGGGACACCTTCAAAGACAATAGACGAAATAAGACGGTCCTTACTGTCACGAGAATTATCAATTACTGTTTCGACTATGAAATCGAAATGGAAATATCGCGCGGAATCAAGCAGATGCGGTTAGTGTAAGTCACACTAACAAGTTCACTGCTTGACCTAAACTCGAAAGTGGATATTATATAAAATGGTTGTGTATTACTCTTTAGTAAAAACAGGCTCAGTCATGAAGCTATATATGTGCTCGAACTGTATCTATAAACGAAATTGGGGGTCTTTGCTGCCACCACCGCAAGACTTAACGTAGAAATGTTCAAAATGGCTGTGTTCATGATGACCAAGCCGCTGAATATTAACTGTAGAAATAACAAACTATCGTGACTGACTGATGAGCTCCACAAACACTGGTAGTTGAAACCGATAACTGGTCTGCCTAGGATTATAACCGACCGGTGAGGTAACTTTAGGAAATTGCAATATTTACGTAGGTACTAGTGTTGTTGAATAATGAAACCTACTTGGGTAATCAAGTTCCATCACATAACGAAGAGAGTCAGCGAAGGAATACAAAAGTCCTTGCTATTGACTCGAAAGTTCCAATCATTGCGTGCGGAATCAACTATGATGAAGGAAGTGGTGCGGAAGTGTAGTGTGAACTAGCGATGTGCGCTTACTCTAAATATAGACGAAGTTTGGCGGTCTGTGCTGCATGCACCGCAAGACGGTAACTCACCGTAGAAATGTTCAAAATAGCTGTGTTCATTGAAGAACCAGCAGCTGAACATAAAGTTCCATTATCGAAAAATCTCCAATATCAACCGTAGGCACCGCACTGACACCAGTAGGCGACACCGATAACTGGTCTTTCTAGTATTGTAACCAGTTCGATGGAAAATTCTTAGCAACCGAATATGAAACATCTATTCGAATTTCGTAGATGCGGTTGGCATTAAATGTATAGAACTGTTGGACCACAGTTGGACCGAAAATTGAACAACATACCGCAGTAAAATTGTTGACACTGATAATTTCTTTAAAATCAATCCGTAGGTGTTCACTCAATTCAGACAACCTGCTCCATCAATTAGATAAATACAATCTTTTAGAGCAACTAAACTGGCGCAATTACATTCGCATCATGAAATACCAGATAGCTTGTAGGACATCAAATAAGCGGTTTTTAGATATAGACGAAGTTGGGCGGCTTTTGCTGCTACCACCGCAAGACGATAACTTAACGTAAAAATGTTCAAAATAGCTGTGTTAAATGAAGATGAATCCGCTCAACATTAACTGTGGAAATAGACAAACTATCATGACAGTTAGTTATGCTGACTGATGAGCTCGTCGTGTTACGCTATGACGTCATTCACCGACACTGACACCGATAACTGGTTTTTCTAGCATTAACACAAAATCGATGGAAAACTATGTTTTACGACCGAATTTGAAATATCTGTCCAAATTACATTGATGCGGTTCGAAAGACTTTAGAAAACTACCATCACAGAAAACTGAACAAGAAGTGAATATGGATATGCAAATTAAGACGGTTCTTACTGGCACGAGAACTATCAATTACTTGATATCGAAATGGAAATACCGAGCGGAAGCACATGCGGTTAGTGTATGTCACACAAACAAGTTCACCGCTTGACCGAACCTCGACAGCGGAAATATTTAAAAGGTTGTGTTCAATAACAAACAAGCCGTTGTAATGAGGTCGAGTTGTTGGCAACGATAATTGGTATGCCTATCAAACCAGATATTATTTGAAAAAGCATCACAATTTTATAAAACGGCAACTCGATATTGGAAATAACAACCAACTTCTTTGATATCGATTTGGAAAAAAACATATCATATGAATTTGACGTGGTCATTGTTAGGCAGTCCACTGCTAGAAAGACACCCTAAGCGCTCATGTAGAGGTGCTGCAGCCGCACTGACACCGCATTAACGCCAGCCCTCTGCGGAATGCAAAAGTGATGGGTCCGCGCCGCCTCTGCGCCGAAATATTGATGAAAGTTGGCTATCCCTACGTGTTACCCTAATAACATAATATTTAGTGTAAATATTGATATAGACAAAGTCAGACGGTCCGCACTGCTACAAGAACTATCAAATACTTGTTATCAAAATGGAAATATCGAGCAGAATCAACCAGATGCAGATGGTAGTAATAACTTAAAAACGCGCCATTGTTCATTAGATTAAGAGAGCTTTAATACAAAACTAACAGAACGATGGCAGGTTATCTTGTAAGTTCGTGGAACGTTAATCACTGGTCGACCCGTGACTAGTTGTAGCGTTTGAAAGAAAGTACTCACTTATTAAACACCAGCTGCCGTCGCTTCCAACCACCAAATCAAACTAATCAACCAACGAAGGTATGAGGTCTTTGCTTTATCCAATATCAACCGTGGAGCACGGCATTAGTAGTTGTCCACTATACAGTTGGTAATAAAAACTGTTACGTTAGTTCCGCTAACTGTAGAAGTGTAAACACCCAGGAAACCGCCAAAAAACATCAACAAAGACGAACTTACTAAGCCGTGAAAAGCACTGAAACCAGAGCAGTGGCGTAACGCTACCGATGAAGTACGAAACGAAATCGGTCAGCATTATAGACGAAGTTGGGCGGTTTGATGACGGTAACTTAACATGGAAATATTCAAAATAGCTGTGTTCATTGAAGAACCAGCCGCTGAACATTTAGTTCCGTTATTGAAACATCTCCAATACCAACCGTGGGCTCCGCACTCACCACACATGTAGGCGACACCGATAACTGGTCTTACTAGCATTATAACCAGATCCATGGCAAATTCTTTGCAACCGAATTTGAAACAGTGAGCAACGCGTTGAGGTAACTTTAGGAAATTTAATTATTTACGTAGGTTCTGGTGTTGTTGAATAAAACCTACTTGGGTTATCAAGTACCACCACCACATAACGAAGAGATCCAGCGAAGGAATACAAAAGTCCTTGCTATTGACTAAAAGTTGCAATCACTGCATGCAAAATCAACTATAGCACCGCATTGACTGAAATATTGTATAATAATACTGAAATGCGAGCTTTCTTTAAAGTCCTATTATTAAAACCACGGTGATGAAATATAATGTTTCTCAAAAGAAGAAATACTTGTCCTTTGATATTGATGAAATTAGAAGCATTTTAAAAGTTGTGAATACGACAAGAACTTACCTAATATGTATGACTATACGGATAAGGCACGGGATTAGGTTGAATTGTACTGAACCACAGTAACACTGGTAAACATCGGCCGGCGTCGATGGTTATTGAAATATCTTTAAATTAGAATCGCTAAGGCAGAGGCATCTACCAAATACCGCTGAATGTGGAAGTGTAGGGTGAACTTGGCGATGTGCTCGAACTTTAAATATAGACGAAGTCAGACGGTCCGCACTGCTACAAGAACTATCAATTACTTGTTATCAAAATGGAAATATCGAGCAGAATCAACCAGATGCGGTAGTAATAACTTAAAAACGCGCCATCGTTCATTAGATTAAGAGAGCTTTAATACAAAACTAACAGAACGATGGCAGGTTATCTTGTAAGTTCGTGGAACGTTAATCACTGGTCGACCCGTGACTAGTTGTAGCGTTTGAAAGAAAGTACTCACTTATTAAACACCAGCTGCCGTCGCTTCCAACCACCAAATCAAACTAATCAACCAACGAAGGTATGAGGTCTTTGCTTTATCCAATATCAACCGTGGAGCACGGCAGTAGTAGTTGTAGTTGCCACTATCCAGTTGGTAATAAAAACTGTTACGTTAGTTCCGCTAACTGTAGAAGTGTAAACACCCAGGAAACCGCCAAAAAACATCAACAAGGACGAACTTACTAAGCCGTGAAAAGCACTGAAACCAGAGCAGTGGCGAATCGTGACGGATGAAGTAAGAAACGAAGTCAGCATTAGGATTATAGACGAAGTTGGGCGGTTTGATGACGGTAACTTAACATGGAAATATTCAAAATAGCTGTGTTCATTGAAGAACCAGCCGCTGAACATTTAGTTCCGTTATTGAAACATCTCCAATATCAACCGTGGGCTCCGCACTCACCACACTAGTAGGCGACACCGATAACTGGTCTTACTAGCATTATAACCAGATCCATGGCAAATTCTTTGCAACCGAATTTGAAACAGTGAGCAACGCGTTGAGGTAACTTTAGGAAATTTAATTATTTACGTAGGTTCTGGTGTTGTTGAATAAAACCTACTTGGGTTATCAAGTACCACCACCACATCACGAAGAGAGCCAGCGAAGGAATACAAAAGTCCTTACTATTGACTAAAAGTTGCAATCACTGCATGCAAAATCAACTATAGCACCGCATTGACTGAAATATTGCATAATAATACTGAAATGCGAGCTTTCTTTAAAGTCCTATTATTAAAACCACGGTGATGAAATATAATGTTTCTCAAAAGAAGAAATACTTGTCCTTTGATATTGATGAAATTAGAAGCATTTTAAAAGTTGTGAATACGATAAGAACTTACCTAATATGTATGACTATACGGATAAGGCACGGGATTAGGTTGAACTGTACTGAACCACAGTAACACTGGTAAACATCGGCCGGCGTCGATGGTTATTGAAATATCTTTAAATTAGAATCGCTAAGGCAGAGGTATCCACCAAATACCGCTGAATGTGGAAGTGTAGGGTGAACTTGGCGATGTGCTCGAACTTTAAATATAGACGAAGTCAGACGGTCCGTACTGCCACAAGAACTATCAATAGCTGTTGGTGCAGCTGAATGTAGAAGTGTAAACACCGTAGGAAACCACGCGGGGTCTACCACAATAAACATCACCAATGATAGACTTACTTAGCCGTCAGTAGCACTGAGAGCACAGCACTGGCGATGTACTCGAACTCTAAATATAAACGAAGTTGGGCGGTCTTTGCTGCCACCTGTACGACGACTTAACATGCAAATATTATTCAAAACAGTGTTCATAGTGGAACAAACCTCTAAACAGTCACTGTAGAAATAGATACTATCATGACAGTCGGTCATGTTGATTGATGAGCTCGTCGTGTTACGCTATGACGTCATTCCAATGTAAAAAGTTCCGTTATCAAACATCTCCAATATCAACCGTGGCGCAACGCACTGACACCGATAAATGGTCTTTGAAATTGTGTTTTGCGACCGAATTTGAAATGTCTATCCGAATTACATTGATGCAGTTCGAATTAACTTTCAAGAAAACTACGAACAGTACAACCATTATTGGCCCCCAAAAACAGAAGGAACAACAATTTTCTGTTATTATATAGACGAATTAAGACGGTCCGTAATGCTACAAGAACTATCAATTACTTGTAATCGAAATGGAAAAATCGAGCAGAATCAACCAGATGCGAATGTATTTACTTAAGAGAAAGCCGATTTTAATGTACTGGTTCACACAAGAAAATCACGGATATAATCCCGTTAGTACTTTAAGTGAAGCCGATTTAAAATTGATGCAAGTATATGAAAATACCTGTGCAATCAAACCAGCAAAAGTGATGAATCTGAAACTGACGGCAATAAGGTTCAATCGCCTACAACTAACTCACTAGTGAGTGTCTAGCGAGTCACTAGCGAGTTTTTACGATCGATGGCAAATAGGAGAAATCGCATCTAAAACCGGACGATGTGCTCGAACTTTAAATATAGACGAAGTTGGGCGGCTTTTGCTGCCACCAACGCAAGACGGTAGCATAATATGGAAATATTCAAAATAGCTGTGTTTATTGACAACAAGCCGCTGAACATTAAGTTCCGTGTTCAAAACATCTCCAATATCAACCGTAGGTACCGCACTAACACCAGTAGGTGACACCGATAACTGCTCTTCCTAGCATCCACCAGATCGATGGCAAATTCTTAACAACCGAATTTAAAATATCTATTCGAATTACGTTGATATGGTTGGCATTAAATGTGTAGAACCGTTGTACCCCAGTCGGACCGAAAATTGAACAATGTACCGCAGTAAAATAGTTGACACTGACAATTTCTTTAAAATCAATCCGCACGTGTTCACTCAATCCAGACAACCTGCTTCATCAATTACAAAAATACAATCTATTTCAGGAATTAAACTGGCATAATTACATTCTGAATCATGAAATACCAGATAGCTTGCAGGACATCAAATAAGCGGTTTTTGCTGCCACCAACGCAAGACGGTAACTCAAAGTAGAAATGTTCAAAATAGCTGTGTTCATTGAAGAACCAGCCGCTGAACATTAAGTTCCGTTATCGAAACATCTCCAATATCAACCGTAGGCATCGCACCAACACCAGTAGGCGACACCAATAACTGGTCTTCCTAGCATTATAACCAGATCGATAGAAAATTCTTTGCAACCGAATTTGAAACATCTATTCGAATTTCGTTGATGCGGTTGCATTAAATGCAGGTATAGAACTTATGGACCTCAGTCGGACCGAAAATTGAACAATATACCGCAGTAAAATAGTTGACACTGATAATTTCTTTAAAATCAATCCGCAGGTGTTCACTCAATCCAGGCAACCTGCTCCATCAATTACAAAAATACAATCTATTAGAGGAATAAAACTGACACAATTACATTCTGCATCATGAAATACCAGATAGCTTGCAGGACATCAAATAAGCGGTTTACTATAAAATCATTAAAGATAGACTTACTTAGACGTCAGAAGCCCTGAGAGCAGAGCACTGGCGATATGCTCGAACTCTAAATATAGACGAAGTTGGGCGGTTTTTGCTGCCACCGCCGCATGACGGTAACATAACATGGAAATATTCAAAATAGCTGTGTTCATTGAGAACAAGCCGCTGTACATTAAGTTCTGTTATCGAAACATCTCCAATATCAACCGTGGCGAAGCGCACTAACACCAGTAGGCGACACCGATAACTGGTCTTTCTAACATTATAAACAGATTGATGGAAAATTCTCTGCAACTGAAATTTAAACATCTATTCGAATTGCGTTGATGCGGTTGGCATTAAATGTTTAGAACTGTTTGACATTGTCGCACCGAAAAATGAACAGTGTACAGACACTGAAAAATTCTTTAAAATGGAATGGGATATAATATCTACCCAAATCAAATGACGCGGTCAGTGTAACCTGGACACAAACGAAACCACTGGATCCAAACTTGCACTTAGAAATAATAAGAATTCTTAAGTTAGTCCCGAGGTGTAAGATCATGCTAAATATTCAATACTTTCTTTAAATAAACGTTATCAAAGGTGAATAACATCGTCGCTCGAATAACTGCCGTCAGAAGCAATAAGAGCACAAAACTGGCGATGTGCTCAAACTCTAGATATAGACGAAGTCGGGCTCTTTTTGTTGCCACCACCGCAAAACGGTAACTTAACATTGAAATATTCAAAATAGCTGTTTTCATTGAAAAACAAAACGCTGAACGTTAACTGTAGAAATAAACAAACTTTCATGACAGTCGGTCATGCTGACTGATGAGCACGTCGTGTAACGCTTTGACGTCATTCTGGCGTAAAAAGTTCCGTTACCAAAACATCTCCAATATCAACCGTGGTGCACCGCACTGACACCAGTAGGTGTTGCGGATATAAAGACCAGCAGGTATTCCAATAAATACAAACATGGGCACAATAATATTAGGGAAAGTGGAAGTAGGGGACACCTTTAAAGAAATATCGATATAGACGAAGTCAGACGGTCCGTACTGCTACAAGAACTATCAATTACTTAGTATCGAAATGGCTCCTAGAAACACAAAACTGGCGATGTGCTCGAACTGTAAATGTAGACGAAGCTGGGTGGCTTTTGCTGCCACTACCAAAAGACGATAACATAACGTAGAAATGTTCAAAATAGCTGTGTCCAGTGAAGAACAAGCCGCTGAACATTAACTGTAGGAATAAACAAACTATCATGACAGTCGGTCATGCTGACTGATGAGCTAGTCGTGTTATGTTATCATGTTGTGGCGTAATTGTGGCGTAAAAAGGTCCTTTACCGAAACATCTCCAATATCAACCGTGACACACTCCACTAACACTGGTAGTTGAAATCGATAACTGGTCTGCCTAGCATTATAACCAATCGGTGAGGTAACATTAGGAAATTGAAATATTTAAGTAGGTGCTGGTGTTGTTGAATAAAACCTACTTGGGTTATGAAGTACCACCAGATACCGAAGAGAGTCAGCAAAGGAAGCAGTCCTTGCTATTGAATCAAAGTTGCAATCATTGCGTGCGGAATCAACTATGGCAAACCGCACTGACTGAAATATTGAAATGCGAGCTTTCTTTAAAATCCTATTATTAAAACCTCACGAATGAAATACAATGTTTATTAAAAGTTGATACTTGTCCACCTTTGTTTTGATGAAATTTGAAGCAATTTAAAAGTTGTGAATACGACAAGAACTTGCCCAATGTGACAATTTCTTTAAAATCAATCCGCAGGTGTTCACTTAATTCAGACAACCTGCTCCATCAATTAGATAAATACAATCTTTTAGAGCAACTTAACTGGCGCAATTACATTCGCATCATGAAATACCAGATAGCTTGTAGGACATCAAATAAGCGGTTTTTAGATATAGACGAAGTTGGGCGGCTTTTGCTGCTACCACCGCAAGACAATAAGTTAACGTAAAAATGTTCAAAATTAACTGTGGAAAAAGACAAACTATCATGACAGTTAGTTATGCTGACCGATGAGCTCGTCGTGTTACGCTATGACGTTATTCACCGACACTGACAGCGATAACTGGTTTTTCTAGCATTAAGACAAAATCGATGGAAAACTATGTTTTACGACCGAATTCGAAATATCTATCCAAATTACATTGATGCGGTTCGAGAAACTAGAAAACTACCACCACAGAAAACTGAACAAGAAGTGAATATGGATATAGACAAATTAAGACGGTTCTTACTGGCACGAGAACTATCAATTACTTGATATCGAAACGGAAATACCGGGCGCAAGCACATGCGGTTAGTGTGTGTCACACAAACAAGTTCACCGCTTGACCGAACCTCGACAGCGGAAATATTTAAAAGGTTGTGTTCAATAACAAACAAGCCGTTGTAATGAGGTCGAGTTGTTGGCAACGATAATTGGTATGCCTATCAAACCAGATATTATTTGAAAAAGCATCACAATTTTATAAAACGGCAATTCGATATTGGAAATAACAACCAACTTCTTTGACATCGATTTGGAAAAAATATACCATATGAATTTGACGTGGTCATTGTTAGGCAGTCCACTGCTAGAAAGACACCCTAAACGCTCAAGTAGAGGTGCTGCAGCCGCACTGACACCGCATTGACGCCAGCCCTCTGCTGACTGCAAAAGTGATGCGTCCGCGCCGCCTCTGCGCCGAAATAATGATGAAAGTTGGCTATCCCTACGTGTTACCCTAATAACATAATATTTTGTGTAAATATTGATATAGACAAAGTCAGACGGTCCGCACTGCTACAAGAACTATAAAATACTTGTTATCAAAATGGAAATATCGAGCAGAATCAACCAGATGCGGTAGTAATAACTTAAAAACGCGCCATTGTTCATGAGATTAAGAGAGCTTTAATACAAAACTAACAGAACGATGGCAAGTTATCTTGTAAGTTCGTGGAACGTTAATCACTGGTCGACCCGTGACTAGTTGAAGCGTTTGAAAAAAATACTCACTTATTAAGCTCTAGCTGTCGTTGCTTCCAACCACCAAATCAAACTAACCAACCAACGAAGGTATGAGCTCTTTGCTTTATCCAATATCAACAGTGGAGCAAGGCATTAGTACTTGTAGTTGCCACTATCCATCCAGTTGGTAATAAAAACTGTTACGTTAGTGCCGCTAACTGTAGAAGTGTAAACACGCAGGAAACCGCCAAAAAACATCAACAAAGATGAAAGTTTACGAAGCCGTGAAAAGCACTGAAACCAGAGCAGTGGCGAATCGCGGCAGACGAAGTAAGAAACGAAGTCAGCATTAGGATTATAGACGAAGTTGGGCGGTTTGATGACGGTAACTTAACATGGAAATATTCAAAATAGCTGTGTTCAGTGAAGAACAAGCCGCTGAACATTAACTGTAGAAATAAACAAACTATCATGACAGTCGGTCATGCTGACTGTTGAGCTAGTCGTGTTATGTTATCATGTTGTGGCGTATTTGTGGCGTAAAAAGGTCCTTTACCGAAACATCTCCAATATCAACCGTGACACACTCCACTAACACTGGCAGTTGAAATCGATAACTGGTCTGCCTAGCATTATAACCGATCGGTGAGGTAACATTAGGAAATTGAAATATTTAAGTAGGTGCTGGTGTTGTTGAATAAAACCTACTTGGGTTATGAAGTACCACCAGATACCGAAGAGAGTCAGCAAAGGAAGCAGTCCTTGCTATTGAATCAAAGTTGCAATCATTGCGTGCGGAATCAACTATGGCAAACCGCACTGACTGAAATATTGAAATGCGAGCTTTCTTTAAAATCCTATTATTAAAAACTCACGAATGAAATACAATGTTTATTAAAAGTTGATACTTGTCCACCTTTGTTTTGATGAAATTTGAAGCAATTTAAAAATTGTGAATACGACAAGAACTTGCCCAATGTGACAATTTCATTAAAATCAATCCACAGGTGTTCACTTAATTCAGACAACATGCTCCATCAATTAGATAAATACAATCTTTTAGAGCAACTAAACTGGCGCAATTACATTCGCATCATGAAATACCAGATAGCTTGTAGGACATCAAACAAGCGGTTTTTAGATATAGACGAAGTTGGGCGGCTTTTGCTGCTACCACCGCAAGACGATAACTTAACGTAAAAATGTTCAAAATTAACTGTGGAAAAAGACAAACTATCATGACAGTTAGTTATGCTGACCGATGAGCTCGTCGTGTTACGCTATGACGTTATTCACCGACACTGACACCGATAACTGGTTTTTCTAGCATTAAGACAAAATCGATGGAAAACTATGTTTTACGACCGAATTCGAAATTTCTATCCAAATTACATTGATGCGGTTCGAGAAACTTTAGAAAACTACCACCACAGAAAACTGAACAAGAAGTGAATATGGATATAGACAAATTAAGACGGTTCTTACTGGCACGAGAACTATCAATTACTTGATATCGAAACGGAAATACCGGGCGGAAGCACATGCGGTTAGTGTGTGTCACACAAACAAGTTCACCGCTTGACCGAACCTCTACAGCGGAAATATTTAAAAGGTTATGTTCAATAACAAACAAGCCGTTGTAATGAGGTCGAGTTGTTGGCAACGATAATTGGTATGCCTATCAAACCAGATATTATTTGAAAAAGCATCACAATTTTATAAAACGGCAATTCGATATTGGAAATAACAACCAACTTCTTTGACATCGATTTGGAAAAAATATACCATATGAATTTGACGTGGTCATTGTTAGGCAGTCCACTGCTAGAAAGACACCCTAAACGCTCAAGTAGAGGTGCTGCAGCCGCACTGACACCGCATTGACGCCAGCCCTCTGCTGACTGCAAAAGTGATGCGTCCGCGCCGCCTCTGCGCCGAAATAATGATGAAAGTTGGCTATCCCTACGTGTTACCCTAATAACATAATATTTTGTGTAAATATTGATATAGACAAAGTCAGACGGTCCGCACTGCTACAAGAACTATCAAATACTTGTTATCAAAATGGAAATATCGAGCAGAATCAACCAGATGCGGTAGTAATAACTTAAAAACGCGCCATTGTTCATTAGATTAAGAGAGCTTTAATACAAAACTAACAGAACGATGGCAAGTTATCTTGTAAGTTCGTGGAACGTTAATCACTGGTCGACCCGTGACTAGTTGAAGCGTTTGAAAAAAATACTCACTTATTAAGCTCTAGCTGTCGTTGCTTCCAACCACCAAATCAAACTAACCAACCAACGAAGGTATGAGCTCTTTGCTTTATCCAATATCAACAGTGGAGCAAGGCATTAGTACTTGTAGTTGCCACTATCCATCCAGTTGGTAATAAAAACTGTTACGTTAGTGCCGCTAACTGTAGAAGTGTAAACACGCAGGAAACCGCCAAAAAACATCAACAAAGATGAAAGTTTACGAAGCCGTGAAAAGCACTGAAACCAGAGCAGTGGCGAATCGCGGCAGACGAAGTAAGAAACGAAGTCAGCATTAGGATTATAGACGAAGTTGGGCGGTTTGATGACGGTAACTTAACATGGAAATATTCAAAATAGCTGTGTTCAGTGAAGAACAAGCCGCTGAACATTAACTGTAGAAATAAACAAACTATCATGACAGTCGGTCATGCTGACTGTTGAGCTAGTCGTGTTATGTTATCATGTTGTGGCGTATTTGTGGCGTAAAAAGGTCCTTTACCGAAACATCTCCAATATCAACCGTGACACACTCCACTAACACTGGTAGTTGAAATCGATAACTGGTCTGCCTAGCATTATAACCAATCGGTGAGGTAACATTAGGAAATTGAAATATTTAAGTAGGTGCTGGTGTTGTTGAATAAAACCTACTTGGGTTATGAAGTACCACCAGATACCGAAGAGAGTCAGCAAAGGAAGCAGTCCTTGCTATTGAATCAAAGTTGCAATCATTGCGTGCGGAATCAACTATGGCAAACCGCACTGACTGAAATATTGAAATGCGAGCTTTCTTTAAAATCCTATTATTAAAACCTCACGAATGAAATACAATGTTTATTAAAAGTTGATACTTGTCCACGTTTGTTTTGATGAAATTTGAAGCAATTTAAAAGTTGTGAATACGACAAGAACTTGCCCAATGTGACAATTTCTTTAAAATCAATCCGCAGGTGTTCACTTAATTCAGACAACCTGCTCCATCAATTAGATAAATACAATCTTTTAGAGCAACTAAACTGGCGCAATTACATTCGCATCATGAAATACCAGATAGCTTGTAGGACATCAAATAAGCGGTTTTTAGATATAGACGAAGTTGGGCGGCTTTTGCTGCTACCACCGCAAGACAATAAGTTAACGTAAAAATGTTCAAAATTAACTGTGGAAAAAGACAAACTATCATGACAGTTAGTTATGCTGACCGATGAGCTCGTCGTGTTACGCTATGACGTTATTCACCGACACTGACAGCGATAACTGGTTTTTCTAGCATTAAGACAAAATCGATGGAAAACTATGTTTTACGACCGAATTCGAAATATCTATCCAAATTACATTGATGCGGTTCGAGAAACTTTAGAAAACTACCACCACAGAAAACTGAACAAGAAGTGAATATGGATATAGACAAATTAACACGGTTCTTACTGGCACGAGAACTATCAATTACTTGATATCGAAACGGAAATACCGAGCGGAAGCAGATGCGGTTAGTGTATGTCACACAAACAAGTTCACCGCTTGACCGAACCTCGACGGCGGAAATATTTAAAAGGTTGTGTTCAATAACAAACAAGCCGTTGTAATGAGGTCGAGTTGTTGGCAATGATAATTGGTATGCCTATCAAACCAGATACTATTTGAAAAAGCATCACAATTTTATAAAACGGCAACTCGATATTGGAAATAACAACCAACATCTTTGATATCGATTTGGAAAAAAATATATCAAATCAATTTGACGTGGTCATTGTTAGGCAGTCCACTGCCAGAAAGACACCCTAAACGCTCATGTAGAGGTGCTGCAGCCGCACTGACACCGCATTAACGCCGGCCCTCTGCGGAATGCAAAAGAGATGCGTCCGCGCCGCCTCTGCGCCGAAATATTGATGAAAGTTGGCTATCCCTACGTGTTACCCTTATAACATAATATTTAGTGTAAATATTGATATAGACAAAGTCAGACGGTCCGCACTGCTACAAGAACTATCAAATACTTGTTATCAAAATGGAAATATCGAGCAGAATCAACCAGATGCAGACGGTAGTAATAACTTAAAAACGCGCCATTGTTCATTAGATTAAGAGGGCTTTAATACAAAACTAACAGAACGATGGCAAGTTATCTTGTAAGTTCGTGGAACGTTAATCACTGGTCGACCCGTGACTAGTTGTAGCGTTTGAAAAAAATACTCACTTATTAAGCTCTAGCTGTCGTTGCTTCCAACCACCAAATCAAACTAACCAACCAACGAAAGGAGCTCTTTGCTTTATCCAATATCAACCGTGGAGCACGGCATTAGTAGTTGTAGTTGCCACTATCCAGTTGGTAATAAAAACTGTTACGTTAGTGCCGCTAACTGTAGAAGTGTAAACACCGTAAGTGCAGGAAACCACCAAAAAACATCAACAAAGACGAACTTACTAAGCCGTGAAAAGCACTGAAACCAGAGCAGTGGCGAATCGTGACGGATGAATTAAGAAACGAAGTCAGCATTAGGATTATAGACGAAGTTGGGCGGTTTGATGACGGTTACTTAACATGGAAATATTCAAAATAGCTGTGTTCATTGGAGAACCAGCCGCTGAACATTTAGTTCCGTTATTGAAACATCTCCAATATCAACCGTGGGCTCCGCACTCACCACACATGTAGGCGACACCGATAACTGGTCTTACTAGCATTATAACCAGGTCCATGGCAAATTCTTTGCAACCGATTTTGAAACAGTGAGCAACGCGGTGAGGTAACTTTAGGAAATTGAATTATTTACGTAGGTTCTGGTGTTGTTGAATAAAACCTACTTGGGTTATCAAGTACCACCACCACATCACGAAGAGAGCCAGCGAAGGAATACAAAAGTCCTTACTATTGACTAAAAGTTGCAATCACTGCATGCAAAATCAACTATAGCACCGCATTGACTGAAATACAGGAAAAGTTTTTAACCACTGCGTAAATTTTTTTTGGTGGCTCAGTGTTAGTAATAGAACACATTTCCATTTTTAGTTTATAACTTTTTTTTTCTAATTTTTCCATCTTGTCCCATTTTGAAATAAGCACATCATGGACATACCTAATTTAATTGTAAACTGTGAATGTAAACGCGCTGGCTGCTGACGTTCGAGACGCACCCCCGCGAGGGAAGGGTGCGGGGTATGCAGCGCCGGCGCGGCGGCGGCGTTCCATGTGCGGGCCGTGCGGGCCCGCAGTACGTCACTTGCGGAAGCGGGGTTCGGACGTCCGCTCGAATTCACACCTGCGCGCGTGTTTGCCGCGTACTCGCGTATTCACGATGTCAAACTTCACTAACCGTGAATATTACGAAATGGTGCGAGTGTATTTACATAGCCAGGAAAATCTACGAGCAGCACGTAGAATGTATGCGAGGGAGAGCGTACCTCGTATGCGAGCCCAGGGGATCCGTAATCCCACGGTCTCTAATGAAAGGACAATTCTTGCAGCAAATCAAAGGCTGCTTGATCACGGCCAGTTCAAAACCCCGAGCCATGCACTTTGATGGTCCTAAGCCCATGAAATTATGAAGGAAAAATTGGAATTACGTTTACAAATAACTTTATGTCACAACAGCCTAAAGTTAAAAAAGTAGCGCGAAACTGCGGTCAGTAACCGCACCGCGTAGGTACTTACGTCGGCGCCGTCGCATCTAGCGAGCGCACAGGACCTACTAAACTCAGCTGATCTCAGCTTGCCGGGCGGTCGGGCGACCGGTCGACGCGTGAGTTGGTCGACCGGGCGCCCGACTGGCAAGCGACCATAAAATAAGTTTCTAAGTAAATAACTCTCGTAAGCGATAACTTTATTTTTTACTATTAACACATATCAAAATAAAAAATACGTGTCTATTAAAATATATTCAAGTTGATCATGTCAAAATTTGCGCACTGGTTAAAAACTTTTCCTGTATTGTATAATAATACTGAAATGCGAGCTTTCTTTAAAGTCCTATTATTAAAACCACGGTGATGAAATATAATGTTTCTCAAAAGAAGAATTACTTGTCCTTTGATATTGATGAAATTAGAAGCATTTTAAAAGTTTTGAATACGACAAGAACTTACCTAATATGTATGACTATACGGATAAGGCACGGGATTAGGTTGAACTGTACTGAACCACAGTAACACTGGTAAACATCGGCCGGCGTCGATGGTTATTGAAATATCTTTAAATTAGAATCGCCAAGGCAGAGGCATCCACCAAATACCGCTGAATGTGGAAGTGTATGGTGAACTTGGCGATGTGCTCGAACTTTAAATATAGACGAAGTCAGACGGTCCGTACTGCCACAAGAACTATCAATAACTGTTGGTGCGGCTGAATGTAGAAGTGTAAACACCGTAGGAAACCACGCGGGGTCTACCACAATAAACATCACCAATGATAGACTTACTTAGCCGTCAGTAGCACTGAGAGCACAGCACTGGCGATGTACTCGAACTCTAAATATAAACGAAGTTGGGCGGTCTTTGCTGCCACCTGTACGACGACTTAACATGCAAATATTATTCAAAACAGTGTTCATAGTGGAACAAACCTCTGAACAGTCACTGTAGAAATAGATACTATCATGACAGTCGGTCATGTTGATTGATGAGCTCGTCGTGTTACGCTATGACGTCATTCCAATGTAAAAAGTTCCGTTATCAAACATCTCCAATATCAACCGTGGCGCAACGCACTGACACCGATAAATGGTCTTTGAAATTGTGTTTTGCGACCGAATTTGAAATGTCTATCCGAATTACATTGATGCAGTTCGAATTAACTTTCAAGAAAACTACGAACAGTACAACCATTATTGGCCCCCAAAAACAGAAGGAACAACAATTTTCTATTATTATATAGACGAATTAAGACGGTCCGTAATGCTACAAGAACTATCAATTACTTGTAATCGAAATGGAAAAATCGAGCAGAATCAACCAGATGCGAATGTATTTACTTAAGAGCAAGCCGATTTTAATGCACTGGTTCACACAAGAAAATCACGGATATAATCCCGTTAGTACTTTAAGTGAAGCCGATTTAAAATTGATGCAAGTATATGAAAATACCTGTGCAATCAAACCAGCAAAAGTGATGAATCTGAAACTGACGGCAATAAGGTTCAATCGCCTACAACTAACTCACTAGTGAGTGTCTAGCGAGTCACTAGCGAGTTTTTACGATCGATGGCAAATAGGAGAAATCGCATCTAAAACCGGACGATGTGCTCGAACTTTAAATATAGACGAAGTTGGGCGGCTTTTGCTGCCACCAACGCAAGACGGTAACTCAAAGTAGAAATGTTCAAAATAGCTGTGTTCATTGAAGAACCAGCCGCTGAACATTCAGTTCCGTTATCGAAACATCTCCAATATCAACCGTAGGCATCGCACTGACACCACTAGGCAACACCGATAACTGGTCTTCCTAGCATTATAACCAGATCGATAGAAAATTCTTTGCAGCCCAATTTGAAACATCTATTTGAATTTCGTTGATGCGGTTGGCATTAAATGTATAGAATTTATGGACCTCAGCCGGACCGAAAATTGAACAATATACCGCAGTAAAATAGTTGAACTGATAATTTATTTAAAATCAATCCGCAGGTGTTCCCTCAATCCAGACAACCTGCTCCATCAATTACAAAAATACAATATATTAGAGGAATAAAACGCACAATTACATTCTGCATCATGAAATACCAGATAGCTTGCAGGACATCAAATAAGCGGTTTACTATAAAATCATTAAAGATAGACTTACTTACACGTCAGAAGCACTGAGAGTAGAGCACTGGCGATATGCTCGAACTCTAAATATAGACGAAGTTGTGCGGTTTTTGCTGCCACCGCCGCATGACGGTAACATAACAAGGAAATATTCAAAATAGCTGTGTTCATTGAGAACAAGCCGCTGTACATTAAGTTCTGTTATCGAAACATCTCCAATATCAACCCTGGCGAAGCGCACTAACACCAGTAGGCGACACCGATAACTGGTCTTTCTAACATTATAAACAGATTGATGGAAAATTCTCTGCAACTGAAATTTAAACATCTATTCGAATTGCGTTAATGCGGTTGGCATTAAATGTTTAGAACTGTTTGACATTGTCGCACCGAAAAATGAACAGTGTACAGACACTGAA
Organism: Xestia ashworthii; assembly: GCA_950022955.1. Classification (NCBI taxonomy): domain Eukaryota; kingdom Metazoa; phylum Arthropoda; class Insecta; order Lepidoptera; family Noctuidae; genus Xestia; species Xestia ashworthii. The sequence continues at coordinate 4,313,425 of OX465575.1, forward strand.
AAATTCTTTAAAATGGAATGGGATATAATATCTACCCAAATCAAATGACGCGGTCAGTGTAACCTGGACACAAACGAGACCGGATCCAAACTTGCACTTAGAAATAATAATTGTTAAGTTAGTCCCGAAGTGTAAGATGATGCCTAATATTCAATAAGTACTTTCATTAAATAAACGTTATCAAAGATGAATAACATCGTCGCTCGATTATCTTCCGTCAAAAGCACAAGGAGCACAAAACTGGCGATGTGCTCGAACTCTAAATACGAATATAGACGAAGTCGGGCTCTTTTTGTTGCCACCACCGCAAAACGGTAACTTAACATTGAAATATTCAAAATAGCTGTTTTCATTGAAAAACAAAACGCTGAACGTTAACTGTAGAAATAAACAAACTACTCGTATCATGACAGTCGGTCATGCTGACTGATGAGCACGTCGTGTAACGCTTTGACGTCATTCTGGCGTAAAAAGTTCCGTTACCAAAACATCTCCAATATCAACCGTGGCGCACCGCACTGACACCAGTAGGTGTTGCGGATATAAAGACCTGTCCCCTACTTCCACTTTCCCTAATATCCCTAATTCCCTATACAGCAGGTATTCCAATAAATACAAATATGGGCACAATAATATTAGGGAAAGTGGAAGTAGGGGACACCTTTAAAGAAATATCGATATAGACGAAGTCAGACGGTCCGTACTGCTACAAGAACTATCAATAGGCTTGTTAACTGAAAAAATCTAATTAGTCCGTCACTTAGATTATCAAAAAATATTTGACCCGTATTTTTTCTTTTGTCACATAAACCAAAATTGACGAAGATACGACGCTTTTAAAATTCCCAATACGTCACTGTTCGGTATCATTCTTAGTGAGTTGATACCGAACAGTGACGTCACGAGCCCCTACTCCGAGTTTTGATGCGTTTTATCTTTGTCAATATTCGTTGATTTACAAAAACAAAAAATACGTGTCCATTATTTTCCAATACTCTAATTGACGGACTAAATAGATTTGCAATTTATTGATGGTGGAAACAAGCCTATTACTTAGTATCGAAATGGCTCCTAGAAACACAAAACTGGCGATGTGCTCGAACTGTAAATGTAGACGAAGCTGGGTGGCTTTTGCTGCCACTACCAAAAGACGATAACATAACGTAGAAATGTTCAAAATAGCTGTGTTCAGTGAAGAACAAGCCGCTGAACATTAACTGTAGAAATAAACAAACTATCATGACAGTCGGTCATGCTGACTGATGAGCTAGTCGTGTTATGTTATCATGTTATGGCGTCATTCTGGCGTAAAAAGGTCCTTTACCGAAACATCTCCAATATCAACCGTGAGTTGGTACCGTAACCGTGGTAGTTGAAATCGATAACTGGTCTGCCTAGCATTATAACCGATCGGTGAGGTAACATTAGAAAATTGAAATATTTAAGTAGGTGCTGGTGTTGTTGAATAAAACCTACTTGGGTTATGAAGTACCACCAGATAACGAAGAGAGTCAGCAAAGGAAGCAGTCCTTGCTATTGACTCAAAGTTGCAATCATTGCGTGCGGAATCAACTATGGCAAACCGCACTGACTGAAATATTGAAATGCGAGCTTTCTTTAAAGTCCTATTATTAAAACCTCACGAATGAAATACAATGTTTATTTAAAGTTGATACTTGTCCACCTTTGTTTTGATGAAATTTGAAGCAATTTAAAAGTTGTGAATACGACAAGAACTTGACCAATGTGACAATTTCATTAAAATCAATCCACAGGTGTTCACTTAATTCAGACAACATGCTCCATCAATTAGATAAATACAATCTTTTAGAGCAACTAAACTGGCGCAATTACATTCGCATCATGAAATACCAGATAGCTTGTAGGACATCAAACAAGCGGTTTTTAGATATAGACGAAGTTAGGCGGCTTTTGCTGCTACCACCGCAAGACGATAACTTAACGTAAAAATGTTCAAAATTAACTGTGGAAAAAGACAAACTATCATGACAGTTAGTTATGCTGACCGATGAGCTCGTCGTGTTACGCTATGACGTTATTCACCGACACTGACACCGATAACTGGTTTTTCTAGCATTAAGACAAAATCGATGGAAAACTATGTTTTACGACCGAATTCGAAATTTCTATCCAAATTACATTGATGCGGTTCGAGAAACTTTAGAAAACTACCACCACAGAAAACTGAACAAGAAGTGAATATGGATATAGACAAATTAAGACGGTTCTTACTGGCACGAGAACTATCAATTACTTGATATCGAAACGGAAATACCGGGCGGAAGCACATGCGGTTAGTGTGTGTCACACAAACAAGTTCACCGCTTGACCGAACCTCGACAGCGGAAATATTTAAAAGGTTGTGTTCAATAACAAACAAGCCGTTGTAATGAGGTCGAGTTGTTGGCAACGATAATTGGTATGCCTATCAAACCAGATATTATTTGAAAAAGCATCACAATTTTATAAAACGGCAATTCGATATTGGAAATAACAACCAACTTCTTTGACATCGATTTGGAAAAAATATACCATATGAATTTGACGTGGTCATTCTTAGGCAGTCCACTGCTAGAAAGACACCCTAAACGCTCAAGTAGAGGTGCTGCAGCCGCACTGACACCGCATTGACGCCAGCCCTCTGCTGAATGCAAAAGTGATGCGTCCGCGCCGCCTCTGCGCCGAAATAATGATGAAAGTTGGCTATCCCTACGTGTTACCCTAATAACATAATATTTAGTGTAAATATTGATATAGACAAAGTCAGACGGTCCGCACTGCTACAAGAACTATCAAATACTTGTTATCAAAATGGAAATATCGAGCAGAATCAACCAGATGCGGTAGTAATAACTTAAAAACGCGCCATTGTTCATTAGATTAAGAGAGCTTTAATACAAAACTAACAGAACGATGGCAAGTTATCTTGTAAGTTCGTGGAACGTTAATCACTGGTCGACCCGTGACTAGTTGAAGCGTTTGAAAAAAATACTCACTTATTAAGCTCTAGCTGTCGTTGCTTCCAACCACCAAATCAAACTAACCAACCAACGAAGGTATGAGCTCTTTGCTTTATCCAATATCAACAGTGGAGCAAGGCATTTGTACTTGTAGTTGCCACTATCCATCCAGTTGGTAATAATAGTACATTGTTATCCAAGGGGTGAAAGTAACTTATTTAGTCCCGAGACGGGGTTTGGCGCCCAAGCGTAGCGCGGGCGCTAATAGATCGAGGGACTAAAGAAGTCTTTAACCCGAGGTAAACACTGTGCTTTTCATTACGAATACAAGGAAAATAAAAACAAAAACACGAAACCACTCGAAAAAAAAATGAAGATCGGATTGCCGCTTTCCCGCCTATTTTGTTTTTTTTTCTGTGGCCGGCTATTCAGCCTTTATTTTCACTATAGTCACTGAAAAAATAGTAAATATTTTGCCCAAATGTTTGTTATTTTAAAGAAATATTTGTAACTAAATTATAAGTAAGTTGTTCAAAATAATTATATTCTTTAATTAATACTGAATTTTATGTTATTTCAATTTTACATCGCGCTGTAATTTACAGGCTGTATAGAAGTCGGAACATGGTTCAATAGAAATGTGAAAATAGAACTAGATTTTTTTTTTAATAATGTGACAGCTGTCAGTTGAAAGTGGTTCTCCCTAGGGCTGAAAAGTATTACTTTCAGCCCGCTCCTCAGGCAACTTCAGACCTACTTTCCGAGTATGAGTAATGAAAAAACTGTTACGTTAGTGCCGCTAACTGTAGAAGTGTAAACACGCAGGAAACCGCCAAAAAACATCAACAAAGATGAAAGTTTACGAAGCCGTGAAAAGCACTGAAACCAGAGCAGTGGCGAATCGCGACAGACGAAGTAAGAAACGAAGTCAGCATTAGGATTATAGACGAAGTTGGGCGGTTTGATGACGGTAGCTTAACATGGAAATATTCAAAATAGCTGTGTTCAGTGAAGAACAAGCCGCTGAACATTAACTGTAGAAATAAACAAACTATCATGACAGTCGGTCATGCTGACTGATGAGCTAGTCGTGTTATGTTATCATGTTGTGGCGTCATTGTGGCGTAAAAAGGTCCTTTACCGAAACATCTCCAATATCAACCGTGACACACTCCACTAACACTGGTAGTTGAAATCGATAACTAGTCTGCCTAGCATTATAACCGATCGGTGAGGTAACATTAGGAAATTGAAATATATAAGTTGGTGCTGGTGTTGTTGAATAAAACCTACTTGGGTTATGAAGTACCACCAGATACCGAAGAGAGTCAGCAAAGGAAGCAGTCCTTGCTATTGAATCAAAGTTACAATCATTGCGTGCGGAATCAACTATGGCAAACCGCACTGACTGAAATATTGAAATGCGAGCTTTCTTTAAAATCCTATTAATAAAACCTCACGAATGAAATACAATGTTTATTAAAAGTTGATACTTGTCCACCTTTGTTTTGATGAAATTTGAAGCAATTTAAAAGTTGTGAATACGACAAGAACTTGCCCAATGTGACAATTTCATTAAAATCAATCCACAGGTGTTCACTTAATTCAGACAACATGCTCCATCAATTAGATAAATACAATCTTTTAGAGCAACTAAACTGGCGCAATTACATTCGCATCATGAAATACCAGATAGCTTGTAGGACATCAAACAAGCGGTTTTTAGATATAGACGAAGTTGGGCGGCTTTTGCTGCTACCACCGCAAGACGATAACTTAACGTAAAAATGTTCAAAATTAACTGTGGAAAAAGACAAACTATCATGACAGTTAGTTATGCTGACCGATGAGCTCGTCGTGTTACGCTATGACGTTATTCACCGACACTGACACCGATAACTGGTTTTTCTAGCATTAAGACAAAATCGATGGAAAACTATGTTTTACGACCGAATTCGAAATTTCTATCCAAATTACATTGATGCGGTTCGAGAAACTTTAGAAAACTACCACCACAGAAAACTGAACAAGAAGTGAATATGGATATAGACAAATTAAGACGGTTCTTACTGGCACGAGAACTATCAATTACTTGATATCGAAACGGAAATACCGGGCGGAAGCACATGCGGTTAGTGTGTGTCACACAAACAAGTTCACCGCTTGACCGAACCTCGACAGCGGAAATATTTAAAAGGTTGTGTTCAATAACAAACAAGCCGTTGTAATGAGGTCGAGTTGTTGGCAACGATAATTGGTATGCCTATCAAACCAGATATTATTTGAAAAAGCATCACAATTTTATAAAACGGCAATTCGATATTGGAAATAACAACCAACTTCTTTGACATCGATTTGGAAAAAATATACCATATGAATTTGACGTGGTCATTCTTAGGCAGTCCACTGCTAGAAAGACACCCTAAACGCTCAAGTAGAGGTGCTGCAGCCGCACTGACACCGCATTGACGCCAGCCCTCTGCTGACTGCAAAAGTGATGCGTCCGCGCCGCCTCTGCGCCGCCTCTGCGCCGAAATAATGATGAAAGTTGGCTATCCCTACGTGTTACCCTAATAACATAATATTTAGTGTAAATATTGATATAGACAAAGTCAGACGGTCCGCACTGCTACAAGAACTATCAAATACTTGTTATCAAAATGGAAATATCGAGCAGAATCAACCAGATGCGGTAGTAATAACTTAAAAACGCGCCATTGTTCATTAGATTAAGAGAGCTTTAATACAAAACTAACAGAACGATGGCAAGTTATCTTGTAAGTTCGTGGAACGTTAATCACTGGTCGACCCGTGACTAGTTGAAGCGTTTGAAAAAAATACTCACTTATTAAGCTCTAGCTGTCGTTGCTTCCAACCACCAAATCAAACTAACCAACCAACGAAGGTATGAGCTCTTTGCTTTATCCAATATCAACAGTGGAGCAAGGCATTTGTACTTGTAGTTGCCACTATCCATCCAGTTGGTAATAATAGTACATTGTTATCCAAGGGGTGAAAGTAACTTATTTAGTCCCGAGACGGGGTTTGGCGCCCAAGCGTAGCGCGGGCGCTAATAGATCGAGGGACTAAAGAAGTCTTTAACCCGAGGTAAACACTGTGCTTTTCATTACGAATACAAGGAAAATAAAAACAAAAACACGAAACCACTCGAAAAAAAATGAAGATCGGATTGCCGCTTTCCCGCCTATTTTGTTTTTTTTTCTGTGGCCGGCTATTCAGCCTTTATTTTCACTATAGTCACTGAAAAAATAGTAAATATTTTGCCCAAATGTTTGTTATTTTAAAGAAATATTTGTAACTAAATTATAAGTAAGTTGTTCAAAATAATTATATTCTTTAATTAATACTGAATTTTATGTTATTTCAATTTTACATCGCGCTGTAATTTACAGGCTGTATAGAAGTCGGAACATGGTTCAATAGAAATGTGAAAATAGAACTAGATTTTTTTTTAATAATGTGACAGCTGTCAGTTGAAAGTGGTTCTCCCTAGGGCTGAAAAGTATTACTTTCAGCCCGCTCCTCAGGCAACTTCAGACCTACTTTCCGAGTATGAGTAATGAAAAAACTGATACGTTAGTGCCGCTAACTGTAGAAGTGTAAACGCGCAGGAAACCGCCAAAAAACATCAACAAAGATGAAAGTTTACGAAGCCGTGAAAAGCACTGAAACCAGAGCAGTGGCGAATCGCGGCAGACGAAGTAAGAAACGAAGTCAGCATTAGGATTATAGACGAAGTTGGGCGGTTTGATGACGGTAACTTAACATGGAAATATTCAAAATAGCTGTTTTCAGTGAAGAACAAGCCGCTGAACATTAACTGTAGAAATAAACAAACTATCATGACAGTCGGTCATGCTGACTGATGAGCTAGTCATGCTATGTTATCATGTTGTGGCGTCATTGTGGCGTAAAAAGGTCCTTTACCGAAACATCTCCAATATCAACCGTGACACACTCCACTAACACTGGTAGTTGAAATCGATAACTGGTCTGCCTAGCATTATAACCGATCGGTGAGGTAACATTAGGAAATTGAAATATATAAGTTGGTGCTGGTGTTGTTGAATAAAACCTACTTGGGTTATGAAGTACCACCAGATACCGAAGAGAGTCAGCAAAGGAAGCAGTCCTTGCTATTGAATCAAAGTTGCAATCATTGCGTGCGGAATCAACTATGGCAAACCGCACTGACTGAAATATTGAAATGCGAGCTTTCTTTAAAATCCTATTATTAAAACCTCACGAATGAAATACAATGTTTATTAAAAGTTGATACTTGTCCACCTTTGTTTTGATGAAATTTGAAGCAATTTAAAAGTTGTGAATACGACAAGAACTTGCCCAATGTGACAATTTCATTAAAATCAATCCACAGGTGTTCACTTAATTCAGACAACATGCTCCATCAATTAGATAAATACAATCTTTTAGAGCAACTAAACTGGCGCAATTACATTCGCATCATGAAATACCAGATAGCTTGTAGGACATCAAACAAGCGGTTTTTAGATATAGACGAAGTTGGGCGGCTTTTGCTGCTACCACCGCAAGACGATAACTTAACGTAAAAATGTTCAAAATTAACTGTGGAAAAAGACCAACTATCATGACAGTTAGTTATGCTGACCGATGAGCTCGTCGTGTTACGCTATGACGTTATTCACCGACACTGACACCGATAACTGGTTTTTCTAGCATTAAGACAAAATCGATGGAAAACTATGTTTTACGACCGAATTCGAAATTTCTATCCAAATTACATTGATGCGGTTCGAGAAACTTTAGAAAACTACCACCACAGAAAACTGAACAAGAAGTGAATATGGATATAGACAAATAAAGACGGTTCTTACTGGCACGAGAACTATCAATTACTTGATATCGAAACGGAAATACCGGGCGGAAGCACATGCGGTTAGTGTGTGTCACACAAACAAGTTCACCGCTTGACCGAACCTCGACAGCGGAAATATTTAAAAGGTTATGTTCAATAACAAACAAGCCGTTGTAATGAGGTCGAGTTGTTGGCAACGATAATTGGTATGCCTATCAAACCAGATATTATTTGAAAAAGCATCACAATTTTATAAAACGGCAATTCGATATTGGAAATAACAACCAACTTCTTTGACATCGATTTGGAAAAAATATACCATATGAATTTGACGTGGTCATTGTTAGGCAGTCCACTGCTAGAAAGACACCCTAAACGCTCAAGTAGAGGTGCTGCAGCCGCACTGACACCGCATTGACGCCAGCCCTCTGCTGACTGCAAAAGTGATGCGTCCGCGCCGCCTCTGCGCCGAAATAATGATGAAAGTTGGCTATCCCTACGTGTTACCCTAATAACATAATATTTTGTGTAAATATTGATATAGACAAAGTCAGACGGTCCGCACTGCTACAAGAACTATCAAATACTTGTTATCAAAATGGAAATATCGAGCAGAATCAACCAGATGCGGTAGTAATAACTTAAAAACGCGCCATTGTTCATTAGATTAAGAGAGCTTTAATACAAAACTAACAGAACGATGGCAAGTTATCTTGTAAGTTCGTGGAACGTTAATCACTGGTCGACCCGTGACTAGTTGAAGCGTTTGAAAAAAATACTCACTTATTAAGCTCTAGCTGTCGTTGCTTCCAACCACCAAATCAAACTAACCAACCAACGAAGGTATGAGCTCTTTGCTTTATCCAATATCAACAGTGGAGCAAGGCATTAGGTAGTACTTGTAGTTGCCACTATCCATCCAGTTGGTAATAAAAACTGTTACGTTAGTGCCGCTAACTGTAGAAGTGTAAACACGCAGGAAACCGCCAAAAAACATCAACAAAGATGAAAGTTTACGAAGCCGTGAAAAGCACTGAAACCAGAGCAGTGGCGAATCGCGGCAGACGAAGTAAGAAACGAAGTCAGCATTAGGATTATAGACGAAGTTGGGCGGTTTGATGACGGTAACTTAACATGGAAATATTCAAAATAGCTGTGTTCAGTGAAGAACAAGCCGCTGAACATTAACTGTAGAAATAAACAAACTATCATGACAGTCGGTCATGCTGACTGTTGAGCTAGTCGTGTTATGTTATCATGTTGTGGCGTATTTGTGGCGTAAAAAGGTCCTTTACCGAAACATCTCCAATATCAACCGTGACACACTCCACTAACACTGGTAGTTGAAATCGATAACTGGTCTGCCTAGCATTATAACCGATCGGTGAGGTAACATTAGGAAATTGAAATATTTAAGTAGGTGCTGGTGTTGTTGAATAAAACCTACTTGGGTTATGAAGTACCACCAGATACCGAAGAGAGTCAGCAAAGGAAGCAGTCCTTGCTATTGAATCAAAGTTGCAATCATTGCGTGCGGAATCAACTATGGCAAACCGCACTGACTGAAATATTGAAATGCGAGCTTTCTTTAAAATCCTATTATTAAAACCTCACGAATGAAATACAATGTTTATTAAAAGTTGATACTTGTCCACCTTTGTTTTGATGAAATTTGAAGCAATTTAAAAGTTGTGAATACGACAAGAACTTGCCCAATGTGACAATTTCTTTAAAATCAATCCGCAGGTGTTCACTTAATTCAGACAACCTGCTCCATCAATTAGATAAATACAATCTTTTAGAGCAACTTAACTGGCGCAATTACATTCGCATCATGAAATACCAGATAGCTTGTAGGACATCAAATAAGCGGTTTTTAGATATAGACGAAGTTGGGCGGCTTTTGCTGCTACCACCGCAAGACAATAAGTTAACGTAAAAATGTTCAAAATTAACTGTGGAAAAAGACAAACTATCATGACAGTTAGTTATGCTGACCGATGAGCTCGTCGTGTTACGCTATGACGTTATTCACCGACACTGACAGCGATAACTGGTTTTTCTAGCATTAAGACAAAATCGATGGAAAACTATGTTTTACGACCGAATTCGAAATATCTATCCAAATTACATTGATGCGGTTCGAGAAACTAGAAAACTACCACCACAGAAAACTGAACAAGAAGTGAATATGGATATAGACAAATTAAGACGGTTCTTACTGGCACGAGAACTATCAATTACTTGATATCGAAACGGAAATACCGAGCGGAAGCACATGCGGTTAGTGTATGTCACACAAACAAGTTCACCGCTTGACCGAACCTCGACAGCGGAAATATTTAAAAGGTTGTGTTCAATAACAAACAAGCCGTTGTAATGAGGTCGAGTTGTTGGCAACGATAATTGGTATGCCTATCAAACCAGATATTATTTGAAAAAGCATCACAATTTTATAAAACGGCAACTCGATATTGGAAATAACAACCAACATCTTTGATATCGATTTGGAAAAAAATATATCAAATCAATTTGACGTGGTCATTGTTAGGCAGTCCACTGCCAGAAAGACACCCTAAACGCTCATGTAGAGGTGCTGCAGGCGCACTGACACCGCATTGACGCCAGCCCTCTGCTGAATGCAAAAGTGATGCGTCCGCGCCGCCTCTGCGCCGAAATATTGATGAAAGATGGCTATCCCTACGTGTTACCCTAATAACATAATATTTAGTGTAAATATTGATATAGACAAAGTCAGACGGTCCGCACTGCTACAAGAACTATCAAATACTTGTTATCAAAATGGAAATATCGAGCAGAATCAACCAGATGCGGTAGTAATAACTGAAAAACGCGCCATTGTTCATTAGATTAAGAGAGCTTTAATACAAAACTAACAGAACGATGGCAAGTTATCTTGTAAGTTCCTGGAACGTTAATCACTGGTCGACCCGTGACTAGTTGTAGCGTTTGAAAAAAATACTCACTTATTAAGCTCTAGCTGTCGTCGCTTCCAACCACCAAATCAAACTTACCAACCAACGAAGGTATGAGCTCTTTGCTTTATCCAATATCAACCGTGGAGCAAGGCATTAGGTAGTACTTGTAGTTGCCACTATCCATCCAGTTGGTAATAAAAACTGTTACGTTAGTGCCGCTAACTGTAGAAGTGTAAACACGCAGGAAACCGCCAAAAAACATCAACAAAGATGAAAGTTTACGAAGCCGTGAAAAGCACTGAAACCAGAGCAGTGGCGAATCGCGGCAGACGAAGTAAGAAACGAAGTCAGCATTAGGATTATAGACGAAGTTGGGCGGTTTGATGACGGTAACTTAACATGGAAATATTCAAAATAGCTGTGTTCAGTGAAGAACAAGCCGCTGAACATTAACTGTAGAAATAAACAAACTATCATGACAGTCGGTCATGCTGACTGTTGAGCTAGTCGTGTTATGTTATCATGTTGTGGCGTATTTGTGGCGTAAAAAGGTCCTTTACCGAAACATCTCCAATATCAACCGTGACACACTCCACTAACACTGGTAGTTGAAATCGATAACTGGTCTGCCTAGCATTATAACCGATCGGTGAGGTAACATTAGGAAATTGAAATATTTAAGTAGGTGCTGGTGTTGTTGAATAAAACCTACTTGGGTTATGAAGTACCACCAGATACCGAAGAGAGTCAGCAAAGGAAGCAGTCCTTGCTATTGAATCAAAGTTGCAATCATTGCGTGCGGAATCAACTATGGCAAACCGCACTGACTGAAATATTGAAATGCGAGCTTTCTTTAAAATCCTATTATTAAAACCTCACGAATGAAATACAATGTTTATTAAAAGTTGATACTTGTCCACCTTTGTTTTGATGAAATTTGAAGCAATTTAAAAGTTGTGAATACGACAAGAACTTGCCCAATGTGACAATTTCTTTAAAATCAATCCGCAGGTGTTCACTTAATTCAGACAACCTGCTCCATCAATTAGATAAATACAATCTTTTAGAGCAACTTAACTGGCGCAATTACATTCGCATCATGAAATACCAGATAGCTTGTAGGACATCAAATAAGCGGTTTTTAGATATAGACGAAGTTGGGCGGCTTTTGCTGCTACCACCGCAAGACAATAAGTTAACGTAAAAATGTTCAAAATTAACTGTGGAAAAAGACAAACTATCATGACAGTTAGTTATGCTGACCGATGAGCTCGTCGTGTTACGCTATGACGTTATTCACCGACACTGACAGCGATAACTGGTTTTTCTAGCATTAAGACAAAATCGATGGAAAACTATGTTTTACGACCGAATTCGAAATATCTATCCAAATTACATTGATGCGGTTCGAGAAACTAGAAAACTACCACCACAGAAAACTGAACAAGAAGTGAATATGGATATAGACAAATTAAGACGGTTCTTACTGGCACGAGAACTATCAATTACTTGATATCGAAACGGAAATACCGAGCGGAAGCACATGCGGTTAGTGTATGTCACACAAACAAGTTCACCGCTTGACCGAACCTCGACAGCGGAAATATTTAAAAGGTTGTGTTCAATAACAAACAAGCCGTTGTAATGAGGTCGAGTTGTTGGCAACGATAATTGGTATGCCTATCAAACCAGATATTATTTGAAAAAGCATCACAATTTTATAAAACGGCAACTCGATATTGGAAATAACAACCAACATCTTTGATATCGATTTGGAAAAAAATATATCAAATCAATTTGACGTGGTCATTGTTAGGCAGTCCACTGCCAGAAAGACACCCTAAACGCTCATGTAGAGGTGCTGCAGGCGCACTGACACCGCATTGACGCCAGCCCTCTGCTGAATGCAAAAGTGATGCGTCCGCGCCGCCTCTGCGCCGAAATATTGATGAAAGATGGCTATCCCTACGTGTTACCCTAATAACATAATATTTAGTGTAAATATTGATATAGACAAAGTCAGACGGTCCGCACTGCTACAAGAACTATCAAATACTTGTTATCAAAATGGAAATATCGAGCAGAATCAACCAGATGCGGTAGTAATAACTGAAAAACGCGCCATTGTTCATTAGATTAAGAGAGCTTTAATACAAAACTAACAGAACGATGGCAAGTTATCTTGTAAGTTCCTGGAACGTTAATCACTGGTCGACCCGTGACTAGTTGTAGCGTTTGAAAAAAATACTCACTTATTAAGCTCTAGCTGTCGTCGCTTCCAACCACCAAATCAAACTTACCAACCAACGAAGGTATGAGCTCTTTGCTTTATCCAATATCAACCGTGGAGCACGGCATTAGTAGTTGTAGTTGCCACTATCCAGTTGGTTATAAAAACTGTTACGTTAGTGCCATTAACTGTAGAAGTGTAAACACGCAGGAAACCGCGCGGCGTCTACCACAATGAACATCAACAAATATGGCCTAACTAAGCCGTGAACAGCACTGACATCAGACCAGTGGCGATATGCTCGAACTCTAAATACAGACGAAGTTGGGCGGTTTTTCTGCCACCACCGCAAGACGGTAAGTTAAAGTAGAAATGTTCAAAATAGCTGTGTTCATTGAAAAACAAGCTGCTGAACATTAACTGTAGAAATAAACAAACCAGCATGACAGTCGGTCATGCTGACTGATGAGCTCGTTGTGCAAAATTGCCTGAAAGGCCTAAATACCCCTCAACCGGGCGATGTGCCCGAACTGCATCTATAGACGAAGTTGGGCGGTGTTTGCTGCCGACACCGCAAGACGGTAACTTAACGTAAAAATGTTCGAAATGGCTGTGTTCATGAAGACCAAGCCGCTGAATATTAACTGTAGAAATAGACAAACTATCATGACTGACTGATGAGCTCGTCGTGTAACGTCATCATACAGTATAGTAGAGAAGAGTCCAGTACAGTATTTTAGCTACACTGGCGGACAAGGTTGACGGACCATTCATTAGACTCTGGGCTGGCAGACATGTGCGTGCACATGTTCATGTAGCCAATTAGTGTATTTTTAAGTTATGTTAATTTGTTTTTTACTAACATAGGATAAGTTCATACTAACACTATATGTATCAATAGCTCTGAAATAAAAAAATTGAATTTGAATTTGTTATTCTGGCGTAAATAGTTCCGTTTCCGAAACATCTCTAATCTCAACCGTGACACACTTCACTAACACTGGTAGTTAAAGCATTATAACCGATCGGTGAGGTAACATTAGGAAATTGAAATATTTAAGTAGGTGCTGGTGTTGTTGAATAAAACCTACTTAATAATAATAATAATAAAATATGTTTATTTCCGAAAAAAAAAATTACATACATTTGAAATCCAATTAAACTTAACTATAATCTTACATGAATTAAAGATTTTACAGTTAAGCAGTTGCTACCTTACTTAGGAAATGTTTTTTTAGTACATATTTAATTTGTTTACATTTTTTTTTTTCAATGTGACCTACTATGGCTTTTGGCAGCCTATTAAGTATTATGGGCAGACTACATTTCCACACCCTCTCACCATACACCTTGTAACATTTGTTTATTCCAAAGGTTGGAAGATATGACAGATTACGTAAGTTGTTAGGTCTTGTCATCTTATTCAGGTTACCTATATGGTGACTATAGTGAGTTACAATGGCTAAATCTCGCTTATCAAATATGCTCATAACTTTACAATACTGAAACAAGTTATGGTAGTTATCTTTGTTAATGAACTTAATTGTTTTTAATATTCGTAGTTGGAGATTATATTAAGATATGTTTTATATGTTCTACCATAACTAGCTAGCCCATAATTAATGACCGACTCTGCCAGTGACACATACAAAAGTCTTAATGTCCTGTAGGGTTGTCAACTTGCGTTATCAAGTACCCCCAGCACACGAAGAGAGCCAGCGAAGGAATACAATAGTCCTTGCTATTGACTCAAAGCTGCAATCATTGCGTGCGGAACTATGGCGAAACGAACTGACTGAAATATTGAAATTCGAGCTTTTTTTTGAAGTCCTATTATTAAAACTTCGCCAATGACGCAGTTAGACAGTCCGTTCTGCTACAAGAACTATCAAATAATTTGATATCCAAATGGAAATATCGAGCAGAATCAAGCAGGTGTGGTTGTATTTACTTAAGGGGCCGGCGCAGCATGCGTTTCTCATACAAACGTAATACCAAAATAATAATAAAAACTGTTACGTTAGTGCCGCTAACTGTAGAAGTGTAAACACGCAGGAAACCGCCCGAAAACATGAACAAAGATGAACTTACTAAGCCGTGAAAAGCACTGAAACCAGAACAGTGGCGAATCGCGACGGATGAAGTAAGAAACGAAGTCAGCATTAGGATTATAGACGAAGTTGGGCGGTTTGATGACGGTAACTTAACATGGAAATATTCAAAATAGCTGTGTTCATTGAAGAACCAGCCGCTGAACATTTAGTTCCGTTATTGAAACATCTCCATATCAACCGTGGGCTCCGCACTCACCACACTAGTAGGCGACACCGATTACTGGTCTTACTAGCATTATAACCAGATCCATGGCAAATTCTTTGCAACCGAATTCGAAACATCTATTCGAATTACGTTGATGCGTTTGCATTAAATGTGTAGAACTTTTGGACACCGCAATAAAAGTTGACACTGATAATTTCTTTGAAATCGAAATGGAAATATCGAGCAGAATCAAGCAGCTGCAGTTGTATTTACTTAAAAACCAGCCGTTGTTCATTGGGTAAAGAGAGCTTTAATACAAAATAACCAGAAAGGTGGCAAGTAATCTTGTAAGTTCATGGAACGTTAATAACCGGTCGACCAGTGACTAGTTGTAGCGTTTGATAGAAAGCAGTCACAAATTGAACTCCAGCTGCCGTCGCTTCCAACCACCAAATCAAACAAACCAACCGACCAACGAAGCTATGACGTCTTTGGTATATCCAATATCAACCGTCGAGCACCGCATTAACACTAGTAGTTGCCAACTTGCCACCTAGCCACCAGCCACTAAGTAATAAAACTGTTAAGTTAGTGCAGCAGAAGTAGAAGTTTAAACACTGCAGGAAACCGCACGGGGTCTACCACAATAAACATCAACAAAGATAGACTTACTTAGCCGTCAAAAGCACTGAAGGCAGAGCAGTGGCGATGTGCTCGAACTCTACATACAGACAAAGTTGGGCGGTTTTCACTGCCACTACCGCAAGACGCCTACTCGAAGTAGAATTAATGTTCAAAATACCTGTGTTTATCGAAGAACCAGCCGCTGAACATTAAGTTCTGTTATCGAAACATCTCCAATATCAACCGTAGGCATCGCACCGACACCAGTAGGCGACACCGATAACTGGTCTTCCTAGCATGATAACCAGATCGATGGAAAATTCTTTGCAACCGAATTTGAAACTGTGAGCAACGCGGTGAAATCATCATTCTCTTGCCCTTATCCCAATTTAGTGGTCGGCGCAGCATGTCTTCTTCTTCCATACTCCTCTATTTTTCGTCATCTCATCAACACTTCTTTTCTTACCATATCCTTCTAAACACAGGTAACTTTAGGAAATTGAAATATTTACGTAGGTGCTGGTGTTGTTGAATAAAACCTACTTGGGTTATCAAGTACCACCACCACATAACGAAGAGATCCAGCGAAGGAATACAAAAGTCCTTGCTATTGACTAAAAGTTGCAATCACTGCATGCAAAATCAACTATAGCACCGCATTGACTGAAATATTGTATAATAATACTGAAATGCGAGCTTTCTTTAAAGTCCTATTATTAAAACGTAAAAGTTGTGAATACGACAAGAACTTACCTAATATGTATGACCATACTGATGAGGCATGGGATTAGGTTGAACTGTACTGAACCGCAGTAACACTGGTAAACATCGGCCGGCGTCGATGGTTATTGAAATATCTTTAAATTAGAATCGCCAAGGCAGTGGCATCCACCAAATACCGCTGAATGTGGAAGTGTAGGGTGAACTTGGCGATGTGCTCGAACTTTAAATATAGACGAAGTCAGACGGTACGTACTGCCACAAGAACTATCAATAACTGTTGGTGCAGCTGAATGTAGAAGTGTAAACACTGTAGGAAACCACGCGGGGTCTACCACAATAAATATCAGCAAAGATAGACTTACTTAGCCGTCAGTAGCACTGAGAGCACAGCACTGGCGATGTACTCGAACTCTAAATATAAACGAAATTGGGCGGTCTTTACTGCCACCTGTACGACGACTTAACATGCAAATATTATTCAAAACAGTGTTCATAGTGGAACAAACCTCTGAACAGTCACTGTAGAAATAGATACTATCATGACAGTCGGTCATGTTGATTGATGAGCTCGTCGTGTTATGCTATGACGTCATTCCAATGTAAAAAGTTCCGTTATCAAACATCGCCAATATCAACCGTGGCGCAACGCACTGACACCGATAAATGGTCTTTGAAATTGTGTTTTGCGACCGAATTTGAAATATCTATCCGAATTACATTGATGCAGTTCGAATTTACTTTCAAGAAAACTACGAACAGTACAACCACTATTGGCCCCCAAAAACAGAAGGAACAACAATTGTCTGTTATTATATAGACGAATTAAGACGGTCCGTAATGCTACAAGAACTATCAATTACTTGTTATCGAAATGGAAAAATCGAGCAGAATCAACCAGATGCGAATGTATTTACTTAAGAGCAAGCCGATTTTAATGTACTGGTTCACACAAGAAAATCACGGATATAATCCCGTTAGTACTTTAAGTGAAGCCGATTTTAAATTGATGCAAGTATAAGAAAATACCTGTGCAATCAAACCAGCAAAAGTGATGAATCTGAAACTGACGGCAATAAGGTTCAATCGCCTACAACTAACTCACTAGTGAGTGTCTAGCGAGTCACTAGCGAGTTTTTACGATCGATGGCAAATAGGAGAAATCGCATCTAAAACCGGACGATGTGCTCGAACTTTAAATATAGACGAAGTTGGGCGGCTTTTGCTGCCACCAACGCAAGACGGTAGCATAATATGGAAATATTCAAAATAGCTGTGTTTATTGACAACAAGCCGCTGAACATTAAGTTCCGTTTTCAAAACATCTCCAATATCAACCGTAGGCACCGCATCAACACCAGTAGGTGACACCGATAACTGCTCTTCCTAGCATCCACCAGATCGATGGCAAATTCTTAACAACCGAATTTAAAATATCTATTCGAATTACGTTGATATGGTTGGCATTAAATGTGTAGAACCGTTGGACCCCAGTCGGACCGAAAATTGAACAATGTACCGCAGTAAAATAGTTGACACTGACAATTTCTTTAAAATCAATCCGCAGGTGTTCACTCAATCCAGACAACCTGCTTCATCAATTACAAAAATACAATCTATTTCAGGAATTAAACTGGCATAATTACATTCTGAATCATGAAATACCAGATAGCTTGCAGGACATCAAATAAGCGGTTTTTGCTGCCACCAACGCAAGACGGTAACTCAAAGTAGAAATGTTCAAAATAGCTGTGTTCATTGAAGAACCAGCCGCTGAACATTCAGTTCCGTTATCGAAACATCTCCAATATCAACCGTAGGCATCGCACCAACACCAGTAGGCGACATCAATAACTGGTCTTCCTAGCATTATAACCAGATCGATAGAATATTCTTTGCAACCGAATTTGAAACATCTATTCGAATTTCGTTGATGCGGTTGCATTAAATGTAGCTATAGAACTTATGGACCTCAGTCGGACCGAAAATTGAACAATATACCGCAGTCAAATAGTTGACACTGATAATTTCTTTAAAATCAATCCGCAGGTGTTCACTCAATCCAGGCAACCTGCTCCATCAATTACAAAAATGCATCATGAAATACCAGATAGCTTGCAGGACATCAAATAAGCGGTTTACTATAAAATCATTAAAGATAGACTTACTTAGACGTCAGAAGCACTGAGAGCAGAGCACTGGCGATATGCTCGAACTCTAAATATAGACGAAGTTGGGCGGTTTTTGCTGCCACCGCCGCATGACGGTAACATAACATGGAAATATTCAAAATAGCTGTGTTCATTGAGAACAAGCCGCTGTACATTAAGTTCTGTTATCGAAACATCTCCAATATCAACCGTGGCGAAGCGCACTAACACCAGTAGGCGACACCGATAACTGGTCTTTCTAACATTATAAATAGATTGATGGAAAATTCTCCGCATCAACGCAATTCGAATAGATGTTTAACTGAAATTTAAACATCTATTCGAATTGCGTTGATGCGGTTGGCATTAAATGTTTAGAACTGTTTGACAATGTCGCACCGAAAAATGAACAGTGTACAGACACTGAAAAATTCTTTAAAATGGAATGGGATATAATATCTACCCAAATCAAATGACGTGGTCAGTGTAACCTGGACACAAACGAGACCACTGGATCCAAACTTGCACTTAGAAATAATAAGAATTCTTAAGTTAGTCCCGAGGTGTAAGATAATGCTTAATATTCAATACTTTCTTTAAATAAACGTTAACAAAGGTGAATAACATCGTCGCTCGAATAACTGCCGTCAGAAGCAATAAGAGCACAAAACTGGCGATGCGCTCGAACTCTAGATATAGACGAAGTCGGGCTCTTTTTGTTGCACCACCGCCAAACGGTAACTTAACATTGAAATATTCAAAATAGCTGTTTTCATTGAAAAACAAAACGCTGAACGTTAACTGTAGAAATAAACAAACTATCATGACAGTCGGTCATGCTGACTGATGAGCACGTCGTGTAACGCTTTGACGTCATTCTGGCGTAAAAAGTTCCATTACCAAAACATCTCCAATATCAACCGTGGCGCACCGCACTGACACCAGTAGGTGTTGCGGATATTAAGACCAGCAGGTATTCCAATGAATACAAATATTAGCACAATAATATTAGGGAAAGTAGAAGTAGGGGACACCTTTAAAGAAATATCGATATAGACGAAGTCAGACGGTCCGTACTGCTACAAGAACTATCAATTACTTAGTATCGAAATGGCTCCTAGAAACACAAAACTGGCGATGTGCTCGAACTGTAAATGTAGACGAAGCTGGGTGGCTTTTGCTGCCACTACCAAAAGACGATAACATAACGTAGAAATGTTCAAAATATCTGTGTCCAGTGAAGAACAAGCCGCTGAACACTAACTGTAGGAATAAACAAACTATCATGACAGTCGGTCATGCTGACTGATGAGCTAGTCGTGTTATGTTATCATGTTGTGGCGTAATTGTGGCGTAAAAAGGTCCTTTACCGAAACATCTCCAATATCAACCGTGACACACTCCACTAACACTGGTAGTTGAAATCGATAACTGGTCTGCCTAGCATTATAACCGATCGGTGAGGTAACATTAGAAAATTGAAATATTTAAGTAGGTGCTGGTGTTGTTGAATAAAACCTACTTGGGTTATGAAGTACCACCAGATAACGAAGAGAGTCAGCAAAGGAAGCAGTCCTTGCTATTGACTCAAAGTTGCAATCATTGCGTGCGGAATCAACTATGGCAAACCGCACTGACTGAAATATTGAAATGCGAGCTTTCTTTAAAATCCTATTATTAAAACCTCACGAATGAAATACAATGTTTATTAAAAGTTGATACTTGTCCACCTTTGTTTGATGAAATTTGAAGCAATTTAAAAGTTGTGAATACGACAAGAACTTGCCCAATGTGACAATTTCTTTAAAATCAATCCGCAGGTGTTCACTTAATTCAGACAACCTGCTCCATCAATTACATAAATACAATCTATTACAGGAACTAAACTGGCGCAATTACATTCGCATCATGAAATACCAGATAGCTTGTAGGACATCAAACAAGCGGTTTTTAGATATAGACGAAGTTGGGCGGCTTTTGCTGCTACCACCGCAAGACGATAACTTAACGTAAAAATGTTCAAAATTAACTGTGGAAAAAGACAAACTATCATGACAGTTAGTTATGCTGACCGTTGAGCTCGTCGTGTTACGCTATGACGTTATTCACCGACACTGACACCGATAACTGGTTTTTCTAGCATTAAGACAAAATCGATGGAAAACTATGTTTTACGACCGAATTCGAAATATCTATCCAAATTACATTGATGCGGTTCGAGAAACTTTAGAAAACTACCACCACAGAAAACTGAACAAGAAGTGAATATGGATATAGACAAATTAAGACGGTTCTTACTGGCACGAGAACTATCAATTACTTGATATCGAAACGGAAATACCGAGCGGAAGCACATGCGGTTAGTGTATGTCACACAAACAAGTTCACCGCTTGACCGAACCTCGACAGCGGAAATATTTAAAAGGTTGTGTTCAATAACAAACAAGCCGTTGTAATGAGGTCGAGTTGTTGGCAACGATAATTGGTATGCCTATCAAACCAGATATTATTTGAAAAAGCATCACAATTTTATAAAACGGCAATTCGATATTGGAAATAACAACCAACTTCTTTGACATCGATTTGGAAAAAATATACCATATGAATTTGACGTGGTCATTGTTAGGCAGTCCACTGCTAGAAGGACACCCTAAACGCTCACGTAGAGGTGCTGCAGCCGCACTGACACCGCATTGACGCCAGCCCTCTGCTGAATGCAAAAGTGATGCGTCCGCGCCGCCTCTGCGCCGAAATAATGATGAAAGTTGGCTATCCCTACGTGTTACCCTAATACCATAATATTTAGTGTAAATATTGATATAGACAAAGTCAGACGGTCCGCACTGCTACAAGAACTATCAAATACTTGTTATCAAAATGGAAATATCGAGCAGAATCAACCAGATGCGGTAGTAATAACTTAAAAACGCGCCATTGTTCATTAGATTAAGAGAGCTTTAATACAAATCTAACAGAACGATGGCAAGTTATCTTGTAAGTTCGTGGAACGTTAATCACTGGTCGACCCGTGACTAGTTGTAGCGTTTGAAAAAAATACTCACTTATTAAGCTCTAGCTGTCGTTGCTTCCAACCACCAAATCAAACTAACCAACCAACGAAGGTACGAGCTCTTTGCTTTATCCAATATCAACAGTGGAGCAAGGCATTAGTACTTGTAGTTGCCACTATCCATCCAGTTGGTAATAAAAACTGTTACGTTAGTGCCGGTAACTGTAGAAGTGTAAACACGCAGGAAACCGCCAAAAAACATCAACAAAGACGAAAGTTTACGAAGCCGTGAAAAGCACTGAAACCAGAGCAGTGGCGAATCGCGACAGACGAAGTAAGAAACGAAGTCAGCATTAGGATTATAGACGAAGTTGGGCGGTTTGATGACGGTAACTTAACATGGAAATATTCAAAATAGCTGTGTTCAGTGAAGAACAAGCCGCTGAACATTAACTGTAGAAATAAACAAACTATCATGACAGTCGGTCATGCTGACTGATGAGCTAGTCATGCTATGTTATCATGTTGTGGCGTCATTGTGGCGTAAAAAGGTCCTTTACCGAAACATCTCCAATATCAACCGTGACACACTCCACTAACACTGGTAGTTGAAATCGATAACTGGTCTGCCTAGCATTATAACCGATCGGTGAGGTAACATTAGGAAATTGAAATATTTAAGTAGGTGCTGATGTTGTTGAATAAAACCTACTTGGGTTATGAAGTACCACCAGATAACGAAGAGAGTCAGCAAAGGAAGCAGTCCTTGCTACAATCATTGCGTGCGGAATCAACTATGGCAAACCGCACTGACTGAAATATTGAAATGCGAGCTTTCTTTAAAATCCTATTATTAAAACCTCACGAATGAAATACAATGTTTATTAAAAGTTGATACTTGTCCACCTTTGTTTTGATGAAATTTGAAGCAATTTAAAAGTTGTGAATACGACAAGAACTTGCCCAATGTGACAATTTCTTTAAAATCAATCCGCAGGTGTTCACTTAATTGAGACAACCTGCTCCATCAATTAGATAAATACAATCTTTTAGAGCAACTAAACTGGCGCAATTACATTCGCATCATGAAATACCAGATAGCTTGTAGGACATCAAATAAGCGGTTTTTAGATATAGACGAAGTTGGGCGGCTTTTGCTGCTACCACCGCAAGACGATAACTTAACGTAAAAATGTTCAAAATTAACTGTGGAAAAAGACAAACTATCATGACAGTTAGTTATGCTGACCGATGAGCTCGTCGTGTTACGCTATGACGTTATTCACCGACACTGACACCGATACCTGGTTTTTCTAGCATTAAGACAAAATCGATGGAAAACTATGTTTTACGACCGAATTCGAAATTTCTATCCAAATTACATTGATGCGGTTCGAGAAACTTTAGAAAACTACCACCACAGAAAACTGAACAAGAAGTGAATATGGATATAGACAAATTAAGACGGTTCTTACTGGCACGAGAACTATCAATTACTTGATATCGAAACGGAAATACCGAGCGGAAGCACATGCGGTTAGTGTATGTCACACAAACAAGTTCACCGCTTGACCGAACCTCGACAGCGAAAATATTTAAAAGGTTGTGTTCAATAACAAACAAGCCGTTGTAATGAGGTCGAGTTGTTGGCAACGATAATTGGTATGCCTATCAAACCAGATATTATTTGAAAAAGCATCACAATTTTATAAAACGGCAACTCGATATTGGAAATAACAACCAACATCTTTGATATCGATTTGGAAAAAAATATATCAAATCAATTTGACGTGGTCATTGTTAGGCAGTCCACTGCCAGAAAACAAACTAAACGCTCAAGTAGAGGTGCTGCAGCCGCACTGACACCGCATTGACGCCAGCCCTCTGCTGAATGCAAAAGTGATGCGTCCGCGCCGCCTCTGCGCCGAAATATTGATGAAAGATGGCTATCCCTACGTGTTACCCTAATAACATAATATTTAGTGTAAATATTGATATAGACAAAGTCAGACAGTCCGCACTGCTACAAGAACTATCAAATACTTGTTATCAAAATGGAAATATCGAGCAGAATCAACCAGATGCGGTAGTAATAACTTAAAAACTCGCCATTGTTCATTAGATTAAGAGAGCTTTAATACAAATCTAACAGAACGATGGCAAGTTATCTTGTAAGTTCGTGGAACGTTAATCACTGGTCGACCCGTGACTAGTTGTAGCGTTTGAAAAAAATACTCACTTATTAAGCTCTAGCTGTCGTTGCTTCCAACCACCAAATCAAACTAACCAACCAACGAAGGTATGAGCTCTTTGCTTTATCCAATATCAACAGTGGAGCAAGGAATTAGTACTTGTAGTTGCCACTATCCATCCAGTTGGTAATAAAAACTGTTACGTTAGTGCCGCTTACTGTAGAAGTGTAAACACGCAGGAAACCGCCAAAAAACATCAACAAAGATGAAAGTTTACGAAGCCGTGAAAAGCACTGAAACCAGAGCAGTGGCGAATCGCGGCAGACGAAGTAAGAAACGAAGTCAGCATTAGGATTATAGACGAAGTTGGGCGGTTTGATGACGGTAACTTAACATGGAAATATTCAAAATAGCTGTGTTCAGTGAAGAACAAGCCGCTGAACATTAACTATAGAAATAAACAAACTGTCATGACAGTCGGTCATGCTGACTGATGAGCTAGTCGTGCTATGTTATCATGTTGTGGCGTCATTGTGGCGTAAAAAGGTCCTTTACCGAAACATCTCCAATATCAACCGTGACACACTCCACTAACACTGGTAGTTGAAATCGATAACTGGTCTGCCTAGCATTATAACCGATCGGTGAGGTAACATTAGGAAATTGAAATATTTAAGTAGGTGCTGGTGTTGTTGAATAAAACCTACTTGGGTTATGAAGTACCACCAGATAACGAAGAGAGTCAGCAAAGGAAGCAGTCCTTGCTATTGACTCAAAGTTGCAATCATTGCGTGCGGAATCAACTATGGCAAACCGCACTGACTGAAATATTGAAATGCGAGCTTTCTTTAAAGTCCTATTATTAAAACCTCACGAATTAAATACAATGTTTATTAAAAGTTGATACTTGTTGATATAGACGAAGTTGGCGGCTTTTGCTGCTACCACCGCAAGACGATAACTTAACGTAAAAATGTTCAAAATTAACTGTGGAAAAAGACAAACTATCATGACAGTTAGTTATGCTGACCGATGAGCTCGTCGTGTTACGCTATGACGTCATTCACCGACACTGACACCGATACCTGGTTTTTCTAGCATTAAGACAAAATCGATGGAAAACTATGTTTTACGACCGAATTCGAAATATCTATCCAAATTACATTGATGCGGTTCGAAAAACTTTAGAAAACTACCACCACAGAAAACTGAACAAGAAGTGAATATGGATATAGACAAATTAACACGGTTCTTACTGGCACGAGAACTATCAATTACTTGATATCGAAACGGAAATACCGAGCAGAAGCAGATGCGGTTAGTGTGTCACACAAACAAGTTCACCGCTTGACCGAACCTCGACAGCGGAAATATTTAAAAGGTTGTGTTCAATAACAAACAAGCCGTTGTAATGAGGTCGAGTTGTTGGCAACGATAATTGTTATGCCTATCAAACCAGATACTATTTGAAAAAGCATCACAATTTTATAAAACGGCAACTCGAAATTGGAAATAACAACCAACATCTTTGATATCGATTTGGAAAAAAATATATCAAATCAATTTGACGTGGTCATTGTTAGGCAGTCCACTGCCAGAAAGACACCCTAAACGCTCATTTAGAGGTGCTGCAGCCGCACTGACACCGCATTGACGCCAGCCCTCTGCTGACTGCAAAAGTGATGCGTCCGCGCCGCCTCTGCGCCGAAATAATGATGAAAGTTGGCTATCCCTACGTGTTACCCTAATAACATAATATTTAGTGTAAATATTGATATAGACAAAGTCAGACGGTCCGCACTGCTACAAGAACTATCAAATACTTGTTATCAAAATGGAAATATCGAGCAGAATCAACCAGATGCAGATGGTAGTAATAACTTAAAAACGCGCCATTGTTCATTAGATTAAGAGAGCTTTAATACAAAACTAACAGAACGATGGCAAGTTATCTTGTAAGTTCGTGGAACGTTAATCACTGGTCGACCCGTGACTAGTTGTAGCGTTTGAAAAAAATATTCACTTATTAAGCTCTAGCTGTCGTTGCTTCCAACCACCAAATCAAACCAACCAACCAACGAAAGGAGCTCTTTGCTTTATCCAATATCAACCGTGGAGCACGGCATTAGTAGTTGTAGTTGCCACTATCCAGTTGGTAATAAAAACTGTTACGTTAGTTCCGCTAACTGTAGAAGTGTAAACACGTAGGAAACCACCAAAAAACATCAACAAAGATGAACTTACTAAGCCGTGAAAAGCACTGAAACCAGAGCAGTGGCGTAACGCTACCGATGAAGTACGAAACGAAATCGGTCAGCATTATAGACGAAGTTGGGCGGTTTGATGACGGTAACTTAACATGGAAATATTCAAAATAGCTGTGTTCATTGAAGAACCAGCCGCTGAACATTTAGTTCCGTTATTGAAACATCTCCAATATCAACCGTGGGCTCCGCACTCACCACACATGTAGGCGACACCGATAACTGGTCTTACTAGCATTATAACCAGATCTATGGCAAATTCTTTGCAACCGAATTTGAAACAGTGAGCAACGCGTTGAGGTAACTTTAGGAAATTTAATTATTTACGTAGGTTCTGGTGTTGTTGAATAAAACCTACTTGGGTTATCAAGTACCACCACCACATCACGAAGAGAGCCAGCGAAGGAATACAATTACAATTACAATTACAAGTCCTTACTATTGACTAAAAGTTGCAATCACTGCATGCAAAATCAACTATAGCACCGCATTGACTGAAATATTGTTTAATAATACTGAAATGCGAGCTTTCTTTAAAGTCCTATTATTAAAACCACGGTGATGAAATATAATGTTTCTCAAAAGAAGAAATACTTGTCCTTTGATATTGATGAAATTAGAAGCATTTTAAAAGTTGTGAATACGACAAGAACTTACCTAATATGTATGACTATACGGATAAGGCACGGGATTAGGTTGAACTGTACTGAACCACAGTAACACTGGTAAACATCGGCCGGCGTCGATGGTTATTGAAATATCTTTAAATTAGAATCGCTAAGGCAGAGGTATCCACCAAATACCGCTGAATGTGGAAGTGTAGGGTGAACTTGGCGATGTGCTCGAACTTTAAATATAGACGAAGTCAGACGGTCCGTACTGCCACAAGAACTATCAATAGCTGTTGGTGCAGCTGAATGTAGAAGTGTAAACACCGTAGGAAACCACGCGGGGTCTACCACAATAAACATCACCAAAGATAGACTTACTTAGCTGTCAGTAGCACTGAGAGCACAGCACTGGCGATGTACTCGAACTCTAAATATAAACGAAGTTGGGCGGTCTTTACTGCCACCTGTACGACGACTTAACATGCAAATATTATTCAAAACAGTGTTCATAGTGGAACAAACCTCTGAACAGTCACTGTAGAAATGGATACTATCATGACAGTCGGTCATGTTGATTGATGAGCTCGTCGTGTTACGCTATGACGTCATTCCAATGTAAAAAGTTCCGTTATCAAACATCTCCAATATCAACCGTGGCGCAACGCACTGACACCGATAAATGGTCTTTGAAATTGTGTTTTGCGACCGAATTTGAAATGTCTATCCGAATTACATTGATGCAGTTCGAATTAACTTTCAAGAAAACTACGAACAGTACAACCATTATTGGCCCCCAAAAACAGAAGGAACAACAATTTTCTGTTATTATATAGACGAATTAAGACGGTCCGTAATGCTACAAGAACTATCAATTACTTGTAATCGAAATGGAAAAATCGAGCAGAATCAACCAGATGCGAATGTATTTACTTAAGAGCAAGCCGATTTTAATGCACTGGTTCACACAAGAAAATCACGGATATAATCCCGTTAGTACTTTAAGTGAAGCCGATTTAAAATTGATGCAAGTATATGAAAATACCTGTGCAATCAAACCAGCAAAAGTGATGAATCTGAAACTGACGGCAATAAGGTTCAATCGCCTACAACTAACTCACTAGTGAGTGTCTAGCGAGTCACTAGCGAGTTTTTACGATCGATGGCAAATAGGAGAAATCGCATCTAAAACCGGACGATGTGCTCGAACTTTAAATATAGACGAAGTTGGGCGGCTTTTGCTGCCACCAACGCAAGACGGTAGCATAATATGGAAATATTCAAAATAGCTGTGTTTATTGACAACAAGCCGCTGAACATTAAGTTCCGTTTTCAAAACATCTCCAATATCAACCGTAGGCACCGCATCAACACCAGTAGGTGACACCGATAACTGCTCTTCCTAGCATCCACCAGATCGATGGCAAATTCTTAACAACCGAATTTAAAATATCTATTCGAATTACGTTGATATGGTTGGCATTAAATGTGTAGAACCGTTGTACCCCAGTCGGACCGAAAATTGAACAATGTACCGCAGTAAAATAGTTGACACTGACAATTTCTTTAAAATCAATCCGCAGGTGTTCACTCAATCCAGACAACCTGCTTCATCAATTACAAAAATACAATCTATTTCAGGAATTAAACTGGCATAATTACATTCTGAATCATGAAATACCAGATAGCTTGCAGGACATCAAATAAGCGGTTTTTGCTGCCACCCACGCAAGACGGTAACTCAAAGTAGAAATGTTCAAAATAGCTGTGTTCATTGAAGAACCAGCCGCTGAACATTCAGTTCCGTTATCGAAACATCTCCAATATCAACCGTAGGCATCGCACCAACACCAGTAGGCGACATCAATAACTGGTCTTCCTAGCATTATAACCAGATCGATAGAATATTCTTTGCAACCGAATTTGAAACATCTATTCGAATTTCGTTGATGCGGTTGCATTAAATGTAGGTATAGAACTTATGGACCTCAGTCGGACCGAAAATTGAACAATATACCGCAGTCAAATAGTTGACACTGATAATTTCTTTAAAATCAATCCGCAGGTGTTCACTCAATCCAGGCAACCTGCTCCATCAATTACAAAAATGCATCATGAAATACCAGATAGCTTGCAGGACATCAAATAAGCGGTTTACTATAAAATCATTAAAGATAGACTTACTTACACGTCAGAAGCACTGAGAGTAGAGCACTGGCGATATGCTCGAACTCTAAATATAGACGAAGTTGTGCGGTTTTTGCTGCCACCGCCGCATGACGGTAACATAACAAGGAAATATTCAAAATAGCGGTGTTCATTGAGAACAAGCCGCTGTACATTAAGTTCTGTTATCGAAACATCTCCAATATCAACCCTGGCGAAGCGCACTAACACCAGTAGGCGACACCGATAACTGGTCTTTCTAACATTATAAACAGATTGATGGAAAATTCTCTGCAACTGAAATTTAAACATCTATTCGAATTGCGTTAATGCGGTTGGCATTAAATGTTTAGAACTGTTTGACATTGTCGCACCGAAAAATGAACAGTGTACAGACACTGAAAAATTCTTTAAAATGGAATGGGATATAATATCTACCCAAATCAAATGACGCGGTCAGTGTAACCTGGACACAAACGAGACCGGATCCAAACTTGCACTTAGAAATAATAAGAATTGGTAAGTTAGTCCCGAAGTGTAAGATGATGCCTAATATTCAATAAGTACTTTCATTAAATAAACGTTATCAAAGATGAATAACATCGTCGCTCGATTATCTTCCGTCAAAAGCACAAGGAGCACAAAACTGGCGATGTGCTCGAACTCTAAATACGAATATAGACGAAGTCGGGCTCTTTTTGTTGCCACCACCGCAAAACGGTAACTTAACATTGAAATATTCAAAATAGCTGTTTTCATTGAAAAACAAGCCGCTGAACATTAACTGTAGAAATAAACAAACTATCATGACAGTGGGTCATGCTGACTGATGAGCACGTCGTGTAACGCTTTGACGTCATTCTGGCGTAAAAAGTTCCGTTACCAAAACATCTCCAATATCAACCGTGGCGCACCGCACTGCCACCAGTAGGTGTTGCGGATATAAAGACCTGTCCCCAATATTATATATATATATTTGTATTATTTGTATTTATTGATATTTGTATTTATTGGAATACAGCAGGTATTCCAATAAATGGAATACCTGCTGTATTCCAATAAATACAAATATGGGCACAATAATATTAGGGAAAGTGGAAGTAGGGGACACCTTTAAAGAAATATCGATATAGACGAAGTCAGACGGTCCGTACTGCTACAAGAACTATCAATAGGCTTGTTAACTGAAAAAATCTAATTAGTCCGTCACTTAGATTATCAAAAAATATTTGACCCGTATTTTTTCTTTTGTCACATAAACCAAAATTGACGAAGATACGACGCTTTTAAAATTCCCAATACGTCACTGTTCGGTATCATTCTTAGTGAGTTGATACCGAACAGTGACGTCACGAGCCCCCACTCCGAGTTTTGATGCGTTTTATCTTTGTCAATATTCGTTGATTTACAAAAACAAAAAATACGTGTCCATTATTTTCCAATACTCTAATTGACGGACTAAATAGATTTGCAATTTATTGATGGTGGAAACAAGCCTATTACTTAGTATCGAAATGGCTCCTAGAAACACAAAACTGGCGATGTGCTCGAACTGTAAATGTAGACGAAGCTGGGTGGCTTTTGCTGCCACTACCAAAAGACGATAACATAACGTAGAAATGTTCAAAATAGCTGTGTTCAGTGAAGAACAAGCCGCTGAACATTAACTGTAGAAATAAACAAACTATCATGACAGTCGGTCATGCTGACTGATGAGCTAGTCGTGTTATGTTATCATGTTATGGCGTCATTCTGGCGTAAAAAGGTCCTTTACCGAAACATCTCCAATATCAACCGTGACACACTCCACTAACACTGGTAGTTGAAATCGATAACTGGTCTGCCTAGCATTATAACCGATCGGTGAGGTAACATTAGAAAATTGAAATATTTAAGTAGGTGCTGGTGTTGTTGAATAAAACCTACTTGGGTTATGAAGTACCACCAGATAACGAAGAGAGTCAGCAAAGGAAGCAGTCCTTGCTATTGACTCAAAGTTGCAATCATTGCGTGCGGAATCAACTATGGCAAACCGCACTGACTGAAATATTGAAATGCGAGCTTTCTTTAAAGTCCTATTATTAAAACCTCACGAATAAAATACAATGTTTATTTAAAGTTGATACTTGTCCACCTTTGTTTTGATGAAATTTGAAGCAATTTAAAAGTTGTGAATACGACAAGAACTTGACCAATGTGACAATTTCATTAAAATCAATCCACAGGTGTTCACTTAATTCAGACAACATGCTCCATCAATTAGATAAATACAATCTTTTAGAGCAACTAAACTGGCGCAATTACATTCGCATCATGAAATACCAGATAGCTTGTAGGACATCAAACAAGCGGTTTTTAGATATAGACGAAGTTGGGCGGCTTTTGCTGCTACCACCGCAAGACGATAACTTAACGTAAAAATGTTCAAAATTAACTGTGGAAAAAGACAAACTATCATGACAGTTAGTTATGCTGACCGATGAGCTCGTCGTGTTACGCTATGACGTTATTCACCGACACTGACACCGATAACTGGTTTTTCTAGCATTAAGACAAAATCGATGGAAAACTATGTTTTACGACCGAATTCGAAATTTCTATCCAAATTACATTGATGCGGTTCGAGAAACTTTAGAAAACTACCACCACAGAAAACTGAACAAGAAGTGAATATGGATATAGACAAATTAAGACGGTTCTTACTGGCACGAGAACTATCAATTACTTGATATCGAAACGGAAATACCAGGCGGAAGCACATGCGGTTAGTGTGTGTCACACAAACAAGTTCACCGCTTGACCGAACCTCGACAGCGGAAATATTTAAAAGGTTGTGTTCAATAACAAACAAGCCGTTGTAATGAGATCGAGTTGTTGGCAACGATAATTGGTATGCCTATCAAACCAGATATTATTTGAAAAAGCATCACAATTTTATAAAACGGCAATTCGATATTGGAAATAACAACCAACTTCTTTGACATCGATTTGGAAAAAATATACCATATGAATTTGACGTGGTCATTGTTAGGCAGTCCACTGCTATAAAGACACCCTAAACGCTCAAGTAGAGGTGCTGCAGCCGCACTGACACCGCATTGACGCCAGCCCTCTGCTGAATGCAAAAGTGATGCGTCCGCGCCGCCTCTGCGCCGAAATAATGATGAAAGTTGGCTATCCCTACGTGTTACCCTAATAACATAATATTTAGTGTAAATATTGATATAGACAAAGTCAGACGGTCCGCACTGCTACAAGAACTATCAAATACTTGTTATCAAAATGGAAATATCGAGCAGAATCAACCAGATGCGGTAGTAATAACTTAAAAACGCGCCATTGTTCATTAGATTAAGAGAGCTTTAATACAAAACTAACAGAACGATGGCAAGTTATCTTGTAAGTTCGTGGAACGTTAATCACTGGTCGACCCGTGACTAGTTGAAGCGTTTGAAAAAAATACTCACTTATTAAGCTCTAGCTGTCGTTGCTTCCAACCACCAAATCAAACTAACCAACCAACGAAGGTATGAGCTCTTTGCTTTATCCAATATCAACAGTGGAGCAAGGCATTTGTACTTGTAGTTGCCACTATCCATCCAGTTGGTAATAATAGTACATTGTTATCCAAGGGGTGAAAGTAACTTATTTAGTCCCGAGACGGGGTTTGGCGCCCAAGCGTAGCGCGGGCGCTAATAGATCGAGGGACTAAAGAAGTCTTTAACCCGAGGTAAACACTGTGCTTTTCATTACGAATACAAGGAAAATAAAAACAAAAACACGAAACCACTCGAAAAAAAATGAAGATCGGATTGCCGCTTTCCCGCCTATTTTGTTTTTTTTTCTGTGGCCGGCTATTCAGCCTTTATTTTCACTATAGTCACTGAAAAAATAGTAAATATTTTGCCCAAATGTTTGTTATTTTAAAGAAATATTTGTAACTAAATTATAAGTAAGTTGTTCAAAATAATTATATTCTTTAATTAATACTGAATTTTATGTTATTTCAATTTTACATCGCGCTGTAATTTACAGGCTGTATAGAAGTCGGAACATGGTTCAATAGAAATGTGAAAATAGAACTAGATTTTTTTTTAATAATGTGACAGCTGTCAGTTGAAAGTGGTTCTCCCTAGGGCTGAAAAGTATTACTTTCAGCCCGCTCCTCAGGCAACTTCAGACCTACTTTCCGAGTATGAGTAATGAAAAAACTGATACGTTAGTGCCGCTAACTGTAGAAGTGTAAACACGCAGGAAACCGCCAAAAAACATCAACAAAGATGAAAGTTT
Source organism: Xestia ashworthii (assembly GCA_950022955.1). NCBI lineage: Eukaryota > Metazoa > Arthropoda > Insecta > Lepidoptera > Noctuidae > Xestia > Xestia ashworthii. Next base: position 4,346,716 of record OX465575.1, read on the forward strand.
ACGAAGCCGTGAAAAGCACTGAAACCAGAGCAGTGGCGAATCGCGGCAGACGAAGTAAGAAACGAAGTCAGCATTAGGATTATAGACGAAGTTGGGCGGTTTGATGACGGTAACTTAACATGGAAATATTCAAAATAGCTGTGTTCAGTGAAGAACAAGCCGCTGAACATTAACTGTAGAAATAAACAAACTATCATGACAGTCGGTCATGCTGACTGATGAGCTAGTCATGCTATGTTATCATGTTGTGGCGTCATTGTGGCGTAAAAAGGTCCTTTACCGAAACATCTCCAATGTCAACCGTGACACACTCCACTAACACTGGTAGTTGAAATCGATAACTGGTCTGCCTAGCATTATAACCGATCGGTGAGGTAACATTAGGAAATTGAAATATATAAGTTGGTGCTGGTGTTGTTGAATAAAACCTACTTGGGTTATGAAGTACCACCAGATACCGAAGAGAGTCAGCAAAGGAAGCAGTCCTTGCTATTGAATCAAAGTTGCAATCATTGCGTGCGGAATCAACTATGGCAAACCGCACTGACTGAAATATTGAAATGCGAGCTTTCTTTAAAATCCTATTATTAAAACCTCACGAATGAAATACAATGTTTATTAAAAGTTGATACTTGTCCACCTTTGTTTTGATGAAATTTGAAGCAATTTAAAAGTTGTGAATACGACAAGAACTTGCCCAATGTGACAATTTCATTAAAATCAATCCACAGGTGTTCACTTAATTCAGACAACATGCTCCATCAATTAGATAAATACAATCTTTTAGAGCAACTAAACTGGCGCAATTACATTCGCATCATGAAATACCAGATAGCTTGTAGGACATCAAACAAGCGGTTTTTAGATATAGACGAAGTTGGGCGGCTTTTGCTGCTACCACCGCAAGACGATAACTTAACGTAAAAATGTTCAAAATTAACTGTGGAAAAAGACAAACTATCATGACAGTTAGTTATGCTGACCGATGAGCTCGTCGTGTTACGCTATGACGTTATTCACCGACACTGACACCGATAACTGGTTTTTCTAGCATTAAGACAAAATCGATGGAAAACTATGTTTTACGACCGAATTCGAAATTTCTATCCAAATTACATTGATGCGGTTCGAGAAACTTTAGAAAACTACCACCACAGAAAACTGAACAAGAAGTGAATATGGATATAGACAAATTAAGACGGTTCTTACTGGCACGAGAACTATCAATTACTTGATATCGAAACGGAAATACCGGGCGGAAGCACATGCGGTTAGTGTGTGTCACACAAACAAGTTCACCGCTTGACCGAACCTCGACAGCGGAAATATTTAAAAGGTTGTGTTCAATAACAAACAAGCCGTTGTAATGAGGTCGAGTTGTTGGCAACGATAATTGGTATGCCTATCAAACCAGATATTATTTGAAAAAGCATCACAATTTTATAAAACGGCAATTCGATATTGGAAATAACAACCAACTTCTTTGACATCGATTTGGAAAAAATATACCATATGAATTTGACGTGGTCATTGTTAGGCAGTCCACTGCTAGAAAGACACCCTAAACGCTCAAGTAGAGGTGCTGCAGCCGCACTGACACCGCATTGACGCCAGCCCTCTGCTGACTGCAAAAGTGATGCGTCCGCGCCGCCTCTGCGCCGAAATAATGATGAAAGTTGGCTATCCCTACGTGTTACCCTAATAACATAATATTTAGTGTAAATATTGATATAGACAAAGTCAGACGGTCCGCACTGCTACAAGAACTATCAAATACTTGTTATCAAAATGGAAATATCGAGCAGAATCAACCAGATGCGGTAGTAATAACTTAAAAACGCGCCATTGTTCATTAGATTAAGAGAGCTTTAATACAAAACTAACAGAACGATGGCAAGTTATCTTGTAAGTTCGTGGAACGTTAATCACTGGTCGACCCGTGACTAGTTGAAGCGTTTGAAAAAAATACTCACTTATTAAGCTCTAGCTGTCGTTGCTTCCAACCACCAAATCAAACTAACCAACCAACGAAGGTATGAGCTCTTTGCTTTATCCAATATCAACAGTGGAGCAAGGCATTAGTACTTGTAGTTGCCACTATCCATCCAGTTGGTAATAAAAACTGTTACGTTAGTGCCGCTAACTGTAGAAGTGTAAACACGCAGGAAACCGCCAAAAAACATCAACAAAGATGAAAGTTTATATACGAAGCCGTGAAAAGCACTGAAACCAGAGCAGTGGCGAATCGCGGCAGACGAAGTAAGAAACGAAGTCAGCATTAGGATTATAGACGAAGTTGGGCGGTTTGATGACGGTAACTTAACATGGAAATATTCAAAATAGCTGTGTTCAGTGAAGAACAAGCCGCTGAACATTAACTGTAGAAATAAACAAACTATCATGACAGTCGGTCATGCTGACTGATGAGCTAGTTATGCTATGTTATCATGTTGTGGCGTCATTGTGGCGTAAAAAGGTCCTTTACCGAAACATCTCCAATATCAACCGTGACACACTCCACTAACACTGGTAGTTGAAATCGATAACTGGTCTGCCTAGCATTATAACCGATCGGTGAGGTAACATTAGGAAATTGAAATATATAAGTTGGTGCTGGTGTTGTTGAATAAAACCTACTTGGGTTATGAAGTACCACCAGATACCGAAGAGAGTCAGCAAAGCAAGCAGTCCTTGCTATTGAATCAAAGTTGGAATCATTGCGTGCGGAATCAACTATGGCAAACCGCACTGACTGAAATATTGAAATGCGAGCTTTCTTTAAAATCCTATTATTAAAACCTCACGAATGAAATACAATGTTTATTAAAAGTTGATACTTGTCCACCTTTGTTTTGATGAAATTTGAAGCAATTTAAAAGTTGTGAATACGACAAGAACTTGCCCAATGTGACAATTTCATTAAAATCAATCCACAGGTGTTCACTTAATTCAGACAACATGCTCCATCAATTAGATAAATACAATCTTTTAGAGCAACTAAACTGGCGCAATTACATTCGCATCATGAAATACCAGATAGCTTGTAGGACATCAAACAAGCGGTTTTTAGATATAGACGAAGTTGGGCGGCTTTTGCTGCTACCACCGCAAGACGATAACTTAACGTAAAAATGTTCAAAATTAACTGTGGAAAAAGACAAACTATCATGACAGTTAGTTATGCTGACCGATGAGCTCGTCGTGTTACGCTATGACGTTATTCACCGACACTGACACCGATAACTGGTTTTTCTAGCATTAAGACAAAATCGATGGAAAACTATGTTTTACGACCGAATTCGAAATTTCTATCCAAATTACATTGATTCGGTTCGAGAAACTTTAGAAAACTACCACCACAGAAAACTGAACAAGAAGTGAATATGGATATAGACAAATTAAGACGGTTCTTACTGGCACGAGAACTATCAATTACTTGATATCGAAACGGAAATACCGGGCGGAAGCACATGCGGTTAGTGTGTGTCACACAAACAAGTTCACCGCTTGACCGAACCTCGACAGCGGAAATATTTAAAAGGTTGTGTTCAATAACAAACAAGCCGTTGTAATGAGGTCGAGTTGTTGGCAACGATAATTGGTATGCCTATCAAACCAGATATTATTTGAAAAAGCATCACAATTTTATAAAACGGCAACTCGATATTGGAAATAACAACCAACATCTTTGATATCGATTTGGAAAAAAATATATCAAATCAATTTGACGTGGTCATTGTTAGGCAGTCCACTGCCAGAAAGACACCCTAAACGCTCATGTAGAGGTGCTGCAGGCGCACTGACACCGCATTGACGCCAGCCCTCTGCTGAATGCAAAAGTGATGCGTCCGCGCCGCCTCTGCGCCGAAATATTGATGAAAGATGGCTATCCCTACGTGTTACCCTAATAACATAATATTTAGTGTAAATATTGATATAGACAAAGTCAGACGGTCCGCACTGCTACAAGAACTATCAAATACTTGTTATCAAAATGGAAATATCGAGCAGAATCAACCAGATGCGGTAGTAATAACTGAAAAACGCGCCATTGTTCATTAGATTAAGAGAGCTTTAATACAAAACTAACAGAACGATGGCAAGTTATCTTGTAAGTTCCTGGAACGTTAATCACTGGTCGACCCGTGACTAGTTGTAGCGTTTGAAAAAAATACTCACTTATTAAGCTCTAGCTGTCGTCGCTTCCAACCACCAAATCAAACTAACCAACCAACGAAAGTATGAGCTCTTTGCTTTATCCAATATCAACCGTGGAGCACGGCATTAGTAGTTGTAGTTGCCACTATCCAGTTGGTAATAAAAACTGTTACGTTAGTGCCGCTAACTGTAGAAGTGTAAACACGCAGGAAACCGCGCGGTGTCTACCACAATGAACATCAACAAATATGGACTAACTAAGCCGTGAAAAGCACTGACATCAGACCAGTGGCGATATGCTCGAACTCTAAATACAGACGAAGTTGGGCGGTTTTTCTGCCACCACCGCAAGACGGTAAGTTAAAGTAGAAATGTTCAAAATAGCTGTGTTCATTGAAAAACAAGCTGCTGAACATTAACTGTATAAATAAACAAACTAGCATGACAGTCGGTCATGCTGACTGATGAGCTCGTTGTGCAAAATTGCCTGAAAGGCCTAAATACCCCTCAACCGGGCGATGTGCTCGAACTGTATCTATAGACGAAGTTGGGCGGTGTTTGCTGCCGACACCGCAAGACGGTAACTTAACGTAAAAATGTTCGAAATGGCTGTGTTCATGAAGACCAAGCCGCTGAATATTAACTGTAGAAATAAACAAACTAGCATGACAGTCGGTCATGCTGACTGATGAGCTCGTTGTGCAAAATTGCCTGAAAGGCCTAAATACCCCTCAACCGGGCGATGTGCTCGAACTGTATCTATAGACGAAGTTGGGCGGTGTTTGCTGCCGACACCGCAAGACGGTAACTTAACGTAAAAATGTTCGAAATGGCTGTGTTCATGAAGACCAAGCCGCTGAATATTAACTGTAGAAATAGACAAACTATCATGACTGACTGATGAGCTCGTCGTGTAACGTCATCATACAGTATAGTAGAGAAGAGTCCAGTACAGTATTTTAGCTACACTGGCGGACAAGGTTGACGGACCATTCATTAGACTCTGGGCTGGCAGACATGTGCGTGCACATGTTCATGTAGCCAATTAGTGTATTTTTAAGTTATGTTAATTTGTTTTTTACTAACATAGGATAAGTTCATACTAACACTATATGTATCAATAGCTCTGAAATAAAAAAATTGAATTTGAATTTGTTATTCTGGCGTAAATAGTTCCGTTTCCGAAACATCTCTAATCTCAACCGTGACACACTTCACTAACACTGGTAGTTAAAGCATTATAACCGATCGGTGAGGTAACATTAGGAAATTGAAATATTTAAGTAGGTGCTGGTGTTGTTGAATAAAACCTACTGAATAATAATAATAATAAAATCTGTTTATTTCCGAAAAAAAAAAAATTACATACATTTGAAATCCAATTAAACTTAACTATAATCTTACATGAATTAAAGATTTTACAGTTAAGCAGTTGCTACCTTACTTAGGAAATGTTTTTTTAGTACATATTTAATTTGTTTACATTTTTTTTTTTCAATTTGACCTACTATGGCTTTTGGCAGCCTATTAAGTATTATGGGCAGACTACATTTCCACACCCTCTCACCATACACCTTGTAACATTTGTTTATTCCAAAGGTTGGAAGATATGACAGATTACGTAAGTTGTTAGGTCTTGTCATCTTATTCAGGTTACCTATATGGTGACTATAGTGAGTTACAATGGCTAAATCTCGCTTATCAAATATGCTCATAACTTTACAATACTGAAACAAGTTATGGTAGTTATCTTTGTTAATGAACTTAATTGTTTTTAATATTCGTAGTTGGAGATTATATTAAGATATGTTTTATATGTTCTACCATAACTAGCTAGCCCATAATTAATGACCGACTCTGCCAGTGACACATACAAAAGTCTTAATGTCCTGTAGGGTTGTCAACTTGCGTTATCAAGTACCCCCAGCACACGAAGAGAGCCAGCGAAGGAATACAATAGTCCTTGCTATTGACTCAAAGCTGCAATCATTGCGTGCGGAACTATGGCGAAACGAACTGACTGAAATATTGAAATTCGAGCTTTTTTTTGAAGTCCTATTATTAAAACTTCGCCAATGACGCAGTTAGACAGTCCGTTCTGCTACAAGAACTATCAAATAATTTGATATCCAAATGGAAATATCGAGCAGAATCAAGCAGGTGTGGTTGTATTTACTTAAGGGGCCGGCGCAGCATGCGTTTCTCATACAAAAGTAATACCAAAATAATAATAAAAACTGTTACGTTAGTGCCGCTAACTGTAGAAGTGTAAACACGTAGGAAACCGCCAGAAAACATGAACAAAGATGAACTTACTAAGCCGTGAAAAGCACTGAAACCAGAACAGTGGCGAATCGCGACGGATGAAGTAAGAAACGAAGTCAGCATTAGGATTATAGACGAAGTTGGGCGGTTTGATGACGGTAACTTAACATGGAAATATTCAAAATAGCTGTGTTCATTGAAGAACCAGCCGCTGAACATTTAGTTCCGTTATTGAAACATCTCCATATCAACCGTGGGCTCCGCACTCACCACACTAGTTGGCGACACCGATTACTGGTCTTACTAGCATTATAACCAGATCCATGGCAAATTCTTTGCAACCGAATTTGAAACATCTATTCGAATTACGTTGATGCGTTTGCATTAAATGTGTAGAACTGTTGGGCACCGCAGTAAAAGAGTTGACACTGATAATTTCTTTGAAATCGAAATGGAAATATCGAGCAGAATCAAGCAGCTGCAGTTCTATTTACTTAAAAACCAGCCGTTGTTCATTAGGTAAAGAGAGCTTTAATACAAAATAACCAGAAAGGTGGCAAGTAATCTTGTAAGTTCATGGAACGTTAATAACCGGTCGACCAGTGACTAGTTGTAGCGTTTGAAAGAAAGCAGTCACAAATTGAACTCCAGCTGCCGTCGCTTCCAACCACCAAATCAAACAAACCAACCGACCAACGAAGCTATGACGTCTTTGGTATATCCAATATCAACCGTCGAGCACCGCATTAACACTAGTAGTTGCCAACTTGCCACCTAGCCACCAGCCACTAAGTAATAAAACTGTTAAGTTAGTGCAGCAGAAGTAGAAGTTTAAACACTGCAGGAAACCGCACGGGGTCTACCACAATAAACATCAACAAAGATAGACTTACTTAGCCGTCAAAAGCACTGAAGGCAGAGCAGTGGCGATGTGCTCGAACTCTACATACAGACAAAGTTGGGCGGTTTTCACTGCCACTACCGCAAGACGCCTACTCGCAGTAGAATTAATGTTCAAAATACCTGTGTTTATCGAAGAACCAGCCGCTGAACATTAAGTTCTGTTATCGAAACATCTCCAATATCAACCGTAGGCATCGCACCGACACCAGTAGGCGACACCGATAACTGGTCTTCCTAGCATTATAACCAGATCTGTGGCAAATTCTTTGAAACCGAATTTAGAATATCCATTCCAATTTTGTTGATGCGGTTGGCATTAAATTTTTAGAACTGTTGGAAAACTGTCGGACCGAAAAATGAACAGTGCACCGCAGTAAAATAGTTGACACTGATCATTTATTTAAAATCGTATTGGAAATATCTACCCGGATTAAATGATGCGGTCAGTGTAACTTGGACACAAACGAATCCACTTGCACTTGGAATTAATAATAATAAAAATAATATTGAAGGCACTTGAAATATTATTTCTGGTTATTCTCGTCTGGCTAACGGCGAGTACTTACACAGGCACAATCAAGTAGCCAGGATTATTCACCAGCAACTTGCCTTGAAATATAATCTTATGGAATCAGAAGTACCGTACTACAAGTATGATGCCCGATCCAGTTCTCGTGAAAGACCATGTCACGTTGTACTGGGAATACTGGGATCAGTCTATCGTTACTGACAGGACTATTGTCGCCAATAAGCCTGACATAGTGGTGATAGACCGATCAGCGCGCCGCGTAGTGATAATCGATGTTACCATTCCGCATGACGAGAACCTCGTGAAAGCTGAGAAAGAGAAACAAATAAAATATCTCGACTTCGCACACGAAGTTCGCGACATGTGGAATATGAACTCGGTTATCATTGTGCCGATTGTCGTGACGGCCAATGGCCTTATTGCCAAGAGCTTCGATGACCATCTATCGAAGCTCTCTTCAGGCGGCTGGATCAAGAGCCTGATACAGAAGGCAGTACTCCTCGATACGACTCGCATTGTGAGGAGGTTCCTGTCTCTGCAGCCCTAACCACCGGTAGCTTGGACCCTGCTCCCGATATCGGTGGACCACTATTTTTTATGTTTTTAAATGTATCTTTTAGTTTAGTTTTAAGATATTTTTCAAAATGTAAATAATATGTGTTAGAATGAATAAACAAAAAAATAATATAATAACAATACTCATTACTTTGATTGAAATAAACATTCTCATAGATAGACTTACGTACTCGTAGCCGTTAGAAGCAGCACAGAAGCAAACTATCATGACAGTCGGTCATGCTGACTGATGAGCTCATCATGGTTCGCTATGACGTCATTCTGGGGTAAAAAGTTTCGACAACGGAACATCTCCAATATCAAGAGCGACGCAAAGCACTAACACCGGTAGTTGATAACGATAACTGGTCTGCCTAGCATTATAAATAACCCATCGACGGTGTTACATTAGGAAATTGAAATATTTACGTTAAAGTATTGGTTTTTGCAGAAACTCATTGCGTCATTAATGGACTGACTCTCCAAAAGAATTGATTGAGATGCATTTAGGGACTTTATACACGAAAACCTTAACTTAAAGCTATAACTTAAGGGCCCATTACTCGCCAACGACCTGGGCCTCGATTCCGCTATTACAATAGTGTCACAGTATTCGATCATTGATTTCATAATGATCAAGTTCTGTCAAATTTGTTAATTCTACTATCATAATGGCGCCATTATGACTTCTCAATGAACAACCACTGACACTCCATTGAAAGAAATGTCATAGAATATTAATCTCGTACATGAAATCTGGCATGAATAAATGTTCGCATTTAGTAGTAGATTTCGAAAACCATTTGAATGATGGGTTTTATAATAATGACAATACGACAATGCCAATAAAACACAATTTTATTACGAGACCATTGACCGACCATTGTGAATTTAGCAGATTACGAACTTTAAGCAAAATGACAATGGGATGAGAATGGAATCGTGTTGGAGTGACGAATTTATTAAAATAGCAGAATTAGGCCCCTGGAGCGAGTGGGAGGAGCTTAGCAATAGCGTTTACCCGTGCGTCCGAGTGGTCAGCGATACACTGCCGCCCGTCGCCCATAGCCGCAAGACTATTTAGAGTACTTTTATTTAATCAATAAAAAATATGGTTAAAGCAAATGTTGAAGAATATTTTAATATGAATGTTACGTCAAAATTATGTACAACTTCGGAGATATCGCAGCATATTTCGAAGCCTTTTCGATCGATAATTGAATTTGATCCAGATTTTTTTTCATTAAGTACATAAAATGCATTTAACGAAAATGTATTCTATATTATTATTCAAGTTTATGTGATACGACATCTAGAGCAGCGGTGGCCCAGTGGTGGCGGCCCCGACTTACGAACAGTAAGTCGTGGGTTCGAACCCAGGCAGGCGCATTACTTTGTGTAATTTATTTCATCACCGCAGCTTTCAAAACGGTGAAGGAAAACATCGTGAAGAAACCGGCATGTCCTAGAACCAAAAATTCGAAGACATGTGACATCTACCAATCCGCACTGGGCCCGCGTGGTAGATTATAGCCCATTCCCTCTCATTGACAGGAGGTCGTGTCCCAGGAGTGGGAACATTATAGGCTGATGATGATGTGATACGAAAAAAAATATTGGGATAGTCTATATTCAACAGAATCTGCAAATTAGAGCCCCTAAACCAGGTTTCCGTGAGGTTTTGCCAAAAAATGCATGCGTGCGGGGGGTTATGATGACTAAAAAAATAATAAAGTTGTCAGAAATTCGTTCTATGATTACTATAGTAGAGATAACGGTCTATGTTTAACAAATAATTATGTGAGTAGGTAGTAATGTGAGCACAGTGATGTAGAAACCGATAAAAAAATACAAGATTATTTCACTTTATCGTTAGTGGATTGATTTTAGTTGAAAGAGTAAAACAGTAGGTAGGTGAGTCGACCAATAGGTATGCGCTATGAACTCAACCGTAGTTATATCGAAATTAGTTAGGATAAACGTTGGTGTTATGATACGTAACCAACTTATGACTTACTAGCGGACGTCCCGCGGTTTCACCCGCATAGTTCCCGTTCCCGTGGGAGTACGGGGATAAAATATATCCTATGTTACTCGTGGATAATGTAGCTTTCGAATGGTGAAAGAATTTTTTGAAATCGGTCCAGTAGTTTTTAAGCCTATTCATTACAACCAAACAAACAAACAAACAAAGTTTTCCTCTTTATAATATTAGTGTAGATGTAGATAGTGTAGATGACTCTGAAAATCTTCATTTCATTTTTTCCTTCTAGTTCTTCTTTCTTCTAGTGAGTACTTAGGACGCAAGTGCACATCACAATAGGCTTGTTACCTGAAAAAATCTAATTAGACCGTCACTTAGATTCACATTCACTGTCCACGAAAAGACACAATAGTTAAACAATCGGTCTGAACCATATGTGGCTCATGGGACTGGAAATGGGTTAAAAAATATTTGACCCGTATTTTTTCTTTTGTCACATAAAACAAACTTGACGAAGATACGACGCTTTTAAAATTCCCAATACGTCACTGTTCGGTCTTTGTCAATATTCGTTGATTTACAAAAACAAAAAATACGTGTCCATTATTTTCTAATACTCTAACTGACGGACTAAATAGATTTGCAATTTATTGATGGTGGAAACAAGCCTATTAACTCCCTGCACTGCCAGACTAGTCATAATTGCGGGCCATAATAATCAAGCTATTCGATTGAAACCAATTTCTGAAAAGAGAGATCGTCTTCCAGATCGGAGACACCGCTTTCCAATCTTAACAAGTAAAATTAAATTAAAAATATTGCCATTTTGTGGTGGCGACCATCTTGGATTTATTATTTATCAAAATCAAAATATTATATTTCACATAGGCCTAGATGGGCACTTATATAACGTCGAAAAAGGTGCACGGTTCGCGTTGGTCGATTCCATGGAGAAATTCCGGCAAGAAACTCCATGGTTACTCTTTTCAAATCATTTGGTATTACAATATTATTATGTTACATGTTACCTACATTACAGCATTAGTACTAAAGTATGGGGGGACAGCGTAGGCCCGACAATAGGTCGTATCATAGTGTAGAGTGTTCTACTAGTCAAGCGCTTTCATTTGATACCCATATTGAGGGAGTTATTGATTAGATAAAAATATGCAATCCGCCATTTTGTGGCGGCAGCCATCTTGGACCGATTTTACCGAACATAGCTAAGAACACTCCCGACTAATTCACCTTTCAAACAAAAAAAAACAAAATCAGTTCATCCGTTCGGGCGCTACGATGCCACAGACAGACACACACACACACAGACACGTCCAACTTAAAACACCCCGTCGTTTTTGCGTCGGGTGTTAATTTTTTTTATCATTGAGTACAGATTCTAAAAAATGGCGCCAATCTCGTCTGCCTGCGGGGTTAACTTTACGTTGACAGGTATCAGTTTTAAAATCAACTTCACTATCTTACTTAGTTTTCTTCAAAGCCAATTCCTTGTTTTTTGGTAATATTCTAACCTCCGTAAATATAAATTATCACTGTTGCATGGTAAAGGGTTAATATTTCAAGCATTTGTTTTTTTATAATAGTTTCAACTTTGAATACCGAAATGTAGTATGAAAAGTAATCGTTCACCGTTCACGCTAAAGCTGCGCGTGTTATTTAACCGGACATTACCGGTTTACCACATCACTATCAGAAAGAAGATGGCTGCTATTTTTGGACCAATCAAGACCGCCGTGACAACATGTCTATGGTTCTGTTCTGACATTCCAGGAGAGCAATTTTTTTATAAAACAATCTATCACTTTCGGAGTTCGGACAGAGTCGTATTTCAGAAATACTATCCATAATTCGTTGTTTTGGTTGCCGCCTAACGTGCGTTTCTGATAGGTATTTGACAGTAATGATTTAAGCCTTGTAAGTGTCGGCGAATGTTGTGTAAATAAATACATTTACGTTATAGGTATAAGCATACATGTATACTTCCTCGTAAATACAGTGCATACGTTTTAAGTAAATAAGAGAACCGGGATGACCCATACTAATAAATAATATCATTGCTACGATATTGTGAGGTCGATATTCCTGAAATGAGCCCACTGTTTTGGTCAGTATTAATATACGGTATTTATTAATTGACTTTTTTTTTTTATATTTCCATATTCAAGTTCAACGTTTTTTTTTTTTCACTACATAGGTAACATGTTTTCAAAGATTTAAGTAGTACATAGTAGACAAATGTGAAACATGATTGCTAGGACAATGGAATGTTGTAATTTGCTATGTTTCGTGCTTTTCAAATGAATACTACTCGTACATAAACAAAAGAAAATTGCGCAATTTATCAAGTTTCTGTCTCTAATATTGCGTGATTGTTGATCAAAATTCCCCCCAAAGAAACTGTTCTTCTGAGTACTTACATACCTAGTTAATAGTAAATAATTTATTTACTTTATTACAGAATACCACTAATCCAACTGTTACGACAAATCAAACAGTTCATGTCCAGCCAACATCCAACAATCCATAACTCAAATATGGAGAACATAGAAGAAAGTATTGAAATGTCGGATACAGACAGCGAAAATTATGAAATTTTGAGCACTGAGCAGAAAAAACTAATGGATGCTAGGTTGGTAATGTATCTTGTCAAATCTTACCAATCAATTACCATGGTTGAAGAACAAGCCTTTAGAAGATTGATAAGATTAATGAATGCTGCTTATGTAATTCCGACGCATAAGGCTATAACAAAGAAAATCCTTCCTGAAATGTTCAGCAAATCTCTGGAGGAACAAACATCAATTGTCCAGCAAGAAGCAGACACAATTTGTTTAACAGTTGACCGTTGGATGTCAGTCAAATATGAGGATGCTCTTATAGCCATCACTGCACATTTTATAACTCCAGATTACACATTTAAATCTGTTTTATTGAAGTGTTGTTATTGTGAAGGTAACAGTCAAGATTTGGAATTAGCTTTAACAGAAACATGTACGGAATGGAAGATATCTGGCAAAATTAACTGGTGTGTCACTGATGATGGTGCAGACATTGTGCAAGCGGTTAATTCATTGGGCTGGAAACACAGAAGCTGCATGGCTTCCAAGTTAAATCTCGTGTTACAAAACTCTCTTAAATTATGGGACCAGACTGTTTCAAAGGTAAAGATGATTGTAGATTACTTTGATTCAAATGTTGAAGCCGTACAAATGCTAGATGAACATCAGACTAAGCAAGGCATAGCAGAACCTATGGAGCTTTTAGATTCAGAGCACACAAGTTGGGCCACGAAATATGATATGATGGAAAGAATTCTAGCTTTACAAGAAGCCATTGAGGCGACCATAGCAGAACAAGGCGACAATGTCGATCTTCCTATAACAAATGAGGACTGGATTAAATTGAAACAGCTCCTCAAGCTCTTGAAACCTTTTAAAGAAGCAACAGAAGAATTTGGTGGTGAAAAATACACATACGCTTCTATAGTAATAGCTGTTGTAAATGGACTAAGAGATGTATTACAGCAATTACGACTACAACCGGATTATTACTGTACTGTTAAAGAAATAGCCGAGTTTATAGAGAATGAATTAAATGAACAATTTGACGGAATTGAGAGGGAGCCTAATTTGGCTTTGTGCACTATATTAGATCCAAGATACAAATTGTCCATGTTCCTTGATGAAAGTGCTGCAGATAGGGCTAAATTAAACTTAGTGTCAGAGGTACAAGAACTGATGGATGGTAATGGCACTGATCTTTTGAAGACAGCAAATAATGAAGATGGAGGAGATTTTAGTCTATGGAGAAGGAGAAATTTAAAGAAAAGACAATCTAACCAGAGTGTGAATGCTCAACAAGAAGTGGAATCTTACTTGCAGGAAGACTTAGCTGACAGTGATCCTTGCCAATGGTGGCAGACTAAGGAATCTAAGTTCCCTCATCTAGCCAAGTTATTTAAGACTAAATGCAATAAGGTAGCAACGGCCATACCAAGTGCACAACTATTTACAGAACAGGGCATTGATTTACGTGAAAGAAGACAATTGCTGTCGCTGCGAAAGGCTCAGATGATAGTGTTTTTACATGCAAACTTGAATGAGGATGATTATTTAAGATTGATGCCAGATATTGATGACGACTTAAGAATGCCTGTCTAAATTTAATTTAATTTATTTTTGATTATTTTTTAATTGTTTGTATCTGGTAGTACTTGAAGCCGACCTCAACCTAGTTTGGAAATGACTGGGCAGATGATGAGCACCTACCCATTTTTTACTTGAAATTGCATTTGCTATGAGTATGACTGATTATTAAGTAAACTAAGTTAGAATTGTCATTATTTTCTCAGTCTAGAAGACGGATATTTTAATATTCTTACATCTAAGTAATCAAAACATTTACAGGGTGTCCGGTAATTAATGGATAACCTTAAAATGGCTTAAAATAGAACCTACGGACATTCAGAAAAAAAAAACTTATCATATAAAAAAATTATCTGTACCTAGATGTAGGGCCTGCATGAGAATGGAGAGCTATATTACATGATTTTGCTTCAGTAATTTATGTTCCTTTTCTCCATTAATTTAGCTATAACTACAGTAGGGCCAATTTCATAATTACATTTGACACTTCATCAAAATACAACAACAAAACTTGTAATGGGTGGCATATTTTTTTTTTTTATGAAGTTAGAAATGCACAATTGCTTAACTATTTTCAATTACAACTAGGTGTCTATTGTAATAATGGCAAAAGAGGGTAACCTTTTACTATGAACTGACAGATGTCAAATGTGATCTATTAAATTGGCCCTACTAGTCTTACTAATTACTATCTATCTATCAGAATAGTTACTGTATAATATTAAAACAACAAAAAACCGATGAATTTCGTTTATGTCTAGTTGCAGTTTTCAATAAAGTAAAGTAAAAATGTTTTTTTTTTTAATACTTGTGTACCTACCTATTACAATGTTAGACTTTTTTAGTTTTTTTTTTCTAAATGGCCATAAGTTCTACTATATGCCATTTCAAGGTAATCCATTAATTACTGGACACCCTGTATATGGCATACCGAATCCCAAGCCTAAATCGAAAATGTTTTTAATTAAGAAGGCTATCACATTTTTTCTTGTATTTGAGTGTTTTATGAGTCCAACACATATATATATTTTTTTAATTTTGTGGCTATCCTGTATATGGCAAACCGCATCCCATGCCTAAATCGAAAACGTTTTTAATTAAGAAGGCTATCACATTTTTTCTTGTATTTGAGTGTTCTATGAGTCCAACACATATATTTTTTTTAATTTTGTGGCTATCCTGTATAAGGCATACCGCATCCCATGCCTAAATCGAAAACGTTTTTAATTAAGGCTATCACATTTTTTCTTGTATTTGAGTGTTTTAAGAGTCCAACACATATTTTTTTTTAATTTTGTGGCCATAACTAAACCATAAACATACCATTTGTGAACTGTTATCTATTTAAGTAATTGTACCATTAGTAAGATCCATAGATAATACACTAGGTAAGATCACTCAAACTGGATGAACAAATTATCTTTGAAAAAGTATGAAACAAATTTTGTTCAATTTCTACATTTTAGTTCCTATTTTATATATTTTTTTCGAACATTACAATTTAAAATACATAAGGAGCCGGCGCGGCGGAGCATTCGATTTTCATACAAACGTAATACCATAATAATATGAAAATGAAACATATTCATAAGGTAGTGTGTATGTCACCGTAAAATTGTCAAACACGTTAGTTTGTAAAATAACTAGAGAGATAGTAAACTCTCGAAATATTGTCAAACGAACATACTGCTTACAATAAAACGCATCATTTTTCGTGAAATGCATGCGAATTTATGCGATGGTAGTCAACTCACGCGGTGCGGAGGGAAAGAGGAGTCCCTCTTGCCCAATGGTACCACTCTCATGAAAAGACAATATTTCGAGGTTTACAACCTCGCTAGAGAGATTACAATCGAACGTGTTTGACAATTTTACGGTGACATAATATATAGATATATTTCGATTGTAATAAAGAATATCTATGTTCTCAAATAAATATTTTGAAAGGACAATGATATAAAGACGAGTTATGAGGAATATAAAATTTCTATAGAAAATTTATTTTTCTCTTAGCTCTTGTTAAATCAGTGTACATTCAAAATATATTATGTGTTTGGAAAGCTATATATTCTGTAATCCAATCAAAATATTATACACACTACTTTAAGAATATTTTGATTTACTTACAAATTATTTTGGTATTACGTTTGTATGAAATTCGCATGCTGCGCAGGCCTCTTAATTTAAGTACCAAATTCTTATTAAAGAAAATTGATTTAATCCACTCTAGTTGGTATTTTTGTAAGGATTTTTCAGCTAGATTTAATGCTTGAGTAAATGTTACCTTTTCTTTTAAATGGTTTTTTTCATTTCCTAACTCGCTATCTTAAAATGAAATAAAAACCCTGACCAGCCATAAACAGCACTACGTTTTTCCATGTTTCGTTACTCGAAAAGAGTTAAATATCATCATCATCTCTCCTGCCCTGGCCATATAAAAGTACTCTGTGCCTGGCCCCATCTTTAAAAAAAAAAAATGACGTAAGTGTTATCAAAAAACCTACTTGCTGAATAAATATCATTTATCGTTTGCTCTTGTCTCATGTTACTTGAGGTCGGCGTAACACGTTCTTTTCTTACATTCTCCTATGTCAACCGTCACGCTATCATTTACTCCTTTATCTTTCATATCATTCCTCACACAATCCACCAAAAGTTTCTTTGGTCTTCCTCTCCTTCTCCATACATCACTCTTTTAGTCACATGCGATTTATCCATCCCCACCTCACGTCCACGGCAGTCAACGTTCTGTGGCAGCAACTTTTTTTTGCAAAAAGTCGCTTCTATTCCATTCCGCGGCGGTGTAAATTGAGCCTTATGTTTCCTCTAATATATCCACGGATCCACCTCAACATTCTCATCTCCGCTACGAGCTATCTTTTTAGGGTTCCGTAGTCAACTAGGAACCCTTATAGTTTCGCCATGTCTGTCTGTCCGTCCTCGCTTAATCTCTGTGACCGTTAGCACTAGAAAGCTGAAATTTGGTACCAATATGTGTATCCATCACGCCGACAAAGTGGTAAAATAAAAATTGGAACAAAATGTTTTATTAGGCCCCTATACCTATGTAAAGTGGGAAGTGATTTTTTTTTAATGTCAAAAAAACCCTAACGTGTGATATATTGTTGGAAAGGTATTTAAAAATGAATAGGGGTTTACTGAAATCATTTTTTAATAACGTCAATAATTTCGGAAATAATCGCTCCAAAAGTAAAAAAAAATGTGTCCGGGGGGACACATTTTACACAAAGTTAGAGGTTAACTTTTGAACCATAAGTTTAGAAAATATGAAAAAAAATTGAATTTGTAGAATCCGATCAAAGGTAATAGTAGTCCTATAATCGAAATTAGACCAAACAAACAAACTAACATTGCAAGTAAAACTTTCTAAATAGGATTCTGATCATAATTTTAGTTTTTAAAATCAAGGTTTCCATCCCTAGTTATTATAGTAGGTAGCTACTTACTCGTATCTAAGTGCAAACCAAAATAAAATTCTTGGCTGACTGTACTGGGGCAAGAAAGTTGTAAATGCAATGGCGCTAATTTCAGATATTACCCAAAGCTGGTTGGGTCCATGCGGCAGTGTCGTAGCTAGTAGGGTCATGTATAGGTACATTTTTGGGGTCCCCTTGAACCCGAGTGCGGCGAAGCTCAAAAAAAGGAGAAAATCTATTAAAGCTAATGAAATACTTAAAAACTTTTTTGCAAAAAATAAAACAGACTTCCAAAAACACAAAGTGAAAAATAACTTCAGCTTCAGGAAGTCGATGACCTTTGTTTAATTGATTGACATAGATTTTTTGTCACCGACTTCTGAAGGTCGGCTCGGTTTTATTTTTCACTTTTTAGTGGTTCCCTTGTGCTTACCCCTTCACAGCGTACCGGCGTGATGTTATGTTATGAATTGGTGTAAACGATAGACAGACAAGAGATTTTAGCAATCCCAGTCCATTTGCCATCATTGAGGAATTCCGTTGCCAATCTCCGAAGTTCTTCATCAGATCTTCACCAAATTGAAATGAACGGGATCACTTTGAGAAAGTACTCTTCCAAAAACTACCCAAATCGCTTCAAGTGTGCCTATAAAATTTGAAAAGCTATTTCTCCAGGATCCCATCGTCAGATCCTGGCTTGATGATTTTAAAGGACACAAAAAAAAAAACAAATCGGTCCAGCCATCTTCGAGTAACAAAAAAAAAAAGACTGACCTTGAAAACATCGTTATATGAACTTAGAGGGTTGTTTCACGGGCTACCCTGAAGATTTCACCTTAACTTGCCCTACTGCCCTAGTATAGGTTATGTCATCAATGACGAGCTAGAAATAATAGTTTCCTGAAAGGGTTTAATTTTTCATCGAAAAGCGAGCTCGAAAAATTGGAGATTTCTGGACCGCGACAAGTTATATTTAGTTTAATATTTTATCAAAAAGAAATTAGAGGTTGCGAAAAGATTTTGATTTTTTTCCTTGTTACTCGAGACTCGAGGGCCCCATATCGTGGATATGTCACCGTAAAATTGTCAAACACGTTATATTACTATATAACGTGTTTCTCTCTAGCGATATTGTAATATCTCGAATTATTGTCAACTGGACATACGGAAGTATCTCTGCCCCCATAATCGGGACTTGGGGCACCCCCCCGTTAGGTTAGTTAGGTTCCTTTAAACCCTGCACTCGGAAATAGGGGCCCGCGAAGCGGGGCTCCGTCGACTACGCTTTTTAAGGGAATATAAAGTGTTTTAAGGTTAGGTTATAATAATCGGTATATCTCAGGAATGGTACAATTTCTTTGCATGAGAGTGGTACCACTGGGCAAGGGGGACCCCTCCTTCCCTCCACACCGCGTGAGTTGACTACCATCGCATGCATTTCACGAAAAATAATGCGTTTTGTTGTAAGCAGTATGTTCATTTGACAATATTTCGAGATTTTACAATATCGCTAGAGATATTACAATATAACGTATTTGACAATTTTACGGTGACAGATACGGCTGATACGGCAGTAGCTACGTACGCCCCTGCCAACCGGTATTGCGACATTTAAATTCTCTGTTATAGTTCAGTTCAAACTTTATGGCGGCTCGGAAGTTAGCTGCGGGTGAAGGTCTGCGCATTATACACTTATACAGTCAAGACGAAGCGTCCTCTGTGTCCCGCTGATACGTATCATTGTGTTCTGCGCAGCTTTAAGTTAGATGTTCCGAGGCACCATAAAGTTTGAATCGTTATACCTGCGCAGACAGTCACTCGCAGCTAACTTCCGAGCCGCCATAAATTTTGAACTGAACTGTACGTAATTCGACTGAAATTAAAAAGGGATCTTGACTCGCGGTCATTTTCTGTGTTTTATCTCAATATATTGCTTTGAAAATGCTAACGCTATTTAAAAGCTAAAAAATATATTCTGTTAAGGTGTCAGCGCCAGGGTAGACCGCGAATTTAAATTTTCTTAGCGTTTTTACAATTTGCCAGGCTGTAGGTATGTTGAACAAGTCATTCAACGGGATAAAATGAACATGAAGGTTATATTGATGTTAAAAACAAAGTAAAGCAGTATTTATAACGGTTGCGAATCAAATTTTAATCACCATACAACCTGACAATGGTGTCGATTCTGTTCTGCACAAACTAAACTTAATTTAGGCTATAGCTATCTTTTTCTCTCTAATAAAACGAGAAAGAGACGGACGTAATTTAGAGCTGTCAAATTTAATTGGAAATAATATATCCATACAAATGAAGGGTGCACGTAAAAACATGTCGACTAAAAACACGGTGAAGCGCAAGGCATAAACTAGTTTGACATCTTTAACTTAGTTCATAGCTATATCCGTCCTTTTCACGTACTTACTGCCTTTTAGTAAACGATAGCAATAGCCTAAATTAAGTTTAGTTTGTGCACAACAGAATCGACACCAATGGCCTACATATTGCAAAAAAAACCTAAGAAAATTTGAATTTCACGGGCTACCCTGGCGCTTCCCTGTTAAATAGTAAACGATAAATACTTACTTTTAGGATTACAGAGCGTCAAAATCTTTTCAGTGTTTCGGTTGTGGGTTGCAAATGTTGCAATGTGTGAGTGTAGTGTTTTCCTCATTAACTTATAGCATAACGAAATAAAATTGTAATAAAAAATGCCGGACGGAATGTTATTTCTACCATGTTATTCTTGAAAAAAGTAAAATTAGTAATAATTTAGCAGATAATTTTATTTCACATGCTTTTTAGGAAATCCATTGTTTTTCATTTCAAACGATACCACAGCCCCGTAGTTAGTTAGGTTAGTTAAGACTTAGACAGTTAGTAAGTGTTAAAAAAAAAAAACAAAATAAAATAAATAAAAAACATTTTATTAACTGTTACATAATTTTGATCTTCAATAACGTACTACGTTGCCAACAACGATACATGAGATTGATACCTATGTTTCCAAACAAAGTTATAAAATCTAGAGGAATTAAAAAACCTCATCTTTATGGCAACGGTAAATTTTATATGAAATCTGGACGTAAAACCAACAGGATTGAATTATATCTCAAACAGTCAACTTTAATGGCTAAAAAAAGGCCCTTAACAAACCCAAAAAAGCACTTGTTCCTCCCGTCAATGCGATTATTTTTTATTCTGGAGAAGTTTCCCAGGTATGGACCTGGGAAACTTAAAGTTCCAAAGTTTTATTTTCCGGATGGGAAATCATCAAATGACTCCTCCCACTCTGGGCGGAGTGGGAAGGGGTGTCAGACTTTTACTGGCTATAACCCATCCATGTTCCTTCCTCGCCCTTTATGTTCTGGGGCCACGGTATCTCTTTCGAACAGTCCCGCAGCCCCGGCAGGCACATCCATGACCCCTGTACTATTCAATGCATTCATCAGCAACGTTTTGAGTGTTTTACGTCGACTCCTACCCTAAACTGTTATTTATTTAACCCAAAAAATGTTTGTATGCAATTTTGCGAAGACTTGCTAAGTTTGATGTAGGTATGTACAGAATGCTTGGTGAAGGTTCCGTTAAACCAAATAACTGCTGTAGTTGTGGTGAAGTTATAATGAGCTATGATTTGAGACATATTTCAATTCTGACGGAAGTTTTGTACGCCCATTTTGACCAAGACTTTTTTTATAAACAATTTATTTTATTTTGAATTTTAACAAAGTACTTAATATTAAACAATAAAGAAAAAAATATATAAGTAAAAAAATAACAAACAAACTAGTGTAGGTGAGATAACGTTCAAATGTGGGATTTTACGGCCATTTTCAATAACTTACTAACAGGTAACGAAAGGTTGCTATCTCTAACTATTTGACATTTAGCTAACAAAACGTCTCAGAAAGGCTTTACTTGTTTTTTCTATGAATCACAGTTCTCCGAGTGACAGTTAGGTGAAGCGGATAGAATATTTAAAGCTAACTTAGTTTATAGAACCACCGGTAGCTACCAGACGTAGGTATATTAACTAAAAGTTATACGTAAGTAAGTTACAGAAAACGGCCGTTAGTCAGTAGGTTTAAACATAAAAAGTAGTAAAAAGACCCATAACGAAGCACAGAGACACTTATTTTCCCCGTCATAGCATTTTTTTTTACTGGATCATAGCAAATAGGGTTCTAGGGAGACATTAGAATTCAAGGTTCCAACTTATTCACACGGTTTTAAACGTTATAATTTTACGTTAATTACACCCTTGACATCTAAACTATTCAATGCATCTATCAGCACAATGATTTGAGTTACATTGAGTAAGATAAACCGTGTTGTTTGACAGCAAAAAAAATGCAATAATAGCCTAATATGACACACCAATCAATTGACATACGTGTTAAGGCGACTACATGAGCTAAACGCGAGTTTTATAATGACTAAAAGTATACGATTCACTGCAATAAACAAAACCAGAAAAATATATGATATTCTTCAGGATATATGCTAGTATGGTAGTGTTTTGAAAACTCGATAAAAGCGATAATTCTGTTTTTTAGGCAAATCGATCGAAACCACTCATTTCGCACTATTTGGGCCGCAGTGACTGACGTAACAACCACTTTGTAGTGCAAGCTGATTAGAACTTTATTGTAACAGCATTTCGAACGAAGTTTCCACCACAAATAGTTGCTAATTTAGCTCATCTAGTCGCCTTAAGAGCTGTCAAAATGCAGTTCTCTCATAGATTTTGTATGGCAATAGCACGCTGTGACGTCACTGTTTGGTCAACTTAATAACTCGACTATTTATTGATTCCAAAGCAACGAAAACTAAATTTTGAAAATAAATCGGGTTTTCAGGCCCGAAATAAAGTATTTTTTTGGAGAATGGTGTCTTAGAATTACTGTTTTATAGTGTCATCTACTCTATTATCGCGTACTATGTTTGATATAGAAAATGCTCAGTTGACGGCTTCGTGCTGGGACCGATTACACTTTATATTAATATCAAGCAGGCCTTAGACAAAACTTATATGCTAAAACAACATAAACTTAACAAAATGTTCATTTTTTTTTTTATAAAAACCTAAACGAACTAATTTTACTATTATCATAAATGCGAAAGATTGCAAGGATGTATGGATGTTTGTTCCTGTTTGACGCAAAAATGGTAGAACTGATTTTGGTGAAATTTGGCACACAGATACATCGTAGATATTTATTATCCCGTTAGTATTATCTCGTGGAATAATAACCCGCAGGCATAAGCTAGTAATCTACACTAATATTATAAAGAGGAAAATATTGTATTTTGTGTGTGTGTGTATGTTTGTAATGAATAAACTCAAAAACTACTGTGCCGATATCAAAAATTCTTTCACCATTGGAAAGCTACATTCACCCTGAGTAACATAGGCTACATTTTATCCCCGTACTCCCACGGGAACAGGAACTAAGCGGGTGAAACCGAGTGACGTCCGCTAGTAATAATATTTAGAGGAAAGATTTGTATTTTTGTATGTAACTTAAAAACTACAGGCCCGATTTGAAAAATTCTTTCAGTAATGGATAGCTACATTATCAGCGAGTAACATAGGCTACATTTTATCCCCGTACTCCCACGGAAACGAGAACTATGCGGGTGAAACCGCATGACATCAGCTAGTGTTGGATAACATCATCTGCGTAGAATATGCAATGAATGTAGTTACCAGTCATGCACTGAGAATGTGAATACGCAATTATTCATCATCATCATTTCAGCCGAAAGACGTCCACTGCTGGACATAGGCCTCCCCCAAGTGTCACCACATTGACACGCATCCAGTGGACCCCCGCAACCTTCACCAGGTCATCGGTCAACCTAGTGGGAGGTCTTCCAACGCAACGCAATTGCCCCGCCAAATTATCTACTCTGGGTATGTCTATTGACAAAAGATTGACCTGGAGGAAACACATCTTTACGAAAAGACGCTCGGCCTACTATTAAGACAGCTACTCGTATATCCACTGCTGAGACACAAATCAAAACTAAATCTAGAGAATGAGCTGCTTATCTACAAATGTATACTTAAGCTAGTATGGACATACGGAACAACTCTGGGGGACTGCCTCAAAATCAAAGTTGGTCCAAAGTCGGTGGTACGTTACAAACAATATTCTGCACAGAGATCTCCAAGTCACTACAACCGAAGAAGAGGCGTTTAGACAAACCAAGAGATATCAGCACAGACTAACCAAGCATCCTAACAACCTAGCAAAGAAAGAAAGAAAAAATGTTTATTTGACGTCAGTACATTAGGCACACACACAATAATATTAAGATACAAAAGAAAAAAAGAGAAAAGGTCCATTTCAGCATTCATGCCAGACAGGTGAAGCTGTGCAAGACTGCTTACGTCCAGGAAACCTCATGTGAGGTGATCGACGAAAAGGATACCACAGGACACAATAACATCTAGTTAAACCTAAGAGAGGGTGCATCACTAGATGCATACCCGGCAATTCCAACTGCGAAAATATCTAAAGTACAACTGATTGTCTTTAAACTTGGACAAATTGCAGTAGAAAAAGGAATTATAAAAATAAAGTAAAAAAAGAAACAACTAAGATTGGTAAATCTTAGTTGTAGCATAACTCACAATTACTAATTCTCACTAGCAAGTGAGAATCAGTAATTGCGAGTAATTTATTTCAAGTAGACCCGTTACAGGCACTTTGGAATAGTCAAAAATAAGCTACCTACAGTCCATTTAAAGGCATAATAACTGAATAGACTGTAATTGCCGATTCCACAGCGTAGATCACCTTGGAGAAGAATGGGCAAGAAACCTCCCTCCCTACTCCCTTTCTTTCGATCCTAAACGATACAGGTTTTCACTCGTCGCTAGCAGGTAATAAATGATATTTAAATTCATATACTAACACAGCTTTATGTTATTTATAGTACTTCACTACATATTATAAAACAAAGTTCTCCGCCGCGTTTGTCTGTCTGTTCGCGAAGAATTCAAAAACTACAGCAGCGATTTTCATACGGTTTTCACCAATGGATAGAGTGGTTCTCGAGGAAGGTTTTAGTATACATGTAATTCGTACGCGAGAGAAGCCGCGGACATCAGCTAGTTCAAAGTAATATCGACAAAACATCTATTGGTTCATAGACACGAATTACAACTATTGACAACGCCCTTTTTACAAGCTTTTTATTAAGACGCCTGCGGAGCATGCGTATTTCATACAAACGTAATACCAAAATAATTTGTAAATTAAACATATTCCTAAGGTAGTGTGTATTTATTTCGATTGAATTACAGAATATCTAGGTTCCCAAATATATATTTTGATTGGACACTGATTTTAACAAGAGTTAAAAGAAAAATTAGTTTTCTATAGAAAATTTAAATTCCTCATATCTCGTCTTTGCATCACTATTCTCTCAAAAAACATATTTGGGAATATAGATATTCTATAATTCAATCGAAATAAATACAGACTACCTTAAGAATATGTTTGATTTACAAATAACTTTGGTATTACGTTTGTATGAAATACGCATCCTCCGCCGGCCCCTTAACTTTTCAAACTTAAAAATGCAAAGTCGAAGCATTTATTACAATTAAAACACGCAGACACTATTAACTGTCAAGGAGTCGGTCAAAATGTATACTATTAATATAATATTATAAAGCTGAAGAGTTTGTTTGTTTGTTTGTATGGTTGAACGAGCTAATCTCAGGAACTACTGGTTGGAATTGAAAAATTATTTTTGTGTCGGACAGTCCATTTATCGAGGAAGGTATATAACATCACGCTACAACCAATAGGAGCGGAGCACAAATGATTGCAGAAACAGAGAAAAGTATTCCTTTTGTGAGTTTTTTCTCTCTTATGTGACGCAGACGAAGTTGCGTGGGTCAACTAGTATACAATATGTTAAAAAACTGCCAGATCTATACGGGTACTAGGTTTAAGATTACATTCTAAATATGTGATCCTTTTTGGACAACAAGCAGAAAAAAGCCCTCGATGAAAATGAATAAGAACCAATTGATAATATCTTTTTTTTGGAAGTCGTTTAAAAATATACTAAAATCGAGCTTTAAATGAAGAAACTTGATGATCTTTATTTTCAACCGACTTCCAAAAGGCGGAGGTTCTCAATTCGACTGTTTTTTTTTTGTGTTTGTTACCTCAGAACTTTCGCCTGGGTGAACCGATTTTGACGGTTCTTTTTCTTTTTTATTTGAAAGCTGGTGCTTCCCGCGTGGCCCCATTTCAATTATTGGTTAAGATCTGACGCTGATCTTCGGAGATATAAATGGAACTCTTCAAAAATAGACGGCAAATCTGCAGTGATTGCTGCAATCGCTTGGTTGTTTATTGTTTATACAACACCATAACGTAACATCTCGTCTGTATGCTCTTTAGGGGTGGGTACGTAGTACAAAAAAACTAAATGAATCAAACTAAGGTGCCGACTTCTGAAGCTAAAGTTATTTTTCATTTTTTTGTGTTCTCTGAAGTCGGTTTTATTTTTTGTAAAAAAAGCTTTTATTTTCGTAAGTAAGTAAATAAATATTTGTTCCAAGTTTGAAGTTTCTAAGAACGAATAAGATCTTTCATATTCCCGGTTTTAACCCCTATAGGGGTTAATTTTTAATAAATAGTTTGACACGATTCCCTCACTTAAGTTTAAAAAAAATATGCCAACATTTGAATTAATCAAACTATGCAGTAAACCTTTTCTTAAAACTTGAGTATTTTTTAAATCTAAATTAGGAGTATCAATACTGAGTTTCAAATCCACTGGACCACGTATTGAAATTTTTCCTAATTTTTTTTACAAAAATTATTCACCAATAAAAATTTAATTACCTTCATTTTTGTCCTGACGTTGTCCTGCGTTTAAAATCGAATAATCTTAAACTTTTAAATTCGGTCATTATTCGTGCCGAGTATATCACTATCACTACAAATTCTAAAACAAAGTCTCCCGCCGCGTCTGTCTGTCCCTATGTATGCTTAGATCTTTAAAACTACGCAAAGGATTTTGATGCGGGTTTTTTTAATAGATAGAGTGATTCAAGAGGAAGGTTTTAGTATATAAATTTTCACCACTCCCGCACGAAAGAAGTGTCTTTCCTCTACTAAAACAGTGAGGAAAGTTGGTTTTTCCTCACTGTTTGAACAGTGAGGAAAGTAATGATCCCGTTCAGAAACTAACCTTGCCTGATTTTTTTTATGTTAAGTTTTAAAGATATTTTAATAAACAAATAATTTTATGCTTAGAATAGAAATATTTATAAGTTAAGATTAATGTTTTTTTTATCAAATTTCATGAATAACAGCTCTTTTTATTTTATAATAAAGAATTATTTTGATTTGCTTTGTGACTATTTAATTTATTTACCTATGATGACTGAATACTTTCTTGCTGGGAGTGGTGAAAAGTTTTGTATGCAACATGTGAGCAAGTTCATTTGCTATTCGTTTTGTTGACTCTTTCGCTTACTCAGGATTAAAATTTATAATCACTCGCTGCGCTCGTGATTCTATTTTTCAATCCTTCGTTCGCTCAAGACTCAAAATCAAAAACTCATAGGAAAAACGAACTTTCCTCACATGTTGGATAAATAACTATTACGCGGGCGAAGCCGCGGGCATCGGCTCGTATTTTGTATAAACCAAAGGAAGAACATTTTGCTTAAAACTTTTTCCCGCGTCATCTTCCTGCCCTAGTCCCATGTTACTTGAGGTCGGCGCGACACGTTATTTTCTTCCATTCTCCTCTGTCAACCGACACGCTATCATTTACTCCTTTATCTTTCATATCATTCCTCACACAATCCACCCATCGTTTCTTTGATCTTCCTCTCCCTCTCCATCTATCAACATTTATATTCATCACACTTTTACTCACATACGATTCATACCTCCTCAACACATGTCCATTCCACGACAGTCGATTCCCTGTCAACTTTTCTGTAACTGGCGCAAATTTTAAACTTCCTCTAATATATTTGTTCCTTACCATGGTTAAGGTAAGGAACGAAAGGGAAAGGAAAGGGAGGGGCACTTCCTCTAATATGCAGGGTTAGTTTCCAATGACCATCCAAAATTTAAAATTAAGATCTAGATATCAAACTAAAAGTGCATTTCAAATATTATTGTCGAAAAATATAAAATAAAATAATAGTATTCATTTGAAAATGTCCTAAAAATTTCCTGAATCATAAACCTAGTGGGAATAAATGCACTTGTGTGCGTGCATGCACCGCCAAATGTTGAATTGAATTGTGCTGTTGCAATATCCACACGTTCGCTTTTTAGTGATGGACAGGAATGAAATTTTATTTAAAAAAAAAAAAAAAAAAATTTCGTTATAACTACAACGATTCTAAACCATCTCTGAAAATTTGGCCGGTCATTGAAAACTAACCCTGTACTCGTTCCTTACCTGAACCATGTTATGGAACAAGTATATTAGAGGAAGTGCCCCTCCCTTACCTTTACTTCGTTTTCACGCTCTAAAAAATGTATTGTTGGGGTAGTTTAACCGCCTATCTGACATCTACCTCTACAAACCAGTTACTGGGTCATACGATAGGTTGCCCCTTGGTAGTAGGGTTGCCAACTATACTGTTTTAAACAGTATTATACTGTTCTTAACTAAATTATACTTTTTACTGTTGAACAAAAATAAAGTATACAAAATACTGTTTTCAGCATCAAAATTCAAACACATGATTTGTGTAATACTTAGAAGCTCACACAAATTTCGCCACCTCACCATTTACTGAATGAGTTTTTTCAGTAATGAATTCTTAGTGGCGGGGGATAGAAATAGAGCATCTATAAATTTAATAAAAAATGAGCTCCTCATTTATTTTAATTTCTGTAATAATTGTGGTGACGCGTATGAAGTTTTTAAAAAAGATTGTAAATTAATAAGTTGTGCAAGAAGCTCTAAAAATATGTATTTAAAACAATAAATAAATAAAATACTGTTCATTTTTCTAAAATACTGTTGAATATTCTTCATAGACCTGAATATACTTTATTTCTTGTAAAAAAAGTTGACAACCCTACTTGGTACATCTCCGAATAATATGCTCGACCTAAATAAAGGATACTTGGGTTATGACTTTCGAATTTTGTTTTTTATGAAATCATTATGACAGCCATAGTAAATTATTGATGAATGAAACCTTAATTTAAAATCCATTACTTAAATGTCTTAATTTTTTTTTTAATTAACAATACTTAGATAAAAAAGTTACAATCGCATTTCAAACTTTTTTTTCTATTTTGAGTGACATTGACAAGCAATTTTAAAAAGGTTACATTTTTTGTTTGAACTTATAACATTATAATATTAAATAATTAGTAAGAGACTGTTTCCTCTTTTGATCGGCTATAACTGGCTCATAACAGATATTCTTAAAGTTTTTTTTTTATAAATTTAAACGAAATAACTCTTTAATCACGCAATTTTATTGCATTATCACTGTTTCCTTACATTAAAAAAATATCAAAAAAAAAATCATAGAACCCCTACTATTATTAATAACATGGATTGGTAAAACGAGGCATTTCAATAGGTACACTTTTGCCTAACTTTTAAATTACAGGCGTAACATTAATTACATACATGCAACTAATAGGAAAAGGTAATATCATCTTGCAAGTTGTCATCACTGTCTGAGTCGGCTACATTTTTAATTAAACTCTTTCTATGATCAATCACATCTGATTCTTCATCAGAAGAAACATCAATGCTATCAATTTCATACCCTATCCATTTTTTTAGCTCGTTGTGCCTTGTCAACGTCATCCACTTTGTAACTATGACTTTCCATAATTTTACTTGAATGTATTGTCCTTTATTACAATGTGTACATTTTGACAGATCTACAACTCCATATAGTTCAAAATCGAATCCATAATTTGTATGGTTGGCTTCTGCAGAAAATTTCATATATCTCTCCTTAATTGTAAGATCATAATTATCAACTATCAATTCGATTTTGACTGTGACTGTGTGTTTATTCTGGCGCCACAGTACTTTTGGTTTCCTCGGCTGTTCTGTTAATTCAGTACTTGTATTAGGCTTACGGGTGGTATTTGTTTGGGGTGTAGCTTTTGCCGACGTTGCAGATTGATCATTCCTCTTTGGATCAGGCATTCCTCTCATTTTCAGTAGTTCTGATATAGGAATGTTACAAACATTACCTTTATCATCAGAAACCAATTCAAAATTTTCAAAACTGTTATCTAAATCGACCAAAGGCACGGATCTTAGTAACTTACTTGGAACATATGGTATCAGTTCATTTTTATCATTTACTACTAATGCTTTATCTGTCTTGGTTACTGTTGAAGTAGGTTCATCATCTATATCTGAATTGGAGGATTCTTCAGACTTTCTTTCAAATCCTAAATCATTTAAAAGCTCTGTTTCTTCAGTATCTTCTGCCAAATTCTTATCTACCAGCATCTGATTGATAATAACATCTTCATCCGAATAAGTATCAATTAAAACGACACCATATTTGTATCCTTCAGTGAATTCTGCTTTTTCTTTAGTGAAATATTTAGTGAATAACTGTTTAAGGTTATCACCGGAGTCGTAACACGAGTCTACGAAGAAATTTGTGCTGAAATCATTCCAACTATCACCTGGAGGTTGTACACCTACTAATCTACATTCTATAGCTTGGAATGGCAATTGTGTAATGAATTTTTCTGTTATTGGGAGAATTTTGTTAGGAGAAACGTCTCTCCATTCTCCCTGGTCTACAAAGAAACATTTCACCTTATTATTGTTGATGTTACTTTCTATTCTAGCCCTTTCATATGTTACATCATCAGGAAACTCGGCTAGAACCATTTCTCCTACAACAATATCTTCTATAGGTTCAGGGTTCTCGCTTACATACTTTTCTATATCTTTTACCAACGTATTAATTAGATTGTCAAATTTGACGGGCCGCACAAAGAATTGAGATGGATTCTCAGCGTACATGAAGAATACTGAAGAAAATTCAACGCTTTCTAAATGTGCCCATCTACCTTTAGGTAACGTTTTCACAGGATTAGCAACTTCATTACGTTCTAAGGTCTCTTTGGGACTGTCACTGATATAATCACATACATTTTTTAAATTATCAATATGATCAGGGTTAGGTATTGCATGACCGTCTAACAGTTCTTTTCGGAAATCGCATTTAACGACTACTTCTTCTAAAGAAGACAAATCCTGACAAGCTTCTAATGTATCTACTAATATAGTGTTACCAACGACCATTGTGATTTGACCTCTCATGTAAAGCTCTTCATTTTCGTCCGTGAAGCGTCTTAAATGATTTTCAGCTAGCTTTGAGAAAGTTACATCTTTGTCTTCGGGCGTGAGATTAGCCAATATGACGGTGACTACGTGGGTTTCGATATTCTTTAAATCTTCGGGCAAATAGTATAGACTCGTATCGCCCGCCGTCTCATATTTCTCTTCATCTAAAAGTTTGACGAGGAAGAACGTAGGTCGATCCTTCTCATAGCCAAGTACCTTAGCCACTTGGCAGCGAACGAATAGATCCTGTTTCAAAGTAACCGCGCACACATCACCTACTTTGGGTAAACTGTGCAGTTTCCGATTCGCATCTTTACTGTAATGCATTCCCATTTTAATGGAAAGCAAGCTGTAATTTTGTGGATATTTTATAACATTGCTTTTAACCACGCATGATGTTATTCTAGCAGAATAATACACTGCCGAATGATAGTGTAACAAATGGAAGGTTATTATGCCTTCTTTCGGAAGCCAAGGCTTGGGAGAGTCGAACTCTTTGAAAATAGCATGTCTTTCGATGCAATTCCAGTAATCTGGGCACTTACCTAGAGTCAGAAGTCTTTTGCAAATCGGCACTGAGTTCTGAGCCTTCTTCAAATACTTTTCAGTCATAACACTAACACTAATCTCATTTAAAAACGGTGGCACATCTTGGGTGCATCTTTTAATGAACTGAAGAGTCTTTGGCAGTTGCTCTATGTTGTTACTATCAAATAAAATCTTAATTTTAACGTTAGTGTCTTCGCCTCCGAAAATCGATGGATAATTATCAATAAGTACTGCAAATCGCTTGCTAAACATTGAAAATAATTCCGGCAAGGAATAATGGATTAAATAATGTGCATCTGTTACGTTCAGATGCGTCAAATTCCCGTCACAGCACACCAAAATTGGTCCCGACACAGGCTCTTCGTAGTCTTTGAGAGTTTTATCTAAATTGTACAAATCTTGGACCGTCATTGTGCTATCACATGAGAACACGACATAATTCAATTTAGTCAAAGCATTCTCTATAAATTTTACTTCATCATCAGCCCTACAAACTATTACGGTCTTTTTAGACTTATCGATGCCTTGTAAAAAGTTTATAACCGTTGTTAATTTGTTCTCTTGAGCTACAAATTCGACTGAAGTAGCCGCTTTAGAGTACAGAACACATTCATGGAAAGCACTAATGCAGACAACAGTATCCGGCGCTTTTCTAGCTAGAGACGACATAAAATCGCACCACGTCCTAGATATTACCACATACTGGACTTTCCATTCCTTTTGAGCGCGATTTTTTACTATATCCATCACTTTCCTAACGCAAAACTTAAGCTCTTTTGGATAAATCGATGAAATATATTCACCATCATCTATCACGAATGTGGAAAGACTTCGGAAGTCGAGACTGAAATCTTCCTGAATCAGACGAACCAGCATACAAGGGGTACAGATTAAAAGATCACAGCCATTCAAAAGCGACGTTGTTATATCCAAATCACTCATGCCAGCAAAACAGGCAAATATCTTCTCCCTGTGTAAGAACATTTTACACTGATATTCAACCGCAGCCACTGAATGGGATGTTGCACAAACTATGATACAGCTTAACCCAAATTTATTGTGAGTGTTTTTGAAATCATTGACTAAGCGGCAGACCGCTGGCAAGTACCCCATAGTGTTACCACTGTTATGCGGACCCACGAGAAAGAAGCTATGACCCCGTAGAATTGTAGGCCAGGAAACCGTTTGAGGCCTCATCGGTTTCTGTATTCCCATATTTCGCAGTACTACATGAATATCATTTCCAAATGGCACGTCTCTCATATTGCTGACTGGTTCTATGCGGTTATTTTTTTTTGTATGAACCATTAGTACGGGGCTGACTAGCTTATCTACAAATATGGATATGCTCCCATCCATATTCTTGAACGGGTTAACATTGCTTTTTTTTTCGTCTATATGAACTGTATCGGATTTCTGTTCTAAGTTAACATTCTTTTTAATTTTGCTGATATTTAAGCCTAATTTCTCTCCTAATCCTGCAATACTTTCATTGTCAGAATCTAATTCACATTTTGAGCTATCTTTGTCTGATACTGAAGAAACGCTATCATTTTTTCTTGCCTTTTCTCCCTCAAGATATTGTAATTTACGTCTTATAGCACTAAGTCCTGTATCCTTATTGCAAACTTTATCAGAACCAGATTTTTCTTGATTATTTCTTTTAGATATCCGCTTAAGTAATTCTAAGTTAGATATTTTTAAGTTTACCTCGGAATCTGTGTTCGCATACACATCTTCAGATTTCTTGACTTGATAATATTCTGGTTCGGGTTCAGGTTTTCTTGTTTCTTGTACAACAGGCTCTGTTTTTTCTTTATTGATTTCGGTCTTGGGTTTTGTTATGAACTGGCCGATTTGAAGCCCCGCTGGACCGTAACCGACGAGTGTCTTGTTATTGTTGATATGCAAGCGTGGATTTTTACCTGAAATTATTTAGCAATTAAGTAAAGCAGTGCTAAACCTTGTAATGTTATTCAAATCAAATAAAACAAAAATATGCAGGGTGTAGTAGAACTTATGGCCATTTAGAAAAATATACGAAAAACAAAAACTATCTGGTCTACTATAAGCCATTTCCAAGGTTATCCATTAATTACCAGACACCCTGTATATTAAGCTTACAGGGTATTTGTGGTTGAGACAGTAAAATAAATGTATTTTGTGATTGTATGTTCTACCTTCTAACATAAGTAAAAGAAGAAAAGAAAGAAAAATATTTATTAGTCGCAAGGTCATGACGTGCGTACAATATTATTAAAGTTTAAAACAACAAACAGAAAATTAACACAACAACATTAAAATTATAATAATTGTAAGACAAAACGGACAAAAAATAAAAAGTTGCACGTCATGAGTGCGACAAATAGGTTACCTCAGCATGATGCTGTGCTATGGGGAACCCACAGAACAGCGCAAAGCAGCGAAGTAGTTTATTAGTTCCAATGTTACTAACCATAATGGATCAATATTATCAGACATTAAATTAAATTAATGATAGTCACACCAAGCTCCAAAACACTTTGAAATGTGTGGATGCTGGTGAAAATTACAAGCACTGAGAGAATTTTCCTTGTGTCTCCGATCCCAGAGACAATGCATATCCGATAGTATATTGTAGCTGCTTACCATCAGGTGCCAAAATATACATGGATAAATTAAAATAAATATTGCTGGATATACACATAGCACCATCTAGTGCCACCAGTGGCGTAACTAAAGGGTGGCAGGACTGGTAAAATGCCACGGGTCCCCGGCCTGACGGGGCCCCCGACCCGAGAGGCTGTGAGTTCAAAAGTGACCTAACATTATTAACAAAATTTTGTAAAAATGTGTGTATAAATTTTATATAAGTGCCTACTTAAAATCAATTACTTACCATACCAATAATCCTACTAGATGGGAGGACGTTGTTATAATATATGCCTATGCTTTTGAAATTTAGATATTTAACTAAAATGGACACCATGTTACAGGTTTATTAAAACTAAATTAAAATATGACGAGTTTTCTTGGGGCCCCATACAATGGATTTGCCAAGGGCCTTAGATGGTATAGTTACGCCACTGAGTGCCACACCAGAAAACCACCACCATAAATCTTACATTGTTGATAAATATATGTA
This sequence comes from Xestia ashworthii, assembly GCA_950022955.1. Lineage (NCBI taxonomy): Eukaryota > Metazoa > Arthropoda > Insecta > Lepidoptera > Noctuidae > Xestia > Xestia ashworthii. The sequence goes on from OX465575.1 coordinate 4,381,733, forward strand.
GTGAATGTATTCCATAATGTGTAAAGATTTTACAAAGGGCTTGCAGCTAATGTACAATTACGGAGCCTAGTAAAAGAGTCTATTGGAGTTAACTGGGAATTATACGAATCCAGTCTCTGGGCGGCAACGGAGAAAAGGCTTGTGTACTGAAAAATCTAATTAGTCCGTCAGTTACTTAACCTCTCGCGTGTCTTAAGTTACACAGTTCGACATAAGCAATTGTCTTTCTATTGTGTCTCTAATTACGGCATTCGATGAGATAATGAAAAAAAAATTGACCCGTATTTTTTCTTTTGTTACGTAAACCAAATTTGACGAAGTTATGACGCTTTTAAAATTCTCAATACGTCACGCCGTGGTATCATTTTTAGCACGTTCTGACTTCACGAGCACCCACTCCCGAGTCACAGTTCATTGATTTACAAAAACAAATTCAAGTCCACTATTTTCCAATACTCTAACTGACGAACTAAATAGATTTGCAGTTTATTGATGGTGAAAACTAAATAACACCTACCAGCTAATTCCATATAAGTATGCATTATGACATTTAATCAGACGTTAGTATAGTGCAATAGCATGCTAGCTACTTGCATGCTTCTGTGCAATTTTTTGGTAGGTATATTATTTTCTTAATACTTAATTGAAAATTTACCTTTTCTGTTGCTGGTATTGTTGTCATCTCCATTAAAATGGTCCTCGTTCTTCTTGTCCAACATCGTATTATTATTCTGTTCAGTTTCAACAATGTCATGATTGGGTTTCATATTGGAATAAATGGCATTTGTTTTTCCATCATGTATGTTGGGAGGTTGGTTTTCAGAATTATTGTCTTCTGGTTTGCTAGCCTGTTTGGATTTATTGTAAATGTTGTGAGCTTCCAACCACTCCAACTTCTTCCTTAAAGCCATACTGACTACACTGGACGAGCCAGAAATTGAAGCGTTCCTTGGAGGGCAGGCTCTACCCACGGAGACCTCATCAATATCTTGGCACAGCTTCAAAACATTCAGTTTACTCTTGAGCAACGTATCAACAACTTCGTCATCACAACCTTCAAGTTCTCGAGCTGGGATTGCAGGTTCTAAAAGTTTACCCTCGTCTTGGACTGAGGTTTGGCTTTCAAATGTCTTCATCCAAGTGTGTTGTGGTATGCCTCTAGTTTTAAATGCCCCCTCAATCTTCTTAGACACTTCTTTCAAAGTAATGAAGTTCAGTTCTGTTTTGAGGTTACTGAGCATCAACTCTTGGTAGAAGAGAAACTCATTCTCATAAGCAAAATCGGAATTGACAATTTCCGTAAGAACACTCAGTTTTTCACCGTTATTTTTGACCACAAATAAGTCTCCAAATTTATGAACATTGTTATTAAAAATTGAAGATCTGTGAACAATGGGAAATATTGTTTAAGTAAAATAGTAGATAATTTTAATAGAGCAGAAGATATCATCATGTGCCTAGTCTTCACCTAACTATGTTGGGGTCGGATTTCAGTCTAACCAGATACAGCTGAATACCAGTATTTTACATGGAGCGACTGCCTATCAGTAGCGAAGGGTAACTTTTTGTAATAGCCGGTCCAGTGCATATTTTTAATAATGTTTAAAAAAAACATACATCGAACTATTTGTAGTTTTAGTGATGTTTGAGCTGTCACATCCTAACTGAATTACCTACATTGTTTTACTTTTGGCAATAGTAGACTCCAGTACAGTGGTTGTTCCGAAGGGAAGCCGGTAGGTTTCGAGTTGTATGAACAACTCGCCACTGCTGCCTATTTGACCTCCACAACCCAGTTAGTACTGAGTAATAGGTATACCCCTTGAGAGCAGCGGTGGCCCAGTGGTGACGGCCCCGACATACGAACAGTAAGTCGTGGGTTCGAACCCACCTACTAAATTTTTGAATCTGAAGCACATGAGTAACCTAATGTACAGATGTGAACGAAACGAAAGGTGCTGTTCTGCAGTATTTGGTATGTCCTACCTATGGAGGAAACGTGTTAAAAATCATCCAAATCAGTTGGCCGCAGACCTGCCTCAATTAAATAATATCAAATAATTACGGGGACTACAGGAGCTAAATTAGCAACTCTATTTGTGGTGGTTCAAACTTCGTTTGAAAAACTGTGAGAATATATATGATTGTCACCGTAAAATTGTCAAAAACGTTATATTGTAATATCTCTAGCGATATTTAAAGTCTCGAATTATTGTCAAATGAACATACTGCTTACAATAAAACGCATTATTTTTCGTGAAATGCATGCGATGGTAGTCAACTCACGCGGTGTGGAGAGGAGGGGTCCCCCTTGCCCAGTGGTACCACTCTCATGAAAAGATACCGTACCATTCCTGAGAAATATCGATTAATATAACCTAACCTTAAAACACTTCATATTCCCCTAAAAAGTGTAGTCTACGGAGCCCCGCTTCGCGGGGCCCCTATTTCCGAGTGCAGGGTTTAAAGGAACCTAACTAACCTAACGGGAGGCTGCCCCAAGTCCCGTTTATGGGGGCAAGAGATACTTCCGTATGTTCAGTTGACAATAATTCGAGACTTTACAATATCGCTAGAGAGATACACGTTATATTGTAATATAACGAATTTGACAATTTTACGGTGACATAAATAAAGTTCTAATCAGCTTGCACTACAAAGTGGTTGTTACGTCACTGCGGGCCGAATTGTGCGAAATGAGTGGTTTCGATCGATTTACAAAGAAATCTATTGATTGGACTAAAAAAATAAAACACAATGATGCTAATATGTTGCTTGTGGAATTATTTACCAAAAAATCAGAATGATCGCATGTATTTTAATAAGGTTTTTACTCGTTACAATATTTTTTTAGACATTAGTTCGTGATTTTTTTTATCGAGTAAAATTAATTGTAAGTATTATGTTTTCAAACCACTATCATACTATACTAGCATATATCCTGAAGAATATAAAGAAAGAAAGAAAATAAAGAAAGAAGAAGAAATCAAGAATAAGAAAGAAAGAAAAGAAGAAAAGAAGAAGAAAGAAGGAAAGAACGAGAAAAGAAGAAGAGAAGAAGAAGAAGAAGAAAAAGAAGAATATCATATATTTTTCTGGTTTTGTATAATGCAGTAAATCATATTCAGATATATCAGGCATTATAAAACACGCGTTTAGCTCCTGTAGTCGCCTTAGGTCCATGTTCATCGAAAATCTAAGAACAGCTGTCACAGCGACATGTTCCCATACAAAAATGTGTTGTAAAAGTTGTTTTTAGATAATCAGACCATTATATTTTCGGTGAACATGGACCTTAATAAGCTCCCTATATAGCACCACATCTTTCAGCTGAATAAATATAATTATTTATTCAGCTGAAAGATGTGGTGCTATATGTGGTGCTCGTAGCTCCTGTATCAACCACGCCCAAATTCAAACAGAACATTATTTAAAGCGGAAATATTGCAAATTAAGTGTTAAAAAAGATTATATTATGACCATAATGCTCATAATTATATTGTAAGTGAAGTGTTCCTAACATAGTTTTTATTATTTTGTTATTTATTAACACAAGTTTTGTATTTAATTTTAAATATATGTTAGTATAGGGTATATATCTGTCACCGTAAAATTGTCAAACACGTTATATTACAATATAACGTGTTTATCTCTAGCGATATTGTAAACTCTCGAATTATTGTCAACTGAACATACGGAAGTATCTCTGCCCCCATAATCGGGACTTGGGGCACCGCCCCGTTAGGTTATAGTTAGGTTCCTTTAAACCCTGCCCTCGGAAATAGGGGCCCCGCGAAGCGGGGCTACATCGACTACGCTTTTTAGTGGAATATAAAGTGTTTTAAGGTTAGGTTATATTAATCGATATTTCGCAGGAATGGTACAGTATCTTTTCATGAGAGTGGTACCACTGGGCAAGGGGGACCCCTCCTTCCCTCCATACCGCGTGAGTTGACTACCATCGCATGCATTTCACGAAAAATAATGCGTTTTATTGTAAGCAGTATGTTCGTTTGACAATAATTCGAGGGTTTACAATATCGCTAGAGAGATTACAATATAACGTATTTGACAATTTTACGGTGACTTATCTATATTTCATTGTATACCAATTTTTACTGCAATAGTCCTAATTAAGGTCTACTTAAAGTTTTATTGTATTGTAAAACGGGCTGGTGTCCGCAACTCCACGTCAAAGCGCGTTTCCAACACGCGGGCCCAGTGCGGGTTGGTAGATGTCACAAGTCTTTAAATTTTTGGTTCTAGAACATAGTTTACTCACGATGTTTTCCTTCGCCGTTTTTGAGAGCAGTGATGATGAAATAAATTACACAAAAAAGTAATGTGCCTGCCTGGGTTCGAACCCACGACTTACTGTTCGTAGCTCGGGGCCGCCACCACTGGGCCACCGCTGTCAGCGACTGATCAAGACTTCTGACCTAGGCTAATTATGAGGACGCGCCCCCGCCAGGTACCTATGTTACGGTCGGCCTAAACAGTAGTAGGTATATTAGTTTTAACTTTGTTCACTAGTGTGAAAATTTTAACGTGGTTCATACTACCTATAAAAGTTTTCAAAAATTGAGCTCTCCTCTCCAGAAAAGTTTGCTTTTCGGTAGTCCTTTTATTCAGAAACAGATGTTATAAAACAAGCAATGCTCCAAGAGCGAGCGAAGCGAGCTCGATGATTTTAACACCCTACTTGGACAGGTTAGAATTGTTTCGACCCTTTATACAAGAGTTACTTAGTCGACTTGCAGATAAAGCCAAGATTCAAGACGAAGTAGCCTGAAACGCAAAGCGGGCTCGAAAAAAATTGACACCTTGCCTTGGACAGGCTTGAATCGTTTCGACCTATTGGAGTGACTTGGTCAGCTTATACTAGACACGAAAATTTTGACATGTTGCCTCGTTTAAATTCAGATGTTGGTAATAAGTATGTAATTTGAGATCAAAATGTCCAAATGCTCTATTTTATGCACCCTTGTGTATGCATACCACAATTGGCAAGGGGCTCCTGATTTATTTCAACCTCTGTCTATACCGGTCGATCATTTGAAAATCCAATAGGAGTGCCAATGCAGACGCAGAATAAAATAATCTTTGTTAAAAGTTATTCGCAGTACAAACCGCGCGCGTTGGTTTATAGAGAGTGCATAAGTTTCTATTTAGTACGATGATTTTTAGGCTGACAGATATTTCTCAATCGGCATTTAAAGCCAAGTCATGGCCATGGGCGGCATAAAAACTCTGACACGTTACCTACGCACTAACCACACGAGAAAGTAACAAAGAAGCCTTAAAATATTTTAGTTTGAGACTGATTCTACTCTACGTTACAATTTATTACGTAAACTTTAAAAAAATCTGAGCCGGGGTACCATTGCTATAGAAAGAGTCCATAAGTAAATTGAATTAGGTCCTCAGCTTGACGGTAGACGACGTTATTTTAATCGTAGTAAGTATTGCGAGGTTTATTTTAATTAGCAAAAGAAAGTCGACCGCCAATTGGCCACACCGGCCCATCGGGCATTTGCTCGATTTGCCCGTATGGCCAGCCCAGGCCTGAGGGTACATGCAATGGTGCTAGATTAATAGTGTATGCGTAGACTTGATTTCAGCGCGCCCCCCTAATTCTCGCGCCCTAGGCTGCAGCCTAATTAGCCTAAAGGTCGTGGCTCACTTGACAAGCACCGCACCAGCACAGCTCCTGACCGGCGTCGCCTCGAATATAGGCTACGGCGCGCGGTCCGCGCGCCGCAAGCGAGGTGTAAGCACGCGGTCCCCTCGCTTGCGGCGAGCGGGCCCCTCGCTTGCGGCGCGCGGGCCACGCGACGGCCACTTGCCGTCCGCAAGGCGCAAGCTCGCAGTCCGCACGCTGGTAGTAATAGTCCGGGAGGTAGCATTGTATTTTAGGGATTATCTCTAGTAATTATATTTTGTTAACGTGGATTCCTGGTTTAATTCACCTACCCCGCGAACACCCTTTCCATTTCAGTTCTGAGATTTTTTTAAGTTCAGTATATGTAAACTACTTATAAAAAAGTTTCAGCCGGTGTACTGTAACGATTGATTCAGTTATTGTAACATAAGATCAACCTTCGATTACAACAATATCAGTGGGTTTATTAGGGCTTTTTTATTTGCTTTTTTATTTCTAACCGAACTAGGTTTAGTGTCGTGGGCTCTCTAACTAAATTTGTAACTGGCCATACATTAAACAAAAAGTACCCACGACGTGGAGAAGCACGACGGCGCAATGACGTTGTTTCGCGGGCCACTCGGCGTCCGCGCGCGGTCCCCTCGCTTGCGGCGCGCGGACGGCGCGCGGACGCCCAGCCGCCCGCGAGGCGAGTCGTATGGTAGCGGCAAGCGCGTTGACCACCCGCCGTAAGCTTTTTCATATGGACATTAAAAAATATGTTATGCGACACACGATTTAATGCTCTAATTTGAATGGCAAGTAAATTGCTGGGTTGAAGCGGTGCTGGTGCGGTGCTTGTCAAGTGAGCCACGACCTTAAGGGTTAATCAAGCCCTGATCGCTGCTCTCGTCTACTTAAAGTTAATTTTAATATGTATACTAGCATTGCACAATGCAAGTGGGCACGCCCTTTATGCCTGCTGGCTTGTATCAGAGTGCAAGGACATATATCCCACGAAGGCTGGGGATTTTATCTCTATCTTTCGTTCCTTTATTGGCGCAGCTGTGTGACAGCACATACTATGTTTTTCTCCTCATTTTTTGTATCTTTTCTACACTAATATTATAAAGAGGAAAACTTTGTTTGTTTGTTTGTTTGGTTGTAATGAATAGGCTTAAAAACTACTGGACCGTTTTTAAAAATTCTTTCACCATTCGAAAGCTACATTATCCACGAGTAACATAGGATATATTTTATCCCCGTACTCCCACGGGAACGGGAACTATGCGGGTGAAACCGCGGGACGTCCGCTAGTTAAATATATTATTGTGTGTGTGCTTTAATAACTGATGTCAAATATATATTTTTCCCTCTTTCTTTTTCTGTATTAGATTTAGGTTTTATATTGTGTATTTTTTTTTTGATGTTGTGTGGCATGTACTAAATACATCATCGTTTTCATACTTTCCTTTTCTTTCATTTTGGTTCAGATCGATTACTGCTTGCAAATGACGACCATTGAATAATCGGGAACAAGGTGAGGTCTAAGTGCTCTTTGTAATACAAGGTATTGGGAAAACAAGAGAAAACCTTTGCTTGTGAAAACTTACAGGGATGTTTGCCAACTTAATATTAACTGTGGTCGTATTCCTGGTACGTTTAATTTAGACGTGTGGGTTACAGGAATTGATATTGAAAATATAATCTGTGTATATCTTGAGAGTATTCAATGTTCCAAAACTTGTTATGACCCAAATATATTAGTGAGCAATGTCATCGCCGAATTAAATGAAAACTATAATGGCTGGCATAGAATATTTACCGATGGGTCTAAAAGTAATCTGGGTCTAGGAGCTGGTTTCTCTGACAAAACCTTACAACATAAAGTAGGATTTAAAATCGATTGTAATGTTTCAATAATGACGCTGGAACTTATTGCAATATATCAGGCCTTATCTTACGAAATGAATCATAACTTGAATAAAATTGTTATTTTTCAGATAGTAAGAGTGCCTTGCAACATGTGGCTCGATGCGCCTCTGGTCGCAGAGGTGCAACAATAGCTTATAATATCCTGAAAGCTATTATTATTTTTAATGAACCCTTTCATTAAAAATAATAATAGTACAGATTTATAATTGCAATGGGTTCCAGCACATATTGGTCTGAAGGGAAACAAGGAAGCTGACCGTATAGCTAAGTTGGCGGCAGTAGAGGGTAGGGTAATTGACTACTTACTGGATCATTGGGAATTAGTACCTAGATTTAAATCTATGTTCTGATGATTGGAAACAGCTATTTGAAAGTAAATCGATAGATAAAGGCATTTGGTAAAAGACCATACAGGGCGAGCTTCCTCGTGTCCCTTGGTTTGATGGCACTAGCTTGAGTAGAAAGTATGTTGAAATTGCCCTTAGACTTAGATCCAGACACTATACATCAGCAAATTTTGCGTTCATAATGAAAAATTCTAATTCTCCCAATTGTATACTTTGTAATCAAATTGAAGATGTTCAACATTATGCTGATGGAATGCATGCAGAATAAAGATGAGCGCGACTCACTGCTGAACGAATTAAAGTTAAATAGGCTAGATGTAGGTCTAATTCAAAATATTTTAGCAAACCCAAAATCGGAGGCAGCTAAAAAATTATATAGATTAGTATCAGTCGTTCAGCAGTGAGTAGTAGCAGCTTTTTATTAGTATTATTGTAATTAAGTTTTTTTTTTTTTTTGTTGAGTTTACATTGTTACAAGGTATGATGAGGTTGACATATCGTTATTGAACAAAAACCCATAAATTAAAAATAAATAAAGATTTAAAAAAGAATGGTTTAAGTTTTCCGAATAATTCACTGGCTTCATTAGCTGTATTCTGTCAAGACTGAAAGTCAACCCTCACATAATTAGAAAAAGGCTTGGCAGATGTATTAGGTGTACTTTTATGTTCTATGTTAAGGGTTTTGGCACTTAGTGGCCAGTGGGTCGTCATAAGGGAGTCCCTAAAGTGGACCATTCTGAGTAGTTAGATGTACTTTCTCAGTATGCCAAATATTGAAGGCATGCCTTCTATTGTAGACCGAGCATATATACTTACCCGTAAGTCTACATGCCCGCATGCATTCCCATTAGTTATATCAATCCCGATTGATATAATTTTAAATATAGTACCTATGTATTCCAGATCCCGCAACAAAAGGTTTCTAGATTGATTGGAATTGAATATAAAGTGTTTGGTTGAACCTAAGACAAGCCTCTGACCAAATGTTTTATTGTCTATTAAGTCTGGTGTCTACAAAACACATGTTCAAAGCACAAAATTGGTTGAAATTTAATAGTACCCACATCAAAAGGGCTAAGCTGTATCCTATTGATTTTTATTTTTCGCATAAAAAAGGCCACACCATGGTCCCAGGTACGGCGATAGTGAACAATGTGTACATGGAGGGAAAATTCGGAAAAACACTTATGCAGCACCATCTTAGCTGGGCCTCCGCCCGTGCTGCACAATGAAAAAAATACTACTGCTACCATGATCCGAAACCGGCGAATATCCTAAATCTTGAAAATATTATACAAAACAACTTACTTCTTGTCAATGTAGGTAGGAGCAAACCACACTTCGGCAGCATCGAGGAAACATTTATGCATAGCCACGGATGCTGCGGGCATCCACTGCTCACAAACCTCGGTTTTCAACACGCATTCCACCCCAAATGTTAAATTTTGAGGCATAATTCCATAAATCCCGACTTGTTCAAAGTGAAACGCATTTTCGTCCCTCTCATTTCTGACCAACACCCATATCAAATGAGGATTAATGTAGTGGAGCACCTCCACCTTGTATTGATCGAGCTCCATATTTACTAAAAGTCGTATTTACAGAGAATTTTAATTCAAGAAATCGAAAACAACAAGTCAAGTCGGCAAAAAGAAAACATGGTCGGCGAATGAATGATAGGAACAAATGAAGAATAAACAATAGAGTACCTCTAGTGATGTACCCCGGTGCAGCAAGCCGTCACGCGACGTGTTGCCGCGCCGGTGTCTAGCCCTAAAAGATAGAGATGGGTAGCTATTCCAATAACTAGCCAAATAGCGGCTATGAATGAAATAGCCACGGCTATGATATCCGTCAATACGATAGCTAGCTATTGGCTACTGGCTGGCTAGATAGTCGCCACAGAGTATAACATAACCATTACGTTTTGCAGCCGTCCCGATATTCGGTTATCGGTAGCCGGCTAGCCGGAGTAGCTGTTGGCTAACTAGCTGTGTGCGTGCTCACTGCGCTGAGTAGGTAGTGACGTAGTGTGAGACGCGAGTGCGAACTTCATTCGCATCGCACATCTCTTTCTCACAATAGTCACAAAATATAATAGAAAAAAAGAGAGGGCATTATTACGATGCCGATGTTAGAAAGGTAGTAGTTAGTTACAGTCAGATGTAAAGGGAAACAAAAGAAATAAAATATTTGATAATAAAATTATACTACACTGCTTCGTCCTTCGAGATTAAGATAATAATGTAGTAATAAGTCTGAGTCGATTTAAGTACGTGAAGTAAAAAGTTTTTAGTGCATAGGTATAAATAGAGATGACGGTATTGTAGATTTTCGTTTTCTTAAAATAATAATATTACGTACGACCTACGAGGGGAAGTCAATTATTTTCAAAAGATTATGAAATAAAATAAAAAGCAAATGAAAAACGAAATCATGACATTACCTAACCTAGTAATATCTATAGACTTGTTTGTAGCCGCGGCGAGGATCGAACTCGAATCGCAGGGCAGTTGACCGCTATTCCGCTGCGCCGATAGCCAGCGCTAGTCGCTATTGTTCAATAGCCAAATAGCCAAATAGCTGGCTGGCTAGCTGGCTATTCAACCACAAATAGCCGGCTAGCTAAGCTATTGAAATTTCGGCTAGTTACCCATCTCTACTAAAAGAAGGCTAGGTCATAAATTCATAACACGCTATACATATAATCAACAATCGATCAATAAAGTGCACTGGGAGCGTTTTCGCAGGTAATTAATCATCGGACAGCGTTCAGATGATTACAATCTTGATTGATATGGACCAAAAGGAAAAGGTTAAAAACTTGTGGAAAAAAAGTGAGTGGTCATAATAAGTCCAAATGGATCACTAGCGGATGAGCCAAGTTTTCTGTAAACTTGATACCTACACGTAAGATTGAGACAAACTTCCTGGGTTATTTATTTATTGTAGTAACAATTATCTAATTCGCACAAATAATTGACAAGGCCTTTAACGGGTGATTTTTTAGAAAACGAAATCGCATTGTATAGACCTCTAGCATTTCACCCGCGGTTTGGGTGTATTTTTATTTTCCTACCAACTTTCCGTCCCATCTAACAAGGGAAATGATTCAAGACAGTAAGTCTTTAATTAATTTACCTAAATAAATAAGTAGGTATTGGTGGCAAGTTCAAAGTATCCACTACCGAAGGATATTATTATGAATACTTTTCATACGAACTGTTTTCCCCCCTTTTATCTGTTTATTAACCCCAACGTACATCGCCATGATTTTAACAAAACATTTGCGTTTCCATTGTCTTACCTTAAAAACCTCTTTACGAAGCCGAAAGGTACTTTTTGTCTCCGTTATTGCGATATTTTTTTTGTTCTACAAAATTCCTTACCTGGGTACCTTACATTTACCGGAAATATTGGGGTTCAAAGTTCCAACTTTTTGTCAAGTTTTTAATGTAATGTTTTTACTTGAAACACCTCCGGACCCCCGTAGTATTCAATTCATCTATCAGCACAACGTTTTGAGTGAGTTACATTGAATTCTATCACAAAACGTAATGTTTTACCCTTCATCCCAAAAAAAGTCATTTCCCGGCAATAATTTTTGCGTAAAGTTACTTAGTTACCTACAGAATGCTTGGTTGACGACCGATTTTTATTAGATAAGTTGAAGTAGGTACCTAAATCAATCCTTCCCAGAAAACTTGAATTCCCCTTTTTCCTAATTTGGATTTTCATTTCATTAAATCTGTGGAGATGCATTAAAAGCAGGAGAGTAGACGGAGCACCTTTTATGTGGTTCCACAGTCACACTTTGCTTCCTCGGAATATTCCTATGGGACTTTGTTTTACCTTGCATCGTACACGTTTAGGATACTTCTATGTGAACCATGGCAGGCATGGCCCTTGATTCATGCTTTTAGACCGTCGTTAAATTGGGCTTGAGCGTTGTCCGTCAGTAAATTTGTAAAAAACTAGCTTCTGCCAGCGGCCTCGCCCGCGCGGTTTTTGATAATTGTCCCGTGTGATCTTATTTGACGGGATAAAAAGCATCTAACAATTGATTTAGTTTAATTTAATTTATCCTATTTTCCTGTAGCCTGTAGAACCAAAGAAAACTTGAATTTGGCATTTTCACCAGATTCTTAACATCCAAGAATCAGTGTGCAGTACTCTTTTGGCGCATAAATCACAGTGCGAGGAAGATGCTGCTGATATACACTACTTATGAAATGGTCTGTGAAGACAATTAAGAAAGCAAATAAAATAAGAAGGCAGCGTTTGTTTCGACTGGCCCGCGGCACACGCCAATAAACTGGTGAAATAATACCTATTGACTTGTAGTCGAGACCTAAAAATGTATTATTGTTCACTTTTTGCGTCTGGTGGCGTCCCCACAGTGATACAACTCCAACCCCTCGTAACCGCTCAACCACAAGATTTCTGTTATTTGATCTTGATCATTTAATTATTATTTTCTTGTTCGTATTGCAGGGTGCAAACACGATTTTATGGAGATGGATTGAACTAATGCGATATTCATCTTCCATGTAGAAGCTTCTACATGTCAAGGGTGCTCAGAGACACTGTATCTTTACTGCTGATCTGGAGATTGCCTACCTTGATTACGTGAGATTGAAACCGCTTTTACTCAAAAGACAAGTACCTAAAAAAACCGTAATATTTCCATTAAAATAATCCGAACCATTTGAACGCGTCTCACTTTCAAATTGTCATCGTCGCACAAAACAAATGTCAAATATTTGACAAGTCGGCAATGAATTCGTGGCTGCTGAAAACAAATTGTGGTTCAAAATCATAATTAAAGCGCTATTGAATGATAAATTTGTATCTACAACCTGTGAAAACAATAGGTAAGAGTAATGTACTCATTGAATACCGGGATAATGGAATTAAAAATGAAATTAAAACGATAATTGTGTCTACAGTTTCACTAGCAATAGTCACTTTTTGATTATAACAAATTCAGTTACTATCTCTATTTATTGTGGTGTGTTATGGTTAATTGTTTAATAACATATTTGTCTTTTCATATAGAAGCATTATAATGCTAATATACTTTTGACAAATCATTATTTCTCGTAATATTCGTGACAGCTTGCCATTGGCAGAAATCTGTAATAATATCGAATTTATATATTTTCTTGGTTGCCGTGATACGATAAGGCACTCATTTTGCCGTGAACTAGTTAACATACTTTCTCTAAATAATTCTATAACATCATGCAGTCTATAAGTCCATTATATTCTTTATTTCACACTTTTTTATTGTTGTTCTAGAATATATTTCAATTAGAATATTTAGTTTGTTTTTTTTCAATTAATGGTTTCAGTTGATTATGATGCAGTTCAATAATACTTCTAGTTTTTTCTTGTAGTTACTTTTGCAAACTGTCTAAACAATTTATAAATGAGTCTGCTTTTAAATAAATTGATGTCAAGTGGGTGACTAAAGACTTGGCATTATTTGTCAGATAAACTGCATGGTACTTCAGTATTATCATCTGCCAAGCCTTTTCCCAACTATGTTAGGGTCGGCTTCCAGTCTAACCGGATACAGCTGAATACCAGTATTTTACATGGAGCAACTAAAAAAATAAAAAAACAAATCAAAGCATTTATTTCAAGTAGATTGGTTTTACAAGCAATTGTCGAAACAAAGATGAACATTAAATGTAGCTACAGTCCCAGTCACAAGATATAAAAACTGTGAAAGTACTGTAGTTGCCCATTCCCTAGCGTAGATCTCTATGGAGAAGAATGGGCAAGAAACTCCTTGGACACTCTTTTTAATCATAATGTTACAAAATCTTGGTTATATCATTCATGTTGAGATGGTATGTTATGTGAGAACAATGTACAACTGCCTATCTGACCTTCTCAAACTAATTAATACTGGGTAATACGATACCCCTTGGTAAGACTGGTTGTCAGACTTTTTGGGCCACTGACTACCTGTAACAACTGTCAAAGATCTACAAATGACAGCTGGGACCAACGGCTTATCATACTTCCATATAAGCTATATTTATTATGGCCATAAAGTATCCACATAATGTCATCAGCCCTCTAATTCTTGTAGGGTTTGGCAGAGGTATATCACATGAAATTGAGAGCAAATCTATTGCCATCAACCAGGTACCGATCCAGATTCTGGGCAGCGATTGAAATTACCTTAAGTAAGTCGATTCACAGAGAAGTTATTCAACCACAAAATATCTGAGATCACCCAGATGGGGGTATATTTTTTTTGCCAACCAACTTAATTAAATGCAATAATTAAATAGAGCCTATGGATATAAACATTTTTTTTATGCCACCCAAGTTCTATACCCAAGTTTTAAATAAATAATAATTATTACTATACTATAAATGCTACTGGTCGATGAAGACGCTAATCAAGGGAGATCGGCCGGTCTCCTTGAAGCCCAAACTCATCAACGTGTTTATCCTGCCCCAGAAACTGCTGCTTTTGAAAATAGCCCAGTCTGGGTGATCTCCTTTGGTCCAAATTTGATCAGTAGTTTTTGCATGAAAGAGTAACAGACATCCGTCCAACCATCAAGTGTATGTGTTAATGAATTAAATAAATCTTCACAAACTTTCGCATTTATAATATTAAAGTAGGATTATGGTTCTGCTAAAGCGGACATTTTCGACCCCCTAGTAGATTCAATAAGTCCAGAATTGATAACCCGAATGCCGCAGCCGTGGTTAGGATGCCTTTCGTTCTTATAGTCCTGGATTCGGATCCCGGTAAGATCAAATGTTTGTGTAATGAGCATAGACATTTGTTTCCGTGTCATGGATGTTTATATGTTTAGCAAGTATGTATTTACAAACAAAAAGTATCTATGTAGTATATCAACTATCTAGTGTGCACAACACAAGCCTAGTTGCTTAGTGAGGCACTAGATGGCGTTGTGTGTAATGTCCAGCGATATTTATTATAATTGTTTGTACCCAGCAATAATGCATTTCCCATCTATTTTCCAGATCATAATGGGTGTAGCAGTGAGCAGATACTCGGAGTTGTCTTCCAATGAGCTGCTGATGCGGTTCTGTTCATCCGAGGTCATCTGCCCTAATGATCCGTTTTGGAATCAGTTGCTGGCGTTCAATATTAATCCACCGGCTAGTGCGTAAGTAGTGCTTACAATTTCGAATGTTCGATAGGCCTCATAAAGACCAGTACATACAAGAAAAAACTGGCCTTATCCGGATGTAGCTGAGTGCCAGTATTTTACATAGAGCGCCTGCTTATCTGACCTCCCAGCCAGCACTGGGTAACACGCTAGCCCTTGGTAAGACTGATTGTCAGATTTTCGAGCCACTGACTAACTGTAACAACTGTCAAAGATCTACAAATGACAGCCGGGACCAACAGCTTAGTGTGCCTTCCTATACATGGAGGAAACTCGGTATGTAATGGGTGGGCAGCCATGCACAGACCAACCTAGGCAAACCCTGCTTAACCTAAAAAACCAGCGAAAGTGTACAGCTTCAAATATCTCGTTAAATATTGTTAGTTGATGCGACGCGAAATTTTACCTAGTTCTGAAGTCACGAGCCCCCACTAAACTTTTGATACGTTTTATCTTTGTCAATATTCATTGATTTACAAAAACAAAAAATACGTGTCCATTATTTTCTAATACTCTAACTGACGGACTAAATAGATTTGCAATTTTTTGATACAGTCGTCATGCTTAATGCTGTTAAAAATAATTACATAATGTTTGTAAATTGGCACAGAAAGTTTATCTTTTTCTCAATATGGTTTGATAACCATTCATTCATTTGAGATATTTATTTCATTTCGCTAATAGATTGTTAGCTAGTTTCCTGCCTAACTTCCTGACATTTTTAGACTAACACGATCGTGTATGTTGATGGATGTAGAGGGAGAGAAAGACTACGGAAACAATGGGTGGGTTGTGTGAGGAATGACATGAATGGAAAATTTGTAAATGATTGCATACGATTGACAGGGGAGAATGGAAGCAAAGACGTGTTGCGCCGACCACAAGTAACATGGGATATGGCAAAATGGTGATGATGATGATGATGAGGAAGGTCGCGAGTCATATTTCAATCAACATACAACCCGGCACTGTCCTGAAAAAAAAAACGTAAGATAATTAGAATTTCGCGGCTTACCTTGACGCTTTCACCTTAAGTAGCCCGCGAAATTCAAATTTTCTTACGTTTTTTGCAATTTGCAGCCCAGTGCTAGGTTGTGTGTTGATTAAAATATTGTTCTCGACTGTAAGAATCATCAAAATCATTAATACAACCGTCCAAGTTCATAAAGGTCGAGGAACGATTTTGGCCTTGAAAAAACAGTTTCTAGACCTTTATGAACTTGGAGGGTTATGTTATTATTCTGTAACTACATACAACCTAGCACTGGCGTGCAAATTGCAAAAAACGTTAGAAAAATTTGATTTTCGCGGGTTACCGTAACACCGCGAGCAGAGGATATTGGCGCCATTTTTTAGAAACTGTAATGAAAACAATTTTTACCCACGACGGAACGGAGACTTTACCTATGTTTTTGGGGTGAGAAGTTGTTTGTTTGTGCAAATCCATGTTGCCATTTTTCTCCAAAACGACTAGTCCGATTTTGATGCAGTTTTCAGTTATGGGTTCGGGTTTGATTGGCGCATGTTCTTAGCGTAGCTTAGGGTTTCAATTTGTCGCACAAAGTTAGTACATAATCCAATCCAATGTGGACTATTGGTCGTTGGTTCTGCCCAGCTTGTCCCGCCATCTTCAAAAAGGTTTGTTTTGGAACGCAGTGTGGTGTTGCGTATATGGTCGGTTAGTTTAAAAGCCTAGGATACTTTTCTCCATCGCACGTTGGCAAACCTTGAGCTTGGACTTTTGAATTTTTAACCCCCGACGCAAAAACGACGGGATGTTATAAGCTTGACGTGTCTGTGTGTTGGTGTGTGTGAGTGTGTGTGTGTTTTTGTGTGTGAGTGTGTGTGTGTGTGTGTGTGTCTGTGGCATCGTAGCTCCCGAACGGATGAACCAATTTTGATTTTGTTTTGTTTTGATTGAAAGATGAATTAGTCGGGAGTGTTCTTAGCTATGTTTGATAAAAATCAGTCCAAGATGGCCGCTACAAAATGGCGGATTACATATTTATTCAACAGCTCCCTCAATATGGGTATCAAATGAAAGGGCTTGATTAGTAGAATATTAAACACAATGAATAATGTACACTATATTGAAAGGGAATGAGGAAGGAAAAATAAAACCATGAAATTATGACCCTATGTGTCGGGGTTTTTTTTAATTTTTAATTTAATGTAACTGTTGTCAAATTAGTGGTTATGTACTGGTTAAAGACTAATCGGTACATGGAATAGACCTTGTAACATGTTATCAAACAAAATCTTTATTTTCAACTGCACTTAAAAACGTGTCCTATATATCAAATAAATTGTTAATACATTTTAATAGTTTTTGTAGTTTAAATGATTGATGTGAAATCTGATAAAACTGATAGGTACTTATGTTATGTTGTAGAAATTTGTATTTATTTTTAACAAAGTAACTTTTGACCATTTTTCTTAGAAAACTTTTGACTGCCGGGAGGCAAGATGACAAATGACAACAGGGATGTTGTCATTTGTCATCTTTGACAGTCGTTACAGGTAATCAGTGGCCCAAAAAGTCTGACAACCAGACTTACAAATGGCTATCGTATTACCCAGTTACTAACTGGGTTGTGGACTTGTGGAGTTCACATAGGCAGTTGCTCCATGTAAAATACTGGTATCCAGCTGCATCCGGTTAAACTGGAAGCCGACCCCAACATATTAGGGAAAAGGCTTGGCAGATGATGAGGAAATTTTTAGGAAATCATAACAAAAACTATCTGACAAAAAAAATACAGGTTCTTAAAAGCCTTTACGACAAGTAAAGGCTTTTAAGAACCTGTATTTAATTCCAGTATTTAATTCCAGTGAAGAGCAGCTGATGTTCGACGGCAGCACAGAGTCTTTGCTCCAGAAGTTTCTACAGAACAACCCTCAGACCGGCAACCTCGGCTCCTTGGTCCAAGTCTTCATAACCAGGGCGACAGAACTGCTAGCGGCGCCAAACAGTGACAAGTAAGTGGAAATAAATAAATGTCGCTGGACAGACACGAAGTTATTGAAGATATTGTAGGGGACTACCGTAGGGTGCAGCGCTTGCCGGGGCTGCGGGACTTGCCAGGGCTGCTTTGTCAGTTAAAGTCTGACACTCCCATCCCACTCCGCTCAGAGTGGGAGGATTCATTTGATGATTTCCCATCCGAAAGAAAAAGGTGGCGGCGCTGAGTCGGGCATCTGAGGCTGTTCGCACTGGAATCAAAGATCAGATTATGAGTTTTCTGTCACACAATTAACGTCGTTCTTTGCCAATTATTCCTCGAATGGAATAAATAAATAAATATAGCTGGACATTACACACCGCCATCTAGTGCCACACTAAGCAACGAGGCTTGTGTCGTGGACTTCAGGGAGTCTACTCTCTAAATCCGTCAACGAAGATACAGTCCGTCCGAAAGTAGTTTATACTTTGAAATTAACCGTACTCCCTAAAATTTTCCGATTCATGAGTTTTACATCGGGAGTAAGGACGAATCGTAAGTCCGTAAATGATACGGAGTAGGAAACACCCGTAACTTCGACTGAAACTACGGATGTCGTGCTTAGAGTGTAGCCCCTGATAGTTGGAAGAATAATAATAATTTATTTTAAAAAATTATAACCGAAGTGTATATTGTGTGTAGAGTGTTATTTCTTTGAGTACTAGTATTATTTATTTAAATAAAAAAGTTAATCTATTACAGTTTGGTTTTTAGCCACATATCGAAAACCTCTCAGGACATATGTGTGCTGGCGAGCCGTTTAACTTTTACAAAATGTTACAACTGCAATGATACATTATAAAACTTACATTTTAATGATGGTGATAATAATTCATAGTTACATACAAACTTTAGGAGAAGTTTTGTGTAAGCCAACGTTTTGATTTACATTTACAACTTTTGAACTTGTTTTGAGCGTTTGCAAGTCCTCTGGAAGTTTAGTAAAAAAAAAGGTTTTAAATATTCTGCAACCCTCATCCCAAACTAACTAAAATGTATTGAACGGTTTTAAGTAATGGTTAAGTTGAATTTAAATGTTTGGTAGCGACCTCCCGATCTAGGTTTATTAACCCCCGACGCAAAAACGACAAGGTTTTATATGTTGCGTGTCTGTGTGTGTGTGTGTGTATATGTACACTATGATAAATTTAAAATCCAAGATGGCCGCCACCACAAAATGGTGATTTGCATTTTTTTTTCAAAAGTCCTTCCATATGGGTTAATAGTGTACGGCTTGACTAGTACAATAATGTATACTATATTGTAAGAGAATGAGGAATACTAGCTAACGAAATGAGTTGAGGAAAGTGGAGTGATCACTGGTACCTAGGAACTAACGATTACCTAATTATTTTCTATTTAACTTTTAGTACTACCTACTTACATTATGTGTTGGAGGTTTTTTTAATTTTAAATTTAATTTTACCTGTATTACCTTTTGAACGCTAGAGCATAAATTCATCACGCCAAACCATAATTTCACACACCATTTTGTCACATTTTTGTGTCGTATGTGGATGTTTTTTTCAAAGGCTATGGCCATCTTAAAGCGGCGTCATCATTTTCATTACAAACCATCGAATGTTTATTTTTTTTTTCAAATCAAATCAAACTATTTTATTTCATATGTGAAATATGATGCCTAGATGGGCACTTATGACACTTCGAAAAACGTACACGGTTCGCGTTGGTCGATTCCATGGAGAAGAACCAGTTAGAAACTCCATGGTTACTCTTTTCAAATCATTTGGTATTACAATATTATTATGTTACAGCATTACTTCTTTAGTATGGGGGGACAGCGGAAGCCCGACTATAGGTCGTTGCTTACTCTACAAAAAAAGTAAAACAAGAGGAATCTATGATCTATTTAAGTTTTGTATTGTATTGTACAACGGGCTGGTCCGCAATCCGCAACTCCACGTCAAAGCGCGCATTTTGCGTATAGGCTTATAATCCACCACGCGGGGCCAGTGCGGGTTGGTAGATGTCACATGTCTTCGAATTTTTGGTTCTAGGACATGCTGGTTTCCTCACGATGTTTTCCTTCACCGTTTTTGAGAGCACTGGTGATGAAATAAATTACACAAAGTAATGCGCCTGCCTGGATTCGAACCTACGACTTACTGTTCGTAAGTCGGGGCCGCCACCACTGGGCCACCGCTGCTCTCCTATTTGAGTTTTAAATAATATTTTAGCGATTCATTAAAAAAACTAAGCCAGTGTACCAAGCGCCTGGCAAAACATTTTAGCAACTAAACACTTGATCTATCATTCGGTATTACAATAGCGACGGCACAAAAACTAATTAGTACCTCAGATACATTTCCAAAAAACAATGGACACATTTTTTTTTTCACGTTCACAAAAATTGAAGACGATAAGACGATACAGTGTATCGAAAACTCGTGTGACATCTTATTTCGGTACAGTTTTTAACTGTAAAGTGTCGACACAAGCGCGATGATGCGTTTTTAACCGACTTCTAAAAAAGGAGGAGGTTCTCAATTCGGATGTTTCTATAGTTTTTTTTTTTAGGTTCGCTTGCCAACCGATTTGAAATTATTTTTTGCAAAAAAAGTTTTATCTCCGTGATTTCTTATAAATTTGAAAAAAAAAAAAAAACAGGTATCCAATATTTTTCGATTATCAACTGATGGACTGAACCGAATCTAATTTTAAACCCCCGAAGCAAAAACAACGGGGTGTTATAATTTTGACGTGTTTGTGTGTGTGTGTCTCTGTCTGTGGCATCTAGGGTTGCCAACTGAGTTTTAAACAGTATTATACTGTTTTCAGCATCAAAATGCAAACACATTATTATGTGTTATACCTAGAAGCAGGGCCGTCTTTAACCATTTGGGGGCCCTGAGCACTTGCGAATAATAGGGCCCTTGTAGAATGTAAGAACGAGCGAAGCGAATTCGATTTTTTTGCATCTTGCCTCGTATAATTATGTTAGGGTTTCTTGACAAAAATACCGGGTGTTTTTTTTTGCGGCAGAGAATCATAATTTGAAATAAAATGCAGAAAAGCTGTATTTTGGCAGTAATGCCAACATTCAACAATGTTGGCTTCCAAGTGCTTATTGTTTCTAATGTCGCTCGACAAAGGTTCAAAAACGATGATTCGTGTAACAATTGCAAGGCACTAATGTTGCAGACGTGGTTTCAAACGTCTGACATCCTTAAGTCAAAATAGGAAGAATTCAATGCATGTGAATATTGGTTTTAGCTTGAGTATAAAGCAAGGATATAAAAAACTTTTTTAGTTCTTCGACTCTAATAAACATCACATAAATATAACTAACTCGCGAGCGGAGCGAGCTCGAAAATTTTAGTATCCTGCGGTCCTACCTGGGATAAGTTTAGTTTCTTTTCTTTTGACAGCCTCTTTCTTGGGACAGTTACAGGAACTTGGGGGGCCGCTTGGGTCGCGGGGCCCTGGGCAAGTGCCCAGAATGCCCAGTGGAAAAGAGGGCCCTGCCTAGAAGCTCACACAAATTTCGCCACCTCAGCATTTACTGAAAGAGTTTTTTCAGTAATAAATGCTAAGTGGCGGGAGGATAGAAATAGAGCATCTATAAATTTAATCAAAAATGAGCTCGTTATTTATTTTAATTTCTGTTATAATTGTGGTGAAGCGTATAAAGTTTTAAAAAAAAGATTGTAAATTAATAAGTTGAGTTCTAAAATACTCTTTAATGTTCTCCATAGACCTGAAGCATATGTAGAAATTCCGTAAAGTAATATTACAGGTAGATAAATAAAAATAATAAAATAAAATAGTTTATTGGTATAACAAGTGTAGGTATTAACAAAAATTTTTGTGATTGGATCCTCCTTTTAGGCAGATAGTGCCTGTGTTAGGAGAGTCCGCTCTTCCATAGCAAGTCGTGTTAAATAAAGAGCGAATCGTATCATTCATGCTAAAACTATTTAAATTACAAGTTAAGTTAAGTTAAGTTAAGTTAAATTAGTAGCCTATTAATAAACAAAACCAAAGTTGATTCTATTATCGACAGGCGAATTTTAAAAGATTGTACTATGAATGGTTGATCCTAGATTTGTTTTTTATTTTTAACGTAATCTGTACTGTAACAATGCTAATGCAGCACATACCTTAGAATATTCTTGGTTTCTCTGCGCCCCCCTCCCCCCCCCCCCCCCCTAAAAATCCTAGCTCGCCCTTGCTTCGGAATACGGATATGATAGAAAGGATGTGCGATAAGAATAGCGTTATAAAACATATGACATACGGGTATTTTTTTTTTTGGCATATGTTTTATAATGTGCTCTGATCGTGAAAACGTCAAGAATAGCGTTTCGAAGGCCTCTCACTAGGTGGACCGATGACCTGGTGAAGGTTGCAGGAATACGCTGGATGCTAGTCGCACGGGTCCGGGACATGTGGCGAAACTTGGGGCAGGCCTTATGTCCAGCAGTGGACGTCTTTCGGCCGAAACGATGATGATGAAAACAGCCTGTCTCACAGGTTTGACATTGTTGACGCTCCACTTAACTGAGCATTT
Source organism: Xestia ashworthii (assembly GCA_950022955.1). Taxonomy (NCBI): domain Eukaryota; kingdom Metazoa; phylum Arthropoda; class Insecta; order Lepidoptera; family Noctuidae; genus Xestia; species Xestia ashworthii. The sequence goes on from OX465575.1 coordinate 4,404,357, forward strand.
TCCATAACTCCCTGTGCTTTCATTCAAACGACACTGGTGTCGATTCTGTTGTGCACAAACTAAACTTAATATAGACTATTGCTATCTTTTACTAAAAGGCAGTGCGAGAAAAAGACGGCTATAGCTATGCACTAAGTTAGAAATGTCAAACTAGTTTATGCCTTGCGCTTCACCGTGTTTTTAGTCGACATGTTTTTACGTGCACCCTTCATTTGTATGGAAATATTAGTTCGAATTAAATTTGACAGCTCTAAATTACGTCCGTCTCTTTCTCGTTTTATTGGTGAGAAAAAGCAAGTAATAGCCTAAATTAAGTTTAGTTTGTGCACAACAGAATCGACACCACTGTAAGGTTTTTTGGCTAAAATAAAACAGATTTTTAGGTAAAATCAAGCATTTTATTTGCACTTAAACTACATTATTAAAATTATTTTCTTTGGTAAGTTTTACAGTTTCCTGTGACATAAATTTTTATTTTATGTGGTACTTGTACACTCGACGACAAAACAAGCTTTACATAACTAGTATAACCTGACCTCACTTTGTATAAGTTTCCCGTACGATGAGAGATGAAAACGTTTTTAGGCGCGTTGAGCACTTTTTGTTGAGCAATTTAACTCGTGTGACCGTCACCTAACACATCGTAGCACTCGTAGCCGATCCGCTACGGCGTAGCACCACTTAGGCGTGCGCGGGGCGCAACCCGTACCAGATATACTTAGATTACTTAGTTTTCACTTCTATCGGCAGACTGCCCGCATGTTTTTTTAACCCCCGACGCAAAAACGACGGGGTGTTTAAGTTTGACGTGTCTGTGTGTGTGTGTGTGTGTGTGTGTGTGTGTGTCTGTCTGTGGCATCGTAGCGCCTGAACGGATGAACCGATTTGGTTTTTTTTTTTATGTTGAAAAGTGAATTAGTCGGGAGTGTTCTTAGCTATGTTTGATAAAAATCAGTCCAAGATGGCCGCCACCACAAAATGGTGGATTACAAATTTATTCAACAACTCCCTCAATATGGGTATCAAATGGCTTGACTAGTAAAATATTATACTCCATGATAAATTAAAAATCCAAGATGGCCGCCACCACAAAATGGTGAATTAACGAATTATTTCCTATTTAACTTTTAGTACATCGTGTCGGGGGTTTTTCAATTTTTTTAATTAATGTAACTTATTAGCATAGTTTGATTAGTCGTTGAGTGTACATGAAAAACATTTTTGTTGTTTTTGGGTTTGATGCCCAGGTCAGGACATTGCTGGGCTTTCGGTCAGATGATCATGAGAAGATATTCTTCCTGTCTACCAAATATTATACCAATGTTTAGTACTAGTATCTTTATTTGTTTGTTTGTAACTTGAGATAATTCGATTTCTTGGAAGTAAGTCGTTTTGAAGATCGGGTTTGCCTGAAAGGAAAAAGCGAACTATTTATTTTAATAATGTACATAAATAGGAGGCGCTCGTGTCTAAATAATAACAGCCGCTCGGGTCGATCTTTAGGATAAGCCGTTATTGGCTAGGTTGGCCTGTGGATGGGTAACACTGTCAACCCATTACATACCGAGTTTCCTCCGTGCCTCGGAAAGCACACTAAGCCGTTGGCCCCCGCTATCATAATTATGTAGGTTGATAGTCGTTACAGGTAGTCAGTGGCCTAAAATGCACTGTTTTAGACTTTCACCACGATTTTTCACTACACTTAAAGACTAAGAAAGAGGTTAGACAGATTTGTCTGCTCATAATTAATAATTTTCGTCCCACCCGCATACCTCTTCAGTATTCCCGCGATCATGATGCTTGCAACAGCGTCGAAATATCGGAAACTCATAGAAACTAAAGAAAATCACGGAAATTATTCCATAAGTAATTTAAGTGTAGTGGCCTAAAATGGTGTCGGTTCTGTTGTGCACAAATTAAACTTAATTTAGGCTATTACTATCTTTTTCTCACAAATAAAACGAGAAAGAGACGGACGTAATTTAGAGCTGTCAAATTTAATTCGAACTAATATTTCCATACAAATGAAGGGTGCACGTAGAAACATGTCGACTAAAAACACGATGAAGCGAAAGGCATAAACTAGTTTGACATTTCTAACTTAGTGCATAGCTATAGCCGTCCTTTTCTCGCACTGCCTTTTAGTAAAAGATAGCAATAGTCTAAATTAAGTTTAGTTTGTGCACAACAGAATCGACACCAATATCTGACAACCAGTCTTATCAAGGGGTATCGCATAATCCAGTACTAACTGGGTTGTGGTGGCCAGCTGCATTCGGTTAGACTGGAAGCCCAAAATAGTTGGGAAAAGGCTTGGCAGAAGATTGAAGGAGTTTTGAAAACACAGACACACACACACACAGACACGTCAAACATATAACACCCCGTCGTTTTTGCGTCGGGGGTTAAAAATAAATGATGATATAATCAGGAAATAACATCACTTGTAGATGCATTCTTCAGTTATATGAGGTAAATCATTATATATTCTACTAGCGGACGTCCCGCGGTTTCACCCGCATAGTTCCCGTTCCCGTGGGAGTACGGGGATAAAATATATCCTATGTTACTCGTGGATAATGTAGCTTTCGAATGGTGAAAGAATTTTTAAAAACGGTCCAGTAGTTTTTAAGCCTATTCATTACAACCAAACAAACAAACAAACAAAGTTTTCCTCTTTATAATATTAGTGTAGAAAAATAGCAACGGACTCAGTATTGAGCCCTGCAAAACAATCTTTTTTTTTTACTTTTAGAAGAACGTCGAACTCATCTAGGCTTTTCCCAACTATGTTAGGGTCGGCTTCCAGTCTAACGGGATGTAGCTGAATACCAGTATTTTACATGAAGGGACTGCTGCCTATCTGACCTCCATAACCCAGTTCATACTTGGTAAAACGATACCACTAGTTGTCAGACTTTTTGGGCCACTGACAACCTGTAACGAGTGTTAAAGATAGACAAATGACTGCCGGGACCAACAGCTTAACGTGCTTTCCGGCGCACGGAGGAAACTCTATGTAACCACCCTCACCCATCACGGTGGAGGTCTGCCCTGCGTGGGCGGAGCACCGCCGTGTCCTCGTAGCGGCGATCGGCGGCGGCGACCTCTCGCGTCCGGCCCTGGTTCAATCCATGGTCCGGAGCGAGACGGAATGGGAAGCCGTCACCTCCTTCTGCAAAGCAGTCATGCTGGCGAAGGAGGTGGCGGAACGAGAGAGGGAGAGAGCCTCTCTTCCCGGCCGCCGCGGGAGACGCACCGGGCGTCGGGGGCCACGTGGTGGCTACCGGCCACCGTAGATGCGGGCCTGTGGACGGTTAGCTATGGGCTAGCTAGCCGTCCGTCCGTCTAGTGACGACAGGCCGTGTCGACGGCGCGTTCGTGTTCCACGCGCGCCTCAAAGAGATGTCAGCAGAAGAGAGGGGCCCGCAAGGGCCGAAGCCTGCCGGGGTTGCGGGACTGTTCGAAAGAGATACCGCGGCCCCGGAACGTAAAGGGCGAGGAAGGAACATGGATGGGTTTTAGTCAGTAAGAGTCTGACACTCCCTCCCGCTCCGCCCAGAGTGGGAGAAGTCATTTGATGATTTCCCATCATCACAGACCAACCAGGTAGGAGAAGGATATACAGGGTGTAACCAACCTCATCACGAAGCCGTCAACCAAGCATCCTGTACTACAAACTAAGTAACTTTCCGCAAAATTTATTGCTGAGAAACGACTATCTTTTTTGCGGTTAAAATCATGTTTTGCGGTAGAACTCAATGTAACGATCTGAAAACATTGTGCTGATGGATGGATTGAATAGAACGGGGGTAGTGAAGGTGTTTAAAGATAAAAAAATCTAACAATAAAAACTGGTATTAAAAAAAAAACCTTGTTAAAAAGTTGGAACTAATATCTCCGTAATTAGAAGGTTCCCAGGTATGGTGTAGAACAAAAAAATGATCGCAATGAAGTGGAGAACAAGTGCCTTTCGGCTTCGTTAAGAGGTATTTTACACCCTTTATGATCTAAATTCAAGCCAAAACCAAAACAAAGAACACTCACCGAATACTTTTTTCATGAATTCTTTGAACCCGGCCTCACCAGTTGACGCGAGAAGAAAAAACAAAAATAATACAAATAACAGTTTCATGTTGATGTATTTGAAGTGCTTACTTTACGATGTTCTACTAATATGTGTTAAATACTGGGTTTAACTAGTTTATAAATACATGTTTGGTTTATTATTAAACATGTTTAATAACAAGATAACATAATTATGTTACGCAATACAAAATATAACAGTAGAAGTACAACTCTTACCATTTGCCTAGTCTTATAACCGACTACATCTGCCTAGCGTTTTCCCAACTATGTTGGGGTCGGCTTCCAGTATAACCGGATGCAGCTGAATACCAGTATTTTACATGGAGCGACTGCCTTTGGATCGGAGTTTCCTTGCGTGATCGAATCAGAAATGAAGACAACCGAGAGAGAACCAAGGTCACCGACGTAGCCCGAAGAATTGCTAAACTTAAGTGGTAGTGGGCAGGGCACATTGCTCGCAGAACGGATGGCCGATGAGGCAGAAAAGTTCTGGAGTCCTCCCCTCTGGGAAGACCCACTAGGTGGACCGATGAGCTGGTGAAGGTTGCAGGAATCCGTTGGATGCAAGTCGCACGGGACCGGTCAATGTGGCGACACTTGGGGGAGAGCTATTTCCAGCAGTGGACATTTTTCGGCTGAAATGATGATGATTGTTCCGTATTTAATGGTTCTTCTGATTGTTAAGTATTTATTGGATTTGAAAATCGGTGATGAATTTGTTATTGAGCCTTTCCTTTGTTCCCTCGCGGTTTTACTAATCTCGCCTCTATACTGGCCTATTTAACGCGTATTACTCACGTAATGCTTAGCCGAGATCAAAGTTATTTATAAAGGTCCCAACGGGTTTATCAGTGTTGAATACGAACATTGTTACTTACTATACTTACATACATAAAATATGTAGAGAGCAGCGGTGGCCCAGTGGTGGCGGCCCCGACTTACGAACAGTAAGTCGTGGGTTCTAACCCAGGCAGGCGCATTACTTGTGTAATTTATTTCATCACCACTGCTTTCAAAAACGGTGATGGAAAACATCGTGAGGAAACCGGCATGTCCTAGAACCAAAAATTCGAAGACATGTGACATCTACCAACCCGCACTGGGCCCGCGTGGTGGATTATAATAGCTCATACGCAAAATACGCGCTTTGACGTGGAGTTGCGGACACCAGCCCGTTGTACAATACAATATAAAATATACATAGGTATTAGGCATACAGGGTGTAAACAGACTCTTGAAGAAACCACCAACCAACCATTTCGCAGTTTATCCTGAGTAACTTTACGCAAAAATTATTGCTGAGAAACGACTTGTTTTTTGGGGTGAAAAGTTACGTTTTACGATAAAACTCAATGTAACGCACTCAAAACATTGTGCTGATTGGTGGCTTGAATAGTACGGGGGTCTTTAAGGTGTTTGAAGTAAAATTCTGAGATTAAAAAAAGTGGGAAAGTCGGAACTTTGACCCCCAAAACCTCCGAAACCAGAAGGTTCCCAGGTATGGTCTAGCTAGAATAAAAAAATATCGCAAAAACAGAAACGCGCTTGTTCTCTACAAGCGTTCGCTTCGTTAAGAGGCTTTCTACACCATTCATGTATTAAAAGCATATAAAGGTCGTCAAAAAATTCGTCAGCTACGTTTTCAAGGGACTCATAAGGCTGACAGCATTACCACGTTGGATGGTAATGCTGATTCTTTGGCCAAGAAATAGGCCAGCGGGGACAAACACCTTCATAAAGGTTACATAATAATAAGGGTTACACGTTGAATTGGTAACACAATCAAATATATAACACTTATAAATGTGTTTACAATGTGTTAACCCAAAACGCTTACAAAAGTGTAACCGTAACATATCTGTAACAGATATAAAAGGTTTAACAGGTAAACTCAGCGTTGCCAAATTTACAATGTACTTATTTATGGTTATTAAGCATTAGATAGCCGAAATCTAGTCGCAGTCTGTTGTAAAACTGATTATTTCAGTTACACATATTAACACTTATTAACACATAAAGGTTACAGTTTGATTCGGTAACATTATTGTATCTGTTACATCTAAAAGTGTTTTTCTGTTGAAACTGTCTTAAAAACAGAGTTAAAAACACGTTATTACGGTTACAGTTTGAGTCCCTGTAGGCTAGCCCTCTAGTCACCAGAAGAGTCTACCAACCGCTTGCCGATGTTTCGAAATACTCGGACGCCATGGCCAGTGTTTCCACCCTAACGGCTCAAACACATAACTAACAATCAAGAGTTATTGTATTTGCGCCTGTTAGCTTGTGCTAAGAAGATGGGATGGCTCAAGGGCAATAAAATAAAATACACTTAAATTATGTAGAAACAATTTATTTACATTTAAACTATAATATCATTACATTTATTTTCTTTGGTAAGTTTTTATCTCTTAATCTTCTGTGTACTCAAACTTATTTTATTAAAGGTGGTACTTGTAGGTGATTACCCAGTACTAACTGGGTTGTGGAGGTTAGATAGGCAGTCGCTCCATGTAAAATACTGATATTCAGCTGCATCCGGTTAGACTAGTTGGGAAACGGCTAAGCAGGTCATGATGAAATGTTCTTTCCTTGTCTATCCCTGCTTATTCTTATTTTGATTGGTTCCGTGGTAAATAGAAGTAAGTCGACCTCTTGTAAGTATGTTCTTGTGAATGACGATTGGCACACCTGAAAACAAAATACTTTATTTTAGTTCAATCATTGTTATTTATAGCAGTGAATCATATACTTTTAGTCATTATAAAACTCGCGTTTAGCTCATGTAATCGCCTTAAAGCGAAACGAGGTTTTTGCCCCTCCGGGCCCCACCGGCGGCGGAATAACCCTTCGCTAGTAGTCATATATTATGTAATAAGGGGCGAGCCAATTGCCAACAATCGGGCACAAATCCAGACTCCTGAGACACTGCTAATGAAAAAAAGGCAATAACACTGTGACCGACCTGTCCCCGTATTCACAAACGCTCGGAATGAAAGTCGTATGTCTATCCTTTTTTTTTTGCATAAGTTTTATATGCAAACGGATATTTATTTAGTTTTACACACAAAAAAGTGAAAAATAACTTTAGCTTCAGAAGTCGATGACAGATTTCAGCAATCCCAGTCCATTTGCTATCATTTATTGAGGAGTTCCAATGCCTATCTCCGAAGTTCTTCCTCAGATCTTCACCAAATTGAAGTAGGACCTCTCCGAGAAAGTACTCTTCCGAAAACTACCCAAATCGCTTCATGCATGCCTATAAAATTTGAAGAGTTCTCTCTATTTCTCCAGAATTCCATCATCAGATCCTGACTTGATGATTATGGGACCACCTGTGAAGTACGTATACCCTTTCAAACAAAATAAAAATAATCCAAATCGGTCCAGCCATCTTCGAGTAATCGGGAAACATACATAAAAAAAGGTTCCGCCGAATTGAGAACCTCCTCCTTTTGGAAGTCGGTTAAAAAAGACAGTCGAAAACGAGCGAGATAGATGTACTACTTCCCGAATCGAAGTATTGTGAATACGGGGTCTGGAATCGAAGAATCGAATCCAGAACTACATACTCAGCAGTCGAGCTTCCTACCGTTCGATCAACGAGGCATGTTTTACTTAAATTAATAAAATATCAAAACACACAAAACTTTACCTTTTTTTGAACCAGCTATAGCTGATGCGATGAAAAAGCACAAAAATAATAAAAATGACAGTTTCATTTTGATATAATTAAAATAATACAGTGTTTGCTACACGAAGTTCTAGAATTATGTGGCAAAGGCGCGTTGGATCTTCACTTTTAATACGCATTGGCATACCTGCAAACCTGCTCAAAGTATACGATACAAAAATTTTACAGTAGTACAACTCTGAAAGTAAAGTCCGTGCCAAGAGAAGCTATATATTTTTGTAAACAAAGAATTTCTACCAAGTTACGTAGCGACAATTCAATTAACAAAAAATAATCCAAAATGCAATCAACTCAAATTATCATACGTTTAATATATACGAAACTAAAGCAATTTCACTTGGTCGGGTTATATTTTGGCGATCTAAAGCGCTGTCGTCTAATATTTTGTGACTGGAACGCATTTGACTTCATGGAACGTAAACATTTGGGTCACCATTTTGAAGTAAGATAACGCTGACGCTTTCATTTTTTGCGAACCCGAATGTGTGTTTAATAAAAATTATAGGTTCTCGTGTTGGGGACTACAGTTATTAGTTTACTAGCACTTCGCCCGCGCAAACTATGATAACTCGGCAAATTTGCATGATAACAATAAAGTTTAATAGCCTATGTTACCCGATAAAAATGTAGCTTTCTAATGGTGGAAGAATTAAAAAAAACGGTCGAGTAGTTTTTAAGTTAAATCGTAACAAACAAACAAAACATCAAATCTTTCCTACTTGTAATATTAGTATAGATGTTAATGTGTAACGATGAATAATTCACTGCCAACTTTTTCCTTATACATGGGTTTTCGTGTACGTCATCATAACGTACTTGAAGTTTTATTTCAATACTTATGACATAACAATCAAATAATAGGAAGTACCTTTTGAGCAAAAAATTACTTGTAGTAGGTACTTCCGCTCTTCCGGTTTACATTAACATTACATAAGTAAGAAATTTAACAATAAAATCAAATTCAAAATTAACATAAAGAAAAATTAAATACCAAAAAATTGAATTGAAAAATAAATAACACTAAAATTAAATTTAACTAAATTAAATCAAATCAAATTAAACCAAAATCAAATTAAATAAAACTAAAATCAAATTAATTTAAATCAAATTGAAATCAAATCAATTCAAACTAAATCTCAATTAAATCAAATCAAAATTGGATCAAAATCAAACCAGAATTAAATCAGAATCGAATCAAATTAAATAAAAAATTAATATGAAATGAAATACAAATCATAATTCAAAATAATAAAATTAAATCATAGATACAATTAAAATCGAACCAATAATCATAATTAAATAAAAAAATCAAAAGAGAACCAAAATCAAGTTGACAAAATAATTTAGTTTCGTGTGCGCATCAGGTGTGTATGTGTATGTGTGTGTTTGGTGTGTGTGTGTGTGTTGATGGCCAGTACAGTGGAATCGGCTCTGCAAACGAGCACACAATTCGTGAGAAGATACATCACGAACTATGTGCTCGCGTGCAGGATTGACTCAATTTCTTCGTAGCTTTTGTTCATCAGCCATTGAGTGAGTGTTTTTTTGCAATCGTGGTATGTCATAGAGTAAATGTTTTGAACACAACAAAATTCTTTTGTTTGAACACACACAATACAGTTATATTGAAGTGGACCATATAACGGTTTTTCGCACGTAAAAAAGCTAAGATAAAAGGGGCTAGTTATTAAGGCGACTACATCAGCTAAATTACCAACTCTATTTGTGGTGGTTCAAACTTCGTTTCAAATACTGTTAGCTTGCACTACAAAGTGGTTGTTACGTCAGTCACTGCGGGCCGAATAGTGAGAAATGGGTGGTTTCGAACGATTTACAAAAAATCTATTGATTGGATTAAAAAAATATAACACTATGATGCCAATATGTTGCTTGTAGAATTATTTTCCAAAAAAAAAAACTGAATGTTAAAAGAATTTTTAGAGATAAGTTCGTGATTTTTTTTATCGAGCAAACGATTTATTTTCGAAATCGTTTACACAGCGCGTTGGCTCCAGCTACTGAGAAGAACAGCAATGTCGCGTGCGTACGTAAAAATAATTTGCATTCTTAAACACGCTGGGTCATATTGACCCAACCTCAATGACGGTTAAGACTATGTTTAATTTACAAATTATTGTGGTATTATGTTTGCATGAACTACGAATGCTCCGCGAACCTCTTAATACTCTAAAAGCGTACTAAGTTTCCTCTCGGTTTATGTAAAGCTGAATGAATACGAATAATTTGTAATTAAATTAAATTATACTGTAGAATTTTACCTGTGATATTGATAACTAAATGATTTATAAAACACTCGCTTTTATTGTGGTTTGGCTTGTGTATTTTTTTGTAAGGACCTCTTAAGGAGGTAGTGGCTAAATAATAACAGCCTTTCGGGTCGATCTTTAGGTTACGCCATGCTTGCCTGGAGTGGTACAGACCACTCTATCGAGTCGAGTCGAGTTTGGAAATTATCCCACGGGATCATACCTACTACTGGGATAAAAAGTATGCTATGTGTTAATCCAGGTTATGAACTATCTGTGTGCTCGATTTCATCCAAATCCGTTCAGTAGTTCTTGCGTGAAAGAGTAACGAACATACACACATACAAAATTTTGTATTTATAATATAGTGTGGTCAAACAATTTCAATTTACATTAGAGTACATACATCATTCCAAACCGGTTTTTCCTATAAGGATAAAATATGTCGCAAAACAAAGTTTACATTTAACCCATGTTGTTTATTTTTGTACTACAATGTGATTCATTGAAGTTACTTAAGGCGCCGGCGGAGCATGCGTGTTTCATGCAAACCTAATACCAAATAATTTGTAAATCAAACATATTCTTAAGGTAGTGTGTATTTATTTCACATTACATTTATTTTACATATTTTGAAAGGATAATTATATAAAGACGAGATACTTAAGAGGAATTTAAAATTCATATAAAAAAAATATTTTTCCTATAACTATTGTTTAAATCAGTGTCCATTCAAAATATATTTGGGAACCTAGATATTGTGTAATTTCAATCGACATAAACACACAATAAGTACCTTAAGAATATGTTTGATTTACAAATTATTTTGGTATTACGTTTGTATGAAAAACGCATGCTCTGCCGGCCCCTTAATTCTGGAAAATTACAGTAACGACCCGGAATCTGGAATGGTGTTGTGTGAAGTAACGTTAAAACATTAAAAACTGGATAAGTACTTGATGATGCAGCTGAATAATACCAGTATTTTACATGGAGCAACGGCATTGGGCCAGTGTAAGCCAAATAAGAAAAACTATAGATCCTTTGAAAACCAGATTAAAATAGCGTCAAGTAATAGCAGGTACCTATTATATACATATAATTTAAACACAAAATAATTTGCTTAAAATATTTTATTAAAATGAGATACGAAATAAATAAAACACCGGATGTTAAAAGTTTTTATTTCTAAAAATATGTACTTATGCAGATTATGACATTAAAATTGAAGAAGAAAAAAATGTCTAGTTAGACTGCTATTAAGAAAACAAAATAAAACGATGTAAGCGCCAGAGTAGAGCGTTTTTTTTAACATTTAAAGTGCGAAAAACGTAAGAAAATTTGAACTTCGCTGGCGACCTTAGCATATACTTGAAAATGTAATCACATTCCTGTTTTAGAATACACATTCTTCTGTATTTCAACTTTAAATGTAGCTTAACTCTAATTACTGTTTAGAAAACAGTATGACGTTCCTATTTCTATTTATTGGGTTTAAAGCAAGGTAAGAAGCCAGTGGTGGCTGCCAGGACAGCGCTGGTTTTTTATTAGCCTCGTATAAACAGTTTTTCAAGACAAATCAGCGCTGGCTGATGTCCTCCGCCCGCGGGCCCCGCACAGCAACGCCCGCGCCAGCGTGAGAACGCGTGTTGACGCATCACGCCAGTCGCTGGCGCTTATCCGTACCTATACAAAACGTGTGCATGTCACCGTAAAATTGTCAAACACAATATATTGTAAAATAACTTGAGATATTGTAAACTCAGGAATGGTACCTACATTATCTTTTCATGAGAGTGGTACCACTGGGCAAGGGGGACCCCTCCTCCCTCCCTCTCCTCCACACCGCGCGAGTTGACTTCCAAGGCATGCATTTCACAATATTACGGTTTCACTTCGATAGATTCTTCTTCTTCGTGTCGATGATTCCCATTGTTGTTGTGTTAAATTTGTTTCGACCAGAACTCAGCCACGTCGACGGCGCTGGTGGTGGCTTCGGACAGGTCCCTTAGAGTGCAGGTGGAGTTAGACAAAGAGCATGTCAGGTGGTGTGCCATGGTTTGAGACGAGGCTCCGCAGTCGCACTCAGCTTTATCGGAATATCCCCACCGGACCAAGTTGAACCTGCAGCGGCCCACTTGGCTTCTAAGTCGGTTCTGAGTCTTCCAGGTGGGCCATGGCAGTTGGTGACCCGCGGGAAGTTTTTCTGCAGGCTCAACATTCATTCGTTCGATAGATCAACATTCATCCAAATAGATTACAATCTACCGAAAAATAATGCGTTATATTGTAAGCAGTATGTTCATTTGACAATCTTTCGAGAGTTTACAATATCACTAGTTATATTATAATATAACAGGTTTTACAATTTTACGGTGACATGCACACCACAAGAATAATCCAGGAATTAAACAAATCCATTGCATCTAAACAACACGGGCCAAGATAGCTCTGGCTTCGTCTAAACCTGGCGTCGGCGTCGGGGTGCCACAAATCCCCTTGCTTCTAATGTTCCCTTTGCCGCAGTGATCGGATAAATAGTTACGTACTTGGTGTAATAATAATAATAATAATAATAATAATAAAGCCATTTATTCCAAATCTCCGATATATATTACAATGTGTGTTAGTAAGTTTCTGCTTAAATTTACAAGGTTTACTTAAAATTAGTGTTAGTAGTATTTATGAGATTTGGACCCCTGTATGGGTAAAGGCCTCCTCCAGCCTTTTCCATGATTCCCTGTCCTTGCCTGACTTTATCCAGTCGTTTCCTGCGATGTGCGTTATATCATCAGCCCACCGTCTTAATTGTCGACCAACATTCCTTTTCCCCACTGGTCCTTTCCATCTTGTGGCTTCAATGGTCCATCTTCTGTCTGGGTATCGTGAGATGTGTCCGGCCCATCTCCATTTATATAAGAGTGCGTGTCTGAGAGCATCGTTGAGTTTAGTTTTTTGACGAATGTTCTCGCTCCTAATTTTATGGATTCTTCTAATTTTCAACATGCTCCTTTCCATTGCTGTTTGACTACATTTGATTTTTTGTTTTACTTTATTAGTAAATATCCAAGTTTGGCAACCATACAACAAGCAGGGTAATAGGCATGTATCAAATATTGTCCTTTTCATGTGCAAGCTGTAGTTCCCTTTTAGGATTTCTCTTAATGCCCAGAATTTCTTCCAAGTTGCGTTGACTCTTCTTGTTACTTCGTCTTCGTTGCTTGACGTTTTGAATGAGATTTGTTTCCCCAAGTAGATGTATTCGCTGACATATTCCATATTATTACCTTTTATCACTATCGGGCGTTCGCGATTGTTGGTTAGTATCTTGGTTTTATTAACATTCATTTCTAAGCCGATTTTGGAGCTTTCACAGTCCAATGATATCATCATTTCCTCTAGATCTTTGGCAGTTTCAGCAATTATAACAATATCATCAGCGAACCTCAGATGGTTTAAATAGTGTCCGTTTATGTACACTCCCCTGTTTTTCCAGTCTAGTTTTTGAAAAATATTTTCTAGTACTGCTATAAATAGCTTCGGGGATAGGGGGTCTCCCTGTCTCACTCCTCGTTCTATGTTTATTTCGTCTCCTCTAGTTTCTAGTTTAACTCTGCTCGTACTGTTTGTATAGATATATTTCAAGATATTGATGTATTTACAGTTAATATTTGATTGTTGTAGTGCGTTCCAGATTGAACAGTGGCTGATGGTGTCAAAAGCTTTGCTGTAGTCAATGAAAGCCACATACAGAGGTCTATTGTGTTCTCTGTATTTTTCTATGACCTGTTCTAATGCCTGTATGTGGTCCATTGTGCTAAAGCCTGATCTGAATCCCGCTTGTTCTTTCGGTTGCTGCTTATCAATGTCGTCGGCTATTCTCTTTAAAATTATCGATGAAAATAGTTTGTATATACTTGCCAGCAGGCTTATGGGTCTATAATTCCCTATATCCAAGGAGCTCCCTTTCTTGAAGAGCAGAATTATGTCTGATGTACACCATTGTTTTGGCACTTTTTCTTCGTCTAGTATCATATTGAACAATTGCGTAAAATGGTGTATTAAAATAGGTGCTCCTATTTTAAGGGCCTCATTGGTCAATCCGTCTGGTCCGGGACTCTTCTCAGCCTTCAGTTTTTTTATATGTTCGTAGACTTCGGAGTCTTCAATTTGTCTGATGCAGTCAGTCGTGTTTTGTGTTATGTGAGTTGTTTGCGCTTTCATTTCAGTGTTATTTTGTTTCCTGTACAAGTTTTTGTAGAAGTTTGTTGCATGGTTTATTACATCTTTTCTACATTTTGTTTCTAGAGAGTTGTGCTCAAGTTTTTGAATCCATGACTTGTGTGTTGTTAATTCTTTAAAGGCTTTTTTGGCACTTCTAAAATTCTTGATGTTTCTTGAAATAATCTCGTATCTGTGTTTATTGTAGTCCTTACGGATTGACCTATTAGTCTCTTTGTACATTCTGCTAAGTTCTTCTTTCATATCTTTGGTTTTATTCTTTGTGTGTAGTAATTCAGTGCGTCTTTTTATAAGTTGGATTGTTTCTTTGGAGAAAATATTGTGTTCGTGAGGATGTGTACTGGTATTGCATTTTAAGCTCTCTGTTATGCCTCTTTCCAGGATATTGTAGTATGTTTGGATATCAATACAGTCTGTTTTTATATTTTCTGTGTGTGTTCGTAGATGTTCAATGTAGTTTTTGATTTCTGCTTCTGTCTTGGGGATATTAGTTGGTGTTGTGAAGGTTTTTCTGCTTTTTACTGGGCGACTTAAAAGTAATGTTGCTCTCACCAATCTGTGATCAGAAGAAAATTTGAATTTGTTTAGTACCTCGATATTAGTTATAAGTCCATGGTGATTTATCATAATAAAATCTATTTCATTTTTAGTTTTTTGGTCGGGTGATAACCATGTCCATCTGCGGCTCTCTTTCTTCTTGAAGAATGAGTTCATTATTGAGAGTTTGTGTTGGTAAGCATAACTTAAGAGACGTTCGCCTCTCTCATTGCACACTCCGTAACCATATTTTCCCATTACTGGATAAAGGTTTGTTTTTGGACAACCTATTTTTGCATTAAAATCTCCCATGACTATGACCTTTCCTTCCGTTTTGGTGTGAGCATATTCAATGTCTTTGTAAAATTTTCCAATTTCTTCTTCTGTTGATCTCTCCGTCGGTGAATATGCTTGGATTAATGATAAGGAGAAACATTCAAATTTTACTTGTAAAAGTGCTACTCTTTCAGAGATTCCTATAAAGTTGGTAATGTTGTTTTTAAATTTTTTCTTGATTAGAAATCCCACTCCATGTAGTCCTTTAGTTTCGCCGATATAGCAAAAGATAAGGTCGCTGTACTCCTCGATCTTACACCCCATTTTTCGAATCTCGGCAAGGCCTAGAATGTCCCAATTAATATCCTTTAGAGCATTAGTTAATTCAAGGAATCGTTCTGTTGATGCAAGTGTTCTTACATTATAAGTGCAAATTTTAAGGGTATGTTTTATATCTTCTATTTCTGTATTTGGTGGAGGGTTGTAGTCTAATTCCCCACGAGGACAAGTCGGTTTGGGGAATGTTTTGTTTCTATTATCTTTAAGTTCTAGTTTGTTTAAAGTTTTGTTCCGGTGGCTGATGGCAATATCCTATGCATTCTGATCAGCTGGCAAGTTGGCAGAAGGCAGAGAGTTGCTTCTATTCCTCATTACGTCGAAAGCATTTAGACGATATGCTTTTGCTGATAATTGTTGTTGTTTGCGAGGGTGCTCTTTTACATTAGGTGAGGTTGATGGTTCCCTTTTACGTTTCTCATTTCCTGGCTTCCCCTGTTTGATAACTAGCTTGTCATAGTTTATGAATGCATAATTGCCTTTCTTCCTTTCTTCTTCCAGTTGTGGCTGTAGTTTCTTCCTCGTGTCAAGGACTTCTTTCGGGTAGTCTTCAGACATATACACATTTTTCAATTTCTTTTTATTTGCCATAATCTCGTTTTTCTTCCAGTGGTTAACGAATGTCAGGAGGATTGGCCTTTCCTTTCCATTTTCTGGGATATTTTTGCCAATTCTGTAGATCGTGTTGACATCCCTATCTTCAAAAGTAATATTTAGATCATCTTTAAATTTCTTTTTAATGATTTCGATGAGATTGGCAGTCGATTTTTCGGTTTCTTTTACTCCATATAAAATTAAGTTGTTTGATCTTCTATGTTTTTCAAGATTGTATATCTTTTCCTTTAATTTCTCATTTTCTGACCTTAATTCCTGCATTTCTAGTTTAAAAGGAACTAATTTTTCATCAATTCGTGCCATAATGTCATCGGTTTGTTTTGACATTTCTATTTTCATTTGGTCAAAAAATGATTGAAGATTATCCATTTTTGCCTTTGTGCAATAACTAAACGTTTAGTCGATACGTGGAATGGAACGCGTTTTAGGTTGGCTACGCTGCAACTCTGTCAGATTTTTATTCCAGTCTTGCAACACTTGTTTATTAAGTTGGTAGCTTGGTGTACGGTCTTGGTGAAGATAATAGTCTATGATACTTTGACACTTTGAGGTTATGTTTAATGGTGTTTATCACTGTGTTTTTCTTAAGTTTTTGCACAGAACACTGAGTTTATTATAATATCTCACTAGTTTAGTCCGTGTATATAAGGTCCATCACTTTTCACGCGATTTCAAGTCCTTGTAACTGAGTTTTATATTTTTTCTTTCGGAGTGCGCTTAGGAACGTCTTAACTGTTTGAGTACCGGAACCGGAAAAAAAAACTTGGTGTAATAGTCGCCCATTAAATTATCATCCACCTGATTAATATTTTCTTAAATTATATTGTCGAGTTTTTTATCTTTCCGTGGATTTGTGGTAATTTATGGTAAAGTGCTTCTATCCTCTTTCTCGGTAATCCGTAGAATTCTAGATCAGCTGTAACAATAAAATTGAATGAGATTTTTTGATTTGATTAAAGGCGTAAAGAGGCCTGCGGAGCATGCGAAGTTCATACAAACGTAATAACCAAAATAATTTGTAAATCAAACATATTCATAAGGTAGTGTGTATTTATTTCGATTGTATTACAAAATATATAGGTTCCCAAACACATATTTTGAATGGACAAAGAGTTATGAGATAAATAAATTTTCTATAAAAGTTTTATGTTCTTCATATCTTGTGACTGGGACTGTATAGCTACATTTAATTTTCATCTTCGTTTCGACAATTCAAAAGCGCCTGTAACTGGCCTACTTGAAATAAATGCTTTGATTTTGATTTTTCTCGTCTTTATATCATTGTCCTCTCAAAATATTTATTTGGGAACATAGATATTCTGTAATCCAATCGAAATATATATGTCACCGTAAAATTGTCAAACACGTTATATTACAATATAACGTGTTTCTCTGTAGCGATATTGTAAACTCTCGAAATATTGTCAACTGAACATACGGAAGTATCTCTGCCCCCATAATCGGGACTTGGGGCACCCCCCCGTTGCCCGTTAGGTTAGTTAGGTTCCTTTAAACCCTGCACTCGGAAATAGGGGCCCCGCGCAGCGGGGCTCCGTCGACTACGCTTTTTAGGGGAATATAGAGTGTTTTAAGGTTAGGTTATATTAATCGGTATTTCTCAGGAATGGTACATTACGAGTATCTTTTCATGAGAGTGGTACCATTGGGCAAGGGGGACCCCTCCTTCCCTCCACACCGCGTGAGTTGACTACCATCGCATGCATGTCACGTAAAATAAATAATGCGTTTTATTGTAAGCAGTATGTTCGTTTGACTATATTTCGAGAGTTTACAATATCGCTAGAGAGATTACAATATAACGTGTTTGTCAATTGGTATTACGTTTCTATGAAAAACGCATGCTCTGCCGGCCCCTTAATTCTGGAAAAATACAGTAACGACCCGGAATCTGGAGTGGTGTTGTGTGAAGTAACGTTAAAACATTAAATACTGAAAACACTGAACTGAAACTGAAATACTGAAACTACTGATACTGAAATTTTGAACTTTAACCCTCAATATATCCGTAAGTGGATAAATCAAAAACAAAGCATTTATTTCAAGTAGGGCAGTTACAGGCACTTTTGAATTGGCGAAATAAAGACTTACATTAAATGTAGCTACAGTCCCAGTCACAAGACATAAAAAACTGTGAAAGTACTGTAGTTGCCCATTACCTATCGTAGATCTCTGTGAAGAAAAACGGGCAAGAAACTCCATGGACACTCTCACACTTAAATTATTGTTACAAAATCTTGGTTACATCAATTATGTTGGGATGGTCTATTATGTGAGATCAATGTAGCAAATGTGCACGTTAAAAGTGTCCATAGTAAAAACAAAATAATTAATTCAAATAAGCCATGGCAACTAAGAGATGACCAGTCACAACTGACAGCGCCCGTTCACGAAAGTTCCCAGCTATGGTCTAGAACCAAAAAAATATCGCAATTACGGGGAGAACAACTGCCTTTCGGCCTCGTTAAGAGGTTTTTTAAACCCTGTATATTACCTATATTATATTAGTTACTTATAGGTACTCTGGCTAACCCTTCAAAGTAAAACAGGCGCGATGTTTGAAGCTTATCAACTCAACATTAAAAGTATGTAACTTACCTTCATCAAGAACTTGTATTAGATGCTCTAGGTTGTCTTCACCAACGATCGATATGAGTTCCTCTTTGTTTTCTTCATCAGGAATAGGTTTTATCTCCTCTTTATTTTCTTCATCAGGAATCGGTTTTATCTCTTCTTTGTTTTCATCATCAGGAATCGGTTTTATCTCCTCTTTGTTTTCATAATCACGAATCGGTTTTACTTTCTTTTCTTCATCAGGAATCGGTTTTATCTCCTCTTTGTTTTCATAATCACGAATCGGTTTTACTTTCTTTTCTTCATCAGGAATCGGTTTTATCTCCTCTTTGTTTTCATCATCAGGAATCGGTTTTATCTCCTCTTTGTTTTTATAATCACGAATCGGTTTTACTTTCTTTTCTTCATCAGGAATCGGTTTTATCTCCTCTTTGTTTTCATCATCAGGAATCGGTTGTATCTCCTCTTTGTTTTCTTCATAAAGAATCGTTTTTATCTCCTCTTTACTGTCCCCAGGATACGCAGCAGCGAAAATAATACACAGCAAGAAAACATATAAAATCTTCATTTTTAAACCCTTCCTCCTTTGCGCATGTCTTAAATACTAGGTAGAAACGGGAATGCCTGATGGCTTTAATATACACTAGTTAGTGAATCATATAAGTACATGTTATATCTTTTATACAAATACTGTCTGTTTGTAACACAGTTTGAAGCATTCACGGTTTTTATCTAATCTTATACTATTACTTACGGTATATCTTCCGTGATTGTTCTTTATTTCGAGCTCCCGATATTTCGACGCTGTTGCAAGCGCCATTGCATGATCGCGGGTTTTGGCAATGTCGAAATATCGGGAGCTCAAAATCCATAACAATCAAGGAAGATATCCCGAAGTGACAGTTTGTGTCCGTTTGTATTTTCTAAATGCAAATGAAAGGATTTACGGTAGTAATTTTGTTTCGCCTAATCTCCGAAACGGCTGGACTGATTTTGACAGGACTTTTTCTGGCAGGTAACTGATATTATAAGAAGGAACCTAGACGCCTTATATGTTTGTTAGGAAAATAGTTCCGTTAAAAAAACCTCCTGAAATTGTTTAGTAAATCTGATTCAAATAGAGAAGTGATACTTTGTTAAATTTCATGTGAACAAAGTCGCGGCCAACAGCTAGTATATAAAATCATGCATCTGGTTAGACTGGTATAGTCGACATCACAGGTTTTAGTACCGACAGACCTTCCTTTCTTTATTATTCATTTCTTCGAAGAAAGAACCGACAAATCTTTTGATCATCTGACATTTTCTCGATTCAATGACATGAACAAAAGTGATTTGTCGATTTTTGATACATGATGACTTGGACATTCATCGTCTATTTTCGGAAATATGAATGCGTGGTGATGGGATCGAGGTTTTGTATTTATTGTTATTGCATTTTTGTAAAACTATGGTTAGAAAAGTATTGATAACTAGATTTTGCTTATTTCCCGTTTTTGCCTCTTGTCTGTAGCGTGCTGCGTGATGTTATACATAAAGGGTGTAAAACACCTCTTCACGAAGCCGAAACTCACTTGCTCTCCCCATCATTGCGATCATTTTTTTGTTCTACACCATGCCTGGGAACCTTCTAGTTACGGAGATATGGGGGGTCAAAGTTACAACTTTTTGACAAGGTTTTTTAAAATACAAGTTTTTTTTGGTAGATTTTGACTTTTAACACCTCCACGACCCCCGTACTATTCCATCCATCCATTAGCACAATGTTTTAAGTGCGTTACATTGAGTTCTACCACAAAACATGATTTATAACCTCAAAAAAAAAGTTGTTTCCCAGCAATAATTTTTGCGTAAAGTTACTTAGTTTGATGTATAGAATGCTTGGTTAACGGCTTTGCGATGAGGTGGTTTACATGTCATTGCGATCATATTTTTGTTCTAGTTAGAGCATACCTTCTGGTTACGGAGATATTGGGGGTCTATTTATCAAGATTTTATTAAATACATGTTTCTAATGTAAGAACTTTTCTTTAAACATTTCCACGACTATTACCACACTATACAATCCATCCACCAGCATAATGTTTTGAGTGCGTTACATTGGGTTTTACCGTTAAACGTGATTTTTACCCAAAAAACAAGGCAATTCCCAGCAATAACTTTTGCATAGGTTTACTTAGTTTGATGTACAGAATTTCTTGTACTTTGTTGTTTGAATTATCGCTAAGTATCTTGGTAGAAATTCTTTGTTTACGAAAATAATTGCTTCTCGTGGCGCGGACTATATAATTATAGTATTAGGAAAATCAAGAAAAGGTACAAACACTGCAATTCTGACGGCTTTTACTTTAATTCTGTTTGCAAGTCTGTGGCCGGACGTAGATTATTTATGGAATATAATTGCGTGAAAAGGATGGGGCTAGCAAAACAAGTACCTATTTGCGTGAAGCCTTGCAGGTTTGCCTTGTCGCTTACTTTTTTAATACCAAAAAGAAGTCAAGTACAACAACTTATTCTGTAGCTTGGAACCTTTTTAGTGCATTGACCAGAATAAGAGGTGCTCGTAGCTAATAATATCAGTTGCTTGGGTCGATCTTTAAGCTAAACCGTGCTTGTCTAGGTTGGTCTGTGTATATGTGTGCCCCATTACATACCGAGTATCCTCCGTACCTCGGAAAGCACCTTAATGCGCTAAGACGAGCTAAATTAGCAACTCTATTTGTGGTGGGTCAAACTTCGTTTGAAATGCTGTTAGAATAAAGTTCTAATCAGCTTGCACTACAAAGTGGTTGTTACGTCAGCCACTGCGGGCCAAATAGCGCGAAATGAGTGGTTTCGATCGATTTACAAAAAAACTATTGATTGGATTAAAAAACTAAAACAGTATCATGCTAATATATTGCTTGTAGAATTATTTGCCAAAAAATCAGAATGATCGCATGCATATTAGTATGTTTTTTATTGTTTGAAAGATATTTTTAGAGATAATGTCGTGATTTCTTTTGATCGAGCCAAATTAATTGTATTATGTTTTCAAAACAGTATCATGCTAGCATATATCCTGAAGAATATCATATATTTTTCTGGTCTTGTTTATAGCAGTGAATCATATACTTTTAGTAATTATATAAAAACTTTTTTGCAAAAAAATAGAACCGACTTCAAAAAAGTGAAAAATAACTTTAGCTTCAGAAGTCGGTGACCATTGTTTGATTGATTTATTAAGTTTTTTTGTTTTGTCACCGACTTCTGAAGCTAAAGTTATTTTTCACTTTTTTGAAGTCGGTTCTATTTTTTTGCAAAAAAGTTTTTATTTTTCACTTTTTAGTGGTTCACTTGTACTTACCCCTTCACAGCGTACCGGTGCGGTGGCGTGATGTTATGTTATGAACTGGTGTAAACAATAGACAGACAATAGATTTCAGCAATCCCAGTCCATTTGCTATCATTTATTGAGGAGTTCCGTTCCATATCTCCGAAGTTCGTGATCAGATCATGACAATATTTCTATGGGACCAACTTGGAAGTATACCCTTTCAAACAAAAAAAGAATGTTTCAAATCGGTTCAGGCGTCTTCGAGTAATCGGGGAACATACAAAAAAAAAAAAATACATACAGTCGAATAGAGAACCTCCTCCTTTTTGGAAGTCGGTTAAAAACTCGCGTTTAGCTCGTGTAATCGCCTTAAGCAGTTGGTCGCGGTTTTCATTTGTAGATCTTTGAGAGTCATTACGGGTAGTCAGTGGCCCAAAAAAACTTAAGTACCTACAACCAGTATTACCAGGACCTATCGTTGGTATAGTCTTCTAATTTTTGTTTCTAGGACATGCCGGTTTCCTCACGATGTTTTCCTTCGCCGTTTTTAAGAGCAGTGGTGATGAAATATATTACACAAAGTAACGTAATCTTGGGGGAGGCCTTTGCCCAGCCGTGGGACAGTACAGGCGAAATAAAAAAAATAAAAAAAAACCTAATGTGTTTTCAATAGTCGTTTTTTTTAGTTGTAGTATACTACACAAATTCTTGTTGAGTTTAATCGTTCGACGACCACTGGTTTAGCAGTAGCGTCGTGTCGTATCGTTTTTCCAAGTAATGTAATATTTTATCCTTGTTTATTTACTAGGTTTCGCTCGGTGGATTTGCACGCCTGGGCTTCAGATCTTTTTTTTACGGTAATTTAGATACTGCTTGGAAAAAAACATTTTAGAAAAAAAAAGCGTCTTCCAAAGACACAACTGTTCATTGACTGAATTGCCATCGACATAAAGTTACTTATCAAAATTTTAATTGCGCGGGCCATCCTGGCGTTTCCCCCTAAAAATAACTCGGCAAAAAGGGAGTTTACTAATCCTTAATTTGTGGAGGCCTGTACGTACTTACCAGGATTGGTTCCCTTTACGTCGAGCCGTGATCCTTGTCTCGCTTCTATTACCCCTAAGTCGAGTCGACGATTTCTGTCCCGCTTATATTCCCTTAAGGGGCTACCTCACGCCAACGACCTTGAGCGAGTGGGAGAAGTTTAGCAATAGCGTATACCCGTGCGTGAGAGTGGTCAGCGATACACCGCCGCCCGTCGCCCCGAGGAGCCCCGCACCAAGATTATTCGAAAAAACAAACCACCTTGATTTATCAAACACAATACGGATAAAAGCCGTATACTTATTTATAGGGCATTAAATTGTCTTTGAGATGATCTAAGTTTCATGCAAATACGCCCTATAGTTTTTGCGTGATGATCGTTTTTTTGCCGCGTTAGACATTACTTCACAAATTAATTACACTAAGTTATAAAAATATTTCGTCACATTTTCACATATCAAATTATGAAAGAAATGGTCTAGTATAACATATATTTTTTTCAAAGAAATTAGACTAGAAGTTAAGACGTGATGATCAATTTAAAATCACTAAAAGTCATGTGTCTGCGCCTTAATTGCCATCGACATAAAGTTACTTATCAAAATTTTAATTGCGCGGGCCATCCTGGCGTTTCCCCCTAAAAATAACTCGCCAAAAAGGGAGTTTACTAATCCCTAATTTGTGGAGGCCTGTACGTACTTACCAGGATTAGTTCCCTTTACGTCGAGCCGTGGACCTTGTCTCGCTTCTATTACCCCTACGTCTATTACCCCAGAGTCGTCGATTTCTGTCCCGCTTATATTCCCTTAACGTCGAGTTTCTTTACCCCGCTTCTATTACCTTTTACGTCGAGTTTATTAATATAGGACAGTCAGATGCTTTAATTTAGGCGCAAAATGTCGAATTCGCAAAATGTTCAATATTCATCATAACTTTGTCAACTTGTCACCCCTTGTCTGAGGCATGACACATAATTATGTTCCCCAAAAAGTACCAGGCTGGCATGGAATCTGGGACTTTTGCGCGAACAGATTTTTGCACGCCAGGACACTTGCGCGAATGGACGACTTTTCTGGTTTCATGAAGGCTGATATTCTAGAAACATCTGCCCAGCCTTCAAATAGTACCTGTGAGACGTTATAATAATAAAGTTTTTTTCTTTAAACTTATGAATTAAAATTGTACTACGGAATATTTCCTTTGCAAAGTTAAAAACTAAGTTACTATTTAATGTAAAACGAGATGAGGAAATCTTGGAATAAAACATTACTTACACTAAGAAAAATAATATTGTATTCTCAATATCACAAAGTTAATAACACAAAATAAAAATATCGAAACTTTGAAGATGAAGAGCTTTTTACTCGACTGCCAGCCAAGGTAGTGTTATGTTTTTCGTGCGTTTTTGGTCTTAAAAACCCAAACCTAAAGTGTCCTTAGGATAGGTTTAAAAAAAAAAGTATATTTTTGGCGCTAATAATTATATGGTATCAAAATGACTCGCGGGTAGGTGTAAAAAAAAGACAGACGTATCTCCAGTATTGGTTTTATGTTTAAAATAATAATTAGCAGTATCTCCAATAATTCTTTATATATTAACAGTGTATAGCATAAACGCAGCAGGTACTCACGTTTGCAGCACGTTTATGTGACTCTAAGAATAATTTTACACCACCTGCCAGCTCATCACCTCACTACAGTATTTTCACTTTCACCGAACACAAGTGGACAATAGAACTAGCACAATGTCCCAATTTGAAGAGATCATATCTGCACAGAGGACCCTTGAGGATAGCTTCAACCGGAAGATGAGTGAGTTGGAAGCGCAGATCCAGTGTGCACAACCTGCCAAGGACACTGTGGCGAGGGTAGCCGAGGAGTTTCGCGCCTTCAGGGAGCTGATCTCCAACATGCTGAGTCTCCTCAGGAAGCAGATAAGTGAGTGTGCCAGACAGGTTGACGGGTTGGAGACCAGGCACCGGCGAAAGGCACTCATTTTCCAGGGCATCCCTGAGGTTGAAGGAGAAGTCAGCAGCTCAGTGATCCTGGACGTGTTAAGTAAGAAGCTGTCACTTAAAACGATCACTGCATCCTCCATAAAGGTCTGCCACAGACTCGGCTTGGCCAAAAAGGATAACCATAGGCCCATTCTAGTGAAGTTCTCGAGCTATGATGACAGGTCTGCGGTCTGGAGAGCGAAGACAGGGCTAAAGGGGTCATCCATCTCCGTCAAGGAATTCTTGACTAAGACCCGACAGTCCATCTTTGGGAAGGCGCGGCACCACTTCACTATGCGGTCGTGTTGGACTCAGGACGGTGTCATCGTTATTAAAGCCCCCGATGGGAAGAAACATAAGGTGACTTCTTTCGAAGAACTGAGCCCGCTGCTGGTGAGGTATCCCCGGGTCCCAACGTCTGGAGATGGCCTGGAAAACAAGACGCGTTAGTTATGGTATCATTCTCAATTTTTATTATATACAGTATTCTCGCAATAGACACCTATTCACCCATTTAGTAATTAGTTATTTCTTACCTTTTATTTTGCTATCTTCCATTGTTTGTATAGATTAACCTTGTTATGATTTGAACTAGTAATTTTGCATTGTAGTACAGTATTAGTCTTTATTATCTCTACTCGCACGACCCTGAGCTCACAATTTACAAGTAACTTAGACTCTTGCAATTTTACCCTCAACAGGGCTTGTATTGTCACTTAATTTTATTTTGTTTCTCCTTTTACCATCTTTTTACTTTGCATTTTTGTATGTTCTTTGACAGGTCGTATTTTCACTCACAGTAAACGTCACATTGACGTTTACTAAGTTCGGATACGTTCACCACAGAGTATATAATCACTAAATAAAATGTCTGTTGAAACAATGCTTCTAGGGTGCGTTCCGATTACGCTATCTTTAATTCTTTTGTGTTGACGGAACGATTCTTTTTTTCGTACTATTTTAATATTGTGTTCACTGTCCATAATGTTGATGTTAGCTGGCGGGTGGTGCAGAGATGCAAGCGTCCTACCAGTATTGCGTGTACCAATATCTTTTATGATATTATTTATTTTAATTTTTATTTATATCTGTTTTTATTGTTTAAAAAATCTACTATGACAACTTTTTCTGATAACGATTCCTTTTTCTCTGCCAACGAATCGACTGCCTCTTCTGGTGATGATAGCTTTTGCTCTGTTACTGAAACACTTGGTGAAGTATTACGTCATAAATTCTATCAACATACTGGCGGACTGTTTAATGCTTGTCATATAAATGCTCAAAGCATTCCAAGCCATTACAATGAGCTCTTTGAAACTTTCTCGAATAATAACGTCCACGCCGTCCTGATATCTGAAACTTGGCTGAAACCAGAACTTTTATCCACCACGTACCCTCTCCCAGGATTCGTTCTGTTACGGAATGACAGAGTTGGTAGGAGAGGGGGTGGGGTAGCTATATATCTCCGTGCAGACTTTCCATTTAAAATTATTTCTACTTCTTCCTGTAACGATTCGGCTGAGTTTCTTTTTGTGGAGGTTTGTGTCAAAGGATCAAAAGCCGTTCTCGGTGTTGTGTATTGTCCCCCGTCACTTGATTATTTCACCGAATTAGAAACGGTTCTAGAATCTTTGGGTTCAGAGTATGCACATCACATCGTCATGGGAGATTTCAACACCAATCTCCTTGCCCACAACTCCCATCGATCCCGTAAACTTCTCCATCTGGTTGAGTCAGCTAGTCTGCATCTGTTACCTCTCCAACCAACTCATCACAACGCTGCTGGTGATGATACTTGGCTCGACTTGATCCTCACCTCTAATCCTTCCCTAGTCTCCTCACATGGTCAACTTGACGCTCCTGGTTTTTCCCATCATGACCTCATTTTCCTGTCCTATGTCCTTAAACCTCCTAAACCCAAACCTACATATCAGTACAGGCGTGCTTTTGCGCGTATGAATAGTGAAAGGCTTTCGCAGGACGCTTCCAATATTGACTGGACACCCCTAGAGGAAGCCACTACAGTCGACGATAAACTTACTTATTTTAATAATGTTGTTGTTAAGCTGTACGACACCCACGCTCCTATTAGGAGAGTCAAGCTGAAGCGTCCACCTGCACCATGGATGAATAGGGGAGTTCGGATGGCAATGCGACGTAGGGACCGTGCGTTTCGGAGGTTTAAGAAAGATCGGTCGGAAGATAATTGGACACTCTTCAAGGCTGCTCGTAATCGGTGTAATCAGATGATACGCAACGCTAAACGCCGCCACATTCTTGATAATATCACTTCTGCTTCTCCTGCTGATATCTGGAAATTCCTTGGAACTCTAGGTATCGGCAGGTCGCGGCATTCAGACCTTCCTAACACATTTGGCTTAGACGATCTAAATCGTCATTTCTCCACTGTTCCCACCCTTGATAGTCTAACCAAATGTCAAACTCTCGACTACCTTGCTGGTCTGACGCGACCCAATATTACTCCCTTTGCCTTCACCCCAATCGATCCGGGAGAGATCAAAAAGATTATCCTATCCATTAAATCTAAGGCCGTGGGCTGTGATAACATCAGTCGACACATGATCGTGGCAGTTGTTGATCAGCTCCTTCCTGCTATCTCCCATATAGTTAACTTTTCCCTTTACTCCGGTGTTTTCCCTTCCCTGTGGCGGAAAGCCCATGTTCGTCCACTACCTAAGATCCCTAACCCCACACATCCCGTTCACTTTCGTCCAATTTCCATCCTTCCCTTTTTATCCAAAGTGCTCGAGGCCTGTGTACACAAGCAATTCTCCTACTTCATTCACAAAAATTCCCTCATCAGTCCATTTCAATCAGGATTCAGGCCTGGGCACAGTACTGTTTCTGCTCTCCTTAAAGTGACTGACGATATAAGGCGAGGAATGGAAGACACTAAAGTTACGGTCTTAGTGTTGATCGATTTCTCAAATGCTTTCAATACCGTCAGTCACGAAGTCCTTTTATCCGTCCTCTCCTATCTCATGGTCTCTCCCGAGGCGTTGGAATGGTTTTCCTCCTATCTTCAGGGGCGTCAGCAGTCGGTTCTTGCTGGTGAGTGTAACTCCAGTTGGTGCGATCTTGAAGCTGGCGTCCCTCAAGGCGGTATTTTATCTCCACTTTTATTTTCTATTTTTATTGATCTCATAACTACCGAGCTTCAGTGTGCGTATCATCTCTACGCTGATGACTTACAGCTTTACTGTCAGGCAGGTGTTGACAGCCTATCCGGTGCGATCGAGGAGCTGAATCGGGATTTGCGCGTTGTTAAAAACTGGTCCGATCGTTTCGGTGTGGCGGTTAACCCAACCAAGTGCCAGGCTATAATTATAGGGAGCCCCCACAGCCTGAGGAGGCTGAATGGTTTAACGGTACCACCGGTTACCTTTGACGGCACAGTAATTCCGTTTAGCTCTGACGTCAAGGATCTGGGTTTGCACGTTGACACTTGCCTTGACTGGCGTAAGCAGGTTGCGATTGTGAGCAAGAAAGTTACTGGAACGTTGCGGTCGCTCTACCGGCTGAAAAATATTCTCCCTTCACACATTAAGGCAATGCTTGTACAGTCCCTAATCTTCCCCATGATTGACTATGGTGATGTGTGCTACTATGACCTGAATGCTGATCTGCTCAATAAACTTGACCGACTTCTTAATAACTGCATTCGATTCGTCTTCAATCTCCGCAAGTATGATCATGTTTCTGCACATCGTTCGCTGTTAAAGTGGCTACCCATCCGGCAGCGCAGAGCATTGAGGGCTTTGACAACACTGTTTTCCCTTCTTCACAAACCCACTTCTCCTTCTTATCTCACTTCTCATTTTCAATATTTATGCTCTGCGCACAGCAAAAATCTTCGTTCTTCCAATAATTGTCTTCTACGCTGTCCTTCTCACCGATCTGGCTTTATAAAATCTTCCTTTTCTGTCCAAGCGGTCTCCCTTTGGAATGCGCTCCCTCAGAGTATCAGGACGTTGACTAGTCGTTTCAGTTTCAAAGTGAAGGCTCGAGAGCATATTCGCAAGGAGTTGGCAGATTTGTCTCAAAACTAGGTTTTTGTCGTTTTTCTTATCTCTCTTAACTTTATATATTTTACTATATGTATGTATGTATTTATTTTATTCTTATATATTTTAGTTATAAATAATTTCTAGTCTTTTTTTTTCGGTTATTGCACCTACTGTGTATTATCTCTGCATCACCCTAAGGTAGACTGGTAGAAAATGCCTAAGGCATTAAGTCCGCCTTTGTACAGTTTAATTGTGCATAAAGTTTTAATAAATAAATAAATAAAATGAAGAAAATTAAAAGGAGATTACATAAATAAATGTTTTTTTATTATTTTAATTAAATGTTAAGTATATTTTTGGCGCTAATAATTATATGGTATCAAAATGAAGAAAATTAAAAGGAGATTACATAAATAAATGTTTTTTTATTATTTTAATTAAATGTTAAGTATATTTTTGGCGCTAATAATTATATGGTATCAAAATGAAGAAAATTAAAAGGAGATTACATAAATAAATGTTTTTTTTTAATTATTTTAATCAAATGTTAAGTATATTTTTGGCGCTAATAATTATATGGTATCAAAATGAAGAAAATTAAAAGGAGATTAAGTACATAAATAAATGTTTTTTTTTATTATTTTAATTAAATGTTACTTGTTAATCATAATTGCCATTAGTTAATAAATTGAGTCCATAACTCAACAGCAGAATGATAATAAAATGAATTTTATATACTTTCTCATATTGGATTGATATGATCGTCTTTTTCTGAAAAAACCCCGGAATTATCCCCCTTTCTGCCCATTATATAAATTGTAGATTTTAGATGCAGGTAGATGTCCTCCAGCATGACCAGGTCTTGGGAAACCTGTAAAAAAACGCAATAGTTAGCCAACTGACTGCTTCGTTTGTCTTGTCGTTGAAATTGCACGGCTGTTGATTAGAAACATTGGAACTTTTTAAATCTCAAACATATCATCACGCTTGTAATACCTGAAGAGGTAGACAGAGGTATACAGGGTGTAAATCACCTCACTACAAAGCCGTTAACCAAGCATTCTGTACATCAAACTAAGTAACTTTACGCAAATTTTTTTGCTGGGAAACAACTTTTTTTTTTGAGGTTATGAATCATGTTTTGTGGTAGAACTCAATGTAACGCACTTAAAACATTGTGCTGATGGATGGATTGAATAGTACGGGGGTCGTGGAGTTGTCAAAAGTCAAAATCTTACAAAAAAACTTGTATTTAAAAAAAAACTTGTCAAAAAGTTGTAACTTTGACCCCCTATATCTCCGTAACTAGAAGGTTCCCAGGTATGGTGTAGAACAAAAAAATGATCGCAATGACGGGGAGAACAAGTGCCTTTCGGCTTCGTGAAGAGGTGTTTTACACCCTTTATCTAATAGTACACCCTGATTTCGCCAGTTATGTTAAGGCGACTATATGTGTTAAACACGTGTTTTATAATGCCTAAAAGTATATGACTCACGGCAATAAACAAAACCATAAAAATATATGATATTTTTCAGGATATAATTATGCTAGTATGGTCGGATGTCTTTATTTCTGATTCGATCACGCAAGGAAACTCCAAGCAAAACATTTTAGAAATAAGTAAATAAAATTGTTGGAGAGCAGCGGTGGCCCATTGGTGGCGCCCTCGACTTACGAACAGTTAGTCGTGGGCTCGAACGTAGGCAGGCGCAAACCTTTGTGTAATTTATTTCATCACCACCGCTCTCAAAACGGTGAAGGAAAACATCGTGAGGAAACCGGCGTAACCTAGAACCAAACATTCGAAGACATGTGACATCTACCAAACCGCACTGGGCCCGCGTGGTGGATTATAGTCCATTCCCTCTCATCGAGAGGAGGCCCGTGTTCCAGCAGCGGGAACATGAATAGTCTGATGATAATGAAACAAAATAACCAATGTATGCACTCACTCACCACTCGGCTTCGAAGGTAATTCTGGTTGCTGGTTCCCATAGGCAGCGGTAAACAGCATCGCGAATACCACAAACAGTACAAACAAAATCTTCATGATTTCAACTCCAACGTGCGTTCCACTAGGAGAATTCCTCAGTAATGTCTATAAGACCATTATTTTCCTTGCTTATAAATTACTGATCTGTATATAAGTAGTACGATTATATATTATGTCATCGTAAAATTGTCAAACACGTTATATTACAATATAATGTGTTTCTCTCGATATTGTAAACTCTCGAATTATTGTAAACTGAACATACGGAAGTATCTCTGCCCCCATAATCGGGACTTGGAGCATCCTCCTGTTAGTCTAGTTAGGTTCCTTTAAACCCTGCACTCGGAAATAGGGGTCCCGCGAAGCGGGGCTCCGTCGACTACGCTTTTTAGGGGAATATAAAGTGTTTTAAGGTTAGGTTATATTAATCGATATTTCTCAGAAATGGTACAGTATCTTTTCATGAGAGTGGTACCACTGGGCCTCCTTCCCTCCACACCGCGTGAGTTGACTACCATCGCATGCATTTCACGAAAAATAACGCGTAAAAATAATTCGAGAGTTTACAATATCGCTAGAGATATTACAATATAACGTATTTGACAATTTTACGGTGACATATACATTGTAAAAAGATATAGGTAAGTAGGCACCTATTAACATTTCATGGACTGGTTTTCCTGTTCTTAATAAAAATAACTATACAGGCTGTGGACAGACTTTTCATCGTCAACCAAGCATTGTATATGTCATACTAAGTAACTTGACGCAAAAAATATTCCTGGGAACATTTTATTGGGGTGAAAAATCACGTTTTACGATAAAACTCAATGCAGTCGAAACATTGTGCTGATGGATGGACTGAATAGTACGGTGGTCGTGAAGGTGTTTACAGTAGAAATCTGACGTTAAAGACATGTATTAAGGAAAAAACAAACTGGAAAAGTTTTGACCCCCAATATCTCCGTAACTAAAAGGCTCCCAGGTATAGTCTGGAACAAATAAATGGTCTCAAGAACGGGGAGGACACGTACTCTTCCGGCTTCGTTAAGAGTTTATTTACACCCTATATGTAGAGCCGGTGATGATGACAATATATAACCGCTCTGGTGTTCTTAAATCTTCCTTTCCTGTCCAGGCGGTTTTTCTTTGGAATGCGCTCCCTTTGAATATCAGGATGGCTACCAGTCGGCTCACATTTAAAATAAAAGCTCGCGAGCACTTACATAAAAAGTTGGCAGACTTATCCCACATTTAATTTGTTTGTTTTCTTCATATACGTTTTTTTTTATTGTTTTTTATCTTTCCTCACTTTTTATAATTTGTTGTATGTGTGTATAGTATATGTATTTATTGTTATATTTTATTCTTCATAATTTTCTATACTATTGCACCTACTGTTTTATCTCTGCATCACCCTAAGGTAGACTGGTAGAAAATGCCCAAGGCATTAAGTCCGCCTTTGTACATTATGTGCATAAAGTTTAAATAAATAAATAACTAAAACTAAGTTGCTAGTTCTAGGTATGTTGGCAGTGTTAAAAATAACAAAACAATTCCTTATAATGATTTAAATTTAATGTGGTAAGTTGTTTCCCAACAGACTGGGTAAATTTCTAAATACACAGACAATTTTAATAACAAAGAAAATATGCTTCTATTGCTCAGTCAAAAAGAAAAAGAAACACATTTATTTGGCACATGCCACAAGAGCACACAAACAAATATAATAATATAAGAAAATTTGTTCAATTTATTTTTGTTGTTTTAGTATATAATTTGATAATCGTTGATCCCGGTAGCCAAAACGGCGGGTGCTGCAATGGTCCTAGGAAAAACACAATATTTATTACAAATATTCCATTTATCATCATCATCATCAGCCGAAAGACGTCCACTGCTGGACACAGGCCTCCCCCAAGTGTCGCCACATTGGTCCATTCCACATTGGTCCATTCACACATGGAGAAAATGTCAGTCAAATCATCATCTTCCTTAGCCTTTTCTCAACTATGTTGGGGTCGGCTCCTTGTCTAGCCGGATGCAGCTGAATACCAGTATTTTACATGGAGCGACTGCCTATCTGACCGCCACAACCCAGTTAGTACTGTGTTACCCTTGGCAGGATTGGCTGTCAGACTTTGGGCCACTGACTACCTGTAACGACGACTGTCACTGATCTACGATTGGCAGCCGGGACCAACTGCTTAACGTGCTTTCCGAGGCACGGAGGAAACTCGGTATGTAATGGGTGGTCACCCATCCACAGACCAACCTAGGCGGCTACTGTTATTTAGCCACGCGCTCCTCACATGGAGAAAATGTCAGCATAAAAAAGCTTACCACTATCCATCGGTGTTGTTATATTCGGCATTACTTTAAGCGGTTCCATTGTAGGCTGCGTGTGCGCATCGACGAACACTATGACGAATAAAAACCACACAAGCCATAATTTCTTCATGTTTTTAACTGAATGCGTGTTCTCTACAAGAAATCTCTCTTGGCAATGTCTTCAAGACTCTAGACTGCATTTATCTTATTTATAAATGGCGGTTCATTTTTACAATACAGGCCAAGTTCAAGTCGTACTCGTGCACAAACGGTTCCGTACCATTATCAAATAACCACGTTTGTTGTAAGGGAGCCTTACTTAAATATTTATTTTATTCTGTTTTTAGTACTTGTTGTTTTAGTGGCTATCTGTGAAAATTTCAACTGTCTAGCTATACACACTCTACTTGATGGCAGATTGTTTTTCATATGCAGGGCTATTACGTAATTTTCTGATATCCAGTGACTAACGCGCTTCGGTTGTACACCGAACTTTGATAGCAACCTAGAATGTATTAAGTATCCCACTGAGTAGCTATCACTTTACGGTGAATAACACGCAGAACATATACCCTAAAGGGGACTAACAGCCCCGAAGGGCACCAATGACATCATATTTGATCTTGATTGGTCATACGTAATACGAAACTAGCCTTTTGACAGTTAAGGCGCTTAGACGAGCTAAATTAGCAACTCTATTTGTGGTGGTTCAAACTTCGTTTGAAATGCTGTTAGAATAAAGTTCTAATCAGCTTGCACTACAAAGTGGTTGTTACGTCAGCCACTGCGGGCCAAATAGCGCGAAATGAGTGGTTTCGATCGATTTACAAAAAAACTATTGATTGGATTAAAAAACTAAAACAGTATCATGCTAATATATTGCTTGTAGAATTATTTGCCAAAAATCAGAATGATCGCATGCATATTAGTATGTTTTTTATTGTTTGAAAGATATTTTTAGAGGTATGTTCGTGATTTCTTTTTATCGAGCCAAATTAATTGTATTATGTTTTCAAAACAGTATCATGCTAGCATATAACCTGAAGAATATCATATATTTTTCTGGTCTTGTTTATAGAAGTGAATCATATACTTTTAGTAAATATAAAACTCGCGTTTAGCTCGTGTAATCGTCTTAAATTGATAGGCTCAGTTACTATCATTTCGAACAGTCAACAGGGTTACGTAATAGCCCTACTGACCTGTATCATTTACAAGTTTATGCGAGCGGCTGACGCATAATCCCCCCTTCACCATGCAGCTGACGATTTTTGTTAAGCTCATTATGATGTAAACTAGTTATGAAAAAAGTTTCAGCCGGGGTACTATATGACTTATTTTTTTATTAATTTTCACAACTTCAGGAACCTCCCAATCCTACACCCACCGCTACTTGAGCAGCTGACGGTTGATTTACTTATTGGTAATATAAGATCAACCTTCGATGACAATATCAACCGGCTTACTATGACTTTTTTATTAGGGTTCCGTTGCCAAATGGCAAAAAACGGAACCCTTATAGATTCGTCATGTCACAGCCAGTTTTTTCCGAAACTATAAGAACTATGCTGTTGAAACTTGGTAAGTAGATGTATTCCGTGAACCGCATAAAGTTTTTACGCAAAGATAGAAAAAAAACAATACATTTTTGGGGTTCCCCATACTTAGAACTGAAACTCAATTTTTTTTTTTCATCAAACCCATATGTGTGGCGTATCTATGAATAGGTCTTTAAAAATGATATTGAGGTTTTCAATATCATTTTTTTCTAAACTGAATAGTTTGCGCTAGAGACACCTCCAAAGTGGTAAAATGTGTCCCTGTAACTTCTAAAATAAGAGAATGATAAAACTAAAAAAATATATGATGTACATTACCATGTAAACTTCCACCGAAAATTGCTTTGAACGAGATCTAGGAAGTAGTTCTTTTTTTAATACGTCATAAATCGTAAAATCGTAACTTTTATATTATGTTACTTGCTGCTACCGAACCCTTCATGGGCGTGTCCGACTCGCACTTGGCCGCTTTTTTTGCAACGGTACCTCCCGGACTAAGACAGAAAGGAGTAAATGATGCCGTGACATCTGACAGGGGAGAATCGAAGAAGAAACGTGTTGCCATGACCCCAAATAGAATGTAACTGGGGCAAGAAGATGGTGATGATGATTTCGTAAATTACCGTGTATGTGTAGCACTACGGTAAATGTATTAGAGGTTAGAGGTGGGGGAGGGGAGGTACAATTTTTTTTTTTATCTCATCAACCATTGACTTAAGAAAAAAGGTCGCGATCAAAGTTTAAAGAAAGAATATATCAATAAAAGTCAGATTCATTCACAAAATCTCTTTATTTGTTGTTCTTTACTCTTATTATTATTAGTTTATGTGATTATGTGACAATCTTCTTATTAATATTTAGAAAGAACTAGCAGTGCCCCGCGGTTGTGCCAGTCGTTTATGTCAATTTTTGAATTAAAATCTGCTACGAGTGCTACGAAATGTTAGCTGATCTGCTACGCCGTAGCGGTAGCGGATCGTAGTCTATTAGTTTTCACTTCTATCGGGCGGCAGTCCCCAAAGATTGGTTCTCGTATTTTACTCCATCTTGTAAAGGTCATAGGTCCATGTTCACCAATAAAAACTTTTTTGCAAAAAATAAAACCGACTTCACACAAAAAAGTGAAAAATAACTTTAACTTCAGAAGTCGGTGACCTTTATTTGATTGATTTAGTTTTTTTGTCACCGACTTCTGAAGTTAAAGTTATTTTTCACTTTTTTGTGTGAAGTCGGTTTTATTTTTTGCAAAAAAGTTTTTATTTTTCACTTTTTAGTGGTTCACATGTGCATATCCTTTCACAGCGTACCAGACAGACATGAGATTTCAGCAATCCCAGTAAGAGACACACATTTGCTACATTTAATGAGGAGTTCCGTTGCCTTTCTCCGAAGTTTTTCATCTAATCTTTACCAAATTTAAATGGGATCACTCCGAGAAAGTAGTCTTTCTAAAACTACCCAAATCGCTTCTGGTGTGCCTATAAAATTTGAAAAGTTCTCTCTATTTCTCCAGGATCCTGACTTGATGAATATGGGACCTTCTGGGAAGTATACCCTTTCAAACAATTAAAAAACAAATTCGGTCCAGTCCTCTTCGAGTAATCGGGGAACATTGAATTGAGAACCTTCTCCTTTTTGAAGTCGGTTAATAACGACGTTATGGTACGTGACCCAAATATCCGGCTAGCCTTTAAAAGATTTGGCCGAGTATCGTTAATTTGCTTCTAAGAATTGAAGAGCTCCGTTCCTTTGTTATGGATCCCATAATCAGAACCTAACCAAATTCTCATCAAACTACCCTTGAAGTACCTACCCTTGCCAATAAAATAAAAAAAACAATACATGTCAAGGTAATAGGCTTATCCCCAATAAATGGAACTTAATACACCTAACTGTCTCTGAGACTCAGAGCATACAGGCGTGATATTACGTCATGATGTTGTA
The DNA here is from genome assembly GCA_950022955.1 of Xestia ashworthii. Classification (NCBI taxonomy): domain Eukaryota; kingdom Metazoa; phylum Arthropoda; class Insecta; order Lepidoptera; family Noctuidae; genus Xestia; species Xestia ashworthii. Next base: position 4,441,215 of record OX465575.1, read on the forward strand.
TAAACAATAAACCTACAAGCGATAACAGCAATCACTGCAGATTTGCCGTACATTTTCGAGGAGTTCCATTGTATATCTCCGAAGACCAGCATCAGATCTTCAGCAAATTAAAATGGGACCACATGAGAAGCACCAGCTTTCAAATAAAAAAAAGAATCATCAAAATCGGTTCACTCAGTCGAAAGTTATGAGGTAACAAACACAAAAAAAAAAAAAAAAATAAAAAAAAAAAACATACAGACGAATTGATAACCTCCTCTTTTTGGAAGTCGGTTAAAAAGATGATGGTCTGATAATCTAAAAACAGCTGTTTAAAACACATTTTTGTAGGGGAACATGTCACAGTGACAGCTGTTTTTAGATAATCAGACTGTTATCTTTTCGGTGAACATGGAACTTAGTGATATGTTAAATAGTCCAAAGCTTCCTCTAAAATTAAGCAAATGAAATTTTAAAATTCGGCTGGTATATCCTGAGATTAGCGCGTTTATACAAACAAACTCGTCAGCTTTAATGAATGCACATCTGACACATCTTCAGAACTTATGATTATATTTCTTAATAATAGTCCCCTCAGGTAGAAACCCTACAGCAGGTAATGGTTCTGAAACAAAAAAAAGGAGTTTAGCCTAAAAGCCTCGTATCTACTAGGCAACATTTGGCGCACGACATGTTGCACAACATATTGCTCAACATGTTAAAAGTCCGCGCGTAACTTTTGTTTGGCAACTTTTGTGTTATTGAGATGTCGTCGTGTGCATCGGCAGGTCTCGTCGTGTGCAACGCTACAACCTCAACGTTGCAACCTTTTTCACTCTTCAGCACCTTTGAAGAAGGAGAAGAAGGTTGCAACTGGACTTAAAGCATGATGACCTTAAAGCTAGACCACCCTACAGCTGTACTCTACAATTTTGTCAATGGTGTTCTGACATATCCACTTTGTGCTCGGAGTTTTTCGGCCAAAGTTGAATATGCTAGCCACTTGAGAGCACATGAAAGAGCAGCACGCCAAAGCTCTCTACAATCACACTAGATGGCATCATCTTCATCATCATTGTTTCGTCATGTTGCACGCTTTCTGGCAACGTTGCGCGATGTTGTGCAACGCTGCCGAACATGTTGTGCGTTAACGTGTTGGCGCGTCAATTGTTGCCTTGTGGATACTAGGCTTTTAAGAGACACGATGCCAGAGACACACATTCAGATACACATGTTCATACTTATAACACCGCTTTTTGCGTGTCTTGGTTTTTTTATTTTTTTCAAATTGATAGTGATTTGATTCAAAAGTCATTTCTTGTCATTGTTTTGTAAATGTCATTTTCTGTGGGTGTACCTAATAGGTAAACCCACATTTCTCCAGTTATACAGGGTGTAAACCACCTCATCACAAAGCCGTTAACCAAGCATTCTGTACATCAAAATAAGTAACTTTACGCAAAAATGTTTGCTGGGAAACAACTTTTTTTTTTGAGGTTATAAATCACGTTTTGTGGTAGAACTCTATGTAACGCACTTAAAACATTGTGCTGATGGATGGATTGAATAGTACGGGGGTCGTGGAGGTGTTAAAAGTCAAAATCCAGAAAAAAACTTGTCAAAAAGTTGTAACTTATGTTACTACTTAGGTATGGTGTAGAACAAAAAAATGATCGCAATGATGGGGAGAACAAGTGCCTTTCGGCTTCGTGAAGAGGTGTTTTACACCCTTTATTTAAGTCCCACGTAATAGGGACAGCCTATGCATCAACCGGGCACAAAGCCGGACTCCGTGGCTGCTATGAGAAATTCTTGATGGAAACACCCACTAACTCGTTGCCTGACCTAGGAATTGAACCCAGGATCTCATGCTCACCAGTCACACTTGCGACCACTAGACTAAGGAGGCAGTTAGATTTGTTATCATAATCATCAGCCTATAATGTTTCCACTGCTGGGAAATGGCCTCCACTTAGTGAGAGGGAATGGGCTATACGGTCCACAGGTCCACCACGCATGCCCAGTGCGGATTGGTTCACATGTCTTTGGTTCTAGAACATGCCGGTTTCCTCACGATGTTTTCCTTCACCGTTTTGAGAGCAGTGGTGATGAAATAAATTACACAAAGTTATGCGCCTATCTGGGTTGGAACTCGGTGTTCGTAATAGGCATAACGACAGTATCAAAAATTTGCAAATCTGTTTAGACCGTCAGTTAGAGTATTGGAAAATAATGGATACATAGTTTTTGTTTTTGTAAATCAATGAATATTGACATAGATAAAACGCATCAAAACTCGAGAGTGACGTCAGAACTAAAAAATATACCTACCAAGGCGTGAAGTATTGAGAATTTTAAAAGCGTCTTATCTTCGTCAATTTTAGTTTACGTAACGAAAGAAAAAATACGTGTCAAACATTTTTTGATAATCTAAATGACGTACCTACTAATTACAAGTATTTTTGTCGTCTTTCCTATTCGGGGCCGCCACCACTGGGCCACCGCTGCTTTCTAGATTTGTTATGAAGTAGGTGAAATAATAGTTACCACTTTGCGGGACAATAATCGGCATCTCCTGTGGAACAGGTTTCTTTGGTGGCTGCGTTTGCGCAGCGACCAGCACGAAGACGAAACACAATATAAATAACATCTTCATGACTTGTACTATACTCAGTGTTTGAGACATTGACGGACAAAATGTCAGCAATGGTTTATTTTTACCGGTTATTTTTTTTTATATTTAAGACGAAAAGTGTATTCTAGTCTATAACCATGTGCGTCGAATTTTATACTCAAAACCAGAACTGATATAGTTCTTTATTCAACGACCTCAAAAAAACGCGCGAGTAGTTTTCGCGCTTAATCGAAACTGAAACTTGACACTGTGTTTATACGAGTTATCCACTAGGAGTCTCACTGAGCAATGTTCTGGAGAATATTTGCATCTTGTTTATAAATAGACGAACCAGTTTCCAATACTTACAGCTTGAATGAGGAGTTCTATCCGTTCTTGGCATACTGGTCATACTGGATTTTTAAGAAACAATAATTTGCAGTCATTTACTTACTTCTTTTGTTTTTGCCCTGGTTCAACGCACAACAAATAATGGTTGTAAAAGTTCAGCCCTTAAGGAAGCTGAAAGACTTGTAACTGGTTTCTGCCCGTCATTGCGATTTTTTATTTGTTTAAGACGCCTGCAGAGCATGCGTATTTCATACAAACGTAATACCAAAATAATTTGTAAATTAAACATATTCCTAAGGTAGTGTGTATTTATTTCGATTGAATTACAGAATATCTAGGTTCCCAAATACATATTTTGATTGGACAATGATTTTAACAAGAGTTATAAGAAAAATAAGTTTTCTATAGAAATTTTAAATTCCTCATATCTCGTCTTTATATCATTGTCCTCTCAAAAAATATATTTGGGAACATAGATATTCTGTAATCCAATCGAAATAAATACACACTACCTTAAGAATATGTTTGATTTACAAATAATTTTGGTATTACGTTTGTATGAAATACGCATGCTCCGCCGGCCCCTTAAGAATTTAGACCTTACCTGGGAACCAACTAGAAAGTTGTGGAGATATTGAGGGTCAAAGTTCCAGCTCTTAACGTTTATTTTTTATATAGGTTTTTTTAATGTTAGGCTTTAATTTAAATACTTTCACGATCCCCACCAATGATAGAAAACTGAAGCTATGTTTCACTTTTTTGTGTTTTTGAAGTTAGTTTTTTTTTCACGGTAATTACAATAATTGGAACAACATCATGTGATATGTTTTATTACCATTACGGTGTAGTGAGCAAATATGAATTTATAATTAACATTTTTATTTTTTTACTAAAAAGTTTTCTCAGTAAAAGACAAATTATTATTAAAAATCTGTTTATTTAGTTTTTACAACCTTTTTTTAATATTTTATTGAAACCGAGTCATCATCATCATCATCGGCCTATTAATGTTCCCACTGCTGGGACAGGCCGAAACCGAGTACTTGCAATAAAATCGGTTCTTATATTAAGTGATCTACAGTTGTAGCCATGGCCTGACAAAAAAAAACAGGATATAGTAACTTTAATCAGTTCAATAGTAGCTACATGGTTATTTTGGCGCGTGGTCTTAATCGGAACTAACAGTGCCCTCACACACCTTCCATCTTGCATCGCATGCCCTGTCACATGCGCCTTTGAATACCTTTTATTTGCATCAGCGACTAGAGTTCGCGTAACTGAATTCGGGGTCAATCGAAAGACTTTGAATTAGAAGGCTTCCTACTAGGTGGACCGATGACCTGGTGAAGGTTGCGGGGATCTGGTTGCGAGTCGCACGGAACTGGTCAATGTGGCGACACTTGGGGAAGGCCTATGTCCAGTAGTGGACGTCTTTCGGCTGAAATATTGATGATGTTACGCTAAAACAAAGCACCTCCTAAAAATCTCATCCAAGCACCAAAATAACCATGTAGCATTATGATAGAATTGTCAATTAGTCTGTGGGAATGCCGTCCTTTCGTTCTTCTGACTTCTTATCCTTATCTGGACCATCGATACCGCGATTTTTATGTTTTGTTAGTATCGTTGACGCTGGCAATAGCGATGATATAAGAAAGTCTTCGGGATGAAAGGTTTCTGGAAAGAAAAGCATAGAATCAGTGGGCGTTTTAATATTTATATTTCTAAAATATTTTAAAGATAAGATACATCATCATCTACCTAGCCTTTTCCCATATGTTGGGGTTGGCTTCCAGTCTTTCCGGGTGCAGCTGAATACCAGTATTTCACATGGAGCGACTGCCTATCTGATCTCTCCACAACCCAGTTAGTACTGGGTAATACGATACCTCTTAGTAAGACTGGTTGTCAGACATTTTGGGTTTTTTGACTTTGAATTAATTTTGGGAAAAGCTGTTTTTTTACGAAGCACCGACCGGCATTAAAATTAGATACGTGTTTTTTGTTTTATTAAGGTCTATGTTCACCAAACAGATGAAGGTCTGATTATCTAAAACAGCTCTTTAAAACACATTTTTGTAGCGGAACATGTCCCTTTTAGAAGATCATTCCGTTATCTTTTCGGTGAAGATGGACCTAAATTAACAAATATTGACAAAGATAAAACGCGTCAAAGATCATGAGTGGGTCCATTCATCACATTCCTGTGCCAGTGTCATCCAGATTTGATTCCCCGATGATCACAATATAGTCTGCCCATCGCACCGCCTTCGATTTACAATACGTAATTCGAGGACGTTACCACTACTGTTTTCTTTTTGTTTAGCCATTACTGCCCCACTTCTGGGCAAATGTTTTCCACAATTCAGAAGAGAAAGAAAGAAAGAAACCAGTCAACCTCGAACCAGTCTTTGCGGTACATGAATACATATTGCTGGACATCTCACACACCGCCATCTAGTGCCACACTAAGCAACGAACCTTGTGTCGCGGACACCAGATAGTTGGTATATTACATAGATACTTTTTTGTTTGAATTTATTTCAATAGGCACTTTTAAATGTCAGAAAACCAGAAACAATCGAAGGTACAGTCACAAGGCATAATAACTTGAGAAAGTACTGTAGCTACGTACTTATTATAAATATAAAATATAATATGGAGTTACCATTATCCTTCGGTGGCACAATCGCTGGTGCTTGCGTTACAGGATCATTTTGTTGCTGCGTTTGCGCAGCAATGAATGCAACGACGAAACACAATATAAGTAGTGTCTTCATGGCTTGAATGTTACTCGGTGTATGGGGCATCCAAGGGCTTACTTTTAGCATATATTTTTTGTTGGTTAGTGATAAAAATAGCACTTCTGTAAGTAGTAGACTTTTTTTCCATAAACTGTAACAAAAATGTCTATTCTGCAAGGTCTAGAATCGTGTGATACATTTTATTGGTGGTGTACGTTTCGATAACCATAAGTTGTCCTCTAATCACGTAATGCTCGAGGATAATTGTATTTTCAATTCACAAATCGACGTATTAAGAGCGCATATCCGAAAAGTTGGCAACGTCGCAAATAGCTGTCAATTATTTGCCTATTTTAATTAATTTGGCAATATTACTGTATAGAAATAAGAAATGTGGCTAACTAGTGAACTTGAATATTAATAGACAATTGCAATTAAAACACTGAATTTGTTTTTGTTACCGTTTTAGGTGTAGAAAACGCATTTGGAAAGTTTATTTTTTCATCTAAAACAGATTAATCGGTGTTACGATATTAATTATTGCATTTCATAATCAATATTTTAGTTCTCTAGTTAGCCATATTTCTTATTTACATACAGTAATATTGCGAAATTATTTACAACAGGTAAATAGGTATTTGACAAATATTGGCGAGGTTGCCAACTTTCTGAATGCTCTAACGTTTACACTGCACGATATGCTCAGGCCTCTAAACACCGTTCAAACGTGTGAGCCACTAGAAGTTTTACTTAGTAATGTTCTTGTGACTCCTCGTGTCTTGGTTATAAATACGAGTAGATACCGGATCAGTTACCTATGCAGGCTGATGGGAGCATGCACCTGTTCCATTGAATACATAATACTGGTTACACTCGATCTTTGAGCGGTGAATAAACGGTTGTTGTTTTTACCCACTATGGACAACATGATGAAATTTCTCTAAAATAAAAGTAACCTACTCCTTAGAAATCGGTACAACCGTCAGATATTAGCTGTAACAAACACACAAAACTTGGAAAAGTTTACAGAAAAACTTTTTTTTCACTATAATTGCTTAAACAAAAACCACAAGAGGTACCTAGTCTAAATCGGTAATACACATACTACAGCACGTTTATTTAAGAATATTATGCAGAAATCGGAGTTAAAATTCCTTCGTTTGTGAACACGGTGCCCGAGGAATTGAACAAAGTTGATAATTTGTCAAGAAAAACTTTAAAACGCAAAATTGCGCGCAAGCCTATCGACTCTGGGGTTTGACATTTTTTTATATTATTGGGCTTGAGGTCTCCCCACCCGCATATACGGGATCATCAATTAATTACGCTGCACCCTGTATTATTAGTAAAAGTCAGCTTCATTCATACAGAATTTCTTTATATTTTATAAGCGTGTTGTTTATGTGACAATTGATCGTCTTATTATTTAGCTTTATTTAGAACTAGGTGACCCGCGCAACTTCGTCTGCGTGAAGAACCGCTCGACCGATTTTGTGCAAACTTCACATAAACCATCTACCTACTAAATAGTCCGAACAAAGCCTAAACATTTGGTTTGGTTATGTGAGCCCGTTATCAAAATAACATGTAGATTAAATCAAAAGCACAAATCAATCACGTTTTCCCATGCGAACTTTGGATTTGTGGACCAAGAAGGAATCACGTTTTCCCATGCGAACTTTGGATTTGTGGACCAAGGAAGGAATCACGTTTTCCCATGCGAACTTTGGATTTGGAACCCCCCCCCCCCCCCCCCCTTTTACGAATTAACGTACGAAATACGAATACGATTTACAAACCTATAAAGACCTTTTGAAGACCAACCTATTGAAATACAGAACTTTCAGGACACCTACTGACTCTAAAATGACCGGTAGACAGACATTGACGAACGTCATTCTTTCAAGGAAAATCTTAACACCGCGATTTAGAAAACAGCACAACGCCATGTATCGAAGAACTATATTCAATACTGCACGCAGTTGATCTCCAGATATAGTCCATAGATGGCGCTGTTTTAATATTTAATTCGGATAAACGTGAAGTTGTTAGACCAAACTTTACTTCTGGAACACTTTAAATTCAAATATCTTTTGATAGACTGAACCGATTGCAATGAAACAAAAACTAAATGTTACTTCAAGTTACGCTATTCGTTGTGTATAAAAGTTATCTACATTGATTTCGTACATTTTACGTGATGCTGGTACAAATAAACATACAAACAGACAAAAATCGAAAAATGCTGGAAATGGGTTCTATTGGTTGCCCTTTAACACCCTGGCTATATTTTTTTGTTTTTTTTTTTTCAATGTACAAAAACGTCTTTTCTACAGTTTTATTATATGTATAGATAGACTATCTGCATGTATGTCTGTGAACTATGAGTGTACGAGGGCGGGTCAATAAGTCCGTGACTTTTTGAATTTCTGACCTCTTTACTGAAAAAGCAACACTACTCCTGTCAACAGGCATCTGTCAGTTGACTCCTGTCAAAATTTGAACTTGCTGCGTCAGTTAGTTTGTGTTTGACAGCTATCTTTATCAGACTACCCAGTAATTTGAGGAAAAAATGGAAAAAAGTGAATTTCGTGTGCTTATTAAGCATTATTTTTTGCGACAAAAAAACCATTACCCAGACCAAGGCTAAGCTTGATAAATACTATGGGGACTCTGCACCATCGATTTCAATGGTAAAAAAGTGGTTTACTGAATTTCGTTGTGGCCGTACAAGCACTGAAGATGCCGAACGTCCTGGATGCCCAGTTGAGGTCTCTTCACCCGAAACAATTGAAAAAATTCACGATATGGTGTTGGCCGACCGAAGTTTGAAAGTGCAAGAGATTGTGGAAGCCGTAGGGATCTCGCATGGCTCAGTGGTTTCAATTTTGAATGATCTTGCATTTTGTTTATAAATAGACGAACCAGTTTCCAATACTTACAGCTTCAATGAGGAGTTCTATCCGTTCTTGGCATACTGGTCATACTGGATTTTTAAGAGATAAGTATAGCCCCGCTAACTTAAACAAGAAGGGATAATTTGCAGTCTACACCTTTTGTTTTTGCCCTGGTTCATCATCATCATCATCATCATTTCAGCCGAAAGACGTCCACTGCTGGACATGGGCCTCCCCAAAGTGTCGCCACATTGACCGGTCCCTTGCGACTCGCATCCACCGGACTCCCGCAACCTTCACCAGGTCATCGGTCCACCTAGTGGGAGGTCTTCCAACGCATCGTCTTCCGGTTCGCGGTCGCCACTCCAGAACTTTCCGGCCCCAGCGGCCATCCGTTCTGCGAGCAATGTGCCCTGCCCACTGCCACTTAAGTTTAGCAATTCTTCGGGCTATGTCGGTGACCTTGGTTCTCTTGCGGATGTCTTCATTTCTGATTCGATCACGCAAGGAAACTCCGAGCATAGCCCTCTCCATTGCCCTTTGGGTGACTTTAAGCCTTTTGATAAGGCCCATTGTGAGCGACCACGTTTCGGTCCCGTATGTAATCACTGGCAACATACACTGGTCTCTTGAGACACTGCGTTAAGTTGGACGAGAAGATACCGCGCAGTTTCCCGAACGCTGCCCAGCCGAGTCGGATTCGACGATTGACCTCTTTCTCGAAATTAGACCTACCTAACTAGACCGTTTGTCCTAGGTATACATAATCGTCTACAATTTCGAGTGTAGAGCCTCCGATCTTGATAGGAATGGGTGTGACATGGGCATTCAACATGACCTTCGTCTTGTCCATGTTCATTTTTAGACCCACTCTTTCGGAAGCCCTGCCCTGGTTCAACGCACAACAAATAAAGCTGGAAACACACTTACGTGGCGTGGCGCTTGCTGTCGTGATGGTGACTGTGCACACTATTGTGTCGTGTCGTGGCGCGCTCTGGCGTTACTTCTGAACAGCACATATTGAGCCTTTGCAGCGTTCAAACGTGCATAATGTTTTCTTCGGCAAGCTCGCGCCACGAGCCACGTGGTGTAGAAACACATTTGCCTGTTGTGGCGTGTCGCGCCATAACCCCCACGACCGCTCTGGCGCAATCGGTGGTGAGCAGTCAGCGCCACGCCAGATCGCGCCACGACACGACACGACCTAGAAATATGTCTCTATAACCATACTAAATATCATGAAACCCATACACTTCTCGCGCGCCACGCCACGTAAGTGTGTTTCCGGCTTAACGGTTGTAAAAGTGCCCTTAAGGAAGCCGAAAGACTTGTGACTGGTTTCTGCCCGTCATTGCGATATTTTTTTTTGTTTTAGAATTTAGACCATACCTGGGAACCTTCTACTTGTGGAGATATTGGGGTCAAAGTTCCAGCTCTCTACAAGTATTTTTTTAATGTAAGGCTTTACTTTAAATACCTCCACGATCCCCGCCAATGATAGAAAACTGAAGCTTCAGAATTCGGTGACAAAAAAAACTAAATCAAACAAACATTTTGATTTCGATTTTATTTGTCACCGACTTCTGAAACAAAAGTTGAAAAATGTTTCAATTTTTTTGTGATTTTGAAGTGTTTTTTTTTCACGGCAATTGTAATACATAATTGGAACATCATGTGATATGATTTATTACCATTACGGTGTAGTGAACAAATATGAATAAATAATTAACATTTTTATTTTTTTACTAAAAAGTTTTCTCAGTAAAAGACAAATTATTATTAAAAATCTTTTTATTTAGTTTTTACAACCTTTTTTTTAACTTTTTATTGAAACTTGCAATGAAAGCGGTTCTTATATTAAATGATCTACATTTGTCGCCATAGCCTGACAAAAAAACAGGATATAGTAACTTATAATCAGTTCAATAGTAGCTACATGGTTATTTTGGCGCGTGGCCTTAATCGGAACTAACAGTGCCCTCACACACCTTCCATCTTGCATCGTATGCCATGTCACCTGCGCCTTTGAATACCTTTTATTTGCATCAGCGACTAGAGTTCGCGTAACTGAATTCGGGGTCAATCGAAAGACTTTGAATTAGAAGGCTTCCTACTAGGTGGACCGATGACCTGGTGAAGGTTGCGGGGATCTGGTTGCGAGTCGCACGGAACTGGTCAATGTGGCGACACTTGGGGGAGGCCTATGTCCAGCAGTGGACGTCTTTCGGCTGAAATGATGATGATCTTACGCTAAAACAAAGCACCTCCTAAAAATTTCATCCAAGCACCAAAATAACCATGTAGCATTATGATAGAGTGGTCAATTAGTCTGTAGGAATGCCGTCCTTTCGTTCTTCTGGCTTCTCATCCTTATTTGGACCATCGATACCGCGATTCTTATATTTTGTTAGTATCTTTGACGCTGTTAGTATCGTTGGCTTGGGCAGTAGCGATGATATATCAAAGTCTTCGCGATGGAAGGTTTCTGGAAAGAAAAGGATAGACTCAGTGGGCGTTTCAATATTTATATTTCTAAAATATTTTAAAGATAAGATACATCATCATCTACCTAGCCTTTTCCCATATGTTGGGGTTGGCTTCCAGTCTTTCCGGATGCAGCTTGTTTGAACCATTTAATGAATTAAACTGTATGCATGTGTATACCTCTATATCTAAGTATGTGTGTGTGGAACTATCCTTTAAATCGCATGTATTACTATGTAGCAAGCTAGTATGAAAAGTACACCGTTCAAATCAACACCTCGTTAACTCATTTCCGTCCTTACAAGCAAATCTGAACCCTATCACCATAACACAGCTGAATACCAGTATTTCACATGGAGCGACTGCCTATCTGATCTCTCCACAACCCAGTTAGTACTGGGTAATACGATACCTCTTAGTAAGACTGGTTGTCAGACATTTTGGGTTTTTTGACTTTGAATTAATTTTGGGAAAAGCTGTTTTTTTACGAAGCACCGACCGGCATTAAAATTAGATACGTGTTTTTTGTTTTATTAAGGTCTATGTTCACCAAACAGATGAAGGTCTGATTATCTAAAACAGCTCTTTAAAACACATTTATGTAGCGGAACATGTCCCTTTTAGAAGATCATTCCGTTATCTTTTCGGTGAAGATGGACCTAAATTAACAAATATTGACAAAGATAAAACGCGTCAAAGATCATGAGTGGGTCCATTCATCACATTCCTGTGCCAGTGTCATCCAGATTTGATTCCCCGATGATCACAATATAGTCTGCCCATCGCACCGCCTTCGATTTACAATACGTAATTCGAGGACGTTACCACTCTGTTTTCTTTTTGTTTAGCCATTACTGCCCCACTCCTGGGCAAATGTTTTCCACAATTCAGAAGAGAAAGAAAGAAAGAAACCAGTCAACCTCGAACCAGTCTTTGCGGTACATGAATACATATTGCTGGACATCTCACACACCGCCATCTAGTGCCACACTAAGCAACGAACCTTGTGTCGCGGACACCAGATAGTTGGTATATTACATAGATACTTTTTTGTTTGAATTTATTTCAATAGGCACTTTTAAATGTCAGAAAACCAGAAACAAGCGAAGGTACAGTCACAAGGCATAATAACTTGAGAAAGTACTGTTGCTACGTACTTATTATAAATATAAAATATAATATGGAGTTACCATTATCCTTCGGTGGCACAATCGCTGGTGCTTGCGTTACAGGATCATTTTGTTGCTGCGTTTGCGCAGCAATGAACGCAACGACGAAACACAATATAAGTAGTGTCTTCATGGCTTGAATGTTACTCGGTGTATGGGGCATCCAAGGGCTTACTTTTAGCATATATTTTTTGTTGGTTAGTGATAAAAATAGCACTTCTGTAAGTAGTAGACTTTTTTTCCATAAACTGTAACAAAAATGTCTATTCTGCAAGGTCTAGAATCGTGTGATACATTTTATTGGTGGTGTACGTTTCGATAACCATAAGTTGTCCTCTAATCACGTAATGCTAGAGGATAATTGTATTTTCAATTCACAAATCGACGTATTAAAGTTGGCAATTGCGACGTTGCCAAGTTTTTGGAAACGCGCTCTTAAGGTAAAAGCGTCAGGGTAGTCCGCGAAATTCATAAACCAGCCTCTAAGTTCATAATCATATAAGTCGAGGAACGATTTTGCAAAGCCAAAGTCGTTCCTTAACTTATATGAACTAAGAGGGCTGTATTGGTGATTTTGATGATTGTAATTCTGTAACTACATACGTTTTACAGCCGCGGACGATATTTCTAACTTCATACAACCTACCACTGGCCTGCAAATTGCCAAAAACGTAAGAAAATTTTAATTACGCGGGCTTGCCTGACGTTTTCCCCTTAATACGTCGATACGTCTTGATACGCCGAACGGATAATAATAATTGTATTTTCAATTCACAAATCGACGTATTAAGAGCGCGTATCCGAAAAGTTGGCAACGTCACAAATAGCTGTCAATTATTTACCTATTTTATTTTATTTGGCAATATTACTGTATAGAAATAAGAAATGTGGCTAACTAGTGAACTTGAATATTAATAGACAATTGCAATTAAAACACTGAATTTGTTTTTGTTACCGTTTTAGGTGTAGAAAACGCATTTGGAAAGTTTCCAAATATTGTTTTTTTTTTCATCTAAAACAGATTATTCGGTGTTACGATATTAATTATTTGCATTTCTATATCAATATTTTAGTTTTCTAGTTAGCCATATTTCTTATTTACATACAGTAATATTGCGAAATTATTTACAACAGGTAAATAGGTATTTGACAGATATTGGCGAGGTTGCCAACTTTCTGAATGCTCCAACGTTTACACTGCACGATATGCTCAGACCTCGAAACACCGTTTAAACGTGTGAGCCACTAGAAGTTTTACTTAGTAATGTTCTTGTGACTCCTCGTGTCTTGGTTATAAATAGATACCGGATCAGTTACCTATGCAGGCTGATGGGAGCATCCACCTGTTCCATTGAATACATAATACTGGTTACACTCGATCTTTGAGCGGTGAATAAACGGTTGTTTTTTGTATCCTATCACTATGGACAACATGATAACCCATATCTCTCTAAAATAAAAGTAGCTCCTTAAAAACATGGTCAGCCGTTTCAGATGTTAGCTGTAACAAACAGGCAAAACTTAGGAAAAGTTTTTACAGAAAAACTTTTTTTTCCACTACAATTACTTTAAAAAAAAATCAAATCCAAGATGGCTGCCACCACAAAATAGCGAATTATTTTCTATTTAACTTTTAGTACTTTGTGTAGGGGGTTTCTTGTTTTTTTTTTTCGTTTGATAATCCCCATCGATGTAGGTTCTGTACATTCCCGCTCTCTTTAACTTTGTTTGCAAAAACACATGTCATCCTGTATTTATGACATGTGATGTATGCAGAATTGTGCTGACCCCAGGTCGGGTTATCGGTTAGGTACATGTTATTGGATTAATACATATTAAATAATTGAATTATTGCCAATATTCATATCTTACTTATAACGAGTTTTTTATAGTCCTTTATTGAACATGTTTTCCTATGGATTGTTTTAATGATTTCTTTATTTGTTTTCAGGTAAGTACCCGGACCAATTACTTCACAAAATCAGCGCTATGTTACGGTAATGTACTTTAGTTTATACAGAGTGGAATTGAAGTCATGGGCATTATTTAAAACTAAGGCACTACTGATGATTCCACTGCGAGGATCGACCGGAGGACACAGTGGAGCACACGGTGGAGGTCTGCCCTGCGTGGGCGGAGCGCCGCCGTGTCCTCGAAGCGGCGATCGGCGGCGGCGACCTCTCGCGTCCGGCCCTGGTTCAATCCATGGTCCGGAGCGAGACGGAATGGGAAGCCGTCACCTCCTTCTGCGAAGCAGTCATGCTGGCGAAGGAGGTGGCGGAACGAGAGAGGGAGAGAGCCTCTCTTCCTGGCCGCCGCGGGAGACGCACCGGGCGTCGAGGGCCACGTAGTGGCTACCGGCCACCGTATTATAGATGCGGGCCTGTGGACGGCTAGCTATGGGCTAGCTGGCCTTCCGTCCGTCTAATGACGACAGGCCGTGTCGACGGCGCGGTTCCACGCGCGCCTCAAAGAGATGTCAGCATAAGGGGAGAACCCGCAAGGGCCGAAGCCTGCCGGGGTTGCGGGCCTTTTCGAAAGAGATACCGCGGCCCCGGAACATAAAGGGCGAGGAAGGAACATGGATGGGTTTTAGTCAGTAAGAGTCTGACACTCCCTCCCGCTCCGCCCAGAGTGGGAGAAGTCATTTGATGATTTCCCATTCTAAAAAAAAAAAAAGGCACTGCTGATGATATTAAATCCATTAGGGGGTACTCGTACCATTACGCACATAAAAAATATGAATAATGCAAGTATGGAAAAACTTAAAAATGTACTTAATTCATATTGCAAAAGGCGTATTATTGCAAGTAAACACTAAAAGTAATAAAAGCTAAATACTAGTGCAGCTATCGTGTGCTACTAGTATTTTTAAACCCCGACGCAAAAACGACGGTGTGTTATAAGTTTGACGTGTCTGTGTGTATGTATGTGTGTGTGGCATCGTAGCTCCCAAAGGGATGAACCGATTATGTTTTTCTTTGTTTGAAAAGTGAATAAGTCGGGAGTGTTCTTGGCTACTTATGTTTGATGAAAATCGGTCCATAATGGCCGCCGCCACAAATAGGCGCATTACATAATTTTTCACAACTCCCTCAATATGGGTATCAAATGAAAGGGTTTGAGTAGTAGAATACTATAAACTATAATAAATTTCATATCCAAGATGGCCGCCACCACAAAATGGAGAATTACATTTTGGGTATCAAATGAAAGAGCTTGACTAGTAGAATACTATAAACTATGATACATTTCATATCCAAGATGGCCGCCACCATAAAATGGTGAATACATTTTTTTTCGCAATTCCTTCAATATGGGTATGAAATGAAAGAGCTTGACTGGTAGAATAATAATAAGTACACCAAGTATATTGAAAGAGAATAAAGAATACTAACTAAAGAAATGAGATAAGGAAAGTGAAGGACTGGTACCTAGGAACTAACGAATTATTTTTCATTTAACTTTTAGTACCTACATTATTTACTACCTTATAATGGGTCCGGGTTTTTTTTTAATTTTTAATTTAATTTTACTAGTGCTTTTATTACTTTTAAAACTTTCGTGCAAAACCTTGTAAAGTTGCAAAATGTGTTGAAAATTCAGAAACCTAGTCTAGCTGGTTATCCTGTTTGCGGTCTACACTACGACCGCAACTTCCTTTCGACACGTGTACAGAATGCTATGCTACGCATTGTCGAAGGAAATTCCCGATCCTCCTAGGAAAATGGTATAGTTAATAAAAAACATGTTATAGTTCTGAAAATGTTTAATAATAACTAAATAACAATGAGGTGCCTACTTAAAGCTAGATTTTTGTAAACTTTTTATTTACTAATTAGCTGACCCACGCAACTTTGTCTGCGTCACATTTATGAGAGAAAAACTAAAGGAAAAAAATCCCCGTTTTTGCAACATTTTTCATTCATGCTCAGCTCCTTATGGTCGTAGCGTGATGTTATATAGTCTTCAGCCTTCCCTTTGATAAATGGACTGTCCAACACAAAAATATTTTTTCAATTCGAATTAGTAGTTCCTGAGGTAAGCGCGTTCAAACAAACAAACAAACTCGTCAGCTTTATAATATTAGAATAGATTAATTGAGGATTATTTTGTCTTACATATAAAATACATACGGCTTTGAATTCGTCATTAAAACACGAAAATTTGTTTAGAATCTATACTTATTCTTCTTCTAAATTATAAAGAGGACAGATTTGTTTTTTTTTTTTTTCATATAACGAATAAACTTAAAAACTACTGGACCGATTTGAAAAATTCTTTCAGCAATGGATAGCTACATTGTCAGCGAGTAACATAGGCTACATTTTATCCCCGTACTCCCACGGGAGCGGGAACTATGCGGGTGAAACCGCATGACGTCCGCTAGTGATACATAAATTCCTACAACCTGGCAATAATACTAATTGCATGATAATCGCTAATTAATTAGTTCTCTGGTCGAGGTAACAAAACATAATATCATGCTTATTTTCCTCGATACGGTGGGACAAGGGGTCATCCATAATTTACGTCACACGATTTCAATGACTTGTGACCTCTTCCGTCCTTGTCACAGGTGGTCACATGTTTGAGACTCCCCCTCCTTAGTGTGACGTAACCAGGGACTCAAACTGTAACCGTAATAATGTGTTTTTAACCGACTTCCAAAAAGGAGGAGGTTCTCTATTCGACTGTATGTATTTTTTTTTGTTTTTATGTATGTTCACCGATTACTCGAAGACGCCTGAACCGATTTGAAAAATTCTTTTTTTGTTTGAAAAGGTATACTTCCAAGTTGGTCCCATAGCCACCAAGTCGGGATCTGATGATGGAATCTTGGCGAAATCGAGGGAACTCTTCAAATTTTATAGGATAACGTACAGCGATTTTGGTATTTTCTGCAACAAATGAAGCACTTGCGTTTGATGAGAACCATTCTACCATCAGATCGGATGATGAAGCCAAGAGTCACGGAAAATGTATCCTAGTCGTGTTTGGGCTTGTTGTAATTGTAACGGTATGCACTTTCCATGTGCACCAAGCACATGTGAACCACTAAAAATTGAAAAATAAAAACTTTTTTTGCAAAAAATAAAACCGACTTCAACAAAAAAAAACAAAATGTTAAAAATAACTTTAGCTTCTGAAGTCGGTGACAAAAAAAATAAATCAATCAAACAAAGGTCACCGACTTCAGAAGCTAAAGTTATTTTTAACTTTTTGTTTTTTTTGTTGAAGTCGGTTTTATTTTTTGCAAAAAAAGTTTTTTTAACACTGTTTTTAAAACAGTTTCAACAGAAAAACACTTTTAGATGGAACAGATACAATAATGTTACCGAATCAAACTGTAACCATATATATGTGTTAATATGTGCAACTGAAATAATTAGTTTTACAACAGACTGCGACTAGATTTCGGCTATCTAATAGCAACGCTGAGTTTACCTGTTAAACCTTTTATATCTGTTACATATATGTTACGGTTACACTTTTGTAAGTGTTTTGGGTTAACACATTGAAAACATATTTATGAGTGTTAAATATTTGATTCTGTTATCAATTCAACATGTAACACTTATAGTTCTGTAACCTTTGTGAAGGTGTTTTTAAGTCCCTGGACGTAACATATTTTACATGTTTATTTATACAGATACAGTTGAAAATATTTTAAAGTTATTCTTCAATAGTTCCGTGTTTTAATACCTGGATATGTTAGATTTTGGAATCAAGGGGTGGGAGGGGTCCTTGTCACGCTTCGTCGACCCCCTTCCCCTCCCTTAAAGTATTTACGTAATTTATGGTTGGCCCCTAATATATTACATTCCCAATGCTGGGACAGAAGCCTTCTCTCTAAGATTGGGATTGCACCATAACCACCACGCTTGCCGATTGCGGGAAATAGGTGTCGCATTTTTTCGAATGTTTGGTTCTAGGCCATGCCGATTTGCTCAAGATGTTTTCCTTCATTGGGAGTAATACCGGTTGATAGATGTCACAACTCTTTGATGTCTTTGGTTCCAAGACATGCGGAATTCCTCCGATATTTGTTTTGAGAACATATAGTCTACCATGACCTGTTGGAAGTGGAAATTGTAGGTTTTCCTCCTCCTTCGCTATACTTGCGGGATCCAAGACAGTTTATTGTTTCTCTGGGACTTAGTTCGAGCTTCATTGTTTTGCCGCTTTTCTGGTGGTCGCCACTGCAGATTCTGGCTTTTAGGAGTAACAGTAGTTAGGGAATAGTGTGGTGGGCTTGTTTCAAATATACCATGACCTCTTAAAGCAGCATTGTTTTACTGTTACTTCAGTGTGGTAAGAGTTGGTGCTAGACGTCCTCTGCGTCTTTCAGCTGTTTCTAAGATTCATCATCGGGATAGCCCTCTACTAATTGCCTTTGGGTAGGCTTCCAGTTCAACCGGACGCAACTGAATACGAGTATTTTACATGTAGCCTTAGATCTGACTATCACAACCCAGTTGATACTGAGTTACACGATATCCCTTGGTAAGAATGGTTGTCAGACTTTTGGGCCACTGACTACCTGAAACTGCTGTCGAAGATCCACAAATGTAACCTGGATCAACGGCTTTGCGAACTTTCCGAGGCACGGAGGAATCTCGGTTAGTAACGGGATGGTCACGCATCCTTGGACCAACCTAGGCAAGCTTGTCTTTACCTGAAGATAGACCCGTGGGCTGTGATTATTTATCATCGAGCTCCTCATCATAATTTCAGCCGAAAGACGTCCACTGCTGGCCATAGGCCTCCCCCAAGTGTCGTCATATTGACAGGTCCCGTGTGACTCGCATCCAGAAGATTCCCACAACCTTCACCAGGGCATCGGTCCACCTAGTGGTCGGTACAAGTTCCTCATTTCTCCCAAAATGATGTGGTGTTAAAGTAATACTGCTAGGACATGTGGTGGGCGTTGGTTGATCACAAGTCATCTTTCTCTGGCTCTGGTTGTGATGGCGGTGATGTGGTAGGTGGTGTTGGGTTTGATGTATAGTCCCTTATGATATCTTTAGCTGGTTTTAAGTTATTGACTTCCGTTGGTGGTGTCCCTGGAACAATGGGAAAAATTGCTATTAATTTGAGTTTGAAGTTGAATATCTGCTTCGTTGATTGAGAGGTCAACTGCTGAGCAAGATGTTCTGGGTTCGGAATGGTTGCCGAAGGCAGATAAACTGAAGCCGCCGCCGACGCGTCGACGCTTGCAGTTCATCTGCCGTTGGCAACGTGCCGCTCGTCTGTATGAATGCTTAGATATCATTAAATTCGACTCAAAAAGCCAAGGCGAAAAAGTGGAGTCTAAATTGTAAGTCTTTATTTTTTTTTACTAAACCTATCGACTAGGATATCAAAATAAAGAAAATAAAAAGGAGATTACAATTATACAAGGTATAAACGGACTCATCACGAAGCCGTCAACCAAGCATTCTGTACATCAAACTAAGTAACTTTACGCAACAATTATTGCTGGGAAACAACTTTTTTTTTAACCGACTTCTAAAAAAGGAGGAGGTTCTCAATTCGGATGCTTCTATTTTTTTTTTTTTATGTTTGTTCGCGCATAACTCCGTCGCTTGCCAACCGATTTGAAAAATTCTTTTTTTGTTGGAAAGGGTATACTTTCCAAATGGTCCCATAGCCACCAAGTCGTGATCTGATAATGGAATCTTGTCGAAATCGAGGGAACTCTTCAAATTTTATAGGATAACGTACAGCGATTTTGGTATTTTCTACAACAAGTGAAGCATTTGCGGTTGATAAGAACCATTCTACCATTAGATCTGATGATGGAGCCAAGAGTCATGGAACTCCAAAATGAGACAATGTGTCCTAGTCGTGTTTGGGCTTGTTGCAATTGTAACGGTATGAACTTTCCATGTGTATCAAGCACATGTGAACCACTAAAAAGTGAAAAATAAAAACTTTTTTTGCAAAAAATAAAACCGACTTCAAAAAAAAAACAAAAAAGTGAAAAATAACTTTAGCTTCTGAAGTCGGTGACAAAAAAATTAAATCAATCAAACAAAGGGACTTCAGAAGCTAAAGTTATTTTTCACTTTTTTGTTTTGAAGTCGGTTTTATTTTTTGCAAAAAAAGTTTTTTGAGGTGAAAAATCACGTTTTAAAAGAACTCAATGTAACGTAATTAAAACATTGTGCTGATGGATGGATTGAATAGTACGGGGGTCGTGAAGTGTTTAAAGTAAAAATCTTGCAAAAAAAAAATCTACTTATTTAAAAAACAATGTGAAATGCTAGAACTTTGACCGTCAATGTATCCGTAACTAGAAGGTTCTAACAAAAATATGATCGCAATGTCAGGGAGAACAAGTGCCTCTCGGCTTCCAAGGAAGGCCTGGTATGAATGCCAAGGAAGGGTTATTAATTACACCCCTTATATGTATACAGGGTGACTGGTAAATTGGTAATAGTGTACGATACTTAAACACGTGATTGTGCTCATGATAACAAACAACTTTTACTAAGGGACCAAACTGGAAATCGCGAAAACAAAACAGCTGTTCATTTATTAGTACATTAATTTTCGCCTAATGTCCTAAACAGCCCTTTTTTACACTAATTACCAGTCACCCTATATGGTACATACAACAATTTGAAGTCGGGTTTTTTGATACTTAATAAAATGTTTTAAATACTTACATTCTGCACCCATGTGCGCAGCTAATAATGTAAACGCCAAAAATATTTTCCACAAAAATTTCATGTTTTTAACTTTGAACCGACTTTTAAAAAACGTAGGAGGTTATGTATTCGGCGAAGTCTACGTCTGCACTACAATATGTCAATATGTTATGGATGTTAAATTAAAGGAAACTGCTGTACTTTATAGGATGAATTGTAGGCGTTTTATTACGTCATTCAAATTAAAATATTTATTAATTAAGTACTGGAATTACCTCATTTGAATAGGTTTACCTGCGGTTTCTCCCGTGTGGAAGTCGGAATTTATGCCGCGGTAATACAAGGTGTTATTAACCGATCATTCACGATACCGTCAACCAAACATTCTGTACTTCAAACTTAGAGCCATATCACAATCAGTTTAGCTATCGCCGTACCTGCCGTATCAAATATACGTTGTGACCCGACGTGTGTAGAGAAAAGAAATCTTCACCCTTCATAGGGGCCCCCAAACAATTTTTAGGTAGATTTCCTTTTTTTAAAAAAAAAAAAATCTACCTATTGGTCTCTCACCTACGGGGATATATATGTTTACGTATGTATATGGGTGACAAGCCAAATTTAGCCACACTCTACAGGTCGCAATTATGAACCGATTGCTTTCAAACTTGGCCAAAAAATCGAAAAGGTCAAAACTTAGGCTAAGTTCGTGAATGGACGGAATTCGTCCATGGGGGGAGGCGGGGGGGCGGTTATTTTTAAATCAGTTTTTTGGCCATAACTTTTTTCCTATGGAAAATTTTTGAAACGTTTTTCATTTTTATCATTCTAAGTAAAAATACGGACCACTTTAAATTAAAACTTTTTTGATGCAACCCCTAAATTGGGGAGGGGGTTGAAAATTACAATTTTTTTTCGAAAAAAAATCATATCTCCGAAACAGTAAACATTTTCAGCGTCGCAAATTTTTTTTTTGAAAGCAAATTGTTTATTCTACAATTGTTACCTTTGAAGTTTAGCGATAATACTTATAGTTTTCGAAATAAAAAATTATAACTAAAAAATTGAGGGCGTTTGCATGCTAAACTCTTATGAGCGGATTTAAAAAGGGTAAACTTTCCGTTACAGGACAACGATTTTGAAATCATGTATTTTTTTGTAGATTGTACACATAAGTACAACTCTTTATAAAAAATTTCAATAGTCGGACGCTCCAGCACCTTCTCCGAAATCTACCTCCTCCTGCGGCTTGCCGGAGGGATTTTTATAAGGGGCCCCGCCAAGGCACGCTACGCCACTGATCACACTAGCGAGTTGCGAGCGAGTGGAAAGCGGGGCGAGTGCGCAGCGAGCGCGCCGCGTAGCTCGCTAGTGTGATAAGACCATAAGTAACTCTACTCAAAAGTTATTGCTGGGAAACATTTTATTGGGGTGAAAAGTTACGTTTTACGGGACTCAATGTAACACACTCAAAACATTGTACTGATGGGCGCATTTTACATACAGTACAGTACGGGGGTCATGGAGGTATCAAAACTAAAATAAATAAAAAAAACCTATAGTATTTAAAAAACAATGGGGAAAATATTGCAACTTTGACTACATCCAGATAGGTATTTAATTCAAAGCCCTTTCTTGCTAAATAAGCCTGAGGTTAAACCGTGCTGGCCCAGGTTGGTCCCTGGTGGGATGACCATACTAGTTCATATACAGAGTTTCCTCCGTGCCTTGGAAAGTAATTTAAGCCGTTGGTCCCGGCTGTCAATTGCAGATCTTTGATAGTCGTTACTGCAGGTAGTCAGTGGCCCAAACATTCTGACAACCAGCCTTACAAAGGAATATCGTATTACCCAGTACTATCTGGATTGTGGAAGTCGCTCCATGTAAAATACTGGTATTCAGCTGCATCCAGGTTAGACTGAAAGCCGACTCCAACATAGTTGGTAAAAGGCTAAGCAGTGATGATGATGGATTTAAGCCTTAAAGCCTTTAAGGTATAACAGACAGACTTGAAATAGTAAGTTAAGCATTTATTTGTATGGATTATACTATAGCAAGCATGTCAAACATGCGGCCCGCGGGCCGCATGCGGCCCTCTATGCATTATCCTGCGGCCCGATCCCATTTGAAAAACAGCCTCCAGTTGCGGCCCGCCAACACGAATAAAATTTAAATAAGCGCGCGCTGGAAACTAACAATATCGAAACAGATCTACACCATGTTCATTGTATAATCCACCAAGAAATTTTATGTTCAAAAGTGATTAAATTAGAGTACGTTTTGAAAGCAGTGAAGAAAATGATAAACTTCATACGGTCGCGTGGCTTAAATCAAGGACCATTTGCTGCATTTTTACATAATATTGATAGTGAATACACTGGTTTACCGTATTATACAGAGGTTCGATGGCTTTCGTGTTCTATGGTTCTCGATAGATTTTGGAAACTTAAAGAGGAGATACGCCTGTTCATGGAAGTGAAAGGACAGGATGTCAACTTACTATCCGATAAATCTTTTCTACAAGATCTCTCCTTTATGGTAGATATCACAAACCACTTGTCGGAATTAAACACTAAATTACAAGGACCACTTCAAATGATAACAGATATGTATAATCAAGTGAAAGCCTTCAAATGCAAGTTGATGCTGTGGGAAAGACAGTTGGAAGTTGATAATTTGTCGCATTTTCCGACTTGTAAGACTTTTAAGGAAAGCACAAGTGACCCTATTTCGTACAAAAAATATACAGGGAAAATCAAGCCTTCAAGAAGAATTGGAAAGGCGCTTTCAAGACTTTAAACTGCAAGAAGACCATTTTTCGTTGTTTACAGGACTTTTCTCTGTAGATGTCGAAAAAGTACCCGTTCACTTGCAGATGGAAGTCGTTGAAATTCAGTGTCAGACCCATTTAAAACAAAAATTTGACAGTGTTGGTGCACTCGATTTTTACAAGTTCTTACCTGCTGAGTACCAAGAAATACGGAAATTTGCTTGTAAAATTATATCAATGTTTGGAAGCACCTACAAGTCTGAGCAATTATTTTCCCTCATGAAAGGAAACAAATCTCCCGCAAGATCACGATTGACCGATGCACACTTGGGTTCAGTTTTAAAATTGATTTCCGCTGATAAAATTACTCCTCAAATAGACAATTTAATTAAACAAAAAAGATGTCAAATTTCTGGGAAGAATTTGTAATGTAACTTGTTTTAAATTTTATTATTAAAAATACTCATTTCTTTTCGTACTTCCATCGCATTTTGTTTTATTTCTTAATGTTTGAGTTTTGCGGCCCACTGGTCCCACGATCTGTATGCATTTGGCCCACCTACGACATTGAGTTTGACATGCCTGTACTATAGGTATGTATATTGACATCCTAAGTAGAACATTTGTGTGGATAGCACATCAGGGACTCCCATTTCTAAGATAAGCGCACGAGACGCATATTATCTTAGAAGTGGCAGTACCCTGCGTACTCGCCAAGTAATTTAATAAGTTATTCTGGATGTTTCTGGTATTCATGACGATCACACAACATTCTAATGACGCTGGCATGACGTGATTACTTTGTGTCAACGTCAGTAAACATTATAAACAAGATAACTACGTACTTTCCTTATACCTGGCCTGAAACACAGGTTTAAATAAACCCAGATCAGGCAGGTCGCTACCTAACATTTGAATTAGAAATTTCATTACTTGCAACTGTTATTTATATGTATTGTAGTTATAGTTTACTTTTATGCACTAATTATACAATTGTGTATGAAAATAACACTACACCACTGCGCCTTTTTTTATGGATGAGAAATCATAAAATGACTCCTCCCGCTCTGGGCGGAGCGGGGGGGAGTGTCAGACTTTTACTGACTAAAACCCATCCATGTTCCTTCCTCGCCCTTTATGTTCCGGGGCCACGGTATCTCTTTCGAACAGTCCCGCAGCTCTGGCAGACCACGCGGCACCGACAGGATAAATGTTCACTTTTGTAATATCTACTTCTTAAATAAATTATTCCGTTATTCTATTCTATTATTTAGGCTAGGTTAGGCTATATGACATCACGCTATGACCAATAGGAGCGGAGCAGCAATAAGAAATGTTGCAAGCAGGAAAAAAGCTTCCGTTGAGCAGGCGATGCGTTGCGATATCAGAAGTCAGAACTTCACGCGAACGAAATCGCGGGCAGAAGCTAGTCAGCCTATAATCATCTTCTCACTGCTGTGGCTCAAACCTCCTCTCTGTAAGAAGGGAATGTAAAAATGTAAACTCCTTGCCATGCCATATGATGCAGACGAATGAGGAAAATGTCGTTAAGAAATTTTGAGGAACAACAACAAAATAAAACGATAATCAAGTTAATATAATTTATTTATTTAAACTTTAGGTACACAGGGCGACACATAGCTATACATAAAGAGTATAACTTGACCTCGCTTTATATGAGCGTCCCGTACGATGAGAGATTGCAGCTTTATTTGCTTTTGTATCTAAGGTTGATTGGTCGTCTTGCGTAGTCTGCTGATGGTTGCGCTCTGAGGAATGATTTAGTTGCGCTTAAATGGTTGCGCTTAGAAATAGGTGCGCTCTGAGGAATACCCCATTCTTATAACTCCTTTACACTTCCATAACTTGCTCTATTAAATAGATACTTTTCGTCATTGAAATAAGAACGATAGTTGGTTGTTCTCAAAGGTGACTGTTAGAGAACTGTTGTATATGCTTATAAATTATTTTCTTCTATGAATTTGTTTCTTCGCTAATTTTTCTTTGTTGTTAACCGTACTTCAAACCCTTCCGTAATTTCTTAAAATTTGTCTATAAGGTTTCATTGCAAATATCGGCTTGCCAATGTGGAGTACTGAAAAGAAAGAGAATTAAATTAAACTTCACTATCACTACATATTATAAAGCAAAGTCTCCCGCCGCGTCTGTCTGTCCCTATGTATGCTTAGATCTTTAAAACTACGCAACGTATTTTGATGCGGGTTTTTTTAATAGATAGAGTGATTCAAAAGGAAGGTTTAAGTATGTAATTTTACTCGGGCGAAGCTGCGGGCATCGGCTAGTTTTATATAAAACTAGCGACACACTACAAATCTTGTTTGTTACGACATCACAAATCATTAAATTTCTCGGCTTTTCTCTACTATAATATGCATGTATTATACATATAAACCTTCCTCTTGAATCACTCTATTCATTAAAGAAAACCGCATCAAAATCCGTTGCGTAGTTTTAAAGATCTAAGCATACATATGGACATAGGGACAGAGAAAGCAACTTTGTTTTCTTTGTTTTGAACTTTAGACCTATGACTGCTAAGCTATCGCCTCTTAATCAGTCAGGCATTCGCTATTAACGGATTTTGAATATTTCATCCCCTAAGGGAGTGATAATAGGAAAATCCGTCATCGCGCGAAGTTGGTGCGGGTCGACTAGTCTCACATTTGGACATTATCATCATCATTTCTGCCGAAAGACGTCCATTGCTGGACATAGGCTTCCCGCAAGTGTCCCCCCATTGAACGGTCCCGTGCGACTCGCATCCAGCGGATCCCCGCAACCTTCACCAGGTCATCGGTCCACCTAGAGGGAGGCCTCCCAACGCAACATCTTCCGGTTCGCGGTTACCACTTCAGAACTTTTCGGCCCCATCGGTCATTCGTTCTGCAAGCTACTTGAAAGCTCAACGGTAGCCCGCTAAAGGACTGTTTCATGAATAGTCATTCAACCCGGTTACATCAATCAAAATCAAAGCATTTATTTCAAGTAGGCCAGTTACAGGCTCTTTTGTACTGTCGAAACAATGATGAACATTAAATGTAGCTACAGTCCCAGTCACAAGACATAAAAACTGTGAAAGTATGTGAGCTGCCCTTTCCCTAGCGTAGATCTCTAGGGGTAGCAGAACAGGCAAGAAACTTCATGGACACTTTTAAATCATAAATGTTGTTACAAAATCTTGGTTACAATACATGAACTTAGAGGGTTGTATTGATGATTTTAATGATTATAATTCTGTAACTACATACGTCTTACAGTCGCGAATCATATTTTAATCAGGATACAATCTAACACTGGACTGCAAATTGCAAAAAACGTAAGAAATTTTGAATTTCGCGGGCTACCGCCTTGCTTCCACCTTAAGTAAAAAAAGATCACAAACTTACCTGGTTTCTTAGCACCTAAAACAATCTTCTTGGACGCAACCATCGTTATAAACAAGAACATCAATAAAAACAGTATCTTCATTTTGATAATTTAATTATTAAACGGTGCGTCTATTGAACTAAAAGATTTCCCTTACAGTGCGGGATAGAACTTTTGCGTCGTGGTGTTAAAGCCAAGTGATTCATATTGCAAGGTGTATTGAGAATACTGATCAGTGCAGCTAGGGATGTGGTATAAAGTATCGATACTTTTTGTGAAACTATGCCGAGCATGTCGATATTTTAAGAAAACAATGAGGTATTTTTATTTCAACTCTTCTGTAGTCGCTGGATAGATGGCGCTGATCTCGGAATGTAGTAACTTAACATCGTACATGTAGTAACACACAATTTCACTTGGACCTAACGGTTATATTCGGTAACTTATGCAAACGAAAGTTTCAGTCAACGAGCGTATGTGATGGAAACTATTTTTTTTTTTTTAGTTCTCAAAAATAAAACCTCTCATGGGTTTGACTTTGAATGACACATCCCTCGCTACATATCCTCACTTATCTCTGGTGGAAATGCAGTCTTTTTGTTTTTTTTTTCGAAAAGGAGTTCATCACATGAGGGGTCCTGCTCTGGGCGGAGCGGAAGGGAGTGTCAGACTTTTACTGACTAAAACCCGTCCATGTTCCTTCTAAGCCCTTTGTGTTCCGGGGCCGCGGTATCTCTTTCGAACAGTTTCGCAGGCCCGGCAGGCATCGGCCTTTGCGGACCCCTTCCTGTGTGCGGACAGCTCTTTGAGGCGCGCGTGGAACACGAACGTACCATCGATAAGGCGTAGAAACGCGGCCTTACATTCCATTTCTGTTCCTAGTTTTATTCAACAAATAACACCTATCCAGCTACTGAGCGATTTTTACTTATTTTTGACTACGGCGGAGCCAAAAGGAAGGGTTATAAGTTTAGCAGTCTATGTGTGCATGTATGTATGTTTGTATTTATGTATGTTCCTTCGTAGTGCGTATACTATTCATCCGATTTTGACGAATAAGGCTTCAATCGATTCGTTACTATGGCCTGGGTAACATAGGCAACCGCTTACCCGACTTCACCAAAAGGAGGCGTCGACTTTACCCTCGTAAACCCCGAATTTAATCAGAGCGTGATTTTTCAGTAGTCTGGTTTTTAGGGTTCCGTAGCCAAATGGCAAAAACCGGAACCCTTATAGATTCGTCATGTCTGTCTGTCTGTCTGTCCGTCCGTCCGTATGTCACAGCCACTTTTTTCCGAAACTATAAGAACTATGCTGTTGAAACTTGGGAAGTATGATGTATTCTGTGAACCGCATTAAGATTTTCACACAAAAATGGAAAAAGAAAAAAATTTAGGGGGTTCCCCATACATATAACTTAAACTCATTTTTTTTTTTCATCAGACCCACACGTGTGGGGTATCTATGGATAGGTCTTCATCATAAATGATATTGAGGTTTCTAAACTGAATAGTTTGCGCGAGAGACTTCCAAAGTGGTAAAATGTGTGCCCCCCCCCCCCTGTAACTTCTAAAATAAGAGAAAGATAAAACTAAAAAAAATATATGATGTACAACGAATGTAAACTACCACCAAAAATTAATACGTCATAAATCGTACACCGCAATTTACCTTTCATTTACAACGAACTGCAAGAACTTTTATACTATGTTACTTGCTGTACGGAACCCTTCATGGGCGAGTCCGACTCGCACTTGGCCGCTTTTTAGTAGTTGTATACCACCCAAATTCTTGGAACATTTACCTCAACAGTACATTCAATTTATAAAAAATATGTCAAAAGTCAAAGTCAAAGTCAAAATTATTTATTTGCAATAAATGTGGTACAAAAGATGGTAGAATAAATATGTAGTGCAATGACACATTTCGCCATAAAATTGGCATGCAAACATTAAAGTATAATTAGATGCTAATTTCAAAATACATTTATAACTATATGTGAAACAAACCTTAAATTAGAAACTTATGTGTTTATGCCAGTGTGTTTATAAGTTACTCTCAACACGAAACAAAAAAAGCAAACAAAGAAATTGTTATCA
Source organism: Xestia ashworthii (assembly GCA_950022955.1). Lineage (NCBI taxonomy): Eukaryota > Metazoa > Arthropoda > Insecta > Lepidoptera > Noctuidae > Xestia > Xestia ashworthii. The sequence continues at coordinate 4,470,366 of OX465575.1, forward strand.
GAAGATTACACAACAACAAAATATTTACACAAAATATTTTTTTAATATACAAACACAACAACTAACTAAGACCAGTGTGTTTTAAAATTACTCAACACAAAAGAAACAAAAAATATTAAAAACATTAAAACAAACAAAGATATTTTTTAATAGAACGAACCAAAAAATAAAAAAATTAAATACAAAAACAACATATTATTATAATTTATGTTATTCTCTACAATACATTCCGGTAATGGTAAGATTGACAATTGGAATTGGACAATTGGATATGAAAATGGTCGATACTTTTTTTCGATAGTGCATCCTTAAGCATGACAAATAGGGGCTTTACCTATGAATCCTATGACCCACAGATAAACCCTATCAATCAGCATGTTTCAAGTAATATAGACCTTATTGTAAAGTGATAACATTGATTTTAACTTGCTCTACTGCAAATTAGCGTTTATGTATATCATTTCGTGCATGCTTAATTGTATAGATAAACTGAATAAGTCAATAAAAAACTTTGTTTAAGATTTTATAAGTTTTTGAGCTCGTGCCTAAATAAAAACAGCCGCTTGGATTGATCTTTAGGTAAAGCCGTGCTTGCCTAGGTTGGTCTGTGGATGGGTAACCAGTGTGACACCCATTACATTCCGAGTTTCCCCCGTGCCTCGGATAGCACGTTAAGCAGTTGGTCTCGGCTGTCAGTTGTTGATCTTTGAAAGTCGCTACAGGTAGTCGGTAGCCCAAGGGGTATCGTATTACCCAGTACTAACTGGGTTGTGGAGGTCAGATAAGCAGTCGCTCGTAGTTGGGAAAAGGCTAGGCTTTTTGATGATGATGATAAAATTTGTAATTAACGCGGTGTTATCATTAAATTCAGGGAAGATTTAATTGCCTCTCTAGTTTAAATATTGGGGAAAATAAAAACGTTGCAACATTAATTAAACATTTATTATTTGCACTCTTTACGTAAATTATGACAAATAATCAACAAAGAAGTATACACAGTTTTAAAAACAATCATCGAAATCGGTCTGTAACGTTCCCACTGCTGGAACCTTCACTCGGTTGTGGAGAGTGGGAAATCCACCATGCGATCCCAATGTGCGGCTCATGGACGTCACACATTCACAATGTTAGAAACGTTTGTTTTTAGGCCATGCCGGTTTCCTTATAATATTTCCCTTTGCGGTTTTAGAGCAGTGATGTAACATTGCGCAGAGGTAAGTGATGAGGTGGTTTACACCCTGTAAACCACCTCATCACGAAGCCGTCAACCAAGCATTCTGACGCAAAAATTATTGCTTGGAAAAATTTTTTTGGGGTAAAAATCATGTCTTGTGGTAGAACTCAATGTAACGCACTTAAAACATTGTGCTTATGTATGGGTTGAATAGTACGGGGGTCGTAGAGGTGTTTAAAGTGAGCTTACAATAAAAACTTGCTAAACTTTGAACCCCTATATTTCTCCGTAACTAGAAGGTTTCCAGGTAACAAAAAAATCGCAATGACGAGGAAATCAAGTACCTTTCGGCTTCCTTAAGAGGTGTTTTACACGCTTTAGATTAGTTTAAGTGTCGCGTGTTAGTATAGTGGGCATAAAACTATCTCATCATTCCAATTTTCGAGTGGCGACCGCGAATTGGAAGACTTTGCGTTAGAAGACCTCCCACTAGAAGGACCGATGACCTGGTGAAGGTCGCAGGAATCTGCTGGATGCGAGTCGCACGGGACCGGTCAATGTGGCGACACTTGGGGGAGGCCTATGTCCAGCTGTGGACGTCTTTCGGCTGACATGATGATGATGATGACGATTCCAATTTGCCATCTGTCTTGTATTCCTTAGCATACTTCACGCCATTATATTTTTCGTGTTTTTGCTCAAATCCGTTTAATGTTCACAATTTCCTTTGTAACTGCAAATAATTTCAGTGGCAGGTTTCATGTAACCGGAACCGGAGTCCGCTGCAAAAATGAAAAGAATATTAAAGTGATTTCGTCTCGAAACCTATAGTGATGCGTAACACCAGTTCCAAAAAAAACAAAATTTTGTGTGGTATTATACTACTTACTACTAAAAAACCGACTATTGAAAAATCAAGATCTAATAAAATTCGTGGTTTACAAGGTAGACTCCTCCTTTTGTTGAAGTCGGTTAAAACGTAGGCTATGCTACTCGGACCATAATAACGAATCGATTGACGTCTTCACCAACATCTGCCTAGCCTTTCCCCAACTATGTTGGGGTCGGCTTCCAGTCTAACCGGATGCAGCTGAATACCAGTATTTTACATGGAGCGACTGCTAATCTGTCCTCCACAACCCAGTCCACTGGGTAATTGATACCCCTTTGTAAGACTGGTTTGTAGACTTTCCGGCCTCTGACTACCCGTAACGACTGTCAAAAATCTAGAAATGACAGCCAGAAACAACAGCTTAATGTGCTCTCCGAGGCACAGAGGAAACTCGGTATCTAATGGGTGGTTACCCATCCACAGACCAACCAACCTACCACAGCCCCAAGCGCGGCTCAAGGCGATCACATGAGCTAAACGCGAGATTTATAATTACTAAAAGTATATGATTCACTGCTTTAAGCAAAACCAGAAAAATATATGATATTCTTCAGGATATATGCTAGCATGATAGTGTTTTGAAAACATAATACAAATAATTTGTCTCGATAAACAAAAAATTCATGAACTTATCTCTAAAAATATCTTTCAAACAAAAAAAAAAAACATACTAATATGCATGCGATCATTCTGATTTTTTGGCAAATAATTCTACAAGCAATATATTAGCATGATAGTGTTTTTGTTTTTTAATCCAATCAATAGTTGTAAATCGATCGAAACCACTCATTTCGCGCTATTTGGCCCGCAGTGACCGACGTAACAACCACTTTGTAATGCAAGCTGATTAGAACTCTATTCTTGCAGCATTTCAAACAAAGTTTGAACCACCACAAATAGAGTTGCTAATTTAGCTCATCTAATCGCCTTTACCTGAAAAATGATCCAAAAAGATTTAAAAAATACTACTTACGGTTATTTAAATCTGTTGCAGCTTTAGGGTTCGGCCGATAAGCTGCGGCGGCAGCGAAAAGCAGAAATAATAAGAAAAAAACCTTCATCATTAATTTTACAGTTTCACAACTATTCTTGTCAATTAATTTCCATAAAGTAAGTAACGGGCATAAAATGCAGCCGTTATAAAGGAATCGAAGGTATTCAATGATTCATGTAGTGAAAATCCGACTTCTACACTGATATTAATAAAGAGGAAAAATTTGTATTTTTGTGTGTATGTTTGTAATGAACAAACTCAAAAATAATGGACCGATTTGATAAATTCTTTCAGCAATGGATAGCTACATTATCAGCGAGTAACATAGGCTATATTTTATCCCCGTACTCCAGCGGGAGCGGGAACTACGCGGGTGAAACCGTGTGACGTCCACTAGTATATCCTACTAATATCCTACTTCCTACTAATATTATAAATGCGAAAGTTTGTGAGTATGGATGTATGGATGTTTGTTCTCTTTCACGCAACAACTACTGAACGGATTTGGATGAAACAGATGGTTTACAACCTGGATTAACACATGGGATACTTTTTATACCGATAGTAAGATCACATGGGACGATTTCCAACTTCACACGGGTGAAGATGCTGGCAGAAGCTAGTTTCCAATACATTTATTCATTGCAGCGTATAGATCAAACCGCTTGTTGGCACAATTCATTATGTGGCGAAAATGAGGAACAATGTCGGATTTTTTAAATTACATTCTCTGAGGCAAAGAGCTTATGGCTAAATAATAACAGCCGCTCGAGCGGATCTTTAGGTTAAGCCGTGCTTGCCTAGGTTGGTCTGTGGATGGGTGACCACCCTTATACACCGAGTTTCCTCCATACCTCGGAAAGCACGTTAAACCGTTGGTCCCGGCTGTCATTTGTTCATCTTTGGCAGTCGATACAGGTAGTCAGTAACCCAAAAATTCTGACAACCAGTCTTCTTATCCCGAGGGGTATCAATACCCAGTACTAACTGGGCTGAGTTGTGGAGGTCAGATAGGCAGTCGCTTCATGTAAAATACTGGTATTCAGCTGCATCCCGTTAGACTGGAAGCCGACCCCAACATAGTTGGGAAAAGGCTAGGCAGAGTATGATGATGTATTCAACGCCTAATGAAAGTTCGTAATTTTTGCCTATAGAAATTCCCCTGGGGACACGGCTTGCAATAACAAAACAAGTGGTACTTATGTGGTTTGGATATTCCCAAACACCACATAATAAAAACAATGACACGCCTATATCGACGGAGATGTTTAACGCACCTATTTCGCCATGAGATATTAGTCTGACGTAACAGGGGACGAACCTATTCCCATTAAATGGGCACAAATAATAGGCTAGTTTCCACCATCAATAAATTGCAAATCTATTTAGTCCGTCAGTTAGAGTATTGGAAAATAATGGACACGTATTTTTTGTTTTTGTAAATCAACGAATATTGACAAAGATAAAACGCATCAAAACTCGGGAGTGGGGGCTCGTGACGTCAGAACTCACTAAGAATGATACCAAACAGTGACGTATTGGGAATTTTAAAAGCGTCGTATCTTCGTCAATTTTGGTTTATGTGACAAAAGAAAAAATACGGGTCAAATATTTTTTGATAATCTAAGTGTCGGACTAATTAGATTTTTTCAGTTAACAAGCCTATTACCGCGTTGCTACTAAGAATTTTTAATTGAAATTAAGGAACTCGTAGCTAAGTAATAACTGCCGCTCGGATCAATCTTCAGGTTAAGCCGCGTTTGTCTAGGTTGGTTTGTGGATGGGTGACCACCCATTACATACCGAGATACCCCTTTATGCTTCGGGACGAGGGCCACAGGTCAAGCTGGCCGGCACTTGTCCGGGGCAACGGAAGTCGTATAAGATCCCGATGCCTTTTATTGTCAGATGGAAAATCTTCAAATGACCCCTCCCACTCTCGGCATTGTCAGACTTTTTCTGACTACAGCCCATCCATGTTCCTTCCTCGCCCTTTATGTTCCAGGGCCGTGGTATCTTTTTCGAACAGCCCCACAGCTCCGGCAGGAGATTCCGCTGCCTCCCGATGCAAGTGTGCGAGGGAACACCGGTGTGGTTTTAGACAGAAGGATACGGACATCGATAGAGGAATTCCTATCGAGAAATAAAGGGTTAAGCTGTTACGCGATCGAGTTATCTCGGGGTCGGTTTGTCGCAAAGTCACCACCATATACCATCATCATCATATCAGCCTGGAATGACCCACTGCTGGGTACAGGCCTCCCTCTTCGTCTGCCACACTTCCCAGTTATGTGTGTTCCTTATCCACGCGTTTCCCGCGACTTTGACGATGTCGTCGACCCAACGAGCTTTAGGACGGCTCTGGTTTCTATGGCCTAACCTAACTATACCGTCTTTCACACAACCCATCCGCCGTTTCTTTCTAACTTTAACCTTTTGGACGCCATTGTCACATATACGTGACAAGCAAGCGCGTGCCCAAAATAATGACAAAATAGTAGATGAAATTGTGGCTTGGCGTGGAGGGCACGCGCGTGCGCTTATGCTGTGGCGGTCAAAAGGTTAATATAGCTATCCACGAACGTATCCAAAACGTATGATAAATTCCTCATTGCGTCTTTCCTTATCGTGTAGGTTTTCTATTTTCGTCATTTGTACGGTGTCTAGCTACGTGGAGTAACATTTATTTATTTATTTGTTTATTTATTTAAACTTCATGTCACAAGGCAAATAATAATAATAATAGGCAATTTATAATAATTAAAATTAGATCAAAAGGTGCCTATTAGTCAAATGGGAAAGAACATGGAACATTTACATGTGCCTACGTGCGTCAATACACGTTGTTAGGAAGATCGAAGCACGAACTCTCGCCATGAATAACTACGATACTTTTTTATTTAAATATCAATTTTAAAACTGTAATAACGATTCCGTGATGTGCCCGACAGGGTCCATAATTGTTTCCTTCACTTTTTATTTACCACCTGTATGCTATATCCACAATGTATATATTTACTATATATATACATTGTGGATATACTCGCAGCAATAAACATTTTAAGATTTGAGATTCCAACGTAGTCCTAGACTGAACACATCGAATTTCAGAAAAACAAATTTCAAATTTTTGTGTGTTCAGTTTAAGATGACGCCATGTGTTTTTCATTAACTGAATAGTGATACCGCAATTTTGATATCAAAATTGCGGGACCACTTTATTTGTATAATATTTTGAAATTTTATGAGTGTAGAATTTAACTAACAATGTCTGAAATATTGTATTAAATCCCATACATATGATAGTCGAAAAACCTGGCGAGGTCCCGTCATCTCGACGTTCGAAATAAAACCCCGTCAATAAATAATAAAAATTCTTTCTGCATTTCAAACGACTCATTCATGTCTATTGTTTCAGTGTAATGCTAGCATGGCAGACTTTCAACGCACTCTTCGTGATCCGAGCCGTCAGCAAATACTTAGTAGAGATGGTACCAGAGTTTGAGCTGTGCCGACACTTGGATGTCCAAGCTGAACGGAGGGTCGGGAACGGACCCGTGGAAAGCAGAGATGGACTGGATAATACGGTTTGTGAGAAGTATTTTTTGAAGTGATAAGTCCTTTAGGCACATTGAAGCACATTTTGGGTGAACAAACGCATGAAACTCGCGTACCTAACGTTTCGTAGCACTCGTAGCCGATCCGCTACGGCGTAGTACCACTTAGGCGTGCACGGGACAGACTCCGTAGCAGTGCTACGACCAATTCACAAGTTACTTAGTTTCCAGTTCTATCGGCAATCTCCAAAGTAAAGTTATAAGATTAACTTGTGAAAAAGTTGGAACTTTGGCCTTCAATAGTAAGGTTCCCAGGTATGAAAAAAAACAACACTCAATGACGGGGAGAACATGCCTTTTGCCTTCGTTAGGGACTTTTGGCACCCATTTGATGGATTTTTAATATGCCGTGGATATGTGGCAGTGGGCAGAACGGATGGCTGATGGTGCCGAAAAGTTCTGGATTGGCGACCGCGAACCTGAACGTTGCGTTAGGTGGGCCGATGACCTGGTGTAGGTTGCGGGAATCCGCTGGATGCGAGTTGCATAGGACCGGTCAATGTAGCGATACTTAGGAGCCTATGTCCAGCTGTAGACGTCTTTCGGCTGAATGAAATGATACCCTTAAACCTTTACCCTTATTTCGCAGCCCTCACAAGAGACATCACCATCGCCGCTTGCATCCCCAGTGACCCCCGACGCCCCCGAACCCCCCACATCCCCCAAACTGACGGGGACCGAGAGTCGGGTGGAGATGCTCATTGATGCCCTGATCGGACTGATCATTGATGTTCCTGTTACGTAAGTATAATTCTTCTTCTTTGTTTCGTCTCTCTCACTCACTCACTCTCTCACTCTTAGCTGAGCGGTCGTGGTCGTCCCATCAGGGGTGCTGGCAAGCTTCACAATCTGTCACCATTCCTCCCGTACTGTGGCGTTTCTTGTGCATTCGTGGAGTGGACTTTTGAGTGCAGTTTTGACTTTTTCTTAAGGCGTAGACACATGACTTTTAGTGATTTTAAATTGATCATCACGTCTTAACTTCTAGTCTAATTTCTTTGAAAAAAATATGTGTTATACTAGACCATTTCTTTCATAATTTGATATGTGAAAATGTGAAGAAATATTTTTATAACTTACTGTAATTAATTTGTGAAGTAATGTCTAACGCGGCAAAAAAACGATCATCACGCAAAAACTATCGGGCGTATTTGCATGAAACTTAGATCATCTCAAAGACAATTTAATGCCCTTTATATTAGTATACGGCTTTTATCCGTATTGTGTTTGATAAATCAAGGTGGGTTGTTTTTTCGAATAATCTTGGTGCGGGGCTCCTCGGGGCGACGGGCGGCAGTGTATCGCTGACCACTCTCACGCACGGGTATACGCTAAACTTCTCCCACTCGCTCAAGGTCGTTGGCGTGAGGTAGCTCCTTAAATAGCGCTTTCGGCTGAAAAGTGTACCTAATGTGCGGGTGTGTCACAGGCGCGCCACTTTTGGCCATAAAAATTGCTACCTCTGAGAACAAGTATGTAGTTGGAATCTTTTTAGTTATTTCTAGGGTTTTTGATAATACCTACAAGGTGGCCGATGTACTACTTGAAATTAAAAATTGTGTAACATAATATGATCTGGATTTTTCGTACTTATAAAATGGTTCTCGAAACTTAAACTCTGACATCATTCTATGTCAAAATCCCTTACCATGGGATCTCCTCAGGGTTCGTTTATAGGTCCGTATGTAAATTTTGGCTTTTAATTTGGATAAAACTTGACACACCTGAATATGTCTTGGATTAACAACACATACACACACACAGGTTGTGTAGGTCAGATAGGCAGTCGCTCCATGTAAAATACTGGTATTCAGCTGCATCCGTTTATACTGGAAACGACTCAAAGAAAAGGCAACTTAGGCAGATGATGAGGTACAGTTCCACTAAGAAGCTGCGACTTGTTATCAAACTAATATTATAAAAGCGAAAGTTTGTATGTGTGTATGTTTGGTACTCTTTCACGCAAAAACTACTGAACGAATCAAACTCAAACTCAAATCATTTATTTCAACTAGACCATTACGGCACTTTTGAATGTCGATAAAACGAAGCGAAGCGACAGTCACAGACACAAGGCATAATAACTTGAGAAAGTACTGTAGTTGCCCATTCCCTAACGTAGATCTCTATGGAGAAGAACGGGCAAGAAACTCCATGGACACTCTTTTCAATCAAAAATGTTGTTACAAAATCTTGGTTACATCTTTCATGTTGAGATTATACATATATGTGAGAACGATGTAGAAAGACGTGCACAATAAGAGCGTCCAGAGTAAAAATAAATAAATCAACAATTAAAAATAAAGCAATTCAAATGATCCACGGCAGCTAAGAGATGACCAGTCCCGACTGACAGCGCCCGTTCATGAACGAACATGACGCATGAATCAGCGCCATTCAATTCAACCATATTGAAGGGAACTAAATGACCCGACCCACCCGCCACCATCAGCAAGACATTTAAGCGAGCATGACATTCTCTCAACCACCAAGGCATATTCAAGTCAATGAAACATAACTAAATGCAAATGGTAGCTTTACGGTACATGGTACTCACACATGTGTTATGCAATTATACAATACTAAGAGATGGAATCTATACAATGCAAGAATATTTTTACAATCTTCTGCAGCTACCACAATAATTGTCCAATAAGTTTGCATCTGTGGTTGCGGAGCAGGACCAGCATTTAGCCAAGCATTTTTATCCTCAATGTAATCCCCCAGCTTATAATATGCTTGCCTACATAGTGTGCGTTTTACACAAGATTTAAATTTCGTCTCATTCAGTTGTAGAATGTGGGGAGGTATTTTATTGTAACATTTTAAACAGTACCCCATGAAAGATGAATCTACTTTAGCAAGCCTGAAACCTGGCTGAACTAGTTGGTCCCTATTTCTAGTATTATAGTGGTGTCTGTCACCTCTTTTACTGAATAAATGCAGATTTTTCTAACGTACATGATGTTTTCATAGATGTATTGACAAGGTACTGTCATGATATTAATTTCCTTAAACAGTTCTCTTAGAGAATTTGGATGAAACTTAGCACACATATAGTTTATGACACGGATTAACACATAGGATAATTTTTATCCCGATAGTAAGATCCCGTGGGACAATTATATAACTCCACGCGGCCGAACCCGCAGACATAAGCTCGTTGCTAATATTCATACAATAGGCTAGTTCCCACCATCAATAAAATTACAAATCTATTTAGTCCGTCTGTTAGAATATTGGAAAATAATGAACACATATTTTTTGTTTTGTTTCTATAAATCGATGGATATTGACAAAGACAAAACGCATCAAAACTCGGGAGTGGGGGCTCGTGACGTTAGATCACACTGAAAATTATACCACGGCGTGACGTACTGAGAATTTTAAAAGCGTCGGTATCTTCGTCAAGTTTGGTTTACGTAACAAAAGAAAAATTACGAGTCAAATATTTTTTGATAATCTGGCTGGACTGATTAGTTTTTTTTGTCGTTTACCCTATTTGTCTCCGTTACAGTGACAACACATACTATCTCCATCTAGAATGTATCAACACGATGCTGGTGCTAATGTCAGTCTACATGTTCGCCGGAGTCCACGGCCAGACCAGACTGGTGGAAACCTCTTTAATATACAGGTAAGCTTATAACAAATAACATTGTATTCACACCAACAAAAAACAGTTGTTTTCCACTGTCATCCAAACCAAACACGTATGCAAAATTTCAGCTCAAAATCAAAATCAAAGCATTTATTTCAAGTAGGCCAATAACAGGCACTTTTGAATTGTCGAAACAAAGATGAAAATTAAATGTAGCTACAGTCCCAGTCACAAGACATAAAAACTGTGAAAGTACTGTAGTTGCCCATTCCCTAGCGTAGATCTCTATGGAGAAGAACGGGCAAGAAACTCCATGGACACTCTTTTAAATCAAAATATTGTTACAAAATCTTGGTTACATCATTCATGTTGAGATGTTATATTATGTGAGAACAATGTAGCAAGATGTGCACGTTAAAAGTGTCCATAGCCAAACAAAAACAAAATACAACTCAAAAACAAAATAATTAATTCAAATAAACCATGGCGACTAAGAGATGACCAGTCACAACTGACAGCGCCCGTTCACGCACATGACGCATGGATCAGCACCATTCAGCTCAACCATTTTGAAGGGAACTAAATGGTCCGACACACGCGCCATGATCAGCGAGACATTTGAGTGAGCATGACATACTCTCAACCGCCAGGGCACATTCAAGTCAAAAACTAAAGTAGGTTTCCAGTGAATGATAGCTTTCTAGTACATAGTACTCACACAATATGGGCTATGCGTTTATATAATACTAAATAGATTGAATCTATACAATGCAAAGATAGTTGTACAATCTTCAGCAGCTCCAACAATACCATTTAATGCTATCAATTTTTGAGCCCCTGTCCTTGTGGAGCAGGACCAGCATTGAGCCAAGCATTTTTATCAGCGATATAATCGCTCAACTTGTAATATGCTTGCTTACATAGTGTGCGTTTAATGCATGTTTTAAATTTAGTCTCATTCAGTTCAAGAATACTTTGTGGAATTTTATTATAGCATCTCAAACAGTACCCCATGAAAGATGAGTCTACTTTAGCGAGTCTAAAGCCTGGCTGAACTAGTTGGTCCCTATTTCTAGTACTGTAATTGTGTCTGTCGCCTCTTTTACCGAAAAGATGCAGATTTTTTCTAACGTACATTATGTTTTCGTAGATGTATTGGCAATGAACCGTCATGATGCCAATATCCTTAAAAAGTTCCCTTAGAGAATCGCGCCTACGAAGATTGTATATGGCTCGGATGGCTCTTTTCTGCAGAATAAATATAGACTCAATATCAGCAGCCCGTCCCCATAGCAAAATACCGTAAGACATTATACTATGGAAGTAACTAAAATAGACCAGTCTAGCGGTATCTACATCAGTGAATTGACGGATTTTTCTAATGGCATATGCTGCTGAACTTAAGCGCCCCGCAAGAGATGTTAAATGAGAACCCCATTGTAGCCTTGAATCAAGCGTAAGCCCCAGGAAAACCGTTTTATCTACGAATTCGAGTTTCTCTTTATTCAATATTATCTCACAATCACTACTTTTAACATTCGGTAATGAAAATCTTATGCATTTAGTTTTTTTTTCATTCAATACCAAATTGTTTGCTGTGAACCAATTTTGGACCTGAAGTAGGGCATCATTCACGTCATCTAGATTTTGGGCCCGTCTATTTATCTTAAAAATTAGAGAAGTGTCATCAGCAAACAACACCATATTTTGAGGTTGGTGTTTCAACAAATAGGGTAGATCATTTATATATACTAAAAAAAGGAAAGGACCCAATATTGAGCCTTGCGGAACCCCCATTTTTACATTCAAACCCTGTGAATTAACACCATTTATTTGAACATGTTGTTTTCTATCGCTCAAATAAGATTTTAGCAAGCTAAGTGCAAGTTTACCCAGTCCGTAATGCTCCAGTTTCAAAAGTAATGTGTCATGATTTACGCAATCAAAAGCTTTGGAGAGATCACAGAAAATTCCTATTGCGTCTTGGGACTCTTCCCACGCAGCAAATATGTGCTTTAATAGGGTTACACCGGCGTCAGTTGTACAACGTCCCTTGGTGAAACCATACTGTTGATCATGTAAGATTCTGTTGGTGTTAAAATGATAAAGCATTTGATTAAGCATTACTTTTTCAAAAACCTTGCTAAAAACTGGTAACACGGATACAGGTCTATAATTATTGGAATCTTTACTGTCCCCGGATTTGAAAAGAGGTATGACTTTACTGTATTTCATTAAATCCGGGAAAACTCCTTGGTCTACACATAAATTAAAAATTAAAGCTAAATACGGGGCTATGGTCTCAAGTATAGATGTACAAACTTTGATAGACATTCCCCATAAATCTTCGGTCAGTTTGATTTTAATTTGCCGGAAAGCTTTAATAACTGTCATAGGGTTAATGTGTTTAAATTTAAATTCAGCCAGGCAGCCAGACACATTCGCCTTTAATAAGCCAATTGAGGCTTCAGGTGAGGAATTAAGAGCCTCCGTAGTTTTTATTGGTATTTCGGTAAAAAAATTAACAAATTCTTGAGCTACTTCCTGATCAGAGCTTTTAGGACCACATGCTGTATCTAATGTAAAGCTATTATTACGTATTTTCTTTCTGTTAGTCTCGTTATTTATGACTTTCCAAACGGTCTTTATTTTATTTTCTGCTGTTTTGATCTTGTTGCTTATGTGCAGGGCTTTAGCAACCTTGCAAGTATTTCTAAAAATCTTTGAATACGTAGCAACATACTTGCTAAAAGTTTCAGTGTTTATAAAAGGCTTAAGGCTATAAAGCTCAAATAGCCTTTCCCTACTTTTTCTGATACCTCTAGTTGCCCAATCACTAAATATAAATTTAGGGCAAATACTCTTTGTCTTCTTTTCAAAAGTTTTGTTGAATTCCGTGTCAACTAATGAAAAGAAACGATCATACAATTGATTTATATTAATATCCTCTTGGCTCATTACACTTAACTTGTTCTGTAGGGAAATATTATACCTATTTAATTTGCAAGAAGTTATAGGTCTAAATTTAATCTGAACTTTTTGTATTGGAGTTTTACAACTAAAAGTTACAGTTTGTCCGCTATGGTCAGACGGCAAACAATTTATTATGGCTTTATCTAAGTAATCACAATCGCAGAAAACATTATCTATACAAGTAGCAGAAGAAGTTGTGATTCTAGTGGGTTCAATAAAAACGTTAGTCAAGTCAAATGACTTAAAAAGATTTAATAACCGACTGCTATTTGAATTTTCTTCTAAAATATTGATATTAAAATCACCACAAATTATTGTAGACTTATTACTGGCTGCAAGTTTTGCCAGGACATCTTCCATTATTGATTCAAATATGGAAAAGTTTTGATAGTTTGGGGGTCTGTACACACACACAATAACATGCTTATCTAGCTCAACACAGGACAGTTCGACGCAATGTTCAACCGAGAGACCTACTATGTCATTACGTTGCTTATATTTAAAACTATTTTTTATTAATATTAGGGAACCTCCACGAAGCATAGTTTTACGATTAAAGCAGCTACCCACCATATAGTTCTCATAATTAATAAGCATTTGGTAATCCTTTAGCCAATGTTCAGTAAAACAAATAATGTCAAACTTACTACTTTCTAAAAACAATTCAATTTCTAATAATTTCGAAGAAATGCCTTGGATATTTTGGTGGAATAATTTTAAGGTGTTCTGCTGAGGCCCTTTTTTACTAACTAATTGAGTGCAAGAAGGTACCTTGCTGTTGGTAGGATTAACAAAAATATTGTTAATGGTACCTTCTGTTGTCTCACTTTCTAGTTTAAATTTATATTTGAAGTGAGGCCGGAGACTCCTGTGCCATCCTCAGACGATAAGACCCTATCACTAATAAACCCTAATTGAGAATTTTCCACGGTGACAGATGGATCCTCCTCAGTACAATGTTTGTAAATATTTATAGCACTAGTGCTATATTCATTTGTGCCAGTCACCTGTACATTAGTAGAATTACTAATCGTCGCAGTGTTAATAATATAACTAAACTTAGACATACTATTTATGTCTGTGTGAATACTATAAGCTAATAGCCGAGCTATTTTGTGTCTACATACAATAGGTAGATACACCTTACCCCGTGTCGACTTAAGATTACCAACTATAGTGTTGATATCCAGATACATAAATCAAATCAAATCAAATCAAATCAAATCATTTATTTCTTTGCAAACATGGGTATTCAAATTGGTTATAGATGTTGTCATAGAAGTTAGTTCTCCATGCTCTGCCGTCACATGGGCATGCAAATCATAATCACATAATATAATTTTAAATATAAGCAATTAGAACATTAATAATAATTCCATTTTACAACTTTATCAAATCAATGAAATACAATAAGAGAAATGTCATAATATTACATCAAATGTCACAAGGTTACAATATTAAGTATGTCAATGGATACAATAAAAAGTATGTCAATGGATACAATATTAAGTGTGTCAATGGATACAATACAAGCATGTCAATTTAAATAGGAATGAAAAATAGGAAATAAATAATTAATTTTATGACAAAGACCAATTACATTTTACTATAGCAAAGTGCATGTCAGAAATAATAAATTGAAAACAAGATAACAAGAAATCTATCATAAATTCAACATTTAACATTGTTACAACATGGATACTTAGATCCTACAGATTTTTTTCCGATAGGAACTCTGAGACATTATAATAGGATTTACTTATAAGAAAGTTCTTTAGATGTTTTTTAAACAAATTAACATTTAAGATTTTGATCGATTCTGGTATGTGATCATATATAATTGGTGCCATGCAGAAAACACTTTTATGCATAAGAGCTGTCTTAGACTGTCTTGCACATAACATACTGGCGTGTCGTCGACTCCGGTTATTGAAATCAGATAGCTTGGGGAATAAGTTTGGGTTGGTTTTCACAAATACCGCAACCTCAAATATGTACAGAGACGGTAATGTCAATATTTTCTTCTGAGTAAAAACTGGTTTACAAGTGTCTGTGGATTTCAAACCGAACATTGCCCTAATACACTTTTTTTGGCATTTAAATATTAGTTCCTTATTAGCTGAGTTCCCCCAAAACATAACGCCATATCTTAATAATGAACCCGCCATTCCATGGTATGCTGTGACAATAGCATCAGTTCCTATGACTGGAGCGAGTTTATATAAGGCATACGTCGATGTGCTAAGTCGCTTTGCCAATTCTAGTGTGTGTGCTTTCCAATCCAAGCGTTGGTCTATGGTTAAGCCTAAGAATTTTGAGGTACTTACTTGATTTATTATATTATTATCGTAATTAATATTCATTGTTATATTTTTGCGTTGACTGAAGGCCATTAGTTTCGTTTTGTCAATATTTATTTTCAAATTGTTATTGTTGAGCCATTTTATTATTGAGGTAATAGTATTAGTTACTTCATTATTATAATTTTGTTTGTTTGTACAGTTAATGGTAACTGTACTGTCATCAGCAAAAAGAGTCATATGATGTTTTGTCACTTTAGGCAAGTCATTAATATACAGTATAAATAGAGGGGGGCCAAGCACGCTCCCCTGTGGTACACCATATAAGACTGATCTATCACGTGACCTATAGACCCTTTCGTATTTAGTTTTCGGATCTACCTGTGAAATTTCTACATATTGCTTTCGGCTTTTTAGATACGATTCGATCATCAGCAGGACGTTTCCTCTAATTCCGTAAGCTTCTAATTTATCAAGCAAGATATTGTGATCGACGCAGTCGAAAGCTTGAGTCATATCACAATATATTGAACACACAGGTATTTTATGGTCAACGTTTTCAATTACTTTATTTAGGAAGTCATAAATGGCCATGTTAATAGTTTTATCTTTTCTAAAGCCTTTTTGTTCTTCAGTCAAGATTTCATATTTTACTAAATATTTATGAATTTGTTCATATATGTATTTTTCAAATATCTTTGAGAATATTGGCACAAGTGCAACAGGCCTGTAAGACTCCTTGTTATCTTTGTCATTTTTTTTGTACAGAGGTTTTACTACAGCTATCTTAAGATCTGCCGGATATGTACCTCGTATTATACATAAATTAAGAATGTGACTTAGGTGGCCACTAATGCAGTCTGATACATACTTAATCGTTTCTGTGGATATACCATCATGTCCTACACTATGAGTGTTTTTTAGGGATTTTATTATGTTTTTTATGTCATTATCATTACTTGGTGCCATAAACATGGAGTGGCTAGATTTGGATATATTTGAAGTTGTTTGTGTACCCATATTACCGACAGGTGTAATTTTGTCGATGAAATAATCATTAAAAACATTGGCTATGTCGCGTGGATGTGTTATAATTGAATTCCCCATTTTAATACTTGCAATTTTATTTTTAGGTAAATTAGTTTTTGACCGATTTATTATTTGCCATGTCGCTCTTGCTTTATTTATCGCTGACTTTATTTTGTATGTATTCTGAGCAAGTTGTGTTAATTTAATTATTCGCTTGTATGTGTTGGTGTATCTATTGAGTTCTATTTTATTTTCTTCATTTCTGTTCAGACGGTAACGCCACAAGAGTGCTCGTTTCTTTTTACTGCAAGCTCGAATTCCACGCGACACCCATTGAGGTCTATTGTGTAACCTTATTTTTATTTTTTTAAGCGGGAAGCATAAGCCGTAAAATAGAGAAAAAGTCTCCAGAAATAGATTGTAAGCTCTATCCGGGTCATCACATTCATAGATATCCGAAAAAGAAATGTTTTCCAGACATTCTCTAAATTTTTTCATATTTTCTGTACTAAAGTCTCGACGCTTTATATACCAGTAATTTAAACAGAAAGTTCTTTTTACGGGACACTTCAGTATTTGACAGGTGTGATCTGACAAAGCAAATTCAACTACGTCAGCTTTACATTTATTGCCAAGATTATGTGCAAAGTTGTCAATACACGTGTTGCTTTTTAACCTAGTTGGCTGATTTAGTTCCAACTTTAAATTATAATTAAGTAGCAAACATTCTAGGTCTTGTGATATGTTGCTACGTTTTAATGTGTCAATATTGAAATCACCGCATATTATAATGTTTTGCTTACGATTCTTTGATATGAATTGTAACATTTTTTCTAAACGTTCAAAAAATGTAGTTAAATTATTAGATTTTGGAATTCTATAGATACAGATCACAATGGTGCCCGTTTGCATTAATTGAATAGCACAACATTCAAATGAGTTACTTATTGCTAATTTGTTAATATCAGGTAAATCTAACCATTGTAGTCCCTTTTTTACCAATATACATGTTCCACCTCGTTTTATGTCTTTTCTACTAAAACAGGCAGCTAGCTCGTAGTTGGGGATGGAAAGATAGTTTTCACAGCCTGACATAATGAAATGTTCAGAGATGCATACGACGTCAATATTGATTTTCTTAATTATAAGTTCTTCTAAGCATACAGTAAGAGCATCCGATTTATTTAAGAGTCCTGCAATATTCTGATGTAGTATATTTAAATAATTGTCATAGAAATAACTGGTTATTCGATACGTCGTCTATTTGGTGTGACTCGTCATTAGTGTTGTTACTCGGTAGATCGCATTTCTTTAGTCCCTGAATGTAATCGTCAATATCTATAAAAATGGTATGCATGCCATAGTTGTTAATCAATCCAGTGCGTTTCTTGAACATTGTGTAGTCATCTGACAGGTTCTTGTTCGAGTCCAAAAAGTATGCATGCTCATGTGTCAGTATGTCGAGATAAAGCAGGTTATTAAAATTCTCTACTCTCCAATTGTACATTGTTTTATAGTAGCTGTATCTATATGTTGGAGTACAGACGATAACATTCGTGTGTTTTGTTTTTTTCAAGGTCGTCCTTATACTAAATACCAGCTGGAAATAGTCATTTGTTGTGCTAAAATCTTCCTCTCCTATTAATATAATACAAAAATCGTTGTACGTAAATGTTTTTAATTTTGTTTCTAATGCACTTAGCAACTGTTCGGTTTTACAGTGTGGCATTAAATAATGACATATGTTTTTTGAATGTTTGCGGAGTGTAGTTTCCGCAATATCCCTTACTTTATTTTTGATGTTGGTACTTAAAATGCAAATATTACAGTCGGACGTGTCTGTCATCTGTTCTATAGGTTGCGGGTTATCCATTGTAGTTGTACTTTTTGATTTCTTTTGTAAGATGGAGTTTGATTCTTTTTTTGGTTTTTGTAAGTAATCTATTATGGAACTTGGAGATAAGGTTGCTTTCTCTATAGTCACGTCCACTTTTTCCACTCCCAATTCTTCATGTGATTTATTATGATTTTGTACTGTTTTATAGGGCGAGATTTTATTCGAGACAGTATTTTTAGGGGACCCATCAGTCTGTGTTGTTTGGTGACTGGTATTTTTGGGACTTTTCTGCAAGCAAGTTATGTCTTTATTTAGTGTTGACTTCTTACCTTTAGACCTCCTGATACTACTTGGTGACATATGTATATTATCTGATATGCTGAGGTTCTTATACGTCTCAACTAATTTCAAACTTTTGTTCAGGTCTGTCTTTAAGCGGAAATTCTCCGTATTCAAGATTTCAATCTCTTGATGAGCACTAGTCAGTTGGTTTGTGAGTTCGTTTATCTTTTCATTTAGTTCAATTACTGTTTGACTCTCATTAAATGATGTGTTCGGGAGGCTTATCATGGTCGTATCAAAAAGAGGAGAATGATCATTTCTTGAAAGATCACTAAATGAGCTTGCTCGTTGAGGCTTGTAGTTCCGATATGTAATATTTTGTTCGGAGTCCATACTAAGAAAATTGTGTATAAGTTTTTGTATGAATAGGTTGATTTCCTCGTACAATTTGCAACTCAGTTAATCCTGATACGTACTGTTGATGACCTCTAGTGGCATTTAGCGGAACTAAAACGATAGGTCGGTGACTTGGGTTCGAACTGAGGTCAAAGTGTATGCGCCACTTTTCGATAGATGGCGTTGTATCGATCAATGAAGATGACTTTCAACTTTTCAAATTCTGCTATTTTGAAATTGTCATGAATTGTAGATTGTCTGACATAACATTCACATCCCAATTATTATAACAACACTTGGACTGACCTTCAAGCTTGTGTACAGAGGCGATTCGTATCCGTTTTGATCACGTTGAAATAGAAATTGTGTTGGAGTCCGTTACGATCAGTTATTCGGAAAAATTGCACTTATCTTAGCGATTTCCCACTCGATAACAATTTTCCAGATGTATCACTGCCTATTTTACTGAATTAGCACTTTTAAACACTGAATTACGTTATTTATCCAATTTTTATTACAATAATACAACAGAGACGATGTAAACATGAGCACTGCGCGTCATCTCTTACCTGTCACTATAGTGACCTACTAAAAAATGTACATGTTTATTCAACATATGTATATAATCGTTTTTCCTACTACTTAAATTTTCAAAATATGGAAAAGCACACAATATGATTTTATTACATCTTAACTTTAGCAACTCAGAAACACAGTCGGTGATATCTTCCTTTTTTACATTAGAACTATTACCAACACATAGAGTAATGGTAGTGTTAAGATAACAATCATTTTTTATTACTGATGCCATTACTTGTTTGTAGCTTGACCCTGGCATGCAATAATTTTGGGTACAGTAACTCAGGTTATTACTGATCAATTTACCTAGCCCTCTACCCATACTATCAGAAAACATAACTGAATGATGACAATCATTACAATCAGGTGAAACAAAATGACTAATCTCAGGCTGTACTACTTGTGAATCATGGTTTTGATGGATGATAAAGTTCTGAGCACTCACAGCTTGAGACGGGTCCTCCGTTGCCTCAGGCTGGAGGGCATCAAGACTGGGTTCACTCCGACAAGTACAATGAGTGTTGCTGAGAGTCAGCAAGTCCACTTTGTCAACCAACTCATTTGTGACAAGAATATGCTCCTTAATTTGTTTTTTAGAGCTTTCATATTTATTATATAAAGATTTTAGTGACTCATTCAGTGCCTCAATTTCAGATTGTAAGCGCTGAGTGTCTATTTCATAAATACTTGTACTGTCTTCTAACTTAATTTGATAGTTATTTAATCTATTAACAAGAGAAACACGTTCTTTCCTTAATTGAATATTTTTGGAACAGTGCTTTTGTTGTTTCTTGTGTTTATGACATTTTTTAATGATTTTATTCAATCTTGCATATTTCTTAATTTTATTTTTACTTACTTTATGGTATGAATTATGTTTCAGTAAGGAGTCCTCTGTAAGGTCTATTGTTATGAGGGAATGAGGGTTACAATTTGTATTTACTAGTTCGTTGTACAAATGATCAGTTTCCATAACCTGAGTACGATCCTGTTCCTTTTTTAAATTTAAAAGTTTAACATTAGCATGGACTAATTCCTCCTCTAGGTCCCTAATTTTACACAAAGCCTCCTCATATAAGTTGCTGCAGCTGTGGAACCCATCCGTGACCACCCTTAGGTGATCCCGCTCATTGACAACATTCAAGTAATCCTGATGAAGGTCTACTAGCTCCCTTTTTAAGCTGGAGTTTTTGCTGTTAATATTAATGACCTCCTCCTCACTGTCTTCTCTCTCCTGCTCAATCGGAAACCGGGAAGTGGGTCGAACTTGACTATTTTTACAGGTGAAGCTGATAAAGGCTAAGAATAGCTACTTAGTGTCAATGCCAATAGAGAAATGAATCACAACAACACCTCAAATTATTACATTTAATGCGCGTACTCGTGAAAATAATAATATTTTTTGTATCATCGACATAGGGCCAGTATTTCCAAAGTAACAGCGTTGTAAAGTTTCACTGCAGCGTGCTGCGTGACGTCATGTCCGATTGCGGGTGATGCGGAGTGATTACAGTCTTATTATTTTAACTCTACGAGTGTTTACGTTCATAAAATTTAATTTGTAAAGAGTTTTGCACTTATTATTTCGAATCGCAGCTCGCGACCACACGTTAGTCGGATTTAGCCACAGAGATCGTACTTTTTAACGTTTAATATCTCATGATTTTCGAAGATGGGAAAAAAAAACAGTTTCCTTTTTCTTGAGTTACCTATTTTTACCCGACTAGGGCAAAGCCAAAAGTAAAGGTTATTTAGACAAAAAACGTTGGTGTGGTGAAAATTCACTTATAATTCTAATGTTGTGTTTCAGAACCCTCTTCCAAGGTCGCTACGGTATGCACGCCCCGCTCCTAGTGAAGACCCTGCTGAACAATCTATCGAGCATGCTCGCCGCGCCCCCCAGTATGTTCGTCGCTCACCCGGGCGGCGGTAGTCTCCTCATAAACTTAGCTTGTAAGTAATCTCACCATCTGCCAAGCCTTTTCCCAACTATGTTGGGGTCGGCTTCCAGTCTAGCCGGATGCAGCTGAATACCAGTATTTTTTACATGGAGCGACTGCCTATCTGACCTCCACAGCCCAGTTAGTATCTACTGGATAATACTTTCCGGGACACTGACCTGTAACGACTGTCAAAAATCAATTGTAATTTGCTTAAGGCGACTACACGAGCTAAACGCGAGTTTTATAATTACTAAAAGTATACAGGGTGAAATTGAATAGATGCGACAAATTTAAATATACAATAATACGTGTCGTCAAGAAAATGTATAAAATATCAAATGTAAAATTGTAATGAACGAAGGAAGGGTAGTGGGCGGCGCTCGGTCGCGGGGAAGGGATGTCAGCGCTGGCGCACATGCGAGGTTTGGCAACGTCGCGCGATACTTACATTAGAAACTAGGCTAAATTAGGTAAATGACCGCTATGAACGGGAATACCGATAATTCGTACTTAAATAATGATAATAACGTCAATGGACCTTTTGAAAACGATAATCGCGTAATTTTTTTTAACGATTTAGATAGTAGAAAAAACAGTTTATAATTACTATGTTACTGCAACTGAAGCTCCCATTTCATTTTGTCGCATTTATTCAAATTCACCCTGTATGATTCATTGCTATAAACAAGACCAGAAAAATATATGATATTCTTCAGGATAATTATATGCTAGCATGATACTGTTTTGAAAACATAATACAATTAATTTGGCTCGATAAAGAGAAATCACGAACTTACCTCTAAAAATATCTTTCAAACAATAAAAAACATACTAATATGCATGCGATCATTCTGGTTTTTTGGCAAATAATTCTACAAGCAATATATTAGCATGATACTGTTTTAGTTTTTTAATCCAATCAATAGTTTTTTTGTAAATCGATCGAAACCACTCATTTCGCGCTATTTGGCCCGCAGTGGCTGACGTAACAACCACTTTGTAATGCAAGCTGATTAGAACTTTATTCTAACAGCATTTCAAACGAAGTTTGAACCACCACAAATAGAGTTGCTAATTTAGCTCGTCTAAGCGCCTTAGCTTTCCGAGGCACGGTGCTAAACTTGACCTGTAATGATGGTCTAGGGATCTAGATTGACCTTGGCAAGCTTAACCTTGAAGATCGACCCTTGCGGCTGTTATTAATTAGCCACGAGCTCCTCTCAAACAACGATTATTATTTATTTAACACTTTAAGCACATAGTACAGAGGCGGACTTAATGCCATAGGCATTCTCTACCAGTCAACGTTTAGGTGATGCAGAGACAAGCAGTGGTAGGTGTCATTCAATTCAATGACGTATTATAAATAGACGCGTCATGCATGAACATCACGGCTGTCGAAAACAGCGTAAATACTGTCGGTAGCTATAGCTACTTAGACGCACGAAGAAAGGGAAAGAAATTAAACGTCATCTACGGAATTTTTGTTGTTAGAGAGAGATAAATATATGTCTTTAATTCCGTTGTCATTCTGTGGTGCATGCTCATTGGCGCATGACTTACCTCAGGCGCCAGCCGCCATTAGAAGTCATCGAAAAAAATAAAATAAAATACATTTTTCTTGATACTTACGCATGAAATGATACTTTTCATAACTCATACTCCGAAAGTAGGTCTGAAGTTGCCTGATAAGCGGGCTGAAAGTAATACTTTTCAGCCCTAGGAAGAATCGCTTTCAACTGACAGCTATCACATAATGAAAAAAAATCTAGTTCTATTTTCACATTTCTATTGAACCATGTTCCGACTTCTATACAGCCTGTAAATTACAGCGCGATGTAAAATTGAAATAACATAAAAATTCAGTATTAATTAAAGAATATTTTTTTTTAAATAACTTAGTTATAATTTAGTTACAAATATTTCTTTAAAATAACCTCAGATCAAATAAAAAAAGTAGATACCGCACGGTCTTTGCTAATAGTGAAGCCACAAAACTCGGCTCATTCAAGTAAACACACGCACTCACGCACACACATGCATCAAACTACGCTCATTTTTGTTATTATCTTACGGGTCGTCGTGCAGTAAGTTTGCCTAAAAAATGCCGTCGTGTGTTATTAAATGGTGTAAAAACAACACGAAAGTGAACAAAAAGTCTGAAGGAATATCGTTTCACACGTAAGTACTCACAATACTTTCTTTTTTTATGTTTTTCAAACACAATTTTGAGTTTATTCCACATAAATATTGTCAATGTCCCGAAATGACGTATCGGGAGAGTGTTGCCAGGAGTTCGTATTTGAAATACCCAAAAATGTGGGTAAGTAAATTGTAGGCACAGAGGGGACATAATTATTGTTTTATTTTATAATCACTTCATTTTAAGTAAATAGTTGTTTTTTTACTCGTTTCTTGCTACATTCTCGAGTACCTACTTACCTTCTATTTTTTTAATAAGTATCAAATATTATTGGTTTTAGGTTGCCAACAAATATTTTAATAAGATGAGATGAATGGGTAGCTGCTATTCGACAGGGTCGAAATGACCCACAATGGCAGCCATCCTCATCTAGTGTGGTTTGTTCAGACCATTTTGATAAGACTGAAATGTACGATACACAACGTGGACTTCGCCGAATTCATAGAACAGGATATCCAAAAAACGGCTTGACCGATTTTAATGTTTTTTTTGTGTATATTTGGTAGGTCAGATAACAAGTCGAAGGATATTTTTAAACCCTAGGTGGTAAGGGTGGTTCAAGCGGACGAAGTCGCGGGCAACAGCTAGTATTGTTACAAGTCGATACTCTTTATTAAACTCCATGGAAAGGTTTTTTTTCTCTACTCATAATTCCGTCTTTTTTTGTTTTATGTTATTTATTTTTAATAAACACTCTTTACATAACCTTGTTGTATTTTTTTTCGGGACTATCTGTTGAGACCATTTATAAAGTGATCATACTTCATTTACTCACACATAGTTGAAAAAATGGCGACACTTTCTTGTTCTAGGTGCGGTATCTACTTTTTTTATTTGATCTGAGAAAATAACAAAGATTTGGGCTAAATATTTACTATTTTTTCAGTGACGATAGTGAAAATAAAGGCTGAATAGCCGGCCACAGAAAAAAAAAACAAAAAAAGCGATTCATTTTTTTTTCGAGTGGTTTCGTGTTTTTGTTTTTATTTTCCTTGTATTCGTAATGAAAAACACAGTGTTTACCTCGGGTTAAAGACTTATTTAGTCCCTCGAGCTATTAGCGCCCGCGCTACGCTTGAGCGCCAAACCCCGTCTCGGGACTAAATAAGTTACTTTCACCCCTAGGATAACAATGTACTATTTCTATCTTTCACAGTTAAAGTATACAGGGTGAAATTGAATAGATGCGACAAATTTAAATAAACAATAATACGTGTTGTCAAGAAAATGAATAAAATATCAAATGTAAAATTGTAATGAACGAAGGAAGGGTAGTGGGCGGCGCGCGGTCGCCGGGAAGGGATGTCAGCGCTGGCGCACATGCGAGGTTTGGCAACGTCGCGCGATACTTACATTAGAAACTAGGCTAAATTAGGTAAATGACCGCTATGAACGGGAATACCGATAATTCGTACTTAAATAAAGATAATAACATCAATGGACCTTTTGAAAACGATAATCGCGTAATTTTTTTAACGATTTAGATAGTAGAAAAAACAGTTTAAAATTACTATGTTACTGTAACTGAAGCTCCCATTTCATTTTGTCGCATTTATTCAAATTCACCCTGTAGTTTTTACATGTCCTAAAAACACAGGACGGCATTTTTTTTTTTTCGTTGTTTGAGGAAGTTATACACAAAAGTTATTTTAACGTCACGTACTGCCGCGGCACTGGTTGGTACGCGACTAAATGAAAGTCCGGCAATTGCCTTGCATTCATGTTGCCACTACAGAGCGCGGCAACGTATCTATAGTTGTATATATCATTGGTGTCATTACTGAAAATCAGAGTATAATTATTACTAAATTGAGATTAATTTGACATTATTATTACTATCGGCCATTTGTGTCTCACTGCTAAGCAAAGCCGTCTTCCCTATATAAAGGTAATTACAATAAAAGTTAAAAATGTTTATTTCCTCCTTTTCAGCCGGTCTATGGAACATGATAACCTTCAACTCTACATCCCGTCAGACGATATACACGAACCCCCCTCTAGATAGACAGGAGCTACAGGAACGAGTCAAAAAGGAGCATCCTGTAGCCAACCAGTCCTGTCTACTACTTCTGACGTTAGCCAACCACTGCATGAACGATGATAACTTGTATAGGAACGCTTTGTTATGCTGTGAAGATACTGCGGGTAAGGAAACCTCGCTCTTATTAATGAATAAATAAAGATCGCTGGACATTACACACAGCGCCATCTAGTGACACACTAAGCATGGCTAGTGTCGTTGACACCAGACAGTTGATATACTACAATAATATACTTTTTGTTTGTAAATATAAACTTATTATGTACATATAAACATCCATGCATGTTTACATGCTGATGAAGTCAGCGAAATATGTGAAACCTAATTTAGACCATCATGTAACATACCATATTTCATGCAAATAAAGAATCTTGAATCTTGAATCATGACTCGGAAAGAAATGTCCATGTTCATCACAGTTTGCTCCTACCGGGATTCGAACCCGGGACCCTACGAACGTAAGGCAGCCTCACTGCCGCTGCGCCATTCGGGTCGTCAAAATCGATCATCATCATCGGCTTAGCCTTTACCCAACGTTGGGGTCGGCTTCCAGTCTAACCGGATGCAGCTGAATACCAGTATTTTACATAGAGCGACTGCCTATGTGAACTCCACAACCCAGTTAGTACTGTTTAATACTTGTCAAAAAGTTGGAACTTTGACCCCCAATATAACTAGAAGGTTCCCAGGTATGGTGTAGAACAAAAAAATGGTCGCAATGACGGGGAGAACAAGTGACATTAGGCTTCGTTAAGAGGTGTTTTATACCTACCTTTTTATCTAAGTTATTTTTTTTTGCTTACAGAAACTTCAGCGACTACTCCACAAAAAGAATCGAACGGTGGATCACAACTAACGCCACCGAGAATTGACATGGCAGCTGTAAGTTAAATTGTAACTCCACTACTCGTTATACGTGTCTGTGTGTGTGTGTGTGCGTATGTGTGTGTGTGTGTGTGCTCGAACGGATGAACTGATTTTGATTTTGTTTTTTTTTTGTTTGAAAGGTGAATTAGTCGGGAGTGTTCTTAGCTATGTTTGATAAAAATCCACAAAATGGCGGATTACATATTTATTCAACATCTCTCTCAATATGGGTATTATGGGTATCAAATGAAAGGGCATGACTAGTAGAATACTATACAATAAGATAAATTAAAAATCAAAGATGGCCGCCACCACAAAATGCCGGAATTAACGGGTTTTTTTTTATTTTAAATTTAATTTATCTTGTTCAATAATACTGTTTAACTGTAATTTTTTTTTGTGTCTGGAGCATTTTTTTTTTTAATAATCATATCTGTGGCCCAGTGGTGGCGGCCCCGACTTACGTTTAGTGAGTTGTAGGTTCGAACCCAGGCAGGCGCATTACTTTGTGTAATTTATTTCATCACCACTGCTCTCAAAACGGTGAAGGAAAACATCATGAGGAAACCTGCATGTCCTAGAACCATAAATTCGAAGACATGTGACATCTACCAATCCGCACTGGGCCCGCGTGGTGGATTATAGCCCATTCCCTCTCATAGAGAGGAGGCCTGTCCCAGCAGTGGGAACATTAATAGGCTGATGGTGATGATGAAACATATCTGTCGAAAAAGAAAATCTATTCTCAAAATATTGTCATCATGAAATTACACTGTCAGAGTTAGATTATTGCCTCACGGAATCATACTACTGGGATAAAAAGTAAATGTTAAGCTATGCTAGGCTAAAGGATATGTTTGATTTTGGGCCACCACTATGTACACACTACATAGATAAATCGGAAAAAAATAGGGAATTCTAAAAAAAAAACTAATAAATTTATTTAAAGAGGGGTACAGGCGTACATAAATGTAGTTTTTTGTCGTCTGACTTGAGTTTGGATTGGATCTGTTCAATCAAATGTCATTGTCAAAATGACATTGTTCGCATACTGCTGCTCTGATCCGCCATGTTTAATTTTATGTTGTGTTGCTCTCTTTGACCAAGCTCATTTGAATGTACATAAACGAAGTGAAATTAATGAAAATTAACAATGAAAAACGGTTACTGTATTATACAGCAATATTTACATATAGTGTACATAGTGCTGGCCCAGGCTCCATACATTTCTGGAACATCTCCTTTTATCCAAATTCGTTCAGTAGTTTTTGCTTGAAAGAGTAACACACATACAGCGTGTTAGGTTAAACGAGGGACATATTGAGGGAAGGTATTCAGTATTCGATTCTCAATCCAAATAAGTAAAAAACCTATAACTTTAATTTTTGGCATAATTGTCTAACTATAGTTATTTGTTATACAAGAGTGCAAAGTTGTTTTTTAACCGCGTGCTCAATTTTGATGAACGAGCAAGCGAAAGATTCTAAAATTGAGTCACGAGCGAAGCGAGTGATTCAAAACTTAGAATCTTGAGCGTTAGCGAGGGAATCAAAAGAGCACGAGGTGAAAAATCTTTGCACTCGAGTGCAACACGTAACTTTTCATCCCACCTCAGCGAGGAAATGAATAAACGCAAAAAAAAAATTACGCATTATTAACAAATTCAGTTAATTCTGTTGGCGTCAAATAAACTTCCTCGTCGCTAGATAATGAGTGGTCATTTTAGGTTTTTCACTTGTTTTCAAGTTGGATTCCTTGTTTTTAACCTAAGGTGTTAACAATATGACGTGAAAAGAATACGGCGCGCGCAAAACATATTAAAAAAGTACACCAAGAAGGTTCCGAGTCTGAGTTCTTAACAAATTTAAAAAAAAAATAAGTATGATAAATTCGGCACCATAGAGGTAGAAGTAAATAGGTTTAATGATGTTTTGAATTCACATGCTTAATGCACACGATGTTCTAAATTCAAATTTACTTTACCCTCAAGACGATAAAAACCGCTTTTGCACTCAGTTAACGAAGAGCAAAAATACTCTTTCCGATATGGGGGGATGAAAAATACATTACTCATGGACACTGAGCGCGCAAGTAGGTGTCAAGCGGCAAAACATGTGCCGATCCTGAGCTCCGTGCGCAAACTCCGCCCCATTCTTTTGTATTGTCGCCGATGCACCGACAGCCGACAGGGCACACCCCCGCGCCAGTGTATGCGCGAGCGCCGTTACTTCCGCATGTCTATTATTGCGTTTCCGCGTACCGCATTTAACAAACAACCCCGCTTACTTCGCGATATTAAGAGTGTCCTGTAAACGTCATCATTCCAGTGAAGAATATTGCGATTATGGTTCGTGCTTAAGTGTTATCTAGTGATATTGTGCGAGGAACCGTTAATTATTATGCAAGGTGTCAATCAACGACTGCGAACATTCGGTCAGTACCTAGTTACCTAGATATTTGCCTGTCTAAAGCCAGATTTAAAGTGTGAAGGGAAAATGGATATACCTGGAAAGGTCATTGACCCGCACATATGTTCTGCGATAAGCGCATGGCGCACACGTTGCGAAACTTAGGCGTCGAATTTTTTGGTATGGATCTATCTGTTATGTATTAATGTTTTCTTTTTGTTCATATGTTTATTAGTATCATGTAAGCATGGACTATTGCGGGTTTGAATAAGTCCCTCGTTTAAGCTAACATACTGTATATACACATACAAACTTTCGCCTTTATAATATCAGTGTGATGTTTATTAAAGCTCCACAAAGCCCTCTGCGCGACCGCGGGCTGCGAACACTCGACGTTGCTCCTGTACCTCATGCTACACTCGTGCAACGCGTACAAACGACACATCAGCAACGTTGCACAGATCGATCAGCTGGTGAGTCTCTCTAAAGTACACTTAAACCAGGAAACGAATGCGCTTCGCGAATATTCGGTTTTAAACTTCAAATGTCACCTACGGGATATCTTCCGTGATTTTTATTTGTATAGAGCTCCCGATATTTCGACGCTGCCGCTGTTGCAAGCGCCATGATCGCGGGTTGACTGGAGAATGCGGGTGGATGGAAAAACTTGTTAGGAGCTGACAAATCTGTCTACCCTCTTTCTTTGTCTTTTGCTACGCGCACTACTACAACTCGACACTAAGTCACAGCAAAATACACTCACTGTATCACCAGAAAAGAAGATATCCCGTAAGTGACATTTTAAGTTTAGTTGTGAACCAAAGCTTAAAACAGTATTTGGTGTTAGCAAGAAGGTCGTGCCACAGAGTAACTCCCTATAGAAGCAACGCTTTGAACTAGGCCGGATTATATGCAAATGCATATATTTGCATATGCATTCGCTTATTTTAACCGAGGTTGGTTTGTAAGGGGTTACCACCAATTACATAACGAGTTTCCTCCGTGCAGTCCCAGCAGTCGCTCCTTAGAAAATACAGGTATTCAGCTGCATCCGGTTAGATTGGAAGCCTACCCCAACACAGTTGGGAAAGAACCCTCCACAACCCAGTTAGTACTGGGTAAAACGATACCACTTGGTAAGACTGGTTGTCAGACTTTTTGGGCCACTGACTACCTGTAACGACTGTCAAGGATCTACTAATGACAGCCGGGACCAACGGCTTAACGTGCTTTCAGAGGCGCAGAGGAAACTCTGTATGTAGCGGGTGGTTACCCATCCACAAACCAACCTAGGCAAGCGTTGCGTTACCTGAAGCTTGGTCCAAGCGGCTGTTATTGTCTAGATAGATAGATAGAGTACTCTTTATTATGTACATCATGGAGAGCAGCGGTGGCCCAATGGTGGCGGCCCCGACTTACGAACAGTAAGTCGTGGGTTCGAACCCAGACAGGCGCATTACTTTGTGTATATTATTGCATCACCACTGCTCTCAAAACGGTGAAGGAAAACATCGTGAGGAAAGCGGCATGTCCTAGAACCAAATATTCGAAGACATGTGACATCTACGCTACCAACTCGCACTGGGCCGCGTGGTGGATTATTAGCCCATACGCAAAATACGCGCTTTGACGAGGACTTGCGGACACCAGCCCGTTGTACAATACAATACAGTACAATATGTACATCATAAAGATTCAGATACAAAAATGTAAAACACGAGCCACAAGCCTAAACCAGTATTAATTTAAAATGTGTATTCCACAGATAGTGCCAATCCTGCATGTGCTGTACAACGCGCCAGATAACAACAATCATCACATCTACATGTCGCTGATAGTACTCCTTATATTGACTGAAGACGATCAACTCATCAAGAGCGTACATTTAATTGTAAGTCGTATTATTAATTTACTAGGGCTGCGTTCCGAATTAGGCTGTAAACGATTTGAGCGTCCATAAACCCGTTCCGAATTACCGTGAGCGCGGTATCGAGGTCCCTTGAATCGTCATGGATGACGTTATGGCATGCGCCATCTTGTGATTACACCGTGAGCGCTGTCAAATGACCTGATGACAGCTCTTAGCTGTTGTAATCGTGAAATCTAAATCGGAACGCAAAATTTTGATGTGAGCGCTGTGAGTGATTATTTTCTAAAACGGAATGCACACCCGAGTGTATACGAGTATCAAGTATCAAATTTATCCACAGATGTTAAGAAACCTGACGTGGTACACGGAGCGCGCGATCTCGGAGATATCTCTGGGCGGACTGATGGTGCTGGTGATCCTGCGAGCGCTGCAGTACAACATGGTGCGCGTGCGAGACAAGTATCTGCACACCAACTGTCTCGCCGCCATCGCCAACATGAGCTGTGAGTCGCTAACTCATATAAAATATAGCTAGACATTACACACAGCGCCAAAACGGTGAAGGAAAACATCGTGAGGAAACCGGCATATCCTAGAACTAAAAATTCGAAGACATGTGACATCTACCAACCCGCACTGGGCCCGTGTGGTGGATTGTAGCCCATACGCAAAATACGCGCTTTGACGTGGAGTTGCGGACACCAGCCCGTTGTACAATACAATACACACAGCGTCATCTAGTGCCACACTAAGCATCGAGGCTTGTGTCGTGGACACCATATAGGGTGTAACAACCTCATCACGAAGTCATAAACCAAGCATTCTGTACATCAAACTAAGTAACGCAAAAATTACTGATGGGAAACGACTTTTTTTTTTTGTTGTGAAAAATCATATTTTGTGTTAGATCTCAATGTGACGTATTCAAAACATTGTGCTGATGGATGGATTGAATAGTACGAGGGTCGTGGAGGTCTTAAAAGTAAAAATCTTACAATAAAAACTTGTATTAAAAAAAAAAACTAATAAAAAAGTTGCACTTTGGCCCCCAATATCTCCTTAACTAAAAGGTTCCCAGGTATGGTGTAGAACAAAAAAATGATCGCAATGACGTGGAGAAAAAGTGCCTTTCGGCTTCGTTAAGAAGTTTTTTACACGCTTTATAAATCTAATAAATATTTCTTGACATTACACACACCGCCATCTAGTGCCACTAAGCAACCAAAATCAAAGCATTTATTTCAAGTAGGCCAGTTACAGGCGCTTTTGAATTGTCGAAACAAAAATGAACATTTAAAGTAGCTACAGTCCCAGTCACAAGACATAAAAACTGTGAAAGTACTGTAGTTGCCCATTCCCTAGCGTAGATCTCTATGGAGAAGAACGGGCAAGAAACTCCATGGACACTCTTTTAAATCAAAATATTGTTACAAAATCTTGGTTACATCATTCATGTTGAGATGGTATATTATGTGAGAACAATGTAGCAAGATGTGCACGTTAAAAGTGTCCATAGCAAAACCAAAACAAAATACAACTCAAAAACAAAATAATTAATTCAAATAAACCATGGCGACTAAGAGATGACCAGTCACAACTGACAGCGCCCGTTCACGCACATGACGCATGGATCAGCACCATTCAGCTCAACCATTTTGAAGGGAACTAAATGGTCCGACACACGCGCCATGATCAGCGAGACATTTGAGTGAGCATGACATACTCTCAACCGCCAGGGTACATTCAAGTCAAAAACTAACGTAGGTTTCCAGTGAATGATAGCTTTCTAGTACATAGTACTCACACAATATGGGCTATGCGTTTATATAATACTAAATAGATTGAATCTATACAATGCAAAGATAGTTGTACAATCTTCAGCAGCTCCAACTATACCATTTAATGCTATCAATTTTTGCGCCCCTGTCCATGTGGAGCAGGACCAGCATCAAGCCAAGCATTTTTATCAGCGATATAATCGCTCAACTTGTAATATGCTTTTTTACATAGTGTGCGTTTAATGCATGTTTTAAATTTCGTCTCATTCAGTTCAAGAATACTTTGTGGAATTTTATTATAGCATCTCAAACAGTACCCCATGAAAGATGAGTCTACTTTAGCGAGTCTAAAGCCTGGCTGAACTAATTGGTCCCTATTTCTAGTACTGTAATTATGTCTGTCACCTCTTTTACCAAAAAGATGCAAATTTTTTCTAACGTACATTATGTTTTCGTAAATGTATTGACAATGTACCGTCATAATGCCAATATCCTTAAACAGTTCCCTTAGAGAATCGCGCCTACGAAGATTATATATAGCTCTGATGGCTCTTTTCTGCAGAATAAATATAGACTCAATATCTGCAGCCCGTCCCCATAGCAAAATACCGTAAGACATTATACTATGGAAGTAACTAAAATAGACCAGTCTAGCGGTATCTACATCAGTAAATTGACGGATTTTTCTAATGGCATATGCTGCTGAACTTAGCCGCCCCGCAAGAGATGTTAAATGAGAACCCCATTGTAGCCTTGAATCAAGCGTAAGCCCCAGGAAAACCGTTTTATCTACGAATTCAAGTTTCTCATTATTCAATAATATGTCACAATCACTACCCTTAACATTCGGTAAAGCAAATCTTATGCATTTGGTTTTTTTTTCATTTAATACCAAATTGTTTGCTGTGAACCAATTTTGGACCTGAAGTAGGGCATTATTCACGTCATCAAAATTTTGTGCCCGTCTGTTTATCTTAAAAATTAAGGAAGTGTCATCAGCAAATAACACCATATTTTGAGGTTGGTTTTTCAATAAATAGGGTAGATCATTTATATATACTAGAAAGAGGAAAGGACCCAATATTGAGCCTTGTGGAACCCCCATTTTTATTTTTAAACCCTGTGAATTAACACCATTTATCTGAACATGTTGTTGTCTATCATTCAAATATGATCTTACCAAACTAAGTGCAAGTTTACCCAGTCCGTAATGCTCAAGTTTCAAAAGCAATGTGTCGTGATTTACGCAATCAAACGCTTTGGAGAGGTCACAAAAAATTCCTATGGCATCTTGGGACTCCTCCCACGCAGTAAATATGTGCTTTAATAAGGTTACACCGGCGTCAGTTGTACAACGTCCCTTGGTGAAACCATACTGTTGATCATGTAAGATTCTGTTGGTGTTAAAATGATAGAGCATTTGATCAAGCATTACTTTTTCAAAAACCTTACTAAAAACTGGCAACACGGATACAGGTCTATAATTGTTAGTATCTTTACTGTCCCCGGATTTGAAAAGAGGTATGACTTTACTGTATTTCATTAAATCAGGGAAAACTCCTTGGTCTACACATAGATTAAAAATTAAAGCTAAGTATGGGGCTATTGTCTCAAGTATGGATGTACAAACTTTGATAGACATTCCCCATAGATCTTCGGTTAGTTTGATTTTTATTTGCCGGAAAGCTTTAATAACTACCATAGGGTTAATGTGTTTAAATTTAAATTCAGCCAGGCAGCCAGACACATTCGCCTTTAATAAACCCATTGAGACTTCAGGAGAGGAATTTAGAGCCTCCGTAGTTTTCAATGGTATTTCTGTAAAGAAATTTACAAATTCTTGAGCTACTTCCTGATTAGAGCTTTTAGGACCACTTGCTGTATCTAATGTGTAGCTAGTGTTACGTATTTTCTTCCTGTTAGTCTCGTTATTTATGACTTTCCAAACTGTCTTTATTTTATTTTCTGCTGTTTTGATCTTGTTGCTAATGTGCAGGGCTTTAGCAACCTTGCATGTATTTCTAAAAATTTTTGAATACTTAGCAACATACTTGTTAAAAGTTTCAGTGTTAATAAAAGGCTTAAGGCCATAAAGCTCAAATAGTCTTTCCCTACTTTTTCTGATGCCTCTAGTTGCCCAATCGCTAAATATGAATGTAGGGCAAATACTTTTTGTCTTCTTTTCAAAAGTTTTGTTGAATTCCGTGTGAACTATTGAAAAGAAACGATTATAAAATTGATTTATACTAATATCGTCATGGCTCATAACACTTAACTTGTTATGTAGGGAACTATTAAACCTATTTAATTTGCTAGAAGTTATAGGTCTAAATTTAATCTGTACTTTTTGCAATGGTGTATTACACCTATAAGTTACAATTTACTATGGCTTTATCTAAGTAATCACAATCGCAGAAAACATTATCTATACAAGTAGCAGAAGATGTTGTGATTCTAGTAGGTTCAATAAAAACGTTAGTCAGGTCAAATGACTTAAAAAGATTTAATAACCGACCACTATTTGAATGTTCATCTAAAATATTGATATTGAAATCACCACAAATTATTATAGATTTATTACTGGCTGCAAGTTTTGCCAGGACATCTTCCATTATTGATTCAAATATGGAAAAGTTTTGATAGTTTGGGGGTCTGTACACACACACAATTACATGCTTATCTAGCTCAACACAGGACAGTTCGACGCAATGTTCAACCGAGAGACCTACTATGTCATTACGTTGCTTATATTTAAAACTATTTTTAATTAATATTAGGGAACCTCCACGAAGCATAGTTTTACGGTTAAAGCAGCTACCCACCATATAGTTCTCATAATTAATAAGCATTTGGTAATCCTTTAGCCAATGTTCAGTAAAACAAATGATGTCAAACTTACTTTTTTCTAAAAACAATTCAATTTCTAATAATTTGCAAGACATTCCTTGGATATTTTGGTGGAATAATTTTAAGGTGTTCTGCTGAGGCCCTTTTTTACTAACTAATTGAGTGCAAGAATTAATAGTACCTTCTGTTGTCTCACTTTCTAGTTTAAATTTATATTAATATTTGGAGTGAGGCCGGAGACTCCCGTGCCATCCTCAGACAACAAGACCCTATCTGTAATAGACCCTAATTGAGGATTCACCATGGTGACAGATGGATCCTCCTCATTGCAATATTTGTAAACATTTATAGCACTACTGCTATATTCATTTAAAGTCACCTGTACATTAGTAGAATTACTAATAGTCGCAGTGTTAATAATGGAACTAAACTTAGACATACTATTTATGTCTGTGTGAATATTAAAAGCTAATAGCGAAGCTATTTTGTGTCTACATCTAATAGGTAGATACACCTTACCCCGTGTCGACTTAAGTTTACCAACAATAGTGTTGATATCTAGATATACAAGTCTGTCACTATAGTGACCTGCCAGAAAATGTACATGGTTATTTAACATGTGTAGCTTCCGTTGGTAGTGGTGAATGCTAAACACGTGCTTTTGTTAGAGATACGAATATTTTCGATCTTAGTGAACTTTTCTAGTGTGGAACTCGATCGAAAGTGTTCCTTGTGTTTGTGTTCTTGGTTTAAGGTTTGCTTTTATTGTAATTGTCCTCTTCCTATCAAAAGTAACCCAAGATGAACTCCAAAAAGCCCCCTGACCCTGACCCCCCTGATGAACTATTTGATCTCTCCCCCGGACTAACAGTTACCCTCCCCTATGAAATCGAAATAACCCCACAAGACCCTATTATGGATTCGGACATCCCTAGTCGCAAGAGGGTCGCTAGTTCGCCCCCTGCTGCTTCAAATATTAAACCCAAGATTGCGAGAAATCTAATCGGCAGACTTTTATATACAGCCAGAGATAATCCACCATACATTGTAAATGTTTCGCTTAAAGACGAACAAACCTCAGGCACCGTGCTACAACCAATCAAGTTTGGCATGTTTTTAATGCTAAACAACGTAAATAACATACGCCTCGATGGGATCAAACGTATAGGCAGAAATCGTGTGTCAGTTGAGTTCAAGTCGCACCAGGATGCAAACAGTTTCCTTAACAATAAAATTTTATCCCAACACAATTATATAGCTGCCATTCCACAATTCAACATCACAAGAATGGGTATTGTAAGGGATATACCAGTTGAGTGGTCAGAAGATGAAATTATTAAAAATATTCAGGTCCCTGAGGGATGTGGCTCTGTTATTAAAGCCAGAAGGATGAGCCGTAAGGTGTCCTCTTCTGGTGTGACCGAGTGGAGGCCTACACAGACTGTTGTGTTAACTTTTGACGGACAAGTCCTACCTAAGCGCGTGTACAGCTTCTACACGGCTCTCCCA
Organism: Xestia ashworthii; assembly: GCA_950022955.1. NCBI lineage: Eukaryota > Metazoa > Arthropoda > Insecta > Lepidoptera > Noctuidae > Xestia > Xestia ashworthii. Next base: position 4,507,506 of record OX465575.1, read on the forward strand.
GTTGAACGGTACACTTACCCAACAGTTCAATGCTACCATTGTTGTCGCTTTGGCCATACCCGCACACTTTGCAGATCGAAACCTAGGTGCTTTAAGTGTGGTGAAGATCATCCAGGTGATGGATGTGAGGTCACCCCTGAAATGAGTTTCTGTGTTTCGTGTACTGGCAACCATTTCGCAAGTGACAGTGCTTGTCCTGAATTGGGCCGACAGAGGAGTATCAAAGCTCTGATGGCGGAGAAATCGATTTCGTATGCCGAGGCAAGTCGGGTTTTCCCACCTGTTTCCAGATCATATGCTGAAGTCTCCAAATCTTCCCCACACAACAAGGTGACTGCAAATAAATCGCAATCCCAGTCCTCAAGTCCCATCCCAGTAACCCAAAATTCATACCGTAAAACAGTATTTTTGAAACCCAAATCCCGTATTCCCTTCTCACCTGGCTATGATAGACAAGCTCACCTAAATCTCACTCAAAATTACTCCTTTTCCCCATCAAAAAATGGCTGTGCCCTTCCAATGGAAGCTGCAGAGTCATCATGTTACAGACAGGAAGATAACTCGAAAAATATTTTAAACCTAATCACTGACATGCTAATGTCTGTTCTTGCAAGCCCAACTCAATCCATACCTGACCACGTTGCATCAAAGTTGACCTCAATATTAAATTACATCCACAATGTTCCATCCCCTGACATTCCTTCAGTGGAACGTGAGGAGTATTACTCCCAGAAAGCCTGATCTCTCCTTTTTAATTAATAAATTTAAACCATCAATCTGCGGCATTGCTGAGACATGGCTATTGCCTGGAAGCAATTTCAGGTTGCCATGTTTCAACAGCGCTCGCAATGATAGGTCTGATGGATATGGAGGATGTGCCTTGCTCATCAATAGCAAGGTATCATTCACCCAGATTCCTCTAACCTTTGTAGGTGATGACATAAATGTTGTTACTGTGAAGGCTGAGGGTATAAATATTTTTTCTTTTTATATTGCGCACCCACAACTCGAGCATCTCTCAGTAATTAGAAATCTATTATGCAGTGTTAGTGGTCCAATACTCGTCATGGGTGATTTTAATTGTCACCATTATCGATGGGGGTCGGATACCTGCGATAACTTTGGCATAGGTTTACTTGACATACTGGATGACCTCAACCTTTGCCTAATCAACGATGGCAGTCCTACACGCAGACCTGCACGTCCTGATCAGAATAATAGTTGTGTTGACTTGACGTTCTGCTCACCCAATATATCTAGTCTCCTCATTTGGCGTCGCTTGGATATGACCTATGGAAGTGATCACTACCCCATCATAATTGAATTCCCTTCCAAAAATATTCCTTTAAAAGTTTCCCCCCCTCTTTTAAAACATCAACTAAATTCAGCTGACTGGGATTTATATTCTAAAATCGTAGACCTAAGAATAGCTTCCCTTCCGAAAGTTAACAGGGATAATGCCCAAGATTGTTTTTTGCCCTTCTCCTCCACCATTACCTCCACAGCTGATGATTGCTTCCCGTCCAAAAAACCCCATTCCGGTAGACTTCCTTCCCCGCCATGGTGGGATAGGGAATGCACTGACATGGTCAGGGCCAGGAATGAGGCTGAAGAGACAGTCAACGACAATATGAACCTGGATAATCTCATTGCCTTCAAACAGATTCTTGCCAAGTCCAGGAAATTCCTAAAAAGGAAAAAACGCGAAGGTTGGTCAAAATATTGCAGTTCGCTGAGTCCGTCCACCCCGATTTCGGCGGTCTGGCGGAAGGTGAAACGCTTCAGGAGTAGTTTGGCACCTGCCTCCTCCTCTAGCAACCTCACGAAAGAACTGGGATACCAGTTTTTCTCTAGAGTCGCTCCAGCCTATGTCCCAAGTGTTGAGGAAATCAGTGTTGACATCCATGATGCAGACAAAATTGACGACCCAATGAACATGCCATTTAGCTTGGAGGAACTAAAAACTGTGCTATCCCATGTCAAGGATTCCGCGCCGGGAGTGGATGGATTCCCGTACTCCTTTATTTCTAAAGCTGGACCAAAAACTCACAAATATTACCTGGACCTAGTTAACTTCTGCTTTACTTCTGGATATATTCCCGCAGAGTGGAAGGTTCAGGTTGTCATTCCGATTTTAAAACCAGGCAAAGATCCTAATGATCATTGTTCATACAGACCTATTGCCTTATCGTCCATACTCATAAAACTTTTAGAACACTTAGTCAAAAACCGGTTAGTGTGGTTGGTGGAAAACAGGAAACTGCTCCCAACGACTCAATTCGGCTTCAGGAAAGGTCTGGGCACAGCTGATAGTGTGGGTATCCTCACATCAGAGGTCCGACTGGCCCTCAGCAGGAATGAGTCTGTGGTTGCGGTTTTTCTGGATATATCAGCTGCTTATGATTCGGTTCTCCTCCCTAATCTCAGGCAAAAGCTGCACGAGCTGAGAGTCCCGGCTAGGATTTGTCGCATCATTGGTAGCATCTTTACGAATCGCACCATTCAATTGAGAACACCTGGGAGTGACTCTGATCAGTTCTTAGTCCCCCATTATATAACATTTATACAGCTAACCTGCCCTCTTCCCTTAATTTCGATTGTAAAATCCTTCAGTATGCCGACGATATTGCATTAATGGTGTGTGACAGTTCCATTCAGGATGCCGCCCGTTCGATGAATGTCTCTCTAGCTTCATTAAACCAATGGCTACTTGACAATGGTTTGTCTTTAAGTGCGCCAAAGAGTAAAGCTGTCATTTTTACACGCAGGCGGTCGATACCTCCAATCGATATAAAAATTAATGGACAAATCATTCCAGTCGAAGATAAGGCTAGATTTCTGGGAGTAACTTTAGACACAAGATTGTCTGGGGTCGATCACATCAACAACACGGTCAAAAAATGTGAACGTTCTGTATCGGTTCTTAAGTCTTTGGCCGGGGTATGGTGGGGTGCTCACCCCTGCACCCTCAAACTGGTCTATAATGCGTTGACCAGAAGCGCTTTGGATTACTGCAGCTACCTTCTTGAGCCCTGCAACAAAGAAGCGCTTAAAAAATTAGACAACATCCAGTCCAAATGCCTAAGAATTGTCATTGGGGCCATGAAATCCTCTCCCATAAATGCGCTTCAAGTGGAATGTGCAGACCCACCCCTTCACCTTAGGAGACAGTATTTGGCAGACCGCTTCCTAACTAAAGCTTTTTCCCTCTCATCCCATCCCTTGCTCCCAATTTTAGAACAAATTGACCTTTCCTTTAATGACTCTTCCTATTGGAACCATAAAGTAGTTCCCCTATTGATAAATAGGTACAGAGAGCTTAAACAACTCTCCGCGCCTATTTGTCGATATCCTACTCTTCCGGTCTTTTCCGCCGCGTACGAGGCGATTTATTTTGAACCAAAAGCCGTTTTGGGCCTTGGAATATCAAGGAATCCTCAAGATGCTAGAGATGACTTTGAGTCAGCTGTCAAGCGTTATTGGGAAGGTTGGAACTTATTCTTCACAGACGCTTCAAAGTTTTCAGAAAGTGAATGTACTGGTGTGGCAGTTTATTTTCAAAATTCTAAAATAGCCTTACTTTTTCAATGCCCACCAGAAGCATCAGTCTTTACAGGGGAGTGTACTGGTATTTTAGAAGCGCTATACTATATTAAGTCCCATCAAATAACAAGGTCGGTAATTTTTTCAGATTCTCGTAGTAGTATTCAGGCCCTAAAACAAAACCAACTTCACAGTAAAATTAATAGTCATATCATTATGGATATAAAGAACTTGTTGTTTGATCTCTCCCAAAACGGCTTGGACGTCGAGATAGCCTGGATCCCCGGTCACTCGGGTATTGTTGGCAATGAGTGCGCTGATTCGTTAGCAAAGTATGCCACATCGAATCCGGTTGATCGAAAGCACTACGTAGCGCACACCTACGATTTGCGGAACAGTGCCAAACCCAAGTTATTCAACTCGTGGACGAAAACATGGAAGACGACTTCTAGCACCAAGGGCCATTACTATGCTTCTATACAGCCTGAAATCCAGCGACGGCCTTGGTTTTTTAAATGCCCTAAATTGTCGAAGAGAACTGTTTCGTCCCTCTGTAGACTAAGACTCGGACATTGTTGTAGCCCTGTGTTCCTGCACAAAATTCATGTCCGGGATAGTTCCCTGTGCGAGTGTGGTCTTGCGGAGGGTACTTTAGATCATATTTTCTTCTCCTGCTCCCTAAATAATAAATCCGTTGACCTGTACCAAAAAATTTCCAAATTTAATATTCCTCTCCCAACCAACTTTCATACCCTTCTCTGCCACTTCTCCCCTAAATTAATCAACATTTTGGCCAAATTCATAAATGAGAATGATTTAAAATTTTAGCTGGTGCGCAATGTTTATGTAATTAGTCTGTATATAGTTAATACTAGTTTAAATGCTGTTTAGAGTATCATGTTTATATTCTTGTAATTTAGATTATTTGTTCTACTAACCCATGTGTTCGTCCTTACTGCTAGACTAACACCTACCACGAAGTACGAAGTTCGACGGCTTGCCTCTGTGCTGCCGTCACGACGTGACACTGGCAGAATAGTCGGAACCGGCTCAATTGCCATAAAAAAAAAAAAAAAAAAAAAAAAAAAAAAAACATGTGTATATAATTGTTTTTTCTATTACCCAATTTTTCAAAATAGGGAAAAGCACACAATATGATTTTACTACAGTTTAGCTTTAACAACTCTGATACACATTCAGTGATATCTTCCTTTTTAATCTTAGAACTATTACCCATACATATAGTTATGGTGGTATTAGGATTACAAACAGTTTTTGTTGCAGATGCCATAACCTGTTTGTAGGTCGACCCTGGCATACAATAATTTTGAGTACAATAACTCAGGCTATTACTGATCAATTTCCCAAGTGGGAAACTGGGTTGGTGGAGAATAAAACCACTGGTTGCTTCTTTCTTCTACTTCTTCTTTATTAGGAGAGTGTTCCTTAGACTGTCTGGCCGACGACTGTGTCGAACCACCAAAACGGCACGTCTTTTATACAAAAATTATTAAGCGATGAACCAATCAGAATCTAATTAGAATTTACAAAAAATGCGGGAAAACTAAAATCCAATCAGAACATGGCAAAAAGGCGCGAAAACATTGTGCACATTACCTTACGAGTAAGTACTGCGAAACTTTACCGTAATGAGAACCGCGTAACAATATTTACGTTTTTAACCAACTTTTTCTATGTAAACGTATATAAAACTATGTATTTATGAGATCTTTATATCACGAACTATCATATAAAAATATAAAATCAATGAAAACATAACATAATAAAACTTACATATCCTAACATTATGTCTACTAAGTACGTGAAAACAAACTATCAAAACTAAGTGAATATACACTTTCTCACTGTAAATAAGTGTCTATGTATCACTGTCACATTATGTACTGTCCTATTAGAATCTATGTATCACTTTACATTATGTACTGTCCTATTAGAATCTATTGCACTTTGCACTATTTCTCGTTGTCCCGTACATTATTGATATGATAAAACAAAAGTACGTATCCAATATTTTTCTATCTAACTGACGGACTAAATAAAATCGCATTTTTTTAATCAAAAGTATCCCCATTTTGCGCAGTAAAAATTAGTCTTTTTTGTTCGTCACTGTATTTAAAAATACTATCTATGTTTCAGGTGAATTCAGAAACTTACATCCGTACGTAGCTCAGAGGTTAATATCATTATTTGAAACATTGACAAAACGAAGAGCAAGGCTTTGCAGCGAAATTGAAGGTAAACAAACATTATATAATTGCTTTAGGCCCCGTTCTCACATGTCGTGACGAGAGATAATCATGTAGTTTTAAGTGTCGTGGCTTATGTATTTAAATGGAGATGTTCACGTATAGAACGACACGATACCGGTAAAATGGGGGAATAGGGGTCCAGAGGTGAATGGAAACAAAACTTTGGAATGGATTTTAAAGTTGAATTCACATGGTAATATGGTACCAACAAGTACTATACTGTGTTAACTAAATTATATTTAATTATAAAGGTACCTTGTTGGCAATATACAATATAATTTCAGCCAATATAACCACTTTCTGGAGCCCTGACACAGGCCAGAAGGCGTCGCGGTACACCTCGTAGAAGATTGCGGGACGAGCTGGATAAAACCAACTACTAGTGGCCCACATTAGCCCTGGATAGAAACAACTGGAAGTCATGGGGTGAGCCCTTTGTCCAGCAGTGGGATAACGCAGGCTAACAGTAACAGTACAGTTGTAGTCTGGAAAAAATCGCCGTATCCCAGTAGTTCCATTCTCTAGTTCCATTATGGGACTACTGGGATTTTTTTCTCCCAGTAGTTCCATGGAACTGGCATTCTGTTTATGCAAGATAAAACTAGTCTCAGTAGTGTCAAATACGATTGGTTCCCTTTGTAACGAGTTCCTTTACGAGTCTGAGAGTTTATTGTATTTGCAAAATATTGCTTTTTTACGCTTTCGAATACCGTTACGTCGAGTTTGGTTAATAGGCACAGTCTTCACTAGTCACGTGTAGTGTAGTCGTGTGTTTCACTAGTCTTACCCTCCCATTGGGAGAAAATATCCCGACGAGTAACACTGTAACTAAAATAAAAGAAAGCCAAGTCAATTTAGGAGAATCAAGAATAGTAAAGTCTCACAAACTACCAGGAGACCAGAATCATGAAGAAGTATTGTATTGTACAACGGGCTGGAAGAAGTATTAGATTGATTGTGTTAACAACATACAATACCTCCTTTAAGATTCTGGCCTCCTGGTAGTCTGCGAGATTATTATCCGTTTGTTACCATTCAACTGTACGTAATGGAACTAATGGGATTAGGTGAAAAAGTATTCTAGTTCCATGGAACTACTGGGAGAAAAAAATCCCGGTAGTCCCATAATGGAACTAGAGAATGGAACTACTGGGATACGGCGAAAAAAATCATCATCTGCCTAGCCTTTTCCCATGTTGTATGTTGGGGTCGGCTTCCAGTATATGACCTCACACAAACCAGTTAGTACTGGGTTATACGATACCCTTTGGTAAGACTGGTTGTCAGACTTTCCGGCCACTGACTTCCTGTAACGACTTTCAAAGACCTCACGTACCCACGGACCGACCTAAGCATTATTTAGCCACCATGTAGGGAAAGATGAAGTAACTGGCAAAAAATATCCAGCTTTTTGAATTTCAAGTTTCAGACGCTCTTTTTGTAATATAATAATGTATTTCAGGTGGCGACATAAATAGTTTAGAGCTTCCACATCACGCAGAAGAAAAGACAGAAGAAATTGTGAGTAGTGTGCATTGTTATGTTATACAACATTAGTTTTATTATATGCGAAACCCGAGTCTAGTATTTTTATGTGAAGAATCTATGTGCAAAATTTAAAAATTGTTTCATGAACAATCACTAAGTTTTTTCGGTTATCTGGTTGTCCATACAAAAACCACCACGTAGCGGCCGCCCCCATACCGCCCGCACCTCCACCGTCGTCGTGCTTGTGCTCATTGATAATAATTTGGCCTTTATACAACATTGGTCCGAAAACCGGGCATAAAAGTTCTGGAGTGGCGACCGCAAACCGGAAGACGATGCGTTGGAAGACCTCCCACTAGGTGGACCGATGACCTGGTGAAGGTTGCGGGAATCCGGTGGATGCGAGTCGCACGGGACCGGGACATGTGGCGACACGCGCGGGGAGGTATATGTCCCGCAGTGGACGTCGCACGGCTGAAACATTAATTCGTTTCTCTGTCTCCAGATGGACCACATATCAGTGTTGGACGAGGTGCTCCGCATGCTGCTAGAGATCATCAACTCGTGCGTCGCGCATCAGCTGAGCAGCAACTGTAACGTCGTGTACGCGTTGTTGCACAAGCGACATCTGTTCACGCAATACACTCACCACCCTGTCGCGCAGAACATTGATATGGTAAGCAGTCGGTGAAGTTTCGCAGGTCATATCCGACAAGTTTCGCTAGTCACATCTCATAAGTTTCGCTGGTCACATCCGACAAGTTTCGCTAGTCACATCTGATAAGTTTCGCTAGTCCCATCCGACAAGTTTCGCTAGTCACATCTGATAAGTTTCGCTAGTCACATCTGATAAGTTTCGCTGGTCACATCCGAAAGTTGCGCTAGTCTTATCTGATAAGTTTCGCTAGTCCCGTCTGACAAGTTTCGCTAGTCACATCTGATAAGTTTCGCTGGTCCCATCCGAAAGTTGCGCTAGTCACATCTGATAAGTTTCGCTAGTCCCATCCGACAAGTTTCGCTAGTCCCATCTGATAAGTTTCGCTAGTCCCATCCGACAAGTTTCGCTAGTCGCATCTTATAAGTTTCGCTGGTCACATCCAAAAGTTGCGCTAGTCACATCTGATAAGTTTCGCTAGTCCCATCCGACAAGTTTCGCTTGTCACATCTGATAAGTTACGCTAATTACATAATGACAAGTTACGGTAGAAACATATATGACAAGTTCCGCTAGTCACTTGCGGCAAGTTTCGCTTGGCATACCCGAAACGTTCTCTTGCCACATCCGACATGTTTCACTAGTCACATCCGACAAATTTCACTAGTCACATCCGACAAGTTCCACTAGTCATTCGCGGCAAGTTCTGCTAGTCACATTTAACAAGTTCCGCTGGTCACATCCGATAAATTTATCTTGTCACATCCGACAAGTTTCACTAGTCACTTGCAGCAAGTTTCGCTTGTCACATCCGACAAGTTTCACTAGTCACTTGCAGCAAGTTTCGCTTGTCACATCCGACAAGTTCCTATAGTTACATGCGAAATGTTTCGCTAGATGTCGAAGAAACAAGCAAAATTCACCGACTTCCGAAATTAATTTTCATTTTATTTGTGTTCTTTCGGTAGTCTCTTTTTTTATTTTTTAATATGGTCCAATTGAAATAAATGGTTAGATTTTGACTTTTGCCTATACATTTAGGGCTCTGGAGGTCAGAAAACTCAGATAGATAGTTTCTGTCTGCAGGTGATAGGCTACTTCTCGACGCGTCTGCAACGCGTGCAGGAAGGCGCAGGCGGCGACCTGGGCGTCACCGAAGTGCTGCAGTGCATCAAGAAAGGGGCTGAGCAGTGGTCTAGCGATAGGCTAAAGGTATGTTGAACCGATGACCTGGTGAAAGTTGCGGGAATCCGTTGGATGCGAGTCGCACGGGACCGGGACATGTGGCGACACGCGCGGGGAGGACTAGGTCCTGTCCAGCAGTGGACGTATTTCGGCTGAGATGATGATGATGGTGATGATGAGCCGCACGGGACCAGGCCCCTTATTCACAACCATTCGATACGTTTCCGTGTCGGTAAGGAACCGAATTCGACTATCTCATTTCCGAACCGAAGAACTGTCAAAACGCTATTCACAGATCCGAACGGATGCGCTTTTTTCTATCCGATTGAGATTGTGTTTATGGAGAACGGTACAAAATGGTAGTAAATAGATGATCGTGGTAGAAAATGAAAAGTAATAAATAAAATTGGTTTATTTGAATATTTCGTTCTATTTATATAAGGAAGTCCGACTTGCAATTGCTTAATAACTACATCATTTACCTTTCCAGAAATTCCCCGATCTAAAATTCCGCTACGTCGAGGAGGAGCGACCAGAAGAATTCTTCACCCCCTACGTGTGGAGCCTGGTGAACTCGTGCGGGGGGGTGTACTGGGCGAGCGAGGGGGGGGCGCGGGCACTCGGAGACCTGCTGGCCTGCTGATCCACTACGAGCGCGGGGATTTGTGTAGATATTGTGCTACGGACGTTCATGTGTCGGTGGGCTTATTGACGCGAAGGAGGCGAACGGGGTTGTGTCTGATTTTAAACTTTAAAATAACACGACGATACTATCAAATTGCATATCTATTGAGTCCGTCAGTTAGAGTATTGGAAAATAATGGACACGTAGTTTTTGTTTTTGTAAATCAATGAGTATTGACAAAGATAAGTGAGAATGGGGGCTCGTGACGTCAGAACTCGCTAAAAAGTATATTATCGTATTGAGAATTTTAAAAGCGTCTTATCTTCGTCAATTTTGGTTTATGTAACAAAAGAAAAAATACGGGTCAAATATTTGTTGATAATCTAACTGACTGACTAATTTTTTTGAGAGGCGCGGATGTTGTCCAGAAGCAGAACAAAATGTGCATCACTGTTTTATACCTTCATCTGTGGACCGCGACCGAATCGGTCTGATGCGATTGATTAACTATTGTATCTACTTCGCTAACAGTTAATGAATTATAGTGCTCTTGGACTATTTAACAAGTTCAGAATAGTAACCGAGTTTGGGACAATAAGGTATCTGCTTTTGTTATCCGAAGTAGTAATTGAAATTTGTTGCTTTAAGTGACCCAATGAACAAAATAAAAAAAAATACCCGGAAAAAAGTTACATACCGAATTGCATGCTTCTAAGGTGAATCCACACTCATGTGAAATATGTTTTTTGACGTGAATACGTATTTAAGTTAAAAAAAAAAAGAATTATAACAAATTCGGGGGACACAGTATGGTATTGCAGCTTCGTCTATCATCGAATTGCCATCATAAAATCAATTACACCATTGGATAGCTGAACGATCAAAGAATTCATTACGCCAAGTGAGAACTGTGACACATTGCGCAAGATGGAAGGGGAATCGCCGCCAGTTTTGTCTAAAATCCGACACAATCGCTTCGTTTCACTCGCCGACTCGACTTATAAAAATATAATTAATGATATTCAAATATCGTGTGACGCATAAATGCGACGGTCTAATATACTAGGTATTATAGTATCTCTATAAAATATATTAGTTTCTTTTCGAATCTTTTCTAATGATAAGAAAGATATTGTCATCTATAAAAAGTTGTAAAATGACAATATTCTTACAAAACAATTTATTTAAAATATATTGTAGTATTTTTTGATAATGTAGTAAGTTAGTACCTACTATTCATGTTTTCACCATTCATGGGAAACCCTGTATAACAATAAATATCTCAAGAAATATTCTAATATATATGCTTTACGGATCTTTTAACGCGTGGCGAAAATCATAACAAAAGTTTTTTTTTTGGGAATGGCATTTTGCAGGTCAAACTATGGAGGCTGGCTTCTGCTTAACCAAAATCAAAGCATTTATTTCAAGTAGGCCAGTTACAGGCACTTTTGAATAGTCGAAACAAAGATGAAACTTAAATGTAGCTACAGTCCCAGTCACAAGACATAAAAACTGTGAAAGTACTGTAGTTGCCCATTCCCTAACGTAGATCTCTATGGAGAAGAACGGGCAAGAAACTCCATGGACACTGTGGTCCTACACTCCATGGTCTCCATGGACACAGGATAATCTATAACTAGATTATCCTGGGGCTAAAAACTCCCTGCCGTGGCTGCGGGACTGCGAAAGAGATACCGTGGCCCCGGAACATCAAGGGCGAGGAAGGAACATGGATGGTTTTTAGTCAGTAAAAGTCTGACACTCCCTCCAGCTCCGCCCAAAGTGGGAGGAGTCATTTGATGATTTATTTATTAAAACTTTATGCACAAGTAAAAACTGTACAAAGGCGGGCTTAATGCCTTGGGCATTTTCTACCAGTCTACCTTAGGGTGATGCAGAGATAATACACAGTAGGTGCAATAACAGAAAACAAATAGGTACGAAAATACCTACGAACAAAAAAAAGCGGCTAAAAATACTTATAAGTAAGCGACAGTGCGCTAAGGGCACCCCCGAGTAGTGACGAGCCTCGGTGTAGGATATCACTGGGGGTGAACAAACAGCTGGTTTCATCATCATGATCTGCCTTGCCTCTTCCAAACTATGTTGGAGTCGGCTTTCAGTCTAACCGGATACAGCTGAATGTATTTCACATGGAGCCTATCTGACCTCCACAACCCAGTTAGTACTGTGTAATGCGATACCCCTTGGTAAGACTGGTTGTCAGACTGTCAATCTACAAATGACTGCCGGGACCATCGGCTTAACGTGCTTTCCGCGGTCCGGAGGAAACTCGGTACCTATGTACCGCCCATTAGTGGTCACCCATCCACAGACCAACCTAGCCAAGCGCGGTTTAACCTAAAGATCGACCCGAGCGGCTGTTATTAGTTAGCCACGAGATCCAAAACTTGCGAACGAGGTACAGGCTTGTTTATTTATAACAAATTGATCAATGCTGTCATATTTTACCCAAAGGTTGACTGGTAGAGAATGCCTTGTGGCATTAAGTCCGCCTATGTACCACTCTTGTACATGAAGTTTAAATAAATAAATAAATCAATGTTTACAAACAGTGCCAGTCATATCCGAGCGTTAAAAGATCCTTCTAGCGCTTTTATATTTATTCACAAAACAAAAAAAAAATAACATGGACCATGCTACATGATCCTGTATAGGATATTTCCTAGATTTGCCGGATTTTATGTCTAAAACGTTAGAATTAGTTATTTCAGTTCAAATCAACAATTAATTTTATGCAAAATGAAATTCTCTGTAAATCTATTTATTTAAGGAATGAATTATTAATTGTTCAACGATTATTTAATTTAATATATTATTGTGTTAAATAACTAATTTATTTACCTAAAAATAACCTCCTTGAATGTCATGATGGCCCAACAGTAAAGGCCTCACCTCTCATGCATGAGGTTGTAGGTTTAAATCCGGGCAAGTACCAATGTGACTTTTTCAATTGATATTAGGTACTTTCTCTTGGACATCACATACATCGGTGAAGGAAAACATCGTAAGGAAACCTGGACTTATAATTAATATGAGTCTTGAGCAAGCGCGGTGATCAATGCTCGTGCCTTCTCTGTATGAGAAGAGGCTGTCCCAGCAGTGGGACAGTAATAGGCTGGTATTATTATTGTTTAAACTCCTTGAGTGACGAGACTGATGTATACAGCCTCGCAGCCATCACACTGATTATCTAATATCCCTCGAAAACTGGTTCTTATCGCAATACATTTAAGTTCAACATGCAGTGTATTGATAAACGTGGGCATTTGTTATTGCAGCTTTCTCGGCTCCATAACAACCTCGTTTGGCGGCTCGGGTGTGTGAATTCCGCCTCGAATGCAATAACAAAGCTTTCCCACTTATATCAAGGCATATACAATATTCAGAGTGTTTTAATACATTGTAAATGTAAGCTATTCTTAGTTCGAGCCCAAAACGAAAAAAGAATTGTTCATATTCATTTAATTTAAATATTTATTTATCATTTTAGTTCTTTGTAGATTTTTCTATTGAAGACATTGGAGAGTTTATTTTAATTATACGTTATAAGTTATTTAAACATTGGTAAATTATACTCTCAGTCAACAATTTAAATCGTTAGATGTCCCCAAACATCACTGAATATTAAGTATCCTCACAGTCTAATATTTGATTTGCTAGATTAGCCCCCCCCCCCCCCCCCTACCTACAGGATGAAAGGGACGGATGTACAAACGGTAATCAAGTGTTTAGTTCGAAATGTACGGAACTGCTGTTTTAAGGGTTCTGTTCCCAATGGGTAAAACGGTACACTGTTACTAAGACTCCACTGTCTGTCACCAGGCTTTAACTCATGACCGTGTTAGCTACGCAGTTGAAATTTTCACAGATGATGTATATCTGTTGCCGCTATAACAAACACGTACTAAAAACAATAAAAATAAATATTTAAGTATGCTCCCATACAACAAACGTGATTTTTTGATAATGGTCCGACTCGCACTCGGCCGGTTTTTTTAATTAGGTACTTCTGGCATGAAAAATGTATATGAGAAGGTTCAGAATCATTTACTAAACACTTTGTAACCGTTTGTGCATTGATGTCCCTTCTACCTTCTATATATGTTTCGAAAAAAGTATAATGAGACGAGTGAGCCAACACATTTACTCTTCCATGACAGACAGCATTGTGTGTGTCACTACTGTCAAAATCAAACGAAAAACGACCAAGTTTAACGCGATGCGACGAGTCGAATGATTTAAATCATTATCACATTAACATTTAGACATTCCCTTCTTGTTAGTGCCTTTAAATAAGGATCAATTGTATGCTATCTAAAGTAAACTTATATTAACTTGTTTTAATACTTTTCCTATGTACATGGATCTTTTGGCGCGTGGCAATATTCGGTACTAACCCAGAATCTTGTTTTTTCAATATTTATATTAAGAGCGCCCTCTATCAACGTTACTCGAGCGCCAAAAGATTCTTGTAGAAATTTGAATGAGGAATTTTCTTTTTCAACTCTTCCCTAGTCGCTGGATAGATGGCTCTGATCTCGGTATGTTACTGCAAAGAACAGAACGTCACATAATTTAACTTGGACCTAATGGTTATATTCGGAAGCTTATGCAAACGAAAGTGTAAGTCAACGAGCGTATGTGACATGTGTTTATTCAAGCGTTTTGGCTTTGGCACCTAGTAACGTAGTCAGTTCAACGCCATCTACCGAGTTCTTGGAAACTACTTTTTTTATTCTCAAAAAGAAAACCTCTTATTGAATTCTTAGCTGAATTCACATATTATAGTGTTACTAGTATATTTCGGTTGGCGGCAAAATAATTAATTTTCAACCTCAAAAATACGAGAGGCTTCTTAATTCAAATGGTTATTTTTTGACATTGCAATATTTGAATGGAATTTTCCTGGAGAACTATTGATGAAGCTGAATACTAGTATTTTACATGGAGCGACTGCAGAATTAGCAAGATTTATTGGTAACACTATAATAATATTATATTATACTTTTTTTTCCTCATTAGATACCTAGATATTTATTTATATGTATTTAAAACTTGGTTAGATTTGTGGGCGCAAGTAATATATAAACGGTGCAATCCGTTACTGTATGTCGACATAAACGTAGATTGTACAAAACGCAATATAGGCTAGTGAACAATCAATAAAAAATGATATTTAATTAATTACATTTTAAACGTGTTTTATTTAAAATAAATTCCTGAAATGATTACCCCTGTTCCTGAAATCACAATGATAATAAACTAGCTGACCCACGCAACTTCGTCTGCGTCACATACAAGAGAAAAAGCCCACAAAAAGAATAAATATTACCCGTTTTTGCAACAATTTTGATTTATGCTCCTATTGGTCGTAGTGTGATGATAGATAGCCTATAGGTACCCTTCCTTGATAAATGGACTATCCACCACAAAAAGATATTTTCAATTTCAATCAGTAGTTCGCGTTCAAACAAACCAAACAAAGAAACTCTAGCTTTATAACATTAGTATAAATAATTAACCCATTTCCTGTCCCATGAGCCACATAAGGTTCAGAGCGATTGTTTAACTATTGTGTCTTTTCGTGGACAGTGAATGTGTTAAATAATGACCTCGATGTTCTCGCTGTTTGTACGCTTAGATGTTTCAAACTACGCAACGGATTTTAGTGGTGTTTTCAGAAATAGATGGAGTGATTGAAGAAGAAGGTTTACACGTTTAACTACAAAGTAATTAATAAATACCTAAATCACAAGACCAAACATTTTGTATACAGGGTGATTGGTAATTGGGTGCAAGCCTTGAAATGGCTGATACTGGAGCTCATTTGCAACAAATTTCAACCCCGATAACTAGGGGTCCTATCTGAGTGGTTTCAGTCACATGTTATGAACCAAGGTCCATGTTCGCCAAAAAGATAACGGTCTAATTATCTAAAAACAGCTGTCACTGTGACAAGGTTCCCGTACAAAAATGTATCTGTATATAATCAGACCGTCATCTTTTTGGTGAACATGGACCATAGTGACGCTATTAAACCAAAGGTTTGCGTTATTTTTTGAAAAATTGGTTTTGGGAATTTTCATTCATTTATGCGCTTTCTGAAAAGTATCATAATATCAGCGCTCTGAGCGACGTCAATTTGTCACAATTGTTCATTTTTGGTCGAGAGGAGAAAAATTTCCAAAAAATCTTAAAAGGTTGATTGCTCCGCAACCACTCAGATAAGACCCCTAGTTATTGGGGTTCTAGTATCACCCATTTCATTGCCTGTATTTTACATATAATTATATCTGGACTAATCTGGAGGGAATATATCATAGGTCCGGAGTTCGGCTCTGATTTTTCGGATTCATGTGCGTATTGTATAATTATGTATCACTACTGATTTTCGTGAATCCAAGACCCTTTCCATGTACGAGATCCACGATCCACTGCGCAAGAAAACTCGAGCCTCATTGAATTCTTGCGACAGCAGCAATGAACAAAGTTTACCTGTTCCGATTTGATGCAGCCAAATCAGAACACGTACACCTTGTTTTAAGGCTTTTGGGTCGATCCAAAACGAATATCAAACTAATTACAAACCTCGAAGAATTCTGATTCCCTTTGTAACATATTATTTATCTGAAGCATCATTAACATAATATTTTCTCGTCTTAACACAAATATAAAGCTCTGCTTTTACGTCTAACTATGGCCTAGGGAACCGAGACAAAATATTAAACCTGTAAGTGCACCGTAAACTAAAAAAAGTTTGCAAATCCGTGACCTATTGTATGTACTCGAACACGAACACAAATGTTTGAATTTACCGCCATTCTAATCCAGTAACATAGACAATACCACTTGTCGACTACGCATGCGAATTGGGTTTTCGATAATTTTTTCCTTGTGTTCGTCCTTCAGACAATCCTTAAATCATATGAAATTATAACATTAACATCCCATTTCGTAAATACTTTAAAAATATGTGATGAATAAAATATGAAAGAAGTATAGACAACAGTTTTTACTTCCTTCCGATTTCAAATCAAATCAAATCAATCGACAATCGAGAATGTGTTGTGAATGTGAACAAAGTGCGTAAACAAGACTTATTTTACAAAAAAATAAAAATCTTCGTTATGTTATGATTTTGAACTGTATGCGAGATTATAGAGAAACTTATATTAGTTTGTGTATTTATTTGTGTCTCTGAAAATTAAATTACAGTGAGAAACATTCGTTCGATCATCGGTCTAAGGTAAGTGCAATGTTGTTTTTTGAAATATTTCGTGTTTTTATTATTCGTATTTTTGTATATTTTCAATGCGTACTCGAAGCATTTTGTCTGTTGTTGACGCTTATTGATTGTATTTCTTCTAATTATCTCATGTGAGGACACGTCGCTTGTTTTTAATCTATTATTTTATTATTTGAAATAATTGTCTTCTTTTTTTCGTACTTCTCTTGTTTTTTTCTACATGGCATACGTCCTATTATTTTTATTGTAAGTAACTTTTGTATCCCTTACTCTTTGTAGGGTAGATGGTATTGAATTTACAGTAAAAACTAATGTTTTTTTTTTTAATTAGATCAAGCTAAACGTACTTATTTCTTTAATTGTATTTGTACATTTATTCTGAAAAAAAAAGTAGCTCTTGAACGACTATTTATAAAAACTCACAGAAACCATCATTTTTCTACAGAAAAGGAAAAACAGATGTCACTTCTGGATGGCTTAGAAGTTAAAAATTCTGTTAAAAATTTGTTTCCTAAATTATTAATTTGTAAATTAAAACTAAACATACTTTGATTCTATTAAAATAAAAGAATCATAAAACTTGTTCTTGATTCTATTTTTAAATTAAAAATCCTGGTAGCAAACAGGAAATCATATAATAAATTGCATAGGATATAGAAATATTGTGATGTAATAAATAAGTACTAAGAAACTAATACACCTAGCCAACTTTAAAGAAATCAACATATTCTAATTATATTGATTTATCCTAAACTTATAAATATAATTTTTATGTAAGTATTTCAATGTCACAGGTATTTTCCAAAGTACTTACTTACGTATATGCCAAAACAATATTCTTATAATATACTTCCAACACATAATTAGCTCAAGGGAGGTGACAAACTTATTGAAGAGTCCATACATTTATCTAGACGCTATTGTGCTGAAATAAAAGAAAACCAGCAGAATAGGTATGTCTGCAGGTTTTCTTTTCAACACATAAAATTGCAATACCTGCAGGGTCATTAATTTTAACCTAGGTACCACTGCTTGTCTCTGCATCACCCAAATGTTGATTGGTAGAGAATGCCTATGTCATAGTCCGCCTCTGTACTATGTGTTTGAAGTGTTAAATAAATTAATAAAAATATTATTTTGTTTGGTGTTGTATAACGGGCTGGTGTCCACAACTCGACGTCCAAAGCGCATATTTTGCGTGCGGATAAGCTAAGATATGCTATTATATTAAAAACCAACCAACAGTTTCAATTTTGTTTGTATCTAGAACCATTTAATGACTTCATTCTACAAGTGTCTGCCGTATTATCTTTAAAACTGCATGTTTTAGTTTCAGATTCTCTATTTTGGCTGAAATATTTGACTATTTCTCCTGCTGGACATAACATTTTAATTACAATTACCAGTTACATACATCGCTCTTCATGCAACTGTCGATAGGAATGTGTTACATGACCCAAATACCCCACAATTATATAGTTATGTATTACATGGGCACATAATTAAACCAATTAGTTAATAGCTTCATTCCCAAAGGTTTGGTGCGATGGGATTAGAAGTAGCTAGTTCTATGGAATTTATTACTAGAAGAACATTTGCCGCATAAGAATAATTTAAGTAAAATGTACAAAAAGTGTACATTTAGGCGCAGTTGTTTTATTTCTCTTTTATTGATATGATTAGTGCTTCTAGGTAAACTATTATATAAATTTTATAAAATTTGGTAGGGCTAACAACCTTAGCATTAGCAACATTAAAAATATAATTTATGTATTAAACATAAATTAACAGTTTTAATAAAACCTATGCCTACTGCTTTTTCATGATGGAAAAAGCAGTTATGATTTTTCAGCAAAATTGCAAAATTGATTGGGTTGACCTGTTGAAAATCCTAAGAATTGAAATACAAAGCTTTGCTAGGAATTTCCACCTGATCTCATATCTGATTAAGTATTTAAAAAAATGAGGTTCTCCAACCCAGTCGATAAGAAGTACTAGGTAGGTATTTAAATAGTCATGTCATACTGATTAAAATAAAGTTCACTTTTATGAACGCATTAATAACTCATTGAATTTCTTCAGAATTTGACTCGATGATTTCACCAAGTGCAAAACACTACAAAATATTTCTTTTTTATTCTAATATTCTTTAATCTTATTAGAACCCCACTGTTCGACTGCTAAGAATGGTATTATCCCCTGCAGCCCTGTCCCCAAAAGTTGGAACTGTAACTCATTAAGGGTGTAATCAGACAGATGTCACTAATGTCATATGATATCCAACTACCCTCATCGACAAACTGTCGAAGTAAACACCTGTCGTCACTTCCGGGATCACAGATGATGATCTAATTTACTTCGCAATATTTCAAAGGGATCATTTAAATAGGTCAAGAGCCAGCTAATCTATTAAAGATAATGTAAGAATGCAATTTTATCTTTAAAATTCCATCGGTATCTGTTTACTTCATTAACGCCCGGGCAAAGGTGGGTGCAATACGTACCTACCTAGATGTACTTACTTGCCATTGTTAGTGTTATCGTTTTGGGGCAGTTTTATGCTTGAAATATGTAGGGTGTAAACAGACCCATGACGGAGCCGTCAATCAAGCATTCTGAATCTGTACGTCAAACTCTCTACGCAAAAACTTGCTGGGAAACATTTTTTTTATTGAGGTGAATAATCACGACAATCACAAAACTCAAAGCAACGCACTCAAAACATTGCTTAAGGACGCATTTAAGAGCGCGTATCCCAAAAGTTGGCAACGTCGCAAATAGCTGTCAAATATTTACATGTTTTAAGTAATTAATTTGGCAATTTTACTGTATGAAAATAAGAAATATGGCTCTGTAGTGCACTAAAAAATTGAATATGAATTGCAATTAAAACCCTAAATTTGGTGTTGCAAACGTTTAAGGTGTAAGTTCCCAAATATTTTTTTTACATCTAAAACTATACATTCGGTATTACGATATTAATTATTGCATTTCCTAGTAAATTTTTTAGTCCACTATAGAGCCATATTTCTTATTTTCACACAGTAAAATTGCCAAATTAATTAAAACATGTAAATATTTGACAGCTATTTGCGACGTTGCCAACTTTTTGGGATACACGCTCTTAACAGCAAACGCGTTATGGAGGTATCTAATTCTAAAGTAGGTACATGATCATAACTGTACAGTTATGATCATAAATACAATATACAAGAGGTATTTGACAAAAACTTGTGAAAAAGATGGAACTTTAACCTGCATTATAGTAACAAGTAAGTAGGTTCCCCGGTATGGTCTAGAACAAAAAAATGATCGGTATGACCGGGAGAACAAGTGCCCTTCGGCTTCGTCGGGGTTACTTGGCAGTTTTTTTTGAACGATTAGGTACGTACTACAGTTGGAAAGAAAATTAGGCAGTATGTAGTTGTCCTCGTAGCGGCGATCGACGGCGGCGACCTCTCGCGTCCTGCCCTGGTTCAATCCATGGTCCGGAGCGAGACGGAATGAGAAGCCGTCACCTCCTTTTGCGAAGCAGTCATGCTAGCGAAGGAGTTGGCGGAACGCGAGAGGGAGAGGACCTCGCCCTAGCCGCCTCGGGAGACGCTAGCTAACCGTCCACAGGCCCGCGTCTGCGGTGGCCCCCGACGCCCGGTGCGTCTCCCGCGGCGGCTGGGGCGAGAGGCTCTCTCCCTCTCGTGTTCCGCTACTTCCTTCACTAGCATAACTGCTTCGCAGAAGGAGGTGACGGCTTCCCATTCCGTCTCGCTCCGGACCATGGATTGAACCAGGGCCGGACGCGAGAGGTCGCCGCCGCCGATCGCCACTACGAGGACACGGTGGTGCTCCGCCCACGCAGGGCAGACCTTTACCGTGTGCTCCACCGTGCCCTCCGGTCGATCCTCGCAGTGGAAACACCCGGGCGTTTCCTCCCGCCCGATACGATGCAGGAAACTCCCGAAACATCCGTATCCGGTGAGAATCTGCGTGAGGCGGAAGGTGAGGACGCCGTGGTGCCTTTCAAGCCACTCCTCAAAGAGGGGTGTTACCGCCACTATCGTGGCGTGCCCTAAAATCTTCGCATGCACTATTAATCTAGCATCATTGCATCTACCCTCAGGCCCGGGCTGGCCATACGGGCAAATACCCGCTGTTCCAGATGCCTGATGGGCCGGTGTGGCCGATTGGCGGTCGACTTTCTTTTGCTATTTAAAAAACCTACCGCCAAGCCGAGGACCCTTCGATCAATAATAGCGAGGACCCAATTCAATTTGCTTTTGGACTCAATCTGTAGCGATGGTAACCCTGGCTCAGAATTTTTGAAAGTTTTTAGTAAACTAGTACGTAATAAATTGTAACGTAGAGTAGAATCAGTCTCAAACTAAAATATTTTAAGGCTTCTTTGTTTTTTTCTCGTGTGGTTAGTGCGTAGTGCGTAGGTAACGTGTTTAGAGTTTTTATGCCGCCCATGGGCCTTTGACTTGGGTTTAAATGCCGTCGAGAAATATCTCTCAGCCTTAAAATGATCGTAGGTACTACCACTAGAAGTAGAAACTTACAGATTCTCTTTAAACCAACGCGCGCGGTTTGTCATTGGTACTCCTATTGGATTTTCAAATGATCGACCGGTATAGACAGAGGCTGAAATAAATTAGGAGCCCCTTGCCCCAAGGCCTTATAGGCAATTTTAGCATGCATAATTGCATATAGTCATAAGGTTGCATAAGATAGAGCATGTATTTTGATCTCAAATGACATAATTATTATTAACATCTGAATTTAAACGAGGCAACATATCAAAATTTTCGAGCTCGCTTTGCTCGCTGTTGGAACCTTCTCCATCTTGGATCTTTATATTGTCTATTATAAACCGACCAAGTCACTCCAATAGGTCGAAACAATTCAAGCCTGTCCAAGGCAAGGTGTCAATTTTTTTCGAACCCGCTTTGCTTTTCAGGCTACTTCGTCTTGAATCTTGGCTTTATCTGAAAGTCGACTAAGTAACTCTTGTATAAAGGGTCGAAACAATTCTAACCTGTCCAAGTATGGTGTTAAAATTATCGAGCTCGCTTCGCTCGCTCTTGGAGCCTTGGTTGTTTTTGACTAAGCAGCATCCATTTCTGTATAAAAGGCTGACTTTTCTGGAGAGGAGAGCTCAATTTTTGAAAACTTTTATAAGTAGTATGAACCACGTTAAAATGTTCACACTAGTGAACAAAGTCAAAACTAATATACTATTTTTTAGGCCAACCATAACATAGGCACCTGGCGGGGGCGCGTCCTCATAATTAGCCTAGGGCGGTCAGAAGTCTTGATCAGGCACTGCCCCCGGCCACCGTATGCGTGGGTCTGCGGACGGTGAGCTATGGGCTAGCTCGCCGTCCGTTTGTCTTTGAGGCGCGTTCGTGTTCCACGCGCGCCTCAAAGAGATGTCAGCATAAGCAAGGGGTCCGCAAGGGCCGAAGGCTGCGGAACTGTTCGAGATACCGAGGCGCCGGAACATAAAGGGCGAGGAAGGAACATGGATGAGTTTTAGTCAGTAAAAGTCTGACACTCCCTCCCGCTCCGCCCAGAGTGGGAGGATTCATTTGATGATTTCCCATCCGAAAAAAGAAAAAAAAAAGGCAGCATGTAGTAGCACATGTAGGTAGAGTCTATTCAAATCCTTGTCATCAATCGATTTTATTTTCTTACAGCCTTATCACACTAGCGAGTTGCGAGCGAATTGAGAGCGGGGCGAGTGCGCAGCGAGCTCGCCGCGAGTTCGCAACGTGTGCGCGGCGCACTCGCTTGTGTGATAAGGCCCTAGGCACTAGTAGGTATTACGCAGCTTCAACGTTATACTAGTACAAATTATGATTGATTTTATAATCACCTAGTAAGTATTACGCAGCTTCAACGTTATACTAGTACAAATTATGATTGATTTTATAATCACCTAGTAAGTAGGTACTATATAAGTAAAATTTCTTAAAAAATATTTGAATTGCACCCAAATAAACACTTTAATTAAGTATCTTTCCCCAAATACGCTAGATATTTGTGTGTTCACTTTTTAGAAATTAAATTACGAATGCAGAATAGCAGACAAGAGAAGAATAGGAATTCGTTCCCCTGTCGTCCCTGTGGATAATGTTGGTTGGAGTTGTTTTCCAGTCCAGATGCGGCTGGATTGATTGTTTAGTTATTTATGCGGAGCGACACGACTGCAGTCGAAGAGGGATAGCCACACAGCGAAGGCTCAAGTAGATATGCGTGACAGCGCGATTAATTACCGTTTTCGCTCGCACGTATCAAAACCAAAATATATGCCAGAATATAGTTGAAATTTTTTCCATAGGAACTGAACGTTGGTGATAACCAACAGTGCGCTTTGTAGGTATTGAGGCATTTAGTGTTTGTGAAAACGAGCGTAAGCGAAAGTTCGTTGTCGAAATTCGTGTAGACCTATCTACTGATTTTCTGGGCCTTTCAGCGGGTAGGGACTATTATTGCGTATGCCCAGATTCAGATTATGGGGTTCGGTTAACCCATTAACAGACAACCCCGTAAAATTGCAGTAGGTACAGTTATAAATACTTCAAGATGTCGATATATGCGATAGGCTTGTGTCAAACCTCGACCACAATGATTATGGCAGTATCGCAGCTTACTAAACATGCAGAAAACGAAAAACGCCGCCCCCGAAAATCCTCGAAAAGTGTCTCAAACTACTGATTCATTACGAAACTCAGAACTTACGATACGATACAAGCTATGCAGCCTTTTAATTAACAATAAACTGGACGGACACCTGTGTTATACGGTTATACCTACCTAAGTATATTTGTTTAGTGCTACATTCGAAACGGATGGACCATTTGTAGTACAAAGAGTATTGTTTCGAATCATGCGTTCAACCTTGCCTTGAGTGTGTCAGACCTGTCAGTAAGAGTTAACGAAGGGAAGTGGGTAATAATTTATGGGAAGAAACGTATGTCTTATTATGCCCTATGAACATTCCAGATCATTTATTAGTTTTGAAAAGAAGTTTTAGGGATTGGTAGCTCATACGTGTCAATCAAAAATCGAAACAGTAACGTGGTCGCTCACAATGGGCCTTTTAGGATGGCTTAAAGTCACCCAAAGAGCAATGGAGTCTATGCTCGGAGTTTCCTTGCGTGATCGAATCAGAAATGAAGGCATCCGCAACAGAACCAAGGTTATCGACATACCCCGAAGATTTGCCAAACCAAAGTGGCAGTGGGCAGGGCACATTGCTCGAAGAACGGAAGGCCGATGGGGACGAAAAGATCTGGAGTGACGACTGCGAGCTGGAAGACGATCTGGACGACGGCTTGTGGGAAATTGGGAATCCCCGGAGAGTCGTACGGGACCGGTCAATGTGGCGACATTTAGGGGCCTATGTCCAGCAGTGGACGTCGGCTGAAATGATAATGATGACGAATCGAATTGCAGCAGTTTGATACAGCCGATTTTTTTAAAGATAGATTTGTAGACACAGGATGTGTTCGGCGAAGGATAAATTATGTGCGATCAATAGTTTCGCCTGTGAGTGCCAACATCGCGTAAAATTAGCACGCCTGGATTTAGATAACAATTCCTATCATATTGACAATGCGGTTAGCGTGGTAGCTGATTGGCTAACCGAGCTTCCTTCCACTCGAGGGACCGTTTTCCGTACAGAGCAATGATAAATTGTTTGCCCTCTTTTTCCGAACGAAGCAATTATTTGGAGCCTGAGATACGCAGGTACATTTAGTTTTTAAATTCCTATTTAGGTATATAATCTTGATCTGTGAGCAATCGAACAATTGTAATTTTGGTAAAAACCCACACCAAACTGCATAAGCGCGGCTCTCGGTAGTCTAGTGATCATAGCGATACTGTTGAAATGGTTGATGGCAATAGGCTCGACCAAAATTACATGGGGACTGGAAAAGTGTGGATATTATGTCACCGTAAAATTGTCAAACACGTTATATTACATTACATTACAATATAACGTGTTTCTCTCTAGCGATATTGTAAACTCTCGAAATATTGTCAACTGAACATACGGAAGTATCTCTGCCCCCATAATCGGGACTTGGGGCATCCCCCCGTTAGGTTACTCGGAAATAGGGGCCTCGCGAAGCGGGGCTCCGTCGTCTACGCTTTTTAGGGGAATATAAAGTGTTTTAAGGTCGGTATTTCTCAGGAATGGTACAATATCTTTTTATGAGACCACTGGGCAAGGGGGACCCCTCCTTCCCTCCAGACCGCGTTAGTTGACTACCATCGCATGCATTTCACGAAAAATAATACGTTTTATTGTAAGCAGTATGTTCGTTTGACAATATTTCGAGAGTTTACAATATCGCTAGAGAGATTACAATACAACGTGTTTGACAATTTTACGGTGACAGATACACAGCAGTAACGAAGGGTAAATTTTTGAAGAGGTAATCCAGAGTACATACCTTTAATGTGAATATATTATTTGTCTGTAGTATACTGACATTTTTGAAAGGATCATCGATCGTCTTAGAATCTTCGCTACTGATACACAGTAGATGACCCTAAAACCCTTGGCGTGCTATATTGACACCATGAACATTATTATTACCGTGTTTTCCTCGCTTTCCCAAATAAACTTTCGTAAATTGATGTTGAACTTTGGACCTGTCAAAACAAAGGATTCCTTCGCAAGTCTCATATATTTAACATTCCTTGTGGATATTTGAAAAATACATTAATCTTGGACATTGATGCATGGGCCGGTACATTCAGCTTATTTACGACGCGCGACGCGACAAGTGGAGAACTAAGTTGATGACTTTATTAGAGATCAGGCTGAATGAATAATTTTCTGAGACTAATGTGTTGAGACTTTGAGAATGTGTAGATACATAAACAGACTTTTTTACTCTTAGTAACTTTCATAGATTAATATAAAAAAAACAGAACGTCTTTCTTATATCTATGGTAACTTCAGTGTGGCTTGGCTGTACCTACATTCTTTATTAGGCCTTTTTTTTTTAATATCCTAATATATGTGTATATTCCTCTGTTAATCGAGCGTCAAAAGATCAATAAATGTCACTGTACCTATGTAAAGAATGGTCTTGAAAAGACGTCCATCATCAGCCACACAAATTCGCTAACAAGCAACATATTCATCAACCACAAATCATTCGCCAATCTAGATGAACTCATTACGTCTACAAACGTGAATCAATTCACCGATCCTCTTATATCGAAATTCGAGAGCTTCTTTCAACGACGAACATGAAACTTTTATTAACTTCCATATGACTTTCATGCTTCCAAGTAAGCACCTACTAGTTCCTAACTGTGACGATACGATACCCGTTCGACAATCCAAGTTATTTATCGTCCACAAATTATGAACGCTAGGTGCCATAATCGACAACTCAATTATTTATCCATTGACCCGCTTCCGACGACGCACGCTTCATAAATTCTTCCGACGTTACCAACTCTTATTTGGACGGGAACACAACATGAATCCTAATTGATACCATTTATCACATTACCATTTTAGTTTGTCATCGTTTCCCGCCATATTTTCGTGCAGTGAGTGGCGCGAAATGGAACACGCGAACCGTGCGTTCGATTCTGTTTTAAAGTTTTCGGTTTTTTTTCTGAGCGTGTTTTAATGAAATGAGTTTTTTAGAATGTAGGTTGCATTCGATTGTAACAGTTTATGAATTTTAGTCTTGAACTGGTTTTCTCGATGTTGTGTTATTGCTTTTTGATTTGGACCATGAAAACTGATTTTATGCAAAGTGGATTTGATAGTGAAGTGCAACGTTGGAAATAAGTGGACTGTCATGCACTGTGTCTTGTTGTTTCTGGCCGATATTTTTGGTTCTAAGTTTGTGTGTTCTTGGTCTATGTTTAAATGCTAGTAACAATATTTAACACGTACAATGGGGGACTTAGTAACTAGATATCTAACTGTTAATATTAATAGTACTCTTTACTGTACGTGTTTGGAAGGAGTAACAATAAAGAAGTTGGTTCCTTTTCGACATTTGAAAGTTATTTTCAGCAAAATATCTTGGTGGGCGGCGTAACAAAGAAGTAAATAATTGTTAGGTATGTCCTGTACGTGACATATGGAAGAGATCCGACATAGCATGCGACACACTATGATGAGTCAAAAAATATTGGAAGGTGTGGATTAAAACTGTAATGAAAATTAGTTTTTCTTCATATCAATGCCTGATTAACTCGCAATTGTCACACGTAAATTGATTCAAACATACATACCTACTCGTTCATTTACAACAATATTATTTCCAAGTACTTACTACTTCCACAAAGTACCTACCTCTAATGATCATAACAAAAACCGTAAACGCAGCAAATAAAACGTAGGTACTACTAATTATATATTTCCATTATTTTCCGTTGGCCGCCATTCGATCAGCTGATACGTTTGTCAACGCTCCTCGGTTGGCTACAGCCTTCCCAACCGTGGCTTCCTGTCATTGTGAATGTGGCAGAAAATTATATGTTTCGAACAGTTCTCCAGGAATCGTAGAAAATATTATACGGCTAGCTTCAATCAGTTTGGTCGTTCATTCATAAGCTACTATAGTTGCTTCCAGTTAAAATCGCAAAAGCGGTCATTAACCCACTTAAATTTACTTAACTTCTGCTCTCGCAGCGTTATTCTGTTCTTAACTTTGAAATCCAAAAATAAGCCTGTTCAAGTCTTGAATCGTCATCTATCGTGATCTTCAACATTTTTTCTAGTGAAAACCGAAACATGACATTGTTCATTTGTTTCGGTTTGTACGAAGAGATTTTAGGGAAAGGGCAATGATCGCTATAGCGATCTTAAAGCTTATTGATTACTTTTTTTTGTTACGAGAGCCTTCTACAGTTTATGACGAGTTCTTTAGTATATTTTTGAAGTGCATAATAATCAAGGACAGATCACTTTTAGAAACATAAAAAGAGCAACCTATGTCGTAATTGGCCATCGATGCTGTTGGGCGCCAATAGTCAGACAGTGCAGTTCAGTGACGTCAGTTTATCAGTTTTATAGTTTTAAAGAGGTTGCATTGCCTGCATTCGTGGCAGTCGCCCACAGTTGCTACCACGTGAATATAAGCTTTTATTTAGCAGAAAACTACGTAAGTCACTTCGGAAAACAATACACATTCGTCTGTTTTTGGTTCACTTACCTGTAAGTAGAAATTATTTTAAGCTTAGATTAGTTCTCAATGGAATCGGGGCAAATATAATTAATTTTGATTACCTGCCGTATACGTTTGTCGACGTTGTGGTTTCGCGGCTTCAGCATAGTGTATCCTGCGGTCGTATTTATCGTGTCTTTGGAATATTGTTCTAAAAGTTGATGGTACTTCATTTCATGTTAATTCAATTATTATATTATATTATTAAAACAAATCAATTGGACGTCTAAAATCAAGCTACTAAGTTTCATTAAGGTCGAGAAAATTACAAGATTCGGGATCTAAATTAAGCTACTAAAACAAATCGAAGAAAATTAGACCATTTCCTTCTCCGATTCCCGATAACGCCTTCACCCAATTTCAATCCAGAAATAAATCCCTACATCAAAATTTATGAACAAAAAACTGCAATCATCATAGGTACATCAAGGTATCTTCAAACCCAAATATTTATAAACTTATCCTCCTGTAACGTGTCTATCTTGAATTCCCAGACCTGAAAAAAGAAATAAACGAGGGGGGTCGACGGACCTGTTTTGGCGGACGGCCAGCGATGCACTGCAATTCAAACTCAAATGCTCAAACTGCATGGTGATGTAGCAACTTGTAGCAAGTCTAGCCGTAGACAATAAACATAGGACGTTATTTGCGTCTTCTAATTTTGAATCTTGGCTTTTTATTGGACGCATCGGTAAAACCACAAGTCATTGAAACTTTCGGTTTTGGTGTTGTTATTAATTTGCTTTAAATGTTAATCAACGTCTCCTTCAATAAATATCTACCCGTGTCGAGTAGTAATTACTTTAGACCACAATAACTAATTCCAGACATATTGATAAACGTAACTTTATATTTGTATTTACTTACCTATTGGTATTGTTAAAAATGTTAAATTATCTGACCTTGAGCAGAAATAAGAAAATCGATACGGTATTGTGTATCCCACAATTAATGCATTGTTTTACTTACACCTTGATATCCTTAGGATCAGTGTTACGTTTACTTATTTAGATCTGATTTCAGTGTGTTAGGTTTTATAAATAAGATATCTCAAATATCAATTGAAACCGATTCAATTGTAAAATGGCGACAACTACAACCTCGCGTATCATATCAAAGTAATTTCAGAATTTAAATTCATAAATTTCTGACCTACTTTTCACCGATTTTTTCATACCCAACTCAAATTACTAAATGGTTATTTTGGCGCAAAGCCTTGATCATCACGAACGCCGCCATTTTTTTTCAAAACTATTTCTACTTCGATATTAGCCACACGAACTATACTGTCCTCACAATATATGATTATCTGTCACTATCTAGCGTGCAAAAAATTAAATTAAAAAAAAAATATCTCCTCAATTAGTTGATCATCACCCAATAATTGTGCTCGAAACATAAAATGAGTGAACACAATAAACTTCTTACAATATTTGTATCTGTGCAATTTTCAATTAAATTAATAAGCCAATTAAGTAATAACTATAACGCTTTAATAAACCTTAGTAAGTGCAATATTAATTTCAAATTTAATACGTGTTTTGACAGTTATTAATAGAAGATGGCGCCCGGTGCAGAGATGTAGAACATTTGGTTGAGTGTAACATGATATCTATGACTCTATGTTGCTTATGGTTTTAATATTATGGAGACATTGAACTTGTTTCTTTGGAAAAAGGAACAAGTAAGTGTTTTGTCAGCTGTTTGTCATATTGGGTTATTAAAGCACAGAAGTTGATAGATGTAAGGTGTTATTAGCCAGTTTTGGATGGCGATTATGTGGCGGTGATTTCAGACTTATATTAATTTTAATAACGCTTAACTAAAGTTTAATACATATTTGCTAAGTAACGTTTGAAAATCTCGGGCTAGGTTCCTTCATTGTCACGGTTTATGCGTTATCGATGCGCGACTTTTAAATCTCTATGCAAATAAATAAATATTTCAAAAGAGATTGAAGCTTCTGCAACCGATTTAGCACCCCTGTCAACGGGAATAGACAGCCTAATCCCTTGTAGGAGAGAAATAAAGTGTCTACTAACATTTCCAACAAGTTATTTATGTTAAAACAACTTTATTCTCGATGGTCGCCATATTTCATTAGTATTAGCAGCTTGACTTGAGTTATCATTTGTTTATATTTGCAGGAATGGCTTAACACAATTTAGTTATAAGATTTTTGTTAGAATGGATTGGATGGTATTTAAAAGTGCTTCAATTTATTCCCATTTCATTTACCTAATTTTGCCTGTGTTCCACCAAATAATTATACTGAATGTGCACCAAAATATGTTAATTAAAATATGTCATAACGAGCATCTATTTAACAATTAAACACTGTATATTCTCCATAAAGCGTAGTCGACGGAGCCCCGCTTCGCGGGGCCCTTATTTCCGAGTGCAGGGTTTAAAGGAACCTAACTAACCTAACGGGGGGGTGCCCTAAGTCCCGATTATGGGGGCAGAGATACTTAATATTTGGTGCACGATCAGTATTATTTGGTGCACGATCAGTATTTTTCGGGGAAGAAAAGATTTTTGGTGAACACAAAAATATTATCCGAATAGATTATCTGATGTCTCTTAGATGGCTTAGATACTAAATCAAACAGATTTTGGAAGCTGCTCTTAAAGATACATTACCTTATCCTATTTTTGAGCACTCAATGTGCTCTACTAGAATTTAACATATAACATTTAGTTATCGCATAGTGCTAAGTTCTTCTTTATCGTGTAATTAGTGACTGATCAGAGTTTTATGCCTCCCATGGGCTTCTGACTTGACTTAAGATGCCGTGACGAAATATCTCTCAATCCCATCCTAAAACAAAAAAAAAAAAAAAAAAAAGGCATGCTGGTTTCCTCACGAAGTTTTTCCTAAAATTAAAAGTAAAAAAAATAAAATGATAAAAATATCGCGGGCAATTAACACACAGCGACATCTAGTGCCACACTAAGCAACGAAGCTTGTGTTGTGGACACCAGATAATTGATAAACTACACAGATACTAAAAAAAAATGAACGGTGCTAGTGAAAACGTGCAAAAGATTCATAGTCTCTTTTTAAGTCTAATAAAGCTAACAAGAGCACTCCTCGGTTGTTACAGGCCACACTTGAGAATAACTAACGATTCTCTCTGAAGTATTTATAAGCAGTGCAGTCGTAAAACTCTGAAATATTAACCGCACACTTTACGACGAATTTTCATTGATGTGTGTGTCCTACTTTGTGCGATTTGAAGAACGAAAATTGCGGTAAACACCGGTTTTTTGGTTGTTGGAAGTGTGGTGTTGTTTTAAATCATCATGAAAAATAATCTGTATTTTGAGGATAGAGTAAAGTAAAACCCCAATGCAACTTATGCCCCGTTCCCACTATGTCGTGACAGTTAATTTATCGTTGGTTTTGAGTTGGCAAAAGTTTTGGACGACAGTTATCGTGTCGTCGTAAATGTGAAAATTATGCACACCTCCATTTATACACACAAGCCACGACACTTAAAACTATATGATTATCTGTCGTCACGATATACATAGTGGGAACAGGGCCTTACAGAGGTACGTGGTTGTTTTAGCCCTTGTCATTTCACAGCATTGACATTTAGGAAATCTGTGGAAAATGCATTGAAAAAGCAAGATCGCAGCGTAGATTAAACACGTGCCGAAATATCCATGTACAACAAAAGTTAGATTTCAATATAAAGCTTGTTCGAAATGTTGTCAAACCAAAAATATTTACGTGACAGTCATACCAAAAATTTTCGTCACCTGAAGTCACAACATTTATCTCTCTCCGACATTCTCTACATCTCTTAACCCTCAAAGAGACCGATTAGTCATAAGTTTCAGCTTTTATACTAAAGTATAATTATAATGTTATATACCTGACCTTGGACCAATTTCAGCAGTACGGGTGTATGTATTATCATAATACAGTTTTCTTGGCAGTCGGTGTGTTTTAGAACTTACGATTTGTCGTTGGCAATTTGTTGCGACAAGTCACAAAGGCACTATAAGGATGGTTTCGAATTTAAAAACTTGACAGTTAGATGTGTCGCTGGGGGTGGGGGGGGGGGGAGTCATAAGCTCTAGGAAGTGGCAAAGGGACTTACTTCAGTAATGTTTAGGTTCAAAAAATGCGATACTAATCCTCAGCATAATGTTGTCAAATGGACTATTAAATAAAAGTGTTCACATTTATGTACTTAGGAGTAATTTTATTGTAGTACTTACTTACGTTTCCATAGCCAATGAGTTTTTGTTTAAGTAAATATTTGATTAAAGTCTGGCACACTAAAAGTGATTCGTATTTATTTTGCAGCCATTGCCAAAATCTCCGAAAAGTGGCGACGACATATTGAATTAATGTAGTATATATAAAAACTTCAGAGTAATTGGCAAAACGTACACATTACCATAATTTTGGAAAACGTTGGTTTATCTGGGTATCGAGATATTGAAGTTGATAACTTGTCAAACCTTATTTTAGCTTTATGTACTTACGAGTTATTCCTTAGAAATTCAAAATTTTGAATTTCGAATCCAGCTGGCTCCATGGAAAAAGTCGCGTAATGATAGAATTTGACACGTTCGAAACTTTAAATTCCCAATTAAAAAAACTGGGCTCAACTATTTGAATAGATGCGTATATACCAAGGTTACTAGAAAAACAATTGCACATTATTAGTCACTGTCATTCAAAAGCTGTTATAACGATGTTAACTCTTTGAAGGTTGATTCACAATACGTCTTCAATGGCAATCGGAAACCACGGGTTCCAAGGATGTTTGTTCATTGTTTTAGTTATGTTCGCTGAGTATTTTATTGGTGAGGGGCAGGAAACTCGTTACAGTAATGTTATGTTCTCTACCATAGCCAGAGATCGCACAGGATAGAGTGTCTGAAAGGAGAAAAGGGAGGCCATTGCCCAGTGGGAAAAAAAAGCGTTAATGACTCATAATTATCCTTTTTTGGAAGAAAGTTACGATACTCAGCATCTTTGCTGAGTATTGTGTCGACTGAATACAGGTCACAATATTGCTCTACAATATGAATTCGTCGTTATTCACCTACGGAAAAAAAATATTCTAAAGGAAAAACAAAAAAATACGCGCGAGCAGCGAAAGTTTTTTTTTAAACTTTCTTCTCCACTCCTCCAGGAACTCAATAAAAATGTCCCATGAAAATCCGACCACTATAAACTTCGTTCCACCTTTTGAGTATTTTTTGGCTAATGGCACTCGGCTAGAAGGAACAAGTTAGATCATCCCTGTTAAAGGTGCCTTTCCGAGACGGGCGGCGCCAATGCGTCTTGCGGCCGCGGCGTGCAGCGACAGAGGTTGATAGAAACAAGAGGTGTCGCTTGCAGTTTGCGATCTGCAGCCCGTCTTGGAAAGGCACCTTAAAATTCTCATGGAGTGTTGCCATCCGTCCGGTGCGGTATGATTCTTATAGGAACTAAACCCACCCGTGTTCTTAATTCCAACTAGAAAATGTGTTGCTGGGAAGTTAGCTCGTCCTCTTCCCTCCAGCTGAACCACCAGGAAGTGGCCATAAATGTGGACATTCAGGAGGACAGTCTTATTTAATTTTAACATTCTAAAAATGCGGATATTCGAAAAGTGCGCTCGCGCATTCAAATATCCAATTAACTACTTGACAAACGTACGTAACAGGTGGTCGGTGACACGAAAGTTGAAACTATTCTTACCAAGGCTATTGTACCCAGTACTAACTGGGTTGTGGAGGTCAGATGGCAGTCGCTCCATGTAAAATACTGGTATACAACTGCATCTGGTTAGACTGGATGCCGACCCCAACATAGTTGGGAAAAGGATAGACAGATGGTAAAGCAAACAAACAACTCGACAAACAACGTTCGGAAAAAAAGCTCATAGCTTTAACATTTCCATAAAACAGACCAGAAAGAAACAGAAATTAACTGCACCATCACAATTTTCTCCGTCTGCTCTTTCATAAATAAATGTTATCCCCGAACCACGCTCATACTGTATCAAACATTTCATAGCGTACTATAATTAAACTTATGACTTCCCCGAAAAGCACGTATTTTCTAACATCCCACAGGTCAGTCGCCGCGGATTTCTTGCGTTAGACTGACGTTTACAGGACTCTTGACAAGCGCTCGAGTACAATACGGTTATTTTCCCTTTTTTTCAAAATTAAATTCCAAATTTTTGAACGCTGCCTTATTTATAGTGTTGGCGGAGTGCTATTTTCGGCGCGGTTTACGGTTTTTGTATTGTCTATAGTGGTAAATGATGAAAAAATGTGTACTTACAGTGATTTTTGTTTTGTTTGTGTTGTAAATTTGGCAATGTTTGGTTCAATTTCCAGTATGAATAAGACAGTGTCGAATAAAGTGCGAACCGTTGAATTCTAATTTGATTTTGCCATCTACTTTCGACTTAATAATGGAGTAATCAGTTCAAGGATCAAAAAAGTGCGAAAATAAACTCGCCAAACGTCTTCTTTGTTCTAAATAAAGATTATAAATAAAAAAAAAACACTTTGACCGTACGTATTCCGAAATACTAATTTTAAACTTGTCACTAACAAATGGCCTCCAAGATTTATATACCCCTCATGTGATGATTTCCCGTCCGAAAAATCTTGAGAAGAGTACTTACTTTCAAAATATCGAGAAATCTTCATACTGTACAAAGAAGGATGGGCCGATCTTACAAGACGTAATTTTCGTCGCTTAAAATGAGTCAACGAATTTACATTCGTTTGCAAAATGGAGTTTTGTGCAAACCACTTCACGTCCCTGATTATGTTTAATACCATGTTAATCAAAAGCAGACGAAAAACAAAAGAAAACTATTTTCAAGATGTCGAAAGAAAAAATCAGAACGGAAAAAGCTTTCAAAATATGGAACGCATGTCATTTCGTCTGCGCGCGAAAGATCGTCTATTATACAATGACCTCATCAACCAACAAAATTAACTGCAATGGAAGGTCTAACTATGTTGGTGACGTTCTCTTTGACGTTTGTAGAAAATAAATGCTTTTTATTTATGTATGCTTGTTTTGAGTCAGTGGCGTGACCGCGTGACTAAAGAAATTTACAACAGACATGCTTAACTGGAGGTTTTATTTGCAAGTTCCTATGGAGATCAAAGAGCAGTAATATTAGTTTCATCTGTGTAGCTAGTCCAATATCTACAGAAACAATACGTTTCTGAAATTACGCCCTTCGAATGAAATGCGTCTGCTCAATCGACTGCGTTCCAGTCTTCACTTTCCCTGTGTGTTCCCAGTCTTACCAAGGCGTATCGTGTACCCCAGTAACTGGGGATCGCAGGTCATTTAAGCAATCGTTTTATGTAACACACTGGCATGCATCTGTATCGGATCAGACTGGAAACCGACCCGATAGTTCCCTGTCAGAACTGCCAAGTGCCACCATAGAACTGATTCTAAATATATCAACATAGATCCTACTACGAGGCATTGTCTATCAGTACCGTTGTTTCCTAAAGCCTAGGCGGCTACCATATCTCAAAAAAGTTCAAACAGTCTAGTGAGACAATTAACCTTGTCAATTAACAGTTTTTTGAACTCACCTACCGCGCCATTACTAAGAGTGCGAACTGCCTATTACTAAACGGTATATCACAAAACTCAAGCATTTTATCTAGAACCCATTTAGTTGATTGAAGAAGGTGGGTAGTCTTATCTTCGTGGAATCCACTATGGTTTATCGAAACTCTAGTACCTAATGGTCATCATTCTTAAACTCTCTAATCTTTACTGTTATTTTGTAATCAGAGTTTCTGGCGATAACTGTGTAACAACATAGGTTTACACCCATAATATTCAAGCCAGGTAATGTCCCGAAGTTTACACAACGTAGTTAAAAATTATTGTACTTCTGATTCCAGGTGATTTTCAGGGCAAATACTTTCTTCTTCTAACGCATCACTTCTTCCATTTTAAAGCCATGAAAAATATTAAAGTCGTGGTCTTAATTATTGCGTTACTCCTGAGAGTCACAGATGCACATGTAAAAACCCAATTGGGTATATTTGCCATCGTGAACCCGTTTTCTCCAAGTCTTTAAGAGCGAAAGTCGCGTCGCGTGCTTTCGTTGAAAACATTGGTCATCGTAGAATATTTACAAATAGACGATTGGTTAGGATTAGCCGCGTCCACTGGCTCACTATTTCAGTCGTTTCCTCATTCTTATCTAAGAATTGGACGCGGCCCAAACGAGGTTGCATCACGGTGACGTTATAATGTTTACCTTTTTGTTATATTTTGTTGTTGGCTGATACACTGGCTTTAGTGTGTAGAGTCCCGCATAGTTGTGGCGGGTGGAGAAACAAAACCACGTGAGAAGAGCTTTATGTCCTGGAAATAAAAAAACGACGACATGCGGCTTCTGCCAATCCGCACTGGGCTTGCGTTGCGTATCACTGTCCTCTCCCACTTAGTGATCCAGCATTGGATGCTGATACGGCAGATATCTCAATAGAACACCCAGCAGACACCCTGCAGATATCAAGCTTTAGCAAAGTTTCCTGCAAAGTGCAAACAGCAATCCTCTCTATATATCATCATCATCATTTCAGACGTCCACTGCTGGACATAGGCCTCCCCCAAATATCGCCACATTGACCGGTCCCGTGCGACTCGCATCCAACGGATTCCCGCAACCTTCATCAGGTCATCGGTCCACCTAGTGGGAGGTCTTCCAACGGATCGTCTTCCGGTTCGATTTCTTTTTTTTACATTTTAGGAAACAATAACAAAATATATACTTAAATTTCTACTAACAAGCCTCCACAGATAAAAGACCGTGAGTAGATTTTAAAAGACCTTTTCGTTTCTCGAGAGGTTTAGCTTAACAGTGTTGAGAAACTGTCTAACTGTCTGCAATTGATATGAAAGCATTAAGCTACAATGGAGCTTCCAAAATAACGGTTCTTTACTTTTAAACTCCTCATCTTCTGTAACTAACTAGCAAGAAGCTATCCCATTTTGACTTAGACTGATGCCACCAGATGTAGAGCTGTGATTCTAGAAAGATGCGTTCTATCTTAAACAGATCTATGAAATTTTGTAATTTTGCTTTGTTTTTAATCATGGAGATGGAGATCCAAAATTCAATAACAAAATCACTTCCCAAAAAAACCCAGCCTAGATGTCAAAAGTAACTTGATAGGTAGGTAGTAATAAAAAACGTTATTTTGGGCCTAAAAATCTGATTTATTTTCAATTAATTTCCAAATTAGATGTTTATTTGCATTGAAATCAATAAATAGTCCTAATGTGAACCGGCCCTAATTAACATTTATGAAGATCAAGTGAGGGTTGTTGAATAAACGCCTTCGCTCTACTGTCGCGGTACCTCCAATACTTGAGTCTCTCCGCGACCACGGCTGGTGCAATTCGGTCGAATAGTCGGGCTTAAATATTCGCGATGAATACCCGTTTTCATATTATGTTTTATAAAGTGTTCTGATCGTGAAAGTTTAAAAAAGACAATGAATACTTGAGTCATTGAGTTGATCAAACAGTGACGTGACAGCGTGCTATTGCCATGCAAAATGTATGAGAGAACTGCGTTTTGAAGTAGTCAATTGCTTGGTAAAGTGCAATTCTTTATGTTTCGCCGATTATAAGTTTGACACAAATATTGCCTGGTTTTCGTTACTTCCTTACTTACTGGATCAAAGCGTGCAGGAGACATTTGGTAGCTTCCCAAATAGTGTTCCATTCTGATGCAATCGTACGTTTCTTTCTGTAGATTTTTCTTATTTTCTTTTTACTGCAATATGCCAGACTTTAAATACGTCATTTAAAAAAAACAAAAGACGGTAAATTCTTCAGAACTATTGATCTTTTATTTTAAGAATCGAAAAAGGTTCCTTGTGTTAGCGTATGTGTGTTGTTTGTATCTCTATATCAATTTTTAGAAACTGCTGAAAATAAATGTCTATAACCAAACTTAAAATATGAAGGTATTCCATAAAGAAAAGAAAAAAGCTCAGATCGCTGTCAACAGGAATAATGCCCAGAAGGCTGACAGCATTGCAATGTCTGGCATTGCTGATTATTTGACTAAAGAACATAAATTGGCCATATCATTTTGCGGCCAAGTCATCAACACAATATATTATTCCCTTTACTTCAACCAGCGTATAAATCTTCTAATTTACATCCCCTATATGACTCATAGACCAAACAAATCTTATAAAAAAACACTGTTTACTCTACTCACTTCTTTCACAATTTCAACATGATGTTCAGTAGTAACCATCATCAGATCGCCACATCAAATAATGTGGAATCTCTTCACTCCGCTTATAGATCTTTGTGACTCACTGCGGCGTATCTAAATATATTTCCATTTGCCCTTTTAATTTTTGGGATTATTCTACTTGACAGGGATGTTATTAGATGTTATGAATCGATAAACTATTGAACTAAATTCGTCATTATAGAAGAATACCCACCCCTTCTATAGCTCGCTAGTTTTTTGATGCTTCTCGTTCTACCGAAGGTTGGGCATCAATTCCCTACGATATGAATGCTAAAATGTATCTTTCTTCCGGTTTGAACTTAAACTAAATAGATCGACGACTAAACAGAAAATCCTAGGTTCCTATGTACCTGTTTACCGGACTTGAACGATAAAAATAACGACACCTAACATGAAAACGTTCCTAAAAGTATTTGGTCGCTCCAATTTACCTACAAGTGATGTGTAGGCTTTACGTTGCTGTATATTTTGGCCTATGACTATGTTTGTATTGCAGAAAATCCGAATTTTTCATCTCGTTTATAAATTAATCTTTATAAGCAAGTCTGGTATTTGTTTTGCAATACCACCGCGTAAAAAATGCGTCATGTGAAGATGAAATTATTTGCAGTTTGTTTTGTAAATATAATTTGGTCAATACGTTTCGCGCGTTAGGATGATCATATTGTGCAAGATTTACAAGCTGCAGCTGCAGCTCTGTTTTTATTTACTTTCAAATTATGTATATAGCCATTACCTACAGATACAATTTAAATTGTAATGAAAACGTATCGATATCCCAACATAAATGTAACTGCACGCCGAAAAGGCAAAAAGTCGACAGTAATCGTAATAATCTCTTCAGTAGTCAGTACCAAAATAAAATCATCGCTGCATTTCTTGAGATGTGCATCTATAGTTTTTTTTTTGCGTCTAATTTCGTCGACTGCACAAGCCAGTGTGTGCGCGCACGGGCCAACGAGCGCTTCTAAACTTTCGATTTAATTCATAGATTTTAACTTCAGCCGCCTTGGTAAATATTTTTAAGAATAACCGTTATTTTTGTAAATAAACGCTTTTGTTAATAACTGTTTTTGGGATTAAAGTACTAATATTAGTGTCTAATACTGTATTTTTTATTCTAAGAGCCTCTAAGGGTCCTGTATCGGTCAGAAACGTGCGTGACGAACGAAGTGTAATACTAGTGGTTTTTGCCAACTCAAAGTGAAATAAATACTTTTTGGACAGTGAATAAAAGTGTTTGTGCTCTATGATAGTTGTAGAAAAAAATGGGGAAAAAGAAGAAAAATAACGGAAAGAAAGGTGGAAATCGTTTCTTCAGGTGGATGAGAAGGTAATTTTCATTTAAAAACAGTTTGTTGTGCATGATTAATGACAATAAATGAAATTGACAAAGAAACGTTGTGTGTTTTCTTTATTAACTTTTCGTGTGGCATGGCGCTCATGTTGGCTAATTTTGGCGCACTTTTGATGTCCTAACTATAGCTGAAATGTGACTGCGTGTGTGTCTAACAAACTATAGTTTTTATATGGATGGTAGGTATTTAATAGAATCACTGTAATGCATGAAAAATCTACTTACGATTGATCCTGGGAGGTTCTGGCGGGATGTAGCATAGAAAAGGAATACAGTGCATTTTTTAAGGCAATATTTCTCTATGCACGTTAGGTATGCATTTTTTTGTGTGATCAAAAATCATTGAACTCGCGTCATCGTCACCGAACGCTTTCATATAACGGTAAGTTATCAAAACCAACCTTGTACGATTAAAAAAGTATCTATGTAGTATGTCAACTATATGGTGTCCACGACACAAGCCTCGTTGCTTAGTGTGGCACTAGATGGCGCTGTGTGTAATGCCCAGCGATATTTATTTATCTATGATCATCATCATCATCATTTCAGCCGAAAGACGTCCACTGCTGGACATAGGCCTTTATCTATACTAATATTATAAAGCAGAAGAGTTTGTTTGTTTGTTTGTTTGTTTGTTTGTTTGTTTGGTTGAACGCGCTAATCTCAGGAACTACTGGTTCAAATTGAAAAATTCTTTTTGTGTTGGATAGTCCATTTATCGAGGAAGGCTTTAGGCTATAAAACATCACGCTATGACCATTAGGAGCGGAGCAGGAATGAAAAATGTTGCAAAAACGGGGATTTTTTCCCTCTCTTATGTGACGCAGACGGAGTTGCGTGGGTCAGCTAGTCAATACTAATATTGTAAAGCAGAAGAGTTTGTTTGTTTGGTTGAACGCGCTAATCTCAGGAACTACCGGCTCGAATTGAAAAATTCTTATTGCGTTGGATAGTCCATTTATCGAGGAAGGCTATAGGATAACATATAACATCACGCTATGACCAATAGGAGCGGAGAAGCAATAAGAAATGTTGCAAGCGGGAAAAAAGCTTTCGTTGAGCAGGCGATGCGTTGCGAAGTTGCGATATCAAAACTTCACGCGAACGAAGTCGCGGGCAGAAGCTAGTTTATTTATAATGTTTATTTTGGATTAAGTAGGTACTTAGTTTCCACTATCGACAGTCTTCAAAGACTGTGTCGCCTGTTTTTTAAAACTTGTCTTCCTTGTTGATACGTTTCTTAATAAAGGGCAAGCTGAAATTCTGCAGCAGCTTAAAATGGCGCTAAGTGGGCGCGTCTAGATCGATTTATGTTTGTACTTACTTTTTACCCAACTGCGGCGAAGCCCAAAAGGAGGATTATGTGTTTGAATGCATGTCCATTTTTTTGTTCCCTCGTAACTACCATACGAATGAACCGATTTCGATAAATTATACCTATGTTGTTAGACTAGTCTTGGTGGTGCGAGTGCCACATTTAAAATTTTATTGTTTAAAAGAGAAATGGAGGATTTTAGGCGTCATAATGTGGGATTCAATTTTTTTTTCTTAGTTTTCTTCTAACACCATCGAGTGCTTGTTTTCAGCTTTTCAGTTTTGTATGGCAGTTGAGTTTTATATAACTTTTTATTTATCATTACAAGCTCACTTCTAACAAAAAACCTTCCTTTTTGTCTATAGTCGCAAATATTTTGGAATGGAATTTCTCTGTCTAAGGGTCTGCAAATCTGCCGGGGTTGCGGGCCTGTTCGAAAGAGATACCGCGGCCCCGGAACATAAAGGGCGAGGAAGGAAAATGGATGGGTTTTAGCATTGGTTTTAGTCAGTAAAAGTCTGACACTCCCTCCCGCTCCGCCCAGCCCGGCTAGCATGGGCAGGGGATAAAAATTTTATCCACCGGTTATTTCCACTTTTGTTTGAATTTTGTCCCTTGTCTGTGGAAATAACCGAGCTGCTGAGTTTCCTCCGTGCCTCGGAAAGCACGCCATGCAGTTTGCCCCGGCTGTCATTTGTCAATCTTTGACAGTCGTTATAGGAAGTCAGTGGCCCAAAATGTCTGATAACCAGTCTTAACATAGGGTGCTGTATTATCTAGTACTAACTGGGTTGTGGAGGTCAGATAAGCAGTCGCTCCATGTAAAAAACTGGTATTCAGTTGCACCCGGTTAGACTGGAAACCGACCCCAACATAGTTGGGAAAAGGCTTGGCAGATGATGAGGTACTGTGTTTTGTCTGCGATTAACGGAGTGGCTTGATAAGTTAGTTCATACTAAGAAAGCGGCAACGAATATATTTGTATTGGACTTATCTATTACAACACACAGGAACTGACCGACTCTTATCTGTAAGTACCTACCTACTTTGATAATAACGACAACAAAGCATTGAACTTTAGGCTATTTTGTACCGGCAGACATTACTTACGTAATTATTTATCGATTACTGATACGGAATTAAATATCGGTAGTGAAAAACTGCTACGTTCTTGAAATGGTCGAAAGTGTGCTGCTCATCGTGGGATCCTACAGGGTTCGATAATAAGACTGATTGAATTTGATAAACTTGACGGAAATCTCTCGCCGATTGGTCGACTAGAAGACCAGGGGGGTAACCATGACGTCTTAAAGCAAGATTGTTTTAATCTTATTCCAGAGTGGGAAAGAGACGGAGCTATAGAGAACGTCTAGCGCCATCTCTTTCTCACTCTGGAATAAGATTAAAACAATCTTGCTTTAAGACGTCATGGTACGCCACCAGAAGGCTTCGAATCCCCGTTTAGGATCAAATGTTTGTGTGATGAGAAATGACATTTGTTTCTGTGTCACGGATGTTTATTTTATTTACAAACAAAATGTATCTATGCAGTATATTCAACTATCTGGTGTCCACGACACAAGCCTAGTTGCTTAGTGTGACGCTAGATGGCGCTGTGTGCAATGTACAGCTATATTTATTCATTATTTATTTCTTTGGCGAAAGAATTAGCATTACCATTCAACGTGGCAATGCTGCCAAAATCTCACAGTAAAAATTCAAAACTCCACATTAAATAACGTGAAATACATTGGAAATAGCAGTTTTTCAGTCATTTTCGGTGCAGTGAAACTATTAACTGCAGTTTCGTGGCTCCTTTCCAAGTAGGAATCAGTTTCAGCTGAATTTACGACAACATTTCCTAGTTTCAACAATTTTCAGTGCAGTTTGACCTAATTTAAAAATAAGTATAAAAACTGTTTCGTGGCTATATGGCTTTTGCATACAAATTGCAATTATTACCTGATTATAGGATTGTGTTTAAAAAAAACCCTCTAAAAGCCTCAGGTTTATTGTTATTACTTTGTTGTTCTTTATGTTTATTCTCAGTTAAAAGAGTCTATGGTCCATGTTCACCGAAAAGATAACGGTTTGGTTATTTTAAAACAGCGGTTTAAGAGACATGTTCCCCTACAAAAATGTGTTTTAAACAGCTGTTTTTAGATAATCAGACTATCATTTTTTTGGTGAATATGTACATAAGAAACCTTACACGCGAGTCGGAACCAAGGATGTAAGGTGAAAAGATAGAGAAAGTGGATGATAATTTAGAAGCGGGTGATTCACGA
This sequence comes from Xestia ashworthii, assembly GCA_950022955.1. Classification (NCBI taxonomy): domain Eukaryota; kingdom Metazoa; phylum Arthropoda; class Insecta; order Lepidoptera; family Noctuidae; genus Xestia; species Xestia ashworthii. The sequence continues at coordinate 4,551,007 of OX465575.1, forward strand.
TTCACAGGTGTTGAAAATGGTGGCTTTTTGTAGCGTTGTGACTTTGCCAGCAGATGAGAGAACAACGGGGACTTATATGAACAGTTTGTACTTTCCATTGGGTTTTAAGTGCAATAGCTCTTTCCTTTTATCTCTGTCTTTGCCTATTTGGGCCCAATCCTAGCCTCAGGTTAGCCAACTTCCTGCCGGGGCTACGGGACTGTTCGAAAGAGATACCGCGGCCCCGGAAGATAGAGGGCGAGGAAGGAACATGGATGGTTTTTAGTCAGTAAAAGTCTGACACTCCCGCTCCGCCCAGAGTGGGAGTTTGATGATTTCCCATCCGAAAAAAAAAGGATAAACATACGCCTGCTATCCACGAAGAAATAAGCAGAGGCGTACAAAACGCTACAGTCGCAGGTCGCCTATAATTATGTATGTCTTATGTAACAGTCCACACTCAGCGGCTTGGATTTCATCATCTGCTTAGCCTTTTCCCAACTATGTTGGGGTCGGCTTCCAGTCTAACCGGATGCAGCTGAATACTAGTATTTACATGAAGAGGCAGTCGCTTCATGTAAATACTAGTATTCAGCTGCATCTGACCTCCACAACCCAGTTAGTACTGGGTAATCGATACCCCTTGATAAGACTGGTTGTCTGTTTTTGCCACTGACTGCCTGTAACGACTGTCAACGGCTTACGTCCTTTGGAGGAAACTCGGAATGTCATGGGTGATCACCCATCCACAGACCAACCTAGGCAAGCACGGCTTAACCTGAAGATCGACCCCAAGCGCCTGTTATTACTTAGTGGCTTGATTTATGCCCAGTTAATAGCAAGAGAGTCGCCTCCCTGTTACATGAGGATATACAAAACATCTTTACTTACCCGTACGGCGAATGCAAGCTTGATATTATAAAGGGTGTAAAACACCTCTTCACGAAGCCGAAAGTCACTTATTTTCCCCATCATTGCGATCATTTTTTTGTTCTACTACATACCTGGGAACCTTCTAGTTACAGAGATATGGGGGGTCAAAGTTACAACTTTTTGACAAGTTTTTTTTTTAAATAATACAAGTTTTTTTTTGTAAGATTTTGACTTTTATCACCTTCACGACCCCCGTACTATTCAATCCATCAATCAGCACAATGTTTTAAGTGCGTTACATTGAGTTCTATACCAGCAAACATGATTTTTTACCCCAAATAAAAAAAGTCGTTTCCAAGCAATATTTTTTGCGTAAAGTTACTTAGTTTGATTTACAGAATGCTTGGTTAACGGCTTTGTGATGAGGTGGTTTACACCCTGTATTAGAGAATTTTTCACAAACCGCATACTAAATTGACTTAGTTAACTGGTGGGTTACCACAACCTCTAAATGCGATTCAATTCAGGTCCTAAACTGAGTCGCAAGCTGTCAGTTCCATAGAAAAACTGTCAGAAAACTGACAGCTCAAACCTAAATTGAATCGCATTTAGACGTTGTGGTAACCCCGCTGATCTTTTTTCTTTCGTGTGGCTAACCTGGTGTCAGAGTTTTTATGCCGCTTATGGGCTTCTGACTTAGCTTAACATGCCGTCAAGAAATATCTCTCAGGCATGCTGGTTTCCTTACGCTGTTTTCTGAGTAAGTTTGCTAAATAAAGCCTAAACACACATTATTATCAAGCAAATAATGTTGATAGTGTTACTAAACGACTATTTAACAAGGAAGTTCAAGTTAGGTCTGTGAATTTAAGACCAACAGACATGGCCGCAAGCTAAGTTGCATTTAATAAGTAATAACTGTAATACAATCCAATTGTGGACTTTTAAATAGCTGCCAAACAATTTATCTTTGAGAATAATTGAGATCTTAATCATGTGGGCGACCTGGTTTACTGTGGGTCAGGTTGCCAAACCGGTGCAGGATTAGACTACCCACACAAGATTTAGACACCATGTTTTAGTATATTAGCCATAGCAGCAAAGTTTTTATATTTTTGTCGCTAAATGGCTTTTCATCAACAATTAAAACTGTATAATGCTTTGTTCGATTACTCGATTAAACCCGAAAAATAATAAGGTTTTTCAATTTAGCGCCAAAAATCCGCTATTTTTATACTTATGTAATGGCACTTGGGTTTTTGAGACAAATCTAATGATACCTTTATCGTTGAAATCAATCCAGCCATTTGGAACATACGAGGTAATAAAAAAACATAAGCCTTTGCTGTCAGGTAAAAATCACATTAGACTCACAAAAACATAACGTCAATAAAATTACTGTTTTAACCTTTCTCTGTTTAAAATAAACTTATATTGTCCCGTATGGGATATCTTCGTTCATTTATTATTGATAAACAATCATGGAAGATATCCCGCAAGTGACAATATAAACGTCAAATATCTGTCAAAAATACCGACGCCATCTTGCTTGCATAATCCATTTGGTGTAATCCCCGGCCTAAGTGCCTGTTCGTTGTGTTGTGCGCAGCCGGTGTCAAAAGGTTACGAATGCGGTGGACATTACTAATATTGCTGTTGACCCGTCAACTGAGCAGAATGTTTTCATTAGCGGCTGAATGGATCTGTTTTAGAATATGCATGAGCTATTAAGTGTAGGTAATTAAATGCGAACTACACAGTTAACATGCAGTCTTCAATGTTGTGCAGTATCTAGGTACTTTAAAAATGGCATTTCTGAACATAGACACCTCAACGTCAAATTAACAATCTGATTAGAAATTTCCCAAGTATCGTTGATTTGATGTTTCTTTCTTGACCGTGTGGTTATTGATTAACCTGGTGTTAGAGATTTTATGCCGACTTTATGACTTAATGATTTTATGTCTGACTTGGCTTTCCATTGCCGTCGAAAAATGTCTCTCATTCGTGCTGGTTTCCTCTCGATGTTTTTCTTTACCGAAGCAAACAAACAAACGCAAACACAAACAAACTATACAAACGCACAAGAATCCGAAAAATCTGAGGTTCCACTGTCACACCACTAGCTATCACTGTTACCGATTTAACACAACTATAAGACTAACCCGAAGGCAATGTGGACATAGACAAGTGGGAATTATTTTCAAAACGTTTTGTATGTTTATAAGGCCTTTTATCAGGATTTAGGGTGCAAACAGAAAGAATGCATTTTTAAAGTACTGACAAATCGGTATGCATTCTTTATGTTTGCACTCTTACATAAGATTTTCAGTACTTACAGTATGACCACTGTAAGCTTGCAGTTCAAGGTGGCACTATTATGTGCTTGAAAAATTAAAAGAGCAGTTTAGCAATATCCTCCAAGTCTACACCAACTTGGTGGGTTTTCAGTAGGAGCACACAATGAACATCAAAGTTATGTGAAGATTCATGATTACTCAGAAATTATACCGACAAATAAACCGAGGGTAGGTAGTTCACAAAACTTCAAGTTCATAACTGTCACATTGTATCTGTCATCGTAATCTCTCTAGCGAGATCTTAGAGTATAGAACTATTTCTAGGTCTTTGAGCGAGATTGTAAACTCTCGAAATATTGTCAACTGAACATACTGCTTACTATATAACGCTTTATTTTTGGGTAGATTGTAATCTATCGAAGTGAAACCGTAATATTGTGAAATGCATGCGACGGAAGTAGGTATATCTGCCACCATAATCGGGACTTGGGGCACCCCCACGTTAGGTTAGTTAGGTTCTTTTAAACCCTGTAGACAGAAAAAGAGGCTCCGTCGACTACGCTTTTTAATTTTAAGAGAATATAAAGTTTTAAGGTTAGATTATATTAATCAGTATTTCTCAGGAATAAAGATAATGTACATTATCTTTTCATGAGAGTGGTACCATTGGGCAAGGGGGCCCCTCCTCCACAACGCGCGAGTTGACTTCCATCGCATACATTTCACAATATTATAGTTTCACTTCGTTAGATTGTAATCTACCGAAAAGTAATGCGTCGTATTGTAAACAGAATGTTCGTTTGATAATTTTTCGAGAGTTTACAATCTCTCTAGTTATTTTACAATCCAACGGTTTTACAATGTGACGCTGACATATCTATTAACGGCCAATTTTCAACTATCGAAAGTTGCTATCTCTGTCTATTTGACATTTTGTTTACAGACGGTTCAACACAAATCGTCACAGAAAATCTTTCTTTGATTTTTCTATGAATAAAGTACCTAAAGGGTAGGTGACGCGGATAGGATATTTCAAGCTAACTTTGTTTACAAAAACAACGATAGCCACGAGACGTGGCATATACAGGTTGTAAACCACCTCATCACGAAGCCGTCAACCCAGCATTCATCATCAAACTAAGTAACTTTACGCAAAAATAATTTGCTGGGAAACAACTTTTTTTTTGGGTCAACAATCACGTTTTGGGGTATAACTCAATGTAACGCACTCAAAACATTGTGCTTATGGATGGATCGAATAGTACGGGGTTCGTGGAGGTATTTAAAGTAAAAATCTTGCAATAAAAACTTGTATTAAAAAAAAACGTTGTAACTTTGACCCCCAATATCTCCGTAACTAGAAAGTTCCCAGGTATGGTGTAGAACAAAAAAATGATCGCAATGATGGGGAGAACAAGTGCCTTTCGGCTTCGTGAAGAGGTGTTTTACACCCTATATGCTAACTGTTATAGGCGTAAGGTATTGAAAACGGTCCTAACTAAACAGCTATCGTAGCCCTGCCCATCGCTTTAACCTGTAATCTCCTCACTTTGTAGACCTCAACTAACAGCACACTACGGACATGTATAATTTTCTTCGCTTCCTTGGTTAAAAACTCAGCAATTTCCCGCTTCACTAAACACCGTTTAGCGGTAGGAAAACTGTAACGTTTGATTAATGAGCGGCTTACTTTTTTTTGAATTATTAATAATTTACCTAGTTTGATTTATGTGTTCCGTATTTTGGGCATCATTAAAAGCGAGGAAATATAGGGTTATTTTATTTTTAAGAATTCAGTCCCTTTCTGCTAGGAGTAGCTTCCATGTGGGATCGTGACTACATCATGATTACCGATCTTCGAGTTTGAGCAATGCTTGCCGGGCACAGAGGAATCTCGGTATGTAATCGTCGACGCGACGGTCCGTGGATGGGTAATAATCATCCATTACATACCGAGTTTCCGTTGTTCCTCGAAACACGTTAAGACTTGCCAAGGGGTACCGGAGAGATAACTAGTTACCTGGGTAACGGGGAGACAACTAGTTACTTCCCTTCCCCGGTACCGGTATCGGTACGACCTAGATCGTAGCGATCAGATAGGCTGTCACTTCATGTAAAATCACAGGAAATCAGTCTATGTAAATCATATCTTTTTGCACAGGCATATGCTGGAAGAAATTTCTTAAGAAATAAGTATCACCTTTGTACCTTGGGAAAAGGTTACCTAAGTAGATGATGATTATTGTCTTCCTTCTTTATGGTGTCGTTAGTGCATAATCTGGTGTCAGAGTTGTTATACCGCCCATGGGCCTCTTACATCTCGTCGAGAAATATCTCTCAGGCATGCAGGTTTCCTCACGATATTTTCCTTCACCGTTGCTAGTGGTAATTATTCAATGTGATTGTTATCATTTTTGGGGTATTTATCACATTATCTTGCCCACCATCTCACCTGTTGAAGCGATGACGCTTTCAAAGCCCCTTTAATATCACTGAAATCCCCAAACAGTTGGCAAAGGTGAACCTGAAAGCACCTTTTTTTTTCGTATGGGATATCAACAAATAACTCTTTACTCTCTGGACGGAGCGGAAGAGAGTGTCAGACTTTTACCGACTAAAACCCATCCATGTTTCTTCTTAGCCCTTTGTGTTCCAGGGCCGCGGTATCTCTTTCGAAGAGTCCCGCAGCCCCGGCAGGCTTCGGCCCTTGCGGACCCCTTCCTTATGCTGACATCTCTTGCTCGGCGCTTGTGGAATACTCTGGCGCCGTCGACACGGCCTGTCGTCATAAGTCGGACGCACGGCGAGCTAGCCCATAGCTCACCGTCCACAGGCCCGCGTCTAAGGTCGGCTGGGGCGAGAGGTTCTCTCCCTCGCCTGATAGTACCTACGACTACCTACACCCACATTTTGCCAGTTAAGTTTAAGACCCTTAAAATAGGCGGCTCCCAAAGATACATAGTCCACACTACAAACCTACAATCCTCCTAGTGTCTCGTTCGTCCTTTTGCTCAGGCATATTCAAATGAACGTTTCAACAGGGCGATAAAACAATGGAATGACATAAGACAAATAATTGACTATTGTGATGTACATATTTCAACTCATGCGCATGCGAGTTATTTTGTGATTAGGGGCGGCAACACAGCTTCCTGGCTTTTAAAAAGACCATGGAAATATTAGGAACATGAAATACGTCTTTGAGAAGACACTACTAGTTTTCTATTTGCAAAAAGACTGACAGACGCAGCCGCGGACGTAAGTTAGTATGAATATATTTATTTAACAACACTTAAAAAAGCAGACAAGGTAATAATATTTTCCTAGTCCTGCGCTATCTTTTCTGATTAATTTCGTTGTTGGATCCAAGACAGTTGAAAATTATTTCTCTTGGACTTCTTCGAGCTTCATTGTCTCTTCGCTTTTCTGGTGGTTGCCACTGTTGATTCTGGCTTTCAAGAGTTGCAGTGGTTATGCTACTTTGCAACTTTAGACTAAACGTTGACGAACAAGGATTTGCAAGCCCAAATCCCCTAAGATAAAGGCAAGAATAGATGACGACAATATTGCCCGGGCGAACACAATCATAAAAATCTCTTCCTAAAACATGTTTGAAAATCAAGTGACAACCCTATTTCTTCATTGTTAATTATTAAAAGGATTGGTTCAGATAGCGTTACGCTATATTAACGTTACAGCATGGGCATAATGACATCTTGAGCGACTATTGTAAACATATTAAACCTTCACGTTTGTAAACGACAAATACTTTGTTCATAGACGAGATCGTCAAGAATCTATACTAATATTTTAAAGAGGATAGATTTATGTGCTTGTACTTTTGTATGTAACGAATAAACTTAAAAACTACAGGACCGATTTGAAAAATTCTTTCAGCGATGAATAGCTACATTATCAGCGAGTAACATAGGCTATATTTTATCGCCGTACTCTAACGGGAACGGGAACTGAGCGGGCGAAATCGTGTGAAGTCCGCTAGTAATCTATAAAAAATGACCAACATAACTTGAGACGCAGTGAAATTTGGAACTACGATTGAAGTATAGGGGGATGGTAGTTGTGTGGTAATCGGTTGTCGTTGTATGAGCATGTGATGCGGAGGAATGAGGAAAATGTCAGAAAAGTTTTGAGTGTGAATGTGGATGTGTATATGAGTGGAGGAAAACCAAAGACACGATGGATGGACTGTGTTAAGAATGATATGGCAAGAAAAGAAGTGTCTGATGAGATGACGAAAAATAGAGGAGTATGGAAGAAGAAGACGTGGTGTGTCGAACCCAAATAAATTGGGATAAGGGCAAGAGATAGATGATGTTTGAAATATAGGGATATGAAGAACAGGATATATAAAAAAAGAATTCTTTAATTTTAATATGTATACGGTGACAATTTTGTTGGTGCCATGTCCGATGGGCTAAACTGCCCAACAGTCTGTTGTTATCGAGTTTTTACATGTGCTCAAATCGCAGATGACATTACCTAATAGCGCCAAAATTATATGGTCACTTACGGGATATCTTCCGTGATTATTTGTTATTTTGAGCTCAAAATAACAAATAATCGCGGGATTTCTTATCCCGCAACTGCCCGCAAGTGACAATATAAGTTTAGTTTTAAACCGTGAAAGCTTAAAACAGTGTTTGATAAATAGCGCCATTTTTAATTTGATGTTAGTTCTTCAATTGTGGCATAGATTCTTTGTATAGGTATGTTGGCGCTGTAGTGCAGTGATCGCCAAGGTATCCCTCTAAATTCCAATTTTCTTACGTTTTTTGCATATTGTAGGCCAGTGCTAGTTAGTATGTTGATTAAAATATGATTCGCGTCTGTAAGACGGTCTATGTAGTTACAGAATTACAATCATTAAAATCCTAAAGTTTATTTAACCTCAATCAATTTATTATTTCATGTAGAAGTCATTCAATGTGGTTAATTTTTTTTTTTTTCAATTCAGTTGGTCACTCAGTTTTTTTTTTGTAAGTAATATTGACTGACACAAAATAAAATTAGTTTTCCGTGCAAATACTCCTAACCTATTTTACATTCCTCTCGATAATGTTCACCCATATATTGATAAATTAAATGGAGCTACATCATAGCCATACAAACCGCGGTGACCTATAAAGCTAATTGGCCCTTTCAAACCGAACGGGAAATGACTCAGTTCTTAACAAGTTTTTTTCTTCCGAAATACGGGGCTGGGCTAGCAATAGGCTAATAGCTGCGTCACGTAAGGTATGGACGGACGTAAGTATATGGCAGTTAAAGTTGGCAGCAATTTTTAACCCACTTCAAAAAAAGGAAACACAGAAAAAGATAGATGAATTGTGTGAAGGGAAAGATATGGCTAGAACGGGAATGGCCACAGACATAACGGATGACAAAGACAAATCGATGAGGAAGATACTTGACCATCCTCGTTTTAAAAATACTAGAACTATAAATGACTGTGGAGCCCTGACACAACCAGAAGGCGACGCGGTAGACCTCGCAGGAGATGGCGGGATGAGCTGGACAAATCCACATTGGCCCTGGATCGAAAAATTTGGAAGTCATGGGGAGAGGCCTTTGCCCAGCAGTGGGATGACACAGGCTAACAGTAACAGTAGAACTATAAATTGGCAAGAGTTTTACCATATTCATCATTAATATCATTTTCCTGCCCTTGGAACAAGGACTTCTATTTGGAGTCGGCGTAACAAGTTTTCTTCTTGCATTCTCCCCTATAAGACGTCACGACGTCACGGTTTACTCCTTTCTCTTTCGTATCATTTTACTCTCGTAGCTAAATAATAACTGCCACTCGGGTCGATCTTTAGGTTAAGCCGTGCTTGCCTAGGTTGGTCTGTGTATGGGTGATCACCCATACACACCGAGTTTCCTCCGTGTCTCGGAAAGCACGTTAAGCTGTTAGACCCGGCTGTCATTTGTAGATCTTTGACAGTCGTTACAGGTAGTCAATGGCCCAAAAAGTCTGACAACCAGGTCAACCGGTCTTACCAAGGGGTATCGTGATACCCAGTATTAACTGGGTTGTGGAGGTCAGATAGGCAGTCGCTCCATGTAAAATACAGGTATTCAGCTGCATCCGGTTAGACTGGAAGCCGACTCAAACGTAGTTGGAAAAATGCAGGTAGATGATGATGATGATTTTTCGCACAATTCATCTATCTTTTCTTTGGACCGTTTTTCAGAAGCATCAGAGTAATTTACTTGTGAGACATAGAAATCAAGATTAAGGATCTCTAGAGTAATAAAGGTCCTTGCTATTTCTCCTAATCTTTAAACGTTCATCAGCTCGATAATATCATCACACACGAAGATAACAACTGCATTATCGCTCACATTCATTATTACCTAGCAAATGAACTGTTTCCTGCACTAAAGATCGTTTCATTAAATCCGCTGCGGAGCTAATTCCAAGTCATTTTATTACACATATATTTTTTTATGTTAATCTGCGTTGAAGACTGATAGTTCTCAGTTAAAATGTATTATCAAACACTGTTTTGAGCTTTTACGGTTTATAACTAAACTTAAAATGTCACTTACGGGATATCTTCCGTGATTCTTCGATACAACAGCGGGAGCTCAAAAATAATGCTAATCATGGAAAATGTCCGTAAATGACATTTTAAGTTTTAGCATAGTTTAATCAGCCTATAGTGTTAGCACTGTTGGGACACAGGCCTCCTCTCTATGAGAGGGAATAGGCCACGCGGGTCATGTTCCATTTTTTTGTTTTGACATAGTCTTGTCTTTGGCTGCAAATCACCTAATTTGAAACAATGACGCGGTAAAAGGTGGGACCGGGTTTGCCTAGAAGAAACCGATTCACTCAAAACTTGAAGAGATCTAGATTATAATGATCAGGAAACAGATAATTCCATGGGCATGCATGCATTTCTTCATGACGTTTTCGTTTCGAATTTACCTATTTATAAAATACTAGTAAAATAAGTATAATGGGTATAAGAGTAGAGGAAGACCAAAAAAACGATGGCTAGACTGTATAAAGAATGATATGTCAAGAAAGTAGTATGGAAGAAGACAAGATCCCAAATGAATTGGGGAAAGGGCAAGAGAGTGATGATGACTGACTCATAAAATAATACACTACGTTTCTCAAAGAGCAACAGTGACAGTGAGTGCAACCACATTTCGCCATTTAAGTTGAAGGTTGTCTAACTGTCGAGTCATCAATCGGACGCAAGTCCAGATTCTCAGTTGCTACTGATGAATTCCCAGCGGAATATCCCAATGATACAGCCCCAGTACTGGGAATCGATGAAAGGAGTTCTATATTCTATTAATGAGTCAGTAAATTACAGGCAACACTCGGCTTAAATCAATGAATATAGAAACAGTACAGATATCTTCTTAAAACGTGAACTCTGCAGACGAGATAGTGCAAAAATAATTATATGAACTTAATTGTTAAGCGGATATTGTCTCATGAGCTTGGTAAGTACACGGGAATACAAATATGTACTGGTATTCAACTGCATCCAGAAAGACTGGAAGCCGACCCCAACATATTTGGAAAAAGGCTACGCAGATGATGAGCACGGGCATACAAATGATCATCTTCGAACCGGAACACAGCAATGCTTCTGGTCAGTAGACGAAGGCACGGTGCTAGAAACAATTTCCTTGGACGATCTCCTTCAGTAAGAGCTCTACTGCTTCTTATGCCACTGCCTCAGGCCAAAACCAGTATCAAAGCGTTCAAGCGAAGCTTATAGTTTTTTGACTCTTCCATCATCATGGCTAAGTAATAACAGCAGCATGGCGATCTTTTCCCTGTTAAGCCGAGATTGTTACGTGGATTGGTGACCATCCATTACAAAACGAGATCCATCCGTGTCTCGGAAAGCACGTTTAGCCTTTGATCGCTCCATATAAAACAAGAATTTGTATTGTATACTAGTCCTATTGTTGACGTTGGTTAAAATGTAACCTATGTTCCCTGGGGCGTAATAACGAAACGATTTACACCTCATTCATTCAAATCGCATGAATAGTTTAGGCGCTACGGTAGACCATACGTAACAACATACAGATATACATAGACTGCTAAAATCTTAACCCTTCCTTCTGACTTCGTCATAGTCGGGTAACATTGGATCTGGTGAAAGTGGAAGCCGATCCCAAGAACATAGAAAAAGGTAGGCAGGCTAATCGCTGGTAGAACGTCACGGCACATAGTCTAGCCTTGTTCTTTTGTTACTCAGGATCTGCGTCGTAGACGGACCGGTGTCGATTGAACATAATAGAGGTATTTAATGCACATACTTTATGTAAATAAACAAACATGTTAATCGTCGTGCGATCTGGGTTAAGTATGTGTAACATAAGTCAGAACGGATGTGTATGTATAAGCAGCCAAAGGGATTTCTTTTCGGATGTAGAAAACATAAAAACATCGTTAATTAGAAACTAGACTTTCCATGATATATCAATCCATACTCATTTCTAGCTACTCGTAGCTTTTGCTGGCGCCTTCGCTCCTTACGGAAAATAAACCACAAAAACGGTTTTAAATGCAGTCTAGCTTCCTGTTAGTGAAGAAGAATTTTCGGAACCGGATCGATAGTTTTTAAGATTACATACAAACTTACAAACCCTCTTTATAATATTAAGTATAGAAAATATCATAAATGCGAAAGTAAGTCTAACTTTCTGTCAATTTTTTCCCGCTGAATGGCTGAACGGATTTCGATTAAAGTACCCTAGCCTATGACCGGTTTTAAAGCCATAGAATACTTTTTATCCTCGTTGAAGGTTCCCGTTGGACAATTTCCGAATCAAACGAGGTAAGCATAGAAAAAGTTAAAAAAAAAAACAAATTGACTTAAATTAATTAGCCTGTCATTAAAAAATCACAATCAAACTGAACCACCACTTCCGCTAGTAGTTTCAACGCTTTAGAAATCAATAATGTCCAAAAAACCTTCCTTGTTACCCTAAAATAAACACATTATAACAAAACTACTAAAATTAACACTTCCAAACCAAGTTCAAAAGTCCCTAAGAAAAATAAAGAGATTCTCCTCTACCATCTGTTACGGGATAGTCATCACAGACAAGGGGCACGTGCCATAGGTACCAGCAAGCATAAACATATACCGTTCAGTCTCCGATCCCCCTCTTTTACCCCCCTACCACTTCACACCTAATTTAAACCATCAACAACAACTTTCAATTCTAACAAAACCATTCCTGGTTTATTTCTATCGATAATTGTACATTTGGATTGCGAGCAAGCGTTGGATACTGTAGACATCGATGAAACCGGTTGGTTTAACGGGTCGAGCGTGCTATGATACGTCAATTTCGAATACGCGTCATACGGTCGTACCGCCCACGGTAAACGGACGTTGCGCTGGCGCATTTGTTTCTAAACTCGAAGAGAAATTGTTAAGAGTTCCCCAGGGTACTAAATTAGGGCCTTCATTTTTTAGTAAAAGTGTGAACTGTCATTTGTTTTCATTGACTATTTGTGTAATAATATCTCTTTGATACACTTTCTCAAGTGAAATTAGATTCCCACGGGTTTCAAGTGTTTGCTACAGTGAGAACTGTGTGTAAGAAATGGTTTGATTGTCACTCAAAATGAATGAAATGTGTAAGTACTAGTAATAAGATTTGATATTTTTTTGTGATTTTGTGTGTGAGTTTTAAAACTTGGTGCGATTCGTGTCGAAGTGTATTGAACTCTGTCTTCTCGTAGTTAGGACTGCAATTAGACTGTTCTTGATTCTGATGAATCATTGGCTGCAGTCGACTTAGTGAAATTTCTTTCATTAATGCCGTTCAAGGTTGTAAAGATATCTTTTTAAGGTCAAGATTGTTATTTTATAAGTTTGTCTGAGACAATCTACTGATTATTGATTCATCTTTTAAAAGATCTGCGGCATAATTTGATTACTTTCATTTTTTGTCTTTATCAGAGTTTTACAAAAATTTGCTATTGTATTTTATTTTCTCAATCAGTAATCTTGATAAGCATTTCATGTCTGCATTCACTCCGTACACCTACCATTACCCTACAATACTTTATTTTATGACTTGATCTTGCATAAGTATGAGGTCGTTTACTTATTTAAACAACGCACTAAAGTGTACAGTGTAAGATGAAATCTCTCTCATATTCTTATAAATTTCACGTTATTTTGACCACTATAAAATGCCGAATTGATTATTATTAGTTTTCAGAAGAATAAAGATCATAATGGCTTTCATATTCATAGTCTTTTAATCAGAAGGCACTCACTTTTTTTGAGCTTTTGCTCTCAAGCATTATTTTCAGCTTTATGCACTCTCGCTGACCAATCAAGCTATATAAAACCAAATTAACCTGAGTTCTTATTTTGAAAATCTTGTTTTTATTTTAATGAGGCTGCCAATACGAAATACTACATCAGTGTGGCTACTAAACTAAACCACCAAAACATGACACCACAAAATGACTGAGTGCAAGAAGAATGTTATGTTTTTAAAATACCGCTTCAATGTTTTCATTTGCTCCTCAAAGAAAGTTAAACAAACTACCTTCTTACCGAGTCAATTGCCGTTGAGGATGATAATATCATTATGTGTGTGTGATCACTATGTTTTTTGCATTGAGTCGGCCATTATTTTCACCCAAAAATGACATTTCTTTGCGCGCATAGAGTCACTTAGTTTGATATACAGAAAGCTTGGCTTTACCTGACAGAGATTCGAGTACAAAGAAGAAAAAGTAATAGCGGTAACGGAAAAAGTGAAAAATTTATTAGATCGACTAAAGGTTAACGTGGTGTGTGATGAAGAAGAAGAAGTGAGGAAAATGTCGTGAGGAAAGTTTTGATTATGAATGTACAACAATGGACGGACTATGTGAAGGATGATATAGCTAGAAAGGACATGACTGCTAAGATGACGAGTGAAAAGAGAAGTATAGAAGAATAAGACATGCTGCGCAAACCCCAAATAAATGGGGATAAGGGCAACAGAGTGATGAAATCGACAAAAGCTAACGACAAGCTTGAAAGCTAGTTGTAAAATATAAACCTTTTCAATGTTGCGATTGATGAAGCGATTGTCCCGTTGTTTTGGCTCTCAGGGTTTACTTATAACTGAAAATTGTGTCAAACACTCATGCTGAAATCCTTATTTTTCAATCCGCAGGTTAAAGTTAACAAACCGTCTCGAAAATGACCTTTTCTTGCAACAACCTCCATGTTTTGTATGTCCTAATGCACGCTTGAGTAAGCATTGCATCAATGTCTGAGAAGTCTTTAGGATCGAGGTGACACTAATATCTTTGTGTGCATATTCTAATGCAATACGCTGGCGACTTGGCAGGGAAAAATAATGAACAATATCTAATTGTAGATTCTAGAATGAATGTGGGTATAAGATTGGGGGAAGACCAAATAAACGATGGACTGTGTAAAGAATTATATGGCAAGAAAGGAAGGTGTCAGAAGAGATGACGAGTAAGGAATAAAGGGCAAGAGAATGATTATTAATGATGGTCAAAACAGATCTGAATTCAGGGCCGATTCTTGGGATAGAGCATTAAAATCTTAACTTAGGAGACTATTTTCAACTTTTGAAGTCATTGCTGGGAAATAGTCAGTTTCATGGGCTACGTTGTCAATTGGCTTTAGCCTCAAAAATTCAAAATCCACCCTAAATCTTAACATACTCGTAGTGTAAAACAAAGTCACTTCCGCTGTTTGTGCGCTTAGATCTTTTAAACTACGCAACGGATTTTAATACAGTTTTCAGGAATAGACAGAGTGATTCAAGAGGAAGATTTACATGTATAATATCCTATTTTGTACCCGTGCGGGGCCGGGGCGGGTGGTTAGTATTAACTAATATCTACTTGACGGTTTTAATATTTATTCACATGACAAGAAAACCTTGGTGTAGGTAAAAGAAAGAATTTGCCATATTCTAGTTCATTAATTAGCCATATTTCTTAATTCCATTAATTAATATTGCGGAATTAATCAATATAGGTAAGTATTTGACAGCTATTTGCGATGTTGCCAACTTTTTGGATGATCAGATAGCCACCTGTTAGATACCCAATAACACAAATCAATCAGTTTTACATTCAAAATTAACATATCGATCACCACAATTAAATAATAAACTTCATTTTGACGTATAGTCTGTGGGAAAACCTGTTCCTTTACAACAAAGAACTTGTTTTTTTTTATTATTTTGTGTGATACGTAGCGTCCAAATATGTCCAACATGTTTTGTTAATCCATTTACCATTCTGATTCAAGTTCCCTTTTATGTAGATACTGATTAGTTAGTTGATTGGTGGCCAAATCATTAAGATAGAGAAGGTCTTTGAACCTCCCCCATGGATATCGTCGTAGTCAAATTATGCAATCACTCGTTACCCGTGGTCCCGGTGGGATATGATATGCTGTTATTATAATTTTGTATTTTCTATCGATATATTCAGAGGTCCAGGAAACAATCCCTAGTGCCATGGAACCACGGGTAATTAAAATTACCCATGGACCCGGTAATGGGTCGACCCACCGGGACCACGGGTAACGATTCGTATTACCCAGTACTAACTGGGTTGTGGAGGCCAGTTAGGCAGTCGCTCCATGTTGAACTGGTATTCAGCTGCATCCCGTTAAGACTGGAGCCGACCCCAACGTAATTGGAAAAAGCTAGGTCGATGATGATGCATCCTCAACACCTCAGAACGAACACATTTTTCACCACGGAAATAAAAAGTTCTCGCTTGTCCATTTGTGGATACCAACAAGCGGTTGGTCGACTCTTTATGTGACCAGAGGACCGCCCTATTTTTTTTACAAGAATCACCATTGCCATCCAACGTGGCAATGCGGCCTGCCACCCTTCAGGGCACTTTTGCTATTTACAACGATGTGGTCCTACCAACCTAGGAGCGACTGCCTATCTGACCTCCACAGCCAAGTTAGTACCTGGTAATACGATACACCTTGGTACGACTGGTTCTCATACTTTCGGGCCACTAAGCACCTAACGACTGTCAAGGATCTACAATTAGCAGCCGGGACTAAGGGCCCATCCACGGTCCAACCTAGGCAAATGCGGCTAAACTTGAAGATCCACTCAAGCGGCTGTTATTATAGCGGCTCATATTCTTACAGCCATCTACTTAATACATATTACTAATTAGTCTTTTTTAACTGGTTTATTGCTTAAAAATCCATCTATGCAATATGCACTTAACAGTTGTATGTTTTCTTTTGCACAACAATATTTCTGTTGTAACGTACTCAACCTTGCGTCAGAAAATATAACATCACTTCTTATGAAAAAGACTCTTCTTCGTAATATTTCCCAAACATAGACAATTGAAGTAAAACAAGCAACTTTCGCACTTATTGTTTTACTCATAGAATTTCCTATTAGTTATTTCTAAATGTACTAGTATTTGCAGAAAAAATCAGCAAAATTTGTTCACACGTTCATTTTTTATCTCTTTGTTTAAAGTTTTAGACAAATCCTTGAGATTAGTTTTGTATGTTTATTTTAATGTTTGAGAGCGTTGCTTCATCGTATTTCGCTGTTTGTTTTTCTAAATGATGACTGTCTGTCAGAGATTTTCATTTGTTGAAAAAGTCTATTTCATTTTTATCCGATTGCCAAGGAAGTGTTATTTTTTTTCGCGCTTTTCTTGTATGTTTTTTGTACTATAATAGTACATTGTGATACAAGGGGCTAAAATGACCCATTATAGACGAGGTAGTTTTTACTACCGAGCTTTAGCGAGGTAGTAAATAGGAACCGAGTTATAATGGGATTTTAGCGCCGTGTGTTACACCGTACTTTTCACTACGATTGTGAGAAAATAAAATAACCATATTTAAGATGATAGTTTATTTTATTAAAAATGAAATGTACAATTTGTACTGTTGTTCTAATGAGATGTTTTTTCCCGGCAACATAATCTCAGTTCTCTGTGAAGACGAATATAATATTGTGTCGTCTGTGGGGTAGACGTAGGAGATAAAAAGTAATCCTACTTATAATTCAAATAAATAATACAGAAAATGTCTTAAAATTTCGCGCCAATGCCTTTTTTTATTTCTTCTGTAGCTGGAATGTAACGCACACATCCTGCCAAAGAGTTCGGCGTTCGGCGCGTTTGGTTCCATTTTTAAAATAAATTGTTTTTTTTTTTATGGAACAGTAATAAGTCAATTCTTTATGAATTATGAGTAAAGACTTTGCGTTTTCGAACACCGATGACGAAATTTAAAAAAAAAAGCTTATTTTCCCTAGGGCTATCATGAGCAATTTTACGGCCCCTCTGGTACGCTATTATGACGGTCTTTTCGAGCAAGAGGAGTGAAAAACCTCTTATGTTCCAAATGGCCTAATGGATTTTTACGATTAAGGTACCTGTCATTAGTTTCGTCGTAAACCCGAGTGTCGTTAGACATGCGTTTAAAAAAACAAAATGGCGTATTTTTGGCGCTTATTGTAAATCGTTAATATTTTTTTTCAACCAAACCTAAAACTAAGTAATTAACTTATTACTAATTCAAGTACTTAACTATTTCCGTAAATGAGACAGTAGTAAGTTTTTTTTTCGGATGGAAAATCATCAAAGGACTCCTCCCGCTCTGGGCGGAGCGGAAGGGAGTGTCAGACTTTCACTGACTAAAACCCATCCATGTTCCGGGGCCACGGTATCTCTCTCGAACAATCCCGCAGCCCCGGCAGGAGTACCTAGTTGAAGCTGCATTTATCACCTTTCTAACCGTGTCTTCTTTTACCCAGTTCATTCCTCAGTTTTTAGAGTAGATAAGTAGCAGTCTTCGATCAACAATAGCAACGTTGCAGAAGACTGAAAATTGTCATTAGCTTTTAGTCTTACCAAGGGGTATCGTATTGCCCAGTACTAACTAGGTTGTGGAGGTTACATGGCAGTCGCTCCATGTAAAATACTGGTATTCAGCTGCATCCAGTTAGACTGGAAGCCGACCTCAATATAGTTAGACTTTTCCCAACTATGTTGAGTTGGGAGCGGGTTCATCATCGTGAAGTTTTCAATATTAATTTCCTTATCTTTCACACTATCCATCGTTTATTTAGTCTTTTCCTGTTCTTGTTTATTCATACATGTATTTTATTTTGATAAAATATGGCAATGGTTACTACATTGCCAACACGCACTTTAAAATTTCTCCCAACAAAGTCACCATAAAAGCTTTTCCAACTTGACTTTAAGAGTCATGTCTCAAAAGGAAACACTACTATGACAACATTAACAACTGCAGAAACATATAAAACAAGATATCAACATATAAACGTATGTGACTTTCTACTTTCATTTGGTTTTCTTATCCGGGTGCGGGAAAACTTGGCAGCTAGCCGCAGGTCCTGGCATAGATTGTGATTCTTCTAATGATTCTTTTTATACTTTGAAAGACCGCGATCGACTTTAAGGCGCTACCCCAGGCAAAAGCCGTTTTTTGTGCAGTTTTTTGGAGCCAACTCCTCTTTATCTAAAAGAAATACCAAGTAATAAAAATTTCTACATATTCTTAGACTGCAAAGTGGTAGTTTTATTTTTTATTTTAAGTCTCATAATGTGTAATAAATCCCCTCACAATGAAACCACAAAAATGAGAAAAAAATGTTTATAACATGCTTCTTCTCGTAAAGTTAACATTATTTTGATTTGCTTCTTATACTAATGGATAGACAATTTAATAATGAACATAATGCTAGTTTTTTTTTTTTCAAAAGACGGAAATTTGATTTTATAAAGAATAAAAATCACTAATTTCGCACTATTCGACCCGCAGTGACTGACGTAAAAACCACTTTGTAGTGCAAGCTGATTAGAACTTTATTCTAATAGTATTTCAAACGAAGTTTGAATCACCACAAATAGAGTTGCTAATTTTGCCTGGGGTAGCGCCTTAAGGTGAATTATGCAAGACTTCCAAAACCCACACTTCTACATCATCGTGAGGAAACTGGATTCTCCTAGAACCAAAAATTCGAAGACATGTAACTGATGTAACATCTACCAACCCGCACAGAGCCCGCGTGGTGGATTATAGCCCATTCCCTTTCATAGAGAGGAGGCCTGTGTCCCAGCAGTGGGAACTTTAATAGGCTGATGATGATGATGAAAGACTTATTACAAGGGACAGGGTAGCCCGCGAATCCTGTTTCATGAATAAGTCATTCAATGAGATTAAATGAAATTAGAGGGTTGTACGCGTATGATGATTTTAATGATTAAAATTCTTTATTTGTTACAGTCGCGAATCATATTTTAATCAACATTAACCTGACACTGACTTCTTAGCTTTTTCAGAACTTTAATCGGATATTTTAAGACACCAATGACACTTATTATGGAAGAGAAAAACCATGGACAATGCATTTTTTTTAAAGAATATCAATAGTGACCATAGATTTACCGCAACGTTAATTCCAGCCAGTAACTGCCCACTCAGTCAAATTACTAGACTCACACTCACTAGACTTTGCGGAAACAACTGTAAATCGTATCAAATCTTCCGTAATTCAGTCTAAACTGGACGATGACTGTGGTAGTGTGGTTGCAATTGTTAACTGTTAACTTTAGATATACTGCTGTGTGATTCTAAACTTCGAATCTGACTCCACTTTGAGTTTCTTGATAGTCTTTAAAAACTCGATATTTTGACAAATGCCTCCCTGCGTATATCCGGAGCACACGAGGTTATGTGAAAACAACGCCACATAATAATATAGTCCAAAAATGTATCTTATATCGTCAAAAGAAAGGAAACACCTAAAATACAAGCCGTTATTTCCTCGGGCTCTATTAAGAAAAACCCATAAGCACTCGCCAAGCAATTCCGGAGATTACCGCACACATACACACATTTTCGTGTTGACCTACAATTTGTTACTTTCAACCAAGATGGCGCTAATTTAATATAACAGCCAATTGTGAAACGATTAGGCCAATTGACTTCGAATTACGGCTTTTAAAAATAAGAAGGTAATTTGTTGTAAGAGTTATATATGGAGGCACATGCAATGTCGAACAACATGTTGTTGAATAAGTATTTAAGTTGTTATCGTTAATAAAGAAATCAAAATTTAATTTGCTATATCCTCTGAGGGTATATCAAATGGTATAATGAACAGAAGCAAGTTTTATTTGAAAAGGATGATTACGGTTTTTTATTTTTTTTTTTAAATTTGATTAAAGGGCTTTGTCGCTTAGCGACCACATCGCCCAATGGTTATTTATACAACGTTATTTTTTAGTCGTTTTAATTATTTTTAGGGTGGAAAGTACTCATCAAATAAACAACTTTTACTATGGAACCGACTATGAAATCTCGAAAAAAAATATCAGCTGCTTCATACATTATTGATCGCGTAAATCGAAAAAAATTAGGCAGCAGCTGATATAGAAAGAAAGAAAAAAATCATGTTTATTTGGCACATGCCACAAGAACACACAACAAACAAAAATAGGAATAAAAAAAAATGTATTTTTTAATTTATGTCAACTGCCCATGGTTTGAGTGACAACGGTGTTTACCCTAACCCCCTGTAGAAACTTAAAACTACACAACAAAAACTTAAAACTAAACAAATAAATAACATTGTAGAGGAGAGTAATTCTGCAACTCGTCCCACATGTCCACGGCCCATTTGGGACGAGTTGATGAAACTCAAAATAAATAATATCATTGTGCAACTCGTCCCACGTTTCTTTTTGTGTGGAATAAAGTTCCTATGAACTTTATCCACGTTTGGTAGATGGTGTAAGTTGTCCTTTGGACTGCGTCGTTGGACCATGAGGTCTTGTGTTAGAGTTTTTTGTATCAGGAATTACTCAGTAGCCGCCACGGCAATAGGCTCGCCGCTCGCCCCTAAGCATGGTCTTAAAACATAACTGGCGAAATGTATGGATGTACCACATAATCGTTCGGGAATAAAAACATACACAGGCGCTAGTTGGTATGATATTATGAATCTTGACAAAACTGAACTTAGTTTCTTTTTAAACATTTTTTTACGGATATTTTCGATCAAACTTTCTAATAGTAGGTACCTACAACGGGTTGGGGGGCTTTTGGGACCGGGACCGCGGTCTCGGATTCCCCCTAAATATTTTTGGGTGGTATTTTGGGACCACAAAAAAAAAACAAATTTATGTCTTGCGAAAGTGCGGCCAACTAGAATTAGAAGATATACAAATAAAAGTATTTTCAATACATTTCCCCGGAAACTGGTTTTTATCGTACTACGATTAGGTTCAACAAGGGCAATTTACGAAGTTTATACTTTAAAGAAAATTTAATTAAAAAACGAATGCTGCTAATTTCAAGCGTGTTATTCATTTATTTCGAACTAGTCCATAGAAAAAAAAAAAATATGTAAAATTCACCTGTCAAAAATACAATAACTCAAAAACTTAATTCCTTAAATCTTGATCCATTCGTAAATTAACTTTTAGTTATACCGTTTTATGATTCGAGAGCAAAAAAAGACACAACCAAACAATTTTATTATAAAAAGTCATTCACCTAACGCATTTGAGTAATTAACAAATGGAGACTTAACTTGGTACAATTGCTATTAGATAAGCAGATAATAAAGAAAGAAGGGGAAGTAGCAAATGGTTACCAGCTATCTATGGACTATCGACAATACCAGAAGCATCACAGGCCCAATACCATCCAGCTTGCTAGATACAAAGCATAATCAGCCCATCATTCCCACTAGTGGGACACAGGCCTCCTCTATGTGAGAGTAGTTGGGCCGCAAACCCGTGATCCACCACGTAGTCCCAATGCGAGGTGAAAGATGCTAAATGCCTTCGATTTTTTGGTTGGTTTTAGGACATGCCGGTTTCCTAGCGATGTATTCATTCACCGCTTTGAGAGCAGTGTTGATGAATACTTTAAACTGAGTAAAGTGGGATCTTGTGCTTTTTAAGTTGCACCATGAGATTTAGAAAGCATTGCAACATTAGACTTAAAAGCAACTTAAAATTATCTTTAATAATACCACAATAGGCTTCAAAATTGGACCACCGCGATTGAAGCATGCTCTCTGTACAATTATCTACTCATATAGGTACCTGTATTGTAATGTCTAGTACATAATGTACCTACACGTCACGAAATTACCTCACAATGGGTTCGTTGACCCCGAGTAATAAACTAACATTGTTTTACGTAAGTTTTTAAGATAGATTTAGAAATAAGCAAAAGGGCCGTGGCCTCGTGGGAGACTGCAATAAAATTGGACTATCTGTAGGTACTCGTAATTATATATTTCTTTACTTTCTTGTATATATCATCATTATTTTCTCGTATTGACATGAACAGCGAAAGTCGTGACGTGGTTAAAAACATTAGATGGGGTGGGAGCATAGATATAATATGGTGGGAGCGATATTACGTGGCCAAAATCAGAACTAATGCCGCCATTTTGTTTCAATACAGTTTCAAAAATGGAACAATGCCTTCCTTTTTTTCGTTTGGAAGTGTTCAAGGATGTACTGTTTTTGGCTCTTGTGATACAGGAACGCCTAGTACAAGAGCCAGGGCTACACTGATGTTTGAGAAATAATTTGTCAATAAAGATTTATTATTTATTTATTACTCCGCCGTGGGGCCCGGCTGGTTTGTGAGACTCCTTCTGACTAAAACCACACGGTGTTCCTCCTCGTCACTTTATTCATGAGATTGTCCATTGAAGAATACTCCTGAGTATTCTAGTATTAAGTATCTCCCTGATTATCGCAGGCTGGAGTAATGACATACTTCAAAATAGCCACTTGAACAAACAGCCTAGAGACTCCAGCAAGACACCCTCTCTTTCGTCATTGTCATCATCTGCCGAGCCTTTTCCCAACTGTTCTATGTTGGGGTCGGCTTCCAGTCTTACCGGATGCAGCTGAATACCAGTATTTTACATGGAGCGACTGCCCATCTGGCCTCCACAACCCAGTTAATACTGGGAAATATGATATCACTTGGTAAGACTGGTTGCCGTTGTGTTGCGTCTCTGTGGTTCCTTGAAAACTAAGGCGATGTGACCCTGGGCGGTGAGATTATTTTTTGTTTCCTTTACGAAACTCCGGTGTCAAGAAGACACATATGTGGAGAGACTTGTAGTGCCGGGAAAGGTTGAAGGCACAAGAGCGCGCGGCGAGTCACCAATGCGTTGGACGTACGTAGTGAAATCTGCACGTCCACTCCACAAATGCACAAGAAAAGCCACAATACAGCACGAATGGCGACGGAATGTAAAGCTTGCACACACACTCCTTTTCGGATGGGAAATCATCAAATGACTTCTCCCACTCTGGGCGGAGCGGGAGCGAGTGTCAGACTTTTACTGAATAAAACCCATCCATGTTCCTTGCTCGCCCTTTATGTTCCGGGGCCACGGTATCTCTTTCAAACAGTCCAGCAGCCCCGGTTGCCCGCACCCCTGATGTGACGACCACGACCACTTTGCCAAGAGTGTGATGACGAAGAAAAAGAACTACGGTTTCGCTCTACAAGTCGCGTCTCGGTGACTCGCGGCTCAAAAGAACTTGAACTTTCATTTGTTTTTTTGCAAAACACGTGCCGCCTGGTCTGGTAGCACATGGCAAGAAGTAAGGCCATTGTACCTAGCTGTCATTGTGTCATTTGTAGTGTGGGTTTTGCCACAAAGATCTGTCCCTAGCTTTTGAAGATTTTAGTGAATACCATACCGTTTTAATTTACCTTCTCTTTTCCCAACTCTGCTGAGGTCGGCCCCCAACCAGATGCGGCTGAAGAGCAGAATTTTACATGGAGCGACTGCCAATCCGACCTCCACGACCCAGTTAGTACTGGGTAATACCATACCCGGTACCCCTAGGAGAGACTGGTTGTCAGACTTTCGGGCCACTGACTACATTTGTAACGACTGTCAAAGACTTATAAATGACAGCCGGGACCCGAGGCACGGAGGGAACTCGATATGTTATGGGTGGTACCCAGGGACTCAAACCGTAACAGTAATAGTGTGTTTTTAACACTGTTTTTATAACAGTTTCAACAGAAAAACACTTTTCGATATAACGATACAATAATGTTACCGAATCAAACTGTAACCTTTTATATGTGTTATTAAGTGTTAATACGTGTGTGCGTGTACCTAACTGAAATAATCAGTTTTACAAAAGACTGCGACTAGATTTCGGCTATTCAATGGCAACGCTGAATTTACAGTAATTATTTATCTACGACGAATGAACTAATATGCATTAAAATTGTTTGGCGCATTTTTTGCCGAGTTTTATTGAGTATTTTCAACCTGCGGACAATGACATTAAATTAAGTTAATTCACCATTCAAGGTACAGAGGATAATCAATTAACCATTTATTATTAGAATAAAATCCATAGACAATGACGAAGCGTTTTACGGTGGGAATATATTTGAACAAAGAAATTAGGTACGTACGAGTATTATAAAACACGCTTTCGAAGATTGTAGAGATTAATAACATGTTTTGTTAATTAAACTATCAATATTAATGACTCATTTTGAAAGTCTCACGTTTTGTGAGAAAAAATAATCACTTAGAAGAATCAACCTACGAAGTTCGCACTGCTGGGACACAAGCAGTCTCTATGAGAGGGAATGGGCTCTACACGGAGCAATAGACAATAATCTATGTTTTATGCATCTCATTTTTTTTTCTTTTTTTCCATATTTGTGTTTATGACAGTACTTTAAATGTAGATTTGTTTCCTCCAAGTTTCCACCAAAATCGTGTTACACTTTCATAAAAAGAGCTAGAAAGCAGCGATAACATTTAAATGTAACGGTCAATAAGAACAATCGATGGCTGATCGTATGCAATGAGGAATCGATAGATATCGCTAGATTACGTAAAATATTTCTTTTTTATCGCTTCCTTTATTGCGCAAGTATTGAATAGCTTATATGACGGCTTTATTGACGATTCCATGGATTATCGTGTGATTTTGGTAGTATAAATAATTCAGTATGAAGTTTTATTTATTTATTATTTGAATTGTGGCACGTGGCCATAGTCAGGTCAGAACTATTCGTAGCTCCGCCATCTTGTATTTTCCACAGACAATTTCAAATTTAGTTTACCAACAGCGCTCTCTTGACAAAATCATCCAAATGACAAAAGAGTAATTACAAACCCAACCTTTCCAACTACATATGTTGGGGTCGGCTTCCAAATACCAGTATTTTACATGGAGCGACTGCCGATCTGACCAATAGCTGTAGCATCATCCACAACCCTCTGAATAACAACTGTAAAAGATTTAATAATTTATAATATATGTATATTTATATTTTATGTATGTATGTATGTATATTTTTAAAGTATATATGTAGTATATCAACTATCTAGTGTCCACGACACAAGCTTTGCTTAGTGTGGCACTAGGTGGCGCTGTGTGTTAATGTCCAGCGATATATTTATTTATATTTATATTTATTTTTATTTTAATAGTTTCCTTAATTTTACAAGGTACATTTTTTTCTTTCAATTTCGAGTTACTAGTGGCCTGGAGAATCCAAAACCCTGGTTTTAGTAAGCCAGCCTGTCTGATCGCGGATTATTATCTGTCTAATATTTTCTATGAAAAAGAAAGTTTTTCAAATAAGGGAAAACTGACAAAAATATTAATGATTTATTTTCATAATTATACCACTAACTTAGACTAGATAGAAAGTGAACTTTAATTTTAGTCTAGTCTATGATCAAGCGTAAAAATTATATTATACTTAGTGAAAGTGTTGCGACATTCTATTTTTTTATCGATATTTTATCGTCCAGTCAGATTGAGTTGCAATCAATTATATTATTATTAACTTGCAATTACGGTGAGTTGTCTGAGTTGTATAATGGATAGATGGATCTGGATGTTAATAAAATATTAACAGTCAATCGTGTCTCGGAAAAGTTGGCTTGAAATATTTCCTAAAACTAGTTAACATTATTGTTGTAGCTATTGAGCCCAAGACTAAACAGTTAGTCTATATTTTGGGGTCTTTTCTACAACTTCAAGTTGCCCTTTTCTTTTTTCTTTTTTCGGATGGGAAACCATCAAATGACTTCTCCCACTCTGGGCGGAGCGGGAGGGAGTGTCAGACTTTTACTGACTAAAACCCATCCATGTTCCTTCCTCGCCCTTTATGTTCCGGGGCCGCGGTATCTCTTTCGAACAGGCCCGCAACCCTGGCTTCAAGTTGCCCTAAAGGAGTAAATACGCACATTCAAGTACCATCCATTCTGTCACCACAATGGTTCAATTTTATAATAATTCGAATTCCTCTACATATCGATACCCATCGAAGGAGTAAGTAACAGTAAAACTGATGAAGCTTAAACAATAATACAGACATAATATACCTACTGTCTATGGTTACTTCGCGGCATATTTCCACGCACAATTATTCCAAATGTGTGAAGCATTATTATAAGTCTTAATACCGGATGAAAATGACAGTTCTTTTAATTGGAATTTATTATCCGTTAGTGAATTAATACGGTTTAGTGTTGGTTGGTTTGTGTTGGTTGATTGTTTTGAGGTTTTGGCAATAGGTCCCTAACTTACTACATGGGATTTAAACATAAATAAAAGAATAAGAATTAAGTTATTTAAAAAGTATTCATAATCTGCCTAGCCTTTTCACAACTATGTTGGGGTCGGCTTTCAGTCTAACCGGATGCAGCTGAATACCAGTATTTTACATGGAGCGATTGCTTTAATTAAATGAAAAAAAAAATATGGAGTAGAAATGTAGACACAGTATGTAGAAAAGACAAAACAGGAAACTCACAACTTCTACTGCAAGTTATAGATGTACCTACATTATTCAATCTCTACAGTTTTGTTACAGTTACCAACGATTGTGTGTATGAAAATGTATAAGAAGTCAATCCGTTTGACCATCTGTAATCACCTTTTGCGTGCAATAGAGCAATTTGTGGTTGATGGGCCAACGGGACGTGTAGTGATGTTACTTGTATCGATATGTCGATACATTGCGGTACGGCAGTCAAGCTTAGAACATTGACAAATAGTTAACAAATTACCCAAGGTCCATGTTTTAGGAATACATAAATAAGTAATGTTTTTTTTTTCACAACGGACTCAACGTTGTCAAATTGCTTGTACTGGGTGCTTATGAAAACAAACAACTACTACTAACAAAGGGTTTTGCGACCAACCATATAATCGCGAAAATAAAATATGTAGGATAGGATATAGCTGTTTTTTTTTTCATATTTGATAGAGTGAGTCCTATTGCCATAGTAAATAGTTGCTCATATTTATAAGTACTTAGCCCCCTTAAAGTATTGACCATATAATAATATGCAGTATTATAAGACCAAAACCACTAAACTAAAACTTTATTTTTCAACAACATACCATACATAAATACACATAGCCTTAACTTTTTAGCGTGGCTCGCTTTTTAACCCTTTCCCACTAAATGGAGAACGATAGAACAGGCGTTAAATGAATCAACTTCTATATTCTCATCATCAGTATCATCTGCCTAGCCTTTTCCCAACTATGTTGAGGTCGACTTCCAGTCTAACCGGATGCAGCTGAATACCAGTATTTTACATGAAGTGACTGCCTATCTGACCTCCACAATCCAGTTAATACTCCTATATTTTATCGATATCATATCGTCTACACGATGTCCCATCCCTATAGTATCGTCAACTCATCGCGTTCGGTACGCTTCATCGGCATTACTGTTATCTGTTTCAACGTTAGCTGTGCCGATGGCGCGCCAATCGTGCCAACCGTGCCATATTGTCTGGCGGACCACCGGCACGGAAAGAATATGTTACATTTCTGTATCTTACAGTTTCTACCTATACCGTTACGAAAGTTAGGATGCAAGTCGGCAAACAGACAATTTTATTTTGAACTAGCTGACCCACGCAACTTCGTCTGCGTCATATAAGAGAGAAAAAGCTCACAAAAGGAATAAATTTTCCCCGTTTGAGCAACATTTTTAATTTATGCTCCGCTCCTTTTGTTCGTAGGACGATGTCATATTAGTATAATACTATAACCTTCTTTGATAGATGGACTATCCAACACAAAAATATTTTTTCAATTGCAACATTTGTTCTTGAGATTGGAGCGTTCAACCAAACTTTTTTTTTTCGAATCGGAAATCATCAAATGACTACTCCTGCTCTGGGTGGAGTGGGAGGGAGTGTCAGATTTTTACTTTTTACTGTCAGACTAAAACACATCTATCCATGTTCCTTCCTCGCCCTTAATGTTCCGGGGCCATGGTATCTCCTTCGAATAGTCCCGCAGCCTCGGCAGGATATTTCTCAAGCCTTCAATTACATAATTTGCTTAGAAAAGTCGTTTCCTTCCATATCGTGCATTGTGAAAGTATACAAAAAAGTCGCGTGCTATTACCAATAAAGTTTAAGGGAGTGCCATTCCGTGCCTTATACCGAGACTATAAGTCGACATAAAAATGTAGTAGCCTACCTTCACCTTATTTTGTCAAAACAAACAAGTGATTTCTAAATGACTAGCTAGGTACAAACGTTAGGAAGCTACCCAAAACTGACAAATTTTCCCAATCAACCTTGAACCTAATTTTGGACTACAGGAGTTAAATTAGCAACTCTATTTGTGGTGGTTCAAACTTTTTTTGAAATACTGTTAGAATAAAGTTCTAATCAGCTTGCACTACAAAGTGGTTGTTACGTCAGTCACTGCGGGCCGAATAGTGCGAAATGAGTGGTTTCGATCGACTAAAAAAATAAAACACTATAATGCTAATATGTTGCTTGTAAAATTATTTACCTAAAAATCAGAATAATCGCATGTATTTTAGTATGGTTTCTACTCGTTAAAATATTTTTTTAGAGATATTTAGCGATTTTTTATCGAGTAAAATTAATTGTACCTATTAAGTTTTCAAAACACTATCATACTAGCATATATCCTGAAGAATATCATATATATTTTTCTGGTTTTGTTTATTGCAGTGAATCATATACTTTCAGGCATTATAAAACTCGCGTTTAGCTCCTGTAGTTACCTTAAAGTTAAAAAGAAATTTGACAGATTGTAGTAGCAAGATTTTCTGGCGTCTGTAGAACATCTATTGTACCCTCCTATAACATTTATACGGCTTTGCCGTGGAGGTAGGCAATATCCCACGGGAACTTACTAGCTGCAGTGGTAAAACGTACCCTTAATCTTACCCCCGGTCATGGCAAATCTTTGTACCAAATTACAACCAAATGCGTTGAGCCGTTAAGAAAAGGGTTTTCGGAATTTATAATATTGGTATGGATAGGATAGGTAGGTAACAATTATTGAACGATAATTCAAGAAAACAGTTATTTTGGATTTAGTTTTAAATAGACGTGATATACTTAGGTCTGCATGCGCCACAAACTAGTACGCATTTGTATTTAAATAAATACTGCCCCATAGATTCTGGACTTGGAAATTTGATCTCTCGACATCACACCTAAATATTTTTAACATCATCATCTAGCAATTTCCCGATCATGCTGAGGTCGCGCCGGAGGTTCGGCGTTCAGTCTAATCGGATGCACTTGAATTATTTTTTTTACAACAATTGGCAACCATCTTTTGAGTCTATATCTTTCTACTATTCTATTTTTTCAGAAAAAATAATGCATTTTGTATCTGTATTTCTTTTTTTTCTTTTACGCGTAAGTAAGTTTTTGTGTTTTAATGTGCTTTTGTATAATGCTTTCTGTTTTTGTTGTTTTTTACTAATCTATTTTTACGAAACTGAAATCGATATTTTTGTCAGCTTATCACGGCCATCACTAGTGTTTTTATTTTTGCCCATGCAACATTCATCGGCTTATGCGTATACAGTATGCCTAGTTTAACGATTGCGTCAATTGGTCGCAAAATTGAGAAAGAGTCCTTTCACGGTTTATTTACCGATAGCTACTTAAAAGCTGACCAACCAAAGCTTTGGCTGATTCGCTTGTAGAACATATTTTTTTACACCTATCTTGCAGGCGTCCTACTCTCCTGTCAATTTGAGCGAAAAAATAAATGGAATGCATGCTTTAGTGGACCGGGACTGACCAGGACCTTCCTTGGTATTCTACTCCTCAATTCAACATTTGGTTTGATTTAAGTCTTTGTGGAAACGACTGTACTAAAACTAAACTAACTTCTCCGCTTCAAATGAACAAGCAAGACTTAATGTTTTGTTTTATTAATCCAAATAAGTACAATGGGCACTCTGCATGCTTGCAATGAATAACACTATGACCTATGTGACATTACCGTTTCTTTTTCATGTCTAAATCACGTCCATTATTCAGCATTTTCATGACAAATGTTCCAAAATGCTTAATTCATAGTTATTGCAAAATTATCATTTTTTTTTTTTAACTAAAGGCCTTCTAAACAAGATTTCTTATCGTGTGGCGAAAATTAAAATAAAAAGCCGCCACCTTGTGTTTTAAACAAAACATAATTTCACTTTAATTAAGTTCCGAACTTCCCTGCCAAAGTTAGTCAAAAGCCAAAAGATCTTGTATCGCTTTACTTTCGTTTTTAAAGGCCCAAATAGCAAACATTCTATTACCTCTCCATAAAAATAAAACAACAAGACATAGCTAAAATGTGCTTTCTTAGCAACAACAATTTGGAACATTCATCACTACACAATAGTTTACAACCACAATTTGACCAGCACCTTTTATTTCCAGTGATCTACCAGACGACGAAGACAAGAAATCGCCTGTCCTTCTCCTTGGCGTGAACAAGATCTCAGACTCGCCATCTTTCACCAGGAGACGGTCCATCGAACCCCACACTTCAGGATCCATACGGTTCTTTCGACCACTAAAGTCGAAATACACAAGAGGACTCCATGGAGATGAGAGACTTGAGAAAATACGGCAGGATCTGCTAGTCCATAAAAGCAAGCCAGATACATACATTCCCAATGATCATGAAGTGTCTTTAGAGCCAGAAGAAAGATGCATGAAACTGAGTTGCGTTGGCAATTGCATTTGTGACAGAAAGGAGAGCTCCACTCGAGGGTCGTTCTCTTTTCAAAAAGCAGAACCTGGCACACAGCACTACGAAGAACCTAAAGACTTTTCGGAAAACGACATCGAATTCAAATATACAGAACACATTCCTCATTCCCAGCCTTCGAGCAGTAAACAGAGTTATAATGTCACCCCAAAATCGACGGAAAGGAGACATTTTTTACTAGCCAACCTGAATGAAAGATTCCGAAAGACTTTAAGTTTAGATTCTAGAAAGGTAGAAACTAATCGTGTTGTCAGCCTCCCCAAAGAAACAAGACCCAAGTCTTTGGTTAATACTAGCAATATTTGTGTGCAACAGTATAAAGCAGACCCTTTCGTGGCCCCAAATTTTAATAAAACAACCCAACCAAAGAAGAAAAGAAAATCATTTTTTTCTCTCGATACTTTTTTTGACTCGAAAAAGTCGGACACTTCTTCCATAGACGATTACTGCTCATCGAAATACAAACGTTTTGAGCTCGAAAGTGAT
Source organism: Xestia ashworthii (assembly GCA_950022955.1). Taxonomy (NCBI): domain Eukaryota; kingdom Metazoa; phylum Arthropoda; class Insecta; order Lepidoptera; family Noctuidae; genus Xestia; species Xestia ashworthii. The sequence continues at coordinate 4,582,777 of OX465575.1, forward strand.
GATTCTCCTCTTTTCAAACGGGAAAACAATGGTGAAAAGACTCCAGACCTTCTCAATTTACCAGTGATTATAGACTCTGTAAGGAAAAAGCAGTCGGACACACGGAGACAGTTAGAAAAGTTAGAAAATCATTACTATAAGAATATTCATAAGACGCAAACTGTCATTGATGCTGTCCCTAAAGACGCGACGAACGTGCAAGGTCCTAGCGGCCATTCAAATCATCTTTTCTTTGACGAAGACGTCGAATACATTGAGCCTATTCGCAGTACATTTACAAGTCAAAGCACACTGATTTTAGACAAAAACGCTCCTGAAGAACTGAAACCTGATTCTATTCTGAGTATAAACACAGATGAAACGGATATAAGACTGCCTAGCTCTACAGTGTCTCCAAAATCGAATATAGATGATTTTGACAGCATAGGAGCTTACGAAATTGAAGTAAAGGAGTCGGATTTAGTAAAGGTGGCAAAGGATTTGACAGTCAAAGTGATGGATAAGTCAGTGGACTCTATAGGAAGCTGTTCCCTTGATGTCGACGCAAGTACAGACTTTTCAGGTAAATGGAGTGTTGTCAATGTGTTTGGCTTTTATATTTTTGTTGTTGTACTTAGTTACTGAGATTCAGAAAAAAAAAAATGATTTTTCGTTTTTTTTATCGACACGTATTGTTTTCTGAATCCTTTTATTTTATTCATTGGCATGCGTGATTCTGATTATCTTCTTTATTTTCTTCGTAATATTAAAATAACTATTTTTTTTTTTTTTTAATTTAGATCAGATAAGAATGAGTTTATTCTAAAAATTAGAATCACCATTTTCAGTTAACAAAAGTTCATTTCGTTGATTGCATTGGTTTCCTTAACGTTTTAAATAAACTCAGTAGCTCTTATCATAGTATAATTATTATTTTCAAATTAATAAATGTCTATAGTATTATCTGTAATCTGTGTTTTCTTTTTATTTTCCTTTTCTGTAGTGTGACTGTGGTGTTCTATCGTTAATCTCACTTCTTTTTTCATTTGGTATCTTGAAAATATGTATGTCTAGTGCTTTCTGTTGCATGTAAAATATAAATTAACATCGATTTCGTGGAATTTAGGAATTCACTGTACTCCTTATGTTTCCGTGTCTGTTTTCGCTCCTCCACGACATCTTCTGATTGGTTTCTGTTTAAGTATAGACGTCTTCAGCTCGTAAATCACCGCGAAGAGCGCTTTTATTTTTAGCTTCTTATGTTTGGGTTTGTTTTCACAAGTACCCGTGTAAATGTGTTAAAAGTTTTGTGTGAAACCGAACGTAAAGGAGACAGCGCGCGAAATGATTTTTGAAAACTGATTTTATTTTTAGAAAATAAAACTAATATGGTCTCATAATCTAATCGTCGTAGTTAGTTAACAATACTACTATGGGTGTGTAGATAAAAATAATTATAGTATGGTAGGACTAGGTCGGTAGGTACCTAATCATAAATCAATTAAAATGACATCAATCAATAAAACATTACTCATGCACAGCGGAAGCTATGAATATTTATTATTACGTTGGATCGATCAATTAATACACTAACTAAAACCACCATGTTTGTAAAATTTTAAGCCTAAATCTAGGTCGTGCATAGAAATTGCAAACAATGCTGATTGCAGAATGCAACTCACAAACAAAAAGACAATCGGATACGCATACAGTCGTACACATATGGATAATCTATGTATCGACCTCGTTTTCTGCCCACGCAAAGCTTATAGCTCGGTCATTGCCGTCATCTTGCATATGAATACGCACCTAAACACACCTGATATAAAATTATTTCGCAAAATTTTAACAACCTCACTATCTATAAACAGTCTGTGAATAACCAACCCGAAACTCACCGAACGTGAAACGGAACGGTGCGGACTGGCCGCAAACGGGTGTGCGTCGTCGACTGGAGGAAAAAAAATAAAACGTTGACATTTCTTTGTGAACTGATGTCATAGTGTCAAATGGTTCAGTGAAAAATTATGTGAGGTGTTAAAAATAATAATTAATAATTATTTACTTTGTCGATATATTTCTTGTGTAATTTAGTTTGGGTGTGTTAAAAGCGATTGGTAAGTTTTTGGAGCCGGTTTTCAATGTCAAAACAGATTTGAAAAGAATGACTTTTACCGTACTTTTTGTGGAAGCAATATTTATTGAATTTGTAATTAATATAAAACTATGATGAAACTGGTTAAAACGGCATGACGTAGATATTTTTTCCAATTGGCTTAACGGAGATGACTAATACGATTATTTTAATAGTTCACAGAATTACGAATCACCTTTTTCTTCGCATGATATCGTTCTTTATTTTTAATCTGCTTTGTTTTAGTCATAAGAAAACCTTAAGACGACCCACTGACCAAACACCTTTTTATATTATGACATCCATATGTATGCATTTACTTAAGCACTTATTTGCATGATCTACAAATAACTTGAAAAAGTTTTCTAACTAGTTTTTAACTAGAGGTTATGATGAAATTATCAAAATGTTATGTTGTTCAATGCATTGATGATTACTATCCATCTTTACGAATCACTTCACTTAAATGACACATAGGGAAATGAAATTAAATTGACTATAGATCTTCATTTAGTGAGTTTCTTGTAGATAGTGCTTTTCCTTGTAATACCTCTGTGTGAATCTTGAGACCTTTGACCTGCACTAAGATAAAAGCAGACTGACAGACATTTCATGAAAGACTAGATTAGATCATAAACAAAAACAATGTAGGGAAAATTAAATAAATTTCTATGGCAAACATCATTTGTACCATACATAGGATACAAATAAAACCTAAACCTTTACTTAGTATAAAACAAAGTTGCTCCCGTTGTCTGTACACTTAGATTTTTTGAACTACACAACAGATTTTAATTCAGTTTTCAGCAATAGATAGAGTGGTCTAATCAATGTGAAGCTGGGGGTCGCTCGTTAAAAATATATGTATATGTCACCGTAAAATTGTCAAAAACGTTATATTACAATATAACGTGTATCTCTCTAGCGATATTGTAAAGTCTCGAATTATTGTCAACTGAATATACGGAAGTATCTCTGCCATAATCGGGACTTGGGGCACCCCCCCGTTAGGTTAGTTAGGTTCCTTTAAACCCTGCACCCGGAAATAGGGGCTCCGCGAAGCGGGGCTCCGTCGACTACGCTTTTTAGGGGAATATAAAGTGTTTTAAGGTTAGGTTATAATAATCGGTATTTCTCAGGAATGGTACAATATCTTTTCATGAGAGTTGTACCACTGGGCAAGGGGGACTCCTCCTTCCCTCCACACCGCGTGAGTTGACTACCATCGCATGCATTTCACGTAAAATAATGCGTTTTGTTGTAAGCAGTATGTTCATTTGACAATATTTCGAGACTTTACAATATCGCTAGAGATATTACAATATAACGTATTTGACAATTTTACGGTGACATATATATAGTAGAAATTAAATTAGCTTCTTATTAGCTTCAATTTCTGCTATTTTGTGTTGGAACCTTATTGGAGTTTTAGAAAAAGTTTAGTTTTGTTAAGTGTTGGCCCTAGTGTCCTTCATCGGCAGCCTTGTTCCACTCACTGGAGTAAAGGTCTCCTCCCTTTGTGCTATTCCTTTCTGGTCTGGGTGAACGTCAAATACGTCTTACCCATGATCTTCCATGACAGAAATTCCATGTGCCATATCTTTACTCATTTAAGAAGAGTTTTAAGAGCCTTTTCCAAACTTTGTTAGGGTCAAATCGGATGCAGCTGAATACCAGTATTATACATGGAGCAACGGCCTATCTGACCTCACAACCCAGTTTGAAGGGTAAACTTCAGAAATACTTATCAGATTTTTATAATTCTATCACAAAAGGGAAAATACATTATCCGGGAGTGGCATAGGCTATATTTAAAAGATACATTTCCAACCCACAGTCAAAATTTAGTAGTGTAATAAATTCTCACTCAGCATTCTGTTTTCAAAGTCAGTTATTTAATTCTCTTTTATTACTTTGACATTAAATTTTTTTTATTCCAGTTTTATTGTCTTACTTTGTCCTATAGCAACATTGTGTAAGAAAACAGGGGAAAATACTTGTAGAACTCCCTCTTTTCGCTACCTATTACAGTTTATTGAAATGTTTAACCAATTGCAATAAAAAAAGATTGGTCATCTCACATTTCGTTATAAACTGGTAAGAATAACTCGTCTACGGTAAGACATACCATCATCTTTCTGCTCTTGTCCCATGTTTTTTGGAGTCAGCACAACATGGTTTTTTCTCCCATTTTTCCCTGTCATTTGTCACCCTATCATTTACTCCTTTATCCTTCATATCATTCCTCACACAACCATCTTTTCTTTGGTCTGCCTCCTAACATTTCTATTCATTACTCTTTTAGTCTAAATGGTAAAAATATTAGCCAATCAGCCCGCGTAGCATGACCACCGTAGACACGACAGAGAGTCGACAAATCTTTTGTTCATCTGTCATTTTGTCGATTCAATGACAGATGAACAAAAGATTTGTCGAGTCTCTCTCGTTTCCCCGGTGGTCATGCTAAGCGGGCTGGAAGACAAGGTTCTTGGTTTGAACTCATGCAGACATACATACATAAAATCAAGCCATTTCCCATGGGGGTAGGTTGACTCTACAGATTGCCAACTGCTACGATCATTACATAGTCCCTTCGTTTAGTTCCCTTTTAACACATCTGGTCATGTAGGCAATCGCTATGTAAAAATTGGTTCATCTGATGTGACCTGATGGATATTCCATACTCCCTCAAATAGAAAGTTAACCTATGTCCCAGCTGTGGGAACATAATAGCAGTAAGGCAAGCCTTAGCTGCAAGGCTGACTGTCATCCCCCGTCTAAGTTGTGCCGGACAAATATTTACTGAAGAGTCTGTGTCAATAATGCCTTAAAAGCAATTGAAGCCTCAGCTAATGTTACATAAAAAAAAGATTACAAATCAGAATTGCAAATGTTATTGCAATGCCTTAAGAAATAAACAAAGAAATAGTTGACATACATGCACATTGACATATGAGTCATTTTGCATGTAGGCGGTGAGTTGACTGGTCAACTTCTTATTTAGTTGTTGAATTAGCATATTGGTTTTACTTGCACTTTTATCTTGCTTCATACTTCTTTTTTACCCAACTACGGCGAAGGCAAAAGGTAGGGTTATGATTTTAGCTATTTATGTTTGTATTCATGTTCCACCGTAGTGGCTAAACTATTTATGATTTTGATGAATAAGGTGTCAATCGATTTATTATTATGTCCCAGGTAACATAGGCTACATTTTAACCAACTTCAACAACAGGAGACCACTCCTGTAAACCTGGAAGTGGTATTCAGAAGAATCAAAACAAACAATGATACAATATTGTTCCCAGGCCCATATAATATGACATTCACAAGGCATAAAACCAATATCGTAGGGGCTACGGACACACTTATTAAAACACTACATTTCATTCCGTATATGGAGACTTCTATCAATAGGTAGATAACTGGTTCTTCTTTAATATTTAAATACATCAAGCCTGAGGGCCTAAAATGGCCGCTTTAGCAGAACAATATGAATCACGTTAAAAAAATTAAATGATAAAAATGGACTTTATGGACATTAACATAGTCTATTTTAAGAATTTTAAAGTTTTAACGTGATTCATATTATGTTCTGCTAAAGCGGCCATTTTAGACCCCCTGTAAGCCCCAAAAGATTAGGCAGAGGTGTACCAAGTAGTACATATACATTTCCCCAGTTATTTTTAAGTCCCAAGTAATAAGAGGCGACCCTATTGCCATCAACCAGGCTCAAATCCAGACTCCGTGGCTGCTACTGAGAAAACTAGGTCAAAAATTGTCTGAACTTAACTTTACTTCCACAAAGATATGGAAAGTCTATTCACAGGCTATTTATATTCAGAACGTCCTATAACATACATTACATAGGTTGGACTTTAGAAATATACGGATACAACATTTTCATAACTAAGAACTCTGTCTTACCTCAATTCTTCACAGCTTGAAGTTTACTATTCAATGACAACACACACACATACTCACAAACATTTTATCAATCCTTACATCATACTAGCGGTCCCACGCACATTCTAATCTCATATCTCTTGATAAGATACGGAGAACATGATGTGCGGTAATTATAATAATTTTTTCTTCTTTTTTATTCAGGTCTATAATTGTCTATTTAATGTTTCTGAATTCAAAATGTGTGATTATTTTCTTCTTTTTCATGCTTGTGAGTGTCGATGGAGTTTTTAAATGTGGAGTGATCAAACTCTTTGGTCCGTGTTTAGTTTTGAATGATTGTGTGGCTAATCTAAGGATTATCTGTGTGGTAGATAATTGGATTTGTGCTTTGTTTTTGTTGTATGTGTGTCATGTATGTTTGCTTTGCTATCCACGTTCTATTGATTAAATATAGCTTTTACAAACTTTTTTTTTTTTTATTAGAAATATTTTATTCCACATAAATTCTGTTTAAGTTATTGCTAAAATTAACATACATAAAATTCAAAAGAGTCTAACCTTTTCTCGCTCTTGACTTGCCTTTTAAAATTGACTTTTTCCTTGAGAATTTTACAATATTTAACTTATCTGTGGATTATTTGCATTTCTTAGAAATATTGTTAATTTAGGTATGCTAACTAAATCTGCAGGGTCATGCTTAACAATAGTAAATTCAAAATGACAGTCTAAGTAGGTACTTATCTTATGTGTTATTTGCTGAGGTTGTCGGCTTCAATTAGAATACATGATGCCTTAATTAAGTTTTCTTAAGGAAATGGCCTACCTAGCATGTCGGTTAGTCTTCCCCCGCGAACCGTGCTCGGCCGGTTGGAACAGTTTAAAACATGCATTTTTTGGCATAATCAGTAGCCTGTAAAATCTGCGTTATCAACTGAGTTCAGTTCAGGGTACACAGAACCGGATGGTTTAGTTTCTAATCTTTTGCAGAACACAACCTAATCAATAAAATAATATTTGTAATACACCTCTAAAATAATAGTATATACAAATCATAACATTGTACTTTGTGACTGTCAATAAATATCTTAAACCTACATTTCTCTTTATTTCAGATACCACATCGGGAAGCTTGAATCTCCTTACACCATCTTCCACAACCAGCCGTATTCGAGACTTCACGTCTCGACTGCAAGAACGGGCAGGCTCCAACCTACAGCCTAACTACTTAGCCGGCCCGACTCCTGTGGCTACACCAGTCCGGACCCCTGAAGATACCACACCAACCCCAAGAAAGTCTGAGAATCTCCTGAAACCACCCCCAAAAGTGTATGTAGACCCTTCGAGTCATAGATCGAGGGGACACCATAAAAAAAGAGACGATCTTCTTCCCCATAAAAAGCCTAGCTATCTCAACCTAGCTTGCTCCGTCAATGGATACACGAATCTTACTACCTACGATTCGAAATTGAGGCAAGATATCAACAAAAGTCGGGAAGCTTCCCCTATAAGACCAATAACACATACTTATCAATACAGAAGCGAAAATAACTCGTTATTGGTACCTGTTCCAGTCGGTGCGAATAAACTGCTGGTCCCGACATTCGGTCCCCATGATACGCGTGCCGATTTGACACAAAAAGCGCCTACTAAGGCGCACACAGATCCTTACTTAGCCACGTCACCGTTTAATGTCTACATGGCTGCCGAAAATAAACAGTTGAAGAACGACTTTCTTGGGAACATGACGACTACCAGCCGTCCCTACATATCAAGCGAAAGTAAGAACTTCGCGACTTCGATGCTTCATAAGAGCGACGAAGTGGATAATGCGAAGGAGATTACCTTCAAGTCCAGTTATTCGGAGACGAATTTCAGGAAGACTGTCACCTCGAATGGCAAGGAGACTCGGTTCAGCTCCGAGTCATACACCATTTCTTCCAATGGGGTTTCTAAACGAGTTGAAATTACGAAGGAGAACGGAGAACAGCTTACGAGTCCTATGAAGAGTTTTATTCAGCAGCGAGTGGAGAGGCTTTACGGACCCGGCGCTTTGGCTCAAGGTTTCTTCAACCAGAAGCGCCATAAACACAAAAGTACCAGCGAAGACGACGAGCCAAAAGTCTTGACGGAAAAGTCTTTAAACACCCCCGAAAGAGTCCCCAAAAAGTACGAAGAAACGGACATAGACCAAGTATGCACGAGTTCAAACGGAGAAATGGACTCAAGTGTGTCCCTACCAGTCCTTAGGCATTTGAGGCCTGAGTTTCGAGCTCAGCTGCCTATCCTATCGCCAAAGAAGTGTGTGAAAAGTGATCTGTCTCCCCAAAAGATTGATGAAGACATTCCTAAAGTGGAAAAGACTGAGAAAGTGGATGATGGTGCAGTGGTGTCGGTGACAAATGGTGTTTCTGTGATAAAACTAGATGGTGAAAGTGATGAGCCCGTGATAGTTAGTGTAAATGGTGGAACAAATGGTGTCGAGGTGGTGAGGGATGCGCATTACTTCTTAAATTTGGAGAAGAAGGAGACTGAGAGGCTGCTGGCGCTTTCCGCTTCTGCTGAGAAAGAATTGGAGGATTTACAGGTGAGTTTTCTTCAGAATAATACTATACGTAACCAACTTCGTGGCTAAATACTAACAGCCGCACGGTTTGATCGAAGGTCAAGCAACGCCAGCCATGTCGAGGTCGGCCTGTGTATCTTCTTCGTTCCCTCAATGCTGAGGACATATGACAGGTCTCCAAGTCTTGCGGTCTCCTGGATTGTAGACCGCTCGGTACAGGCTGACTCCAACGTTCTTCTTGATTGCGTCTGACCATCGTGCGGTCCATCCGACATTTATGGAATTATCAGAGATTCCACATAAAATAAGTTTCCCACAAATTGTTTGCTTAGAATTAGAACTTCATTGTGAGCCTAAAGTGTCGAAGGACCGTAAGCGCCAAAAAAAACTGGACTGCCGATAGAAGTAAAAACTAAATAATCCAGAATAAACTTTAAATCAACCTTAAACAGGTTGATTTTGACTAACCGTTCTATGAAAGCGTTCGGTGATGATGACGTGAGTTCCATGATTTTTGTTCCCCCAAAAAGTGTCTAACGAAGTTTTCACTTAAAAAATTTCGTAGTTATCTGTCCTCAAAGATACATTGTTAGCTAGTTATGGGGTTCTGTTTCATATATGTAGCAAAAACAGTTGGCAAGATGAGCCCATTCTAAGAATAGTCAGTTTTGTGTGATAGAAGTTTGTCACTACCTCTAATGTTTCTGACCATTTGAAATATTCCTCTACTATTTTCCAAGAACGCATAAAGGTTTCCACATACAACCTCGTGCCTGTAATCCTTGAAAATTTAAATATTTGGACTTCCCCAGTAAAATAAATACCTACATTACCTACCATGCTTCTGGACATAACAAGTGAAACTGTGGCTGGCGTATTCTTATAATACCAAAAGACCTTGAAATAAAAAATACCACAGCTTGTCCACTTGATCTACCCACAAAAATATCCTTACAGAGAAAATGTACATGTAAAAACTTTGATTCCAATCCTTGAACGGCCCAAAAAATCTAAATGACCTCTCCACATAATTGTTTCAAACACCTTGGCTTTTAAAGGCGAATCAAATTGTTATAGTTTTGTTTCTACAATTAAATTCGGTCTACTGAACCGGTTTATGATTGTTTAGGGTTGTCTAATTTCATTTGCTTTGGTTGATTTTGTATACCTACCTTTGGAAACTGACTTAATACCAAGGCTGTATTCTTTAAGAGGAGCCCATGGCATAATTATATCACCCGTATGGGCCATGGGGCATCCTTTTCGGTTGAGGAATGTTTGTTGAAGATGGTCTGTCGATGGGTCTATTATTCATTACTTACTGGAGCCGCTCTGTGCCTCGCCTAGCAAAGCGCATTGTTGTCATTTAATTTGCCGGAAAGTCTTACCTGGCATAATAAATTGGTAACCCTACATTAGCAAAAGATTAGTAACATACCCATAGAATAGTTTTGAAACCAAACCTAGTAATTAAATCATTTTTATGACCCATGTCTGCACTTTATTTTTATTTGCAAGAATACTCTACTATTACTTCACTAAAGTTCCGAAAAGGTTTTTGTCCAAGATTCGGATTTTTATCTGTGCAAAATTAGCAGTGGTCTGTGAGTCTGCATATCTGAACGATTTATTTTTTAATCTTTTTTCTATTAGCTTAATGTGAGATTTATGTACTTATAGAAATAGCCGAAACACAAAAAATATAGGAACACCTGTGCTGTGGATTATAGTTGAAGAAGTGGTTCATTGATTTGCTTAGAAAAGTAATTAATAACCTATAGGTATTTAATTTCAAACTAGCGGTTCCTGAGGATCGTAGCGTGATATTAACCTTTGGACCGCCACAGCATAAACGCTTGCGCGTGCCCTCCACGCCAAGCCACAATTTTATCTACTATTTTGTCACATACCTATTTGTGTCGTTTGGCGTACAGGGCACGCGCTTGCTTGTCACGTATATGTGACAATGGCGTTCAAAAGGTTAAATAGCCTATATAACCTTCCTCAAAAAATCGATAGATCAGGGCAATAATATACAAATAGGATTCAGTTTCATATGAAATGCTTCTTATGTTAGCCAAGCTTGCAGTCTGAAGCTCATTGTACTTAAAGATATCGGTCTAAGAGTCCACAATCGCATAACTTAGGGATGGGCAAGTGAAAAAAATATATCGATATTTATCGAATCGATATTTTTAAACAGTATCGATAATTATCGAGTGAAAAATATCGATATATCGTCAGTTTTCACATGATAATTCATACATATTCCCAAAGCATTCAAAATTTGTAAAAAAGAATAAAAGAAAACAGTATTTTTATTGATGCTAGACCCTTAATAATTTTATACAATTTAATCAAACCAGTAGGTAGTCATCAGATATGGACACGAAACCAAAGTTGCGTTAAAAAAAAATCGAATTTGATAATCCAAAATAATTATCGATTATCGATATATCGGGATGAAAAAATATCGACGATAAATATCGATAATTGTATGGAAAAATATCGATAATTGTATGGAAAAATATCGATATTTCGATATATCGATATTTTTTGCCCATGCCTAGCATAACTTTTACAATTTTGTTGACACAAATGAAGAACTAGCATCAAAGTTATCTGCGACTTATGACCATACAGAAAACCCGAAACAAACTGCTATCGGTCAGTATAATAATATGTAGTTGTCATTAACATTCAAAATGACATAATAAATTAATAATAAAAACAAGAAAAAGTTAACAAATATGTCCTCTTTTAATAAAATTTGACATTGGCCACAGACAGTCAAGGATGGTATTTATAATATGACCTTTATACCGTATCAAATTAGTTAATACTTAATTATAATATTTTACTATTGGTCCTCACCAGCGCAATGCGCAGATATGACACCCAAACTGTCGGATTTTAAATGCTCATTCCTCATGCTGAAAGTTGAAAATCCCACAGCATGCTTTTATTAGACTTTCAATTAGGTGTGGCCTAGATCATCGAGAAAACAGACTATAGCTTAAAATGTTGTCTTGTCATATTGAGTCAGGTGTTACCAATTTCATGGTTAGATCTTTTGTTTTGGCGAGACAGCATTGCTAATTTTATTAGCTGTGCTAATACGATAATAATTTATTATCATTCACATAGTTATTTATAAAAAGCAATGGGTCTCTGTTGGTCCATAAGTGTGCTTAAAAATTCTTGAACCAGTTCCCTGATCTTGTTTTTTATTTCCATAGATTTATTTATTAATGTACACATAAAATACTTAAATGATGATAATGTTGATGAAGTAATCTTTGAGAGTTCATTTTCTTATCTCTTGACACCTTCAAGTTCTAAGTAAATGAGGGAAAATTGAAGGTATTGCATTCCTTTTTGTTAATCAAGTCTCCTAATGTTTTCAGAATCGTGAGGATGTGAGCGAGGAGATCCTAGGTTTCCTGCGCGCCGCTGCCGGCAAGGCGAGGCTGTTAGCCACGCAGAAAATGCAGCAGTTTGAAGGTAATATAAAAAAAATCCACATAGAAGGCTGTCAAAAAAGTTTTGAATAAACCATTTGTGGGCCTCGTCGCCGAAGGAGGCCTAGAATACGCTGGCGTGACGACTAAAGGATGACGCACGCGAGACGGTGTCGACCGTGCAATTTTGTATGGACACACTCACGCTTCCAATACGCTACCGAGCAACGGACAATGAATTGTGCTACGGCCGACACGCGACACTCGGCTCGGACCCGGAACGTTCTAGCGGAGAAAACCGCACACAGACAAGAATGGAACGCTAAAAAAAATGAAATGCGATGCGCTGGGACCCGCTGCTACGATGCGATGTCTTGGGTCTCCGGCACACATAGAGCTCCTTTAGGGTCGTAGCACAATAATCGGATCGGAAACGGATCGTGACCGCCTCAACTTTCGCCTTGGCGTCAAACAGTCCACGTAACGTAAGCGGATCAGAAGCTCCGGCACGTCGACTCGGCTACAGCTAGGCGATGCCGCGCTTACAGCTCGCCCACCGCTGGTTGACGGCTGGGCGGCACTAGTTTAATCACTTTGAATCCAAACGTTAACGTGAGCTAGGGTACGGAGAGCCGTAAGCGCGGGGACAGCAAGTCAACCATGCACCGCACTGCGGTTCGTGAGCTTGTCGCGATGCGATAAAAGATAAAATGAAAATATAACTTATCACGGTCCAGAAATCTCCAAGGATCAGGATGCAAAAATCATTAATTGTTGTTTATTTGTTGGTGCGCGTGCAGCAAAAGGCCCCCAAAACGTTGATACTGGGCCCTACTCGGACGAGCTACGCCACTTAGACCACCTAATCATAATACTAATCTATATTCCCAAAATTTTCCAGGTCTATGCTACAACAACATCAACGAACGCCTGGACGAGCCATTCCCGACTACAGTTGAAGATCTGCAAGGCTTCTGGGACATGGTATGTCTCCAGGTCACCAATGTAGATGCCATCTATCAGCAGATAGCGGAACTGAAGGCGAATAACTGGCAAGAGGTAAGCAAGACAAAAGAATATCCTCACTCACTAATATTATAAATGCGGAATGATATTATCAGGAGCTCATGACTAAATAATACCAGCCGCTCGGGTCGATCTTTAGATTAAGCTGTGCTTGCCTTGGTTGGTCTGTGGATGGCTTACCATCACTACATACCGAGTTTCCTCCGTACCTCGGAAAGCACGTTAAGCAGTTGGTCCCCGCTGTCATTGGTCCATCTTTGGCAGTCGTTACAGGTAGTCAGTGGCCCAAAACGTCGGACAACCAGTCTTACCAAGTGTTATCGTATTACCCAGTAAGTAACTGGGTAGTGGAGGTCAGATAGGCAGTCGCTCCATGTAAAATACTGGTATTCAGCTGCATCCGGTTATTACCTTTTCAAGCCTAAACCCCTGAACCGATCATCCTGAAATTTTACTTAAACCTTGTCAGGTGTACAAAAATAGACATAGGGGACCTTTCATCCTGAATAAAGTACTGTTCCCAAGGAAAACAACAATAATTCTTTCTTATGATCGTTTCTTAATTCGTTCTTATGATAATAGCCATTGATTGATCGCCACGTGTCTTCTTGATTGAATTTTATTATTATAGAAATTTTAGCTATCGTGAGCATAGCCGCGGTCATAAGCTAGTCTATACTAATAATATAAAGTTAGTTTAATTAGTTAATTTTATAATAGTTAATTTAATTAGTTAATTTTATAATTCTCTCTCTCTCTCTCTCTCTCTCTCTCTCTCTCTCTCTCTCTCTCTCTCTCTCTCTCTCTCTCTGTCGTTTGCATGACTATCTATGTTTAAGTTCAGTTTTAACTGTCTTTTTCCGTTAAAATCTTAGAATAGCGCACTGTTAGATATAACTATTAATATGTTGTGGAAAATGTCGTAGGTTATACATTTATAAACCTTGTATATTTATAACTTAGTTTAAGATTTTAATGTATAACTGTTTATTTTCCCGAATAAATAAAATAAAAATAAAGAGAAAAGATTTGTATTTTTGTATGTGACAAATAAACGACTGGACCAATTTGAAAAAAATCTTTCAGCAATGGATAGCAACATTAACATTATCAGCCTGTAACATAGGTTACATTTTATCCCCGCACTCCCACGGGAACGGGAACTACACGGGTGAAACCGCGTGACGTCCACTGGTAATTTCATAAAACTAATAAATCTATGTTAACATTTTCAGATAGCAGCCCCGGTGAAGCCTACCCCGTCCACCCCGGTGAGCTCCACCCCGCGCCGCGCCCGTGTCTCGCCCGTCATCAAGAACGAGAAGGCGCGACTGGCTGCTGAGAAAAGAGAGACAGATCGAAAGGCTATGCTGGAGCTGAGGAGGTGAGGACAATACCAGTAACTTCAAACATTATGTTGAAGGACAAAATTCTTAACAATAATTTTCATCTTCTTCTTATTGTATCGATGTTCCTTCAAATTACACCTTTGTTTGGGCCCAGTAGGTGACCACGTTTATTGCAGCGGTAGAGGCGCTATTCAGGTCATCAAGAGTGCAGTTAAACAGACACCTGGGACACTCCAGCAGGTGGGGCATTGTTTGGTCCGGAGCGCCGCACTCGCACTCGGTGGTGCCAGAACCAATAATACCCCATTTTACCAGATTAGTTCACTGCCGGGAGAATTTTCATCTAAAAAACATGAAGTGAGCAGAGGTCACAGAGGTTTAAGTTCCGTGTGACCCTGTTGCCATCAATCAGGCACAAATCTAGGCCCTGTGGCTGTCTTCTGAGAAATTCCTCATGGAGCAGGGCAGGAGAATTTGAATGAATGAGAAATAATATGTAATTATATTGTTTACAGACGCGTCGCCCGAGAGCGGCAGATGGCTGCGCGCGCGGTCGCGCCCGACACTAGCAGCGAGCAACACTCAGACATGGGACTGGAGGGCAGTCAGGTATGTACACACACATTAGAGAGGGAGAGCCTTAGAAAGGGCCTATTTCTAACAACCGGGCACAAATCCAGACTGAGAAACTCCTGATGGAAAACTCAATAATAATTTTCTCATCACGGGAATGGGACCAGGGAGGGATCTTATGCTCAGCTGTTGCAATATCTCCCAATTAACCAACAAGTCGAGAAACTGCTTTTTCAAGGTCAAAATCGTTCCTAAACTTTTATAACCTTAGAGGGTTGTATTGCTAATTTTGATGATTATAATTCTGTAACTACACACGTCTTACAGCCGCGAATCATATTTTAATCAACATATAACCTAGCACTGGTCTGCACATTGCAAAAAAATGTTATATGTTGATTAAAATATGACTCGCTACTGTAAGACGTATGTACCTAAGTAGTTACAGAATTGTAGTCATCAAAATCATCAATACAACCCTCCAAGTTCATTGAAGTCTATTGAATGACTTTTTCATGAAATAGTCATTCAATCGACCTTTATAAAAAACGTAAAAACTACTACCGTTACGGATCTATTTACAATCAGTCAAAGATAAGCTCCTTGTAAAGAAGTACCGCTGTTGAGTTTGATCGAGTATAAATATCGCTGGACGTTAACACACAGCGCCACCTAGTGCCACACTAAGCATAGCTTGTGTCGTGGACACTGGATAGTTGATATACTACATATTTACTTTTTGTTTGTAAATATATACTTATTATACATATAAATATCCATGACTCGGAAACAAATGTCCATGCTCATCACACAAACACTTTTGCTCCTACCGGGATTCGAACCCAGGACCCCAAGAATGTAAGGCAGCCTCACTACCACTACGCCATTCGGGTCGTCAAAATAAAATGGCAACCCACAGGCTCTGGCATTGTATTTCGATAGGTTCACCATCCAATCTTTCCTGCGAGAATGTGTCCATTTCTTCCTTTTTTCAAGAGCCTATGAGCCCTCCATTCCGTTTTGACGGAACTGAGACAGACAATGAGGGGTCGTGGCAGACCACAAAGGGGATAGCGGGACTCTATCCCGCCACCCCCCATCGATTCAGAGCCATTATTGAGATTGAACAGAGATTATTCTGGACCAATATCACCGAAATTATTATTAATTTATTCTAGTTCACTAGTAAGCCATATTTCTTACTAGCTTCTGCCCGCGACTTCGTACGCGGATCCTGTTGCTTATGCCAGCGACAACGGGGTCGTCGAAGATCTGAAACGTCTGATGTCGAATTCTAAGAACCCGGGGACGGGAAAATAACGGATCTTTCCCACCTGAGCAACACATACCATTTGTTTCTTTTTGCCATTTAACAGCTTCACAAAAAGTACAATTTTTAGCCATACCTCCGATGGCGGAATATGTGGCGTATTCAATCATAGGAGACGTAAATGCACTCCGTGCCTTATCAACCCAAGGAAGGTCGCCATGCCCTTTTTTTTCGGTTGGGAAATAATCAAATAACTTCTCCAACTCTGGGCGGAGCGGGAGGGAGTGTCAGATTTTTTCTGACTAAAACCCATCCATGTTCCTTCCTCGCCCTTTATGTTCCAGGGCCACGGTATCTCTTTCGAACAGTCCCGCAGCCCCGGCAGGCTTCGACCTTTGCGGGCCCCTCCCTTTATGCTGACATCTCTTTGAGGCGCACGTGGAACACGAACGCGCCGTCGACACGGCAGGTCGCCATGCCCTACGGCTATATCTTGAGACACATCCGGTTTTTCAGATGATATCTACATTCTGTTCAGAGAATGTCGACGTCGATCAGAATTCAAACGTTCGTTCAATGAACGTGCATCGCGCATCACGCATCACGTTCATCACTCGTTTCAAAAGACCTGTTAGTAGATGTTCGAATACGCTGAAAACTCAAGCCTGATTCTGTATCGGTAAAAATTTCGGATTCGCTCACGATCAGCGGACAGTCGCGCATCACGTTCCGCACTTGTCTCTAAAGACCTAGAAGAAGCTATGCGTAGATACGCTGAGAACTCAAGCGCAATTCTCTATCCGTGAACGTCTCCGACTCGCGAGACAATGCGTGACGTTCACGATCAGCGGTCAGTCGCGCATCACGTTCCCTACTTGTCTCTAGAGATCTAGTAGTCGATGCGTAGATACGCTTGAAACTCAAGCGCAATTCTCTATCCGTGAACGGCTCCGACTCGCAAGACAATGCATGACGTTCACGATTAGCGGTCAGTCGCGCATCTATTCTTCACTGGTCTCTAGAGACCTGGATGTAGAAATACGCTGAGAACGCAGGCGTGCTTCGCGATCCTAAGAGGTTTCCACGGAGCAAGTTGCAGCCTGATGTTCTCGAACAGCATCAAGTCTCTCCTGACGCTCTTCGATAGATTCTTGGGATCTTATGATCCTCAATCTTTTAGCTCCTTTGGAACATTGGGAAAGATTTGACCTCTTTCTAGGCATGGTTATAGTTTTGTTGTGAAGATACCTGATCAATTGAAATCTAAGTAACTGCTCCCCTGCGTTACCGGGTAGGCTACCGAGTCACGAAGATAACTGGAAAAGGAAATTAATTCTACAACAGGTGTCCGAGATCTTCGATTTTTATAAGTCAACAGAGAGTGCTCATCAGATTGAACAACTTTTGCTAAGACGTCATTCCTATATGTGTTATGGTGTAGCTGGGCTCTTGGAGTTCCACAACAGGTGTTCCAGATCTTCGATTTTTATAAACCAACAGAGAGTGCTCATAAAATTGAACATTTTTTGCTAAGACGTCATTCCTATATGTGTTATGGTGTAGCTGGGCTCTTGGAGTTCCACATCAGATGTTCCAGATCTTCAAACTTATACTCTCAGCAGAAAATGCTCATCATGTAGAACAATTTTTGCTATGGTGGCATTTTTGTATCTCTTATAGTTTAGCTGGTCTGTTGCGGTTCTGCATCAGGTGTTCAAGTTTCCAAGATAAATTATAGCCTCATAGCTTCTGCCCGCGAAGTTTTGATATCGCAACGCATCGCCTACTCAACGGAAGTTTAAACTGCTTTGTTCCCCCTTGCAACATTTCTTATTGCTGCTCCGCTCCTATTGGTCATAGCGTGATGTTATATAGCCTATAGCCTTCCTCGATACATGGACTATCCAACGCAAAAAGAATTTTTCAATTCGAGCCCGTAGTTCCGGAGATTAGCGCGTTCAACCAAACAAACAAACAAACAAACAAACAAACTCTTCTGCTTTATAATATTAGTATAGATTTCCATACAGTAATATTGCAAATTCATTAAAACATCGTAATATTTGACAGCTATTTGCGATGTTGCCAACTTTCTGTATAAACGCTCATAAGGCGTCGCTGGGAAAAGCAGCAAAAGGACAGGCTGGATCAGAATGATTTGAGATGATAATGATGATCAATGGTGTCGATTCTGTTGTGCACAAACTAAACTTAATTTAGGCTATTGCTATCTTTTTCTCTCTAATAAAACGAGAAAAAGACGGACGTAATTTAGAGCTGTCAAATTTAATTGTAACTAATATTTCCATACAAATGAAGGGTGCACGTAAAAACATGTCGACTAAAAACACGGTGAAGCGCAAGGCATAAACTAGTTTGACATCTCTAACTTAGTTCATAGCTATAGCCGTCCTTTTCTCGCACTGCCTTTTAGTAAAAGATAGCAATAGCCTAAATTAAGTTTAGTTTGTGCACAACAGAATCGACACCATTAACTAGTTTTCATCACCATCATTTCAGTCGAATGACGTCCACTGTAGCACATAGGCCGGCCATGCGTCGCCACATGTGGTCCCGTGCGACTCGCAACCAGCGAACCCTCGCGACCTTCACGACCTTCATCAGTTAAGAGGCCGTCCTATGTAGTTTTGATGATATTGATTGAACTTTATCTCGAAATCCAAATGACCTAAGAGTTCACAATTTGGAGACCATTAACTTGGACTTATAATCTTTAGTTCTGCCGAAGCAAAACACAATTGGATAAAAAAATCTCGATAGAAAAAAACATTCTAAAACATTTTGCTTTGCACATATTTTGAGTTAGATCTCTGAAACCTTATGGAATTTTTAGCCCAATAGATAGGTAACATAATTATCTCAAATCCTGCCGTAAAAAATCTTATTTTTCTACGTCGTTTTCTCGTAATTAGCATCAAGGCTAGGCAGATGATCTGGCGCTTACGTTATTTTATTCTAAGCGAGCACACACACTCTTTCTGTCTCTCGTTTCGCACGCGGAAGTAATAGCGTTATCCTTTTCACACTCTAGCGAGTGAACGCGCGCTGCAGACTCTTAATAACTAATTATAGTTTTCTTCAATTACAGGAGGTAGAAATCTTCGTGGGCAAGACAGCGAAGCCGTCAAAAGTGGCCCCGAGAGGAGACTGCATGAGTACGGAGCGATCTGACGACTCAATAGTTGATGAGAGCTGATTACACTATCCTTAGATTTACTTTACTATAGAAAATATCTACTGAACTGTGTGTGTAGGCTTCTGCTTACACTCTAAGAGGAACGGCGTGAAGATTGGCAATAGTTTCTGACAGTTATGATCGCAACAACATTTATTAAAGTTCTTATCTTTGAAATTCAAAAATAAACCTGTTCAAGTCTTGAGTCGTCTTATAACGTGATCTTCAACATTTTATCTAATGAAACGAAATCACTTTTACACGTCAAGAGAACGTTGGTGCCGGCATTTCCTAATTGACTACCCCTGATAAGAAATGCCGAAACAAACTCAGGGATTATGGTCTCTTTTAAATTCCAGACACTTTTATTTACAATGATAAACTATACTTCAGTTGTTTCGTTTTGTAAGAAGAGATATTTGGAAAAGGGCACTGACCTCTATTACGATCATAATGGGGATGCACACTGTGGAACTAATGGCGCTAGCATAGCTGGTTCCAAGCATTGTCATTGGCTGAAAATCAAGGAATGTCATTTCATATTTTAAAATACCTTGACCTCATTGGTCAGATTGAGATCAGCTATGGTGGCGCCATCTACAATTAGCTTTAGAAACTTACTTAGGGAACGTGGATCCACGCAAGACACGATGTTTTTTTAATTGTGTCTATAATTACGTCATACAAGAGGTTAACGGTCTTCCCCATTGGCAACAACTATAGTAATTTTTCAGTCTTCTACCAACTATGTTAGGGTCGGCTTCCAGTCTAACCGGATGCAAAGTTTTACATGTTTTTACATGGAGCGACTGTCTATCTGACCTCCAATATCTAGTTACTGGGGAATGGAAATGGAAGAATCATACAATAACTGAAGGTTGAAATTTTCATACTTGTATGACGGACAGATTTTAAATCTCGGTGCGTCATTTAGATATCCGATTATTGTAGGTATGCTTCTGTTTACACCCCTGAGAGAAATGTCTTGAAGACTGGTTAAAAAAAACTAGTTTTGGTTGAAACAAGTCAACAAAAAATTTGTGAATGAAAAGTCAATTGACTTTTCATTCACAAATTTTTTCTTACGTTTTTTCTCTTTGTCTGTAAGCAAAGTCCGAAATAATTAACATCTGAAAATATTGTACAAATAAACACAACAAGGTTTGGTAGATAATTTTGTTACAAAAAAAACTTATGAAAAAATGAGTTTTGTATGAATATGTATGTAATTTAGTAAAAAAAAATAGAAATTATGATACTCAACACTAGGAATATGAAATCGTATTAATTTTTTAATTCCCAATAAATTATTGTTTTTTTAGTTAATTTCAATTTTGTTGTTTACAATTTTAATTGATTTAATTTTTTTTCTTTTAATTTGCTATGAATTTTTAGTTGCAGTTAATTTGAAGTAAATTATGAAATAAAAGTTTTTTTTTTCTTTTAATATTGTTTTAAATTGAATTGATAAACATATCGATTGAAATTGTAAATGATAAAAAAAATCATTAAAACATATATTCATTAATTACTAAGACCTTAATTAACACACGACCAACGAAATCTTTAAAAAACATAATTTACAATAATTTAGAAAACGATAATTTTTGCCTACTTATTTTTTTTACAACATTTACTTTAAAAATATTTCGTGGTATAAGAAATATAACTAAAAATATAAATACGATTTTGCACATTCCCCTAAAATTATTAATTATTTATTTTAAATCATTTTGTACAACATATTGTCGCATTTTTCACTATACATTGTAAATATATAATTGCGCCTAAATTTTTATGACATGTGCTGTTAGATAGATATATCAAAATTATCGAAGTATAAAATTTATGCCTCTATTGTGAAGGAAAAGTATGAAGATTATTCATTTCATAAGTACTTGTAATTTTAGTCAACCAACCTATTAAGAAAACCTGTTAAATGATGTCGTCATTTAACATTCAAAATCTGTATGCATATAAAAAAAAATCCGGTGAAACTACTAAACCAAATTTGATGAAATTGGGCTAAAATTTTACTTCTATAACGGGCTGGTATTCGCTACTCCACGTCCAAGCGCGTGTTTTGCGTAAAATGTAACTAAATAACTACAGTGTCATAGGGATTACAGAAAGTATTGACACAAATAAAATAAATCTTGGTACTTTTTCTTTAAAATGAACTCAGTTTTACCGAATTATGTAATAAATTAAATAATATAGAAACATTACTAAGCTGTTTGCATTTTTCTTCACATTTACTTAATAATATAGTTGGTTTTAATTGATCTTTGTAATAATGTGGACACAGGAAACTTTTTGGTGAACAAAAATCATAGAACTCGCGTGACCGTCACCTAACGCTTCGTAGCACTCGTAGCCGTACCCGCTACGGCGTAGCACCACTTAGTAGCACTCGTAGCTGATTCGCTACGGCGTAGCGCCACTAGGCGTGCGCGGAGAACAACCGGTAGCATATATAGATTACTTAGTTTTCGCTTCTATCGGCAGACTCCGCATATTTTTTTTCTACCTGTTTTTCACACTATTGAAAGATCAAATAATAGTACCTATAATATTCACTTTTAAAAGTCGTTACGAAGCGGCAGGCACGCTTGAGTAAGCTTGAAATAGCATAATATTAAAATATGTACGAAAAATCATGCAATACCTAACGTAACTGCTCAATGTATTACTTTAGTTTTGTCCGATATGTCGGTGAAAAATAATTAAATGCAGGAAAAAAAAACGTTTTACCGTTTTGAGTATTAGGGTGTTCCAAAAAGTTTTTATTGGAATACTAAATTAACAGAAAATTAGTTTGCAAGGTGTAACGCTAAAAGGGCAATCAATTTTAGGTGATAATTCAAACTATCAAACTGGAACACACACTCTATCATCTTCCTAAACTTGTACCATGTTAATTGGGGTCGCCGCAACACGTTTTCTTCTTCCATTCTCACCGACAGGTGAGAATGGAAGAAGAAAACGCGAAGGAAACGTTATTTTGCGTCGCCGTTTATCGTGACGGTTGACAAACCGTCACGATAAACGGCGACGCAAAATGACTGATTAAGTGATGACTGACTGGTATTAACAGGACTTTAGTTTGAGAGCGAATACTGCGTAAATTCCGTGTGGTATAAACAGGACTGTAGTTTAAAACGAGATGCAACGAATATTCGGCAACTATTCGGTATTCGGCCTATTCGGCCAGTTTTTTCAGTATTCGGTATTGGGCCGAATAGTAAGTAGTATTCGGCCGAATACCGAATACTTGAAAAAGTAGCAAATATCTTATAAAAGGGAATAAAAAAAAGCAATTAAATCGAAACATTTTTATTATCCAACAATCATTAATTGCGAAAACTTCAAAATATTTCCAAATAGGAGACTTTTTATTCACAACTAAAGCTATTTTAGACAAAGTACAAACACTGCACGTTGTAACACGACTTGCCGGCTACTAAGCCAAATAGGTACTTCCCGCCCCGTCACCGCCGCACGCACCGCATCAAAAATTTGTCGCAACTTGTTAGCGTCGACGTCAATTGTACTGGATCACCCGCCGAATATTCGGTATTCGGCCAAATCACTATTCGTGGCATCTCTATTTAAAACCGCACAGCGTAAATTCCGTCTAGTATAAACAGAACTTTAATTTGAGTCCGAATACAGCGTAAATTCCGTCTGTTATAAACAGAACTTTCGTTAGACCTAATAAACCGTAAATTCCATCCGGTATAAACAGAACTTTAGTTTGAGCCCGGATACAGCATAAATTCCGTCTGGTATAAACAGAACTTTAGTTTGAGACCGAATACAGCGTAAATTCCGTCTGTTATAAACAGAACTTTCGTTAGACCTAATAAACCGTAAATTCCATCCGGTATAAACAGAACTTTAGTTTGAGCCCGGATACAGCATAAATTCCGTCTAGTATAAACAGAACTTTAATTTGAGTCCGAATACAGCGTAAATTCCGTCTGTTATAAACAGAACTTTCGTTAGACCTAATAAACCGTAAATTCCATCCGGTATAAACAGAACTTTAGTTTGAGCCCGGATACAGCATAAATTCCGTCTGGTATAAACAGAACTTTAGTTTGAGACCGAATACAGCGTAAATTCCGTCTGGTATACACAGAACTAGTTTGAGACCGAATACAGCGTAAATTTCGTCAGGTATAAACAGGACTAGTTTGAAACCGAATACAGTGTAAATTCCGTCTGGTATAAACAGGACTTTAGTTTGAGACCGAATACAGCGTAAATTTCGTGTCATTTTACGATTCACAGCTCAAAACAATTACGCTCCTTTGGGTTGTAAGTACCATATATGTATTGCGATTTTTGCGTTACACCTTACAACAGTAAAATACCCTATTTTTTAAATAGCTTGTTTGCTTACCTCTCGCTCACACACGTAAAGAGTAAACGAGACGAGGTTTAAATCCTACATAGAAAAAAAATATTTAATATTAAGACTCGTATAACGAATGTTTTAAAATTATGTGTGAAAATGATCTTAAAACCCGACAGCACGAAGTTGGATTTTCAACGGTCAGCGTAACGTCGAAAGCTGGAAATCCAACAGCACGATTTGACCTACGGCCATTTTCAATAACTTACTAACGAGTAACGGAAGATTGCGTCTCTGACTGTTTGACATTAAGCCCCTTCGTACACAAGCAAGGCAACAAAAATCTTCGATACTCGACGATTTTAGTCTCCAAGCGACTGCCGCCATACAAATCAATTGAAGTTCGTACACGAGTCGCGTCGCCGACATCGCTTGAAAACTAAAATCGTCGAGTATCTGAGATTTTTGTTGCCTTGTGTACGAAGGGAAAAGATGTCTTTGATTTTAGATTTTAGGTGATGCGGATAGGATATTCCAAACTAACTTTGTCAGAAACACCGATAGCTGCGAGACGTAGCATATTGACTAACAGTTACTTATACGTGAGTAAGTTATAGAAAACGGTCGATAGTGTTAGTTAAAACCGGGGATAAGGTGGTCCTGTACTAAAATATAAAACTGTGAAATGGTTAATAGAACCGAAATAGAAACCTGTGTTAATAATAGGTATGTGTTTAAAAGTAGTAACAGGAAAGACTAAATCACTATTTTGATGATATATGGCAATGACGTTTTATTGTTTTTGGCAGTCGTTTTTGTATTTTTTTTATCTGTACACACTGCTAGGGCAAAATCACCACGAGGAAAAATGTTGTCTTAACTTGGGCAGGTTTTATCAAAATCTGACTAGTCACGAAAACTGCAGTAACAAACAAAGGTTTATAACACAAGTTGATAGTATATTAAGGGGCCGGCGGAGCATGCGTTTGTCATACAAACGTTGTGCAAGTCTGCCTTAGGCTTTATGTTTTGAAGCCTCCTTTTTATACCTTTTGTCTATTTTTTTTTTTTTTTTTTTTTTTCTAAACTATGAATAAGCTATTATTAGAATTTTTATTCAATTTTTATTCAATCCTAGTCTGACGACTGATGAGTTTCATTACTCGTTCCGCATCCTCAACCATTGATTCGATTGCTTCTCCGAATATCTCCCTCATCTTTTCCTTAGTCTCAGTGTCCAAAGTACAGTTTAGGTTTGTTGACTGAGCAGAGAGAAAGGTCTTAATCTGTTTTGTACTTATTGTTGCACCCTCTATCTTTGCTCGATAGCGGTCAAGGGTTTTGTTTTTCGGGTCCAAATGTTCCTCGATCACGTTTGCAGTAACAATTAAGTCAGCATATTGAGCTGACTTGAAACATTGGATATGAGGCATGAATAAGTGAATGTAGATTAAATCCTCTCTTCTGTATCCCTCTCTCATTATTGTTTCTTCTAGTTCTTTCTTCTCTCTCATGAAGTTGATGACTTGTTCAGGAAGTGGTTTGAGGAAGATGATGCTTCCCCCTGTAGCAATTACACGCTGGACCAATGAGTAAGTTGTCATTTCTGATAATGCAGTAAGCATCTTAACATGGTTCTTAATTGCAGACGTTCTTATGTCGGAGTAATCGGATTGGATAACTCTGAAAACTGCTTTCCTCAGAGTTGGTCTTGAGACAGCTAAATTATTGACTCTTGTTCCCCCATTTTGAACATCAGGGAATACATTAACTTCAGCAGTTTGTTGAATCGACGAAAGAAAAGCGTTATAACGCTTTAGGATCCATTGTCGAAATTCCCTTTTGTTTGCAACTGGACGACACAGCACGTACGCTCCGTAGACTGCATGAAATGCAATGGTCCCCGGAGGAATTGGATTCTCACCCTCCTTCAGTTTCAGGTATTTCTCCTGTAACATAGTTGGAATACACGTTTGATCATCTAGCATAAATGCCAGATGCTCAGTTTCCCCCTCTGTAACCACTGAGGTCAGATCCACATTGGTTAAGTACTTTAAGCAACTGACATAATAGGTAGTCAGGAGTCTGCTTATTTCATCAGATGCATCCCCTGTGTCTGCTCCATAAAGAGAGATTACCTTCTCGATAGGATCCCTTAAGCCATTATAAAATGCTAGTATTTCACCTGCTGCTACTGACTTGTTGATTGGAACATATAGAGGACGTTTCTGCTCAGTCACGAACGGGAGTTCCACCCCCACTCTTCCTCTACTCTTGACGAATTCCAGGAGTTTCGGAATCTTTTCACATATCACACTTGTATATGTGGTGTCCGAGAGATGATCAACTTGGGATTCGGTTATAAGAGCTTTATTATCTACAGAGTCGAATAGGAATGTAGAGTGAGCCTTAATTATCACCTGGTCCTTAGTTACTTGTATCCTTGTCTTAATACATTTGTACCTTTTATTTTGGCCGTCTGGACTAAGCGTTTGGTCCTTGAGGTATCTTTGATAATCTGCGTTGGAACAGAGGGATGGTGATGGGATGTTGCCACTGAGGCCGGCACATTCAGGAGGCCCCTCCAAAAGCTGATTAAGCTGCCCATTTCATAAAAAAAGGGGAGAATGTGCAAGTCTGCCTTAGGCTTTATGTTTTGAAGCCTCCTTTTTATACCTTTTGTCTATTTTTTGATACTTATTGTTTATGGATTTCTGATGGACAGAATATAACTTTTGTTCTCACTACCAAGAACCAGCGATTTTTATTTCGGTAGTTAATAAACGTAATACCAAAATAATATGAAAATCAAACATTTTCTTAAGGTAGTGTGTATATATTTCGATTGTATTATAGAATATCTATGTTCCCAAATAAATATTTTGAAAGAACAATGATATAAAGACGAGATATGAGGATTTTAAAATTTCTATACGAAATGTATTTTTCTCATAACTCTTGTTTAAATCGGTGTACATTCAAAATATGTGTTTGGAAACCTATATATTTTGTAATCCAATCAAAATAAATACACACTACCTTAAGAATATGTTTGATTTACAAATTATTTTGGTATTACGTTTGTATGAAATTCGCGTGCTCCGCAGGCCTCTTAACGACTGATGATACCAATAAAAATACTGCATTTCTGGAAGCCTGATAAAATAAATCCGCGGTCAAAATCAATTGGGTTTTGGTACGCAGCAAGTTATACAAAACCATGTATGCGTATCTCCCTTTGTACGGGAAATTTCTAAAAAGCGAGGCACATCCAAGTTATAATTTCTTGGATGTGACTCCATTTTACTGAAGACTAATTAGAAAAGAGATAAAACTATCTAGAATATAGATCTGTCTCCCTCTACCACTCCCATATCAAGTAACATGACTTATAAAGGCTTTCAGAAATCGGTATACTTCTCTAACGTTCTTGGTACACTAGATCGAACTATTTTAAACTCTATGTCTCAACTGTTTACGGTTGAAATTCACGTGTGAAGGTTTTAGGTATGTACCAAGGATGATTGAGATTAAATAAATTGATGAAGAGAATAACGCACTGAGTGGAAAAAACTATAAGTAATGTTAAATTAGTATGTTTTGTTATGTTATGGTTGTATGTTAGTGTGATTTGTTAATTTGTGAATGTTAAGATATAGTTTAGTTAACAATGGAGGTGGTATGCGAGAGATATCTATTGGTTAGAAAGAGAGAAAAAATACAGGCGCCAGTATTACTTGCGTTAAGGTATGCAAGTATCTTGTATTCTAACAAATTCTGATAATATAGATAAATATTGTATTGATTGTTAGATGTTCGAAAAAAATCGGAAGAAAATAAAATAAAGCATTAAGACCTCTCGCATACTACATTTGAATTTTATGCATATTACTAGTTAAGATACCTAATTGAAATATTAATTTGTACAAAATCTATGGTTTTTTATACTCTGATTTACGTATTTTGATTCGTTTTTTTACATGGCAACATGCATTTTTTTAACTATAACAGTGAACATTTTAAAATCATGTCTATTTTTTAGTTTGATTGCTGAATGATGTAAGTACCTAAGTATGTAAAAACGAAAATTATTGTTACAGAAAGATCTTTGAAAATTATTTCTATTCTATTAAAATGTTTTTGGTAATGTTGCCATGCTTAGAATATCAAACTTTTTTTATATTAAAAGGAAATTGCCTAATACTTTTACATTTGTCAGGATTTTAATTTATTTTAAATGAAAAAGATATGAAGTTAATAACTACATGGACACTATTTTTAAGCGAATTTACTAAATTTTAAGTCACTTTATTTATTGCACACACCGAAAAGATTATATATTTTACACTGTATTTCGATTGGAGAAAATAGCACTGTAAAATAATTTATATGGCTACATCGATTAAAAAGTTACCCCATGCTGGACGTAAACTTGCTCTTAATTCAGATTTTTAAACTTAAAAGTTATAACGCTACCTAAATCATGAAGAACAAACTAGGCGGGATCCTAATGCGCCGGTTTTCGCTTAAACTAAGCAATAAATGAATGCTAATTGTTAGACTCTCATCCCTAAGCTGAGTATTGAAACTCATCACGATTAGGCATCCCTTTAGTTGTTGCATTGTGTTACTGAAACCGGGCCTACAAATCATACACCGCTGCCTAAGTCTTCGGAAAATATGAGTGTGTATGTATTTTACAGTGCAAGTATTACCAGTCGAAAAAATAGTCCTAGCATAATGTGCGGAAATCACTATATGTAGAAAAAAGAACATGTTTGAATATAAAAGCGTATTAGAATAAATTCACATGTATTTAAAGAACGTTAAATTATCCGCTGTATTATAATTTATACAATAAAGATCATGACATTGGTTATTTGTTCTTTTTATTTTTTACGTAGCAACATTTATCTCAATTTGAAACTGACAACACCTACGAAGTTTTGCTACAGACAGAAAGTTCCACCAGAGATGTGCAAGGATGCCTTGCGAGGCATGTGTTTGTTAAGAACCAATAGAATTATTTTATTTAGGGCTTTGGCAGACTTGAATCACGACAGTTTCAAGAGAGACCATTGCCCTACTGCAGCGAGGTGTAAGACAGGGACGTTATATCTCCGAAACTGTTCATCACTGCACTGGAGAATGTATTCAAGAGGGCTAGGATCGATGTCAATGGCGAGTACATCACTCACCTTCGGTTTGCCGACGATATAGTGGTCATGGCTAAGACCATGGAGGACCTCAGTACAATGCTCGATGACCTGAGCAGAGCTTCCGAAAGAGTCCGTCTTAAAAAATGAACATGGGCAAGACGAAGGTCATGTTGAATGCCCACATCACACCCACTCCTATCAAGATCGGAGACTACACTCTAATTTGTAGACGAATATGTGTACCTGGGACAAACGGTACATTTAGGTAGGTCTAATTTCGAGAAAGAGGTCAATCGTCGAATCCGACTCGGCTGGGCAGCGTTCGGGAAGCTACGCGGTGGTACCTTCTCGTCCAACTTATCGCAGTGGCTCAAGACGAAAGTCTATGACACAGTGTGTGTTGCCAGTGAACATCTCAAGTAACACCGAAACGCTGTATATCAGCTGAATCACTGTCTACCATAGAATCTTTAACTATACAAACCTGCTGCATAAGAGCGTTAGAGGCGCTGTTTCAGCTGATATGATAACTCTGAATTGGGCACAAATGAAGCAGCTCTTAGTTCAATTACTGCAAGTAATTGCATTATAGTAGCATTTAGAAGGGTAACTATTACCCAAAGAGCTGAAAGTTGGCTGATTGTTAGAGTGGGTGTTACCCAATATGTAGCACAATGGCTGAATTATTATATGTAGGTAGGTAAGTTACCTATTATTCAGCACAAACGACAGTCGTGGATATTATATTATGATAATTCTGCCAGTGACTTCGTTCGCGTGAAGTTTTGATATAGCAACGCATCGCCTGCACAACGGAAGCTTTTGTCGCCTAGCCTATAGCCTATAGCCTTCCTCGTTAAATGAACTATCCAACGCAAAAATATTTTTTCAATTCGAGCCGGTAGTTCCTGAGATTAACGCGTTCAACCAAACAAATAAACTCTTCTGCTTGATAATATTAGTATAGATTATTATACGACTATTTATAATTAAAATTGTGTAAAATTTTTATTTCCTTTATTCATTTATACACATTTTATTACATTCTTAAATATTCCTTAGTAAAACTAAATAAAAAAAACATTTAAAAATATAAAAAACAGTAGCCCACTAGCGCTGGGAACAGGGTCCGAGCTGACGGTGGTCAAGGCTCTTGAGAGAGGAACCTGCTAACAATACGTGCCGTGTCAAGAAGTAGGATGATGATGATGTAAGATGTTGGTCGAGGCTCTTGGCTATTAAGCCATTGGCCGACACGACTATCGGCTCAATGACTACTGTATCCACATCCCACATGTCCACAACCTCGCGAGCCAGATCTAGATATTTGTTTTTTTTTGTCTTGCTCTGCTTTCACGAGGTTCTCGTCATGCGGGGCCGACAATCATTGTGCGACGCTCCAATCGATCTATCACCACAATGTCAGGCCTATTGGCAACAACAGTCCTGTCGATGGTGATAGGTCGATCCCAATACGTGATATTACCAATAACGAGAACTGGGTCGGGCGCATACTTATAGTATGGCACTTCTGATTCCACAAGGTTGTACTTCAAAGCAAGTTGCTGATGAATAATCCTGGCAACAAGGTTGTGTCTATGCAAGTATTCTCCGTTAGTTGACCATTTTTTTTGCGGTTACGAGTACCCTATTGGTACACGTTCACAAACATATTTTATTTGATAAAATGTAATTTTCACCTGGTTGTCAAATGGGTGAAGGTCGTTCTTAAAAAAAGGAGATCATAGACTACAAGTATTCCGCTCCGAGCAGGATCAAAGGTTCTATATGATCTAAGGACTATGGGCACAAATGTATGGACTCTGGTCCTGGACACACTAGATATCAATAGTATATCGTTAGAAAGGTATATTCTCATAGAGCACGAATAGGTTTGGCGCTTGACCTGATATGTTGT
This sequence comes from Xestia ashworthii, assembly GCA_950022955.1. Taxonomy (NCBI): domain Eukaryota; kingdom Metazoa; phylum Arthropoda; class Insecta; order Lepidoptera; family Noctuidae; genus Xestia; species Xestia ashworthii. Next base: position 4,613,674 of record OX465575.1, read on the forward strand.
CCGATCGGGGTAAGCGTACCTTTTTTTTTTTTTTTTTTTTTTTAGGATGGGAAATCATCAAATGACTTCTTCCACTCTGAGCGGAGCGGGAGGGAGTGTCAGACTCTTACTGACTAAAACCCATCCATGTTCCTTCCTCGCCCTTTACGTTCCGGGGCCGCGGTATCTCTTTCGAACAGTCCCGCAACCCCGGCAGGCTTCGGCCCTTGCGGGCCCCTCTCTTCTGCTGACATCTCTTTGAGGCGCGCGTGGAACACGAACGCGCCGTCGACACGGCCTGTCGTCACTAGACGGACGGACGGCTAGCTAGCCCATAGCTAACCGTCCACAGGCCCGCATCTACGGTGGCCGCCCGGCCGGTAGCCACCACGTGGCCCCCGCCGCCCGGTGCGTCTCCCGCGGCGGCCGGGAAGAGAGGCTCTCTCCCTCTCTCATTCCGCCACCTCCTTCGCCAGCATGACTGCTTCGCAGAAGGAGGTGACGGCTTCCCATTCCGTCTCGCTCCGGACCATGGATTGAACCAGGGCCGGACGCGAGAGGTCGCCGCCGCCGATCGCCGCTACGAGGACACGGCGGTGCTCCGCCCACGCAGGGCAGACCTCCACCGTGTGCTCCACCGTGTCCTCCGGTCGATCCTCGCAGTGGAGACACCCGGGCGTTTCCTCCCGCCCGATTCGGTGCAGGTACCTCCCGAAACATCCGTGTCCGGTGAGGACCCGCGTCAGGCGGAAGGTGAGGACGCCGTGGCGCCTCTCTAGCCACTCCTCAAAGAGGGGACTTACCGCCACTATCGTGGGGGTACGCGTACCTTGAATATAAAATCATTTTGTTATTAAATGTCTAAGATTTTTATAGATTTTTCAAACTACTGAACCGATTTTAATGATTTAGATCTAAGTTTTAGCATAAAATATAGACATTTTTTTTCAGATGTGAAATCATCAAATGAAACCCCAGCGGAAGGGAGTGTCATGCAGAGTTTTACTGAGTAAACACCCTTCATGTTCCCCTCAGCCCTTAGGCCTTGGCTCCGGGGCCGCGGTAGTTCTTTAAACAGTCCCTCAGCTCCGGCAGGCATCGACACTTACGGACCAGGGTCCTTTTTGCTGCCATCTATTTGACGCACGCGTGGAACACGAACGCGTTAGTACTGGGTAATACGATACCCCTGGGTAGGACTGGACTAACCTGGGCAACTGAGACTTTTTGGCACAACCTGTAACGACTGCCAAAGATCAACAAATGACAGCCGGGACCAACAGCTTAACGTGCTTTCCGAGGCACGGAGGAAACTCGGTATGTCAGGGTGGTCACCCATCCACAGACTAACCTGGGCAAGCACGGTTTAACTTAAAGATCGGCCCGAGCGGCCGATCGAATAAAGGTCGTGGCTCACTTGACAAGCACCGCACCAGCACCGCTCCAACCCAGCAATTTACTTGCCATTCAAATTAGAGCATTAAATCGTGTGTCGCATAACATATTTTTTAATGTCCATATGAAAAAGCTTACGGCGGGTGTTCAACGCGCTTGCCGGTACCATACGAATCGCCTCGCGGGCGGCTCGGCGACCGCGCGCGGTCCGCGCGCCGCAAGCGAGGGGTCCGCGCGCCGCAAGCGAGGGGTCCGCGCGCCGCAAGCGAGGGGTCCGCGCGCCGCAAGCGAGGGGACCGCGCGCGGACGCCGAGTGGCCCGCGAAACAACGTCATTGCGCCGTCGTGCTTCTCCACGTCATGGGTACTCTTTGTTTAATGTATGGCCAGTTACAAATTTAGTTAGAGCCCACGACACTAAACCTAGTTCGGTTAGAAATAAAAAAGCAAATAAAAAAGCCCTAATAAACCGACTGATATTGTTGCAATCGAACAACGACCATACAGCCTATAGACTCCTAATAACAGGCGACCGATGTCTGTCAACACATTAGGGGTATAAATCTTATAGCCGTCGTCACTCACCGAGTTCGAATTAGTTTCGACCACTCCTGTGAGCCGCAAACACTTCCGCATTACTCCTTTAAAAAATCGAGAAAATAGACATAATATGGCCCCGTGTATAATACGTTGGTGTGTTAAAGAAATCCGGACTTCCAGTTTCCTAAAAGACAGCATCACATTTCATCGGTAATTTAAAAGTTTCATAATCTAAATTAGATTAATTTTCTAACAATATTTATCGGAGTTCATCTTATACTGGGCACTTGATGTCTTTTATATGATTGTGTCCCTTTCTTTTGAAAGTACTTTTTTCGCCATCTCTTTTCCTCGATGTTACGTGAACATAATTAGTGATGTTCCAAAGCGTACGACCACCTCTGTTGTCGATAAAGCAAAACAAAAACCTATAAATCTATTTATTTATTAAAAAAATATTATATTTTTAATAATTAAAAATTACAACAGCTCACAGATCACGGAGATCGTTCAGATTAGATCTGATGAATTGTGAAACTTTAATTTATTAATTTTAGATAGGTACCCACATGATCCTGATTTAAAAAATAAATGGATAATTGCAACCAAGCGAGAGAACTGGATCCCATCTACTTATAGTATAATTTATGTTCACGTCATTTTACCGAAAATTGTTTTATCCCTATGAAAAACCGTCGCCGCCTACTAAGTTCATATAAGTTCAGATATTTTACCTACATGATTCAATCGTAATTAGAATAAAGAAGGTAATTTAATGCAAGTTAGGTATGTAATAACATATTTTATTATACCAACAGTTAAAAAATATCGATACTTTCTTGTTTGATTTAAAACTGTCCCATCCCTAGTGAAATGCAATGACCTTGAATTGGCCAATCAGAAAGCAGTACCCCGTCCCCCTCGCGTACCTCGTACCTCAGCGAGTTGACAGAATAGTTTTCTTGCGTTAGATCGTGTATTAGGCGTCTATAGGCTGTATGGTCGTTGCAATCGAAGGTTGATCTTATGTTACAATAACTGAATCAATCGTTATAGTACACCGGCTGAAACTTTTTTATAAATAGTTTACATATACTGAACCTGAAAAAATCTCAGAACTGTAATGGAAAGGGTGTTCGCGGGGTAGGTGAATTAAACCACGAATGCACGTTAACAAAATATAATTACTAGAGATAATACCTAAAATACAATGCTACCTCCTGGACTATTACTACCAGCGTGCGGACTGCGAGCTTGCGCCTTGTGGACGGCGAGTGGCCGTCGCGTGGCCCGCGCGCCGCAAGCGAGGGGCCCGCGCGCGGCCCGCGCGGCGCAAGCGAGGGGACCGCGTGCTTACACCTCGCTTGCGGCGCGCGGACCGCTCGCCGTAGCCTATATTCGAGGCGACGCCGGTCAGGAGCTGTGCTGGTGCGGTGCTGGTGCGGTGCTTGTCAAGTGAGCCACGACCTTAAGTCTTCATAAATGCTAATGTTATCGATGTGAACCCTACGTGATATTAGTAATGCAGTTTTGTGCTACTTGGGATACGGGACCGAAACGTGGTCAAAGGGCTTAAAGTCACCCAAAGGGCAATGGAGAGGGCTATGCTCGGAGTTTCCTTGCGTGGTCGAATCAGAAATGAAGACATCCGCAAGAGAACCAAGGTCACCTTCGTCGATGACCTTGGTTCTCTTGCGTATGAAGTGCCAAACTTAAGTGGCAGTGGGCTGGGCACATTGCTGGCAGAACGGATGGCCGATGGGGCCGAAAAGTTCTGGAGTAGCGACCGCGAACCGGAAGACGATGCATTGGAAGACCTCCCACTAGGTGGACCGATGACTAGCCCGCTTAGCATGACCACCGGAGAAACGAGAGAGACTCAATAAATCTTTTGTTCATCTGACAAAATGACAGATGAACAAAAGATTTGTCGACTCTGTCGTCTCTACGGTGGTCATGCTACGCGGGCTGGTGAAGGTGGCGGGAAACCGTTGGATGCGAGTCGCACGGGACCGGGACATGTGGCGGCACTTGGAGGAGGCCTATGTCCAGCAGTGGACGTCTTTCGGCTGAAATGAGTGCGAGCGGACTCATTTTATTACACGACTGCCCAAAAATAAATAAATAAATATCGCTGGACATTAACACACAGCGCCACCTAGTGCCACACTAAGCAAAGCTTGTGTCGTGGACACTAGATAGTTGATATAGGTACTACATATATACTTTTTTGTTTTGTAAATACATACTTATTATACATTATAAACATTCATAACTCGGAAACAAATGTTCATGCTCATCACATAAACATTTGCGCCTACCGGGATTCGAACCCAGGACCCTAAGAACGTAAGGCAGCCTCACTACCACTACGCCATTCGGGTCGTAAATTAAAAGGAGTGTTATATTTTCAGGGTTCATGTGAAGCTTCCTACACTCCACCCAGGCAATCAAAGATAGTCTACCAACACCTGGCTCCCGGCAGTGCACTACAGTGGCCTATTTGGAAATCTCTAAATCGATTACGTACCCAAGTAGGACACTGCTAAAATAATCTGTAAAAATTGGGTGTTATTGGTTCCTCCAACACCGAGTGCGCGTGCGGCGCGCGGCGGCGCTCCGAACCAAACTATGCCCCATCTGCTCGAGTGTCCCAGGTATGTATCCATCTACCTGCACTCATGAAGACCTGAATAACGCCCCTGCCGCTGCAATAAAGGTTGCCACCTACTGAGCCCAAAACCATCTAATAAAGAAGTACATCGATACGACAACAAGGGTTCATTGGTTCATTGCATGTATGTATTTTCCTTTAGCAATAGTCCGTCTTAAAACTGTTGTGACTCAAGTCTGCGAAAACCCTTACCTAGCCTCGTTTTGTACACACAAAAAACTTTTTTGATGAAAATAAAACCGACTTCGAAAATACAAAAACGTGAAAAAGTTTGATTCAGTTTTCTTTGGGCCACCTACTTCTAAAGCCAAAGTTATTTTTCATGTTTTTATGTTTTTGTAGTCGGTTTTATTCATTGCGAAAAGGTTTTTAATTTTCCTTTTTTAGGTGTAAAATCATAATCAAATAATTGCTATGCATTTATTTTATAATGTTAACAATTCATTTTAATGCCGGTTATCCCAATAAAATGGAACTACAGTCGAAATCTAGATGTACTGTACCTACACATTTGAGTACACCCCTTAGAGCATACAAGCGTGACGTTATGTTATGATGATTTGCCGTCTATTTTTGAAGAGTTCCACTGTATATCTCCGAAGATCAGTATCAGATCTTCACCAAAAAACGGGACCACCACGAAATAATATTCTTCCAAACATAAAAGAACCATTAAAAATCTGAACTTAAACACAAAAAAGACACGAATTGATAACTCTCTTTTTGGAAGTCGGTTAAAAACAAGAGAATTTTCGTATTTTCATTTCACTTTTGAGTAGAGGTTCATAAAAGACACCGAAACCACCAAATTCCAACTGTGAGGTGCCAACAGTTTCTGAGTGAAATGGCAGTGACATTCGGATAGACAGGCACAGGACAAATCTAGGCTTACGTTTTTTGCCATTTCCAACGTGACTCTACAATGATGTGATTGTCTAAGCCGAAATCACCAAAGAACACAACCGAAAAGACATTCTATTTGTGTGTGGATGTGGATCCTCGTGGATCCTCGATGCGATGGTATTGCATGACGATTCTGAAGGTAGTTTCGCAATCAAAAATATTCATTTACAAAAAGGGCGACTGCGCGGCTGCGCTGACAGCGAAGTTACCAGAACTAAATTAAAAACAAATAATAATTTTATGAGGGTAAGAAAAGTGATACTAAAATTAAAGGCTCCAAATCAGTTTGCTTAAACCATGGTAGCCAATAAATTATTTTGTTTTCTTATGAAACAGAAAAAAATCAGGCTGTATGGTAATAATTGCGTTGCTTGAAAACTATTGTCTATGGTTTTCCATTTACAGCACTGTGATTTAATAAATTATGCTGTTAAATGTTTTAAATATTACCCAAAGGTAATAGTATATTAATTTGTTATACATAAAAATGTATACTCTTAAAATATTATATTTTTCAAAATTTCTTTTGTGAAAATTATGCAACCAACATCGGTATAACATCGATACATCGTACAACGAAACGTAACTAATAGAACGGTCTAGTCTATGATATGACAAGTAACCTCCAGCGTCATTTCTGTACTTTTACAATAAATTAATTAAAACATCAGTTTTGCAACAGTATTTGTAATCAAATATATTTTTTTAAATTTTATTTTATTATTTTGTGATAAATAATGACAATATTTGTTAAAATATTTTAAGAGTACAAAAATTGCTGGAATCGGTCCCGCGTGTTTCCTTCCCGCGCACGTCGTACTAGGTGGAAGTTGGTCATGGTCGTCCGCCAAACGGAAAGCCGCCATGATGGCTTTCTGTAAAGTACGCTCAATATGTAAAGTTTCGTTATTGTTTTTCATTAATTGTGACTGAGTGCGTGCAAAAATTAATCATGGGAACGAACTAGAGTGTGCAAAGTTTAGTTTACGGTCCCTTGGGACCTCCTAGTGGAGCTATAAAGTGTTTTATAAGTGCATTTTTGTGTCGACGCTAGCGTGTTTTGTTCTGTCAACAAAATGTCGAAGCTCTCGTTTAGGGCGAGGGCCCTGGATGCGTCGAAACCAATGCCCATATACCTCGCCGAGGAGCTTCCGGATTTACCGGACTACTCGGCGATTAACCGTGCAGTACCTCAGATGCCTTCTGGAATGGAAAAAGAGGAGGAAAGCGTAAGTATTTTGCGCATTTAGATGTTAAGTCATCGGAAACTACTGTGTGTCGGCCATTACGTTATGTTTCTTTATCTCGCCGCTAGGGGCGGTATAATTTCGCAGGAAATTCTATAATTTTGAAAACTATTCAGTATTTGGCTTCTACCTGCAAAAAAGAATTGTGAGAATTCTTTTTCTGGTGGTAATAATTACTGACATAAAAATTATCGTCGTTATCTTGAATGCGAAAGTTATTGTCAAATTTTGGCGCGATAATCGAGCACATGGTGATTTTAACTTACTGTTACTTCGTAGCGTACAAGTACGAATTTCTCGGTTTTAACTGAATGGATTTTGCTGGATTTTTTACATAGTCTTTGCGTAATTATGTAGATTTTATGGTGTAGAAGTGATAGTAAACCGGCGGCTGGGTCATATGTTATTTGTTTACAAACAATGGGTGCCGGCAAGCGCAACGTTTTAATTATTTATCATCGACACTTCTTCACCTTAATTGAATTGAAAACATTAAGATTTATTGAAGAGTAACCAATATTTTCAATTACTTTAATATAGTTAGCGATGATTTTGTAATTTTCCCGAAATTCTTTCACCTTGACAGACAACAAAAGAATATTTTATAAAGTTGATCATCTTATAGAATTTAAACAAATTTACTGTTACAATAACTTCAACTGAACCTATTTGGTTCCCAATATTTAATGATTATTCTATTTCTTTTATGAACATGAGATAAAAATGTAATGAAGAAACTGTCTCAAACATGACTTTATCAAATCTAAAGCAATGTGAATATTTTATTTACTTAACACACTTTTCCAATACTTTTGAGGTATACATGTTGTAGATTAAGGTTTATTAAGGATCCCAATTCAGAGACTAACATTTAGTATGTTTAGTATATCAATAATAAAAGTCTTAGAACTTCACATAGCACATCCTATTTCTTTCCAAAATTTACATTTAGACAGCAACTCAAAAGACAGAAGTTGAAAGTGAACCCATTTTAAAAAGTATAGGCATGTGATGTGTGGAATGGAAACATAATTATGTGACATAAAGAGTGATGAATTAAGGGGCCGGCGGAGCATGCGTCGTTCATACAAACGTAATACCAAAATAATTTATAAATCAAACATATTTTTAAGGTAGTGTGTATTTATTCCGATAGTATTATATAATATCTGTGTTCCCAAATATATCTTTTGAAAAGACAATGATACAAAGACGAGATAAGAGGAATTTAAAATTTCTATAGAAAACTTATTTTTCTCATAACTCTTGTTGAAATCAGTGTCCAATCAAAATATATATTTGGGAACCTAGATATTCTGTAATCCAATGGAAATAAATACAGACTACCTTGGGAATATGTTTGATTTACAAATTATTTTGGTATTACGTTTGTATGAACTACGCATGCTCCGCAGGCCTCTTAAATGTTTGAAAAGGTGGAGGATGGTCAAAGACAAAACGGATGGGTTACAATACAAACAATATGAAAGAAGACCCAGTGAATGCTAGTGAGAAGGTTGACTAGGGAGAATTAAGTCGAAAATGTGTGTTATGCTAACCCCAAGTGATGAGGGACGGAGGGAGGGATCACATGGGATGAGGCCAGGCACAACTTATGGGTGTTTAATGTTTTATCGTGCAATAGCAAGCTGCACTGGCCTACGTAGTGGATGTAATAAGATGATTTGAATAAGCATGTGATTAAACATATTATCCCACATCTGAATGTCAACACTTGACAGTAGTGTTAACAGTATCACAGACAGTGTTTCAGCAGTCTGAACATCACTGTTAGATTATGCTAAGTTTGCAATTTTACCGGGAAGTTTGATCTGCTTCTGGAGGGACGTAGGCTGGTTGGAGTAATCGTCCACCATGGCTCACTCACAATAGTCCACTTCAAGCACTAAGTGTGGAAACCTTAACCCCATGATAGATCGATGCTACTGGCAAAATATTCACATAAATCATGTTGAAATCTCATTTTACTCTTTTCTTTTACCTGAAATCTTTTATCGCATCAGACTACACATATATGTTTTTGGCAATGTTTCAACAGTGGTAACACACAGTTATATTAACCAATCCAGGTACTATCGGCAAGTTCGTCAGTAACACCAAGGCAACGCTTACTTGTGGAGCTGTCATATGCCATAAGCGAAATACTTACACACGTTATGTGGTGTTGCATTGTGGATACCAGCCAATTATACAGCTAAACTAACTCAGTTTGAGTTGGGACATATTAAAAGTACATAACAATACCAGTTTTCCTTCAACGGTTAGGCAGAGGTGACTTGTAGTATGCACAAGGACCAATTAAGATATACAAAACCAGTTTATATATATCTCATTGTTCGGAAAATCTATACAAAGCTAGGCCATGTTATACTGGAAATGTATCGCTTCTTCTTTATCGTATGGTTGGTGCCTAACCTGGTGTCGAAAGTTTTTATGTGGCTCAAGAGCCTACAACTTGACTTTACTTGCCGTTGAGAAGTATCTCTTGGGCATGCAGGTTTCCTGATAATGTTTCCCTTTACTGAAGCAAGTGTTAATCATACAATACGCACATGTTTCGCTTGATGTGTTGCTGTGTGTACAACCTCATTCAACAGTTTATATTTTATAAGTCCCATGTGACAGTAGGCTAAAACTACTTTCATTTAGATTCCGTGACATGCTGTATGCTTTCTTTATTATTTTGCATTGCTAATTTTATATATTTATTTATTTTATGTTCATGTTTGCATAATTTAGTTATTTAAATAGACTAGTAAATAGTACTTATTTTGTGTTTTGTATTTTTATTTAATTACTGATGTGCATCAGTATATGTATTATAATGTTGAATTTGATTATTTTATTTATTATCTGTGTAATTGTATAAATCCATGCATACTTACTTTAACACATATCTTTCTTCCAACTACATTCTCTGATTACAAGATATGTTAAATATATCTGCATTTTTTTTACTCCAGCAGAAAAAAAAAACATTATTTCCTTACAATAGGACTTAGTTTGGATTTATAATGATAATTTTACTTTTAAACTTAAGTAACTAACCACATTTTAATTATTAAGTAATTAAAGCCAGTACTTACCTTGTTTTACAACAACCTACTCACCACATATTTGAGGTCATACATGTGTTGGTTATTTTTGTTATGGTGACCTCATGGCAGTTAGCATAATATATTATGTACTGAAGTCATTAAATGTGTCACTGTCAAAAATAGTTGAAGAGTTAGGGAAATGATGTTTGAGTAGGTTTACCTATGACTTTATAATTATTAGGCTATGTGTTCTAAATATTTGTTTGTGCCAAAGCTCCACACTCTTTTGTGCCATTCTCATCCAGGATATTCTCGCATTGTTAATACTGGCACATACAAAGAGGCCTATATACCCAGCAGTGGGTGAAAATGGATGTTCTGACTACTGGGACACAGAGGATACGGAATGCGTAATCTACCAACTAAATAGGCTTGCTTTTGGCCACAACTTGTCTGATGTTAATTGATGTGTCGACCTAAGGTGGGACACACTTTCCTAGAAGAAACAGATTCACTTGAACTTTGAATAGATCTAGATTATAATGATCAGGGAACGTAGAAGGCAACGGCATAGGGGTGCAGTGCGGTTTGGTGGATGTCACATTGCGAATTAATGGTTTACAGTTCACGGGATCTCATAGTGGAGGCCTATGTCCCAGCTCTGGAAACGTTCGTCATCTGCCTTGCCTTTTCCCAACTATATTGGGGTCAGCTTCTAGTCTAACCGGATGCAGCTGAATACCAGTATTTTACATGGAGCGACTGCCTATCTGACCTCCACAACCCAGTTAATATTGAGTAATACAACAACACTTGGAAAGACTGGTTGTCAGACTTTTTGGGCCACTGATTGGACAAATGACAGCACTGGGAACATTATGATAAGAAATCTATTGATGACAAAGATAGTTGCTTGAATAAAACTGATTTCCTTTAATGTTTTAATTACTTAAAGTTGTTGTCTCAATGACTTACGACAACATTAATAATATGCATTCACTTTTTGTCGTAAATGCAATTAAGGGTCAGCTGAATTTGAAGTGGTTATTCGAGTTTATGCCGTATTTTAAGCTCCTAAAGTTGATTTTTAACCGACTTCCAAAAAGGAGGAGGTTCTCTATTCGACTGTATGTATTTTTTTTTTTTTTTTTTTTTTTTTTTATGTATGTTACCCGATTACTCGAAGACGCCTAAACCGATTTGAAAAATTCTTTTTTTGTTTGAAAGGGTATACTTCCAAGTTGGTCCCATAGTCGCCAAGTCGGGATCTGATGATGGAATCTTGGCGAAATCGAGGGAACTCTTCAAATTTTATAGGATAACGTACAGCAATTTTTATATTTTCTACAACAAGTGAAGCATTTGCGTTTGATAAGAACCATTCTACCATCAGATCTGATGATGAAGCCAAGAGTCACGGAACTCCATAATGAGACAATGTATCCTAGTCGTGTTTGGGCTTGTTGTAATTGTAACGGTATGCACTTTCCATGTGAACCACTAAAAAGTGAAAAATAAAAACTTTTTTGCAAAAAATAAAACCGACTTCAAAAAGAAAAAGTGAAAAATAACTTTAGCTTCTGAAGTCGGTGACAAAAAAATTAAATCAATCATACAAACGTCACCGACTTCAGAAGCTAAAGTTATTTTTCACTTTTTCTTTTTGAAGTCGGTTTTATTTTTTGCAAAAAAGTTTTGCAATTGTCGATACAGTCGTTTAGCCGTCACTTTGATGGCATTGAACTTAAGATATCATGTTGCTATCTTCGATCCGCCCACTGGTCGTGGCTATGGTTTTTATCTGCCTGTGAAAAATCATTGTTGCATCCCATCGACTTACCTACTTATAGGATAATAGGGAAGATGGTAAAAAAACGAATAAGGTCCATGTTCACTGAAAAGATAATGGTTTGATTATCTAAAACAGCTGTTTAAGGGACATGTTTCCCTATAAAAATGCGCTTTAAACAGCTGTTTTAGATAATCAGACGGTCATCTTTTTGGTGCACATGGACCTTAGTCCGTCAGACAGATTTCCATAAAATGTTGGACTCTTTTTTTATCTTTTCTTGGTAGGCAACATATAATGGTAGGTCTGGGATTTCAAGTATCCACAGGTGACCGTGGCCACTGTATCTACCAAAGCGGTCTGCTTGTTTGCCTCTCAATCTATACTAATATTATAAAGAACATATTAGAATTTTTGTTTGTTTGTGTGTTTGTAACGATTTAACTCTAAAACTACTAGACCGATTTATAAAAATATTTCACCACTAGAAAGCCACGTCTTTACTGAGTAACATAGGCAATTTTTTCTCGTACTCCCACGGAAACTGGAACTACGAAGGTGAAACCGCGTAACCTCCGCTAGTAGCTTTAAATGAAGTTGTACCTACTTCTAGAAGTATAAGGAAGCTCCATCCATGAATCAAGTTATCGGTTTTTTTAAAACCTATTTTCAATGCAATCTCTTGTCAGCATATTATATTAGACGCGTCACCAGATTTACTGTTAGTTCATCGAACTCTTAAATGCAATGTTAAGTTCATACGGTACTGCAAAACCCGTTTGTATTTCATACCTATATGAGAAATAACAAAAATAGTTACTGTTTTTAAGGATGGCTTGAATTTCAAATCACCGAAATATTTCCTCAATCGTCACACCGGAGATATGCACACTGCTGTTTTTCCTAGATGACTCGCACAAGATCATACATCTTTATTTTATAATACAAACAGGTAATGGCAAAAGGCTAGACATTATACCTACATAGGGTGACAAAATAGACGGTCTTTTTTGATAGATTCAAGGAGCTTCATACAGCAGTGACGTCGCGAAGTGGTCGTGCTGCTATTTTCTCTAAAAAATTAAAGCAAATCTATTCTATGACAGTAGTCTGCCTAGCCGTTTCCCAACTGTGTTTGGATCGATAGACTATCTGACCGCCGCAACCGAGATACTGGATAACACGCTACCCATTTTTAAGATTGGTGGTCAGAGTTTCTGGGGTTTTTTTTTGATGTGAAATCATCAAATGACTTCTCCGACTCTGGGCGGAGCGGGAGGGAGAAGTCATAACGAAGTCAGTCTAAAACCCATCCATGTTCCTTCCTCAACCTTTATGTTCCGGGGCCACGGTATCTCTTTCGAACCGGGACTTTCTGGCCTCTGACTAACACTTAACCACTGCCAAAGATCTACAAACGACTGCCGGGACTAATGGCTGAACGTGTATTTCCGAGGCACGGTGGAGGTCTGTACGTAATAGAAAGTCACCCATCCGCAGACTAACCTCGGCTAGCGTACCTGCCACAATTATGTATTCCATTACTAAATCGAAAGATCTGAATGTGAAAGATTAAGTTTGCATTTTTAATTTGCACTAAAATACCTACCTACCTAAATATTAGTCATCTTTCCAAAGCAAAAACAAATTTGGCATTTTATGATGTCAACTTTTGGTTTATAGATAGTTATCGATCTAATAACAATAATTACTAAAGTGAATGAAAGAAAAAAAAAACTTTTTTTTTTATTCCAAAGTCACTCAAATATGAATGGTATGAATACCTATTTGAAGAGTGTTTTTTATTGTTTCATCCATTTCTACGAATGTCCAATGATAATTTGTATTAGCGTAATGTCGAAACACCAGTCAAAGTATCTATAATCTTATAATGACTACGCAAGGTCGGGTTGATGACCTCCAATGGTTACTTGGTATTGGTACGCACAACTCAACCCATCATCCGGCCACTATGACGTGAATTGACAAAATTATGGGGCTCCGACGACGATAGCTCTTTGTAGCGTTACAAAAATGGGCCGAATTCAGCAACCTTAATTTTAGTTGTTTTGCGTTTCTTGTCACTTTGAAGTGTGTGGAAGGAGCATACACACCGTTTCTTCCTGAAACGTCTTATGATAAGATATAACAAAAAAAAAATGCGATCACCAATGCATTTTCGCTACGTAAACCAAAATTGACGAAGATACGACGCTTTTAAAATTCTCAATACGTCACCATACGCCTTGGTATAATTTTTAGTAAGTTCTTATGTCACGAGCCCTCATTCCCGAGTTTTGATGCGTTTTATCTTTGTCAATATTCATTGATTTAATAGTAGTGAATAACAAAAAATACATGTCTGTTATTTTCCAATACTCTAACCGACAGACTAAATAGATTTACAACTTTTTGATACTGTCGTCATTCTATTCTCGTAAGTTCATGCCGTAACGAAAGAAAAACAACCAGTAGAAGTTTATATTTCTGCCAAGTTCTAGCCGATATTGTAACTCATTAATACAATATAACTAGGTACAAGGATAGCAAACAATAGAAAAAGATTGTTTCGCTCAAAGTCCGTCTAGAAACATTTATTTCCACAACTGACTCACACTAAAGTGTACCTGGTACGGTAAACAGCTGATGGCATTTTTCCACTTGTAAACATAGTCGTAATTGCTAATGTCATGTTTTTAATTCTCAACGTTTAATCATGCGTTAAACACCACCGACCGACGCTGAGAATAAACGTGGCGTGGACCCTAGTAATTTTGCAAGACATGTCCATCAATACGAATGACGAAGTTCCATAATTATCTATCTACTCATCATCTGAAGGCTAGGCTTCCAGTCTAACCGGATGCAGCTGAATACCAGTATTTTAATAGAGCGACTGCCTATCTTGACCTCCACAACCCAGTTAGTACCGGGTAATACGACACCCCTTGATAAGACAGGTCGTCAGACGTTTGGGCCTAACTACCTAACGACTGTCAAAGATCTATAAATGATAGTCGGGACCAAAGGCGTGCAGGCTCGGTGCAGCAAGGGACGTCATTTAGCTGATATGATAAAAGAAGATACATACGTGACATACCCAACTAGCTAGATATTTTCAAAAAAAATCTTCGAACTGAATTGGCATCATCATCTTTTCATCCGAAAGACGTCCACTGCTGGACATAGGCCTCCCCTAAGTGTCGCCACATTGACCGGTCCCGTGCGACTCGCATCCAACGGATGAATTGGGATATGGGCAGCAAAATAAAACAATTTTCAAACCCTGGTCTGTTATGTACTGAAGGTCGGGCCGGGGCCCGGGGCTTTGGGACTGTTCGGAAGAGATACCGCGGCCCCGGAACATGAAGGGCGAGGAAGGAACATGGATGGAACATGGATGGTTTTTCGTCAGGTATAAGTCTGACACTCCGTTCCGCTCCGCCCAGAGCCCTCATTTGATGGTTTCCCATTCGAAAAAAAGGCTATTTTCAAAATCTAGATTAATGATCTAGCATCAAATAACGAAATAAACAACATAATCATGTAATCCTAATTACGTGCGATCCTAACAGCCATAATTAATGACGTCATTAGTTGTTTCCTTAATGAATGATAGGGCAGTTTCATCTGATATATTAATGAGTTTGTACATAATGCTTGTCGAGTGACTATATTGATGTTACTAGCATTTGTAGGGGTTGAGTAACGCTAGTAATACTAATCTGTATCTGGTTTATTTTGTTAGGTTTGGAAGTCTGCTGATTTCGTTCTTTTGCGAACCAATTAAAAAAAAAACGATTCCTAAGTATAACGACACTTTCTTTTTGTCTACTCTTTAAATGTTGCGGAAATCCGCTGGATGGAAGTCGCACGGGGCTGATCAATGTGGTGACACTTGGGGGAGGCCTATGTCCAGCAGTGGACGTCTCTCGGCTGAGATGATGATGATGAATGTTGCACAAATCAGTTAAAGAATCTTAGATCACCATCATCTGCCTAGCCTTTTCCCAACTACGTTGGGGTCGGCTTCCAGTCTAACCGGATGCAGCTGAATACCAATATTTTACATGGAGCGACTGCCTATCAGACCCCCACAACCCAGTTAATACTGGGTAATACGATACCCCTTGGTAAGACTGGTTGTCAGACTATTTAGACCACTGACTACCTGTAACGACTGCCAATGATGGACAAATGACAGCCGGGACCAACAGCTTAACGTGCTTTCCGAGGCACGGAGGAAACTCGGTATGTAAGGTTACCCATCCACAAACCAACCTAGGGAAGCACGGCTTAACCTAAAGATCGGCCCGAGCGGCTGTTATTATTTAGGCACGAGCTCCTCTAAGCTCCTTAAAGAATCTTAGATGAAATTACTTAGTTTCATCATCCTACTGTTTTGGGATCGGCACGGCAAATCGTTCTTGGGTTTTCAAAGTGTTATTGGGTTTTTCCATCAGGAATTTATCAGTAGCAGCCATGCGATCTAGATTTGTGCTGGGTTGTTGGCACGAGGCTCGTTCCCCATTGCATAGGACTTAATATAACTGGTAAATGTGGGTGTATACTATTAGGTACTCTGTCTCCTCCTTCGGGTTTACAGGCGTGATGTTATGTTATTATCATTCGTCATCTCATTAGGCACTGTCCTTCCAGCAACACAAATTCCACAAATTGGAACTATATTGAATGAAAAGAAAGAAAATACATTTATTTGGCACACACCATAAATAAATATATATCGCTGGACACTAACACACAGCGCCATCTAGTGCCACACTAAGCAAGGCTTGTATCGTGGACACCAGATAGTTGATATACTACATATATACTTGTTTTTGTTTGTAAATACATACTTATTATACGTATAAACATCCATGACTCGGAAACAAATGTCCATGCTCATCACACAAACATTTGCTCCTACCGGGATTCGAACCCAGGTCCCGTGGTGTAAAGCAGCCTCACTACCACTACGCCATTTGGGTCGTCAATGCACACAGTAGGTATAAAATTAATAATAAAAGAAAGCTAAAACTTATATCTGTCACCGTAAAATTGTCAAATACGTTATATTGTAATATCTCTAGCGATATTGTAAAGTCTCGAATTATTGTCAAATGAACATACTGCTTACAATAAAACGCATTATTTTTCGTGAAATGCATGCGATGGTAGTCAACTCACGCGGTGTGGAGTGAAGGAGGGGTCCCGCTTGCCCAGTGGTACCACTCTCATGAAAAGATACTGTACCATTCCTGAGAAATATCGATTAATATAACCTAACCTTAAAACACTTCATATTCCCCTAAAAAGCGTAGTCGACGGAGCCCCGCTTCGCGGGGCCCCTATTTCCAAGTGCAGGGTTTAAAGGAACCTAACTAACCTAACGGGGGGGTGCCCCAAGTCCCGTTTATGGGGGCAAGAGATACTTCCGTATGTTCAGTTGACAATAATTCGAGACTTTACAATATCGCTAGAGAGATACACGTTATATTGTAATATAACGTATTTGACAATTTTACGGTGACATATCTAAACAACAAAAATAATAACACTGCCTTACGGTTGCGCCAAATAGACTAGTTCAGCAAATGCCGGACAACTAGTGCCCGACGCTTGTTTTCAACTGGTCCTGGATGGATTGGATTGCATTCATGTGTACATTTAGCTGCTACGTATATATGTAAGACTCACCAAACATCGTTTTATCGGTCTTCCTCTTTCTCAATTCAAGATCACTCGAAGATATTATCAATATCTATGTAAATAGCTTACATTTAAGATCACTTAGCATGCAATTTGGACAGTTAGATTTTTCCCGGCGATCTCACGATGTCTACTTTAAATTGACAACTTGCTGAATCATGGGTTTTATCATTCGATCGCTAACTATCGCTGTCTTTTTTTTTCGGTTGGGAAATCATCAAATGACCCCTCTGGCTTTGGACGGAGCGGAAGGGAGTGTCAGACTTGTCTGACTAAAACCCATCCGTTCCTTCTTAACCCTTTGTGTTCCAGGGCCGCGGTATCTCTTTCGACCAGTCCCGCAACTGTTGGGTCTTGCATACTCATTCATTGCTTTTCACGCGTTCTAAAGAGTAATTATGTGTATTTTATTTACTATTACTTTTTTTTTTAGATGTTTGGTTTGGTCCACGTGATGGTCGGAAATTTTCCTACGGGGAGGTACTACTGGGTTAATAATGTATCCTATAGCCTAACCCATGGTCTACCTGTGTGCCAAATTCCATTAAAGGTGTCCTTATATTCAGCCAGGTACGCACAAAAAGGTTATAGACAGAGTTACTTTTGCATTTCGGAGCTTAAGTTGCAAATAAACGCGTAATATCTACCGCAGACCGGTAACCGTTATTTTTCATACGCTTACTATACTAGGTGTATTACTCGTCTCGAATCGACCATCTCTCGGTGAACATTTTTTATTTAGACCATTGGAGTACCATCTAGAATTGAGTAAGTAGTAACTGGACTTACTGGAGTACGTACTTCCTCGAACTAAATGGGTTTAGAGTGGTACTATCTCGGTAATGTCATAGTATACCTGATCTTTTAGTTCCAATAGGTATTGACTATATTCCCTAGATGGGTTAAATTTGAGAACTTTGTCGATACTGGGAAGATTGTTCCTTTGATTGGTATTGCTGGCTAATAATTGGACCTAGGAACCTTAGATGATACTTGAGCAATATTGAGCATATCTAGAGTAATGTGGGTTCACTCCTGCTGCCGGACTCTTCAGGAAATACAGGGGTTACGATATTTACGTTCAATCTCGGAACAGCCATGAATCTTTATGAAATTGTATCGAAACTACACTGTCCCTCTTATTTTTAAATAAATGAACTCTTTTGAAACGTGTTTTTTGCTTGTTTGAAGCATCCTACAAAATTACTTTTTGCATAATATAAAACGGGTAGGTGCTCATAAAAATGAGTTCAACATTCTCCGCTGACATTCAATTAATAAATCATTTTCCTGCAAGCGAGCACAAAGACCGGTAAGCAGCTTTTAAAATTAAAATATGTTCGGTGGTAAAATTAAGCTGGGTTCTGACTACTTTGTCGTATCAATTATTAGATTATCACCATGCACAGCTCGACTTCACCCATTGTTAGGTATAGATAAGGCAGGCCTTTCTTTTCTTGTGCAAGCCTCATCTAGGATATTCCCGCGATGGCAATATTTCCACCAATAGGGTAGAAGACAAAAAAAAACTAATTAGTCCGTCAGATAGATTGCGAAAAATATTGAACACATATTTTTTCTTTTTTCACGTATACATAACTTTGGAGTCGATACAGTGTATCGAAAACTCGTGTGACGTCACATTTCGGTACAGTTTTTACCGTAGTGTCGTCGCAAGCCGACTCGTGATCTTTAATGCGTTTATTTATTAATTTGATTAAACAAAAAACACGTATCCAATATTTTTCGATAAATCTTAACTAACGGATTAAACAATCATGTTTTTTGTTAGTCAGTCATCATCCAAAAAACAAAAAAAAATATGATTGGTTAGTCCGTCACTTAGATTTATCGAAAAATATTGGCTACGGGCGAATCTCCGTAATTTGAGGGGGTTCGTAAAGATATACTGCGGCCCTGAAAAATAAAGGGCTAAGAAGAAACATGGATGGGTTTTACCTTACCACCTTCACTTTGGGCCCTATCAGAATACCAGCGCTGTGACGTTTCTTTTTTTAATGTTACAGCATCATGCTGAGATAGGAGCCTTTTGGCCTCGTACAGGACGAGTTTCGTTTCTTTAATTTTTAAATATATGTTTGTTTTTTCTGTGTAAGTTTTATTAGTAAGTTTTAAACTGATATTTTTTATGTGTTTTGTCCTGTGCGTGCTAATAAATGCTTTTTCTTTCTTTCTTTCTTTCTTTCTTTTAGTCAGTAAAGAAAGGGAGAAGTGATTCGATGATTTCCCATCCGTAAAAAAAAGTCAGTCCCTATTATCGTAATAGCTAAAACGTTTCATGTTGACCCTCTTTTATTAAGAGGCTGTTTCGCCCAATTTGCATTTACAAAATCGCTAAGTAGTGTCCCCAAATCGCACGTGAATTCAGAGTTTTAGTCATTCTGGCTGATCTTGGAGCTTCGTCAAATACGCATATTATTATATACGCATTTAAAAGTCAGGCTAGATAGTAAAATTCCGGCCTTGGCAATATAGACAGAAAAAACATGCACAAAGTTGTAAGGTACAACTTAAAACGACACGAAATAATAAATAACAAGTGAAGACCCATCTATAAAACATGCGTTAGTAAGCTACCATTTTTTTTTCGAATACGTTTACATAAGAACAACATACATATTTCAATTTGTATTCAGCGTATTGCCTTGGTACCTCACTACCGGGTAGAAATGCTATTGGTGGATTATAATTTTGTTCGTATCTTCCCTGTAATATCTATCTAGGGAAGGCTGTAAAAACTGGCTGTCTATGAAGGAATTGAGTGACGTAAGCTTGTCGTTTTCTAGGAAAATAATAAAATGAAGGTCTTGTCTATCAAGAGCTAGTGTTTTTCCATTCTTCCGTCAATATTTTTTCTTGGGAATATTTCTGCTCGCTTCATACCTGTTTTTGAGGCGCTAAAAGCTCTCCTCTATTGATCCGACAAAGTCATCCGTTATAGCGAAGTTCTTGTCGAAAATAAATTATTTATTCCGTGAATTGGATGACTGAATCAGTAACACGTCATTTTTAAGACGCCTGCGGAGCATGCGTATTTCATACAAACGTAATACCAAAATGATTTGTAAATTAAACATATTCCTAAGGTAGTGTGTATTTATTTCAATTGAATTACAAAATATCTAGGTTCCCAAATATATATTTTGATTGGATACTTATTTTAA
Organism: Xestia ashworthii; assembly: GCA_950022955.1. Classification (NCBI taxonomy): domain Eukaryota; kingdom Metazoa; phylum Arthropoda; class Insecta; order Lepidoptera; family Noctuidae; genus Xestia; species Xestia ashworthii. Next base: position 4,634,156 of record OX465575.1, read on the forward strand.
CAAGAGTTACAAGAAAAATAAGTTTTCTATAGAAATTTTAAATTCCTCATATCTCGTCTTTGTATCATTGTCCTCTCAAAAAATATATTTGGGAACATAGATATTCTGTAATCCAATCGAAATAAATACACACTACCTTAAGAATATGTTTGATTTACAAATTATTTTGGTATTACGTTTGTATGAAATACGCATGCTCCGCCGGCCCCTTAAGAGAAAGACAAGATGGAGTCGACATTTCCTATTTTTTTTTTTTTTTTTTTAGGATGGGAAATCATCATATGACTTCTCCCACTCTGGGCGGAGCGGGAGGGAGTGTCAGACTTTTACTGACTAAAACCCATCCATGTTCCTTCCTCGCCCTTTATGTTCCGGGGCCGCGGTATCTCTTTCGAACAGTCCCGCAACCCCGGCAGGGACATTTCCTATCTTAATTCAAAACTGAATGTTCAAAAACACAGTATATTGTGCCAATAGCACGATCGTATGACTGCAGTTAAAAACCTCGATGTCTCTGCGTCATATTTCTGCTTTTGTCCTATTCTATTTGGGGTTGCGCAACACGTTTTCTTCCCATTCTCCCCTATCAAACATCATGGCATCATTACTCTTTTTATATCACACTCCTCGATATCCGCTTATTAATCTTTAAAGCTTCGTCCAAATATCACCAATATTATTAAAAATCCAATCAAAACTTGAAACGCAACTTCATATAATATTCCGCTCAGGTACACGATTGATTTTTCGTCGAACAGCGTGGTTGACAGTAAAAATTGTGAGTATTAAAGCTTGCATACGAAATTGAATCGGTTGGATGGTCGTTTTGGCTATAAAACGTCAACTTGATCGTCTGTTTTGGGATTTCCGTTGCTATATTGGTACCTAATGTGATTTTTGTAGATGCGAATTATTTTCCAAGATCGATTTTATTAGTTACTAGCTGTTGTCCGCGGCGTCGATCACGTTTTGTTCGGAAATTATCCCTTTTTAACCGACTTCTAAAAAAGGAGGAGGTTCTCAATTCGGATGTTACTATTTTTTTTTTTTTTTTTATGTTTGTTCGGGCATAACTCCGTCGCTTGCCAACCGATTTGAGAAATTCTTTTTTTGTTGGAAAGGGCATTCTTTCCAAATGGTCCCATAGCCACCAAGTCGGGATTTGATGATGGAATCTTGGCAAAATCGAGGGAACTCTTCAAATTTTATAGGATAACGTTTTGCGATTTGGTATTTTCTGCAACAAGTGAAGCATTTGCGTTTGATAAGAACCATTCTACCATCAGATCTGATGATGAAGCCAAGAGTCACGGAACTCCATAATGAGACAATGTATCCTAGTGGTGTTTGGGCTTGTTTTAATTGTAACGGTATGCACTTTCCATGTATATCAAGCACATATGAACCACTAAAAAGTGAAAAATAAAACTTTTTTGCAAAAAAATAAAACCGACTTCAAAAAAAAAACAAAAAACTGAAAAATAACTTTAGCTTCTGAAGTCGGTGACAAAAAAATTAAATCAATCAAACAAAGGCCACCGACTTCAGAAGCTAAAGTTATTTTTCAGTTTTTTGTTTTTTTTTTTGAAGTCGGTTTTATTTTTTTGCAAAAAAGTTTTATCATTTAAATACTCACAAATAACGTGGTTTTCTGTTGGTAAAGGAATTCCAAAAATCGCTTCTGTAGATCCAGAGTACAACGTCACAAACTTACCTCTTTATAAAATGAATATAGAAGAAGGTTATCATGACTTTGTGTTCGCTATAGCAGGTACACAAGCTTTTTCCCATAGATTTGCTTGCACGGAGATAAGAAATGATCTCACGGAAATATAACACTACCCGGATAAAAAGACAGTATCCTTTTCCTCACCCGGGTCCTGTCTTTGGCCTTTTTTCATCGATCTCTTTGCGGCTGGGCGGGACAGTTCTTTTTCATATTTAGGTACTAGTACGGATACCGCATTAATGGATCTAACAAAAGAAATAACCTATCCCAATAATCTGTTATCCGAACCCAAGATAAAGGATGATACATCTTCCTATTCCTATCCGAACCTTATTCAATAAGCAGTGGATCCCCATAATGAAATGAAATAGTCTGACCGTCTGAACGATATAAGCGATGACGTAAGCAACGCATAAAGGGCTCGGGAGGGACGTTTAACGGAAACAATGTGTAGTAAAACCTCGTTTAATACCGGATAAAGGGAGGTACAGAGTTTGTTCAAAGTTGAGGAATGTGGGACGTTAAGGTATTTTTCTCGTAAAGTGAGACGGATGTTTGTGGAAGCTGCAGGATTAGGGGTTTTAGAATAAACATGTTTTTGTTGTTTTACAAAGAAAGAGTTTATAATAAATGACGGTACTGAAAGGTTTTTCGTCACAGCCTACGGAACTTTCCAGGTTTTCTTTTCGTCTTAAGACACCTACAGTTCTACTTTTAGAATAGGCAGCAGCGTTTTTAATCGTGAGGAATGATACGAAGGTAAAAGGAAGGTGTAAATGATTGCGTGACGGTTGACAGGGGAAAATAGAAGAAAAAACTGTGGAGTGCAAACAACAACATGCAACAGCAGCAACAACATGCAGCAACAGCATGCGCGGTTTGCATGCGGTTTTAATCACTTTAAAAAATGATATACAGTGTAACTACATACAAGTGACGTTAAGTCTTAAAGCAGTAAACATGTAAAAATACTTCATCATCATCATCCTATTAATGTTCCCACTGCTGGGACACAGGCCTCCTCTCTATGAGAGGGAATGGACTATCATCCACCACGCGGGCCCAGTGAGGGTTGGTAGATATCAATAAATTCCATAAAGTAAAAATACTTGCAACTTGTAATTTCAATTCGACCCAAATACACACAAAGTTAGGCGCCTTAGTTTTTGGCATCGATTTGACACTATACATTTTACCAATATACTAAACGTATTTATGACAATTATACTATACATTTTACCAATATACTAAAAGTATTTATGACAATTATACTATACATTTTACCAATATACTAAACGTATTTATGACAATTATGGCTCTTTAGTAAACTCCAGGTGGATCCCGCGGGATGAATCGACCTAATGATTTTTGAATTGGTCAACTGATTACAGAGAGTATTGTCAACTCATGCACTAGATCTTTTGAAAATGTCAAAAACGAGATTCTGAGTTATTTATGTACACATCCTTGTTGGTCGTACCGTTACTTTTTATTATGTAATGGCTGTCTATATTTACCAACTCCCTTTCTTTTTTCATAAAAATACACCCTCGTTCTGCGTACTCCTTTGGGAAATATAGGCGTGATGTTATGTTTATCTAAACTAAATGTCTGCCGTTCTGCAGTTTGGGCCATAAGCCCGCTATTCACCCCGCACGATTGCTCTGCGCGCGTTGATATAGGGAGCGAACAGAATTCTTGACGCGGAATTGGTTTTAACCGGTCTAATAGTATATTTTATATCGAGGGACTAAACGAAGCCATTTATATACTAGAGTCGCAATGAAGATTATGGTCCACACTCTACAGATAATAGTATATTTACTGGCTGTTTGAGTTTCTCTATGTCACATGAAGGAAAATAAAAGAAACTAATTACTTTTACTCCCTAGAGACTAAAGTGGTCACTTTAGTCCCGCTTCGTAGGGCTATATTGGCGTACTTTTAGAGCATGAGAAGTGAAAAAAGCTTTTAATCCATTTATTAAGATGGAATAGTCCGATGCGGAGATGAGTCGTGTCATCCGAACTGACACGACGCCTTCTGGCCGGCTCAAGCCGATTCTACTACCATTGTAGACTCTCCTTTACAGTAAGGATTAAGATAGATACGAGTACGCTGACGTTCGACCACCTATCAACCTTATGATTTAGTGCATAAGGGTGAAAATTAGCCGAAAGTCAGTAAACTCTGTAGTGTACTGTGGTTATAACGTGCATAGTTTAACCGTTCAGGGAGATTTAACGTAACAATAGTAGCACATTATAAACACCTTCGTTAATGGTCGATGAAGTAAACAATGTTGAACTTTGCAAATGCCTGCTATTTGACATGGGTATGGGAATTGAAGGGTATAGGTGAGCGAGAATATATTGGGGATTTATCTGAAATAGTTGATTTATTACCCGGGAGGGCCCGGGTAATAATGCTATGCTAATAAGTAATTCAATAACGAATCAATTGAAACCTTATTCATCAAAATCGGATGAATAGTTTAGGGACTACGAAGGAACATACCTAAAAACAAACAAACATACATACATAGACCGCTAAAACCATAACCCTTTGTTTTGGCTTCGCGGTAGTCGGGTAAAAACACTTTGTTCCAATCCTTTAGGGATTGATTATTCGTTATTTATTGAGAAAACTGGCTGTTCAGACGGAAAGACAAGCCCGTTTTTTGCACCGTCGTCTTTCTTTACTGCGTATACCGTTTCAATAGATTAACTTACCGTTTCCATCATAACTGCTTGTAAATAAGCTTCCTTATACGTCTGGTACAGCGAACGATTCTGAGAGGATTCCGCTATAATCTTGATGGATGTCTAGGTGGTGGCGATTGGATTGATGGCTACAGAGTAATATTATTGTATAGAGGACTAGCCGATGCCCGCGGCTTCGCCCGCGTAAAATTATACACAAAAACCTTCCTCTTGAATCACTATCTATTAAAAAAAACCCGCATCAAAATTCGTTGCGTAGTTTTAAAGCTCTAAGTAACCATAGGGACAGACAGACGCGGCGGGAGACTTTGTTTTACATAATGATATTGATGATGATGGTCCGTCTTTGTTGTTTCAAGTAAACTTCGAAAGAAATTTCGACTGATTGCGATTAATCCAGGGTCGTTTGAACTAGTTTGAAGTAGTTCTAGCGAATAGTACATTATTACGTTTTATAAAAATGTTTGCGTAAAGTTACTTAGTTTGATGTACAGAATACTTGGTTGACGGCTTCGTGAAGAGTCTGTTTACATTCTGTATATCTTAATTAAGTGCATAATATTACGCTGAAAACACATCTTTTACTCCTGCCTTTATCCGATTGTAGTAAGTACCTAGGTAACAACTCCAGAACGCCACCTTAGCTTTATACTTTGAAATATACCTACACTAATATTACAAAGAGGAAAAAATTGTATTTTTAACCCCTGACGCAAAACCGACGGGGTATTATAAGTTTGGCGTGTCTGTGTGTCTGTACCATCGTAGCGCCCGAACGGATGAACCGATTTTTGTTTTGTTTGAAAGGTGAATTAGTCGGGAGTGTTCTTCGCTATGTTTGATAAAATCAGTCCAAGATGGCCGCCGGCGCCGCCACAAAATGACGAATTACATATTTGTGCAACAACTCGCTCAATATGGGTTTAAAAATGAAAGGGCTTGGCTAGTAGAATACTATGATAAATTAAAAATCCAAGATGGCCGCCACCACAAAATGGTGAATTAACGAATTATTTTCTATTTAATTTTTTTGTAAGTACATTGTTTTTAGTCGTTCGTTTTTAGTTCAGGTCACTAACAAATCTTACGTCCGTAAATGATACGGAGTAGGAAACGCCCGTAACTTCGCCCGAAACTACGGGTTTCGTGCTTAGATAGTAGACCACCAAAACATCACCAATGAAGTCGGTGTACAATCTTTAAGACATCCAAACGTATTGTATAAAATAATCCACTAAGAGAACCAAGCCACCATTAGCGTATTTCCAATTCTTCCATTTCTTCGTAACGAATAAGTTGACAGCTTTTAAAAGTATGATTTACGATATATTGGTTTCCATAGAGTCCTTGTTATCGCTGTAAAAGGTTTTCTTACTTTGCGTAACATTCTTATAAATGGCATTATGTATTTGAAAGTAGGGCAACGATTGTATGAATGTGAGCTTACAAGAAGTACTGAAGAAAAGGTTTTTGTGCTTATTTCCTTTTATTTTTGGTAAACGTGTCTAGATTTAAGTACTTCATATTACATCGAATGTATTCAGAGATTGTAGAAGAAAACATTTTGCAGCGACCCTGAGAAACATTAGACTAGTGAAGAAAGATTAAGATATCGAAATGTAGAGTAGATAGACAGTCGTTCCATGTACAATACAGATTTTCAGCTATTGGGACAAGCCCGCCACACTATTCCCAAATCACTCCTGAAAGCCAGAATCAACAGTGGCGACCACCAGAAAAGCGCCGAGACAATGAAAGAAGAAAGAAAGAAAGAAAGAAAGAAAAAATGTTTATTTGACGTCAGTAGATAAAGCGCACACACAATAATATTAAAAAAGTTACAAGAAAAAAGAGAAAATACATGGTATGTACTGTGTGCCTCACGGCTGCGCCAAAAAGGTCCATTTCAGCATTCGTGCCAGACAGGTGATGACGAAGTCCCAGAGAATGAATTTAAATGTCTTGGATCCCGCAACGAAATTAATCAGAAAGTATAGCGAAGGAGTAGGAAAAAACTGTAATTTCCACTTCCCTCCATATCAGCAGGAGACAGAACGAAACAAAGCCAATAGGCACAAAGGGACGTTTACAACTGGGATAGGCCCAGTTATAGCCTAGCACCACGATATTTGATTCCAATAATAGGTATGGCAAAAACGCTTGAACGCACGGAAATTTGCTCTAGTTTCTACAAGGTCCGTAAAGTAATAACTCCGGATGTAACTTGTACACATCCAACATAATATTTGCGTTCATTTTTTCAAAGACTACACTCCCACAAAATGTGATGTGTAGATTGTTCATATTAATTTGCAGTCAGATGTGAAACATTAACAAAAAGGCAAGTCAACAACCTTGAAGGAAAATAATTTACTCTTAAAGTTACCATGACCTGTGAGAAATTGGGCAACACAGTGATCAACCTCCAGCCATGTCCTGGCCAGCCGCTCACGAACGGATGGAAAGAACTGGTGGAGGTGTCGGCCGTTGATGGAATTATCCCACCTACATTGCCATTCAGGCAAAAGTTCCTCCCAGACGTCGGTCTGTGGTTTGAATAATCTAGAAATCCTAGCACGGTCACGTACTTCGATTTTCCAGATTTTCATCTATATCCAATTAGATCAGAATCCGACCACAATGAACTCTAGTTTAAAAATAAGTTTTTTTTTTGTAGGATAAACCATTTTAAACCAAAACCACAGCTGCTAGTGAAATAAAATCTTCATTGTTATTATTATGACCTTTTCGGATATATTTGGTTGTCTCGAAAAGCTCCAATTCCAGCTCAAAATATCGGTAACCCAAATCAGTCTCTAACTCGTTTGCGCCTGAGCATTAATGATTAAAATAATACGAGTATTAAAGTGTCCAAGTGAAGTGAAATTCGGCAAATTATATCAGACCGCATTCACCACGAAGATACCTCATGACATATTTGTCCTTTCCCACATTTTGGCTAGTAAGACTAAGTATATAATATTATAGCTGGCCTGTATTGTCCCACTGCTGGGCAAAGACTCCCATCCATTCCTTCCAACGATCACGATTCTGCGCTATTTCTTTTAAATTCTCAAGGTAGACTTCTAATTCGTCCCGCCATCTCCTTCGTGGTCTGTCGCAACCCCGAAGTCGTAGTCTTAGTAGTAAGACTTAGTAGCTTAAAATATTTTAATACACTACTGTAAGACTTAGTAGCTTAAAATATTTTAATACACTACAAGCTACTTTCATTCGATGTAAGTAAGAATCGATTGTGTCCAACATAAAATGTCCCTCTTTAACCGATTTAAAAGGAATTTTCTATAGGTTCCTGAGAGGTGCGTTGGTGCCTTGGGACTGTCCCTCGAAAGGTACAAAACGTGACGCGATGTATTGATTTTAGGGACCGTTTTAAATCATACTTCAGTTCTTTAGGTAGTTTTTCATCCCGTCTTTGACTTATAAGCTTGAAAGATCTATGCTTAGCTTTGTAGACGGTGCTAAAGAATTTTCAACATACCGGAACGGTATCGTCTGCTTCAATATCTTTATGGCGAAGCGGACTTAGAGAATATGACAAACTGTCATAAGTAGGTATAGCCCGATCATCATCATCATTATTTCAGCCTATTACTGGACATATCCTCCCCCAAGTGTTCAAATTCAAATAATTTATTGTGGATCACAGGTTCATAAGATGTTGTGATAAATAGTCTGCTATGTCCCGCCATTGAGGCATACAAAATTCGTGTCACAAGTTTGGTACAAAAATACAATACTATTAGTTAATTAAATACAATTAAATTTAGATAAAATTACAATTAAATTAAAATACAATACTATGAAATAATTAATTAAATTAAATTCAAAAAATGATAAAATTACAATAAAATTAAAATACAATACATTTTTGTCATTATAATTAAATTAGCAAAATATTTATGTCAGCCAGTGTCGCCACGTTGACCGGTCCCGTGCGAATCGCATCCAGCGGATTCCTGCAAACTTCACCAGGGGGTCTAAAATGGCCACTTTTGCAGAACATAATAAGAATCACGTTAACAATTTAAAATTCTTAAAATGGACTTTATGGTTATGGCATTAAGGTGCATTTTTAGAATTTAAAATTTTAACGTGATTCATAATATGTTCTGCTAAAGCGGCCATTTTAGGTCCGCAGGTCATCGGTCCACGTAGTGAGAGGCCTTCCAACGCAACGCAACAATCTTGGTATATCTTAAAAACTGTTTAAAATGTATGATTGCTACCAGATGGTTCTAACTTCACTTCTTCTATCAAGAAAGCAAACAACTTACTTATAAAAATGCTAATTTGATTGCGGTGCGATAAAAAATTACAAGTTTTTAAAAAGCTTTCAAACATTTTATGAAGACCTCGTTGTGCCGTCGGCCTTCAATGGTTAATTAAAAACTGAAATTGCGGTTAACCTTAGGGAAAAACTTATTTATAAATTTTCAGAAAAACCTTTATTTAGATCTGAATTTTGAACATAATAAATACCATTTCATTAACGCTTCGTTCGTTTGAGTAAACTCCTAATTGAAAAATCCGGACCGTATCTAAAAATATTTTTGCAAAGAGAAAAACACTACGGGGTCTTAGAAAACTCAGGGCTTCTTTAGTAATTAATAAATATATCCAGGAGTAAACAAATCTTTGCAATATTACCTACCTTGCTAAAAGAATTCTGATGGAGTCAGACCCAGAGTTTTTATTTTTTTGGATGGGACCGGGCCGGGTCCCGGGACCCGGCTCTGGGCGGGCCGGAAGGGAGTCTCAGACTTTTACCGACTAAAACCCATCCATGTTTTTTCTTAGCCCTTAATTTCCAGGGCTGCGGTATCTCTTTCGAACACCCTCAAATTACCCACGAAGATTCGCTCGTAATGTTTGGCGGGCGTTGATTACATTGTCAGACAGAATTAATAACCTACGGTGGGTGGGTACGGTTGCCCGTCCTGCAAACATGGGTCCTTAATCGCTTTCTTGACACCCAGGTAATTGTACGGGTCGAATTTGTTAACTCATTAAGGCATCATGCATGTTGATGCAGAAACTTTTCAATATCTATGCTTGAAATGAATGTTGAAGTTGTGGTTTTTTGACTTGTACCTCTTTAGATGTTAAAGTTATCTATTCTCTAATGTCCAGAATGATCAGATTTCTGTTTAAATTCCCAAATTTAAATTGGAAAATTTCGATGTTTAAATGTGGCTAATTTAACAAGGAGCGACAGCCTATCTGACCTCCACAACCCAGTTAGGACTGGGTATTGCGATACCCCTTGGTAAGACCGGTACCTGTAACGACTGTCAAAGATCTACAAATGACAGCCGGGACCAACGGCTTAGCGTGCGTTCCGAGGCACGGAGGAAACTCGGTAATATAATGCCCAAATAAGATAGTTATGTTAATTTAATCGGTCAATAGGAGGCTTATCAGGCTAGCATGATTCAGTAATACCGTAGGTAATGACTGCGTATAATATAGTAAGTGACTAAGCATGTAGGTAGTATCGTAAACACGTGTCATGTCTAGATAAGCAGTTTGTTGTAAGTCACTATGGAAAACAAGTGTTATTGTTCTGACATTTATACATATTACAACCAGTCGCTTCATGTAAAATACTGGTATTCAGCTGGATCGGGTTAGACTGGAAGCCGACACCAAAATAGTTGGGAAAAGGCTAGGCAGATGATGATTTTCTGACATTTATCTGTGTGCAAAGGCTCATCTAGCCTTTGCACACCAGTTTTTTTTATGCGCTGACGGCGCGTGTTTTTGATTAGCGCGTCCTCTGCGCTGTCAACATGTTTTAGCATATTCTACACGTTTGTATCGAAACAAACGCGAATTTAACGCGCGTTCACAGCGCTTTTACAGCTATACAAACGCAAGGATCGTGTGCAATGGTAACAACGTGACAGCGTGTTCAGTCTCGCGTTTGCTGCGCGTCTACAGCGCATAAAAAATGTTGGTGTGCAAAGGCTCTTACTTAGGAAGTTCATTGTTTGGTAATTTCATGCAAAAATCTTTCTAAAGCCTTTATTGGGTCTTCGGGTCAAAGTGTTCGAACTACTTGTTCTTGCTGTTGTAGACATCATCATCATCATAACACCACGCCACCTGCTACGATACTTAAAACTGATGCTTCGTCCACGTTCTTGATAAAATTGTTTAACTAATAAATACTTGTAAGCTAAGTAAACATTGAACTTACTAGAGCCCGAGGCGTACCTATGTCCAGAAAACAAACCTAAATCAACTGTAGGTGGTCTAGTTCTCATAAGTCTATATTTAGAACGGCTTATTCAATATTGAGTACTTAATGAGTACGACACTTAGACGTCATCAAATGACGTAGGGCCTCGCATAGAAAATAATATGTGATTAGATCATTCATTAGAAATTCTATGGGATTTTTATTAAGGTTCTTTAATGCACCTGTGTTTTGTACTTGTATTTTAGACGTCGCATTACGGCTGGAAACCAAAATGTTAAACAGTTGTAAAGCGTGATCTTTTGTTTTACGATGACTAGAAGGAATAGTGATGACTCTGGCGACACGAGTACTTATCCGTTTTTTAATTTAAAAATAATTAAGTACGCAAATAAACTGAAAACAGTATATTTTCATGTACTCAAAACATTTTAGTATTTCATAGTCCACCACGAAGATACTTGTTCAAAGGGGCTCATTTCAACCCACTATAAACTTGTTAGAGATCAATACTAGGCATAATTTAGCCGTTTTTCCTCTCTGATTACTTCAACCAAGTCTATATTTGTGCTATTGTGAGGCAAACAATCTGTAAGCTCTGGACTCGGTAACAGTAACAGTGATACGTATTTTGAGATAAACATCTTTGAGTTCAAGTACCTCTGAGGTCGAATATTCGTCGACAGATTTCATGGATCCTAACACCCTAATTTTCATCACAACGACACCATTCTGGCACTGATTTAAACTAGAGCTATGAGGAATTTAAAATTTCTATAGAAAACTTATTTTTCTCATAACTCTTGTTTTCAATTCAGAATATATATTCGGGAACCTAGATATTCTGTAATCCAATCGAAATAAATACACACTACCGTATGAATATGTTTTATTTACAAATTATTTTGGTATTACGTTTGTATGAAAGACGCATGCTCCGCCGTCCCCTTGAAAACAGTATTTTAATTAAATCATTAAAACCGATGTGGGGCAGGAAATTGTAGAGAACATTTTTCCACGCCAAACGTTTCCACATCGTATTATTGGTTTTTTAGCTCCTTATCTTATCGTGTTATTGTATAATGCGACCTAATTTTGTGTGTAATATCCTGGGCTAATGTTTGGATTAAAAAATATATTATGTTGAAACGTCATTTACAAGGCAGATATGAGAGGAAGAGCCTGAAAAGAAGCCAGAACACTGACCGTATTGGTGATGTATTTATTTAGGAAGAGTCAAGTGGTAGGGTCTAACTTACCGCAGTGTCTCAAGACGAAAGTCTTATGATTAGTGTGTGTTGCCACTGATTACATACGAGTACCTAACCGAAACGGGGTCGCTCAGAATGGGCCTCATCTGAATGCTTAAAGTCACCCAAAGGGCAATGGAGAAAGCGAGTTTCCTTGCGTGATCGAATCAGAAACGAAGACACCCGCCACCGAACCAATATTACCGACGTAGCCCTAAGAATTACCAAACTTAAGTGGCAATGGGCAGGGCATATTGAAAGCCTCCCACTAGGTGGACCGATGACCTGGTGAAGGTTGCGGAAATCCGCTGGATGCGAGTCGCACGGGACCGGTTAATAAATTAATAAATAAAATTCGTTTAATTCAGATAACAGTGATCCATATTTACTAGTATGTAACATGTGTGTTAGTATTACACAATACACACATGTTACATACTAGTGTTAGTAACATTGATTTAAGGGCATTACATTGCCCAATGATCTTGAATACCGTGTGTTTAAAGAAGTTTGTAGATGAATCCACTTGTGCGTTTTCAATATAAAAAATGTATGTTAAACTAAAGGTACTATAAAATAGATTGTGTTGTTTAAAATTTTAATAAACTTACTCAAATTTTATCAAAAAATCGTAACAAATAGGTCCTTTTCAACCTAAATTGAAAATTCTCTCTATAACGGCTCAATAACTCGGCATGAATTTTATACCAAAAAATACGTAATGACGTATTTAACAATTTGTGTTGATTTTTTTCTCTTAAGTATTTCTTTTTATATTTAAAAATATTTTATAAAAACCCGAAATTACGCGAAAAGCACTTTGTCACTCCCGCACTCGTCCCTCTCTCTCTCGTCGTTTCGTCGTAAGTTAGTACGGGGCAGCATGCGAAAGGTCATTGGGCAATGTAATGCCCTTAAAAAATAATATTATTAAAACAAAAGACGACCAGGCAGAAAGACGTCTCCTACCTAATCAACCTCCGCACAAAATGCCCGATATTTGGAGTATAGCTCTCCGCCACAGCTCTCAGGATATAGTTGCGACTACTCCGCACTCTGCACGACAGCGAAGCCGTTTTTTTGCGGATAATGGCATGAAAGCCATCGGTGTGGGCCTGAGCAAACATTTCTGAAGCGCTACAAAAACGGGGCAATCGCAACAACATCCTGAAAGCATTATTATATTGAACGCGCAGGACATCCAGCGATCTCTTAGTGTAGTTGACCCATAGATTGCTCGTGTAAAAGCGGACAGTAGCTAATGGGTGGCAGTGGTTTAATGTGGTGACACTCGGGGGAGGCCTATGTCCAGGAGTGGACGTCTTGCGGCTGAAATGATGGTATGAGGATGAAGTGGTAGGTAGTACTCGCAACCAGCGTGCGTCTATGAGCAGATGTATGAAAGTGGACGAAGCAAAATGAGTATGTAAGGATTGTTGGTGGCCTTCTGGGGTTTTGCCTACCCCCATGGGAAAAGGCGTGAATTTGTGGATGTAAAACGATCTATCAGTTTAACCATCAGACAAGAATTTAATCTTGGTGAAATAAAGATGGCGGATCGTATTTGAAAAGGTTCCCTTTGTTATTTAATTTCGGGATCAACAACTTTTGAGGTCAATTGCACACTTTGATTAACAAGAACCCGGGAATTGGGTGGCAATACTCTGACTTTACCACTTCTCTTAAGTCTGTATAAGATTTTAAGTAAAGATACTTGTGTATCTTGAATTCGACATCTGCTTTTATCTCGCCACTCCAATAGAACCGGAATCGATTTTGCTTCACGTTTGCTGTGACTCAAATGGAAGATATTTTAGAATTACGAAGAATTTGTTTTTAAGCTTGGGTTTTTCCTTGTTCATCTTATGTTTCTATTATCCTCAAAAGTAACGCTATTTGGTCTCCATATTTTCTTTCTAAACTCATATTTCCGTTTTTGAGTTTGTTATGGTTGTTATGGTTTACTAAATATAATCCTGGGAAAAGTTTATAAGAGTCGTAATTTCGACTATTCGACATCAGTGCTCAAGACTTACTACTTTTGTGCCTGGAACTTAGTACCTATTTATTTTTTCTATATGGCATCTCGCAGTTCAACCTAGAGAGGTTGTCGTCTGCTTTACCGGACTATAACTAAGTATCTATCTAGCGCCCTGTTCTTCTTCTTCTTTCGTATCGATGGTTACTCTCTTGTCAAATTGCTTGCACAGTAAGTAGGTTTGGTGGCATTTTTAATTGCCTATAGTCCTTTAGCTGTCTCTGATGACTTCCACTATTTACTAAGTAATTTAGTCTGTGATTACGCTGTTTTTTTCAGTCTTCTTGTAGTTGAATTTAAATAAAACTTACATTTGCTTTCAAACACAACTGTTGCACTCAGTTCTGATGCCGTTGGGAGTTGCATTCACTGTGAAAAAGGGAAAAGCGACGGTGCTTACATCCGCAACGCTTCGTCGTCACGGTGGATGCTGTGAACATTGGCCCGGTGTATAAAATATCTAGATTTATTTTCGGTGTAGAATATTCTGCTCTTATTGCTAGGTATGTTACAAAGCAGCAACGGTGTGTTGTGTGCCCGGGGCTGCGGGATTGTTCGAAAGAGATACCGCGGCTCTGGAACACAAAGAGCTAAGAAAGAACATGGATGGATTTTAGTCAGTGAAAGTCTGACACTTCAATACTGATATCTAGTAGCATCAAGTTAGAATAGTAGCGGATCCCACCCAACATAGTTGGAAAAGACGAAGCAAAATATATTCCATCATAGTTATCATCATTATTTCACCCGAAAGACGTCTACTGCTGGACATAGGCCTCCAAAGTGTCGCCACATTGACCGGTCGCGTGCTCGCATCCAGCGGATCCCCGCAACCTTCACCAGGTCATCGGTCCACCTAGTGCGAGATCTTCCAATGCAACGTCTTCCGGTTTGCGGTCGCCACTACAGAACTTTTCGGCCACATTGGCCATCAGTTCTACGAGCAATGAGCCCTGCCACTTAAGTTTGGCAATTCTTCGAGTAGGGCCCTTCCATCATAGTCTGTCAAAAGATAGTCTGTTTGAGGAATGATGTGAAAGAAAAGAGAGTGAATGATTGCGTGACGGGTGACGGGGAGAGAATGGAAAAGGAAAACATGTTAATCCGATTTCAAGTAACATATGATAGGACCAGGGTAGAAAGATGATGAGTTTGTATATGTCACCGTAAAATTGTGTTTCTCTCTAGCGATTTTGTAAACTCTCGAATTATTGACAACTGAACATACGGAAGTATCTCTGCCCCCATAATCCTGACAACGCTTTTTAGGGGAATTTAAAGTGTTTTAAGGTTAGGTTATATCAATCGATATTTCTCAGGAATGGTACAGTATCTTTTCATGAGAGTGGTACCACTGGGCAAGGGGGACCCCTCCTTCCCTCCACACAGCGTGAGTTGACTACCATCGCATGCATTTCACGAAAAATAATGCTTTTTATTGTAAGCAGTATGTTCATTTGACAATAATTCGAGAGATTACAATATATGGTGTTTGACAATTTTACGGTGACATATACACAATTGTATTACTTCTCTAGACCTTGATACTAAAACTAATTCTGGTATATTTTAGATATAGGTAATAGTTTCATTGTGCAATATGTGTTAAGGTTTCTGTTTTTTACATTTTTTTTATTTAATAATTATTTTACTTTACTTTTAATAAGCTTACATTGAAAATACTTACGCATTATAAAACATATTGTAAAATTATATTTGCATGCCCTAAAAAGGCAAAATATGGTTTGTGTCTAAACCACCGACTTTAACAACTGGTTACACCTGTATTTTAAGCAAATAAATTATTCTTATTCATAATAAAAAAGAAAGCATATTTAATCTTACAAATATACATTATAAATAAGACTCCCTAATTTATGAAATGTCACGATGATTCATCGATATTTTTTGTTTCCAGTGTAATTATATTCGTTTGTTTTATGTTAGTCAAATAATAATTCAGCTACCTTATTTTTCAGAAAGAAAATTGATAATGGCAGGTGACACTTGAAGAGATGTCGATATTTTTTACGATAAATTGATTGTACTTTGAATGTCTCGTTAGTCGATGATTGAGCAGGCAAAGATTTACTGTTTTTTTTTAACTACCATATTTATGACAACTGGCACTAGTACTAAAGGCATGCAGACCGGGACGTCATGGCAAGGGATTTAAATTTTTCTAATGGACATTCAAACGAATTGATTCCCGGTCTGCGTGGGCCTTTTATCAACTGGCAAAACCTATCACCTCGGAGAATACATGCGTGGTGTTATGTATGTGGACTACAGGTTTCTCATATTTTGAAAATTTATACTTAATCTGTTTGGACCCATCATCATTTTTTTGCCCTTATCCAAATTCATTTGGACCGGGAATAATCAGCATGTCTTCTTCCATACTCCTCTATTTTTCGTCATCTCATCAGACACTTCTTTTCTTACCATATTCTTCTTAACACAGTCCATCCATCGTTTCTTTGGTCTTCCTCTACTCATATACCTATCCACATTCAATCTGTTTTCGATTCAGCGATGAGAAAATGACGTATCTATTAAGTAATTACAGTTTTAAACGGCCTTCCAGTATCCACCGCATTTTCATGTCGAAAACGCAAATAAACTTACCAGATATTTCATAAGATAGCCTTAGATTACGTTAATACAACACAAGACCGGTTTCATAAAGCTATAATTCGGCTCGTTAGAAAATATTTTACGACTTTCAATAAGTACATGTAAGATTTTATTAAAGCGTTTTTTATGCTGGTAACATTAATTTTATGGCAAGCTCGACGCCAAAAGTCATTTGCGCGTATTAATTATGAAAAAAGTTCTATTACCCAGAGAATAATTAAAATTAAGTGACATGGCCATTATGGAGGGTTTTTCTTTTATTGTAGGTAGTTATACATTTTTTGACTTTAAGGTTGATGCTCCAGACTTTGACCTTGAAAAACTTGGAGGATTGTATTGATGATTTTGATGAGTGTAATTCTGTAACTACACACGTCTTACAGCCGCGAATCATATTTTCATGAACATAATTATATAACCAGCGGTGGCCCAGTCAGCGGTGGCCCAGTGGTGGCGGCCCCGACTTACGAACAGTAAGTCGTGGGTTCGAACCCAGACAGGCGCATTACTTAGTGTAATTTATTTCATCACCGCTGCTCTCAAAACGGTGAAGGAAAACATCGTGAGGAAACCGGCATGTCCTATAACCAAAAATTCGAAGACATGTGACATCTACCAATCCGCACTGGGCCCGCGTGGTAGATTATAGCCCATTCCCTCTCATTGAGAGGAGGCTGTGTCCCAGCAGTGGGAACATTATAGGCTGATGATGATGATGAATTATATAACCTAGCATTGGCCTGCATTACAAAAAAAAACGGGCCAAGTGCGAGTCGGACTAGCCCATGAAGGGTTCCGTAGCAGATTAAATGAAAGGTAAATTGCAAAAATTGTAAAATTAAAAAATCTTCTTAACGAAGCCGAAAGACACTTGTTCTCGCCATCCGCGTTTTTTTTTGTACTAGACTATACCTGGGAACCTTCTAGTTACAGAGAAATTGGGGTTCAAAAGCATGTTTTTAAAGTACATAGAAAAGGAAGTCACACTTGGATACTAACTTACCTATTTACTAAATAAACACAACACTGTAAAAGAAGACACAATTTGTTTAACATTAATTTTCGAAAATTAAATTGTTTGCGAAGAAAACTTACCGTAGCGTCCGTAGCGGACACAAAGGTCATTGCTCGATGCTCTCTTTTAAAAAAAATGTTGAATATTAAAAATATTATGAGATGTTAAATAAATTCTCGCATATTAAATAACATTCTGTTTAATTATACAAACTCATTAGTCGACTGTCTCGTAGCAACGCGGACTTTGAGCTCAGTTCGACTCCCAGTTCTGGCAGACGTGTTAGTACAGTTTTGTCCGTTTCCAAAATTCGTACGGCTTGAGTTTGGACATGTGCCCAAAAACTGACGATAGGATCGTTGCGTTACTGAGGTCTGGGTGGTTATGAAATATATGTCATCATCAGCAGGATGACCTATTTTTGATCCCCGATATCATCCTCGATACTAGCCGTACCAAGCGTTGTAATTGTAAATTGTAATGCACGTTTTCCTATCTGCTACTTACCAACTAACCACATAGCTTTCGTAAAGCTAGCAACATTTATTGGAAAGGACTTAATTCAGAATACTTAGTTATCTGAGGCGCTCCTGGCTAAATTATAACTGCCACTGTCAATCTTTAGGTTAAGCCGTGCTTGTCTAGGTTGGTCTGTGGATGGGTGACCAACCATTACAAGCCGAGTTCCCTCCGTGCCTCGGAAAGCACGTTAAGCAGTTGATCCCGGCTGTCATTTGTAGATCTTTGTCGTTACAGGTAGTCAGTGGCCCAAAAAGTCTGACAACCAGTCTTACCAAGGGGTATCGTGATACCCAGTACTAACTGGGTTGTGGAAGTCAGATAGGCAGTCGCTCCATGTAAAATACTGGCATTCAGCTGCATCCGGTTAGACTGGAAGCCGACCCCAAAATAGTTGGGAAAAGGCTCGGCAGATGTTGACTTAGTTATCTGAGTCGTACTCGAAATAAAATATCAACACAATGTAGAAAATAGGGCCAAAACATGCTATCTTTATAGCTCGTTTAGCGACCCTACCTTTGTAGCGGTGACTGATAGGTCGTATCTTCCACATAATTAATTCTGTCATCTTTATTAATACCTACTGATAACGTGCAAACAATGACGTCACGTATTTTATTGGCGGCTGATAACGCGTATCTACGTTATCGGTCAATCTTATGCGCAAACTCGCCGAACGCTTTTAATGGAATAGTTTTATCGTTAGATATAATTCTATGCATTTTTTTCCACTACCTCATGTAATAATGAGTGTAAAGTACCCTTGCTTATACTAAGTCGGAAGGCACTGGTTCTTCCCGTCATTGCTGTATTTTTTTTGTTGTTTTTAGGCCATACCTGGGAATCTTCTAGTTATTGGGGTTGAAGTTCTAACTTTTTTTAAAGTTATTGTCTGTAAATATAAGTATTTAATGTACGAGTATTAAGAAACTTTACGTTAATACCTTCACGACCCACTTACCATTCAATGCATCTGTCAGCACTATGTTTTGAATGCGTTACATTAAGTCCTATTGTAAAACGTGTCGCATCCCAGCAATATTTTTTGCGTTGAGTTACTTAGTTTAATGTACAGAATACTTGGTTGACGGCTTTGTAAGTTATCTGTTTACAACTTCTATAAAGCTGTTTAAGAAGCCTCTTTGATCCCGTAGTATCTTTTATCAAGATTCGTTTAGGATCAGTTTTGTTTATTAGCACAGAAATGACGCATCATTCATGCCGACGCATGTCTCATTTCCAGGCTTGGAATAGGAAAATCCAAACGACATTCTTTAACTCTCAAATTGTGTCTCGTTTTAAAATTATCAAAAGTGTGGTTTTGTGACAGTAATTAACGGATGGCTTTTATTTTCTGGGATGCCTGAAAAGAGTTGGAATATACGGTTTCATTCCGATTTTACTTGCGGTCTATTAGCAGCAAGGCCGCGAGCCAATCACTTACCTGAAATGTCAGTTCGATTAAGAAGGCTTGTCTAACTAATTGTGATTGTGTGATTGTGCTTCATTCATCAACATAGTCTAGTTTAGTTAAAGTAGTTTTTGTCGCTTCATAGAACCTGATATTTGAATTAGAACATTGACCAACTAAACACTACGCACAATGGTCATTTTATGTCTGAGTTACCGAACATTGACCTGTAAATGCCAGTGTACCTTACCTTATTCTAGTTTCATCAATCCTCTAATTGTGACTTTGATAGATTGGACAAACATGATTGTTTCCTTTCTTTCATTATTAGACAAAGCAACAGGGTGGAGGACAAAAAAATAATAATTAGTCCGTTAGTTAGGTTATCAACAAATATTTGACCCGTATTTTTCTTTTGTTACATAAACCAAAATTGACGAAGATGCGACGCTTTTAAAATTCTCAATACGTCACGCCTTGGTATAATTTTTAGCGTGTTCTGACGTCACGAGCCCCCCCACTCCCGAGTTTTGATGTGTTTTATCTTTGTCAATATTCATTGATTTACAAAACAAAAAATACGTGTCCATTATTTTCCAATACTCTAACTGACGGATTATATAGATTTGCAATTGTCTTCATGCCTATTCTCATAAAGAGATTTTTCTCATTGTTACCGGCGACTACTTAGCGGTGAGTACATCCCACGCAAATTGTTCAGCCAAGGAGACTCCTCTAGTGCCTGCTTGAACCAAGTTGCAAGTTATCACTAATTATACACTTATTTACAAGGAGTAATTTAATTGTAGGTAGGTAAGGACACACTTTAGGGTTTAGTACAGCAACTAGGCCCCTTTTTGTGAACTCAATCGCTGGTTTAAGAACTTATGGTACCTACATCTTTCAAAAGGTTTCCTAGTACCTATAGTGCCACATTTCAGTGTTCACTGTCCATTATAGTTGAGGTCACCGATCCATCGGGCTTAAAGGCGTTCTTCCCTAAGTCGTAGCGATTCGTCATCCGAATGCCATTATCCTAATTTATAAGGGGACGCTATTATACGTCTTTTTCTTACACTCATCGATGTCTTTCATCATCTGGGTTTACTTCCCTTATACATTTTTGTTCCAGCAATCAATTTTTCCTTTCTTTAATACTTTAGTACTAATGCTGTAATGAAACATAAAAATATTGTAATACCAAATGATTTGAAAAGAGTAACCATGGAGTTTCTTGCCGGTTCTTCTCCATGGAATCGACCAACGCTAACCGTGTACCTTTTTCGACGTTTTATAAGTGCCCATCTAGGCCTATGTGAAATAAAATATTTTGATTTTGATTGAGTTTTATCTATCTTTAGTCTAGGATTTTACTAGTGAAATCGTAAATAGAAAGCCTGTTTTCAGTGACGGTAGCCGGACATCTGAATGAAACCATAAACTGTTGGATTTGCTACGCTCGTCTCGGCGCAGAGAGATGAAATTCCAACGGTGAAGTTGTTGTTTAGTTATCACTTTGTGTAAGAGAAAACAGTCATACATTAACGCAAGATTATGCCCAAAGCCGAAAATTAACTTTTGTTTACTTCCGCAGCTTTAAAGGGATTTATAAAGAACATCTCTTAATAAATGCTTTTGAAACTTACATAAATTCCTAATGCCGCAAAAACTCGACCGACCCTTACCTGCGTTAGCAGGTAAATCCTTAATTAAAGAAAGGATTCAGCGGAATTACGGCCGAGCGTCGGATACTAACCAGCGCGGCGGCGGACCGGAATATACGGAATACGGCAACTGTCACACTTTGAACGTTGTGTCGGAACGTTCAGAAGGCTCATTTCGCAATAATGGTACACATTATTACGCTGTCTAAAGCCTGAAAACTTACTGTCCATTGAGAAAGGAGCAATATTTTTATTCAGTAAGCAGGACAAACAATAACGTTCTTATCTCAGTCTCAGACCAAATAAAAACCCAAGACATACCGCTGCGAACAATAAAGTGAGGCCAGCACAAAACTACGTCTCGCTTTGTGCATACACGCTCGTACGCACACATGTACAGTCTGCCAACGTAGTCTCTTTTTACGAAAAGACTTTCTTGTAATTTTTAATTCAAAGAAACTTCGTTTGTGCTTTTGTCGTTCCCTTTTCAATAAAAAAACTAAGGTTCTCGGCAAAAAATAGATGCTGCGATGCTATTGGCTGATGCATGCATAACCGCTTCTATAGTGGCCGAGCGCCTGCATAACTCTTCTGTGGACACTCATTCGTACTGCACGCGCCGGTTAACTAAATAGATCGTCGACCTTTTTCACGTTTCTCTTAAGCATCTATCATTGTTTACATTCAGTGTATTAAAAATGAAATCGTGCGCTTTGTGTAACGCGCAGTTCAATGATGGCGTACAGTGTGGGAGCTGCAAAAAGTATTTAGATTTTGGCTGTGCAAACATATCTGAAGCTGGATGGAGAAAGCTGGGTGCTACTAGAATGGCACAGTGGAAGTGCTCAGCTTGTAGAATCTCATCTCCAGTTGTACCCTCTTCGGACCAAGCGTCCCTTGACACCATCTTGAGTGAAATTCGGGAAATGAAGCGTCAGTTACTTAATCTACCGACTCTAAGTGATGACATTAAGGTAATTAAGGATGAGCTATCTGAGCTGAAGTCGACATGCCAAGGTACAAGTGGCAAACTCGATGAATTTGATGCGAGGATAGCTGAAGTTGAAACTAAAGTATCTGAACTTGAGAAGATGCAGGTGACTATAATTGACTTGCAGCAAGATTTATCCAAGGTGAAGTTCGAACTTGCATCGAATGATCAGCGGTCTCGATTGAATAATGTGGAAATCAAGGGAGTTCCAGTGAGAAAGGATGAGAATTTATTCACGATTATTGAAGCCATTGGTCGAAAAGTTAACTATAGCTGCCCTAAATCACTGATCAACTACGTATCGAGGGTGCCCATTTTCAACTCCAATGATAAACTTATAATAGTGAGTTTCCTGAACAGATACGTCAAAGAAGATTTTATAGCGGCAGCCCGAGCTGAAAAGAACTTATCCACCTCTGATATTGGGTTCCAAGGCACTTCTCAGCGTGTGTTTGTTAATGATCACCTTAGTGTGGAATACAAGAAGCTGCTAAGTACGGTTAAAACTATCGCCAGGGGTAAGAATTACGAGTTCATTTGGGTGAAACATGGGAAAATTCACGTACTCAAAAACACCAACTCCAAAGTTATTATAGTGAGAAAGGAATCGGATTTAAACAAAATCACATAATATGTCACGTATACCGTAAACAACCTTTGCTTTATCGTTTCATTATATTTAGTTTTGTTTTACTACGATGTCATAAATTATTGTATCATAGGATCTCTGCCGCACTACTGAGACCGTCACCGCTCTTTAGTTCTGTTAAAAAAATCCTTTGTGTTGCTTATCGCGCTGTTCATTTTAAAGTGTTAATGCAAAATAATACGCCTTTCTCACTCGCACTTGTACGAACTACACATTACTGCTTGCCTACTCACACAGTTATTTACCGCTCAATGTCTAATAATTCTGCCACTCCAATAGTAATAGTCGCCGTTTGCAAAATACTGGTACATTTATTTTCCTACTACCCTGTTTTAGTTAATATTTTTAAGCTGTATGTTATTGTGGTCTATTTTTCTGATTCATATCCTGTTGTTGATTTTTTGCGTAATGGCTACTAACGTTAATATTAATTTACCTGGTCTAAACATATTTTATCAGAACGTTCGTGGTCTACGAACTAAAACCGATACTTTCTATCGTCAAATGGTAGCCAGCTCATATGATGTTATTGTTCTCACTGAGACCTGGTTATTGGATGGTATTTCGAACTCGGAATTTTTTGATGAAAGGTATATTGTATGGCGACGGGATCGGGATTATGCTTTGACTGGACAATCACGTGGTGGAGGAGTTCTAATAGCTGCTCGTCGAGAATTATCAGTAATATGTCAACAAAATTTTCATTCTACAGCTGAAGATCTGTGGATTAGCATACATTTGAAAAATTCGAATACGCGTAACTATTTTAACTTACATATATGTGGGATTTATTTATGTAAACAAAACCTTGGTCATTCCTTTTCTTCACAATTAACTAATTTTCTTTCTTCTTTAAATCGGTCTGTGATTGATAATGTTTCTGACAAATTTCTTATCATAGGCGACTTCAATATGAGCGGAATAAGTTGGGTCCCGTCAGATAATATATCGTTCGTCCCAACAAATCTTAAAAATAGTGATGAAGTGCTACTTGGAGATGAGTTGTGTACACTTGACTTTGGTCAATATAATGGCGTGACAAACCGATACGGTAAATTACTTGACTTAGTCCTCTCAAACCAAGCAGTCAACGTGACAGAAAGTTTAACCCCACTAGTACCAATCGATGATTATCACCCAGCTCTGTTAATTAATATGGATCTTGTTGAAACACCTCCCCTTGGGTGTGCGTCACGTATACAATTTTTATATGATAAGGGTGATTACGAATCTATTAACAGTGACATTTGTGGGACTGACTGGGAAGGTGAGTTTGCAGTAAGGTCAGTTGACGATTCTGTAAGTTTTTTCAATAACGTGATCTACAATCTTCAATCTAAATATATTCCTCAGAAACTTTGTCGTAATAAATCATATCCGATCTGGTACAGTTCCTCATTGATAAAAACAATAAAAGAGAAATATAAATACTTTAAAAAATTTAAAACCTATGGCAACAGAGCTGATGAACTAACATTTAAACTTCTTCGTGATAGGGTAAACATATTAGAAAGCCAGTGTTATGCAAATTATTTGAAACTTACCGAAAAATCTATTAAAAGTAACCCGAAACAATTTTGGACTTTTGTTAAACAACGTCATAATATAAATTCAATCCCGAGCACGTTTAATTTTAATAACGAAACATTACGTACCGGGGAATCCATAAGTGAGGCATTTTCGACTTATTTTCACTCCACATTTTTAGATCCCAACCTTACTCCTGGTAGTAGCTTTAATTCCTTTTCCTCTTCCTCTTCTACTGAATCATCAAACCTGTCGTCCGATATCAGTCACATCACGGTGAACATTGATGACGTAGTCAACTTGCTTCGTAAGCTAGATACATCGAAAGCGCCGGGCCCGGATAATATCTCATCCAAGCTTCTTGTACGTTGCGCTTCATCTATTGCACTTCCTATTTCAATTCTATTTAAAAAATCTTTAGATGCTTGTGTTGTCCCCAAACTGTGGAAATCCGCATTCATAACGCCTGTACATAAGAAAGGAGCCAAAACGGACATTACTAATTATAGACCGATATCCAAATTGTGTATTATTGCCAAGGTTTTTGAAAGGATTATTTATAACCAGGTCTATTCTGCTCTGGAACAATCGTTTAGTCCCTTCCAGCACGGCTTTCTTAAAGGTAGATCGACTGTCACCAATCTTATTTTGCTTAATAACTACATCACCGATGCAATGGACCACGGCAAACGAGTCGATGTAGTCTACACCGATTATAGCAAGTGTTTCGACAGAATCGACCACGTCATCCTATTACGGAAGTTAGAGGGCATCGGTATACGTGGGGATTTACTCAGATGGTTTTCTTCTTACATAGAAAACAGGTCGCAAGCTGTGGTATTGAATAATTATATATCTAGCTGGGTTTTAGTCCCCAGCGGAGTACCCCAAGGTTCGTTGCTCGGTCCATTATTATTTATCATTTACGTGAATGACATCGACTCTTGTCTGACCGCATCCAAATTACTGTGCTTCGCTGATGATATGAAAATTTATGCTACAATATCGTCGACCTTGGACATGATCGCACTTCAAACTGACTTGCAGCGTCTTGAAGTATACTGCCAAAAAAATAAGCTTGATCTCAATCCCAAAAAATGCTCAGTTGTAACGTATTCCCGTGGACGGTCAGTCCTAACCACATCCTATACTCTTGGTGGTCATATATTACCTAGTTGTGGTACTATTCGTGATTTGGGGGTTCATCACGATTCCAAACTTATTTTTGATAAGCATGTTGATGCCATCGTCGCTAAAGCCTCAAAATCCCTTGGTTTCATAATGCGACTTTCCAAGTGCTTCACGCAAGCTAAAACGTTAAAAATTTTATACTGTACTTTTGTTAGAAGCCACTTGGAATACGCATCTGAAATATGGAATCCATGCTATCATAAATATATTGACCGTATTGAGCGCGTACAGAAACGATTCATAAAATTTTTATGCTTTCATCAAAGGGTACCGTATCAGTCCAGCGACTATCTCAGTCTCTGTAAGAAATACCATCTCCTACCATTGATTAATCGTCGTGAGATCTCTGACTGTATGTTTTTGTTGAAGACATTTCGTGGTGACATTGATTGTTCTGATATTTTGTCAACTTTCTTCCTTAATGTTCCAAACAAGTCCAAACGGTTTAATCCACCATTACGAGTGCCATTTGCAAATACTAACTATAGACAAAATTCATACGTTGTGCGTGTGAGTGGGTATTATAATAAGGTGTGCAAACAGTTCGACTTTGATCTTTCTGAAACAAGTGTGATGTCGGCTAAAAGGTGCTTAACAATGGATTTCTTTAAAGCATAAATTTCTTTAGACTTTATTTTTATTATTACTCTATTTTTATTTTTTCTTTATTGTATTTTAACATCTTCATCCCATGATATAAAATAGCCTGTAGCAAATTATTTTTATTGTTTTTCATATTTTGGGTGATGATCTATTTGCATGTTTTTATTATTTTTTATTTTTTGGTATTATTTGGCAGTGTGTATATTTTGTTCCACAGTAATGTTTATACCAGACAAGCTCTAGACGTGAAGACTTGTAATTGGCTGTCTGATTATTATTCTGTTACTTATCACTATTGTATTTAGCTGTAAGTCTTCCAAAGTCTTTAAATAAATAAATAAATAAATAAATAAATAACCAAACACTTTAAACAGCTGATACTCAGCCTGTGTCAAGTATGTAAACCAAACATTCATATTAAAATGTGAACAGAGCCACTAGGCACTTAGCGTTCTTAGAATAGAACCGTAAACAAACCCATTCTTTTGTTTCGAACACGGCACTCGTAAATGACGTCATGTTATTGTAATGCTCGTGAGATAAAAAAAATGTAGGGTGAAGTCTATTCTTTTGTTTTATTTAAGTGAAACAATGTGTATATGTCGACAAAAAACAATATCTTTTTGAAATAATGGCTTATTTTTTTAATTACAATGACCTTTACACAAGAAACTGATAAAAATTACCTCACACTGACACAACTCCCAATTACTAATAAATTACAAGGCAAAACTATATTTAACTACATAACCTGTTAGCTAATTTAATAACGATTCCAATGATATAACTGTTAACGAGCTAACTAGCGTAGTTTCGAAATTATTGACGTTTTAATCATACGCGTCGGAATCGCTTGCAGCCACCCGGAAAGGCCCCACATCTTAGGGCCAGCGCCATTTTGACAGCTCCACAGCTGAGTGGATAAGGGAATAGTCTTTAGGGTGGTAAGAGATTACATTGGTCGGTGGTACATCAGACTACGCCTCAATGAATACACAGATGCTTACGAAACCTACCTCACTTACCTGTTAAGAGTTCCGTCTTAACTTATATTTGTTCTGAGGATTTTATGCTAACTACTTTCACAGTTTTTATGACTGTAGCTACATTTAATTTTCATCTTTGTTTCGACAATTCAAAAGTGCCTGCAACTGGACTACTTAAAATAAATGCTTTGATTGATTGATCGATATGATAATAAATGGCGCCATGTGTCTTTCGAATCACGATTAAATTTTATTATTATAGAAACTTTAGTAGTGAGTGAGTCAAGAGTTAAATTGTCAAATTCTAAATTTTAATTTAGCCGAAACCGGGAGCAAAATATAGTTAGTAAATATCAAAATGTGACTATTTGAAATCAAAATGGCGCCCAAAATAAAATGTGAAAAGCTAGAGTTGGAACTTCTGTTCATTACTAGCAGGTGTGTCAAGAAATGTATTTTCTCTTTGCATGTTGTTCTAATTATACGTTGTTTATATGTAGTATTTTTCCTGTACATATTCGTTACGTTGTTTGTTGACATAATTGCTTATGGAAATATTGTCTTTTGATATGGATATCGTAACATAACATCACGACTAATTAACCGTAGGCTTGTTGGGCAAAGGTTTACAATCATATAGTACACTGTCATTTCGGTAGATATGATTAAGTCCCTAGTAATTGTGGGCGAGCCTTTTAGCACTTGGCACAAATCGAGACTCCGGGTTTCGAAAAATACGTAATGGAAAATCCCCCCTTGGCGTTACAGGTAGTCAGTGGCCGTCAGTGGAAAATCTGACAACCAGTCTTATCAAGGAGTAGCGTATACCCAGTACTAACTGGGTTGTCGAGGTCAGCTAGGCAGTCGCTCCATATAAAATACTGGTATTCAAGACTGGAAGCCGGGGTCGGCTAAAAGTTAGGAAAAGGCACCAGATGGTGATGTTTTTTCTGAGAGCCTGTAGTTCTTATCGAGCGCGTAGGCGGCATCTAAACTTTATATTATTTTAACTACCACGTTATTTCTGTAAACACCGTGCCGACTATCGCCACTTGGTATTCACATGCAAAGCATGAATGAATCGAATTAAAAATAGTTTTACTTTCTCAGTAAAACAAACAGCGTTCTAATTGCGTAACACACTCTGAAAGTCAATCCTTTGAATTTAATCCATCATCATCTACAGCTTGACTTCACCCACTGCTGGGAATAGGCCTTCTTTGCTTGTGCCAAGTAATATCTAATTATTAATATAATTATGTGAAATTAAGTATGCCTGTAACCAATCGTCTTAACCAATTTGGAAATTATGGCACACGGATATACCAGGGTTATAAGGTAGGATACATTTAGTGGGTCGACTGGTATCATTTCCGAATTCTAGACAAGCGATGCCGCGGCAAAAACTAATCTTACTCGTATTATAAATGCGAAAGTTTGGATGGATGAATGTTTGTTACTCAATCACGCCAGAACGACTGTTCGAACCTGGATGAAACTTGACACAAGTATAGATTATAGTTGGAATAGGACATAGGCTACCTTTTTCTTCTCTCTCTCACACATACCCTTCAAAATATGCACGCAAACGAAGTCGCGGGCAACAGCTAGTAACTTTATTAAATGCTTTCAAAATTTGTCTATTTGATAGAAAAAAACTGGGTTGTTTTATTCGTAATACTTGTATCGTCAAAATTAAGGGTATTATGATTCCAAGTGACACAATTAAAGTGTATTTCTAAAAACGTGTGAATAAATAATGTAATTTATAAAGCAATAATAGAAAGAACCTTCGATGCAAATTGAAATAACACTACTACAAGTACTTAGCCATTCGAATGCGTAATCGATAAGAACGTAGTACGAATTTCAATGATTGTAATGTTTACTTCGTGATTTATAATACGTTAGTTTTTCACTGAGCATAATGGCACGGCCTTATCCCCCGCAGGGCTTAGCAGAGCACCTTATTAGTAACAATCTCAGAACGACAAACCTTTGTATCAGTGAATAAAAAACGTCGCGAGGAAACCGGCATATCCTAGAACTAATAACATTCGAAGACATGTGACATCTACCAATCCGCACTGGGCCTGCGTGGTAGATTACTGCCCATTCTCTCTCATAGAAAGGAGGCCTATGTCACAGCACACGGAACATAGGCTGATTATTATGTAAGCTTATGTCGTAGCTATAAGAGTGATTTTAGTAGTGGTACCACTGTTCACACATATCATCGTAATTTTGCGTATTTTTTCTATGCTGTTAAGCCGTAACTCCAAACACCACTTGTTGCGTTGCACCTCATCTGGCTGCACAGAATCGCATTACCATGGTCCTCTACATTTCTGTTGCTCAGAAATGTAGCGTCATTTGCTAGAACGAGAAATTCGAGTCTAGTCGATGCTGCCGCGGATCTGACGCAGAATGTCCCATTCACACAATGTCCCCTTTTGAGAAAGGGACATTCCGCGTCAGATGCGAAGCCGCGTGCACGAGCATTCCCGCTGTTTCCCTAGCTCTGTTAAAAGTTCCTAATGTGACACCTAACCTTTCTACAGATCACCAATAAGGTCAGCATGGTTCTAATCACAATTAACCGGCAATAAATCCACATTAAGGACTATTCCCGAGAACATCCTAATGGAAAAACTCAATAACAAAAGCAAGCTTACACTGATTCGATGAGAAATTCTGTTCAGCTTGCATCTGGTTAGAGTGCAAACCGACTCAAACATAGTCGAGAAATGATAAAAAAGCACTCCCGTTTCTCAAAGCATTTTTCTTATGTCTCACATTCTCTTTGCTGAAAGGAATTCTCGCTGTTTCGCTTGCTCGATCTGTTTTTTGTAGCAGTAGAAGTTGTATGTGGTTTTATAAAATGTTGCAGTTTTTAGAACAGATTCTCGATACCTATGTTATGCGATATGTTGTATTGTAGAAACCCATAGATAAGGTATCGATGATATGAGTGATTGAGTAGTCATTGACCTCTTAAATAAGTTGTTTACGTTGTTCTTGTTGTTGTCGTACGTAAATTGGTTACGTTTTTGTTGTTACCTAGTAATTGTGTTGTAGAAGTCAGATGGGCAATCATTCCATTTGAAATACATACTGGTATTCAGCTGTATTCGGTTAGACTAGAAGCCGACCCTAACATAGGTGGGTTGGCGGATGAGGTAATGGGTACATTGTAGGACTCAACCGATATACACAAGGTGGTGTAATAATAATTTTTAAAATCATTTCAGTAGGTCACATTCTACTGTTAATAGACGTACATAGACTCTCCATTTCATCCCATGTATTAGGCAAGTAATAATAATATAATAATAATATAAAGTATGGACCTATTTTTGAAGATTTTGAACTTCGGCAAAAATGCAACATAATTTGTTGTTGGTTTCAAGTGTTTGCCGTACTTTTACTTTATTTTTAAACAAACTTAAAAGATTATTATTTTTTGTAAGCGGTATGTACTTTTGGCATACAGCCCCATTTTACGAAGCACTCCAAACTCCAACTCAAGATCTTTTTGATAAGGTTTTAGTGAAAAAACGTCTCTGGAACACTCATTCGGTGCCTTTTCGGGTTAAGCTTAAGTATTAGCGTTTGTCTAAGTTCGGCAGACAAATAAATGTACTATTGTAGCCTAGTTATCAGATTAACTTTGTATGTTTTACCTGCACATCTATTTAAACAAAACGTAATTTCAAGAAACACAAGTTCCAACACCACACAAATTTAAAACCACCTTCCTCCTCCACGATAACCTCACTCCGAGATAACGCAACTAACAGATGACTGGGACTCGAGTGCGTACGAACGAACCAACGAAGAGAGCTCGCAACAGCTGACTCGGGCCGAACGTTTATCGTTGAATGAATGTTGTGAGTTTGTGAGTCAGACGGTCACGTGGGGTGTTGCGTGTCTGACGTGGCAAAGATTAAAGTATGGCGGAAGAGACGAGTCGAAAGTTTTCAAAAGGTTATCGAGTGGGGTTTATTTTATTTGTGATAATGGTTTAAGTTGATTGTTCTGCCCTTTTTTTTTCAATATCTTTTTCAGGGTTCCGAAGGGTAAAAAGGAACCCTATTACTTACTCCACTGTCCGTCTGTCTGTCTGTCATCAGGCTGTATCTCACGAACCGCGATATACAGCCTGGTGACAGACAGACGGACTGTGGACTGTGGAGTCTTAGTAATAGGGTCCTATATAAGATGTATTTCTGTTGCCGCTATTACAACAAAAAAAATATAGGGGCAACCCTCCTCCCATTTGTTAATTAATATCTACCTAAAAGAAAAGTTTCGAAAACCAATTTAAATTAATATGATAATCGATTAAGATAATGAGAATGACTGTCCATATTAAAGACGAATAAATAATTAATCGATTACAGCACGTCAATTAACATTGTCATAATGCGTCATTGTACGTCATTATGGAGATATCAGTTGATTTACATTTTGTTTCTTTACGTAATTATTTTAGTTTAAGTACATATTATTCGTTTTGTACCTGAAACTCTTAGCTTAATCGGCCTGTAATGTTCCCACTACTGGGTATCACTGGGTCCATCACTCGGGCTTAGTGCAGACTTAAATTAACTCCAGCTAATTAATTTTCTCGCAATAATCCTCGAAACCGAAATTTGGCCATGATTCATGGACACGTAAGATATTATAGAATTAATACAGACATAGGTGTGCGTGTACTGTCTCGGCCCTTTATTTTCATCATCCATCGAACTCGAGACAAACGGAGCAGTTTCTTTCTCTCAGTACTCAGTAGACTGGAAGCCGACTCCAAAATAGTTGGGAGAAGGCTGGGCACATGACGATGGCTCAGTAGGCATAGTTCACACAGCACGGGTCCAGTCTGCACACTAATCTATGTCAAGTAGTTCTCGTCACGGCGGTCGCGAGCGCATATACATATACGTGTTTTAATAATACAATACGTGTTTTGTACTCAGTCACAGCTGATGAGAACTGGCCGAATATTGTGAAATATTACCAATTAGGTTCCTTGATTCCAGTAGAATACACTCAAATTATTATTTTGTTACTGGGAGTAGATGTGTGAAATCTTAATCTCCTACTTTATTTTTCTTACTTTCAAAGCTGAACGCTCAAAACAAAAAGAAACTGATTTGAAATATTTTCAGTGCCGAGGTATTTGAAAAGATGACCTTTGATCAAGAATGCTATTTAATCGATGTTTGGCAGACTGACAACGTATGGCTGGAATGTATAGGCATAGCCATCTACGATTCCTCATCTCTGACTATTACCCTATTCATTCAGAGATCTAATTTGTCCGCCAGATATATTTCCAAAAAGTATTGGACACGTATATTTTTTCTTTTCTCACGTAAACAAAAAATGAAGACGATACAGTGCAGCAGTGCGTCCAAAACTCGTGTGACGTCACAGTTCGGTACACTTTTTGCCAAAAAGTGACGTCACAAGCTCATGATCTTTGACGCGTTTTATCTTTGTCTTTTTAGGGTTCCGTTGCCAAATGGCAAAAAACGGAACCCTTATAGATTCGTCATGTCTGTCTGTCTGTCTATCTGTCCGTCCGTTCGTATGTCACAGCCACTTTTTTCCGAAACTATAAGAACTATGCTGTTAAAACTTGGTAAGTAGATGTATTCTGTGAACCGCATTAAGATTTTCACAGAAAAATAGAAAAAAAAAAACAATAAAAGGGGGTTCCCCATACATATAACTGAAACTCAATTTTTTTTTTCATCAAACCCAGACGTGGGGTATCTATGAATGGGTCTTCAAACTCAAACTCAAACTCAAACTCAAATCATTTATTTCAACTAGACCATTACGGCACTTTTGAATGTCGATAAAACGAAAAATAAAGCGAAGCTACAGTCACAGACACAAGGCATAATAACTTGAGAAAGTACTGTAGTTGCCCATTCCCTAACGTAGATCTCTATGGAGAAGAACGGGCAAGAAACTCCATGGACACTCTTTTCAATCAAAAATGTTGTTACAAAATCTTGGTTACATCTTTCATGTTGAGATTATACATATATGTGAGAACGATGTAGAAAGACGTGCACAATAAGAGCGTCCAGAGTAAAAATAAATAAATCAACAATTAAAAATAAAGCAATTCAAATGATCCACGGCAGCTAAGAGATGACCAGTCCCGACTGACAGCGCCCGTTCACGAACATGACGCATGAATCAGCGCCATTCAATTCAACCATATTGTAGGGAACTAAATGACCCGACCCACCCGCCACCATCAGCAAGACATTTAAGCGAGCATGACATTCTCTCAGCCACCAAGGCATATTCAAGTCAATGAAACATAACTAAATGCAAATGGTAGCTTTACGGTACATGGTACTCACACATGTGTTATGCAATTATACAATACTAAGAGATGGAATCTATACAATGCAAGAATATTTTTACAATCTTCTGCAGCTACCACAATAATTGTCCAATAAGTTTGCATCTAAGGTTGCGGAGCAGGACCAGCATTTAGCCAAGCATTTTTATCCTCAATGTAATCCCCCAGCTTATAATATGCTTGCCTACATAGTGTGCGTTTTACACAAGATTTAAATTTCGTCTCATTCAGTTGTAGAATGTGGGGAGGTATTTTATTGTAACATTTTAAACAGTATTATAGTGGTGTCTGTCACCTCTTTTACTGAATAAATGCAGATTTTTCCTAACGTACATGATGTTTTCATAGATGTATTGACAAGGTACTGTCATGATATTAATTTCCTTAAACAGTTCTCTTAGAGAATCGCGTCTACGTAATTCATATATGGCTCTGATGGCTCTTTTCTGCAGAATAAAAATAGACTCGATGTCTGCAGCACGTCCCCATAGTAAAATACCGTATGACATAATACTATGAAAATAACTAAAATAGATTATCCTCGCCGTATCAACATCAGTAAATTGACGGATTTTTCTAACAGCATACGCTGCTGAGCTCAGCCGGCCTGCAAGAGATGTTAAATGAGGACCCCATTGTAGCCTGTGGTCAAGCGTAATTCCCAAGAAAACCGTTTTATTGACAAATTCAAGTTTCTCTTGATTCAATACTATGTCACAATCACTACTTTTGACATTTGGTAAAGCAAATCTTATGCACTTAGTTTTTTTCCCATTTAGTACTAAATTATTAGCGGTAAACCAATTATGAACCTGCAGTAGGGCGCTATTTACGTCGTCAAGATTTGTGGCACGTCTGTTTATCCTAAATATTAAAGAAGTATCATCAGCAAACAACACCATTTGCGGATGGTTGTTAAATAAATGGGGTAGGTCATTAATGTATACTAAAAAGAGGAAGGGACCCAATATCGAACCTTGTGGTACACCCATTTTTACTTTTAAACCCATCGAATTTACACCCTTTACTTGTACATGCTGCTGTCTATCATTCAGATATGATTTTACTAAACTGAGCGCAAGTTTACCTAAACCGTAATGCTCAAGCTTCAAAATCAGGGTTTCGTGATTTACGCAATCAAATGCCTTCGAGAGGTCACAGAAGATTCCTATGGCATCTTGTGCCTCTTCCCACGCAGTAAAAATATGTTTTAATAAAGTGACACCGGCGTCAGTCGTACAACGTCCTTTGGTGAAACCATACTGCTGTTCGTGTAAGATTTTATTGGTGTTAAAATGGTTAAGCATTTGATCGAGCATTATCTTTTCAAACACCTTGCTGAAAACCGGCAACACGGATACGGGCCTATAATTGTTGGTGTCTTTACTGTCCCCGGATTTAAAAAGCGGTATTACCTTACTGAATTTCATTAGATCCGGGAAGACCCCTTGATCCACGCACAAATTAAATATTGAGGCTAAATACGGCGCTACAGTCTCAACAATTGAGGTACAAGCTTTGATAGACATACCCCATAGATCTTCGGTTAATTTGATCTTGATTTGCTTAAAAGCTTTTATGATTGTCATGGGGTTTACATGCTGAAATTTAAATTCATTTGAGCAGGCTGAAACGTTCGCCTTCAATAAATCCATAGAGAGCAAGGGAGAGGAATTTAAGGTTTCAGTAGTTTTAAGTGGGATACTGGTAAAGAAATTTACAAATTCTTGAGCGACTTCATTATTAGTACTCACGAGACCATGTGAGGTCTCTAGTGTTATGTCATTACTTGGTTTTTTAGATCTATTAGTCTCACTGTTGATAATTTTCCAAACCGTCTTTATTTTGTTATCGGCTGATTTTATCTTGTTGCTAATGAAAAGAGACTTGGCTATCTTGCAAGAGTTTTTAAAAATTTTCGAGTAAGTAGCCACATATTTACTAAAAGTTTCTGTGTTGATATAAGGCTTAAGGCCGTACAACTCAAACAATCGTTCCCTACTTTTCCTAATACCCTGTGTTGCCCAGTCACTGAAAATAAACTTTGGGCCAATAGTCTTAGTTTTCTGTTTTAAAGTACTATTGAACTCGGTGTGCACTACCGAAAAGAATTCTTCATACAATTCATTTACATTGTTTCCAATATGGCCTGGTATATTTAACTTATTAATTAAATTATTATTAAACTTTTCTAAATTGCTGGGTGTTATTTGTCTAGTTTGAATCTGAATTCTTTGTAATTGTTTATTAGACGCGAAAGAAACAGTCTGTCCGCTGTGATCTGAAGGAAGGTAATTTACGATGGATTTATCTAAGTAGTCGCAGCAACAAAAAACATTATCAATACAAGTAGCAGTATTTGTAGTAATTCGGGTTGGTTCTGAAAAAACATTTGACAAATTAAATGATTTAAAGAGATTTAAAAATCTACTGCTGTTTACATTATTCTCTAAAATGTTGATATTAAAGTCACCACAGATAATTATTAGTTTACTACCAGTCACAAGTTTTGCCAAAGCATCTTCCATTACTGACTCAAAGATAGAGTAGTTCAGGTAATTAGGGGGTCTGTAAACGCACACTATTACATGCATATCTAGCTCAACACAAGACAATTCTATGCTATGTTCAACCGAAAGATCGACAATATCATTACGAGGCTTAAATTTAACACAATTTTTAACTAAGATTAATGAACCCCCACGCATCTTAGACTTCCGGTTAAAGCAACTGCCCACACTATAATTCTCGTAATTAAATTGCATTTCGTAATCCCTCATCCAATGTTCAGATAGACAGATAATATCAAACTTGGTTTTTTCTAAAAATAGTTCGATTTCTAATTGTTTGGAAGAAAAACCCTGAATATTCTGATGAAATAATGTAAAGGAATTCTGCTTAACCCCTTTTTGACAATTGATTAACTGAGAGCTAGAAGATACCTTAGAGTTGATAAGTTTACCTAAATTATCACTCGTACCTTCCATTGTCTTACTGACTAGTTTAAATCTAAGCTAAAATGTGTATAATTACAATTAGTATAATTACTAATTTCCGTGGAACTATTTACAACAGACTGCGACATACCACATATGTCTGAGTTTAAATTAAAAGCTAATAGCCGAGCTATTTGACGTCTAAAACTAATAGGCAGGTACGCATTATTCCTCGTTGACTTCAATTTCTGGACGAAACAAAAATGATATAGAGGTTTCTAACATCATTTTTTTCTAAACTGAATAGTTTGCGCGAGAGACACTTCCAAAGTGGTAAAATGTGTGTCCCCCCCTGTAACTTCTAAAATAAGAGAATGATAAAACTAAAAAAAAATATGTAATGTACATTACTATGTAAACTACCACCGAAAATTGGTTTGAACGAGATCTAGTAAGTAGTTTTTTTTTTATTTATTTGATAAAACAAAAAAACACGTAAGTATTCAATATTTTCCGATAATTTAACTGACGGACTAAACAGAATCATAGTCTGCGAAGATGATTTTTATTCCGTGCACCGCAGTTTGCCAGATGCCAACTGCAGAATAAAGACTCGTACTGTTACTGGAATTGAATGGACATCGTCAATGCTCCTTTGTACCATGTGTGCGAATTGCGTTATACTAACCGGTTTAACACCAGAGGCCCTACGGCCCTGCTGCAATCATTTGCAGGGCAGGTCAAGGAGACATAATTTATTAGTTGAAGCGCACATGGTACGAACGGAATCGCATGACAGCTGACTGTTTTGTTAATGACCTGAATTATGGGCGCGCTATGCACAATCATCATCATCATCAGCCTATTAATGTTCCCACTGCTGGGACACAGGCCTCCTATGAGAGGGAATGGGGTATAATTTACCACGCGGGCCCACTGCGGGTTGGTAGATGTCAATGTCTTCGAATTTCTAGGTTCTAGGACACGCCGGTTTCCTCATGATGTTTTCCAGTGATGATGAAATAAATTACACAAAGTAATGCGCCTGTCTGGGTTCGAACCCACAACTCACTGTCCGTAAGTCGGGGCCGCCACCACTGGGCCACCGCTGCTCCCATTGTGCTATGCACAATACTGGTGTTCAACTGCATTCGGTTAGTTAGACTGTAAGCAGAGTCGAACATAGTTGGGACTAGGCTTGCCAGATAACGCTGATCATAGACTTTCATTTTCCTGTCCTTGCCGGCGGGGTCGGCGCGACACGTTTTCTCCTTCCGGTGTCCTCTGTCAACCGTCACGTTATCAATTACTCCTTTATCTTTCATATCATTCCTCACACAATCCACCCATCGTTTCTTTGGTCTTCCTCTCCCCCTTCATCCATCAACATTTATATTCATACTCTTTTAGACACATGCTATTCATCCCCCTCATCACATGCCCATACTTAGGGCAGTCGATTCCCTTTCAACTCTTCTGTAACTGGTGCAATTTTTAAGCTGTCTCTAATATACTCGTTCTTAACCTTATCCATTCTTGTCACATCAAACATCCACCTTTACATTCTCATCACCGCTGCATGCAATCTTTTTTCATCAACCTTCTTCAGTATACGAGTACCTATATGTTATATGGTATAGTGTTTCCCAGTAACTGGATTGTGAAGGTCAGATAGGCAGTCGCTCTGTGTAAAATACCGGTATTGAACTCATCCGGATAGACTGGAAACCGACCATAACATAGTTGGGCAAAAACTGAACAGATGACGGCGAAAGTTCCTATCAGTGTTTTTGGTTACCGCCCAGGCTTGAATTTAAACAGTCTTAGATAGCGCCGGTTTCGAACCTGCATTCTACCGCTAACTGAATCAACTAAATCAACTATACCAACATTAAATTAACAGAAATTAATAAACACTTACAGAGAATTGGGTAGTTATGAAATATTACTACGTCCATCGAAATTCTGGCCGCAAGCCAGTCTGCGCCGGTTCAAACTGGTTTCGTGTGGAGGCGTAATTGTTTGTTGTCTAATGAAATTGAAAATGGTTTTTGAAACTGGTAGCTTTAGGAATAGTCTTTTAGTTACCTCATGGTTTCGGGCTCTGTGATCTGCGTCAGCCTATCGCGGTCGCCTCCAAGGCTTCAAATCAAAAGTACCAGCATCATTGGAATGTCAAAATGACATGATATCCCCAAAAGGCCACAGTTCCTAGTAAAACTCTGGTTGGAAAGAAGTAATGTAACATGCTCCCCAGCAACATATCAGTCTGTTAGGTTAGGTTAGTAGCTGGGAATTGTAACAGTTCATCATCACCATATCATACCGGAATCACCCACTGCATGGTACAGGCCCACCCTTTGTTCTGCCACTTCCCGGTTCTGTGCGTCCTTATCCAAGTGTTTCTCGCGAATTTAACGATATCGTCGAACAAACGAGCTCTAAAACGGCCCTGGTTTCTTTGGCCTAATCTAGGCTACCACTTGATCGGCCACCTCCGCGTCTAGCCAGATTTTGTACCCTTTTTTTAGGATGGGAAATCATCAAATGACTTCTCCCACTCTGGGCGGAGCGGGAGGGAGTGTCAGACTCTTACTGACTAAAACCCATCCATGTTCCTTCCTCGCCCTTTATGTTCCGGGGCCGCGGTATCTCTTTCGAACAGGTCCGCAACCCCGGCAGGCTTCGGCCCTTGCGGGCCCCTCTCTTTTGCTGACATCTCTTCGAGGCGCGCGTGGAACACGAACGCGCCGTCGACACGGCCTGTCGTCACTAGACGGACGGACGGCTAGCTAGCCCATAGCGAACCGTCCACAGGCCCGCGTCTATGGTGGCCGGTAGCCACCACGTGGCCCCCGACGCCCGGTGCGTCTCCCGCGGCGCCGCGGCGGCCGGGAAGAGAGGCTCTCCCTCTCTCGTTCCGCCACCTCCTTCGCTAGAATGACTGCTTCGCAGAAGGAGGTGACGGCTTCCCATTCCGTCTCGCTCCGGACCATGGATTGAACCAGGGCCGGACGCGAGAGGTCGCCGCCGCCGATCGCCGCTACGAGGACACGGCGGTGCTCCGCCCACGCAGGGCAGACTTCCACCGTGTGCTCCACCGTGTCCTCCGGTCGATCCTCGCAGTGGAGACACCCGGGCGTTTCCTCCCGCCCGATTCGGTGCAGGTACCTCCCGAAACATCCGTGTCCGGTGAGGACCTGCGTCAGGCGGAAGGTGATGACGCCGTGGCGCCTCTCCAGCCACTCAAAGAGGGGACTTACCGCCACTATCGTGGCGTGCCCTGGATGTTGTACCCCTTGAGCCTTCTCTAAGCTCACGGGTTGTGTGACCTAATTCAGACGATCAGTTCACCCTGGACTCGGGCTACTCTCATTCCGCTTTCTGGCAAATAAGAGAGTGTCCTTACGTTTGCCAATTCGCAGTCTTCACGGAATATGTGTCCGAAATGTATCTTACAGATCTTCTGACTTAGATACATACTAATTTGACTTAACTTCCTGAGAAATTTTCGCGCTATACGTATGTCACCAGCTAAATCAAACCTGGAAACCTGGATTCCAAAATCTAATCCGCCATGTAGACTAATCAAATTACTTTCCCGTAAGTTTCTCTTGAACGCGAACTGAAAGTCGTTGCGTTGGAAGACCACCCACTAGGTTACCTCAATTATATAAATGAAGTTATTACAATAATTTCATATGAAAATGTTAAAGATTTAATTAATAAATACCTCATGTTGTGATAAGTTAATAAACATTACTATTATATACTTATAAAGGTGCTCTTAGCCTGTGAAAGTGTTTGTTAATAATATTAGTGTTACTGTTGCTTTATTTTTAAGTTCTACAGTTATGTTTATATTTCTGTTAAATAAAGAATTTTTCTAAACTAAACTAAACCCAGGTGGACCGATGACCTGGTGCGAGTTGCACGGGACCGGTCAATGTGGCGACACTTGGGAGAGGTCTATGTCCAGCAGTAGACGTCTTTCGGCCGAAATGATGATGATGAGTCTCTTGTAACCAAAATACTTCAGTGCGATGCATTTTGGTGTCAAGTCAATTTACTTGGTAGAACAACTACTCGTATTAGCGACAGACTAAAAACACAATTTACAGTCTGAATTATGTATGAATGAGTGTCGCCCCTTCCTCGCCTACGTAAAACGGAGAAGCGAGTTTCCATGCTAAAACAAAATATTTCTCTGTTCTGTGGGTGTGAAGTCTAATGAAGTACCATTGTGTTTTAA
Source organism: Xestia ashworthii (assembly GCA_950022955.1). Classification (NCBI taxonomy): domain Eukaryota; kingdom Metazoa; phylum Arthropoda; class Insecta; order Lepidoptera; family Noctuidae; genus Xestia; species Xestia ashworthii. Next base: position 4,674,888 of record OX465575.1, read on the forward strand.
ACCCCCGACGCAAAAACGACGGGGTGTTATAAGTTTGACGTGTCTGTGTGTGTGTGTGTGTCTGTCTGTGGCATCGGAGCGCCCGAACGGATGAACCGATTTGAATTTTGTTTTTTTTTGTTTGAAAGGTGAATTAGTGCAATTGTGCAGTTCTAACTTAAAAAAAAAAAAAAATAATATCAGCCGTTACAAGGTTACGTAGTTGTATTTTGATGAAGTGTCAAATGTGATCTATTAAATTGGTCCTACTGTAGTTCCAAGAGATTACCCGCTACATACAAACTTACAAAAAAATACCTCTTTAATATTACATAAGTATTAGTACTTATATATTGAAAGCGAGAAACATATTGATTTTTTTCGTTTTATTGTCTTTTATTGAACATGTTTTTTCTCTGGATTGTATTCAATGATTTCTTTATTTGTTTCAGGTAAGTACCCGAGCCAATTATTTCACACAAACCAGCGCTAATTTACGGTAATGTACTTTTTAAGTTTATCTTAGACATCATTGTCATCGGTGAAGAAAAACATCGTGAGGAAACTTGGACTCTTAATTAAATATTTTTACGTCGTCATGACGTAAATTGCGCCCAACTATGTATGAAACCGAATTTACGCGACTCACATTACGCGGCCACTGTAGGCCTGTGGACGGTTAGTTATGAGCTAACGCGCCGTCCGTCCGTCTTATGACGACAGGCCGTGTCGACATCGCGTTCGTGTTCCACGCGCGCCGAAGCCTGCCGGAGCTGCGGGGCTGTTCGAAAGAGATACCGTGACCCAGGAACATAAAGGGCGAGGCAGGAACATGGATGGGTTTTAGTCAGTAAAAGTCTGACACTCCGCCCAGAGCGGGAGGAGTCATTTGATGATTTCCCATCCGAAAAAAAAAATGGTCTCATCTAATCGCGATCACGGCCTGAAGCCGCCAATCTCGATGACAAATCCTAACAGACTGGTTTCTATCTAATTCTATAAATACACTGCCGTAGATGTGTCACAATCAGGAATTGTACCTTTAGAAAAAAACAACTCTGAAAGCTTCTAGAATGTATGCCATGATTGCATCAAAAACCATAATATTACGACATCTATGGAGATTTGTTATGCCATCACCGGACGCGAGCTTTTTTAAATTCTATTAGCTCTCATTAACATAAAACATGGGTGGGATAAAGTCGTTTAAAGATTATACAAATAAAAAGTTGAAACACGTTTATGGTAAAAGATATTATGGAGATTTTAATACGTCGCGTGTGCATAATTTCTACTAACCGAAGATCTAGAAATATCTCTAGCCTTCTTGAGGCAACTTGCACACATGCTAAGGACACGCGTGCTCCAGAAGTTAGACTGTTGGTTCAATTGGCATGAAATAATATTCTCTTAAGTTATTATTGTGCTATGTACGTATTCAGTGCGTAAACAAACTCACATTTTAAACACTTGTATCTACAAATTCGAGTAATTTCCAGACAACTGACAGACTACATTGCGCGACAATATCAACGAACACATTCAAGCTGTGTGAAACCATTAGACAAATTGACAGTCTGTTGTCGATAAAATCGCTGCGCTGCAGAAGTGCAGACACGTGAGAATGTCTCGACAAATATCTTTTAAATTGCGATCTTGTCTGTGCGGCTTTTTCTACCACCATTGAGTGTTGTAATTCCTGGAAATTCTTCTGTCAAACAAAAACATTAACCGCTGATGTTGTTTTCTATGTTCAGAGAGTTATTGATGGTGTAAAACTGTAATGAATCGTAGTTGATAGTAGTACTCCTCCCTAGTTTCTGCTCTGGATTAAATTACGTTATCCCTAAGCTATTGTTGAATAATTAACCGTGTGTTCGAGAGCAGGAGGTAATACGACATGAATTTGTGTACGATATCTCAATTAAAAGGGGTAAAAAAAATAACTTTTAGGTTTCATGAAATAAATTAAATGTCATATCGGATAAAAACCATCTAGACGATCTTCATTACAGTTTCCAACAAAACCGTTAATTAAAACAAATCTTTCACGAAAAATAACTACCAGTACTACCAGTAAGTACTACAATAACTACGGAGGTACCGTTTCGAACATTTTACTCGGATTGCCGTATCCGGGGAATGCAGTTCTCGCTTTTGGGGACATTCAAATTGTTTTCGCGAAACAAAGAGGAAGTGAGCAATGTTCACTGTATAAGTGTATAGGCATGACAGTTGAATAGTAATGTGTGCTGTGACTGGACTACTAAAACCTTTATTCTAAAGTTAAGTAAATCTTTGTTTGGTTGGGATCTTAGAATATTTTTGCATTAAAAACAAACTAAATCGTGATCACCATCATCATTACAGCCGCAAGACGTCCACTGCTGGACATAGGCCACCCCCAAGTGTCGCCACATTGACCGGTCCCGTGCGACTCGTTTCCAGCTCGATTTCCGCAACCTTCACCAGGTCATCGGTCAATGTGGGTTTACACAGCATATTTCCTGTTCGGAAACTCGATCTGGCTTCCAAAAACCTGTCAGTAAGGTATAATCCAATCCTCCGTTATTAACTCTATCAATTTTTAAAATTCACAGTTTCTAAGCTTTTAACGAAAGACCCATGACAGATTTTTCATAATGATAAGACCTAATTTCCTCGCAATCGCTCTCTAAATTCATCCTTTTGACTTGCAAACGAGCTTTTGTACTTGAGAATAAAGCTTCCAATGAAAAAAGAGTAGGAGTAGAGTAAGCTAGTTTTGTTTGACTTTGAGATGACATTCAAGTATTTTGTTCGACTCGGAGGCCCTAAAACATTCTCATAAATGTGGAAACGTTTACCGATCATGATTGCGTATTTTTTTGTCTTTAACCTTATAAAATACTTGGGATCGAAAACGAAAGGGGATAGTTTTACTTAAATATGTTTATCTCTCAATATGTACTAAAAAGAGAATTTTGTTTCTTTCTTCCCAATCCTTATTTATTTGGGGTATCGTTTATCAGTCGGCCTATATCTCAGTATTGATTCTCTTTTTTGCTATATCATCATCCTTTACGCAATATGTCTATGGTTTCTTTGGTTTTCTTTTCTTTCATTAATATCTTCTTTACATTATTATTTCTCAAATATACCAAGTTATGGACTTCATAAATCAAACCAACCATTTCACTAAACACGAATAAACTCGGAAATCTTATAAAATAAAACGTGGAAAGCGCATTTCGATATTCTACGTGTTACGTGCAATATTTAAATAGTTGGCAACTGTGTATCAATGTACGTTTGGAACGTGTCGGGTGCCGTAGTACACGAGCCGTGATTAGTTGCCAGACGTCGCCTGACGCCTACTGAGTTACCCTTTTCACTGAACTTATATGAATTGGCTCGTGCCGATAAAATCTAGAATTATGCTGAATGAAGCTCTTCAGCTACATTCATTCGCAAGTCTCTGTATTAGGGCTTGTACACAAAACTGTGATGCGACGTTGCATCGTAAAAATGTACGAGCTCCCACGACGCATCGCAAGAACTTGCGAATTGATTCGCATCGCGCATTCCTGCGATGCTTGTTTCTTTTTCCTGTATCTCCTTAGCAGTAACGTGCGAACTTCTTTTTACGACCTGGTTTACAAAATACGTTCAGTACGGTTGACTGTCGTCGATGGAAGGGTCACCCGAATCGTGGAAGGGAGACCGCATCGCAGCAATTCGTGTCGCAGTTTTCTGCGTTGCGAATTCACTTCGCGCCAATTCACAGTTTTGAGTACAAGCCGTCAATTCTTAGCAGTCGGAAAGAATCATTACATACAAGGTCTGTGTATAATGGGATTTTCCATCGACAAATACTCTTCGATATAAACTTCATAATTCCTTTCTCTTTCGTTGTCGCTTCTAAACACAGCCGGATAAGGTTTTGTGTTGTCTGACATTGAAATTATTTTCCTGTATGTTAATTGATACGTCGTCACTACCTCCTATTACCTAAAATCCATTTACAAAGAAGTTATACATATTCATTGTGGTCGATTCAAGTCCAAGACGTACTAGTTCTAACAAGAGATGTTCAAAATAGTTATGGAAGCAGACACAGCAAAACGTAACACCCAAACAATTAGCAATTTTAGACAGCGTTGAAAACAATGTCTGTCTGGACCATACATTAGTAGCTAGATTATCACTTGCTTCGGTGAAGGAAAACATTGTGAGGAAACCAGCATGCCTGAGTGATATTTCTCGACGTCATTTAAAGCCTAGTCAGAGGCATAAAACTCACCAGGTTAGGCACTACAACACGATAAAGATTTGTAGTACTTTAGCCAATGCTAAATCAAAACAGTATCTTTCCTCCAACCCACGCAAAACAAAACTTTCCGCTACAAAACAAAACCTATATAAAAACAGTAGCCCCTACCATGAACGCACGGAGTAAACGTAATGTAAATTCGACCGATTCTAAAATTTAAAATACTCTCAAGATAAAAACTAAACTTACATTGTCACTTACGGGATATCTTCCGTGATTTTCTTATTATTTTGAGCAATATAGGAAGCTCAGAATACACAGAGTGCAAGTTTAGTTATTTAAAATGCATAGATATGTGTCATCTACCAATTCTCACTGGACCCACTTAGTGGATTACTGCCCGGTTCCCTTCCAGAAAAAAAGAGGCTTCAGCAGTGGGAATATATGCAAGACCATATTAGGGTCTTGCATAAATATTCCCATATATTATGTATGTTTGGCACTAATTATTTTAAGTTTTGATTATGAATTTTGATGGAAATGTGAGTAGAGGAAGACCAAAGACACGATGGATGGACTGTGTAAATAATAATATGCCAAGAAAAGAAGTGTCTGATGAGATGACGAGTAATATGGAAGAAGCAGAAATGCTGCTCCGACCCCAAAATAATGATGAAGCTAATCCCATTTTTTTTAACAAAATGCTATAAGATCACGGTATTCCGATAAAAAAATCATGAATTTACATAACGGTCACGTGGTCGTGCTACGGCCTCGGAACTTGTCAACGCCATCACTACGTAACTGCACTGTTGTTGACAGTATTGTGACAATTTTCTCTAAAGCTGCGACACCAGACCAGACGCTTAGAAAGCTATCAAGGGCTCAATACAAAAACAACTGTTACTGTCCGAACTATTGGATCGGCTCCAGGGCCATTATTGTCGTTATTAAAAAGGAGAAATGAGCACGTAGTTATGCCTGGAGGAACGTGGGTTGGTGTTTGGTAAATGCTGTTGAGTTTACAGCGTAGCTTTGGTGTTGGAAAATTTTACGGGAAACAATACTGCTTTGTGACATGTGTGGGAGGTTTTTGGGAGAGACTCACAGATTTTATACATGTGTTGTAGTTCCATACTAACTTACTGTTAAGTTGATAAAGTTTATAATTCGTATGATACGCACATTCATTTAACTGACTATGAACATTATTTGCTTTAGACTAACGGATGGCGAAATTTATAAATCGAACATTTTGCCGTAAAATAAGAGCAGAAGAAAATATATTCTGATACGACACTAAAGTATTGGAAAAAATATTGTGTAACGCTGTGACGCATTTATTGACGTCGAATAGAAGTGTCTTAATATTAGAAACACACTTGTTCCAGAAACAATATCAAGTAAATACCTAACGTGTCAGCTTCACATCAATAAAATAACTTTTTCAGATCTTGGTAGGTTCAAGTTTTGTCTATTTCAGCAATTTGGCCAAATGGCAGTCAGTCCCTCGTAAAATTCGACCTAGAAGTATGGAAATGAACGCGAAAGACTCGTAAATTTGCCTACCAGGCTCAGAACTTGCTTCTTTGAGCAAAAAGACTGGCATTGAGCCAGAAAACCAAGAATGAGAAAGCTCTAAAATTTCTTCAGGTTACGAAAAACGAACTTGCTGTAACTTAACACCCTCGCCTTCAAGGCTCAGATGTACATAAAGGGTGTAAAAAACCTCATAACCAAGCCGAAAGGTACTTGTTCTCCAATTGCGATCATTTTTTTGTTCTACACCAAACCTAGGAACCTTCTAGTTACCTAGATATTGGGGGTCCAAGTTCCAACTTTTTGTCAAGTTTTTTTTTTTAATACAAGTTTCTAATGTAAGATTTTTACTTCAAACACCTCGACGACCCCCGTACTATTCAATCCATCCATCCAACAGCACAATGTTTACAGTGCGTTACATTGAGTTCTACACTACAAAACATGATTTTTACCCTAAAAAATAGTCGTTCCCCAGCAATAATTTTTGCGTAAAGTAACTTAGTTTGATGGATAGAATGCTTGGTTGAGTTCTTCGTGATGGATCTGTTTACACTATTTATAGTGCACCAAGTTTTTACCAGTTTGTTTCAAGTCCCACAGCAGGTGGCGAGATTCATCATCTGCGTAGCTTTTTCTCAACTATGTTAGGTTCGGCTTCCAGCCTAGGTACTTGGATAACACACGGTCTTTTGGTTAGACTGGTTTTTAGAATTTAGAGGGTGGCGAATCTGTTGATATTATGATTATAGACTCCAAGGGAGACTTCCGTCATGGAATTCACCATGATCTTCATTCTTCTGCCCTTATACCAATTTATTTAGGGTCGGCGCAGCATGTCATCTTCTTCTATACTTCTCCTTTAGTCTTCATCTCAGATCTCACCCTCTTTCTAAGTTTAATCTTTCACACAGTCCAACCGATTCTTCGTCAAGAAATTCCTAAAGGAAAAACCCAGAAACGCGACTTAACTTGGGATCAAACCGGCAAATACCGCTGTGCATATCGTAACAACTTCTAAAGCCAATAAATACACCTATAGCCGTTGTCAGGGTAATATAACGTGGTCAGAATATATTATTAACGGTTCTGGATTTCCTCATCAGTTTTCCTTGGCCGTTTGGCGATACACATTTAAATTTTGCACAGATGTTGCAAAGTGCGCTCACACGTGTTTGTTAATGAATACCGATATTGTAATGTTCTATCTTAGTTACGGGTAAAGTTAATTCATTTTGAACTTGTAAGGAAGCAGATCTGTCCGTTGGGAAGACACAAACTTTGACAACTTTTTCCGTTTAATTTTGTTGCTCTGTAGCAAATTTCAAATTCTCAAGGCATGTTGAGCTTTTTCATAACATGCTCGCGTCCTGTGGATTTGATGATTTTCCTGAATGTTAATTGACTTATGGATCAATAGGTATAGGGTTGCCATCCGTCCGGGTTTCCCCGGATTTGTCCTAGTTTAGAGGGCATCCGGGGAGCGTCCGGGCGGGGTTTCATTTGTAGTCCGGATTTAAAAATGTAGTCTTGGGCCGCCCGCGACACACGCACTGTGATCAACCGACGAACCGACTCGCTAAATTCACCGTCAGGTACATTTAAAATGAAGATAAAAGATGACTTAATTTAGTTTGAAGGTCTAAAAAACCGACTTCAAAAAGAAAAAGTGAAAAATAACTTTAGCTTCTGAAGTCGGTGACGTTTGTATGATTGATTTAATTTTTTTGTCACCGACTTCAGAAGCTAAAGTTATTTTTCACTTTTTCTTTTTGAAGTCGGTTTTATTTTTTGCAAAAAAGTTTTTATTTTTCACTTTTTAGTGGTTCACATGGAAAGTGCATACCGTTACAATTACAACAAGCCCAAACACGACTAGGATACATTGTCTCATTATGGAGTTCCGTGACTCTTGGCTTCATCATCAGATCTGATGGTAGAATGGTTCTTATCAAACGCAAATGCTTCACTTGTTGTAGAAAATATAAAAATTGGTGTACGTTATCCTATAAAATTTGAAGAGTTCCCTCGATTTCGCCAAGATTCCATCATCAGATCCCGACTTGGCGACTATGGGACCAACTTGGAAGTATACTCTTTCAAACAAAAAAAGAATTTTTCAAATCGGTTTAGGCGTCTTCGAGTAATCGGGTAACATACATAAAAAAAAAAAAAAAAAAAAAAAAAAATACATACAGTCGAATAGAGAACCTCCTCCTTTTTGGAAGTCGGTTAAAAATAAATAAAAAGGTAATTTTATGACGAAACAACTGTTTTCATTAGGTACACTTTTTAAATAAACCTGTTGACTATCCGGGTTCTGGGCTCTAAAATCCGGGGTTTTTAGGCGTCTTGTCCTGGTTGCCAAATTTTAGAGATGACAACCCTAGATCAATAGCCTCTTTTCAGGTACCTACATTCTCATCATCCCTTGCCCTTATTCCAATTAATTTGAGGTCTGCTTCTTCCATACTCCTCTATTTTTCGGTACAATATTATATTCTTAGTTTAATCTTGAAATCATTTTATAGAAATGAAGAAATCCACTAACTTTAGCCCTTCCATCTGCGACAGTGGTCCATTAGACGTGTGTATTTTACTCGCCATATTTTATTTCAACTTCGTCGGCACCAACGTAAAAGCACCTCATCAGCTACCTACCATCATACTTAAATACAAAGCTACACAATCCTTCATTCCAAATTTATCTTTCATCAAAGTTTTATGCAACAGTTTCAGTTATATTAAATTAAATTCCGTCTTCACAGAATGCTGCATGCAATATTGGTTATTGATTTTCATTGGAACGGATTTCGTTGTAATAATTGAAACCAATTAATTTATCTATTGGACCCTTGTCTGTTGTTGAAAGCTATTGGAAAATTGAACTAGATTTTAGACAGATTTCATTGTGCAATCGTTATTAATTGGGCAGAAAGCTATTGTTTACACTGTCAAGCGCATGATTTTGTATAAAATTTTGCGGAATTGATTTTGCAGAGCAATGTCGTGAGGATCGGTCGAGTATGGATGTAGATGGCTATAACAATGGGGAAAACCGGAAGACTAAGGGGCCGTCTCCACGACCGAGAGAGTCGCGGCGATATCGTTCTTGCCACGTTTTTCTAAACACTCTTTTGGACTGTCTCCAGCGAGTCGCGGCGATTCAACGTATTTCTAAACGAAAATATCGCCGCTGCGTCGCCGCCGCCGCGATGCTCTCGCTCGTGGAGGCGACCCTTTATATAGGAAACGAGGATTTATGTTGTGTAGGTAGGATTGTTGTTGAAGCAAAATGTGTATTCGGAGGTGTACCACATACAAGGAAACGTAATAAATATGTAAAAGGTATAAATACTATTTTTTAGATCATTGCTGTTAGAGATATGATGTACTGCGCAGATTCGAAAAATCTGCATTGCAATAAGTAGAGCTGATGGTTCCGTGGAATCAATCTATCTATTATTTATTTTGTGAAACATAGGCAGGTATGGTTACAGACAGTAAAATTGTCTAAAATATGTGCACTTTGTTTTGTCAATATATGGTGTACAGAATGGCGGATAAAACTGTTTTTCGATTAGTGTCGAAACGAGCTTCTCAAGAAACATTTTGAGGTATTCCTCAGAGCTTGGTGATTTATCGTACGTCTTTGTGGTGCCTTTCTTTAAAAGTCGATCACAGTTTTCTAAACAAAACATTGCTATCTAAATATTTGTAAATAATTAGATAACCCACACAACTTCTGCGTCACATAAGAGAGATGAAGCTCACCAAAGGGTATAAATGAAAAAAGTTCAAGTTCAAGTTTCATTTATACTCCGCTCCTATTGGTCGTAGCGCGATGCTCAAACTATAGCATGCATATTCCTCGATAAATGGACTGTCCAACACAAAAACACAAATAAATAAACTACAACATGTCAAAATTACATACATATTTACGTAAATGAACAAAAATAGAAAGGTTTACTCTTGAGAGTCTAACCTCTGGATCAAGTGTGCATGTCTAGGTCAATGTGATCAACTAAGAGAATTACTAATTATTTGTGACGTAACGACTGGCTTGTATATGTCACCGTAAAATTGTAAAACCCGTTAGATTGTAATAGCGAGATTGTAAACTCTCGAAAACTTATCAAACGAACACAGTTAGTACAGTTATGCTAGTTAGGGGCACCTTACGAAAAGTACTAGGCGGGCATGAATCCAAGAAGGTATTTATTGCATTCCACCTCGAGCTCGGTATCAGGACATTATTTTGCTCTGATTGGGCTCAATCATGACTTTTAGGGTGAGGACAAACGAACGTAATATGAGTTATGAGTCGCGTAATTTACGCCACATTTTCATACGAAACTGTTTTTGTCCCGCAACGACATAAAATGAGCCCAACTTTGTATGAGACCGAATTTACGCGACTCACAAAATTGCGCTCTTTTGCCATACCTAACCCATAATTTAATCTCGCTCGTGTAATCCAGGACCAACAGTCTCGACATAGATAAAACGAGGCTGTCGCAAACTTTCGATCGTTAATTAATGGCGAAAAAATACTAACGCTAATTAATGGCGTGCACGGTCTTATACAGAAACAAGTGAACCTCAACATTATAGGTGAATGCTCCCACTTAGTGAGCGCCGTAACATCTTTCTGACATCATAAAGCCAACTAGGGACTACTTCTTAAGGCGACTACATGAGCTAAATTAGCAACTCCATTTGTGGAGGAATAACATAAGACTAGAGAAGCAATGATTGTAATATCTAAATGTGGAGTAGATAGGCTGCCGTTCCATGTACAGTTAGTACAGATCTTCAGTTGTATCCAGTTAGATTAGAAGCCGACCACCAACAATCTCCATTTTCAATATATGAAATTTTCTTTAAAGGATCACTGCGGGCCGAATAGTGCGAAATGAGTGGTTTGGATCGATTTACAAAAATCTATTGATTGGACTAAACAAATTAAACACTGATGTTGCTTGTAGAATTATTTGCCAAAAAATCAGAATGATTGCATGTATTTTAGTATGGTTTTTACTCGTTACAAGAAATTTTTAGAGATAAGTTCGTGTTTTTTTTATCGAGTAAAGTTTATTGTATTGTGTTTTAAAAACACTATCATACTAGCATCTATTGTTTTGGTTATTGCAGTGAATCATATACTTTTAGGCATTATAAAACTCGCTTTTAGCTCCTGTAGTTGCCTTAAAAGAGCACTTTATGCTGTCTTACTTTTCTAGAATCCATCCATTGTTCCTCTCAAATGTCAAGCACTAACTTTACTTATTAGATAATGCAAAACTTTGTTATTCACTTCCACCCAGAATGTGCCCTAGACTCGTTGATTACGTCACCTAGAGACGAAGCAAAAATCTTTTTTCATCGTTTTATGGAAAAACTGTCCTGTGAGTCTATTAAACCTCACTCAAAACTTAAACAAACAAAACAGATTTAAAAAAAAATGTACCTAAATTACTGGCTATTAGAGAACTTACTCATCCCTTCAAAAAAAGGGACCATGAGCGTAATCGCAACATAAAAAGCAGGTTTTAATTAAACCGTCAAAGTCTGAAGCCCCAGACGTTACGTAAATCGCCGATGCGACATCGGGGAGACGTACTTCGTACAATAAAAGAAAAAAAGCGGGCATCGTTCCAGTAGCTATATTGCACCACGGGGACAAACTTTTAATGCGCAGACTTCCGCTGATTTCGTGATGATGTTCTTTTTATAGGACCTCGGTGGTTTTGTTCTATTAAGTTGACTCACTTTGATTAATCGTTTTAGAAGACAAAAGGCCGAAATATGATCCCATGTTCGATAGGCTGTAGTTGACACGCCAATATACTTTTTAAGAGCTGTCAAAACGTGGTTCTCTGATAGATTTTGTATGGCAATAGCACGCTGTGACGTCACTGATTAGTCAACTCAATGACTCAACAATTTATTGATTTCAAAGCAACTAAAAATCTAGTTTTGGCAATTAATTGAAAATAAATCGGGTTTTCAAACCCAAAATAACGGTCTTTACTGTCTGAGTAAAAGGTATCATGCTATCTAGGAACTGGTTTGTGGATGTCTGATAGGCAGTCGCTTAATCTAAAATATTATTTTCTCAGCTGGATTCGGTTATACTGGAAGCCGGTCCAAAGATGACTGTACAAGAACAATGTATGCGACTGTCCCTCTATACTTATTATTGTTTATTCAAACAACAAACAACTATCAATCATTAATTCTCTCTTCACAAAGTTGACATAAAGTTAATGTGTACAAAATAATGTCATAAGCTGTAAACAACTGTTGTGAGAGACTGGTGCCTGATGTGTTACAGGTCACCAGGCCTCTTCCAGGATAAAATAAACTTTTACAGGGAATCCGTGTGAGAGTATGAATCAAACAATATGATTACCCAAATTAAAAGCTAAAGGATAACTAAAATACCTACCTAAGTATAATATTGCAGAAGTTGTAGAGTCATGTGTATGAGTGAGTATGTTTCTTGAGTGAAGTGTGAGTCGTAGACGCAGATGTATGAGTGAGGGTGCCTTGTGGGGTGAGTGTAGCGAGAATTACTTGTTGTAGATTGTGAAGCGAGTAGAAAGAGGGAAACCGTTAGAATGTGTTGGGATGGTCAAAATAGGGTTATTTCAGAACAGTCGAGAGATTTTCGGTTTTTTGATAATCTAGGGTTTTTAAGTATTTTTTTATTTCTTTTTTACAGATGGATGTAGTTTTTGGATATAGGTTTAGGGATTTATTCAGCTTATTGTAAAGATAATGCCCAAGAAAGCAAAAGAATCTTTTTAGGAGCGTAGATTTGAATAAGGCGAGGGTAGAGTACTCGTATGTCCCAACATACGAGTACTCTACCCTTTCGTCGGTTGTCATTATGTAATTTAGCATCAAGCTGTATCTGAGAGTGTTTGTTTATTCATTCATTTGTTTCTTTTTTGACATCGGCCCGTTCAGACATAAACATTTTTTGGCTACGTCTGAATCCAAACAATTAGAAATCGAACTATTTTTAGAAAAAACCAAGTTTGATATTATCTGTCTATCTGAACATTGGATGAGGGATTACGAAATGCAATTTAATTACGAGAATTATAGTGTGGGCAGTTGCTTTAACCGGAAGTCTAAAATGCGTGGGGGTTCATTAATCTTAGTTAAAAATTGTGTTAAATTTAAGCCTCGTAATGATATTGTCGATCTTTCGGTTGAACATAGCATAGAATTGTCTTGTGTTGAGCTAGATATGCATGTAATAGTGTGCGTTTACAGACCCCCTAATTACCTGAACTACTCTATCTTTGAGTCAGTAATGGAAGATGCTTTGGCAAAACTTGTGACTGGTAGTAAACTAATAATTATCTGTGGTGACTTTAATATCAACATTTTAGAGAATAATGTAAACAGCAGTAGATTTTTAAATCTCTTTAAATCATTTAATTTGTCAAATGTTTTTTCAGAACCAACCCGAATTACTACAAATACTGCTACTTGTATTGATAATGTTTTTTGTTGCTGCGACTACTTAGATAAATCCATCGTAAATTACCTTCCTTCAGATCACAGCGGACAGACTGTTTCTTTCGCGTCTAATAAACAAGTACAAAGAATTCAGATTCAAACCAGACAAATAACACCCAGCAATTTAGAAAAGTTTAATAATAATTTAATTAGTAAGTTAAATATACCAGGCCATATTGGAAACAATGTAAATGAATTGTATGAAGAATTCTTTTCGGTAGTGCACACCGAGTTCAATAATACTTTAAAACAGAAAACTAAGACTATTGGCCCAAAGTTTATTTTCAGTGACTGGGCAACACCGGGTATTAGGAAAAGTAGGGAACGATTGTTTGAGTTGTACGGCCTTAAGCCTTATATCAACACAGAAACTTTTAGTAAATATGTGGCTACTTACTCGAAAATTTTTAAAAACTCTTGCAAGATAGCCAAGTCTCTTTTCATTAGCAACAAGATAAAATCAGCCGATAACAAAATAAAGACGGTTTGGAAAATTATCAACAGTGAGACTAATAGATCTAAAAAAACAAGTAATGACATAACACTAGAGACCTCACATGGTCTCGTGAGTTCTAATAATGAAGTCGCTCAAGAATTTGTAAATTTCTTTACCAGTATCCCACTTAAAACTACTGAAACCTTAAATTCCTCTCCCTTGCTCTCTATGGATTTATTGAAGGCGAACGTTTCAGCCTGCTCAAATGAATTTAAATTTCAGCATGTAAACCCCATGACAATCATAAAAGCTTTTAAGCAAATCAAGATCAAATTAACCGAAGATCTATGGGGTATGTCTATCAAAGCTTGTACCTCAATTGTTGAGACTGTAGCGCCGTATTTAGCCTCAATATTTAATTTGTGCGTGGATCAAGGGGTCTTCCCGGATCTAATGAAATTCAGTAAGGTAATACCGCTTTTTAAATCCGGGGACAGTAAAGACACCAACAATTATAGGCCCGTATCCGTGTTGCCGGTTTTCAGCAAGGTGTTTGAAAAGATAATGCTCGATCAAATGCTTGACCATTTTAACACCAATAAAATCTTACACGAACAGCAGTATGGTTTCACCAAAGGACGTTGTACGACTGACGCCGGTGTCACTTTATTAAAACACTGCGTGGGAAGAGGCACAAGATGCCATAGGAATCTTCTGTGACCTCTCGAAGGCATTTGATTGCGTAAATCACGAAACCCTGATTTTGAAGCTTGAGCATTACGGTTTAGGTAAACTTGCGCTCAGTTTAGTAAAATCATATCTGAATGATAGACAGCAGCATGTACAAGTAAAGGGTGTAAATTCGATGGGTTTAAAAGTAAAAATGGGTGTACCACAAGGTTCGATATTGGGTCCCTTCCTCTTTTTAGTATACATAAATGACCTACCCCATTTATTTAACAACCATCCGCAAATGGTGTTGTTTGCTGATGATACTTCTTTAATATTTAGGATTAACAGACGTGCCACAAATCTTGACGACGTAAATAGCGCCCTACTGCAGGTTCATAATTGGTTTACCGCTAATAATTTAGTACTAAATGGGAAAAAAACTAAGTGCATAAGATTTGCTTTACCAAATGTCAAAAGTAGTGATTGTGACATAGTATTGAATCAAGAGAAACTTGAATTTGTCAATAAAACGGTTTTCTTGGGAATTACGCTTGACCACAGGCTACAATGGGGTCCTCATTTAACATCTCTTGCAGGCCGGCTGAGCTCAGCAGCGTATGCTGTTAGAAAAATCCGTCAATTTACTGATGTTGATACGGCGAGGATAGTCTATTTTAGTTATTTTCATAGTATTATGTCATACGGTATTTTACTATGGGGACGTGCTGCAGACATCGAGTCTATTTTTATTCTGCAGAAAAGAGCCATCAGAGCCATATATGAATTACGTAGACGCGATTCTCTAAGAGAACTGTTTAAGGAAATTAATATCATGACAGTACCTTGTCAATACATCTATGAAAACATCATGTACGTTAGGAAAAATCTGCATTTATTCAGTAAAAGAGGTGACAGACACCACTATAATACTAGAAATAGGGACCAACTAGTTCAGCCAGGTTTCAGGCTTGCTAAAGTAGATTCATCTTTCATGGGGTACTGTTTAAAATGTTACAATAAAATACCTCCCCACATTCTACAACTGAATGAGACGAAATTTAAATCTTGTGTAAAACGCACACTATGTAGGCAAGCATATTATAAGCTGGGGGATT
This sequence comes from Xestia ashworthii, assembly GCA_950022955.1. Lineage (NCBI taxonomy): Eukaryota > Metazoa > Arthropoda > Insecta > Lepidoptera > Noctuidae > Xestia > Xestia ashworthii. Next base: position 4,690,420 of record OX465575.1, read on the forward strand.
ACATTGAGGATAAAAATGCTTGGCTAAATGCTGGTCCTGCTCCGCAACCTTAGATGCAAACTTATTGGACAATTATTGTGGTAGCTGCAGAAGATTGTAAAAATATTCTTGCATTGTATAGATTCCATCTCTTAGTATTGTATAATTGCATAACACATGTGTGAGTACCATGTACCGTAAAGCTACCATTTGCATTTAGTTATGTTTCATTGACTTGAATATGCCTTGGTGGCTGAGAGAATGTCATGCTCGCTTAAATGTCTTGCTGATGGTGGCGGGTGGGTCGGGTCATTTAGTTCCCTACAATATGGTTGAATTGAATGGCGCTGATTCATGCGTCATGTTCGTGAACGGGCGCTGTCAGTCGGGACTGGTCATCTCTTAGCTGCCGTGGATCATTTGAATTGCTTTATTTTTAATTGTTGATTTATTTATTTTTACTCTGGACGCTCTTATTGTGCACGTCTTTCTACATCGTTCTCACATATATGTATAATCTCAACATGAAAGATGTAACCAAGATTTTGTAACAACATTTTTGATTGAAAAGAGTGTCCATGGAGTTTCTTGCCCGTTCTTCTCCATAGAGATCTACGTTAGGGAATGGGCAACTACAGTACTTTCTCAAGTTATTATGCCTTGTGTCTGTGACTGTAGCTTCGCTTTATTTTTCGTTTTATCGACATTCAAAAGTGCCGTAATGGTCTAGTTGAAATAAATGATTTGAGTTTGAGTTTGAGTTTGAATCTGAACGGACCACGGTCCATTAATTTTGGTCCATTCAGACTAAACACCCACTGAAGATTATGAGAAGTAACTGGACTTTCACACCAGTGATGAACGAATAACTTTAGTATTTATGTATTAACTTGAAACAATAAAGAGGTTAATTTAAAACAATTAAGAAACGTCTTATCACGTCTGTAAAACCAATACACAATAATAAAAAAGGTTATCTTTAATCCCGGGCATATGTTTAAAAAATAATTTAACAGACAGAAACATGAATTAAAATCAAAATAGAATGATATCACCGCACGTCTAAGGTCCATGTTCACCAATAAGATGACGCTCTGATTATCTAAAAACAGCTGTTTAAAACACATTTTTGTATGGGAACATGTCACCGTGACAGCTGTTTTTAGATAATGAGACTGTTATATTTTCGGTGAACATGGACCTAAATCATTTTCGCCACTTAAACTTCCAGACATGCAATCAGATCAAATACTAGCAATTAAATGGAGGAACTTGTGGCTCAATAATAACTGCCGCTCGGGTCAATCCTTAGGTTAAGCCGTGCTTGCCGAGGTTGGTATGTGGATGAGCGACCACCCTTACATACCGAGTTTCCTCCTTGCCTCGGAAAGCACGTTAGTCCCAGCTGTCATTTGTAGATCTTTGACATTCGTTACAGGTAGTCAGTGGCCCAAAAACTCTGACAACCAGTCCTACCGAGGGGTATCGTATTACCCAGTACTAAATGGGTTGTGGAGGTCAGAAAGGCAGTCCCTCCATGTAAAATACTGGTATTCAGCTGCATCTGGTTAGACTAGAAGTTGACCCCAATATAGTTGCAAGCAGATGATGACCAGCAATTAAACGAAACTAACATAAACTAATTATCATAAACGTTATTACAAAATATTGAGTAACTTTTACTCGCTATAAGGAGTCGACATTGATACGTCATTATGTTAATTAATCAGCTGGTTTTTGTGTTTACGCTGACGAGGTATATTTTTGGATGCACAAGGCAAGCAAGAGGGACGTTATAGTTATGTTGTAAGTAGTGACAGGTTTTGTATATGTAGAAATTTAAAGTGAAAATAACACATTGTATATTATGGTAGCTAATAACACATTGTACTGCTTCTTATAAGCGATTTTGTGCGAGTGCTCAGTAGACGAATTCTATCACTGTTATACATCATATTGTTACGAGCTGGGTATGAGATAAATTAATTACTACCGATTAAACAACACAATAACTTTATTAATCACAAAACAATTTAAACTTAATCACAAGTACACTACAGTACACTACTATTCACTATTCACTTAGATATCGCACTTCAAGTTCACTTCGATTCACTTCGATGGTAGCCAAAACAAGACTGACTGTCGCGGCCCTGAGCGGTCTATTTATACTCGCCCACAGACACACCAGAATAACCTCGAATATTCTAGAGGGTCATAGAAAACACTAACAAAAGAGTAGGTAGGTAGGTAGGTAATTATTATTACTAGCTACTTGTACAACACAAACAAATATGAACCGTATGCCCTAGGCGTACGGTCTAAAGTCTAATGTCTTTTTATAAAGAGGTCGCGAGTTTGTAGGTACCTACCTAACTTTGAAAGTAATAATAATAGAAATATCTCGAAATTCCAACGTACACATACTGTAATCACGTGCTTTCTCGAATGTTCTAGTAGGTCCGATGTAACACTGCCCCCTCCTTAGACATGCTCGTCCCGAGCATCATTAGTTCCGTAGTATCGCGCCAACCGGTCTACATGCACAATCTTAGGCGCACCTCGTGGACCCTTCTGTATTCGGTAGGTGACATCGTTGATCCTAGTCACGACTCGGTATGGTCCATCCCATTTTGCTTGTAACTTCGGAGACTTCCCCTTGCTCCGCACTGGGTTATGCAACCACACCAGTGAACCCTCGTCGAAACCCCTACCGTTTGCCTTCCGATCATAACGGGTCTTCATCTTCTCAGACATCTGTTGGCCGGATTGTCGGATATGCTCATAAACATCGTTCAACTTATTACGCAAGTCATTCGCGTAATCTGTTACACTACATGGAGCATCAGGGGAAGTTCCAGTGATTAAATCAGCAGGTAACCGTAATTCCCTTCCAAAGTTCGCGAAGGCTGGTGTCACAGTCGTACTTTCGTGGACTGCACTTCGATAAGACAGAAGAAACGGCTGTATGTGCTTGTCCCAATCCCTTTGCCGGCTTTCCACGACCTTCGCCAGATACCTCTCCAACGTTTGGTTAAATCGTTCCACCATTCCGTCAGATTGTGGGTGGTAAGAGGTGGTTCTGGTTTTATGGGTACCCATCAATCGACAAGTCTCTTGAAATACTTGCGATTCAAAATTCCTTCCTTGATCGCTGTGTATTTCTAAGGGTACCCCAAAACGACAGAAGACTTCCTGAACCAATTTATCTGCGACAGTTGTAGCTTCTTGATTAGGAATGGCGAAGACTTCTGGCCACTTTGTGAAGTAATCCATGACCACCAGGAAGTACTTGTTTCCGCTCTCACTTACTGGAAATGGTCCCGCAACGTCTAGTGCTATCCGTTCCCAAGGGGCTCCAACGTTGTACACCTTTAATGCACCTCTGCTGCGTGTCTGGGGTCCTTTCACGGCCGCACAACTGGTACATTTGCGACACCAGTCCTCCACATCATCTCGACAGTGGATCCAGTAAAAGCGTTCTCGAATTTTTAGTAAAGTCCTTTTTACCCCCATATGTCCTCCAGAACATCCATCATGGTAGAGCCGTAGAACATCCGGTATCTTAGCTTTAGGGACAACCATTTGTAGATGACCACTGTCCCCTCTAGCGTTTTCCCATTTACGGCACAAGACTCCATCCTGGATCACCAAGCTGTTCCATTGCGCCCAATAACTCTTCGTGATGGAACTCATCGCAGCCACATCACTCCACTTGGGTTTAGGAACACCAGCTTTGATCCACTCGAAGATCGGTTTGATGTCCGAGTCATTGTGCTGAGCCTTCTGTATAGTTACCTTCCATTCATCGCTAAGATCCGTTCTTAGCATCCTCACAGGCACCACTTCCTTAGAATCCTGTCTGGAACTACGCTTACAATCTTCGGACAATGGTCTCCTTGATAGTTCGGCTGTGTTGCTGCGGTTTCTCCACTGTTGCTGACCAGTCTTCTTAGCCGCTTTTCCCTGCTGAGATTGATCTTCTCTAGGAGCGCTTCGCTTTTTACAGTTCGACCGAAGGTGACCCCTTTCTCCACAAGTGTAACACCTAGGGCTGTATCGTCGCGGACACTGGCGTTCAGGTGATGCCACAACTTGCTTTGGACAACTTGGCCAAAGATGATCCCTTTCTCTAGCTGTGTAGCAGCTAGGGCTGTAACCTTGCGCACGGTCGTGTACAGGTGATGCCACAACCTCCCTGACGTAGTGTGTTCGATGGTCTTGCCTCACTGCCTCTACTTCCAAGGCATAGGCTAAGGCGTCCTTCAAGGTCTCATGATGCCCAAGTCTCACGGCGGCTCTAACTTCTAAGTCACGTATTCCATCAACGAACGCCTGTACCAGATTTCCATCGATCAGTGCAGGGGCAGACCGGTATGCTTTTCGAACCAGCTTCTCAACTTCCAGAGCCCACTGCTGTAGGTTCTCGGTACTACGTTGTACACGGTCCTTCAACTTAGCACGAAATACGTGCTCCAGGTGCGCGTCGCCGTATCTGGACTCCAACGCCTCCAGCAGCTGCTCGTAGGTTACATCCTTGCCGAGTGCCTCGAGAATAGTCAGGGCCTGGTCTCGGAGGCCCAAGGTGAGCGCGGTCATGGCTTGTGGTTTGGTCCATCCATTCGCCTTCATGACGGCCTCAAACTGGATTCTATAGGCCGACCACGACGATGTTCCATCAAATGGAGGAACCTTAAAACCACGCGAAGAAGGTGCAGCAACCACTGAAGCTACAGTTCCACCTTCAGTATTCAGTTCGCTCAAAGCCTTCTGCACCCCAGCAATCTTAACTTCGGCCTCTGAGATGCGGTTCTCATGCTGGTGAACCTGATCTTTCATCAACTTGAGGTCCTTGCCGAAAGTTGCATGAAGCTCCTTTATGAGGAGCATCTGTTCGTCTTGGCGGCGGACCTGCTCCTCTTTATCTCGCTGTAACTGCTCTTCCAATCGGCGAGCTTGCTCCTCTTGGCGGCGAGCTTGATCCTGCAGCAGCGCCATTAAAGCTGACAAGTCAGGCGCCACTGATGCTGGAGAAACTCCGGATGGGCCAGCGACTGGCTGTGACGTAGGCTGGACACCACCCGGTGTCTGTGTCGGAGAATCTCCAAACCGCCTTTGGTCCATGTCCTGCTGTCGCTGACTTCTGGTACGGATACCGTCCATGTCGTCCTTTGGTAGAATTGGCATAATTTATCTCTCACTTCTGACACCAATTTGTTACGAGCTGGGTATGAGATAAATTAATTACTACCGATTAAACAACACAATAACTTTATTAATCACAAAACAATTTAAACTTAATCACAAGTACACTACAGTACACTACTATTCACTATTCACTTAGATATCGCACTTCAAGTTCACTTCGATTCACTTCGATGGTAGCCAAAACAAGACTGACTGTCGCGGCCCTGAGCGGTCTATTTATACTCGCCCACAGACACACCAGAATAACCTCGAATATTCTAGAGGGTCATAGAAAACACTAACAAAAGAGTAGGTAGGTAGGTAGGTAATTATTATTACTAGCTACTTGTACAACACAAACAAATATGAACCGTATGCCCTAGGCGTACGGTCTAAAGTCTAATGTCTTTTTATAAAGAGGTCGCGAGTTTGATGGGTGTCTGTAGGTATGTGTGTGTGTACGTGAATAGTGTTATGATTTTGTAGTCGATTTCAAACCTGACCGGCTATCAACTGGCGACAGGTTCCAACGCGTTAGCAGGTCACAACAACACAATAGTTCCAGTCTGTTCAATTGTTCACACGGCACGCGACGGGTTCGACCTAACCTCAAAGGGCGCGTGGGTGCTTCAACGTTCACAAAATATACACAATTACTCGGTTCCCAAATCAATGGCGAGGCTTTAGTCAATTTATTTCAACCAAATGGTCCCTGTTTATACGGGATTCAAAGGGATTTATCAATATTACGCCCAACAAACAATAGCCGGCGAGTTCACAAGCAATTTTTAAAGACAAGTGATCAATGACAACTAGATGACAGGTCACGTCAAACCAAAGTGACGGCCGCCATGACAGTCAGCGCGTTCCATAGTCCGCGCGGGACGAAACATCTACCCCCCCCGGACGGGCCTACCCGTCCGCTAATCAATTGGCAGTCTCAAAATACCCCCCCAATGGGGGCGGGCTGGTGAGTCAAACAACCAAGTGACTCCTCGGCGAGCCAATTTGTTACCAATGTCAACCTGGCTCTCATTAAGGAAGGCGTATACTTCCTTCAAATAGTTACTTGTACCCTTGTAGTTGGTACCGCAATCAAACTGATCAAAGAAGGTAACCCTAGGCGAGACAAATCTATCCAAGGTCGCTACAAAGGCCTCTGTCGAGAGGGAGGTTAACAGTTCCAAGTGCACTGCCTTCATTGACAGACAGACACATACACAAGTAAGCCTTGACAATTTTAGAATGGCCAACAGCGCATTGCAACCGGCATGCGAGTTCCCAATGTGACGATCGGTCACCAACAAATCAAATCAAATGGCCCTCTTTGGGCAATAAGGGGGGTGACGAGTCCCATAGGAAGGCTAGAGTGCCTCAACCGTCCTCCAACAAGCAAAAGACCCGCATTATCCAAGAAGGGGCTCAACTTACTCACAGCTCCCGAGCTTAACCCTGCCAGACTTCAAGATCTCCTTTTCAAAGTGCCCAGCCTGCACAGAGCGGACCCAATGAGGAGTGACTCCTGTTGCTCTTGAGGAGAGAGAATCGGTGATAGGCGCTTGTCCCCTGGATTCCTAGAATTGTGACCAAGACGCCTGATCCACGAGGTAACGTTCAACAATTGTCGAGGGAGCTGTATCTGTTCAACAAACAAATCAAACGGAGGGTCCTTTGTCCCAACAGCGAGCACCTCAAGCCCGGGCAAAAGGACCGACATCAAGACTGGCGTTCGAGGCCAACCATCCTCGAAACTTGCCTGAAAGGTCATTCACCTTCAGGCCCACTTAACCCGCTAACCAAGACGACAAAAGGCAACTCTGGACGCCGTGTCCAAAATAGCACGGACCACAACAGAGTCACCCAGGGGGCCTGTAGCGGGGCAGACGCCAATTTTCTAACAATGCCTGGGCGGCGACTGATCGCCGCATCCAGGCTGCCGTCGTTCACGACGAGGGTAGCACTCAAATGCTTCGTCCGCGCGGTGTCCCGGGCCGCTCGCCATCGCTGGAAGGGCATATCCCACCGGATGCCTGAATGGCGGAGGGCGCGACTCCAACCGGGGGCGTTCCGCCAGCGGAGGTGAAAGGTAGCGGTGCTGATCTGGCCATTGTTGCCCAGCAGCCGCCGTACAATTGTTCATACGAGGGGAGGCCAAATGGCGCGCACGCGGCTCCCGTTTACCATTACGAGGGGAGACCAACTGGCGCGCGCGCGGCTCCCGTTCAACTTGCGCGGGGGGTGGAGTGCAGCCATCAAAATTGCGGGCCTCTACCCGGTTCTCGACCGGCGTACCAGAGGCCCGGTGCTCGTCTCCGTGGTACCCCCCCCTGCGCGAACCCTCATCAGAAGCTGATCTGCCAGAGCGGTTCGCGTTGGCGCACAAAATCTCAAGATGAGCCCCTTCACAAATTCCACACGGGCGGGGCTTGGGGCAGTCCCGGTGAAAGTGAGCCCCCAAACAAGAGAAGCATAGGCGGCGTGCGTTGGCAATTCGGCGGCGGGCACTAACGTGCAACTCCAAAAAAGCCGTGCAACTTGCCATGCTATGCCCCGTGGCCTTACAAAAAACGCAATCAGGACTATTCTGGGTGCCCGCAAAACGGGGGGCGGGGCGACTATCAACCGGCCCCTTAGCCCTAGTCCGTCCCTGGTCTCTTGGCCGAGAAGGTGGTGGGCGCGACCCCATTGCGCCACAAGTGTTGTCCAAAAGGCGACACTCATCCTCCAAAAATTTGATGAGGTCGTCAAAGGGGGGAAGGTGGGTGGCACTGTCCCCACCATACCTCTGCTCGAAGCGGGACCTCAAGTCCGCGGGGAGCAACTGCAGTACAATGTGCACCAACAAGTAGGACCAATGGTCCACCGGCAACTCCAAACGTCGCAAAGCGTTGGTTGCTGAAACCAACGGGTTCAGCAGATTAGTGCGCAACGCCGACGTGTTCTCAATGGCCGGTAACCCCAAAATCTGGCCGATGTGAACATCAGCCAAGCAGCGCTTATTCTGATACCGTCGGGATAGGAGTTCCATAGCGGTAGGGTAGGCGGAGTCCGTCACAGGCAAGTGCTGCACCAAGGCTCGGGCCTCACCATCCAGGACCGACAATAGGTAGGCCAACTTTTGGGCGGGTCCGAGGTCCGAGCGGGAGTCAACCAGACTCTCAAATTGGTTTAGGAAACTCAGCCAGTGGTCCAAGCGACCATCAAAGTGTGGAAGTTCCAACGTGGGAAGCCTACTCAATAGACCGGGGCCTGAAACAACCGAGGTCTCCGGCTTGACCTGGTCAGGCGCTCGGCTCCTCAAAATCTCCCGGGCTCGCTGACTGACTGCGTCCCCCAATTCCAAAATCTGGTCGTAGTCGGCAACGACCTTATCTCGAGCTGCCTGGCCCCAAGCTTCCAATTCCAAATCAACAACAAACTCGTTGAACCGGGTGAACAACTTATCCACATCACCGAGTCTTACCTCCAATTGTTCGGACCGAGCAAGTGTGATCTCCTCCAAATCCAAGCGCTCAACCGTGGCCGCAGCTGAGGTGAACCATCTTAGTTGTGAGACCAAACCAGCGGCCGCCTCCTTTACAGCCTTCAGTGAGGCCATTGCAACCAAATTCAACAATAACACTGTATGTCAAAAAGAAACAAATCAAACAAATCAAATCAATAAACTGTTTCAACAAATAACCCATAAATAAATCTCAATTAGAACCTAGAACAATTTACATAAACCTCTAGTTAACCAACAAATACCACTCAATATCAGTAAATATCAATTAATATCAAGTTACAATTAAATGACAACAATAATTTCAATCACACATGTGTCCAATACACAATACAATATTTCACACTGCAAGTACAATCGACAAGGGGACATATGATGCAATTAATTCCAATCAAACAATTATGTTCCAACTTGAGCCCGGCTGACAAATAACAAATTAGCTCTTGTTCAAACTTCCAATTGACCAGGCACTAAGTAAGTTGTTTTTTCAATTTTAACCACGCTCTGCTACCATTGTTCGCTCCCAAACCAAGGGGAAGTTTGGGACGAATTGTCTCCGCGGATCGCGGACATCTCGTCCCAAACTTCCCCTTGGTTTGGGAGCGAACAAGGTACCTACCTAACTTTGAAAGTAATAATAATAGAAATATCTCGAAATTCCAACGTACACATACTGTAATCACGTGCTTTCTCGAATGTTCTAGTAGGTCCGATGTAACAATATCATTAAGTCTCATCTATCCATCATCTTAGATCTCTAACAGTCGTTACAGGTAGTCAGTGGCCAAAGAAGTTTGACAACCAGTCTTACCAAGGGGTATCGTATTACCCAGTACTAACTGGTTTGTAGAGATCAGATAGCCAGTCGCTCCATGTAAAATACTGGTATTCTGCTGCATCCGGTGTCACTGGAAGTCGACCCTAAATAATTGGGAAAAGGCTAGGCAGGTGATGATGGTGACTAGTCTCATCTATTTTTTATTTAAGATCTTTGACTTGACATAATTCGTCAAAAGTGTGTCTTAAATTGTAAAACAATATGGTCAAAAATGTGTCTTCTGTTTTAATAACTTACCTTTTGGATAGATACACGCGTTCTACAATAATATAATAGGCTTGTGTCCTAAAAAAAATCTAATTAGTCCGTCAGTTAGATTATAAAAAAATATTTGACCCGTATTTTACCTTTTGTTACATAAACCAAAATTGACGAAGATACGACGCTTTTAAAATTCGCAATACGTCACGCCGTGCTATAGTTTTTAGTGCGTTGTGACGTCACGAGCCCCCACTCCCGAGTTTTGATGCGTTTTATCTTTGTCAGTACTCAGTGATTTACAAAAACAAAAAATACGTGTCCATTATTTTCCAATACTCTAACTGACGGACTCTAATTAGTTTTGCAATTTATTGATGGTGGAAACTAGCCTACTGTTATGGTCTCCATATTGCGAATGTGTTAATTTCTCGTCTAGTTATTTACGAGTGTCTCCTTCGTTGACAGTACATACAAGATCTTGTAAATAATATTACATACACTATAACCTTAGTTAAATATGGCCTGGCGTTAAATCCGTCGATGACTAAAATATGTGAGGGTCAGCGTCCCAATGTGAGCTGCGGTTTCAGTATCGGTATTTCAAAGCGATGAAATATCGGGTTTATCCTACATAGCATATACCTTGATTAGCAACAGAGCTATTATAGGTGTTCGTTTGAATATGACTAACTTTGTATAGTGATCTAAATATTAGGGAAGATCACAGCGTGGCGTAATCAATCACAGATAAAATAGTAACATATGTTCACATATTTATTTAGTTGTACTTCGAAACGTGAAACTAAATTCGAATTGTTCCTTAGAATATGTATTTTACCTACTCAGAATAGTTTTTTTTCTACCCTGCTCTATCCCACTCGAACCTGTCTATTTCGTCTTGCCATCACCTTCGTGGCCTACCTCGACCCCGCCATACTGTGTCAGGGCACCAGTTTCCTGGCCCACAGTTGATGCGGCAGATACTCGGTATGTCCTGCCCAGTCCCATTTCAGTTGGGTAGCCACAACATATTTGTTGACGATATATCATATAAACGATCATGTATTTTTTATGAATATTATAATACTATTCCACAGCTTATTAATATTATTCTGGCTGGGGTTCACAATTATTCTTGGAACACATTCTCCTTAATCTGCACTCTATTCCAAGTTCTCAAAAGATTTAACGGGTTCTAACAGAAATTTACACCTACTACAATTCCAATAATACGTTGTTATAATGTAGAATCTTCAGCCCCTTACAAACAAACGACGCTTTACAGTATGATGCAAAGCAAATAGATCGCTCGGTCACCACTAGAAATATAAACAGTAGATCAAATGAACCAACCAATTTCCCCTATGTTATTTCTTCTCGCCAAGTTGACGAGACGATCCAACGGATTCCGTCAACTCATTTTTTTTTTGTCATTTCTTTTGCCTACGCTTCGATACGTTAGGGTCATCCAACATTACCGGAAAGACAAGCACTGCAGAAAACGTTACTAAAACTCTTGTTGCTATAACCACCAACGCATAGCCCTGTCATTGTGTCACTATTCTGTTAAGTTGCTCTACTGTACGTTCCATGTACTGTGTCAGTTTGCCCTACATTCATCTTTAATGGGTTGTAATCTAGTTCAAATATTACGCTGACCGACGTCTGGAGTATTTCTCATGCCCTTGCGACATTTGGTATGTCTAAATATTGCTATATTGAAGTTTAGATTCTTCATTATCTTTTTCCGTAAAATAGCATCGTCTGCCTCGTCTTCTAAATTTGGCATGGAGCCTAGACCAGCGGGCCTAAAATGACCGGATTTTATGGTTATATGACCATAAAGTCCATTTTAAGACTTTTTTTTTTAACGTGATTCATATTATGATTCTGCCTCTAAAGTTTAGAGGCAGGGTTTAATTAAAGTAATCTAAAACGCTGAGTCGGGGTGCCTCAACTTGCGAGCTCGCTTCGCTCGCTCCGACTATTTGTCTAACTGCCTTTTTCAACATTTAAACTTGCCATTTATTTATTAGACTGCTTTTAAGGGTATTGTGGGAAGAAATAACCAGCCAATCGTATTTTTTATTTACTATAACTTCTTATTTTTCTAAATTATTCCCTTCCACATACAACCGAAGCCTGAAAAGTTCAATCGAGGCGCACGAACTAGTTTTTAATGGCCAATCATTTGCTGCTTTTATCGCATCGACTTTAATTTGATTTAACGTTCGCTGGTGTGTCCTGCTAACGTTTTATTACTGTGTTTGTCATCCATAAAATGAATCGTACAACTGACATACTCAAGTAGCTTTAACTATTCCCCGTTTAGAATCAATTTGCCTTTTTAACCGACTTCTAAAAAAGGAGGAGGTTCTCAATTCGGATGTTTCTTTTTTTTTTTTTTTTATGTTTGTTCGCGCATAACTCCGTCGCTTGCCAACCGATTTGAAAAAATCTTTTTTTGTTGGAAAGAATATCCTTCCCAAATGGTCCCATAGTAACCAAATCGGGATTTGATGATGGAATCTTGGCGAAATCGAGGGAACTCTTCAAATTTTATAGGATAATGTACAAAGATTTTGGTATTTTCTACAACAAGTGAAGCATTTGCGTTTCATAAGAACCATTCTACCATCACATCTGATGATGAAGCCAAGAGTCACGAAACTCAATAATGAGACAATGTATCCTAGTCGTGTTTGGGCTTGTTGTAATTGTAACGGTATGCACTTTCCATGTGTACCGTAAACCACTAAAACGTGAAAAATAACAACTTTTTTTCAAAAAATAAAACCGACTTCAAAAAAAAACAAAATAGTGAAAAATAACTTTAGCTTCTGAAGTCAGTGACAAAAAAATTAAATCAATCAAACAAAAGTCACCGACTTCAGAAGCTAAAGTTATTTTTCACTTTTTTTGTTTTTTTTTTGAAGTCGGTTTTTATAGTACCATTTATGCCTAATAATCTTTCGAGGAATTTAAGTCGTAATCCAAACTAAAATTACAAACAAAATTTCAAATCTTTCCAAATTTGAATTTTTGTTTGTTTATATGTTTGTGTGTTACGATTTAACTAAAGAACTACTCAAACGATTTTAAAAATTATTTCACCATTAGAAATCCACATCTTTACCGAGTAACTTGAGCTATAAATTATATTGATATCAAGCAAATTAGCAGAGCTATTACAATTTTCGCAGATGAAGTCGCGGGCGAAGTGCTATTGTTATCCGAAAGGGCTTTTAATGGTCGATGAATTAAATGTAAGTGTTGGTGGAAAGTCCTTAAAAGTACACAATAGTTGCCCAAGAAAGATTGCTGTGTTCCGATTAGAATATAGAATGTATGGGTCACCATCATCTGCCTAGATTCCCAGCGTTTTCCCAACAAGGTTCGGCTTCCAGTCTTATCGGATGCAGCTCATGAGCTGAGTACCAGTATTTTACATGGAGCGTCTGCCCTCCATAACCCAGTTAGTACCGAGTAATACGATACCACTTGGTAAGAATGGTTTTCAGACTTTTTGGGCCACTGACTGCCTGTAACGACTGACAAAGATCTACAAATGTCAGCCGGGACCAACTGCGTGCTTTCCGAGGCACGGAGGAAACTCAGTATGTAATGGACGGTGAACCTGAACCTAAAGATCGACCCGAACGGCTGTTATTATTTAGTCACAAGTTCCTCCCCATAAAATGTATGGGTGTTGGTAAAATTACAGGCTTCTACTCCTCGGTTGAAAGCGTTTGCTAACTTCTTGGTGTTGCAGGTATGTCTATAAATGGTGGAGACTATTATACTTTCCATTTAATAGAGCGTCAAAATGTTTGGTTCATATTGAGAGAATCCTATTTCTTAAAATCACATAGTGATCGTCTTCGGCACGTTGGCAGCCTTCAGATAGCCACACAAAACCTGTTAATCCAGGTTAGAAACTATCTGGGCCTGTGGACGGGGAGCTATGGGCTAGTACGCCGTCCGTCCGTCTAGACGACAGGCCGTGTCGACGACGGCGCGTTCGTGTTCCACGCGCGCCTCAAAGAGATTTCAGCACAGTGAAGGGGCAAGGGCCGAAGCCTGCCGGGGCTGCGGGACTGTCCGAAAGAGATACCGTGGCCCCGGAACATAAAGGGCGAGGAAGGAACATGGATGGGTTTTAGTCAGTAAAAGTCTGACACTCCCTTCCGCTCCGCCATAAGAGTGGGAGAAGTTATTTGATGATTTCCCATCCGGAAAAAGAAAGAAATAGGTTATTATGTATTTGCTAAATTTCATCCAAATCCAATGAGCAGTTTTTGCGTGAAGAGAAAAAACACACATCTCAAAATTTCGGATTTATAATATTAGTAGGTTATGCTGCGATGACGTAGGGAGGTGACGTTATACCGCTAAAGCGTGGGATTTCTCTGTTTATTTATCTACGTCTGATAAATCTCAGTAGATATATTTGTATTGACATACAGTATTTTGACTAGAGACAAATAGTCAGATTCGGTTTACACACACATGCAAAGTGTGTGCACTATACACACTACAACACTTGCCGGGGCTGCAGGAACAGAAAGGGCGAAGAAGGAACATGGATGGGTTTCAGTCAGTAAAAGTCTGACACTCCTTTCCGCTCCGACCAGATCGGGAGGGGGTCATTCGATGATTTCCCATCCGAAAAGGTCTGCCAACACTTCTACTAAAAGTAGTTCTAGTTTACTAGTTATCTTTGCGATGTGGATAAATGGAGCTTAATTGTATGCTCAAAGCTTTCATTCATTAGCACGAATGTGGTCTAGAGAATGTTCGCACCTTTTCATTTTCCGTGAGGATTGAGGATTGAATTAGTTTCGTTACATAGTACTCGTATAAAGCGTAGGACGATAAAACAAGGAACTCGTGGCTAAATAATAACAGCTGCTCGGGCCGATCTTAAGGTTAAGCCGTGCTTGCCTAGGTTGGTTTGTGGATGGGTGACCACCCTTACATACCGAGTTTCCTCCGTGCCTCGGAAAGCACGTTAAGCTGTTTTTTCCGGCTGTCATTTGACCATCATCGGCAGTCGTTACAGGTAGTCAGTGGCCCAAAAAGTCTGACAACCAGTCTTACCAAATGGTATTGTATTACCCAGTATTAACTGGGTTGTGGAGGTCAGATAGGCAGTCGCTCCAAGTATAATACTGGTATTTAGCTGCATGCGGTTAGACTGGAAGTCGACCCAAACATAGTTGGGAAAAAGATGATGATGACATAGTATAAAAAAACTTAGATATTTTTAATGCAGTTTTCAGTAATAGATAGAGTGCACTTGCCTAACCCTTCAAAGATTACAAACATAACGTTGTATACACCTTTTAAAATCAAACTTAATTAAAGTCAGATCTGTGATCGAATACCAACCATACTTAACTTCAAATTAAACAGACAATGCAACGTACCGTTTCAATTCCTGAATAATCAATTGGCCTACTTATAGATCCGCCGGTTTTCCGTGCACGTGGAACGGCACTACCAGTGATTAATCCAATTAATTTAATTGAATCAGCCTGTATATAAAAGCTACAGAATTTATTAACGAAGTCGCAGGCACCGTTTTAAACTTGATTTCAGTTTTTCGATTCAGTGTTTATGCTTTCGATTCTGGTTGATGCTGGTTTTATTAAAGTGTTGAGGGACGGTAGTTCAGTTTTTATTGGGTTGCTTTTGCAAAATGTGGGTCTTTAGTTAGTAGGATTGCTTAAATCTTTGCATAGTATAAATCAAAGTCGCTCCCGCTGTCTGTATACGCATAGATCTTTTAAACTACGCAACGGATTTTAATTCAGTTTTCAGCAATAGATAGACTGATTCAAGGGAAAGGTTTATATCTACATTGCTACCCGTGCAATACCGGGGCTGGTCGGTAGTAATTTATGAAAAGGAAATGGCTATCAAATCATTTTCATTACTATCTAAACTCTAAAACTCATAGGTACGGTACATGAAATAGACAAAACATAGAATAAATGTCTACACTCCATCATCTAGCCTTTTCCCAACTATGTTGGGGTCGGCTTCTAGTCTAACCGGATGCAGCTAAATACCAATATTTTACTTTGGGCCACTGACTACCTGTTACGACTGTCAAAGATCTACAAATGACAGCCGGGACCAACGGCTTAACGTGCTTTCCAAGGCACGGAGAAAACTCGGTATATAAGGTGGTCACCCATCCTCAGACAAACCTAGGCAAGCACGGCTTACCCTAAAGATTGGTCCGAGCGGCTGTTATAATTTAAAGAAAGAAAATTGTGTTAATTTGGCATTAAAATACCTATAAAACCACGAGCCACGAGGTCCAACCCTAACATTAAAACACCCACTGTAAAAGCTAAGTTACATGCATTACTCGTGTTTGGTTAGGTTTCCCGACCACAATCATCAATCTTTCTGAGAGAAAGAACCGCTCAAATTGCGCAGCATGACTCTGCGGAAACATTGTTTTCTAGTCTAAACTACTAGGGTATTATACATCAATATCTTGAAAACAACATCAAAACATTATCTCCTTCTTTTCATTTTCTTCTTAAATTCAAATACCATCTTCAATTCCTGATAGCCTAGTACTTCTGTACATTACTGACCAAAAGTTGCTTGAACACTTAGTTCCAATAAATATCTGTGTGCCTGGAAGACCGTTTTAATATATAAACAGTTAGGACAGTTGCTTTAAAACTGTCTATCGATATAATGAATGAATTCATCATACCCCTCTCTATTTTTTTATCATGTATGGTTGCGCTCTGAGGAATGATTTAGTTGCGCTTAGATGGTTGCGCTTAGAAATAGGTGCGCTCTGAGGTATATCCCGTTTTTCGGGCTTTGTAATTACAACTTCTATTGTAATTGTAGGTTATTTTTTCCGTTGAAAGATCACTAAAAAAATGTCCGCTACGACCGACCAAGTTAGAAGCGACATCGAATCGTTTTTCAAAAACAACTTTCAATCGAATCCACTCTCTTCATTCTTTTACAAATTAGACCAAAGTTTTTCCACAAAAAAGCAGCTTTTTCAAGCGGACTCGGCTCACGGGATTGAAAGTCCGGACTGCGCCTAAAAATAAAATAATAGAGATGGACCATTCAAGTTCATATTGCCGTGCCGCTACAAACGTGAGTTTTGAAAAGATAAATTGGAGTTTAAACGTAGCTTTGTTAGCTGAAACTGCTGTAATTGTAGTTTGAATAGTTACTGTTAGTTTTACACTATTTCATTTAGAGATTAACAGTTTTTGTTTTGTTGTCCTCGACTGATTCCGCGGGATCGGCCTGTGTGGGATCAGTTTACTAAAGAGCTCTATTGCTATGTATTTGGTTCGTTTGATTTTCATACATCCCTTGTGCTAGGCTTAGTCTCTTGTGTTGCTTCCTAGGTATTCTCATCTGACTAAACTAATGTAGAAAACATACCACACACCCTTTCCTACGAGCGAATGAACTGAATCTTCGGCACGCCATATTCTAGTATCATCCCCTACAGCGGTCCCCTGTTGCATACATACCAATCATGCCAGTCATTTCTATCCTCTGCAACCTTTCCCAGCTCCTAATAGCCGCCTTGAGAAGAACAGAAGTCATTTTACTGTCACAAATCCAAAGAGTTACAACCGAGATTATCGTAGAACCCATAATCTGTCTAGCTTTTTCCCAACTATCTGCAGCTGCAGCTCAATATCTGTATTTTATATGGAGTCACTGCCCATCTGAGCTCCACAGCCCAGTTAGTACTGGGTAATACGTACCCCTTAGTAAAACTGAGTGTAAGACTCTCAGACCAGAAACAGACTTCCTGTAACGACTGTCAAAGATCTGAAAATGACAGCAGGAACCAACGGCTTGACATACTTTTTGAGGCACGGAGGAAACTCGAAACCTAGACAAGGCGCCTTTACCAAAACATCGATCCGAGAGGATGTTATTAATTAGCAACGTGCTCTTAGATTATCGTAGAACCTCTCTGTCCGCACCAGCCATTATAAACGAGAGCACGTCATTATAATTTCCGACAGCACTGAGGTAAAGCTAGGCCAGTCGGAAAGGTTCCGTTGACCTCATAACACGCACTGTTCTATTATTAGTATCACAATGACGTCATTGTTTGTCGGGCTTTCCTCGACAAATGGGAGAGAGAAAGCCATAAGTTAGATGCAGGTACTAACAGGATGATAATTTGATTGTGTGAGATGGCCATTTTTGATCGTATGACTTTTATGTCTGTGAGATTTGAATTCAGTCAAACTTGATACGGCTGAATGAACTGCAGTTGTTTTCGCCAAATCGGGCTGGACGGTTTTCCAAGTCAAGTAATGGGTTTTTGGATCAGGAATTTCTCGGTAACAACCTACACTCGTTCCGAATTTCTCAGTAACAATGCCCGATGAATGGCAATAGGCTTGCTCCTATTTACCTAATCCTTAAGAAATACAGGCGCGATGTTTCCTCTTGAATAATGACATTATTCTAGCCAAGTCACTACTCTCGAAGAGTTTTGAGTAAATGCTAGATTTTACAAACTATTGCTCTAAAGTTTTAAAGGATCTGGTGGGTAATTCTTAAACTTTGATACACCATGTAATGTGATGCGGAGGAATGAGGAAAGTTCTGACTATGGTTAGTCCTCAGCATTTTCAAACATTTTTTTCTTAAGTCGCGAAATGTCTTTGGTTAGGTTTGAAGTTTCAAATTACAAGGATCATTTAGCTCAGCCTAACGAGATGGGTACATAAAGTCGGTTTTCTTTTGTAAAGCGGCCATGTTGAATCGATTTGGCTCATCTACCAACTTAATTAAGACTTAGACCTAGAATGTGTGCTTGCCAAGTTTAGTCTAAGATATACTGTTGAAATCATCGCTACATCTTGAATGTTGAATGAAAAGAGTCTGTTCTATTGTTTGGCTACTGCTGGTATAAGATTTTGAGCTTTATGTCCCTTTGGGGTTAGATTAAATTCTATAAAACACGAAACAGTACTGTATTATTGTTCGAGAAATTGCGAAAATAGACCGGTATCTTTGTCCCATGATCCTAGATCAAGTTATTTATGAAACATGTTTTTTAATCGGTTCTTATGGTATGGGGATGTGATGCGGAGGAATGAGGAAAATGTCGTGCGGAAAGTTTTGAGTATGAATGTAGATGGGTATATGAGTAGAGGAAGACCAAAGAAACGATGGATGGAATGTGTTAAGAAGGATATGGTAAGAAAAGAAGGGTCTGATGAGATGACGAGTAAAAGAGAAGTATGGACGATGAAGACATGCTACGCAGACCCCAAACGAATTGGGATCTCATCATCTCATCTCAGCCGAAAGACGTCCACTGCTGGACATAGGCCTCCTCAAGTGTCGCCACATTGACCGGTCCCTTGCGACTCGCATCCAACGGATTCCCGCAACCTTCGCCAGGTCATCGATCCACCTAGTGGGAGGTCTTCCAACACATCGTCTTCCGGTTCGCGGTCGCATCGGCCATCGGTTCTGCGAGCATTGTGCCCTGCCCACTGCCACTTAAGTTTAGCAATTCTTCGGGCTCGTCGGTGACCTTGGTTCTCTTGCGGATGTCTTCATTTCTGATTCGATCACGCAAGGAAACTCCGAGCATAGCCCTCTCCATTGGCCCTTTGAGTGACTTTAAGCCTTCTGATAAGGCCCATTGTGAGCGACCACGTTTCGGTCACTGGCAACACACACTGGTCATAGACAAGGAATTGGGAATTGGGATAAGGGCAAGAAAATGATGATGACAATTTTTTTTTTTTTGTTTATGTAAAGGCGACAGCAGATCATTATACAATGCCATTATAATGATCGGCTTTGAATTTTAATATTTCAGCTCACAGAATTATGTTGTGATATCTTTATTGATCTTCTGGAAAAGGTCCAAGTTGGTCGCAAACAATCTTGAATGTAGAAAAGAGGGTAAAATAATATTTGTCACGTCTCAAGAGCTTACATTCTTCTCAAGGACGAACCCGGTATTTTGTAAGCTTGCATAGTGAGGGAATACGTGAAACCCTTTATAGTATTTTTATACGACTACGTTAAACCCCCAAAGGTATTATTACTCCATTACAATTTATTATTCACTTGGGCATACCGAACTTTACACTCAGCAGACTATCTGTTGCCTGCAGCTTTACTGGTATTCATAGGGAAATTTTCATATCAAAATATCCTTGGGTCTTATTCCATACATGGTCCGTCTTTTTGAGTCTTACAGTTGTGCTGGATTCTGTAACGCCATATACCAACGCTACCTACCTGGAATCACATAGAATCCTACATCACAAGTAAAATAAAGGATGACTCACCTGTGCAATTTTGTATGGACACACTCACACTTCCGAGCCGCTACCGAGCAACGGACAATGGATTGTGCTACGGCCGACACTCGTCTCAAACCCAGAACGGTCTTGCGTGGGTCATCCTTTATCCGCGAAGATAACTGCCCAACGAACGACCGCAGTACCCCACCATGCTCAAATCCTCCGTTTGTTCGGAGGATTTTAGGGGAGAATAAGGAATGTTCCACCCTGGTCCATCCATAGCCCGACTTCATCCGCTGGGTTATAGGCCTCTCTTTGCTTGAGCCACACTTCACACTGCCAGCCTCTGGGGGGCTACTCTCTAAGATGCGGGGCCCGTCCGATAGTAGCTTTATACTTTGAAATGAAACTACTCCCTCATATTTTCGGATCTATGAGTTTTGAAAACACATCGAGAGTAAGGACAAATGACCAATCGAGGTGTCTTTCATTTATTTAGTTCAGGCCCCTTACGAATCTTATGTCCGTAAATGATACGGTGACGGAAACGTGCGTAATTTCGGTCGAAACTACGGGTTTCGTGCTTAGAGTGTGAGAGTCTTCAGGCTCATACCTCTATACAAACATTTCCACAAATTTCCTCATGTACGACACAGATGACAAACAAATTCAGGAATTTTCAATATTCGCTCGCTGAAAAACGGACTTACTGAATTCTCCGTAAAAGTTATTTTGCGAGTGCATCGAGGTACAAAATACACTTCCAATCCGATTCGTGTTGTACCTATACATTAGCTGGTTGGCCTGTCTGGTTGCCATGGCGACAATCCCCTCGTGTGCTTTCATTACGTGCCACATTGATCGGAAGTAGGGCAACCAGAAAATTGAAAGGTTTTAACAAAAAACCCGGGCTACGACATCAAAAGGTTGGGTATTTTATTTTGAAACTTTTTTTTCAGGTTTCATGTTATAACTTTGGTTTTTCTAATAGAACTTGCCTTATTGGCCAAGTGAGTGTCCGGACTAGCACACAAAAGGTTTTGTAATCAAAGAAAAAAAACGCCGAAATGTACACATTTCCGTTTAATTGGGCAAATTTTAATGTCATCTAGCAATTCAACCTCTATCTCGTATTCATCGGATTATCCTGTGGGTGTCTTGAGTGTAAGCCAGGGATATTTTATATATATTTTTTTTAATAATTTTATATAATTTGTTTTTATAGCGGCCATGCACACTTTGGACATACAGCGGGGCCTTTTTTTTCGGATGGGAAATCATCAAATGACCCCTCCCACTCTGGGCGGAGCGGGAGGGAGTGTCAGACTTTTACTGACTAAAAACCATCCATGTTTCTTCCTCGCCCTTTACATTCCGGGGCCGCGGTATCTCTTTCGAACAGTCCCGCAGCCCCGGCAGGATACAGCGGGGCCTTAGTAATAAGTTTCTGTTGTACGGAACCCTCTAAAATCCGAATAGATATCTGGACAAATCTGAACGGATGGTAGCCCTAATCAAAATGCGAATCCCTAGAATCTCTCATTTATTAAATTTCGAAAATTGCATGAATTTCGAAGTGGTATTAAATTGGGTACATAATCTGCCAATAATAATTTCGCCGCTGGTTTTTAGGTTTCATTGCCGTAAAATTGGGTGCGTTATGAAGCATTAATGTTAATTGGGGGTGATGTTTTAAGCTCTTTGTGTGTTGTAAAGTTTGATATTTTTGTTTGTTTCTGTATCTGTTTATTTGAGTTTCGGCAGTATTTCAATAAATCTCGCAATATAATACGTACCTACAAATAACATGACGTTTTATAAAAACCAAAAGCAAAGATCAGACAGCCAGCAGATATCTTGTAAGTTTACATTTCCAACACTGTTCGAGCTCTAAGCTACACTTATCCACAAAAAAGTTGTTTCGATATCTGGCCGAATGTAGGGTAACTAAGCTACGGGCCACGATATAGGGGAAATCCGCAGTGGGATGTGTTTTTCAAGATATAAGGCACTCATTGACACATGAAACACTAACAGCTTCTACTGTTTGTCATTATTCTCTTGCCCTTATCCCAATTAATTCGGGGTCGGAGCCTGTCTTCTGCATGTCTTCTTCTTCCATACTCCTCTATTACTCGTCATCTCACTAAACAGCTGTTTTTTAGGGTTCCGTAGTCAACTAGGAACCCTTATAGTTTCGCCATGTCTGTCTGTCCGTCCGTCCTCGCTTAATCTCTGTGACCGTTAGCACTAGAAAGCTGAAAATTTGGTACCAATATGTGTATCAATCACGCCCGACAAAGTGGTATAATAAAAAATTGAAAATTGGAAAAAAATGTTTTTATTAGGGTAGCCCTAGCTATATGTAAAGTGGGAAGTGATTTTTTTTTTAATTTCAACCCTAACGTGTGATATATTGTTGGAAAGTTATTTAAAATGAATAGGGGTTTACTAAAATCATTTTTTGATAATGTCAATAATTTCGGAAATAATCGCTCCAAAAGTAAAAAGCAATGTGTCCCCCCCCCTTAACTTTTGAACCATAAGTTTAGAAAATATGAAAAAAATCTGAAAAGTAGAACTTTATAAGGACTTTCTAGGAAAATTATTTTGAACTTGGATGGAAACAAGTTTTTGTACAAAAAAGACAAAAAGTTGTACAAAATAATCTCTGGACTAAGTTTGTAGTATAATCGTATAAGCAAGCATTTTTTTTAACTTCGTTTACATATTTTATTATCCTGAACGTATCTTTTTTCAAACAAAAAAAAGAATGATTAAAATCGGATTGGATTGAACACTTATTGTGACGAACGGGAAACTACGGAACCCTACACTGAGCGTGGCCCGACATGCTCTTGGCCGGTTTTTTTCTTCCATAACTTTCTTCACACAGTCTATCCGTCGGTTCTTTGGTCGTCCTCTACTCACATACCCATCCACATTCATACCATAACAACTTTCCTCACGACATGTTTCCCCGTTTGTACTTCGCAAATAAAGTCGGGAATGCAATAGCAATGATCTTCGTGTGTGATTAGCCACTTTCCATCGGATCAACCGCCAGCGTAGTCGATTCCCAAACCTACATTGATGTGAGAGTCCACAAACTACAACATTATACACTTAAAACGTCGTACTAATACTCTCGACCTCTAACTTCGTCCTTGTTTCTTAAGACTAGGGATTTCTATGTAATTCTCTTTAATACTTAAAGCAGGCGGCGTCGAGTCTGGCTTAAAACGAACTTTGATTCAAATTAAATAGGTTTTTGGAAACGATCCTTTTGTTGGAAATCGTCGGCGGCTATTTGTGGCGATGTTTTCTTTTTGTTACTATTCTGACGAAAGTCGATAATATTGTTACGAGCTTGGTATAGGATAAATTAATAACTACCGATTAAACAACTAAATAACTTTAATAATAACAAAACACGTAAAACTTAATCAAACAACACTACTGATCACTATTCACTTAGGTATCGCACTTCTAGTTCACTTCGATTCGTTCTCGTACGACGTAACGTTATATTTGGGTCGGCGCGGGCGCAGCATGTCTTCCATACTTCTGTAATTACTCATCATCTCATCAGTCACCTCCTTTTTTTCTTTTAATTACAAAATAGGCAAAATAGACAAATTTTGACCTATGGATCCCAGACTTGGTCTTTGAAAAACATTCAAAAGTCCAAACTCAAGGTCTGTCAACGTGCAATGGAGCGCAGCATTCTAGGCGTCAAACTAACCGACCAGGTACGCAACACCACACTGCGCTCCAAAACAAAAATGACTGACGTTGCTCAAATAGCCGCTAAGCTGAAGTGGGACTGGACTGGCCACGTCTGCCGCATGCCCGATGAGCTGTGGGCCAAAATCACCACTTTCTGGAGCCCTGATACAGCCAGGAGGCGTCGCGGCAGACCTCGCAGACGATGGCGGGACGAGCTGGACAAAACCAATGACCAGTGGCCAACATTAGCCCTGAATCGAATAGACTGGAAGTCATGGGGAGAAGCCTTTGCCCAGCAGTGGGATGATGCAGGCCAGCAGTAACAGTAACAAAATAGGCCTGCTCGTGACCTCGATCACGCTTGATGGAAAGGGATGTGTGAGGTCTAGCCGCTCCATTCGTCCTTCACACAGTCCATTCATCGTTTCTTTGGCAATAGCGAGTAAAAAAGTGCAGTTCTCACTCTCAGGTTTAGTTCAGGGGTTAAGAATGATACAAGAAAACTCTGGTTATAAATGAACTGGTTGGTTTATAAAAAAAAAACGTGGAAATTTTCACTCAGTATATTTGAAGCTTCTAAAACCGTGTAGGATATAAATTATCTAAATAATCCTCTATCTACCCTCTAGGGAGGTCGCGATTTCTGACAGTAAAGAATTATGATTCTAACCTCCTAAGATCGTGGGAAAATATTCATTTCTTAGCGCTATTACGTTGTCGTTACCCGGAGTATAGATAACGATGTGATAAGGAATAAAGTAACCGATAATGTTGTGATAAGGTAATAATAATGATCGCATTGATAAGGATAACTGTTACTTGGTTTTATCGTTTATTAATGTTGAAGTCCTGTCGGGAAAAATAATTATAACTTGAGTACATACATACATGGGGCTGCAGGACTGTTCGAAAGAGATACCGCGGCCCTGGAACACAAAGGGCTATGAAGGAACAAGGATGGGTTTTAGTCAGTCAGTCTCTTCCGCTCCGCCCAGAGCGGGAGGGGTCATTTGGTGATTTCTCATTGAATCCGAAATAAAAAAGTAGTTACAAGCAGAAACTAGAGAACGCGAACGCTATCATCCGCTACGATCCTAACATAATCTTTGGTTGTGGTCCAAGTTCTGGGGTCTAAAGCTGCCATTTAAGGTCCCCTAGGACTTAAATTACCCGTGTAATCGAATTGACATAGTGTGCCAATTAGATAAGAATGAATTTCCCTGATTGTACAATTCTGTCACCTATCTATGCATAAAAAAAAAAAAAAACATACAGACGAATTGATAACCTCCTCTTTTTGGAAGTCGGTTAATAAATAGTACAAGATCTACTAGAGAAGAAATAAAACATGTTGATTTTTCACGTTTTACTGATTTTTATTGTACATGCTTTTAATTGACTGTTTTTAATGTTTTCTTTATTTATTTTCAGGTAAGTACCGAGACAATTATTTCATCGAAACCAGCGCTGCTTTACGGTAATGTGGTTCCTAGTTTAATTTAAACACTTTTATTTTATTCATTATGTGGAGGAAACTTCAGCTCACCGTTGCGGATTTTTTAATCTAAACTGTCAAGCAAAAGCTCTAGGGTAACAGGAATTTCACGAGCATTTGAACTATTTTGATGTGGAGCAGCTTTTATAAGCTCTCCCACAAAATATATGTATATTAGAGTCCTTACATATTAATAACTACCATATATTCTCTTGCAAAATATTTAAAATACACAAACTTAAAACAATTACATCAACTATGCGAAGCGCAAATCTGTAGTGAAGTTGTTGTAGCAAACATTTTTAGAATATTCCCGGCTGCGCGTTTGATGTAAAAACATTTTAACTTAGACTTGAGTTTACTGCTAGTCTGAGCTAGCCTCAATGTAGGTACGGGGTGGAATTTAAATTGTTAAAGAGAATTTATGCTGGAAATATCTATGTTGAGTAGATTTGTATTTCATCTGACATCAGCTTTCTTTCGGGAACCTCTTGCAGCACGTGGCTAAATAATAACTGCCCGACTGGTTAAGTCGCACTTGTCTAGGTTGGTCTATGGATGGGTGACCGCCCATTACATACCGAGTTTCCGGAGAGCACGTTAAGCTGTTGGTCCCGGCTGTCATTTGTAGATCTTTGACAGCTGTTATAGGTGCCCGAAAGTCTGACAACAAGTCTTACGAAGGGGTATCGTGTTACCCAGTACTATATTAACTGGGTTGTGGATACTGGTATTCAGCTGCATCCGGCTAGACTGGAAGCCGACCCCAACATAGTTGGGAAAAGGCTAGGCAGATAATGATAAGGTTTCAAATCGGATGTAGCTATCCTAATAAGACCTGGCCAACGTAAAATAGTACTTATGAAAGAAATAAAAACTTTTTTGCAAAAAAATAGAACCGACTTCAAAAAAGTGAAAAATAACTTTAGCTTCAGAAGTCGGTGACCATTGTTTGATTGATTTATTAAGTTTTTTTGTTACCGACTTCTGAAGCTAAAGTTATTTTTCACTTTTTAGGGTTCCGTAGCCAAATGGCAAAAAACGGAACCCTTATAGTTTCGCCATGTCTGTCTGTCTGTCTGTCTGTCTGTCTGTCTGTCTGTCCGCGGATAATCTCAGTGACCGTTAGCACCAGAAAGCTGAAATTTGGTACCAATATGTATATCAATCATGCCGACAAAGTGCAAAAATAAAAATTTAAAAAAACATTTTTATTAGGGTACCTCCCCCAGACGTAAAGTGGGGAGCGATTTTTTTTTTAATTTTGACCCTGACGTGTGATATATTGTTGGATAGGTATTTAAAAATGAATAGGGGTTTTCTAAAATCATTTTTTGATAATATTAATATTTTAGGAAATAATCGCTCCGAAAGTCAAAAACAATGTGTGTCCCCCCCCTCTAACTTTTGAACCATAAGTTTAAAAAATATGAAAAAAATCACAGAAGTAGACCTTTATATGAACTTTCTAGGAAAATTATTTTCAACTTGATGAGTTGAATAGTTTTTGAGTTATATAGCACTTTTTCAAAAAAACGCAAATGATAACTTTGTTTTTCATACAAATACTATGAAAAACAAAGTTATTTTTGCTGACGAAAAATGTTGGTATTTTTAATGGTCTGGGAAGCTACGGAACCCTACAGTGAGCGTGGCCCGACACGCTCTTGGCCGGTTTTTTTGAAGTCGGTTCAATTTTTTTGCAAAAAAGTTTTTATTTTTCACTTTTTAGTGGTTCACTTGTGCTTACCCCTTCACAGCGTACCGATGTTATGTTATGAACTGGTGTAAACAATAGACAGACAATAGATTTCAGCAATCCCAGTCCATTTGCTATCATTTATTGAGGAGTTCCGTTCCATATCTCCGAAGTTCGTGATCAGATCATGACAATATTTCTATGGGACCAACTTGGAAGTATACCCTTTCAAACAAAAAAATAATTTTTCAAATCGGTTCAGGCGTCTTCGAGTAATCGGTGAACATAAAAAAAAAAAAATACATACAGTCGAATAGAGAACCTCCTCCTTTTTGGAAGTCGGTTAAAAAGGAGTAGAATTCATGACTGAGATGTGTTTCATAATGCTACGAGTTCAGTTACTATAGCGAATACAATCACTATACGAAAGTAGGACTATGGAACACAGTTAGTTAAGGCCATGCATTGATGTGACTCATGAGTGCCGTTAAAGACAGACTCGATTGGCTCCGTCGTATAGTGTGCACTTGGCAAAATGTGCACTGATTCTGATTAAGAGTAAAAAGTATATTAAAAGCGAGCAGTTTTTATTTTAAAACCATAAAAAATGTGCACGAAATGCTTGTTTTGGGAAGTGCCCGTTATGAGAAGTGCACGGTTTTATCTACGAACGAGCCAGTCGATTAAAGCATTGATGGGCCGCACACTTACCTCAAAACGGCTCCATCACATTATAAACTGTCACAAATCTAGAAAGAATTGTGTACCTTGACGGTGCCGTAATTTTTTATTTGACAGCCATTTATTTTATCTATCAAGATAGAGAATTTATTGCTCCAAAAATACGCACAAGTCATTACAGTGCACTATTACAGGTTTTTTCTACGACGGAAATGATGTAGCCTCAAAACGGCTTCAACACATCATAAACTGTCACAAATCTAGAAAGAATTGTACAACTTGACGGTGAAGTAATTTTTGATTTGACAATCACTTATTTTATATGTCCATACAGAGAATTTATTGCTCCAAAAATACTCACAAGTCATTACAGTGCACTTTTACTGTTTTTTTTTTCTACGACGGAGAAACTCGATTAAAGCAATGATGGGCCGCACACTTACCTCAAAACGGCTTGAACACGTCATCATAAACTGTCACAAATCTAGAATGAATAGTGCAACTTGACGGTGACGTAATTTTTTATTTGACAGCCACTTATTTTACCTGTCAAGTTATAGAATTTATTGCTCCAAGAAATACGCACAACGCAAATGTGATTACAGTGCAGTTTTACAGGTTTTTTTTTATGACGAAGCCACTCGATTAAAGCAATGATGGGTGGGGCGCACCTCAAAACTGCTTCAAAATCATAAACTGACACACATATAGAAATATTTATGCAACTCTACGGTGACGCAATCGGTCTGCACTTTGCACATCATCATTCAGAAATGCATTTGCTGATAATTTTCATTTGACAGCCACTTACTTTATCCGTCAAGATAGTGATCATATTGCTCCAAAAATACGCACAAGTCATTACAGTGCACTTTTACAATTTCCCGCTAATGATATTAATTAATCGTAATCTGTACTGCAACCTTGACTTATCTAGTTATCTAGATACCTACTTATAGATTTAATCCGCATGAAATATTATGGAACGAAGTCGTCTTAAATAAATCGAAATAATATGTAGCTTATGACATACAAATAAGGTTCTTAATACCCGAAACTACGCTCTAAAAGTTTTAATTTATTAAAAAAAATATCTTCAAGAATGTCTTTGCGACCTTTACCACACTTAATATCAAAGTTAGACGACAAATAGTTATTGCAAATTAATTGACTATCACTCATGAGTTGACATAATTATTATCTCTCAAACATAGCATAGGATAGGTTAATTTCATGCCGCAGCCCTCATCTTAAAGGCTCACATTGTTCAAAAGCTTAAACCGTCCATACATTCGGTAGGTACCTACCTACCGGGTAAAACCATGACAAAATAACGCCGTGGAAATCCCACGAAGCGTGTTTTCTAGCCATCGATCTGGCATTCCCTGTTCTCCGAGAACGCCCATGTCATAAAATACCCTACTTGTTTTCAACGGCCGAGCCAAACATTGTGGAAAATACTGGAAATAAAACCTTCATAGTATCAACTTTAACTGCAGCTATGCTTTTCAGCCAGCCATTTTTATAGTATAGAATATTGTTTTTGGCATAAACGTAGCTGCTACAAAAGCAAAAAAAAAATTCCGTGTTCATAGTTTGAAATTCTGATGAAATATTGGCTGTGCTTTTTTTATTGGCTGGAATGTTTTTTTAATTCACAAAGAGTGCAGGTTAAAAGCGGTTCGTATTCCGAAAAACGAGCGAATTTTAATAAGTGGATTTTCGAATACCTAGGTGCGTAAACCGTAGTTGTTTTTTAGTTAATAGTTGGTATCATTGAATTGTTAATACGTGTTCTAAGTTGCATTAAAATATTAGACTGCGAGTCGCACGGGACCGGTCAATGTAGCGACACTTGGGGAGGCCTATGTCCAGCAGTGGACGTCTTTCAGCTGAAATGATGATGATAATGAATAGACCGTACTATTTATAAGTAACAAATTATCTATAGTAGTATTATACTGCGGAACAATTTGTATTTTTGTATGTAACGAATAAACTTAAAAACTACTGGACCGATTTGAAAAATTCTTTCAGCAATGGATAGCTACATTATCAGCGAGTAACACAGGCTATATTTTATCCCCGTACTCCCACAGGAACGGGAACTACGCGGGTGAAACCGAGTGACGTCCGCTAGTATAAGCTAAAGTCAAGAACACTTCATACTTACGAAGTTCTATGAAATGGATACTTAACAGATTACTTTCAAAGGCAGAAAATCACTTTTACTAGCCCATTTCCAAGTAATCACACATAAACAAAGTAGCAAATAAAATAATCCCAATCGATTTATTTATTCCTAGAACAGCATCGATAAAGAGGATTCCGATAGCATTGTGAGTTTGTGATTAAATCAACATTCACGCCCAAATAGACGAATCGGGCTTTATTTCGTATTTGTACTGAAATAAATCGTGTTCGTGTACATCTGACCCATATTGCGATTATGATGAATTTATTAGTATTGGTTTTAGATTAATCTGATATTCCAGTAACATTAATTATGGTAGGTAGCGTCCGGTTTCTGAAAGCCTATAACATTCCATCTAATGTCTCTCTCTAGTCATTTGAGTGTCTGTTGGTCACCACATAACTTGACAGAAGTTTGACGTACTTATCTACGCAAATAAATAAGATTACTGTTTGAAATATCAAAATAACAGTTTTTTACTGAATGCATATGAAAATATACTTATAACAAAATACAATTTTTCTACTTTTGTCTGTTTGTTCCGGCTAATCTCCGAAATGGCTGTACCGATTTTGACGGGACTTATACTGACAGATATCTGATGTTAAGAGTAACTGAGGCTACTTTTAATAAAAAAATAGATTAGAGTTGCGTGAAAAAAATATATAACCCATGAAATGGTTAACAAACTCCGATTTAAACAGTGAAAAGTAATGTTCTTAATAAAAATCTCGTGTCAGTGTTTGTTATCAACTCCTCCGAATCGGCTTGACCGATTTTTATGGTTTTTTTTTTGTGCATTAGTTCGGTCTGAGAATAGGTCGTAGGCTATATTTATACCCCTGGGTGTATTTTTTATTCCCACCACACGGGTGAAAGAAATCGCGGCAACAGCTAGTATTAAATGAGAATCGATCAGCATAGTTCGTTCCTGATACGGTTTCTCTGCGGTACGGTTTCTTTCCGGAACTTAAGACGGAAATGATGTAGGTATCGAGTCATCTTTCAGAGCTTCAACGCTACTTGGTAGCAAAACCAACCGTTACATTTTAAAATGTTAGTCGCGCTATTTTGTCACGAAGTCTCTATTTGTGCCCGGTTGATGGCAATAGGCTCGTCCGCTATAATAAGCAATTTAAAAAAATATTTTTCGGATGGGAAATCATTATGTACACCTCTGCCTTACCCATAGGGGATAACAAGCGTGATGTTATGTTATAGACGACAGAAATTGCCTTTACCATAACTGCTTTTTTTCTTAAACTAGCGGAAATGTATCTTAATTGCTAAGCCATAAGAACTAAAATAGAATGTAGTCGACGACACAGTATCTTTCTGATTGAGGCATTGAAAACATGTGCGGTTTATGTAAGTTTTAATCGATGTTTTCTATGTGGTTGTCAATATACACTGCAGCAAAACTAGAGCAATTATTTATTTTATCGACTGTGATTATCACAATGTGGTATTTTTTACTGTAAATTAAGGGTTTAATACTGCATGTAACAGAAAAGGTATAGTCATATGAAAGGGTGTGCTACTGACCATCAAACTGGACAACTTTCTCCATGGTTCCACCATCATAATCGCGATAACATTATCAGCTGTCTCATACATTTGGTCGAGTAGGTTTTGGAATTTTGTATGGCGCCGTTGATTATTTTTTCGCGATTACGATGTTGGTCCCATGGAGAAAGTTGTTCAGTTTGATGGTCTGTAGCACACCCTTTCATGTCTATACCCTTTCTGTTACACGTTGTATTAATCGATACTGAATATGTCACCGTAAAATTGTCAAACACGTTATATTACAATATAACGTGTTTCTCTCTAGCGATATTGTAAACTCTCGAATTATTGTCAATTAAACATACGGAAGTATCTCTGCCCCCATAATCGGGACTTGGGGCACCCCCCCGTTAGGTTAGTTAGGTTCCTTTAAACCCTGCACTCGGAAATAGGGGCCCCGCAAAGCAGGGCTCCGTCGACTACGCTTTTTATGGGAATATAAAGTGTTTTAAGGTTAGGTTATAATAATCGGTATTTCTCAGGAATGGTACAATATCTTTTCATGAGAGGTGTACCACTGGGCAAGGGGGACCCCTCCTTCCCTCCACACCACGTAAGTTGACTACCGTCGCATGCATATCACGAAAAATGATGCGTTTTGTTGTAAGCAGTATGTTCATTTTGACAATATTTCGAGATTTTACAATATCGCTAGATATATTACAATATAACGTATTTGACAATTTTACGGTGACTAATATACTTATCGAAATTATGAGCGACCAGCATTTTGCCCGCGGCTTCGTCCGCAAATATTGTGATAGTTCGGGTAATTTTGTATGATATCAATATAATTTATAGCCTATGTTACTTGGTAAACATTTAGCTTTATAATGGTGAAGGAATTGTAACAAACAAAAATCAAATCATTCCTCATTATTATAATACTAGTTGAGACTAGCTGTCTTCGTCTGCGATCCGGTATAAAATACTTTTCCTAGACTAATTAATGGTCTTCACCAGATCCTAGGCTGGTCCTGAATGGCAGCCTTGTCAAACATTAAGATTGGTTCAGTCAGTGGTTTAAACGTGAAAAGGAAACAGGCAGAGTTACTTTCGCATTTACAATGTTAGTAGACTCTCGAGCCTGATTTTGCCAACCAAAAAGCCCTGAATTTCCCCCTAAACTACCATTCTATATATCCTGTTGCAAAAGTCTTAAATTAGCTTAGTTCTCCAAGCCACAAACCGCAACTACCTCGTCTAGTTGCAAATGCTCTTTCAAACCAGTTTTGTGGGACCAAGACATCTCATTTCCGTGTTTTCGAAGCTCCTATACATGTGTGCCTAGGTTATGTCTGAGTTGGGGTTTAGTCGTGTCTGTGGCTGTTTTGAGCAACTGTGAGAGGGATTTATTTGAAAAGCTCTTTAGCTTTTAAAGTAATAATGGAATGCACGCATTGGAATAGCTTTTTACGAGTTGTAACGCACTTCAATGTACGTACTAAGCCCGCTACCGATTTGCGCACTAAATAATTTTATGACACATCATGAGCTTTTCTAATCTTCCTTATTTTGTGTCGATGGAAGCCTAATATGAATCGCCCCAGCATTTGTAAGCGACGAGTGTGATCCCTTCTAATTGCCGTGACGTCTGAAATGAGAAAATTAAGAAAAGCTGTTGCACCGACCCCAAATAGAATGGAACAAGGGCATGATGATGAATGTGATTCCTTCTGTAGAGTTCATCACTTCCTGCAGTGTAGGCAACAGGACTTCTTTCTTCGTGTGGTTAAAGCCTAACCTGCCCGCCTAGCATGACCACCGGAGAAACGAGAGAGAAACCGACAAATCTTTTGTTCATCTGTCATTGAATCGACAAAATGACAGACGAACAAAAGATTTGTCGACTCTGTCGTCTCTACGGTGGTCTTGCTACGCGGGCAGGTGTCAGAGTTTTTAAGCCACACATGGACCTCTGACTTGGCCTTCGAGAAATATCTCAGGCGTGCTGGTATCCTCACGATATTTTTCCTTCACCGAATCAAGTGATAATCATACTCGTAGAATACGCACATGATTCCGAAAATTCAGAGGTGCGTGCCTTGGGTTCGAATTTCAGACCTATGTCTTGGCATTCCGGCGGTCACACCACTGCTAAATGACAAGCAGGTCTCACGAAGCTTATCTGCCAAAACAAGAGAAGATTTAGCAAAAGTGTGCAATTTGTGACGGCCTATCACAAATTGGATCCACATAAATTCATGGATAGACCTACTCTTGCTTAAGTTTGTGCCATATAATACCACAAGTAACCTTATCCTTCCCAAGATGAAGATAAATCCATATTATTCAACAAATTAGGTTAGAACAACATCCACAACTGAACCTACATCGTTCGCAGACATCTGTAATGAACTGTCCTGAGTCATTCGCAATACGTTTGCCAAACGTGATCTCGAGTATCTCGACTGTACTGCCTACCTAGTTGTAGATAGGTATGTAATAGGTCTTGACTGTCAGGGCCAGGGCAACGATTAGGACTCGATTTCCTCTAGTGTTTCATCTTGGTTCTAGAGTTTTTCTGAATTGTGGAGGTGAAATTGGCAAAAGAGCTCGTGGCTAAATAATAACAGCCGCTCGGGTCGATCTTTAGGTTAAGCCGGACTTGCCTAGGTTGGTCCGTGGATGGGTGAACACCCAATACGTACTGAGTTTCCTTTGTGCGTTGGAAATTCTGCGGTAGGCGATTCCTGCAACGAGATATTTAATTCTTTACGAACGCGGGGTTTTCTCAGAACTGGGGAAAAGCCTCCACTTTTGTTTGTCCACAGTGGCTAATGACCATTTTTTTTGTTAAATACCATTTAAATAAATTCGAAAATTCTGTACCGCTAAAAATCTTAATAAAATTAAGTTTTTTCTTGACCAGAAATATCATAAAAATGAAGATATCGCTAATGGAAGGTCATTAACCGATAATGAACGTTAAGTATAAATACTTAAATAATGAGTGACATTGATAATAAAAAACGGTCAAGTCTGATAATAAAAAATGGTCAATTATTTTAAGTACAGTTTGATTGGGGTCAAAGTCCTGCTCTATATTTTACTACCTAGATTTTAAAGACTAAATAACTGTCTAGATTGCCGCCTTCTAATTTATGAACTTATTTCGGAACTTTAACTAATTCTGGAGTTTCATAGGGAGGTAATATCCCCAAATCCCCATGTAACTTACTTCATTGAAGTAAAAGCAAATAAACTCCACCTATTCCGATCTCTTATCACATTCATAAACATAATGACTACAATATGTCATCATCATCATCATTTCAGCCGAAAGACGTCGATTACTGAACAGGCCTCCCCAAAGTGTCGCCACATTGACCGGTCCCGTGCGACTTGCATCCAGCGGATTTTTTCGGATGGGAACCTCTCGCTCTGGGCGGAGCGGGAGGCAGTGTCAGACTTTTACTGACTAAAATCCATCCATGTTCCTTCTCAGCCCTTTGTGTTCCGGGAGCACGGTATCTCTTTCGAACAGTCCCAGCCCTTTTGCTGACATCACTTTGAGGTGCACGTGGACACGAACGCGCCGTGGTCACGGCCTGTCCTCATAAGACGGACGGACGGCGACCTAGCCCCATAGTTCACCGTCCACAGGCCTACGATCCTAGTGAGAATCCTTCCAACGCAATTCTCGGTCATACAGACCGAGAAAACAAAATGGATCGCAGCACGAGGCGTTATGTTTTTCTGCTTACCCTCATCCTCATGGGACTAGGGAGTGAGTTTATGTTTGTATTGTTGGCATATTTATTTCTGAAAATGTATAGGAAAATAAAAATGGCCGTAATAATGAAATACAATTTAGTAACGTTTTAAGTTACTTAAAAACACTTTCTGTATCACAGTAGGTATAAAATACTGTTTCAAAACGATAAAACAGAGCTGTCTTCGCAGTTCGCAATAAACTTGGTAAATTGTTCCTAAGAGCCATTTACGACAGACAACGCTTTACGATTACAACTGTAGAGTGGATGATTTACCTATTTGTACAGGTTTTTTAATTATTTCTGTTGTGTACATAGTATACTCGTATGAGATGCGGATTTTGAATGATATACTTACATAGTAAACTCTGCTCACGTGAATATTTCACGACTTCGACCCTGCCTTTGTTGTTAAATATATTGCAGAATGGTGTTTTAATTTTAACACGTCCATCTCCAACTGCAAAGTAAACGGTTTCAGAATATAATAACAAGTAAGTAACTAAACTTATACGGTCACTTACGGGGGATATCTTCCGTGATGAACAATGAACTATCACGGAAGAAATCCATTATGTGACAGAAGAGATACTTAGTATCAAAGGGCTTCTTAAGTACCAAAACCGTACTACGACAGCCCGCGGCTAGTTGATCCGTTTTGCGTTTAGTATAATATTTTGACTTGAAATTCCAAGAATACGGATACATAAACGGCTTTATTTGGTGATATTTTCTCGGTATAATCCACAAAGATATGGGATCATTTTCATCCGACAGTTTTCCTACTAAAACCTGATACACTTTGCTCACAAGGAAAAATGTTTATTTTTGTATTCCTTGTCGGTACAGTTTCGGGGTGACTTACGTTATACATAAACTGTGTACACATTTTGTATATGTAAGTAAGTAGTTTTCGAACAGGATAACAATAGGTATTAATATAAACACGCGCATTTTTCGCATAGGAGTAAGCAGAATGTGCAGAATGCCACATGCTGCGATACTTGCATATTCATTTGCATCGTCTACATCCATACGTTGGTCACAGTACAAGATTCGCCATAAAATATTATGCTGATTGATTAATTCGTCAACTGGCGATTGTGAAACTCGCGAGTGCGTGGTAACCATTTTATTTTGTCGTCAACTCGCTCGTACGTTATAAAGTACACACAATCAAATGAAAGTTATTTTGTTATAATATTTATTTTAAAGTGACATGCTGCGCCGACCCCAAATAGATTGGGATAAGGGCAGGAGAATGATGATTTATTTTAAAGTCAAATCGTATAAAATATCTTATATACATTTAATTTGGGTACATTTTTTATACAAAGAAGTACATAATTAGCTGACTGTACATCTGACGTAATTCACGTCAGATTTTCAAGGCCGAGCGAGTTGACGACGAAAAAAAATTAAAATTGGAAGTTGCCAACTCTTGAGTTTCTCACTCGCCAGTTGACGAATAAGCCTGCTGATTTATTTATAGGGTTTGTATGGGGTTAATAACCATACAGTGTAAAGGTAATTGAGTAGAATTTAAAAGGGGGTTCGGTCATCGTTCGGTAAAAACAGGTGTGAGTAACACAAAGAAAAATATAGGGTTGTGTATTTTTCCCTGATAACCAAGTCTGGCATTAGTCGGTTTGTGCAGGGTGATTTGTAATTCGTCATATTCCTTCCAATCCAAGAGAGAAACCTTTTGCAAGAATTAAACGATGTAAAACCGAGGCAGAAATAGGATCCTAGAAAGTCGTAAGTTAATTGGAAACTTCGCGGAATTTGTCGTTAAAATAAAATTCACTACTACGAAATATTTGCGAGAGGACTTTGCGCACAAATAAGTAGGTTATTATGATTATTTTCTTTACTAGCTTCTGCCCGCGACTTCTTTTGCGTGAAGTTTTGATATCGCAACGCATCGCCTGCTCAACGGAAGCTTTTTTCCCGCTTGCAACATTTCTTATTGCTGCTCCGCTCCTATTGGTCATAGCGTGATGTTAAATAGCCTATAGCCTTCTTCGATAAATGGACTATCCAACGCAAAAAGATTTTTTCAATTCGAGCCGGTAGTTCCTGAGATTAGCGCGTTCAAGTAAACAAACTCTTCTGCTTTATAATATTAGTATAGATTTTACGGACAACAGTGATCCATCGTTTAAGTAAGCAATAAAATAACTTATTTCTAGTGTTAGTAGCTAAAATACAATAGAGAAGACAGTAAATAGTGTTGTGAAAGGGACATCCCCAAATTAATGTTCAGTGACTATTGTCCTTCTTACAAAACTTTTAATCGGAGAGTCAATACTCTCCGCCATAGTTATTATAACCTAAAAAAACACTACGTATAGTCTGTTACACTATAAACAGGTTCAACATGAATACGTAGCAGAACTATTCCTTTTGAAACGCCAATCAGCTTGCCATATTGCTTTCGACTCCCCAAAGGGAAATAGTTCCCAACTCTAGCTTTTGAGAGCTACATTTAGAAGTTGATTCGCAACTTTGACTTGATTATGACCACCTCGCCCTTTGCCAGTAAGTTTTCCAATCATGCTCCGTCAATAGGTTTCTTAAATTGCAGATATGTAGGAAACAGCTAGTTTTTTTTTTCAATAACCGATGATTTTTTTTATGTGGGCTCCACATAAAAAAATTTCAGCACTCGAAACGAAACAAAAAAAAAACGGAGACATCTGATATCCACGTATCCGCGTGTGTCACCATGACGATCGATGTTTCATTTTATAATATTGTTTACAGACTCATTAGCTTGTATGTCTGACAGGATTTACCCCGATAGTTTCGGTTTGCGTGTAGCCTGATAAGTGATAACGCAAGGTCATGGGCAGAAGGATACGGAAAGTCCCGACAAACGACTAATGAATTGATATAAACCTAAATGTGTTCATATACACGGTTCACAACAGATAAAATATTTCAAAATTAGCCAAGCTTTTTCAAACTATTTCAGTGTAGGATTCCAGTCTAACGAAGTGCTGCTAATTAACCAGTATTTTACATGAAGCGTAACAGATCTGCCTAGCCTTTTCCAAACTCTGTTGGGGTCGGCTTCCAGTCTAACCAGATGCAGCTGAATACCAGTATTTTACATGGAGCAACTGCCTATCTGACCACCACAATCCACTTATTACTGGGTAATACGATACCCCTCCAGCGCATTTTCTCTGTAAGTTCTGGAGTAGCGACCGCGAACCGGAAGACGATGCGTTGGAAGACCTCCCACTAGTCTAGGTGGACCGATGACTTGGTGAAGGTTGCGGGAATCCGTTGGATGCGAGTCGCACGGGACCGGTCAATGTGGCGACACTTGGGGGAGGCCTATGTGCAGCAGTGGACGTCTTTCGGCTGAAATTATGATGATGATGATGATGACGACGATACGCCTTGGTAAGACTGGTTGTCAGACTTTTTGGGCCACTGACTACTTGGAACGACATTCAAAGATCGACAATTGACAGCCGGGACCAACAGCTTAACGTGCTTTCCGACGCGCGGAGGAAACTCGGTAGGAAGCGTAAAATAGATAATATTTATACAGTTCATTATTATAGATAATAGTATCACGGAACCGATGTTATGTTAAATAAATTGTTCATGGTAGTACACGGGCGTGATTTACTATGTAGTGTTCAATGTGTGTGTGTGTCCTACCTTGCCTTTTCAAGGTCGACGGCACCTAAGATAGCCTTGTAAAATGTAACGCGTCATGCTCTCATGGTGTGATAAAAAATATATACTTGCTTAGATGAATAAATAGACCACAGATTTAGTTGATACAAACAGCCTGTATTTCATGCGCATTTTCTCTGGAATTCTATTGGTTTATTGTTTCATGCATTTGAAAATGTACATGTTACTTTATATAAACAAGATTGAGCTGCTCGGGTCGATCTTTAGGTTAAACCGCGCTTGCCTAGATTGGTCTGTGGATGGGTGACCACCCTTACATACCGAGTTTCCTCCGTGCCACAGAAAGCACATTAAGCTGTTGGTCCCGGCTGTCATATGTCCATTTTTGACAGTCGTTACAGATAGTCACTGGCCCAAGAAGTCTGACAAACAGTCTTACTAAGTGGTATCGTATTACCCAGTATTAACTGGGTTGTGGAGATCAGATAGGCAGTCGCACCATGTAAAATACTGGTATTTAGCTGCATCCGGTTAGACTTGAAGCCGACCCGAACATAGTTTCGAAAAGGCTAGGCAGATGATTATAAACTGAAGATTTTTAGCAACTACGTTCCAGTAGAAGTTGTCTTACTAATTGAGTATTTAGTTTTGCAGGTACAATCTCAGTATTAAACATTTTATTTACCCACATAGGGACAGGCAAAA
The DNA here is from genome assembly GCA_950022955.1 of Xestia ashworthii. Lineage (NCBI taxonomy): Eukaryota > Metazoa > Arthropoda > Insecta > Lepidoptera > Noctuidae > Xestia > Xestia ashworthii. The sequence continues at coordinate 4,729,867 of OX465575.1, forward strand.
TCCTCAGCGGTCTTTTGTCTTGCCATATATTCGTTCAAATCAACTTTGTTATGAAAGTATATAAATCATACATATATTACACAATATGTAATGTGTGCGTGTAGTATTTATGTGTCATACTACGAATTACTTATCAAAACACGAGGCATGGGCTAAGCGTGGAGATAGTAAACGGTTATCAGTAGCCATTGATAAGAGAAACACACATACATATTTCGCAGTAGTATTTATACTCACTGAATTTAACTGCCGCTCGGGTCGATCTTAAGGTTATGTCGCGCTTACGTAGATTGGTTCGGAGATGGATAACCGACTATTGCATACCGAGTTTCTCCGTGCCTCGTAATGCACGTTAATACGTTGGTCCCGGCTGTCATTTCTAGATCATTGACAGTTGTAGTCGTAGGTAGTCTGTAGCCAGAAAGTCTGACAACTAGTCTTACCAAGGGGTATCATGTTACCCAGTACTAACTGGGTTGTGGAGGTCAGATCCCCAGTCGGCTGCATCCGATTAGACTGGAAGCCGACCTCAAAATAGTTGGGAAAAGGCTATGCAGTTCATTTAACGTCACTGAAGTTTAGACTACCCCAAAATACTACTACAAACAATAAAATAAACTACTCTTAAATCTATGGATTGTATGGAAGGTGTGAAGGAGGGTGGATTCTGAGGTAACGGCTGATAGAGACGTATGATGAAGGTTATGCTGCGCTGATCGCGAAATTGGGATCAGAGGAGGATGATTTTGAGGGACTCTAAATAGTAATGGAATGGAGAGGGGTGGAATATATGTTTTTTCTTAAAAGTTATGAGCACAATATACCAGACCTTTGTCATCTTTCCGTGTTTCTCTAACAAACTTATGAATCTGGAATGTTTGCATAAAACTTAGACAATCCTAACAGTGTGCACAGCTGCGTTGCTGTTCCTAAAAGGATTATTTCGTTTCTTGTGTTTGTGTACTTTGAAACGTTTCTCATATTATTCACATTTCACCTCTTTTTTACTTTTTTTTGGCATCCATTCACTTCGTACCTTTTGATAGATAAATTCCCGTGTAAGCCAGTTGTCATTAAACGCGCACGAATTCAAACTTTGAGCTGCTACTGGAATATTTTAAATCCAATTGATGTCACTGTCCATGCCTGAATCGAATCCAGAGGGGTAATTATGTAACACACACACTTGTGTGTGCCGTGCCCCCGTGATCCCAATGTAGCTTTCTTTAATTGCATTATTTTCGTTGCTCAGTAGACGCATTCAAGGAGGAAACGCCAGTTTAGCACGCAAAATTCGGTTTCCAAATTGTAAAACAAAAAGAAATATATTCGACTCGCACTTGGTCGGTTTTTAATGGAGAAAAGACATTTTTACTAAATAAGGATTTGGCTGACACGAGTCAATGTCGGTGGTTTTGACCGATTAACAGTTTTGACTGTAACATTTACACTGGGAAGCGTGAGCTTTCGCATCCGATAAAATCCGATTCAGTTTTAATAATAGGGAGATATAACTATTTCAACGTCAGTCTACAAAACAGACTCCTGTTAGTTCTTGATGCGGTAGGGCAGAATCTAAATCTTTAAGGTAAGCGTCCACCTATCCGCATCGCACGCATCGCATCAAACGGATCGTAGTATTATTGAACAGATTCGAGCGATCCGTACAGTGCGGACGGATCAATGACTTTCTATACAAAGAATACAACGATACGTTTGATGCGATGCGTACGATGACGACAGGTGGACGCTTAACTTTAATTGTCAGTAGGTGTGCGAAGGATTCTTATGTAATAAGTTAATAACAGATATCATTAGTACAGTAGTTATTATCCCAATTCATTTGGGGTTGGCGCAGAATGTCTCTTCTTCCAAACTTCTCTTTAACTCGTTATCTTATTAGGCACCTCCTTTCTCCATAAATACACTAACGCATGTTAAAAACTCTTCATTTTTCGCCCTTAGTTACGACTTCGACCCCGGGCTGGCTTTGAATATCGAAAGAACAAAACAACTTTAAAACTTTGTTTACTCGCTAAGTAAAAACTTTTGTAGGAGCACAAGGAGATTGCAGTTATAGGTACTCCTGAACTTGCAACTTCAATGTTTCAAGGTACAGTCGCAGTTTCTTCGCAAGGAACGTAGGACTAATTATAGAAGTTATGTCATTGGTGCCAAATTGTGTCCAAGGACTGGGAGAAAGAGATGTGTCGGTCGTCAGGCGGCGGAAGGGGAGACAACATTGTAATATCCTGGATCAAGGACGTGGAGCTTGGCACAAGTAAAGTGAGGCCTATACCCAGCAGTGAGTGAAGTCGGGCTGTGGATCAAAATCAAAGCATTTAATTCACGTAGGCCAGCTACGGGCACTTTTGATTTGTCCGAAAAAAAGATGAAAATTAAATGTAGCTACGGTCACAAGACATACAAACTATGAAAGTACTGTAGTTGCCATTCCCTAGCGTAGATCTGTATGGAGAAGAACGGGCAAAAAACTCCATGGACACTCATTTAAATCAAAATGTTTCTACAGAATTTTGGTTACATCATTCATGTTGAGATGGTACATTATGTGAGAACGATGTAGCAAGATGTGCACGATAAACGTGATATGGATGATAATGATGATGATGTCATTGGTGAAATATTAAGACTTCTTGCATCTGGTCTGCTCTTTAGCTAGGAGGCTGATGCACGGAGGAAACGTGGTTGTAATGAATACGATCCACGGACCGACCGACCGTGCAGCTGCTATTATTTATCTACAATCTCCTCTTGTATTAGATTCAAATATCCTACCGAAAAGTTCTGGAGTGGCAACCGTGATCTGGAAGACGTTGCCTTGGAAGACCTCCCACTAGGTGGACCGATGACCTGGTGAAAGTTAGAGAAATCCGCTGGATGCGAGTCGCAAGGGACCAGAACATGTGGCGACACGTAGGAGAGGCCTATGTCCAACAGTGGACGTCTTTCGGCTAAAATGATGATGATGATGCTACGGAAAGGTCCTATGTTCCAACATTAAGAAAGTTTAGTTCATAAATCAACTTGACTTGCGGGAAAAAGGTGGAGTTTCTTTGCTTTCACTTAGATAAGTTTCACGGTCTAAAGCTGGTCGGTGAAGCGTTACAAACTAAAGTGGGTATTGTAGATTGTAGTGTAAGATTGTCGGACTTAGGTACCACTAATAGTTCTTGCGAAAGTAGGGTGTGTTATAAGCAAAAACTCCTGAAACTTCGGTTCTTCTTATGAAAAACCTTGTCATTTTCGGCCCTTAAAAAAGTAAGTTGTATTTGTCTCTGCAAGTTTGCGATATGTTCACGTCGCCCGCTACTTCGTCAGAAAATAATGTGTTAGCTTGGCTAATATGCAATAAATCTAATTTATAGCCTTTTTTTTTCGAATGGGAAATCATCAAATGTTTCTCCCACTCAAGGCCGAGCGGGAGGGAGTGTCAGACTTTTACTGACTAAAACTCATCAATGTTCCTTCCTCGCCCTTTATGTTCCGAGGCCACGGTATCACTTTCGAACAGTCCCGCAGCCCCGGCAGATAATTTATAGCCTACGAATGATGCAGCTTTCTTAGAATTGGGTCATTAGTTCCGGAGATTGCTCGCTACAAACCAACTTACAAATAAATTTTATCTCTTTAAAATATTGTCCATTTTGTAAAAATCAAGAAAGCAGCCTCTACGAATGATCTTCCTTCCTTTATCCAATGTTTATTGGGGTTGGCGCAACACTTTGTTTTCTTCAATTCTCCCCTGTCGTTCGGCACACTATCATTTTGTCTTTTTTCTTCGTATCATTCCTCATACAATCGATCCATCGTTTCCTTGGTCTTTCTCTCCCTCTACATCCATCAATATTTATATTCATTACTCATTTAGTCATTGCGATTCGTCCCTCCTCAACACATGTCCATACCACGACAGTCGATTCCCTTTCAACTTTTCTGTAACTGGCGCAACTTTATACTTCCTTTAATATACTCGTTCCTTACCTTATCCGTTCTTGTCAATCCACACATCCGCCTCAACATTCTCATATCCGCTTAAAGCGATCTTTTTTCATCGACAACCACAGTTCGATGAAAAAAGATCACATCATCCTCTTATTTTTATTTTATACACCCCAGACCAAGCGAGAATTTGTATCATGATTCCGTGATTCGTGATGTAAAAGAATTCAATCTTAAGAGCATGAGCACGCGGACCGCTTGCAAGCCGGCTTTGCCGTCAGCTGGCTTGCAAACCGTTTGTTTTACAAGGACAAGACATTCAAGGAAATATAATGATTTTTTGTTATTCCATGTTCTTGTTTTAAACCTCTTTTTTCATAAGGTGTACTTATGGGTTTATTAATAAGGTATCATATCAAACAGCGTTATACAAATACAAAATCTTTATTTTATAACCAAAAAGTTTTACATTAGTTGATGATTGGAGCCTCCTTTTATGCAAGTAATGCCTGTGTTAGGAGACTCCGCTCTTCCACAGCAAAATACAATTTATTTGGTTCCTTAGATATAAACATTGTTTGTGTGTGTGGGTGTTTGTGTTTGTGTGTGTGTTTGTGTGTGTGTGTGTGAGAGTGTTTCTGTGTATTTCATTTTGTGTGTTGCAATAGTGCCTCAGTGTCTGCGTAATTTAGTGCCTTTATCCAGTTTGTTAGATTTTTTTTGCACTCGTGTAATTGATAAAAAGTTTACCTTTACACCGATGTTAGATAAGCGAGCATATTATCTTAGTATAATTTTTACTAAACAGATGTGTGGCTAGTAATATATTATCATCTTGGGGTCGGTCGGCGCATTGTGTCTTAACCTTTCATACATCTCTATTATTCGTCATCTCATCAGACACCTCCTTGCTTGCCAGTCTTGCCACATCATTCTGTGTTCAAATTCAAATGTCGGAAAACTAAAAGTAGGGTCGAAAAAGCTAATTGGTTTACAGTTTAACCCACAAATTACATTGTAAAGTGTAAACCAAATAACTTGTTCGACCGTACACCTCTACCCAACCCTTCAGGGGTTACAAATCGAATGTTTTGTGATTTTGATGCTACTGTGAACTGATTCAAAAGATTACTATTCTAAAAAGACCTCAAACAAGTGCTTCAGTTTGCTAAAAAAACACTGGCTCCACGAAAAACGTTAACTCGACAAAAAATATATATTAGCAAATAATTTGAGCGCGATCCGCGCTAAACTTTAGTTCGCGACAAGCCATGCGATTCGGCCGGGCCTCAGTTCGTTGACCCCGGCGTTACGTAACAACCGAATTTAAGGATACGTTGGTAGCGGGGGAAAGCTGGTATATGAATATTATTTTATTGGTTTCTTATACTTATAAAATACATAGTTATAATGTGTTCTGTGGGATTCTGAGTTATAGCTGTGGTTTGAAAAGGGAAATGGTGTGGTTTTTGGGTGTTCACGAGTTTTGGGTGCCCGTTGACGAAGCTTTAGTATAATGACTCATCAACTGCCCAGCCATTTCCCATTTTTTTGCGGTCGGCTTCCAGTTTTACCGGATGCAGCTGTTAAGGTACCAATATTTTACATGGATCGGTTGCCTTTTTGACCTTTACAACCCAATTAATACTGGGTAATACGGTACCCCTTAGTAAGATTGCTTTCAAGCCACTGACTACCTGAAACGAGTGTCAAAGATCTACAAATGACAGCCGGAGCCAACGACATAACGTGATTTCTGAGGCACGGAGGAAATCCAACCATTCTCAGGCAGGCCTTGGCAAGCACGGCTTAACCTGTAGATCGACCCGAGCGGCTGTTATTATAAAGCCACGAACACCGAGTAATAACTATTAGGCAGAAAGAGCAAGTATAAGGCATAGGCTTAAACTAGCTTCTGCCCGCGACTTCGTTCGTGTGAAGTTTTGGTATCGCAACGCATCGCCTGCTCAACGGAAGCTTTTTCCCGCTTGCAACATTTGTTATTGCTGCTCCGCTCCTATTGGTCATAGCGTGATGTTATATAGCCTATAGCCTTCCTCGATAAATGGACTATCCAACGCAATATTTTTTCAATTCGAGCCGGTAGTTCCTGAGATTAGCGCGTTCAACCACACAAACAAACAAACTCTTCTGCTTTATAATATTAGTATAGATTTATAGACCTAAAGAGATGTGTGGATAATAATATATCATCTAGGGGTCGGCGCATTATGTCTTCACCTTTCATACTTTCTCAGACAAACTCTTCTGCTTTATAATACTAGTATAGATAAAGCTGGAGGTAGTATTGCGGTCTCCCACCGATCTAATGAGCTATTCCAATCTGATTAAGTTAATCCCAGGATTAAAATGCCATTAGGTAAAGTCCCAATCTTTTTCTATTCGTGATTTACAACACATCATTCTCTCCACTCGTTTCGTCTCCGTTTTGGTGGAGTCCAGGCCTTGCAATAATATATTCTCTCTTTAACAATAGAATAATTATGAGGCCAGTATATTCTAGTTTTGGGGTCACTTACGTTAAGCCTCTCATTCAAACCCAAAATCCATACTTTCGTTTCGCACGTCATGTGACACAGTTTCCGAAAACATGCAGATTCGGAAAAAAAACCGTCCATCCATTATTCAGCAGTTTTGTGGATGTGTCTGCCTAGTGCCTTTTTTTTTTTTTTTTTTTTTTTTTTTTTTTTTTTTTTTTTAGGATGGGAAATCATCAAATGACTTCTCCCACTCTGGGCGGAGCAGGAGGGAGTGTCAGACTCTTACTGACTAAAACCCATCCATGTTCCTTCCTCGCCCTTTACGTTCCGGGGCCGCGGTATCTCTTTCGAACAGTCTCGCAACCCCGGCAGGCTTCGGCCCTTGCGGGCCCCTCTCTTCTGCTGACATCTCTTTGAGGCGCGCGCGCCTAGTGCCTACATTTACAGTATTTCTAAGCGGCTTATTGTGTAGTCGTAGATAGTCACAGGCTGAATTGATTGGTTTATGCAAAGATGACTGGGGCTTTCAGAATAAAACTTCGTACTTGAAAGCAAGTACGAGTATAATATGTGGCTTAAATTATATGTTCAGATTTCAAGTTATAAAATAGGTGGTTACCGGCCACCGTAGATGCGGGCCTGTGGACGGTTAGCTAATAATGGGCTTGCCGTTCCGTCCCGCGTCTAACGACGACAGGCCGTGTCGACGGCGCGTTCGTGTTCCACGCGCGCCTCAAAGAAATGTCAGCATAAAGAGAGGGGCCCGCAAGGGCCGAAGCCTGCCGGGGTTGCGGGACTGTTCGAAAGAGATACCGCGGCCCCGGAACGTAAAGGGCGAGGAAGGAACATGGATGGGTTTTAGTCAGTAAAAGTCTGACACTCCCTCCCGCTCCGCCCAGAGTGGGAGAAGTCATTTGATGATTTCCCATCCTAAAAAAAAAAAAAAGTTGTAAAATAGTCTCTTTTTATTTACGCTTTGCAGTAAAGTGACGTTGTAAGACTCCTGTTCTTTTCAGTATTTGCCTTATATTGGATATCAGTACCCAGAAATGGCCTTGCCTTCCAGTCTTCCAGTGGCAATAACCTTGCCTTCCATAACATGGAATTTAAACATAATATGCATTTATAATAAGGCGACTACAAGAGGTAAATTAGCAACTCTATTTGTTGTGGTTCAAACTTCGTTTGAAATGCTGTTAGAATAAAGTTCTAATCAGCTTGCACTACAAAGTGGTTGTCAGTTACTGCGGGCCGAATAGTGCGAACTGAGTGCTTTCGATCGATTAACAAAAAATCTTTTGATTGGACTAAATAAATAAAACACTATGATGTTAATATTTTGCTTGTAGAATTATTTGCCAAAAAATCAGATTGATCTCATGTATTTTAGTATTAGTCTAAGATCCCGTTAAAAACGACCTTCACCGAGATGTTTATTTGATAAAACGTATTTTATATTCAATTTAATATGTCAATAAATATATTTGCATATGGGTTGGCTAACTAATTTCAGTCCAGGATATGATTAATTAATATATTTTTTTTATCATTTCACCGGTTTGATTATTAGACAAATTCTATACCAATCGAAAGTATGAAGCCCACAGATTATGCAAACGTTAGGTTGTCTATTTTTTTCCGGTCACTACTCTCGGGTAGCCAGGTATAAACAGGTAAATCGATACTAGCATTTTGCACCGCCGGTCTGATTATTGAATTAAAATAAAATGAAATTGAAGATTATTTCATTATTAACACGGTGGTATAGGGTTGTCAGCGAAAAATCAGTCCCGAATTCCAGTTGTCGCCGCCTGAAGGCAGCCCTGGTCCGTTCCAGCCTGGGGGCCAAACGTCGGAAATGCTCCACGAAGTTCCATCGGCTGTCGAGTACGAGTCCCAGGTACTTCAACGTCGACTCGACGCCGATGGATACCCCTCCTACCGAAATTATCGCCCGCCGCCTCGTGTGACCTCCCCTGTGCCAGCACCAGGGTGTCGTCTGCGTAGCAAACGACGCTGACACCACTAGGGAGGTTCGCGCGCAGCACCCAGTCGTTTTTGCGTGAAAGAGCAACACACATTCGTCCATACATCCATTATAATAGTAGCAAGATTATTTTCCACTCTATTATTCAAGATCATTATTACGCCTAATCATATAATGAGATCTTTTAATATTTGTCACGAACTCAAAAGCCAAATTAAGTGCAATAGAAACCGGCTTACGTTTGAATTTTCACCCTCTTCAAATGCTGCGTCCGGATTTCTATAACATAAAACGGGAACAGCGCTAGTCTAAAGCGATTCATGAGATTAAATTTCATGTAGAGTGCCATTTTAGAGCAATTTTCTACAACCAACTTGCAACTTAATCGATCATCAAAATCCGTAGTAGAATTTAGGTTTTTAGGGTACCATACCAAAAAGGTAAAAGCTGGACCCTCTATACTACTATGACTCGACTGACCATCTGTCTGTCTGTCTGTCACCAGTCCGTATCTCATCAACCGTATACTCGTATAACCGTGATACTCGTAGCTAGACAGTTGACATTTTCTAAGATCTTAGATTATGTATTTTCTGTTGCCGCTATGATAACAAACACTAAAAACAAAATACAATATATATTTAAGTGGGACAACAAACGTGATTTTTTTATGACAGATTTCTACTGCTGGGACAGAGGCCTTTGTGACAGAGTGGGCCGTATCCTCCACGCGGCCCCAATGCGGATTGGTGCATACTGTGTCTGTAGGCTGATTAATTAATTAAATATTCCCCACACAAATGAACAAAGGCAAGAGTTAATACCATGACGACCCGAATGGCGCAGCGGTAGTGAAGCTGCGCCTTAGTACGTTCTTATGGTCAGGGGTTCGAATCCCGGTAGGAGCAAATTTTTGTGTGTCGAACATGGACATTGTATGGATGTTTGTATGTATAATAAGTATGTATTTACAAACAAAAAGTATCTATGTATGTGTATCTGGTGTCCACGACACAAGACTCGTTGCTTCGTGTGGTGCAAGATGGCGCTATGTGTAATTTCCAGCGATATTTGTTTATTTATAGACATTTTCTACCCGACAACTTTTCGTCTGATGTGGACAAAGCGCTTTAAAAGAGCAACACTAATTAACATCATGTAAATTCACCTGCGATATATATGCAAAGAAAACAAAGCTGGCGCAATTTGAAAATGCTAATAGGTATCGCTCGGTCTCCAGGCTTGTTTGGCACGGCTTTACATGAATTTAATTTTGGTTTTGTTGACTATGTTAGGGTGTTTAAGGATAACAATATGTGTTTGGTGAATCTCGATGGGGATTAAGAAATAAATGACAGGGAATGGTTTTAAACATCTTAGGAAGATAAATATACAGGGTGCAATTGAAGTCGTGGGCATTATTTCAAACTAAGGCACTACTCATGATACTAATTGCATTAGGCCTAATAATAAGCAAATCAAAAATATCATTAATGCAAGTATGGAAAACTCTAAAAATGTATTAAGTCATATTACATACATAGCAAAAGGCTTATTAATGCAAATAAACACTTAAAGTAATAAAAAAAATACATCATAAACCCCAATAAGTTTTCAAGTATCAAAATCTCAAGCGCAGTACAGCGCGTTACGAAAAGTAAACAAACATCAAATAATACTAACTTGCATTTATAACATTTTTGATTTGCGTAATGCAATTAGTATCATGAGTAGTGTCTTGGTTTAAAATAATGCCCATGAATTCAATTGCACCCTGTATTAATACTAGCTGATGCCTTCCTCGAGAACCACTATATCCATTGGTGAAAACAGCATGAAAATCGGTGCAGTACTTTTGAGTTTATCGCGAACAGACAGACAGACTCGGCGAAGGACTTTGTTTTAAAATATTGTAATGATGCTTTATTGTGCACCAACGTTCTCAGCTATCATTTCTTGATCTTTGACAGTCGTTACTGGTAGTCAGTGGCCCAAAAAGTCTCACCAAGGGGTATCGTATTACCCAGTACTAACTGGGTCGTGGAGGTCAGATGTGCAGTCGCTCCATATAAAATACAGGTATTCAGCTGCATCTGGGTAGACTGGAAGACGACTCCTACATAGTTGGGAAGAGGCTAGGCAGATGATGATGTGCAACATCATCATCATCGGCCTATTGATGTTCCCACTGCTGGGACAGGCCTCCTCTCTATGAGAGGGAATGGGCTATATAATCCAACACGCGGGCCCAGTACGGATTGGTAGATGTCACATGTCTTCGAATTTATGGTTCTAGAACATGCCGGTTTCCTCACGATGTTTTCCTTCACCGTTTTGAGAGCAGCGGTGATGTAATAAATTACACAAAGTAATGCGCCTGCCTGGGTTTGAACCCACGTCTTACTGAACGTAAGTCGGGCCGCCACCACTGGGCCACCGCTGCTCTCATGTAAAACCCAACGGACACACAAGGGCGATTTAATAAAAAGTATGGTTTATGCAGATCTGCAAGCTTGGTGTTATTTTTGTTACCATTCGAGCTTTTGAAGTCATCTCGTAACGTAAGCATGTTAGTAGGTAGTAATGTGCTTGCCATATTTCAAAACACAATCTTTATAAACGAGCTTAATCCAGCCACCTAAATATGATGATTTCATAATACATAATAAGCTTATAATGATCCCACAGCTGAGTCTGCCTGTTAGAGGGAGAGAGCTTTACTTAATCCACCACGCAGGCCGGGTTGGTGGATGTTGTAATCTATCATTTTAGCGGTCTATAGGGAGTATGCTCAGCAGTGTGATTGATAATAGTAATTTATATCTTTTAAGATTCTAACGAAAATAGACAGTACAGATCTGTCACCATGTTTATTATCTACTAGTACTTCGTACACGAAAATTGTGGTAGCTCGTCTAATTTGCATGTTATCAATATAATGTATACCCTTATCTTACTCGGTAAAGATGTAGCTTTCTATAAGTATTTAATGGTGAAAGAAAACCGTAACAAACAAACAAAAAAATCAAATCTTTCAATATAAAATATTAGTTTAGATGTGGGAGGGAGCCAGCGTGTTAAGAAAATCGATTTGTCTTGTTGGAAATCTTCTATCTATTGTTTTATCTTCTTATCTACTTCCTCCTCTTACCGTAATTTATTATCTGTCACTCTACGGTCCATGTTCACCAAAAAGATGACGGTTTGATTATATAAAAACAGCTGTTTAAAACACATTTTTGTTTGGGAACATGTCACAGTGACAGCTGTTTTTAGATAATCAGACCGTTATATTTTCGGTGAACATGGACCTAAGATTCGTACAACCTTGTCATGCCGATCGATTATCATTTCTTACTTTTCCATCATCATTATTCTCTGCCCTTATCCCAACGTATTAAGGGTCGTTTTAGCACGTCATCTTCTTCCATAATTCTCCGAAGATCAGCATCAGATCTTCACCAAACTTAAACTGGACTACAGCGAAATAATATTCTTCCATACAAAAGAATCGTCAAAATTGGTTCACAATTGCCGAAGATATCGCTGAACATCCACATAATTATGTAGATAAAAATATTCAGACTCTCTTTTTGGAAGTCGGTTAAAAATCTATAAAAAGTGGGTTAAAAACTTAATACACTAAAAAGTACGTTAGCTTTGCCCTAATTCGTGTTATGTTGACTCTCATAATTCCGCAGTAATATATTATGGGCAAAAACGATTATTATTCACGAAGAATAATGGTTGTTGTACCGTTCCGGGAAAATGTTGTTAGATTATAAATATGAGTTCCTGTGCTTTTTGGATGTATGCTGCTGGAGTTTTAGCATATTTTCATGGTCTTTGCTTGTTACGGATGTTTTTTTTTTTGCACTTTGTACTCGGCTGTATTCATTGTTAGAAGGGTATCCTTGAAGTTGTTTTTTTTTGTTGTGACTTGTGTGTCATATTCGAGTGCCAAGTTTTTTTGTGCTCATTCCTGCAATTATCACCAGCTTCGGGCAAAAGCCAGTCCAAACTAATATTATAAAAAGGAAAAAATAGTTTTTTTTTGTGTGTTACGATTTAACTCTAAAACTACTCGACCTATTTCAAAAAATTCTTTCACCATTAGAAAACCACGTCTTTACTGAGTAAAATAGGCTATTATATTTTATCCCCGTACGCCCACGTAAACGGGAACTACGTTGCCGCTGGTCATTCATAACTGTGAAATAGTCCGTAAAACCTTTCATACCGTGTCAGAAAATCCCAAACAGCCTTCAAATATAGTACTTACGTGCTACATAATAAAACTTAACTATTTAGTTTTATCGGTCCTTTTCAAGCCCTTTACGGCCGTCGTGATCAACCTTCTCAGATAAGAAAACGTGGATAAGAATAGACTATAATTTATATAGATTACTTAAGTCATAGTTTGTGTTGAGAGACTTATCCAGCGTGAATAAAAGGTGTCACTTCACTTTTTTGTTCTACTCTACACCATACACACAACTCGAATGGCGTAGTGGTAGACTACCTTACGTTCATAGGGTCCTGGATTCGAATCCCGGTAGGAGCAAATGTTTGTGTGATGAGCATGGATATTTGTTTCCGAGTCATGGATGTTTATGTGTATAATAAGTATGTATTTACAAACAAAAAAGTATATATGTAGTATATCAACTATCTGGAGTCCACGACACAAGCCTTGCTTAGTGTGGCACTAGATGGCGCTGTGTGTTAATGTTATGCGATGTTTATTATTATTACCTGGGAACCTTCTAGTTACGGAGATGTTCGTCAAAGTTCCATCTATTTGACAAGTTTTATTGTAACATTTTTACTTTAAACACCCGCCAAGACCCCCGTACTATTTAATCCATCCATCAGCACATTGTTTTCATTGCGTTAATATTGAGATTTACCACAAAACATTTTTCACCCCAAAAGAAAAAGTAGTTTCCCAGCAATATATTTAGCGTAAAGTTACTTAGTTTGATGTACAGCATGCTTGGTTGGCGGCTTCGTGATGGGGTTGTTTACACCCTGTATAGATTGAGTCATAGTTTGTGTTGAAAGACATATCCAGCTTGAATATGTCGAGGGTCAAGTATACCTACGCATTGCGATGATTGTACATCGAGTGAGTGTTAGTACGATCCTCTAATGAGCTTCTGATGAGGTAATAAGTTATATGGGTGTTTGAGGACAAAAGGATTGGCGACAAAAAAATAATACTTAGGTCCAAGCTCACCAAAAAGATGACGGTCTGATCATCTAAAACGGCTGTTTAAAACACATTTTTGTAGAGAAACATGAACAAGAGGTCAAAAGCATACCCATTTTGTAATAATAAAAAAAAACACCTTGATCACTAATCGGTTTGTCCAAACGTAGTAAAAGAACATTTAGGCCACCCCAGTTGCCTGTTAAAAGAAACCGTAAATAGGCCACAAACTGTCATTAATTTCCATTTCCATTTTCATTACATTTTAATTTAATATCGTCATTCCCAAGGCTCTTTTTGTGATACAAAATAAGCCAGGATGAAAACAGTCCTAAGTCTTCTCCCATTTAGTCGTAATTACTCCTAATTCGTTCAGTAATTGTTGGCATAATTCGGTTGGTAACTGTCTCATAGTTTATTACAGAAGGTCAGGTCTTTGCAACCAGTGAAAATATATGAACGCACACATAGAAAGAAGGTCGGTCTTAATAGGTTGGTCCGTGGATGGCTGACCGTCCATTACATACCGTGTTTCAACCGTGCTTTGAAATGTACGTTAAGCCGTTGGTCCCGGCTGTCATTTGTAGATCTTTGACAGTCGTTACAGGTTGTCAGTGACCCGAAAGTCTGACAAACAGTCTTACCGAGGGCAAGGGGTATCGTATTACCCAGTACTAACTGGGTTGTAGAGGCCAGAGAGGCAGTCGCTCCATGTAAAATACTGGTATTCCGCTGCATCTAGTTAGACTAGAAGCCGACTTCAACATAGTTGGGAAAAGGCTTGGCAGATGCTGATGACACTGAGAAACGTATAGCGGTCGAAGGAACCTGTTCAACCACGGCACGAGTTGGCAAGCGATTGTGCAGTTTGAATAGTCTAGCTGGGCTATGAACGAGTGGGAGAGGCAATTACTCGCTCCCTGTCACTGGTATACAAACTACCATAGGAGTCTCTCACAGCGAGTGTTCTGCTCGTCTAGCGAACGTCGCTGGTCGAGTTTTTCTTTGGTAACTCTTGTCGTTGCGACTTATCAGTGTAGAGAAACGAATCCCGGCCGGCACTGCGAACAGTCAGCGATTAACTACATATTAATGTAATGATTTTCTTTTACTGACTCGGAAACAGCGAGAAAATAGTCTTAAGCTAGCCTTCATCCTTGTCAGAACAGGTGCCGAATGCCAGTCATTGCCATGAGACCCTTAGCCTTTCTGGAAGTAAAGCGTGGCATGTGTGCGTGTGTATTCACTCAGCTGAGCATTGAGTTGATCCTCTGTACTGTATCAAACTATTTTGTGGTACAATAAACTCTCCTTAGAGAGAGCTTATGTTACCGGCCCCGTTGCCTAACTACGAACGCCTTTCTAGGTCGAAAGGAGACCGCAAGGACGTTTGTAGGCAGAACCGTTTTAAGGAGCAAATAATGTATTTAGGCTTACTCGTGTAATCACAATTTGTAGAATATTACTTCCATCTAATTCTGAGTATAATATCGGATAAATAAAATTATATTGCTGTAGCTTTTAATGAAATCGTTATAGAATTCTAAAGGCTTTTGCATTTTATCAACATTGTGGCCTTATTAAATATGGATGGGTGGATGGGTGAATCGAATTGAATATAAGCAGAGGAAGATCAAAGAAACGATGGATGGACTGTGTAAAGAACGATATGGCAAGAAAAGCACTATCTGATGAGATGACGAAAAATAGAGGAGTATGGAAGAAGACTGCGCCGGCTCTTTAGTAAACTTATCCCAGTCCCACACAGGCAAATCCCTCGGGATCAATCGACCAATTGAATTCCAAAACCCAAAGATTGACTGGTAGAGATTGCCTTGTGGCATTAAGTCCGCCTATGTACCACTATTGTACATGAAGTTCAAATAAATAAATAAGGGCGAAAGAATTATGTGGGCTTCTGACATCACTGATGCGTATAAGCCTCCTTTTCTTTTGTGTCATCTCCCCCCAGTTAGCGCAAATCTCTCCGGGGTTTTACCCGTACAGACTTTGCAATTAGTCAAATATTCTTAAAGTGTTATTAACATAATTAGTTTTGTTTATGGATTCGCCTTCTAAAATCTAGATATAATGTAAACATGTAAACATGAGCCAGTTAACATATCGATATACTTGATGTTAGCGATAGTAAGCGAGCTATAATTGTGTTTGCAATGTTATGCCTAGCGCCGAAAGTAGAAAATCCTAACAGCAAGCTCAATTTCCTAACAGTATTTCCCGACAGCTCCTGTCGCCAGCAAAATAACGTTACGTCACTAGACATCGCTAAACTTCCATCGACATGGAATTTCAAAAACGCGACACATGTCCATGCTGCACCGACATACGATGCTCTCTCTGTTAATTCCAAAGTCCTATCAATCGTACACGTAGAATTCAAAATTGTGAGGATTATCCAACCTGTAATACTTTGATATATTGTCTTAACGTGTTTACGTTATGACTATTATTCCATGAGCGAGGATCTTACCTTGCCGTAACACAGTCCTTGACTAGCACGGGAGGTAAAGAACTTATCTCTGTATACCGTCATTCTTTGCTTTACTTTGTTATAATATGTGAATATTATGCTTTACCGGTGTACTGTAACCTAAACTTATGATCAATAAACTTTTATTATTATTATTTATTATTATATACCTTGTGTGCCAAAGTGAAACACTGCGTTGTTTAAGGAAGTTTTTTATTACACTACTACTTCATAGCTATAAGCTTGACCGTTTGCAGACCCATGTTGACCGCTGTAGAAATAATCTGGCCAATTGTGGTATCATCGACTCGTCCCAAAGACAATGTCAGTGTGGAGTCCCTCTGCAGGATATGCTCCACTTCCTTTCTTGCCGATCCTGCACACCCACCTGCTCCTTCCAGGATTGAAACGAAGCCAACGACAGAGCTGCGCAGGTGGCCACATACTGGTCGGGTATTATTTGAGTCTATCGACACGCAAATAAGATGAAGCTGTACCACTAGAAAGTGGCTAAACGTTGACCTCTAGGGCTGTCTTTTGTATCTTGATTCTTGACGAAGCAAAAAAAGGGCAAGGATTGCAGCAGGTGTTGTATGGTTGATTTTACCTACCCTCGTGGGAAAAGAAACGAGTTTTTAGATTTTGACTGTCAAAAACTGCTGGCTCTGCTTTGAGTTATACGCTACATGTTTTACAGCCTTGAGTATTAGACAATCTATTTACCACCTTCGTGACTTGACTCATACTGTTTATTCTTACTGCCATTCATAATTAAATCAGGATTAGTATTGACTCACCTATAGATAGATACATATCCTTGATCTTACGAGTATGTACTACATTCTCGAAGTAGTTAACAGATCTAGTAGCCTTAAGTTCATGGTAAACAGACTGGATGCCCTCAAAAGGCTGATGCTCCAAGGTAGCTACCCCGACGCTTTCACCTTCATAAGGTGTTAGTTATATTTCATCTAGCACGTTTATTTGAACTAAGCCGATATAGGTAACCATTGAGAATAATGGTTTAAAAATTTGTTCGGGAACGAACATTGTAAACAAGACAAGCCGATTAATTGAAACGAATATTAAAGATAAGAATAATTTATCATCACTACATATTTTAAAGCAAAGTCCTCCGCCGCGTTTTCCTGTTTGTCTGTCTGTTCGCGATAAACTCACAAACTTCTTCACCGTGTTTCATGCTGTTATTCACCAATGGATAGAGTGGTTCTTGAGGAAGGTTTTAGTATATAATTTGTATGTTAGTGCTGGCATCAGCTAGTCGAAAATAAACGAATGTTTTGAGCTAGGTTACGCGAACGGATACGGTTAGGGTACCCAAATGATTCGTGTACCCTACCTGATTGAATTATATTATGAAACTTTAATAGTGTATTAAGAGGAGCTCATGACTAATTATTAACAGCCGCTCGGGTCGATCTTTAGGTAAAGCCGAGCTTGCCTAGGTTGGTCTGCGGATGGGTGACCACTCATACATACCGAGTTCCTCCGTGCCTCGGAAAGCACGTTAAACTGTTGGTCCCAGCTGTCATTTGTCCATCTTTGACAGTCGTTACAGGTAGTCAGTGGCCCAAAAGTCTGACAACCAGTCTTACCAAGTGGTATCGTATTCCCTAGTACTAACTAGGTTGTGGAGGTCAGATAGGCAGTCGCTCCATGTAAAATACTGGTATTCAGCTGCATCTGGTTAGACTGGAAGGCGACCCCAACATAGTTGGGAAAAGGCTAGGCAGATGCTGATGAATAGTGTGTTAATTTTTTTTTCTTCTAAATTACGCGAGTGAAGCTGCAGGCAAAAAGATAGCTAGAAATAAAGCTTTTAGCATTTTCACAAATGAAATAAACCGTGATTAGAGAAAGTCCACAACAAAACAACAAAAACTAGTAAAAATAAAACAACAATGTTATTTCACTGCTGCGAAACAATTTTCTCTTATCCCGTTTATCCCGTTGAGTATAAAAATTGTGTTATATTTCTTATTTGCACCGCAAACCGGCTCTAATTCGTTTCTTTGTTATATTGCTGGTATGAAATAATACTGCTTTTTCAAGAGAATTCGTGGAACAACGATGTATTCATCTGATAATTCGTTTTACATTTTATTGGGCAGTTTTTACTAGTCTTTACGGGTTGACAGAAGTTCCTTTAGCTGACAATCAAGTCTTATCAAGAGATATCTTCATCATCATAATTTCAGCCGAAAGACGTCCATTCATAGGCCTTCCCCGCACGTGTCGCCACATTGACCGGTCCCGTGCGACTCGCATCCAGCAGATTCCTGCAACCTTCACCAGGTCATCGGTCCACCTAGAGGGAGGCCTTCCAACGCAACGTTTTCTGTTTCGCGGTTCTGGTTCAGGTATCTTATAACCCTGAAAATATGGGTGGTTGTTGTGGAAGTCAGATACGCAGTTGCTCCCTATAAAATACTACCGTCTTGTTGTCGCCAGGTGCATCCGGACCCCAACACAGTTACGCAAACGCTATGCCAATGATGGTCAAAGTTGCAAACTCAGTCCATGGATAAGTTGGCTTTGGCATACAGTACCCAAATAATTTTTTGAGTTCAAGCTTAAATATCCAATCTTTCATTAATGGAGTATACACGTATTCATGTAAGGGTGAGCCATCATCATTCTCTTGGCCTCACCCCAATTCATTTGAGGTCCGCGCAGATGTCTTCATCTTCCATACCTCTCTATTACTCGTCAATACACTATCATTCTGCCATCGTTACTTTGAACATGAATGTATTCTACATGAAACTGCAAGTAATCTTCAACCAACAACATAATTCAATTCGAAAACCCCATCTTCCAGTTCCCTCAAGAAAAAACTAGATAGATGTAACTTAATATGTGCTAAAGGGATGTACCGGAGCGTTAAGCCCCTCCGCATCCTTATTCCGCGGTTTACACTCCAACGACGACGTAGGGCGATGACATTGCTCACTACTGGCTGATGTATGTAGTTTCTGGTTTGATGGAAGTCTGGGATTGTGGTCGAGTTGGGATAAGAGGTTTAGTATTCGATCAATAGTGTACGAAGAATTGATGGGTATAAGAATAGAGGATGACCAAAGAAATGATGATGTATGAAGAATTGATACCTATGTATATTTTACAGATACATATTATGTTAGAAGTATTATATAAACGGGAGGTAGAAGGAATATGGAATAAGTCTGGGGCAGTATGCGAGTAACCTTGTAATATACAGTATTTTATTTACCTTTGTAATTAAGTGTGCGTTGTCATCCTACTAATATTTAAAATGCGGAAAGTTTGCGAAGATATATGGATGTCTCAATGTTTGTTACTCTTTCACGCAAAAACTACTGAACGGATTTGGATGAAATTTGACATTTTCTTGACATTCCGTGTCATTGGTAAGGTGACAGCACGCTTTAACTTTAAACATGTTAGTAACACAGTTTTATTATGTTCCACAGTAAACGCTGATAAGGCTCTCACCATTTTATTACTACGCAATTAATGTAAAATGTACTTAAAACGTAAAACTTTATTATAATGAGTCTGTAAATTACGGTCCAAAAATAGTCTTACCAAGTGGTATCGTATTACCCAGTATTAACTGGGTTGTGGAGCTCAGATAGGCAGTCGCTCCATGTAAAATACTGGTATTGAGCTGCATCCGGTTAGACTGGAAGCCGACCCCAACATAGTTTGGAAAAGGCTAAACAGATGATGATGAGTACAATGTACGGTCTGGATAATATCCTAAAAATTTGCGCTTAATAATAATTTTAACTAGTGTCCAGGGTGCACCAAACGTGGGCTGCGGGCCTGTTCGAAAGAGATACCGCGGCCCCGGAACATAAAGGGCGAGGAAGGATATGGACACTCCCTCCCGCTCCGCCCAGTGGGAGAAGTCATTTGATGATTTCCCATCCTAAAAAAAAAAAAGGGTCCGTTTACTGAGTAAGTATCCTCCTAATGATAGAATTCCTACATAATACACGGCTCCGTTTTGCAATCATCATCATCATTTCAGCCGAAAGACGTCCACTGCTGGACAAAGGCCTCCCCCATGTGTCGCCACATTGAACGGTCCCGTGCGATTCGCATCGGATTCCCGCAACCTTCACCAGGTCGTCCACCTAGTGGAAGGTCTTCCAACGCATTGTCTTCCAGTTCGCGGCCCCATCTGCCATCCGTTCTGCGAGCAATGTGCCCTGCCCGCTGCCACTTAAGTTTGACAATTCTTCGGGCTACGTCGGAGACCTTGTTTCTCTTGCGAATGTCTTCATTTCTGATTCGATCCCGCAAGGAAACTCCGAGCATAGACCTCTCCCTTGCCCTTCGGGTGACTTTGCCGTTTTGCAATACCCTAAAGTTATTAGAACAACGCAAAAACAATATCATTTTGAAAATAGTTTGATGCCTAGATAAGCTTATCATAGTGTACGCTTTGATAGTAATACATACCTTTTTTATCACTTATGCGTCAGTGTCTAACTTAAATCTGTCAATTTTATAAAAGAGTATTGAAATGAAGGTAGATTTTGTCAAGAAGCCACAGAGCAATAGGCTTGTGTCCTGAAAAAATCTAATAAGTGCGTCAGTTAGATGATCAAAAAATATTTGACGCGTATTTTTTTTTTGAAACGTAAACCAAAAATGACGAAGATACGACGCTTTTAAAATTCGCAATTCGTCACGCCGTGCTTTAATTTTTAGTGCGTTGTGACGTCACGCACGAGCCCCACTCCCAAGTTTTGATGCGTTTTATCTTTGTCAGTAATCATTGATTTACAAAAACAAAAAATACGTGTCCATTATTTACCGATACTCGAACTGACGGACTAATTAGATTTGCAATTTATTGATGGTGGAAAATAGCCCATTGTTTTAATTGATATCAAATCACTAGTCAGACCACTAAACACAAATGTAATTACGATAACGTCATCAAAGAATTTTAACAATAATTCGATCACAGTAATTAAGAACGCGATACTAATTTCTTGTTTTCTTTCAAGGCCTGTGACCAAACAGTAAACCTAACGTGTTCTTATATACATTAGAAAAGAATGAGTCTTGCGAACATAATTTTTCATTTGCGTTTTGTGATTAATAAATATCTTTGGACTTTACACACAGCGCCTTCTAGTACCACACTAAGCAACGAGGCTTGTGTCGTGGACACCAGATAGTTGACATACTACATAAATACTTTTTTTCTAAATGCATACTTTTTATACATGTAAACATCCATAACTCGGAAAAATAATGTTAGTAATGTTTTCGTTGTTTAAAGATTATGGTTCTTATGTATGGCAGATTGGCAGTATTGGGTATGTAAGTGCGGGTACGGTGCAAGATCTATCATATCTGATTACCATCCCGTCAAACAGTAAGGACGGTTTCAAATTTGCGTATTTTCGGGACGTATAACCTTGTCGTATAGTTAAAATAAAGTTCGGTTCTCACAACCTAAGCGTGTAATTCTCAGAAGAGAAGGCTGGGGTCGGGTAAAGCAAAAGTGTGTAAGGATCGTATCACATGGTGTCCTGTAAATTCTAATATGCGTCTTCCAATTGGAGCATGGTCTTACGTAACCGTGTTTCTTATAAACACGATAATAAGAAACAGAAACTCCGAACCACCCTACCTCATTGAAGTATCCCTAACAAGGCCCAACTCTCATTTCCGTCCAGTAATCTCGTGAGCACCCAAACAAGTCCCATTTGGTCGTACTTGGCGACTGTTTGCATTGGACCGTGCTGTCTGTCTGGTTCAATTACCGACACGTCTGAACGATCCTTTTGAGGACTCTGACTTTGTCGGGCTGGTTCTGGAGGGAATTTAATTTGTGTAAAATAAAAATAAATGTCGCTGTGTAATCTCCTTATTGCTTTTAAGGGACTTATGCCGAGGATCTACATCAAAAAACTTCAAGATATGTCAGTAAAAGTCCAAGGTTTAGGTTCGTGGTATTTGTGCCCGGTCAATAGTAATTAGTACTTGTTCACGTAGGAACGCGCGGGCGCGGCAGCGGGTGCGGGCGCGGAGACGTGCCGAGTTCGTGTTCACATTGGCCGCCAGGCGTTTGCGCGAGTCCGTTTCTAGCGACAAGTTCATACTGGTTGAACTTATTTGACGTCGCGTGAATCGCGCGCTCCGCCGCTAGTTCGACGTGAACACACACAAACATCTCACGCGTTTGATATTGCCGCGAGCCGCCGCGCGCGCCAGTCGCTAGCTTGCCCGCTACTTAGACCGCACGTGCGTTGTGTACGTGAACACTTGGATATTACGACATATGTTTGATATTTCGTGACCGCGCCCGCCACCGCGCCCGCGAGTCAACGTGAATGAGTACTTAGACTCGTCTTCTATTACATAGAACATAAAGTTTTCTGGCGAAATGTGGGTGTACGATACACACCTGATCAACCTTTTTCATATTACAAGCGTCTGATGTAATGGTACCTGAATTACGACGATAAAACGAACGATAGAATTTGAGCTCCTTGTGAAAGAGATTGTTTGAAGAAGTTCTTCCTGAAGTCGAGGATCTCGCAATAAATGTAGGACTATTTGTCGCCAAGAACATAGCTGTTTTTGAATGCAATTGAATGGGGGTTGAACGTTTTTGTTCGGAAGCTGGCACGGATCGTGTTGCATTGCCGAGGTACTTGACCGCCAATTTTAAGCAACTTTAGAACAACGTATTCTTGAACAAGTCCTCTATCCTATGCCAGATCAGTCGTGCGCCACAACTTGTAAGAAAAATTGCGACTATGCCACTTTTGTTTTATACTCTTCCAGGCATGACACATTTCCCAAAAGTTCGCAACTACCAACCTTATACTTAGTGGTTATTGCTTCTACTTTCCAACACAAATAGATGAGAAGGAATATTTTTCTAACCAAGAATTTTTCCTTGACACAAACATCTAATCCAGTTGCTTTAAACCCAAGGACCGTATGCGTTAGACCCTATTGCCTGGCCACTGGCTGTTTCTAATAACATCGGACAGAGTCCCGAAACGTTTCGAGAGGCTTGTTACACTGTACTTATATTATTTATTATATTTTTTCTTCCTTCCCCGTGGAGCGAAGTTGGACGAAGTTTTACTTGACGCGTGTCTTTGGATTGAAGTCCCGAGTCGGGAAAAGTTTGTTTGGAACTATTTCGTCTCTTGCCTCGCCTCGTCTCGTCTTGTCTGCTCTTGACGACCTATTTGTATCTTGAGAATTGCGGAAGTATGCATACTTTTCTGATGGATTTAAGGATCAATTTAAGAAGCCTTTGCAAAGTATAGCATAATCAGCTAGTAATGTTCACTTAGTTCGGACACAGGCCTTGTGCTTGTCTGCCCTGGCTTGCTGGCTAGACTTGAACTTTTAATTTAAAAAAAAAATCGTTTTCTTCACGATGCGATGTTTTTTCCACCGTTTTGCAAGCAGTCAACACAATTCGTCGAATATCGGTAGTTTTTCAGTAGATTCCTAGGTGGTAACTTACTATCACTACAACAACGAGCTACATGTCAACGAACAAATATGACATTTGAAGTAATTGAAAAATAAAAGTTACATTAGGGTCGGTCAACGAACCAAAAATATCACTCAACTTATTACTTTTATGGAAAAGGTCAAATAGCTAGAAAAGGTCAAAGAAACTTCACGGTTTTTTTTTTATGTTTTTGTCAAAAACTCGTCTGACATTCTAATCTCAGACAGATCTGAAGATAACGCCAACACAAACGCAGAAAGTAGTGTTAGGTCGGTAGGCCTGTATCATATATGACCGCTGCATATTAAACTCAATTGACTCTCGCGTGGGATGATAAAGTATTAGTACGTACTCCATTCATATGCTCTTATCTCTACGTTACACTGTTTTGATAGTAAATGTACGTACCTACAATAATGGCGGTGCATGAGATAGCTTCAATCACTTTAAGACTTTGCAAGTATTGAAGTGGGAAATGTATGTTCCAAAGACATGATCTAGCAACCCTTTTCCCAACTGTATTGGGGTCGGTTTCCAGTCTAACCTAATGCAGCTGGAATACCAGTTAGCATCTGCCTAGCCTTTTCACTATCATGTTGGGGTCGGCTTCCAGTCTAACCGGATGCCTTTCTGACAGTACCATATAAATATCTCGGTTTTGCAGTATATCCCTATACATCTTTTACAATTTTTAAAATGGTCACAGACGCAGTTAATATTATGGATTTTATTTTAGACCATTTTAAAAATTTGTATGCAATTCATATTATGTTCATATTATGATTCTGCTAAAGTGGCCATTTTAGACCCAGTCAGTGCCAGCCAGCCAGTCAGTCAGTTAGTGATCAGTTCTATGAGAATAGAATACTACGAAAGGCAAAGTTGTAATGCAACATGTACGACTTGGGGTTATCGTGGGAACATCGTAAAACTTCGGGCATGTTTTAGACCTTCAAAATGAAAGGGTTTTTGCTAGAAATCTGCCTCAAGTTATGTTTGGAGACATAGATTATTATGACAATGATTCTATTAAAAATCAAGATCCTAAAAATGTTAAATCTAAAGACCATTCTTATCAAATTCAGGATCCACTGCGACTAGACAAATGAAGGTCCACCAAAACAACAACCCAATAAACAAATAATAGAAATCTCAGTGATTAAATAAACGGTACGAAAGGGTAAATAACTCCGAACCACATCAATTTATCGAAACTAACCCCAGTTTCAGGGGATCGTCTCCCATCCTCCCATTGCAGTGGTTTATAGACACCATTAATTTTCATTGATAAAACCGAACTCGAATGAATTGCTACTTTCAATTTGTGATTGTGTGATTCATTTGATGGGGAAGTTAGGCTGTTGTTTTGGGTGAAACAATGTATACTAGCTGGTAGTTCAAAATTACTCGTTCTGATCTGAAAGAATACAGTTTGATCAGTGTTTTAAGCTTTCACGGTGTTATCCCGAAAATGACAGTATAAGGTTTATACAATTTGGCTCGGTTCGGTGACTAAATAGTATCTGACTTGGACTATAGATTTTTATAGTAGCGTCGGCCATAACTTACTCCTATACGTATATGGAGATGTATTTACGTATCTCCGGTTTACTTATTTCGTCTACAGCAACTTCTTCATTAACAATTAATTCCTTGTTTGTTTTTCTATCGCCTCTACTTAATTCAGTTTACTCCCGTTTCGCTAATGAGGCAAGTTGTGAAGGGATCCGATGTTTTTCATATGATCAGTTGGGCGTAGGAAACTTGTAGTGTTAACTTATTTTATTGAAGGTTGTTTGTTTGTGTTTGGAAGGAAATTGCATTAATGGGTCTGTTTTGTATCTCTAGCTATGTAAGAATTTATCAATGGTAGTTGGTTTGCAATTAAATACCGAGTTTCCTCTGTGCCTCGGAAAACACGTTAAGCTGTTGGTCCCGGCTGTCATTTGTAGCTCTTTGACAGTTGTAACAGGTAGGCAGTGGTCCGAAAGTCTGACAACCAATCTTACCACAGGGTATTGTATTATCCAGTACTAACTGGGTTGTGGAGGTCAGATAGGATAGGCAGTCGCTCCGTGTAAACTACTGGTATTCAACTGCTTCCGGATAAATTGGAAGCTGATCCCAACATAGTTGAGAAAAGGCTAGGCAGATGATGAGGCAGTTGGTTTAAACAAGTCTATAGGTTGAATCACGACATCGTTATCCTCATTTGTTCCAATTTTTACGATCGTAGTCCTTAGCTATCATGTATTTATTACTTTTACTAAATTAAGTTAATTCTGTCACTCTGCCTTCTCACAGATCCGTAAACATTCTAACATTATCACGGATCCATCAGCAAACAAGACATAATATCACTCCGAACGTAATATCCGGATAAAGGGAAAGCAAATAGTAATTCCGTCCTTGGCAAATACTATTATTTTTGTTACAAAAGTCCGAGGACATTTTTCTGTATAGTCATTTACTGGACATGTCGAAATTATGATCATTATAAGGGCTTTTTCTTTTAAGGTGTAAGTTGAGATATAAAAGCCATTTTCTATTATAGTTTAGCTGAAATCAAAAGAAGACACGCCATGAGAAAGGTGCCTTGTTCGTTCAACAAAATGTCGAGTCATCCTTGACAAAATTTACCCGGTAAGTTCGCGTGACTCCGAGAAGTTTGGGTCAGTTATTTCTGTTTGAAATTGTATGGACTTGATTAAAATATAGACTACGGTCATTTCGTGCCTAGATTTATTTAGAAAAATTGGGGACGAAGATTTATTGTAATGGTTCTATGCAGATTTAGGTATTAAATAAATTGTATGCGGTTCTGGCACGCCGCACAATGTTCTGAATATGTTGTATGATATTATGTGTGGTTTATCAAGCTGGTGTTTTCATCGCGTCCATTGATTTTCTTTTTATGATTATACATTGTGTTGTCTGTCTGAAAATAGGTCATATTATAGTGATTGCTACTACAACTTTCAATTATAAAGTGATGATTACAATCAATCATCATTAATTATCTCACTATTTATCTATACTACTATTATAAAGCTGAAGAGTTTGTTTGGTTGAACGCGCTAATCTCAAGAACTACTGTTGTTGGATAGCCCATTTATCGAGGAAGGTTATATAATAAGGCTATCTTCACGCTACAACCAATAGTAGCGGAGCATACATGAAAAATGTTGCAAAAACCGGGGAAATGTATTCCTTTAGTGAGCTTTTTCTCTCTTATGTGACGCAGACGCTGCGTGGGTCAGCTAGTGTGTTATGTAAAGAAAGTATTAACAATTTCTGGCTTTATCGGTAGATCATTTCAATTTCAAGAGTTTGGTTGCCATACATGACTAATGGGAATGTTCTTGGAAAGTTTCATTGAAAAATATCCGCTGATATTTCGCAAACGTTTGACTTCCTAACTATTACCAAAGTCAGAAGCTACCTTATTGAAATAAATGGCCCAAAGTGTTTCCGCCACTTTATATATATATATCAGCGCTCCCAAGAGCTTGCTTGTAAAAAAATATGCGGGAAAACGCCACTGCAAGGAGTATCTAACTAATAATCTTGATAAATGTTAACATTAATATCGTTACCGAGTAACTTTGCGAGAAAACTATGGAGGAGGCAGGCGAAGTGAAATAATTCATCACTGGGACGTGGAGTAAGAAGTAAATGGAACGCTAATGTATAATGTACCTCGGATAGCACGTTAAGGGTTGCGGCACATCTAACAGGACAGAATCGCATTTTTGAAGTGAAAACTTCTGGCGCGTTGAGAATTTTTTGTGTCAACAAAAATGATGGAACTCGCGTTACCGTCACGTACGCTTCGTAGCACTTGTAGCCGTACCGCTACGGCGTAGCACTACATAGTAGCACGTTAAGGGTTGCGGCACATCTAGCAGGACGGAATTGCATTTTTGAAGTGAAAACTTCTGGCGCGTTGAGAATTTTTTGTGTGAACAAAAATGATGGAACTCGCGTTACCGTCACGTACGCTTCGTAGCACTTGTAGCCGTACCGCTACGGCGTAGCACTACATAGGCGTGCGCGGGGCACAACCCGTAGCAGTGCTACGACTGGGGCGGGGCCTGTGTACTTTTGTTTTCATTGCTATCGGCAGTACCCAAAGTAGGCCCCGATTTTTTCCATGCTCCTATCCTTTTCTTTCGCTCAGGACCTTCATTTGCTAGAGCGAGAAACAGAACGGGAATGCTATAGCAAGCGGCAGCAGATCTTTGACAGTCGTTACGAGTATTCTGAAGCCTTTAAAGTTTGACAACCGGTGGCATTTTCAGGGAAATCCTCTCACGAAATAATGGCGACAAACCGTTGGTAGTCGTGCAAGGGGCGGTCTTAATACAGTTAATACGTGATGTATTAAGACAACGCCTAATGGATCACGTTTCGTCCCTCGGGTGCCTGATCGGAAAATGCACGTCTCTGCCCACGCAAGAGACAAAACGGTGTTGTGTGTGTGCAAAAATAGGGTTTCTTTTTTGCATAGACAGACTTTCGAGCATTGTAAATGTGGACGACTCGAACTCGATACCTTATCAGAAGTTGCAGGACTTTCGAGCATTGTAACTGTGGGCGACTCGAACTCGATACCTTATCAGAAGTTGCAGGACTTTCGAGCATTGTAACTGTGGGCGACTCGAACTCGATACCTTATCAGAAGTTGCAGGACTTTCGAGCATTGTAACTGTGGGCGACTCGAACTCGATACCTTATCAGAAGTTGCAGTATGGGTTTTGGGTGGACCGATGACTTGAGACAATTGGCAATCAAATATTTCAAAACCTTACCAGGATTGATTGAAGCATTTCGGTAGATTACGGCGATTAATACATTCTTACGAGTAACAAGACCTCCTTGGTGGGATTTTTGGTGAAGGTTGCAGGAAACCACCGGTGTTAAAGCCGGGCATCTTTTATCAAAGATAATGCTAACTGGGTTGTGGAGGTCAGATAGGCAGTCGCTCCGTGTAAAATACTGGTATTCAGCTTCATCCGGAATGGAAACCGACCCCAACATAGTTGGTAAAAGGCTTGGCAAATGATGATGAATCAAATCAAATCAATGATGAATGATGATCAATGAATGATGTGAAGATGATGCAATACACAATCAATCTAATCAACAACCATGTCTTATCAATACTACACATGACCACATTGTCATACGTTAACTCTGAGTCGGTGAC
The DNA here is from genome assembly GCA_950022955.1 of Xestia ashworthii. Taxonomy (NCBI): domain Eukaryota; kingdom Metazoa; phylum Arthropoda; class Insecta; order Lepidoptera; family Noctuidae; genus Xestia; species Xestia ashworthii. The sequence continues at coordinate 4,758,737 of OX465575.1, forward strand.
GTAACGCTGCGGATTCGAGATGCCGTCGACTTGTGGGAACATTTCCAAGTCATATGTAGCTCAACGGTTCCATCAAGAAACAGTACAGTTATCATAGTTTCAAATGTCGATGTGAGTATGAGATTTCAAGTTAGTTTCCAAAATTTAAGTATGGGAGAGTTCTATGATGATTCTTTTGTTGCGGTATTGTATTGCTTAAGGTTCGGATTCCACAGTCTGAACTGTCTATATTCACATGTCATGCTACAACCATACACGATTAGGGTTAGCCCAAACGAACGTAATTTGAGTTATGAGTCAAGTAATTTACGCCACATTTTCATACTAAAGTTTGGTTTGTGTCAAACTCAAATAATTTATTTCAATTAGTCCATTACGGCACTTTTGAATGTCAAAAATACAAAGAAAAATCAAAGCTACAGTCACAGACACAAGGCATAATAACTTGAGAAAGTACTGTAGTTGTCGCATCACATGACGACGTAATATTTTGAGTCGCTCTATTAAAATATGCGCGCTGCGTCGCTTCGCGTCTCGGTGTGTATTGGCCCTAAACGACACTGATACGTTGGCTAGGTTTTTGCTAATTACACAATTACTAGCTTAATTTCTATTCGTTGGTGTCGTCCCTTACACCTTTTTTTAAAAACGACGGTATCACTACAATATGCATTGTTCTGTAGAGTTTGTCATTTGCAAAAGGCCTCTTCGATTTCGTCTTCTTTCCTTGATCGGTATCATCGGGAATAAAAAAGTAATCTATGGTACTGGAAAACAAAATGATGAGCCTCTTACTGGCGACTGATGATCCGTTTAATGAACTATTAAGTCTTCAAAGCGTTCCCTAATAACTTCATTTTCCCGATTTCCTTTTTCCAGATCAACAATTTTATTTCAACATCAATTTTGAGGAGAAATCCTTCGCCTGATGTTCAAAGCTTCCTTTACTATAAGTATCTTTTTTTCTCTTTGAAAGTCACATTATAACTAATAGTTTCATGATAATTAATTTTAATTAGAATTTTCCCTTTAGTTCTTGTAGACCGTTTTGTGCTAGCAGGTTTTATAACTAGACTCTCTACTAATCAGATTATTCTACAAATAGTTTTTATGTGAGTAATATCGTGTCTTTAATGAGTGTTTTCCAGGCGCATTGCCATGCTGTGTGGAGTTCGTGGCTAAATAATAACAGCCGCACGGATCGAGGTTAAGCCGTCTTTGCCTAGGTTGGTCTGTGGATGGGTGACCACCCTTACATACCGAGTTATCTCCGTGCCTCGAAAAGCACGTTAAGCAGTTGGTCCCGGCGGTCATTTGTAGATCTTTGACAGTAGTTACAGGTATTTAATGGCCCAAAAAGTCTGACAACCAGTTTTATTGGGATATCGTACCTATTACTGGGTTTTGGAGGTAACATAGGCAGTCGCTCCATGTAAAATACTGGTATTCAGCTGTTTCCGGTTAGACTGGAGGCCGACCCCAACAGTGGGAAAAGGCTAGGCAAATGATGATGTTAATGGTTTTCTAGATATGGAAACCTAATAATACTTTTCCTTTGCACCAACTATGTATTTAGTATGCCTTGACCATTTCATACGGAGTATCCAGTGTGGCAATGCGCAATAGAGCCTCGATACTCATATTAATGTTCTAATTATGTAATCTTCTATACGTTCTATGATGTAATTGTCAGAATGGTGATAGAATCGTTTCCTACACGAGACCTGTTTTCGAAAGAAAATAGCTATAGTGTTAGATCATCTTTTGTCCGAGAATGCCTTAATTCCCTAGTTACTCGTATTTTACCTCCGATTTGGCATTACTGCCAAAATAACAGTGATTTTTATTCACGTTTTAATAAGGTAGCTGTTGGGTTGTTCCTAACAGAGGGTAAATTAAAAATCATAATCATCTGCCCAGCCTTTTTCCAACTATGTTGGGGTCGGCTTCCAGTCTAACCAGATGCAGCTGAATACCAGTATTTTACATGGAGCGACTGCCTAGCTGACCCTCACAACCCAGTTAGTACTGGGTAATACTATAATATTCCTTGGTAAGACTGGTTGTTAGACTTTTGAGGCCACTGACTACCTGTAATGACTGACAAAGATTTTCAAATGGCAAGAAGTCAAATGAAAAAGCTGTATAATATTTTAATTTTGAGTAGGTTAGTCGACGGCGCCCACCTGACGGAGAGTGGTTACGTTACGCCTACATACGCCTCTAGTACTCGGTTTTTTCCATGCGTGGCTCTACCTATCTATATAGACATTGAGTTTATTGTGACGTATGTGCCTGTATTTTCCATAGCATCCAGATTAAATCGTGAGAGCCTGCAAAGAATTTTGAACAAGACTTCTATACAAATAAATACAATTGAAGTTTCTGTTTGTAATTTCGAAATAACAGCTTTTCAACAGCTTTTTGTTAAAATTATTGCTGATATTGGAAGGAGTAACTTAATATTTTTAGTTTATTTTAGGAAAAGGATTACGGTTTTGTTAAAAAAAAAATCCTCTAATTTGTTCACAAATTAGGATTTAAATAGGGGAGTAATATTTTCTTTTAAATTAATAAGGTAGCAGGGCACAGCTAGTGTTTAATAAATTCTTGCTCTACTGTAATATGCCATGCCAGCCGACTATTGGATTGCTTAAATAATGAAACACTTACATAACTTTAATATTAGAAAACTACGAGTATCACTACATACATATTATAAAACAAAGTTTCCCGCCACGTCTGTCTGTCCCTATGTATGCTTAGATCTTTAAAACTACGCAACGGATTGTGATGCGGTTTTTTTTAATAGATAGAGTGATTCAAGAGGAAGGTTTTAGTATATAATTTTACGCGGGCGAAGCCGCGGGCATCGGCTAGTGTATAATAAACTACTCATCTTTAATGCATCATTAGATTCGTTGGCATTGAACCAGTCCAATAACTTTTTATGTATTAATATTCAAAACGGGTCGTGAGAAATATTCAGACGGGGATATTAAATTGAAATGCAAACGTTGGCCCAACGTTTGAATGTTGGTGCCAACTTTTTGAATTCCTTTGTAGTCCTAGTCTTTCTCCCAATAAAATAACTGGCATGAAACGTTTTTACTCATTTACGCCCAAGACGGCGCAGGAAAATGAAATAACTTGTATTATTTCATGGACAATCTGTATTTTTCTCTTCTTAGTCGAAACTCTCTTGTCAAAGTGGTCATGATGGAGAATAAAAAAAAAACAAAAAAAACATGCGGGGAATGCCGATAGAAGTTAAATTAAGTAATCTACAAGGTGTAAACCACCTCATCACAAACCCGTTAACCAAGCATTCTGTACATCAAACTAAGTAACTTTATGCAAAAAAAATTGCTGGGAAACAACTTTTTTTTTCGAGGTTATAAATCATGTTTTGTGGTAGAACTCGATGTAACGCACTTAAAACATTGTGCTGATGGATGGATTAAATAGTACGGGGGTCGTCGAGGTGTTAAAAGTCAAAATCTTACAAAAAAATCTTGTATTTAAAAAAAAAAATGTCAAAAAGTTGTATCTTCGTAACTAGAAGGTTCCCAGGTATGTTGTAGAACAAAAAAATGATCGCAATGATGGGGAGAACAAGTGCCTTTCGGCTTCGTGAAGAGGTGTTTTACACCTTTATATCTGCTACGGGTTGTGCCCCGCGCACGCGTAAGTGGTGCTACGCCGTAGCAGATCGGCTACGAGTGCTACGAAGCGTTAGGTGACGGTCACGCGAGTTCCATGATTTTTTTTCACCCAAAAAGTGCTGAACGCGCGAGAAGTTTTAGCTTCAATAAAAAGTAGTATTTTTAATACAAGTATTTACGGAAGGCGAAGGTGACCTCGCCTGGGCGATGTGGCTGCCTTTTGTCAATGAGGGATCATCATTTTTGAGGTCACCAGATGGCACCACTGGCGAGTCCTATCACATAAACTATTTTATATTTTTAAGTACCTATAACTCCATAAACAGTTTATTTTATTACGTATAACAACATAGTGTACACTTCAGATACATAGAATATTGTCCGTATTGTATGTTGCATTGTAAAGTTAGCAAGTATGAAATATTTCAAAATTATTCTTCCTCTAAGAACAAACAAATTAATTCTAACTTGCTACTAAAAATCTTCAAGTCATAAATAATCAGGAATGGCTCAATCTTGACCACAATCGTGAAAATGAGTCAAAAGTCGTGAAAATAAAGCACGAACACTACGATATCTGACATATCGGAAGACCTTACTCTACACGAACGCCTCTAGCGGCGAATTCATTAACTAAGTATGTCTTAATTAATAACTCTAATGTGACCAGCCGCAAAACTTTGAGAACAGACCATTTTGAAACAGAACTCGTAACCAGTGATTACGTTACGTTCATTAATGTGAGAACCCATTGTTTCAAGTTTCCATAACTGTTGTGAAATAACTTCAGTAACGGATTATGACATTTCATTCAGACGGATAAAATATTTAGTGTCATTGAACGTGAATAAGCCTTCATTTAATTCTATGCCACTTCATCATCTGCCTAGCCTTTTCGATCGGCCTCCAGTCTAGCCGGATGCAACTGAATACCAGCATGGAGCGACTGCCTATCTGAACTCCACAACCCAGTTAGTAGTACTGAATAATACGATACCCCTTGGCAAGACTGGTTGTCAGACTTTTTGGGCCATTGACTACCTGTAACGACTGTCAAAGATCTACAAAATGACAGCCGGGACCAACAGCTTAACGTGCTTTCCGAGGCACGGGGAAACTCGGTATGTAGGGTGGTCACCCATCCTCAGACCAACCTAGGCAAGCATGGCTTAACCTAAAGGCGACCTGAGCGGATGTTATTATTTAGCCACGAGCTGTAACCGAACTTCTTATTTATGACACGTGGCTTCTCTTAAACTTCTGATAGTGTGGTAATAAGCGTCCATCCAAACAGGAACGAACAACGGTTTACCTTTCAAAGTTTTTCTTTATTAAATTACACAATTGAATATTATAAATACTTGCTTTAATTACCAATATGGGCTTGTAGCCGCGACGGTCGTACTTCACGGCCTCGCACGAGTACTGGGGGAAAGATTTCCTATTAGAAAGAAGCCTTCGTCGAAGACGTGCACAAAAAGACTATTGAAAATAAAAACGCTTATTAAATGCTACATAAAAAGACGTTCTACTCTAATAGTTATATTTTAGGATCAAAAGCTCCTAACGCTAACCGAAAACCTATGAAAAGGTGCTCACTGGCGCGGGGGCGCTTTGTAAATTTTCCTAAAAAGCTTTTTCCGTATTATGTGTGGGTTGCTATTCAATATTATTTGTGTTATTAATTTATATTTTCTGGAATAAACACATTTTTGCTGGAGGAAAAAAAGAGACATCTTCAGACCCCTTACTTAGTCGAGTTATTAGTTACATTCGTGATGGTTGGCCGCAAGAATCTTCCGCCTTTTTTATGGAAGACTAAAACCACATGTTATCATCAAGCCTTTCTTCCATGGAGTGTGGTAGACAGTGGTGTTACAATTCGTCTTGTATATTTATCAATTGGGTCGGTACTTTCAAGGGTTTAGAACGTAATGGAGTCGTCATTGCCTGATTCAGCAGTTAACAGTTCAAGTCTTAAGGCCTCACAAAAACGGTCGGTGAGTAATGGGCTAGCTCGCCGTCCGTCCGTCTTATGACGACAGGCCCTGTCGATGGCGCGATCGTGATCCACGGGCGCATCAAAGAGATAGCGGCAAAAAGGAAGGGGTCCGCAAGGGCCGATGCTTGCCGGGGCTGCAGGATTGTTCGAAAGATGGGTTTTAGTCAGTAAAAGTCGTAACACTTTCCGCTCCGCCCAGACCAGAGCGTGACCTCATTTGATGATTTCGAAAAAAAAAAACCTTACAATAACAGGGTTTCTCTGTGAGTGCGAGTGGGAGTAAACCACTGTTCAAACCAGTCGCGGTTTTGTGGATGTCTCTTGACTTTGAATTTTAAGTTTTAGAACATTGTTTCTTCACGATGTTTAATCTTAAGGCTTTGTCTTTGCCAAATATTTGCATTTTCATAACCATAACTAACAGAGTATTTCTCTTGTCCACAGGAACACCATCTCCAGAGGGCGATATCAGGCACTGGTCTGATAATACCAACGCCTGAGGTATGCCAGGTCAGCGACCTAGAGTTCTACGAGCGATGTTACCCGCCCGATTACAAAATGCCCAAGCAGCACATACATATGCAGCGTAAGTCGATACCCATACAATTTTGTCGTATAATAGCACGATTTTTTCGGAACGTGATATTATGCAGACGTTTCGCGATGTCGCTTGGTAGATAACGTTTTTTTTTCTCGTCTAAGTTATGTAGTTTTTACGACGGTTGCTAATTTTTCCTTTGCACGACTTATGTTCTCCGAGAAGGACAGGCAACGTTCGTCAGTCGAAGCTGGCAATTTCTGACGGTTGTAAAGTTAAGTTTTCTTCACCAAGTTCTCGTGCATTTGCAGAATTTTTATTTCTTACACTTGCTACAAGCATGTTTAAGTGAGCTGAGCATTCGATTTAAAAGCCCGGTCTGTACCGACTCAGGCCGACCAGAACGTATGTACCACCTCTTGAATCTAGAGTTGATCGGTGACTTGATCTAGATCAAGTAAGAAAGTACACAGTATACTTATTTTCATCTCCATAATTTCATCGAGAGGGTGATACTCGTAAAATAATCATTCGGTTGAAACGAGTCCCATCGACCCTTCATACCGTTTTATTCATCGGTGCTTCCACCCTTAAATAAAATATGATATTCTCACCTTTGTCACACTTCTTACCCCCGTATAATTCTTACATTTGGCGCTGTCGTAACGTGTTTTTCATCTGAGTTATGACTTAAAATTTCCGCTGTGTTACGTTGTTATGCGAATGCCTTTAGTCTTTTTACTTTGTATTATGTTAATATGTATAAGTACATGAGGGATGAGGAGAGGAGAGACCAAAGAAACATTGTATGGATTGTGATCACCATCACCCTTTGGCCTCCTCTCTATGAGAGGGAATGGGCTATAATCCACCACGCGGGCTCAGTGCGGATTGGTAGATGTCACATGTCTTAGAATTTTTTAGTTCTAGGACAGGCCGGTTTCCTCACGATTTTTTTTTCTTCACCGTTTTGAGAGCAGTGGAGATGAAATAAATTACACAAAATAATGCGCCTGTACTGTCGGGGACAAGGGTAGGAAGCTGAGAACCAGTATTTCAAATAGAGCGACTGCCTATCTGACCCCCACAACCCAGTTAGCGCTGAGTAATACGAAACCCCTCGGTAAGACTGGTTGTCAGACTTTTTGGGTCACTGACTAACTGTAACGACTGACAAAGATCTATAAATGATAGCCAGGGCCAACATTCCACTTTCTAACTTCTCTCTAACTTTTTTCCAACTTCGTGCTTTCCGAGGCACGGAGGAAACTCGGATGCCTAGATTTGTCTGTGGATGGGTGACCACCCTTAGGTGGTTACCCATCCTCAGGCAAATCTAGGCAAGCACGGCTTAACCTAAAGATCGACCCGAGCGGCTGTTATTATTTAGCCACGAGCTCCGACTACACTATGAGCGTCTCAACGATGTTAAAATGTAATATTCTCCTTTCAAAGTAGAATTTACGGGTAAAAATATAGTGCTTCTTAAAGTTTATGATATCAGAAAATAAGCTCCTTAGTTGTTGAAAGCACATCAAAACTCTGTGCCTTAATAACAGTCTACGTTGTAATAATACTTGAATTATATTCTGCGAAAACTGCTTACTAATAATAGATTTTGATAATTCATTATTTACGATAATTAGGCTCAAAATAGACTTCTGAGCACTGGGCTTTTAAATATAACTTGCAATATGTGGGTGGTTATGTCACCTCTGGGTATTGAATCGTGCTCTTTCGAGGAATACAGACTTGCTTGCTTTTACGATTTTGAAGCTTCGTAGCACTCGTAGCCGATACGCTACGGCGTAGCGTGGTGCTACTCCGTAGCCGGTTGTTGCTAATAGGCTCGAAACATAAATGACGAAATTTAGGTGTTCTATTAAGTACCTACGCCTCTGCTTTACTCTTCTTGGATTACAGACGTCATGTTATGTGAAGTAAACTCAACTTTAAGATCCAATTCGCTGAACTAGAACGAATTCTCGAACGTCCCAGCGACACATTAAGCTTTACTTAAGATATTAGTTCAAAAGCTATCAAGAGGTCTCTTTCAGTTACCATTTTCCCTTTCAAACTAAATTAACTATGATAAGTCAATGACCTACAAGGTCATTGGTCCTCTTTTCAGTAATGAACAGTCTGTAGTCCTTTTGATTATCCTGGGTTTCCATGTAAATGAATACATGAGTTTGGAAAAACTACTTTAAAATCCCCACTTTAAGTTCAATTTGCTTAGTACGCGTATTTATAATTACGCTTACGTTACGAGTACAATATGTCACTCTGATATCTACAACGCCAGCATAGTCCCGACGCGAAATCCATTTTGTTTGTACGTTTTTGCAATTAGCAGGGCAAGGTCCAGCTTGTATTCTAAGTACTAGCTTCTGCCCGCGACTTCGTTCGCGTGAAGTTTTGATATCGCAACGCATCGCCTGCTCAACGGAAGCTTTTCTCCCGCTTGCAACATTTCTTATTGCTGCTCCGCTCCTATTGGTCATAGCGTGATGTTATATAGCCTATAGACTTCCTCGATAAATGGACTATCCAACGCAAAAAGAATTTTTCAATTCGAGCCGGTAGTTCCTGAGATTAGCGCGTTCAACCAAACAAACAAACAAACTCTTCTGCTTTATAATATTAGTTAAGGGGCCGGCGGAGCATGCGTATTTCATACAAACGTAATACCAAAATAATTTGGAAATGAAACATTCTTAAGATAGTGTGTATTTATTTCGATTGGATTACAGAATATCTATGTTCCCAAATACATATTTTGAGAGGACAATGATACAAAGACGAGATATGAGGAATTTAAAATTTATATAGAAAACTTATTTGTCTCATAACTATTGTTAAAATCAGTGTCCAATCAAAATATGTATTTGGGAACATAGATATTCTGTAATCCAATCGAAATAAATACACACTATCTTAAGAATGTTTCATTTCCAAATTATTTTGGTATTACGTTTGTATGAAATACGCATGCTCCGCCGGCCCCTTAAGTATATGCGACTGTAATAAATATAAAATGGCTTTACTGATTTATAATCATTAGACTGAGCTATGTTAAAATGAACTTAAATGGACGGTGTTAATAATTTTAATGTTAAGAACATTTACGAACATTTTACGACCGAGAATCATATTTTGTTCAACATAAAACTTGACACTGACTGAAAAATTGCAAAAAAAAAATGCAAGAAAATTATTTCGTGGGCTACCCCGACGATTCCACCTGAATTTGCTCATGTATAAAATTGATATTTGTTTATAAGAACTGACATTAATTAGAAACATGGTACAGAATTTACGTGAAAGGTAAGATTATGTTGGGTCTACACGTTGTTAGTCGAGAAATACTATTTGCGAAGACGTTTAGGCGTTAGGCTTAAGTCATAGACAAGGCTTAAAAGCATAAGGTATTATTGTTGTCAATCCAAAGCTTAAGAGGCATATCTGGAGGCACGAGCGTTCGAAACTGAGCCTTCACGTTGTTGTAAAAAAACACATAATAAGCTCCCACTGTTGAGTCTTCTTTATGTTGGTCTTAAATCTTAATAAAATATTCCAGTCGAGGCTGGTTGGTAGACAAAATTCCAATGCGGTAAATAAGTCGTTTAGGAACTAATTTAGGTGATTCGAATATTACTAATAAAAGTAAACATATATTTTACATACATACTTGCGAATATTTATACCACTTTATGCTAATTTTACAAGTCATGTTCTCATATATGTATGCATAAAAGTAGATTGTATCATAAGGGAGCAAAATAATATTTTTCGGCGAGGGCGCTTTTTTGAATCCAGAGCGAAGTGAGGGATTCTAGAGTAGAATCCCGAGCGTAGCGAGGGATTCTTTAGTAGAATCCTGAACGTAGCGAGGGATTCAAAGTACGTCGCCCGAGCCAAAAATATATTTTGCGCCCGAGTGATACACTCTACTTTTCATCACCCACTATGAGAAAATAAAAGGCGCCTCATATTTTATTGTAATATTGATATTTAATGAAACAGAGTAACAACTAAATTGAAATTAAGTAGTATCTAATAATAAAACAACTAAAAACTTATATTTACATTTGAGACATTTTCACAATTTTGAAAATTAATTGTTACAGTTTTATTAGGAATAGAGATTGTTGTAGATTTAATTTTATTCTGCGTGTTTGAAATAATGTCAGAATGTGGCTCATTTTGAGGAAAATGTGACGGTGAATCTCTTTGTTTGGATGTAGATGGGCGCGGCGACAGTGGCATGGATGGATTAACTGAAGGTTGCAATTTAATGTTTTCCACGATGCGTTCACATGTTTTCGCCTTGTTCTCAATGGAATCTTCTATATATCCCTCTGCTACAGCACTCGACTTCCATCCTCCATGTCGCTTGAGAACAGTTAAGTCCGCTCCAGAATCTGCCAACAGGGTAGCAGAAGTGCGACGAAAACAATGTCCTGTATATAGCTTGATATCTGGTAACTTCAAATAAGTAGCGATTTCTTGTGGCATGTAAGAAATTTTATTTTTTCCCATAACTTGTTTGAAGCACTTGCCATTTTGATAACGGATGAAAAACCAATAAAATTAAAGGACGCAGGTCCAGGTATTTCTGTACAATAGTTTTGTATTCTCCTCGGATTACGAAGGATCGGTCAATTTTTGTTTTTGTGTCTGTCAGCTTTACTAACAGTAAATTATCCGAGTGATTTTCGACATCATCAACAGTTATTTTTAAAAGTTCATTGCCACGACAAGCTCCATGTACTCCGAAAATTAAAGCCACCTGTAACAAAACCGAATGTGAATAAGACAAGTACCTATCTATCGAAGTACAGGTTACAATAAAATGCGCATTTTAAAACACTGGTTATACTTTACTAATCCACCATATATACATACATAGTTACTTACTTTTACGGCAAGAAAGATGTTGTCGGGTGCCTCATTAAGGAAAGTCTCCACGTTTTTGACTGAGAACACTTTGGATTTTTTAGGTTTAAATCCATCAGACATCCTCTTCAGATACGCTATTAATTTCGAATATGTGTCCAGTTTTACGTCGTTATTAGAACTGACTGTTGATTTTAGCATTGAGTAGGTACTCCAAAGTGTGGAAGGTTGTTTAGTTCTGGCTAAGTACTGGAAGTAGGCCAAAAACACAGATTCTGAAAAATTCTTGGCGCCTCTTGAATTTCTCCATTCAATAAAATTACCATAAGCTTTCATATATTTCTCCCGGGATTTTGCAGGTAGTAGATTATCCATCACATTTCTTGCGTCAGTTCTAATACTATCAGGAGTTAATTCTATACTTTCACTGTCACTTGAAGAACTCATTTTTCAAAACAAAATCATGAATTTCTATCAATCCGTGAAAATTGACGAAAACGCGGGCTATAGTTCGCGCGTTTTTAATTTTATTTCTTTTTTTTTTGTATTCAGCCGGCGCGCGGCGCTACTATGGGCCGTCGCACCAGCCAGTCTTTATTCAAACAATATTTGCGTTCGATTTCTTGGGCGCTGAACACAAGATGTTCCAAATTCAAAAAGTGCGCGGCAAAGATAATTGCGGCGCACTTATAAAGAGGATTAAAAACTCATTACTGCCCGCTAAAAGTTTCTTATAGAAAACACCACCTTTGGGTGCTCTTAAAGGCGAACCAAGTCGTCTTTTTCGAATAGATGGGATGAAAAAAATATTGTTGATAAATCAAAATCAAAGCATTTATTTCAAGTAGGCCAATAACAGGCACTTTTGAATTGTCGAAACAAAGATGAAAATTAAATGTAGCTACAGTCCCAGTCACAAGACATAAAAACTGTGAAAGTACTGTAGTTGTATAATAATATTCATCAGCCTATAATGTTCCCACTGCTGGGACACGGCCTCCTCTCAATGAGAGGGAATGGCCTATAATCTACCACGCGGGCCCAGTGCGGATTGGTAGATTAATAATAATATATTGTGTTAATATTGTAAATATGTTTGAGTAAATAATACTCAATTTTATTTACTATAATTTATTTATACTTCTCGAAAACTCGTCATCTCATCACACACTTCAAACAGACCATTCAACAACCACACAATATTCTCCAATCCCAATTCCTATAAACCCATTTCATTGGCTAATGTAGATATGCTGTGGGCCTCAGATAGATGGGTTATTCAGGCCTGGTGAGTCCATTTTACCTGAGCTAAATACATTATTATGAGCCTTAACAGGCCCGGTAGGGAGGTTTGTGGGTAACGCACCAGTCTTACCGGAAGCGACTAGCTATTAAATCGCTCAATAAACATTAATTAGCCTAGCTTATGCTCGTCCCTATGAAGAGTTCGTCAATTTTCCAGAAGGATCGAACTACCGAGATAAAAACCGGGCTCAGGCACGTATCCATCCAGCAGGGCTAGCATGGGCCGGGGATAAAACTTTTGTCCACCGCTTATTTCCACTGACAAGGGACAAAATTATTTTATCCACCTGCCAAAGCACGGCAACAGGGGGAAAGAGAATTATATCACTTTTTGACATTAGACGTGGATACTCACCCCCCGCCTATAGCATGGCGACTAGTGGAAGAGAAAAAATACAGATATTTTGACATAACAAAGGGAGAAATTTGTCCTCATCTTTAGATGGTGGGTTTAAGTATATCTCTTTGAAAAATTATTAATAAATGAATAATTCGCGTCCAGGAAATCCAAAAAGAAATGCTTATTTTGTTACGCCTGAATGCCCGATTTTCTTGACACTGCCGTTAATAATATTCTTGAAGGCATTTTGTTTTAAAAACTTCCCAAATGTGATGGGATGCAGTGTGGTTCCATAATTTTCAGAGATAACATTTTTTTGGACGTGTACTACAAATGGCGCGACGTCTGATTTTTCATAAAGATAAAAAATCAGACATGGCCATGGCATATCCCAATTTGAGCGGGAACTTAAGGAGCTGGAGCAACCGGTAATACAGTTAATCAACACTGTTAAAGTGTAGTTACTGTTAAGCAAGTTTCCCGCGCTATCGAGTTTTTCGATTTGAGGTTATAAACTCAGAGATATTGATAAAAAAAACAAAATAAAAATCCAGCACAGATGTAATAAAACGAAAAAAAGTACTTTGGTTTACGACGATATTCTCGACTATTTTGTAATTAAATAAAAGTTTTCTTGTAATGGCAATAATTTCGGGGACAAGCGTTCCCCTGTTTTGTCCCCCGTGAATAGTTTATCCACCCATGTTGCCATGCTCGGAGGGTGGACAAAATTGACAGAGGGGAATAGTATTTTGTCCTCTCCCCGCGGATAAAATGTCTCCGGCCATGCTAGCCCTGCAGGGGGGGATAGTTGGGATTTATCCCCCTCGCGATAACTGACCTGCGAAGTACATAAATTATAGTACAGTGAAAAGAGCGATTTTAACACAGTTCACATGGTTGTTTCAATATTTGTCCCCCCCGTCCCCCCCCGAACCAAAAGTCTGGATACGTGCTTGACCGGGCTATAACCAATCTGTGCGTATCCTAATCCGTTAACTTAGTTAGTTTTGCGTGAAAGACTAAGAAACAACCTTCCTCACAACTTTCGCATTATAGTAGTAAGATTTTAGGTTTCCAGTAAATTAAATAGATATGTACATGTATTAATCGCTGATCTCTGACTAAACATATTGCTAGCAATTGGGTACCCGTTTATCACAGCGACCCGAGCTGTCAAAGAGAGAATTAGACAGTACACTCACTGATAAAATCTCGCTTGGTATAAGCGAGTAATCGTGTGTAGTTGCTAGCTTTCTTCGGCTCTCGCTAATCGCGTTCCGTGGGACACGTGGCTTAATCCTTTCCACTGGCAGTAGACTACTGCCAATAGGTCGTATCTTAAGGGATAAAGCCCTTTCTGCCTGAGGTTATAATGTAAGCTAAGTGGATGTATTAATCTAGTTACGTATGTGGGGATGGGAAGAATGGCTTTATTGTGTCTAGTCTAATAATAACTGAATTGAATTGGACGATTTGGTTCTGTAAGTGCGTCCATTTTTAACCAACTTCAAAACGGAGGAGGTTCTCAATTCGTCGAAACCTTTTTTTGTTTTATTTTTTTTATTACAATTACGATTATATTGTTACTTTTAGCCTCTAGCAGTCAGACTTATATCCTACTATTTGTGAGTATGTATGTATGGATGTTGTTACTCTTTCACGCAAAAACTGGAACCCGGTAGAAAGATCCCATGGGACAATTATCAAACTTCAAGCCGCTAGCAGAAGCTAGTTTAAGTTAGTTTCCACCATCAATAAATTGGAAATCTATTTAGTCCTGCAGAGAGTTTTAGAAAATAATGGGCACGTATTTTTTGTTATTGAAACTCAACGAATATTGACAAAGTTAGAACGCATGTAAAATTATCTAATATATATGTCACCGTAAAATTGTCAAACACGTTATATTACAATATAACGTGTTTCTCTCTAGCGATATTGTAATATCTCGAATTATTGTCAACTGAACATACGGAAGTATCTCTGCCCCCATAATCGGGACTTGGGGTAACGGGGGGGCCCGTTAGGTTAGTTAGGTTCCTTTAAACCCTGCACCCGGAAATACGCTTCTCGCTTCTCCGTCAACTACGCTTTTTAGGGGAATATGAATTGTTTTAAGGTTAGGTTATATTAATCGATATTTCTCAGGAATGGTACAGTATCTTTTCATGAGAGTGGTACCACTGGCCAAGGGGGACCCCTCCTTCTCTCCACACCGCGTGAGTTGACTACCATCGCATGCATTTCACGAAAAATAATGCGTTTTATTGTAAGCAGTATGTTCATTTGACAATAATTCGAGACTTTACAATATCGCTAGAGATATTACAATATTACGTATTTGACAATTTTACGGTGACATATATAAAATTCTCGTGTCACAGTGTTAGTTACCATACTCCTCTGAAACCGCTTGACCGATTTTTATGAAATTTTCGGCTACTATCTATTTTTCATACCCCTAAGTGATAAGGGTTATCCACCCCTAACATTTTTTTTAACTAGAAATAATTTAAATGGCAAAACAATGTTTGCCGGGTCAGCTAGTTTTAGATAGGTATATTTACCACCATATTTTCTAGTTTACCCAAGGGCAGCCAATCTCCCCCGAATCGGCGAGAAATTCACGGAAAATGATTTTTCATTCGCATAAAAATTCAGTTTCGCAGAATCGCTTCAATTTGCTGCTGGAAGTTTGGAACTAGTTCAAGGACATTCCTGTGGAAATCGATGAAGCCTGTAGTGAACTGAAATAGGTCATGCGTGGCACTGGATAGGCTAACTTAATTACTGGGTTTCCGGATACAATGCTATGTGAAACTAGCACGTACTATGCGATCAAATTAGCTGTGGTTGAGTTTATAAAGGGTTTAATTACACCCATAACGAAGCCGAAAGGCGCTTATTCTCTTGTTGAGATATTTTTTAAGGTTCCGAATCCAAAGGGTAAAAACGGAACCCTATTACTAAGACTCCACAAGACATTTGCAAGAGAAACAAGGTCACCGACGTAGCCCGAAGAATTGCCAAACTTAAGTGGCAGTGGGCAGGGCACATTGCTCGCAGAACGGATGGCCGATGGGGCCGAAAAGTTCTAGAGTGGCGAACCGTAAGACGATGCGTTGGAAGACCTCCCACTTGGTGGACCGATGACCTGTTGAAGGTTGCGTGGACCCGCTGGATGCGAGTCGCACGGGCCCGGTCAATGTAGCGACACTTTGGGGCCTATGTCCAGGAGTAGACGTCTTTTGGCTGAAATGATGATGGTGAAGATGACTCACTGTCCGTCACCAGGCTGTATCTTATGAACCGTGATAGTTAGACAGTTGAATGATTTTTACAGAATGTGTATTTCTGTTACCGCTATAACAACAAATAAAATCAATACGATGGTACGGATAGAACTAGGAACCCTTCATGCCGGAACCGACTCGCTGTTGGTCGGTTTTTTAATCCGTTTTTGTTTTATTCTGGACCATATCTGGGAACCTTCTAGTTACGGAGAAGTTTCTTAAATACTACTTTTTAAGTTCATAATTTTATCTTAAATACCTCCATAAGCAGTTCACTTTTCAATACATCCATCAGCTCAATGTTTTGAGTTCGTTACATTGAGTTTTACCCGAAAACGTGATTTTTCACCCCAAGAAAATAATGTCGTTTCCCAGCAATAATTTTAGCGTAAAGTTACTTAGTTTGATGTACAGAATGTTTGGTTGACGGCTTCGTGATGAGGTTGTTTACACCTTGTATTTAGTAGCAGTAGAATTGTGAAGGATCATTAACGAACTGTCATTTGTAGATCTTTGACAGTCGTCGTTACGAGTAATTTGTTTTGATAACTTTCGTTTTCAGCTGAAAAAATTATTGATCTTCAGTCGGCTCCTGCTGCTTGTAATGATAACTTAACGTACTTAAATGTATTTATAGTATAAACAAGTGTGGGAATATCTACTAAATAAAGCAATATAGTGTTAGTTCTCAGTAGCAGACACAGATTCTGGATTTGCGTCTGGTTGATGGCTCGCCCCCTTATTAAATTACATGGGACGTAAACACAACTGGCGAAATGTGGTTTTACTATCAGGTACAACCTCTGCCTATCCCTTCAGGGATTACGTACGTCAAAGCTGTCACAATCGTAACAATGACCAATAACAGAGTTTTACTTCCCCACCCCATGAAGTAATACAGTGCGACAGAAATAATGATGAGATACAAAACCTACGTCTCTGTTCAAACAAAATATCATATTCAAACATTTAATATTTGCATTCGCGACGTAAAAGTCAATGTCGTGGATTTCGTATAGCTGCGGTGACGTAGTTAGACATAGAGTGGTACTAGATGTGGCCTGTTTCAGGAAAGTTTCATTCGAACGTGATTATTTTTTCAATCGAGGAAAGTTGAGGACTAAAACGGAAAGTTCTTTGCAGGGAGTATAATCGGTCCTAAGTGCAAATGAATTCTCTATTTTGTTCTTTGTCATTCAGTTCTGACGTATTGTATTACTTTATGGGGTGGGGCGAGTAAAACTGTTATTACCCTTTTAAAGAGCTCAAAGAACTATTCTTAAGGTGGCTACTTGCCGCCCTTTCCTTTGCTTCCTATCTCCTGTATAAGCCTCAAGCTCAAATCATGGGTGAACTTAACATAGATTTATGGTACTTTTTCACATTTTATAGACTAAACGGATATCGAACAGGGTTAAAAAATTGGATATTTCCATTACGGTAAGGATTTTCGTAGGATAACTTCGACCTGGTAGAGGTACACCATGGTCAAATCAGTCCTGCTAATCCATTGTTTAGAAAAATATTTTGACAAAGAGTTGTTTAAGTATCCTATCCAAATTATTTACTTTAAGAATATCATAGTTAGTGAAACTCACCCCGATAAATTAAAGGGATACCGAAGCATCCCCAACCAAAAGGCCTTGTTCAAAACCCTTTTCCCTATGCTACAAAGGTATTCTATATGGTAATCTAAAATTAACTATTTTTTTACAAATTCTAACTAAGTAATCCTTTTAGCAGGTAAATTCTCTGTGGGCTTTGTACGGTTTTACTTCATATCTTACCCTTTTTTACCCAAAAAACATTTCATTTGTGAAAAATACTGATCATAGCAATTATGAATGGACTAGCTGACCCACGCAACTTCGTCTGCGTCACATAGGAAGAGAAAAAGCCCACAAAAAGGAATAAATATTCCCCGTTTTTGCAACAATTTTCATTCATGCTCCGCTCCTAATGGTCGTAGCGTTATATAGCCTAAAGCCTTCCTCGATAAATGGACTATCCAACACAAAAATATTTTTTCAATTCGAACCAGTAGTTCCTGAGATTAGCGCGTCCAAACAAACTCTTCAGCTTTATAATATTAGTATTATGAAGCGAATGCTTAGCGGACCTCCACATTCCAGTAAGTACAAGGTAATACGATGAAAAGGGCTAAAAAAAATCTTATCATCATTTCTCCTGCTTTATCCCAATTGATTTGGGATCAGCGCAGCATGTCTTCTTCCATCATCACGACCCGAATGGCGTAGTGGTAGTGAGGCTGCCTTACTTTCTTACGGTCCTGGGTTCGAATCCCGGTAGGACCAAATGTTTGTGTGATGTGCATGGACATTTGTTTCCGAGTCATAGATTTTTAAATGTATAATAAGTATATATTTACAAACAAAAAAGGTATGTATGTAGTATATCAACTATCTGGTGTCCACGACACAAGCCTTGCTTAGTGTGGCACTAGATGGCGCTGTGTGTTCATGTCCAGCGATGTTTATTTATTTATCATCATCAGCCAATTAATGTTCCCGCTGCTAGGACACACAGGCCTCCTCTCTATGAGAAGGAGTGGGCTTTAATCCACAACGCGGGCCTAGTGCGGATTGGTAGATGTCACGTCATGTCTTCGATTTTTTTTTTTTGGCTGCTTCCGTACTTCTCTATTATTCGTTATCTCAGCTGTCATCTCCTTTCTCCTCACACAGAGGAGATATCCTCATTCCTCAAAATCCTTATTTATGAGTACAATATTTATTCGCTCCTACACCACTTCCAGTATCTATAGATCTTTAAGATCAAACAACCATTACAGCAAACAGCAATACCACATACATTCGCTGTAACCTTTATTGCTCGGAAATAAAGTTCAAAATCGTTATCATTTATTGTAAAACAGTTCTTCATATTATTTGACATTGATTGGTGAGCCTTATTAGAAAGGATTATGACCTTTATCGGGTTTTTTATTCTGATGATTTCTCTTACCGTTTTCCTTTGTCTATTTCTCTATAGAAAGCTTTGTATGTGTCAGTAATCAACTAAGATCAATCAATCAATGTACAGAATGATGAATTAATCCAAAAAATCATATAATAGCGAATTATTCACACATATTACTTGTAACGTCAAATATTTTGTAATATTACGTAATTATTTTAGTATTTAGTGAGGATCTCGTGGCTAAATAATAACAGCCACGCGGGTCGATCTTTAGGTTAAGCCGTGCTTGCCTAGGTTGGTATGTGGATGGTTGAGCGCCCTTACATACCGAGTTTCCTCCGTGCCTCGGGAAGCACATTAGTGATCCCAGCTGTCATTTGTAGAACTTTGACAATCTTTACAAGTAGTCAGTGGCCCAAAAAGTCTGACAACCAGTCTTACCATCTTAATACCTAGTACTAACTGGGTTACAGTGGCGAGGGGTTCATACAACTCGAAACCACCGGCTTCCCTAACAACCACTGTACTGGAGTCTACTATTGCCAAAAGTAAAATAATGTATTTAATTCAGTTAGAACGTGATATGCGTATACATGACTAAAACTACAAACGGTCCGATGTGTGGTTTTTCAAACATTATCTATTTATACTAATTACTAAT
This sequence comes from Xestia ashworthii, assembly GCA_950022955.1. Taxonomy (NCBI): domain Eukaryota; kingdom Metazoa; phylum Arthropoda; class Insecta; order Lepidoptera; family Noctuidae; genus Xestia; species Xestia ashworthii. Next base: position 4,778,383 of record OX465575.1, read on the forward strand.
ATTATAAAGCTGAAGAGTTTGTTTTTTTGTTTGAACGCCCTAATCTCAGGAACTACTGGTTCGAATTGAAAAAATCTTTTTGTGTTGGATAGTCCATTTATCGAGGAAGGCTTCAGGCATCACGCTACGACCAATAGGAGCGGAGCATAAATGAAAAATGTAACAAAAACGGGGAAAATTTATTCCTTTTGTGAGCTTTTTCTCTCATACGTGACGCAAACGAAGTTGCGTGGGCCAGCTAGTTAAAAATATGCACCGGACCGGCTTACCTGTTATAAAAATTTACCCTTCGCTATTGCTGGGTTAAATATTTATGGAGATCAGATAGGCAATCGCTCCACTTAAATACCGCGTGTTAAATAACAACATCTTAAACTTCAAAAACTTCCAGAACTTTACTTCTCAACCGTCTTGAGAAGACACGCCACTAATAACAAAGTATGCGATGTCAACGTCCTTCTTAGTATACGAACGGGTTGGTGACCGCAAAACCGCCACACGGTGTCACGTAGTCTGACGTAGTTTGAGCACCTTTAGCTCAGATCAAAGAGCTCACTGATGTTACTGTAAGGTCAGAAATATCTAAAAGTACTTACCGGTATAAAACCGGCCTAATACTGGCTTTAAAACTGCTATAAAGATAAATCCCAACTGCCCCCCATCTCTATTAAGTGTCTAAATACACCTTAATCTAACGAAAATAAGGAGGAAATTCTCAAGTCAACGCGTATTACGTTTTGACATTACAAAGTACATAAATAATTCCATGCATGCCTTGAGGTTACAAAAAAAGATTCCACGAATAAATATGTCAACACACATCTTCCATCAAAATGACACGGGTGTTGTGAGAAATTAATGAATAATATGTCAACGCGTCCCCTCGGATTGTGCTAGACGAGTGAGACAAACAAGGTTTGTCAGAAAAATGAAATTTGTCATTTTAGGGTTAATGATGGTCTGTTTGTCCTTGGGGTCTAAAATGGCCGGAGGAACATGCGTAAATATAAACATACATACATCATATATTATGCTTTAGCGTTTTCCTAACTATGTTGGGGTCGTCTTACCGGATGCAACTGAATACCAGTATTTTCAAAATTCAAAAATTCAAAATTGTTTATTTCTTCAACCAAATAACAACAATTAGTTTGTGATTGGAGCCTTCTTTTAAGCAAACAATGCCTGTATTAGAAGACTCCGCTCTTCCATAACAAAAGAAAGAAAATTATTTAAAACATATCATAGGTAAAGTAGACAAAAATAAAAAATAATAAAACAACATGTGTGTGTGAGTGAGTGTGTGCGTGGGTATGTGTGTATGCGTGTGTAGGTATGTGTATGTTTGTGTGCCTGTGTGAGAGGTTATGCCGTGAGTTTCAGGAGCTCTTCCGTTTCCTCATAGGTAAGTGGTTTGATCCAATTCAGTGTTGTTTTTTTTGCATTCATAATAATGGTTTTATATATAGGTACATATTTCTTTATTTATTCTGTTATATAAACGAGCATGCATTGCATTTTACATGGAGCGACTGCCTAACAGACCTCCACAACCCAGTTAGTATAGGGTAAGAGGGGTGTACCCTTTGGTAAGGGTTGTCCGACTTTTTGGGCCATTGACTAACTAAAGACTGTCAAAGATCTACAAATGACAGGCGGGACCAATAGCTTAACGTGCTTTTCGAGACTCGGAGGAAACTCGGTATGTTATGAGTGAACACCCATCTACATACCAACCTAGGCAAGTACGGCTTAGTCTAAAGATCGATCCGAGCGGCTGTTATTATTTAGCCACGAGTTCCTAACATACACACATACATAGACTGCTAAAATCATAACCCTTCTTCCTTTTGGCTTCATGGTAGTCGGGCAAGAAGTCTTGCGTGAACCATTTACGTTTTTCAGCGACTGCAGTAAGTAAACAAAGGAATGTCCTTCTTTTTGACCTTAACCAATACACCTGCTGCAACTTAATTTACCTTTTACTCCAAAACTTAAAAAAGAAAGAAAGCTACAACAACAATACACCGGACGTGCAATTTAACGCCATATGCCGCGCACCATCTGTCTGTATGTACCGCTCGTTACTTGGAAACGGCTGTACCGATGAACAGTGCCTACTGTGATGCTTGGTGTATTTTAACTATTTCATTAGTACTTAAATTTCTTCGTGCGTTTTACATTTTTATCACAGAATACTAATTGCTTTATTGTAACTCCAAGCCATAAAATTGTCATGTACTTACCACAATACAAACTTCTTTTGAACAACATAATTTCGCCTATAGCTTGATAAGTCACGGAATAGGACATTATCATGGCGTTTAGAATGCATATGTCACCGTAAAATTGTCAAATACGTTATATTACAATATAACGTGTTACTCTCTAGCGATATTGTAAACTCTCGAATTATTATCAACTGAACATACGGAAGTATCTCTGCCCCCATAATCGGGACTTGGGGCACCCCCCCGTTAGGTTAGTTAGGTTCCCTTTAAACCCTGCACTCGGAAATAGGGGCCCCGCGAAGCGGAGCTCCGTCGACTACGCTTTTTTAGGGGCATATAAAGTGTTTTAAGGTTAGGTTATATTAATCGGTATTTCTCAGGAATGGTACATTATCTTTTCATGAGAGTGGTACCATTGGGCAAGGGGGACCCCTCCTTCCTTCCACACCGCGTGAGTTGACTACCATCGCATGCATTTCACGAAAAATAATGCGTTTTGTTGTAAGCAGTATGTTTGTTTGACAATATTTCGAGATTTTACAATATCGCTAGAGATATTACAATATAACGCATTTGACAATTTTACGGTGAAACATACATATAAAATCAACAACTTTGCATAAATAAATTACAGTATTTCATAATCAAATATTGAAACCTATTTTAATTAAATAACAACGCGCCCATAAACATACCGCCGTTTTCAACAGTCCCTGTTCGCCAAGTATAACAATTTTCAATTTAAACGAATTTCGGCTGCACACTCCGAAAATACTGCCTAAATACCTGGAGCTATATTTAATCCGGTCGCACCCAAAGGATAGGTCGTCAACAGTTCTGGTTGAAAGCGTCGATTAAAAGCTTTCCTATACATGGAGATAGGTGTTTGAGGATGATGCTATAAAATTCTGTATGTGTGATTTTAATCGCGTTTGTCTTACGGGTGATGGGCACACAATGGAAGTAGCATGTGGAGTGCAAAGATTAAATCGTGAATCGTGAGCTTTGCTCTTAGTCCAGTCATTTAGTTTTATTTTTTTTGAAAATTGGTGATTTTATAGATTTCGGTTTTGTCGCGCTCTTTCCGAATTTTCATTTTGCCACTTCGTATCACTGACGCTAGCGCCGCCATGTTAATAAATGGCGTCCAAAAACAGTTTTTTGACGATAACTTCTTTCCTACTCATTTTACGATGAACTAAAGAAAATTTCTTGCAATTTACCTAGACCTATGACCCCATTTTGAGCTCCAAATGACTGGGTTATCTACCGCGTCAAAAATGATGTAGTCTCCTTCCAATTGGTCCATGTTGGGTTAGTGAGCTCTTCTCAGTTTAAACACTTCTTCGCGTGGTCTAAGTGCGGTGGTTGCACAGTCGCCAACACATCAAGTACATCAAGTTAAAAGTCACTGCTGGGTATAGGCCTCTCTTTGCCTGTTCCAAGCTCCACGATCTTGGGTCAACCTCATCCAGGATATTCCGGCAATAGCAACAATATCGTCTGCCCATCTCGTTGCTGGACGACCAACATTTCTCTTTCCATTCCTTGGACGCCACTCGATCACCGCTTTGCCCCACCTGCCATCACCGCGTCTGGCCAGGTGTCCTTCCCAACTCCATTTGCGTTCCATTTCAATCAAGGTACCACAAACTAACTAAATTGTACTGTACATAACATCTAACAATAGGCTTGTTTCCACCATCAATAAATTGCAAATCTATTTAGTCCGTCAATTAGAGTATTGGAAAATAATGGACACGTATTTTTTGTTTTTGTAAATCAACGAATATTGACAAAGATAAAACGCATCAAAACTCGGAGTGAGGGCTCGTGACGTCACTGTTCGGTATCAACTCACTAAGAATGATACCGAACAGTGACGTATTGGGAATTTTAAAAGCGTCGTATCTTCGTCAATTTTGGTTTATGTGACAAAAGAAAAAATACGGGTCAAATATTTTTTGATAATCTAAGTGACGGACTAATTAGATTTTTTCAGTTAACAAGCCTATTTATCCAAATGACTACTCTTTTTCCATTCTTGACTACTCAGTGGTACGAGTAGATGGTGAAATAAGTCCATGTAAACTAATAACTAAAATAAAAACTCAATATAATTTTCATTATTCCCAGAACTTCGAAAGGTACTAATTAAACAAAAACTTATTCATACAACAACTAAAACTATAGAGTAGCTTAATGTATGAAACTTTTCGATCGTTAATGTTTTCCGAACTCTACGAGTATTAACTACTAACTAGTGCTTACGACTACGGTAACGTTTATGTTAAAACTTTATTTCGTTAGTATTTAAATGAACTTGTTTATGTGTTTCGTGAGTCCTGACTACGTTTCAGTTCTATTTAAAAAGGTAAATGTTGACTTTAACATTAATATCGTGTTTGTTTTGTAGAAAATAAGACGAACAAACCGTTTCTTCTTCGTCTACACGAATAGTTTAAACAGAAAAGATTTGATTTTTTGTTTGTTATGATCTAACTCAAGAACTACTAAACCGATTTAAAAAAAACCGGCCAAGAGCGTGTCGGGCAACGCTCAGTGTAGGGTTCCGTAGTTTCCCGTCCGTCACAATAAGTGTTCAATCCAAACGGATTTTAATAATTCTTTTTTTGTTTGAAAAAAGATACGTTCAGGATAATAAAATATGTAAACGAAGTTAAAAAAATTGCTAGCATATACGATTATACTACAAACTTAAAGATCGACCCGAGTGGCTGTTATAATTTAGTTACGTGTTACGTGCATTTCATTTCCTGACACGAAATACCTAAATCAACTTTACCTAATCCCTACTCTAATAGAGCCACTTATAACTTTTAAGCGACACGTACTTTTTCTCTGTGACTAACGTAGCTATTAGTTTTAAACTCATTAGTCGCGTACGTTTCGCAATTCCCATGGCTGTGGGCGACTGGGTTCAATACTCCACAAATGTTATGGTAAATTTTATACTCAACTAACGTGGGTAATGCCTTTGAATTCACATTATAGGCTCTGTGTCTCTTTGCTAATTATGGGTTCATTATCGTCCAGAGCCCGACTTCACCAACTGCCGCTCTGTCTCTCTTGTAATCAGCCTCTTCCGGGGCCTGACTGCGGGTTGAAATCTTCTGTTCATTTGCATAAAAAAACGTTTTTAAAAAGGGTTTCGTATACCTATTGAATCATACGAGTTCTTGTGCAAATAAAAACCAATATTCACACAGTTTCCAGATCCCCGTGCCTGCTCGTGTGGGCGGCACACGTGCACGGGGAATTTTCCGCTCCCGTTACCGGAAAATGATTGCATCCTCTCCGGTTTTAATTGGACATTTTGTTAAACGACATATGGAAACGTGAGACAGATTTCAGTTTGATAATCACGACTGATATTACGAGTATATCACTGAAAAGAAACACGTTATTCGCTTGCTAACTTGCGTTACAGAACAAAGGCCTGTTTTACTTTGACAGCAATTGGAACGGAGGAACTTATGCTAGTATTACCCTGCCTATTAAGTTCCTACTGCTAGGGTACAGGCCTTGTCTTAGAGAGAAGCAATGGCCCATATTCCACTACTTGGGTCTAGTGTGGGTTGGTAATATTTGGAACATGAAGGACTTATAACCAGTCTTTCCAAGTGATGTCGCATTACCTAACTGATTTGTGGAAGATTGGTATTCGATTTGTGTAAGATACTTATAACCAACATGACAGTCTATAATATTAGCGACCCGCCATTGCTTCGCAGGAGTGCAATATACATATATAAATCTTCTTGAATGACTATCTATTGCTGAAACTGCTTCAAAATCCGTTGCGTAGTTTACAAGATCTAAGCCTTCAAACGTGGGAGCGACTTTGTTTTATACTATGTAAAGATGTGCACAATTTTGCCAATACAAGAAACGAAGAGACCGTTGAGTTTCGATTTCCTTCAGGGAAACTTCGCCACAATTATAGGCGGCCGGATCTTGAAATCATAATCGTGATAACAATTGGTACAGATTCTGGTCAGCAAAAACGGTAACTAACGGGACTAAAGGTGGAATTGAACATGTACCTATGGTGCTTTTCAGTCCCATTTTCAAGATCCGACTTCAATAAATAGTTATACCGGCTACATGTAAAAGCTCCATATAGATACTTCACCATCAGCTATTCGGTAGCCGGAGCGTATGAAAAGGGACTAAATGAGAATCCTATACCTATGTATGTGTACGTTTAATTAAAAGGGTTCAAGTTCGCAGACAGACGATCGATTTCATGTCGAACTTGTCTGGTATGTGCTTAAAAATGTATAAGCTTTCATAATTTAGGACCAGACGAAATTCTGCGAATTAATTTACCCAAATAGAATTGGTAATTGAACGTGAAGGTTGTCTTGTATATGAAATGTATACTTAGTAATATTTGCCAATCAGTAGCTCCATGTAAAATACATGTATTCAGCTGCATGAGCTGCATCTGATTAGACTGGAAGCCGACCCCAACATAGTTGGGAAAGGCAAGGCTGATGATGATGGTGATGCCAATCAGTAAATTGGTAGTGATTATCCATTGTTTGTTGGTCGAGTCGTCTCTAAGTTTAGGTAAGCTTATCTGTTCACTTTACATACTGATAGTGTAAGCTGTTTAGCCGACTCATCATTACGTAAAATTCTCCCAGTAGGCTAATCAACAAGCTCAAAAACGTCTTAATTCTTGATAAAGCTCCTAAAAATATGAGCCATGGCTCATTCGAAAGTGGCGCCGGTGAATGAAAAGTTGTGTGGTAATCGGTGGTCGTGGTATGGGCATGCGATGCGGAGGAATGACGAAAATGTCGTGAAGAAAGTTTTGAGTATGAATGTGGATGGGTATTTGAGTAGAGGAAGAGTAAATAAACGATGGATAGACTGTGAGGGATGTTAATTATGGCACGAAAGGAGGTGTCTGATGATATGACGAGTAATAGATTATATAGACATGCTGCGCCGACTCCAAAATTAAATGAATTGGGAGTAGGGCAAGAAAATGCTGATGAGATCCTTTTAGTTTAATTTTTATCTTGAACCTGTAACACCTACGCATACGTGGGTGTTAGAGGTCCACGATAAAAATATGATACTGGCCTCCCATACTTTACTAATGCTGTAACATAATATTACTGTAACATCAAATGATTTGAAAAGAGTAACCATGGAGTTTCTTGCCGGTTCTTCTCCATGGAATCGACCAACGCGAACCGTGCACCTTTTCGACGTTTTATAAGTGCCCATCTAGGCTTATGTGAAATAAAACATTTTGATTTTGATATAAATCTAGTCTTATAGTGGGGAGGACTCGGAGCATTCTGAAAACGCTTGAAAATCAAGTCGAAGTTTTTTAAAAAATTCGATCAGTCATATGTACACGGCACTTCTTTAACACGACTATTAGAGCCTGCATTGACACTGGTATGCTCCATTGGTCGCTGCAACAATAGTGACCGGTTATTTACCCCTGAAATACCTAGCTACGTTGTATAAAAGAACCTAGACATCAACTTTTTAGGGCTACCGCACACTACAGACAAGACTGTCTTGAGACAGACTTGCCTCATAAAGACAAGTCTGTCTCAAAACTGTTTTGTCTTGGGCACATCGCACACCTGAGACGAAACTGTTTGGTCTACTATAGGGCATGCTCCCGGGAAATTCCGGTACCGAAAATCCCGGGTATTTTTTTAACAATCTGGTACCGGGTCTTTCGGTATACTTTCGGTACTATATTATTTACTTTATTTTTTTTCAATATAAAGTAAAAAGTCATATTAAATAAACTACTTTTTTTTACAATAATGGTAAAACGAAACATTTTTAATCGAAAATTATATTCATTACCGAGAGTAAAAACTATTCAACGATGTAAATAAGGGGTCAATCATAAGAAATGTAAGTTGAGTTTTGATTTGTTTCATTTATTGCATTCATCATCATCATTTCAGCCAAAAGACGTCCATTTGAGGATATAGGCCTCCCTCAAGTGTCACCACATTGACCGGTCCCATGCGACTCGCATCCAGCGGATTAAATTAAAAAACCTATTTGCAAAATAAACATCTTATCATTTGATGAAAAAAAAAGAACGAAAAACTCGGGTACCCGGTTTTGGACAAAAAAACCCGAAACCGAAAACCCGGGTTTGATAATAGCCACTTTTCGATGCCCTATCGCTAGACTGTTTTGTCGTAGATGTGCGCGCCCGCGTACATCCAAAAGGGAAGCCGACAATCGGTAGTCAGACTTGTCGCTGTGCAGTTTTTGTAGGTATGAGACAGTTTTGTCTGCAAGACGTTTTGTCTCAAGTGTGCGCATCTTCATATATTTTGTATAGCGAAAGTCTGTCTCAAGACAGTCTTGTCTGTAGTGTGCGGTAGCCCTTACTGCTACCGAGAGTCGCCACTATGAAAACCGCACTTATTTCATACTGGTATCTAGTTAGGGTTCCGTAATGAGACAACAACGTGCTTAAAACTTTCGAAATAAAATAATTTCAATAAATTATTATGTGTCATTTTTAGATCTTGTCCCAAGTTACTTTGGGGTCGGCGGAATACGTTTTTCTTGTCTTCCATTCTCCTCTGTCTTCTCTACTTCTATTTCTTTCATATCATTCTTCACAAGATCCATCCATCGTTTCTTTAGTCTTCCTTTCTCTTTCTCTTTCTCCATACATTTATATTTATAATTTATAGTCATCACTCTTTTATTCACTTGCGATTCGTCCCTCCTCAGTTCATGTCCATACCAAGACAGTCTATTCCCTTTCAAGTTTACTGTGGTGCAACTTTTAGGCTGAGGCTACATTAGGCCGCGACGCGACCTGCGACACATGAGCGATTAAAACAAGTAAATGAATGCTCACGTACATTGCTACACTGTACACCAAATATTACTAGCGATCTTTGATTTCTTTATGCGATAGGAACAACATTACTGTAATCACGGCATCGGCTACATCAACATAGCGAAATTGAAGCGAATTTATCAGAAAATACGCCGGAATCTCGCTTGTAATGTAGCCATACCATGTTTTTCTCGTTTCGCTCTTCCAGTCGCATCGCAAATCGCTGCCTACTGTAGCCTCAGCCTTTAACTTCCACTCTCTCTCTCTCGTTCCATCCAGCAACCTTTTGCGCCTCATCTTTTGATAGGGATCTTTCACCACACGCCAAAAGTCGAAAGTACCACTGTTATAAGTTATGTTATTGTCCATAGATTGCAAAATCATTTTTATTTTTTTACTAGCGGACGTCACGCGGTTTCGCCCGCATAGTTCCCGTTCCCGTCCCGTGGGAGTACGGTGATAAAATGTAGCCTATGTTACTCAGAGTGAATGTAGCTTTAGAATAGTGAAAGAATTTTTGAAATCGGCACAGTAGTTTTTAAGTTTATTTGTTACGAACATACACAAAAAAAATACAATTTTTTCCTTTTTATAATTTTAGTGTTGATTTTACATAGGCCTTGATGGGCACTTATAAAACGTCGAAAAAGGTGCACGGTTAGCGTTGGTCGATTCCATGGAGAAGAACCGGCAAGAGACTCCATGGTTACTCTTTTCAAATCATATAGTATCACAATAATATGTTACAGCATTCAATCAATGGATTTAAACCAAAACTACGAGTAATGCCTAAAGAAACAATATTTTGCTAAAAGAATGTAAATGGTTACAGAACCCCCTACTCTATACTCCACTCGACATTCACTCCTCACATTTTTTATACATTATCCCGGCTTCCATTAGTCATCAGGCAGCATTCTACCTCGTTGGAATCTCGTCAAGTATTCGGTTAACGAACGTACCGTACTGTACATATGTTAATTTTAAATAACCCTTACGCCGCAGTACCTTTTGAAAGTTCGTTTTTTTATGTAGGTCATTTTTTCGTCGTACCATAATTACTTGGGAGTGTTTACCTACTGTATTTTGTATGGAATGTTTGTGAAAAGATTTTGGTGGGGTTAGTTTATTTGTCTATTTACTTTCTGGAGCTCTGAAATAGCCAGAAGGCGTCGCGCTAGACCTCCAAGAATGTGGCGGGACGAGCTGGATAAAACCAACGACCAGAGGCCCATATTAGCCCTGCACAGAAATAAATAAATCTTTTTTCCAAAAAAAAAAAGTGACTTCAAAAAAGTGAAAAATAACTTTAGCTTCAGAAGTCGGTGACCATTGTTTGATCGATTTATTAAGTTTTTTTGTCACCGACTTCTGAAGCTAAAGTTATTGGAACGAAGTTCCTTATCGCGCGTTGTGAAAGGGGGCTAGACGGAAAAAATTCTTACGAAAAAGTTGTCACGACACTTTTTAAAAATAAATGAAGGTTGCAATGCGTTTGTTTCATTTCTATTTCGCATTGAACAGTGTGGTGTCGCGACGATTATTTTTGTTGAGTGAACATTATATTTGTTAATAATAAAAAAAATATTATTATAACTTAAAAAAAATAAAATTTTATTACAATTCCTTCACTAGTTAATCGAAAGAACTTCGTTCCATCCGGGTGTCCCTTGACACCTCTCAATTTTTTTTTCACTTTTTTGAAGTCGGTTCTATTTTTTTGCAAAAAAGTTTTTATTTTTCACTTTTTAGTGGTTCACTTGTGCTTACCCCTTCACAGCGTACCGGTGCGGTGGCGTGATGTTATGTTATAAACTGGTGTAAACAATAGACAGACAATAGATTTCAGCAATCCCAGTCCATTTGCTATCATTTATTGAGGAGTTCCGTTCCATATCTCCGAAGTTCGTGATCAGATCATGACAATATTTCTATGGGACCAACTTGGAAGTATACCCTTTCAAACAAAAAAAGAATTTTTCAAATCGGTTCATGCGTCTTCGAGTAATCGGTGAACATACATAAAAAAAAAATACATACAGTCGAATAGAGAACCTCCTCCTTTTTGGAAGTCGGTTAAAAAATAAATAAATATCGCCCTACATTAACACACACCGCCATCTAGTGCCACAGTAAGCAAGGTTTGTGTCGTGGACACCAGATAGTTGATATACTACATATATACTTTTTTATTTGTAAATACATACTTATTATACATATAAACATCCCTGACTCGGAAACAAATGTCCATGCTCATCACACAAACATTTGCTCCTACCGGGATTCGAACCCAGGACCCTATGAACGTAAGGCAGCCTAACTACCACTACGCCATTCGAGTCGTCAAAAAAGACAAAAAACGAAGAAAAAAAAAGACGAAGGCTAACAGTATCAGTAGTTTATGTAGTGTTTTTTATTTTATAATTATTGTTACCCTGTTTTTTGGTTGTTTTCGGCTGTTGTTTTATTAAACATAATCAATCAACGGAATAACATACTTCAACTCAATATGTAGATTTTTTCGGTCAACTACTACGAGTGACTGAACTGACTAGGAATATAACTAACGAAACTGAATGTGATCAGCGGATCTAAACCACACGTTCAAAAGCTGTCAATGTTTTGCTGTGAAATATAGGCACAGCTTTTCAACGTTTTTTTGAAATCCTTAGATCTAAGTATTTCTTAACAGACTAAAATCTAAATACGAGAACCTACGTATCAAATCGATTCCAAAGATATTTAGTCGTGTAACGCTGCAATATTTTTTTTATAAAGAACATGATTGACCTACACTTTACATGAAACATCACGCCGTTAATCCCCAAAGGGTAAAGAGGTGTACCTAATATTACACCCACATTTGCCAGTTACGTTTAAGTCACATGTACCTAATAGCGGGCGACCCTATTGCCATCAATCGGGCGCAAATCCAGACTCCGTGGCTGCAACTGAGAAATTTCTCATGATAAAACCCAATAACAATTATTCGATTATAGGAATAAGGACTTCATTCTCAGCAGTCGCAATTTCAACCACTAGAGCAACGAGGCAGGTCCACCTGTTATTTAAAGGGCGTAAAACACCTCTTCACGAAGCCGAAAGGCACTTGTTCTCCCCATCATTGCGATCATTTTTTTGTTCTACACGTCTACACCATACCTGGGAACCTTCTAGTTACGGAGATATGGGGGGTCAAAGTTACAACTTTTTGACAAGTTTTTTTTAAATACAAGTTTTTCTTGTAAAGTTTTGACTTACGACCCCGCACTATTCAATCCATCCATCAGCACAATGTTTTAAGTGTGTTACATTGAGTTCTACCACAAAACATGGTTTATGTACAGAATGCTTGGTTAACGGCTTTGTGATGAGGTGGTTTACACCCTGTATACTTTCAGGCATTATAAAACTCGCGTTTAGCTGTTGTAGTCGCCTTAATAAAAAAAAACACCATGTGACTCAGAAAGTAATGGAATACACACACGTAGGTAAGTAATTTAATATACCCATTTTACTCTGTTGTTACTCATAATTAAATCAACGTCCACTCGTTACGCCCTCCTATATTATTTTTATATTGAGCTGTGGACACAAAGGGTGTGTGATTAAATTCAATTTAACCCGTCATGTTAGATTATTTAACGAGGATATTAAAGGGCGAATCGGGTCTGGAATTTTTAGGTTGCGTCGTCCCGTTGGATTACCATATCAAAAAGAATATTATGGGGCAGAATATTTACGTATGATTATGCTAATATAAAAGTCCACATTGGCCTTGAATTGTAACGACTGGAAGTCATGGAGAGGGATATTTCAATATTATATCTTTCACATTTCGCAAGTTAAGCTACAGGAGTTAACCGCGAGTTTTATAATGCCTGAAAGTATAATATTATAGAGTATTATAAAACCAGAAAAATATTTCTTCAGGATATTATGCTAGTGTGATAGTGTTTTGAAAACATAATACAAATAATTTTACTCGATAAAAAAATCACGATATCCCTAAAAATGTCTTTTAACGAGTAAAAATCATACTAAAATACATGCGAGCATTCTGATGTTTAGGCAAATAATTTTACAAGCAACATTAGCATTAAAGTGTTTTATTTTTTAGTCCAGTCAATAGATTTTTTCTTAGTCTATCGAAACCACTAATTTCGCACTATTCGACCCGCAGTGACTGACGTAACAACCACTTCGTAGTGCAAGCTGATTAGAACTTTATTCTAACCGTATTTCAAACGAAGTTTGACTTTGAACCACCACAATTAATAGAGTTGCTAATTTAGCTCCTGTAGTCCCATGTACCTAATAGGAGCCAAGCCTATCGCCATCAACCGGGCACAAATCCAAAATCCGTGCTACTGAAAGAATTCCTAATGGAAAACAAACTTTTTTAATTACTGTTTTCATCAGTCCGAGGTACTGTTTATAAATTAAACATAGACTCAAATCCCTAATTAAAACCTTCGTGGCGTGTCTAGCTTTGCCCTAAATAATAGATAGTTCAGGTGGAAACCTAAAGGCCAGTTTATAACTTAAAGATTTTGTTTAAATGTGTTTTGAATTTTGACGTAAACCTTTCCTAGAAGGAACTAGTGCTGCATTTCTTGTCGCTCTTCGTTAAGGCGACTACACGAGCTAAACGCGAGTTTTATAATTACTAATAGTATATGATTCACTGCTATAAACAAGACCAGAAAATATATGATATTCTTCAGGATATATGCTAGCATGATACTGTTTTGAAAACATAATACAATTAATTTGGCTCGATAAAGAGAAATCACGAACTTACCTCTAAACATATCTTTCAAACAATAGAAAACATACTAATATGCATGCGATCATTCTGATTTTTTGGCAAATAATTCTACAAGCAATATATTAGCATGATACTGTTTTAGTTTTTTAATCCAATCAATAGTTTTTTTGTAAATCGATCGAAACCAGTCATTTCGCGCTATTTGGCCCGCAGTGGCTGACGTAACAACCACTTTGTAGTGCAAGCTGATTAGAACTTTATTCTAACAGCATTTCAAACGAAGTTTGAACCACCACAAATAGAGTTGCTAATTTAGCTCGTATAGGCGCCTTAACGTGACTAAAGTAAAACACAACGACAACAACCCAATCAACAACTACAACAACAACCACCCAATCTTCAACTACAACAACAATCGCAACACAACAACCACACAATCTAGCAACATTGTAAGACTGTTTATACATTTTTTTCATTACATTGTCCAAACAACAACGCCACGTCATGAAAGTTTTTCAAGACAATTGTGAATGTATGGAACAGCGATGTGATGAATATAAATGTTGATGGAGGAAGAGGAAGGCCAAGGAATCGATGTATAGATTGTGTGAGGAATGATATGAAAGAAAAGAAAAAGGAGTAAATGATAGCGTAACGGTTCACGGAGCAGAAAAGAAGAAAAAAAAAACGTGTGCCCCAAGTAACATGGGGCAAGGTCAGGGAGACGACTAAGGTTCATGTTCACCGAAAAGATAACGGTCTGATTATCCAAAAACAGCTGTCACTGTGACATGTTCCCATACAAAAATGTGTTTTAGATAATCAGACCGTCATCTTTTTGGTAAACATGGACCTTAATCTTATTGAACATTTAACCAGCGAATTACCTCTGTCTTAAGCGTCGGTTATTACAGACATGATCATCATGACCTGCTTAGGCTTTTTCCAACTATGTTAGGGTCGGCTTCCAGTCTAATTGGATGCAGCTGAATTTCAGTATTTTACATGGAGCCTATCTGACCTTTACAACCCAGTTAGTACTGGGGGTAATACAAGACTGGTTATCAGACTTTTTAAGCCACTGACTACCTGTAACTACTCCAAACACACGTCATACAATAACTGATGTTCATAAAGCAACCCGTTACTCAGTCTTGGCAGTATCTACGAAGCGAGTGTAGTTAATCATGCTGGCAACCCGACCCGTGCCATTCAGTATTTATTACACCTATTCATAGTTGCTGATTGATATTCCTCCTAGGTTTTACTTCATCATTCAAAATTAGTTTATGTAGTATGAAAATTGATACGAGTTCTGAATATACATTATGTAAAGTACTGCTTGTCGTAATATGTACAATGTATAAATATGTAAGTAAATTACCAAAGAATGAAAAGTGGGTAGCCCGATTCTACGGGCTAAATATTGAGGTTTACGACAGATAAAAATGTATGGAAGATGACATACCGACCGATCCTAGAAAGAGGATGTTGTAAAAGATAATACTGAAGACCAATCAGGGGAACGTAATATCGGGCTTAGTTGTCTTCATGATATGTGTCTCCGTATGTTTAATATCATCAAAACTTGTTCTGCCGTTAATGCGTAAAAAGGTTACAGATAGACATAGTAACATTGTAATTTCAAGTTACTTTTTTTTTCCGCATTTATCATTTCTAGTTTGGATCTGTGAAATGAGTAATAGCCGTTTTGGGGCCTGTCAGTTATGGTTTTTGTCGTTAGAAACGTAGGGTAGGTAATAAGTCTTCATTAACCTTTGATTCAATGTTTTGTAGCTGTATTTTTTCCTCCTACAAAAACATACATGTCTAACAAACGCAAATACAACTGGATACTGGAATAAAAAATCCTACAAAAAGGCAACAAACCGCTGCGAAGAATCTACTAACAACACAGTCGGATCCGATATCCGAAACCACAGAGCGATCGACGTTTCCATTTCCATTATTAAAAAGAAATCGGTCAAGTAGGTTTTCCATAAGCTAAGAGGGAATGCGGGATTTACTCATGTACTCAAAATATCTGAAGCATTTGCTTTGACAAACACTGAAGTAAAAATGTATGTTGTTGGATTCACCACTCCAAGTCAATTTTTTTTTTTTTTATTGTCATGATATTATTTGTCTCGCTCATACACACATAAATTCACGCCTTTTTTTCAACGCTACGATCCTGACATAATCCTTTCGTCTCGCTCACTCATGTTAAAAATTGGATCCATCGTTTCATGCGAAATGTTTGGCATCAATCTTCTCAGTGTAAACTTAACTCACAGGCCCAAAGAAGTAGGTACGGTGACGGGGCACGTCTAATGATTTATGTCTTCGCATTGTAGGACGAACTTGATGTGAATTCTCAAAATCAAATAAAATTATTAGTTTCAAAAAATGGAAGATAAATATAATTATGTATATGAAGTTGGAATATTCACAATAACGAATGGGCTTAAGGTGAAAGCGTCAGGGTGGCCTTCGAAATTCAAATTTTCTTACGTTTTTTGCCTGCAAATTGTAACGTTTGCGTGTACGTGGTTGATGAAAATATCGGTCGTGGCTGTATGACGTATGTATTTACAGAATTATAATAATCGCGAATCATATTTTAATCAACATACAACCTGAAACTGATCTGCAAATTGCAAAAAAATACCTTAGAAAATTTGAACTTTGCTGGCTTCCGTGGAGCAACAGTTTGGTTTGACCGACCATAAATACAAACAATTCACGTACAGCCCTATAAATTCTTCATTGTTTGAACATCTTGACACTCCATTTACTAAGCTCCATACGTTTAGCTATAGACAGAGAGTTCAGCTAGAAATGGGTCAAGTACTTCTTTCCGTTCAAGTGGTTTTCGTGATAGATTTGACAACGATCTGTCTTCGGTTTCCGGGTCGGTTTTTACATGTTGGCTTGTGGACAAGACGAAAAAGCAATGGAATTAAGCTTTCCTAGAGAGATTTTCTCTTAAGGTGGATACTCCAGAGTAGCCCACGAAATTCAAATTTTCTTACGTGATTCACTGACTATTTCATGAAAAAGTCATTCAATCGACTTTCTGAGAGACCCGTATGGCGCAGCGGTAGTGAGGCTGCCTTACGGTCTTAGGGTCCCGGGTTCGAATCCCGGTAGGAGCAAATGATTGTGTGATGAGCATGGACATTTGTTTCTGAGTCATGGATTTGTTTCCGAGTCGTTAAAAGTAGTCAGTCTGACAACCAGTATTCCTTAGGAGGTTCATATTACTCAGTACTATCTGGGTTGTGCAAAAGATTGGTAGTCGCTCCATGCAAAATACTGGTATTCAGCTGCATCCGGTTAGACTGGAAGCCGACCCCAACATAGTTGGGAAAAGTCTAGGCAGATGATGACGCTGGAATGATAAAAAATGAAATAGATGAATATAATCACACCAGAAATCTGTCTGCTTAACGATAGTTACATAGATGTATGAATTGACACCAATAATGTGACTATACTATCATTTGACATTAATTTACTGCCTAGCTTGACGGACGCGACAACGTGGTTTATTAGAATGTGTATGTGCAGTGAAACCACGAACTTGCTTTAGAACGTTTACGATAGTTTAGATATGTACTCGTGCCTTGGGTTCCTTGGGGATAAGCAGAAACTATAGTTGTAACCAGTTAAAATCGCAAAAGCGGTCATTGACCCCCACCTACATTTATTACCAGTTCTTAACTTTGAAATCCAAAAATAAGCCTGTTCAAATCTTGTATCGTCATCTTTCGTGATCGTCAACATTTTTTCTAAAGATAAACGATACAGTAAAATACAGGGAGTAAACCACCTCATCACACAGCCGTTAACCAAGCATTCTGTACATCAAACTAAGTAACTTTACGCAAAAAATATTGCTGGGAAACAACTTTTTTTTTGAGGTTATAAATCATGTTTTGTGGTAGAACTCAATGTAACGCACTTAAAACATTGTTCTGATGAATGGATTGAATAGTACGGGGGTCGTGGAGGTGTTAAAAACGTTAAAATCTTACAAAAAAAACTTTTATTTAAAAAAAAAAACTTGTCAAAAAGTTGTAACTTTGACCCCCCATATCTCCGTAACTAGAAGGTTCCCAGGTATGGCGTAGAACAAAAAAATGATCGCAATGATGAGGAGAGAAAGTGCCTTTCGGCTTCGTGAAGAGGTTTTTTACACCCTTTATTTGAACTTTTATTTTGGTTCGTACCAGGAGATATTAGGAAAAGGGCATTGACCGCTATTGCGATTTAACTGGCAGCAACTATACAACTCATTGCATTGTTTCCAAATAAATGCAAAGAAGAAAGAGAATAAAACAGCACGCTTGGGGCAGTGACTGAGCGATTGGCTGCACCTGCAGCGCTGCGTGTCTTGTGTTCGATTCCCGGCAAGGAACAAACATTTGTAACAGTGATCTTTTGTTTTCGTTTCAATATGTCAAGTCTTACCAAGGGTATCGTATTAGCCAGTACTAACTGGGTTGTAGAGGTCTGATAGGCAGTAGCTCCTTGTAAAATACTGGTATTCAGCTGCATCCGGACTGGAAGCTGACCCAAACATATTTGGAATAAGGCTAGGCAGATGATGATGATTAAGGCGATTACACGAGCTAAACGCGAGTTTTATAATTACTAAAAGTTTATGATTCACTGCTATAAACAAGACCAGAAAAATATATGATATTCTTCAGGATATATGCTAGCATGATACTGTTTTGAAAACATAATACAATTAATTTGGCTCGATAAAAAGAAATCACGAACTTACCTCTAAAAATATCTTTCAAACAATAAAAAACATACTAATATGCATGCGATCATTCTGAGTTTTTGGCAAATAATTCTACAAGCAATATATTAGCATGATACTGTTTTAGTTTTTTAATCCAATCCAATTTTTGTAAATCGATCGAAACCACTCAGCAGCACCGCAGTGGCTGACGTAACAACCACTTTGTAGTGCAAGCTGATTAGAACCTTATTCTAACAGCATTTCAAACGAAGTTGAACCACCACAAATAGAGTTGCAAATTTAGCTCGTATAAGCGCCTTAATGAATTCCCAGCATTTGTACGATATTTTATCCCTAATTCCCGGATGAGAACTTTAGTTTAACTTATATCTGAACTAGCTTTAATAACGTTAAAATACTCGTATGTTTTCTTAAATAAACTGCCATCATAAAACGACAATATTTTGATATAACTCGACGCGCCTACCTACCCAACCCTGGGGAAATTAGGCTTTCGCAGTACATAATTATGTTATCAAAGACACATAGCCTATTCTATTTTGCATTAAAATATGACTATCAATATTTGCACAAGGCATGACGACAGTATCAAAAATTTACAAATCTATTTAGTCCGTCAGTTAGATTATTGAAAAATAATCGACACCTATTTTTTGTTTTTGTGAATCAATGAATACTGACAAAGATAGAACGCATCAAAACTCGGTAGTGGGGGCTCGTGACGTCAGAACTCGCTAAAAATTATACCTACGTGTGACGTAATGGGAATTTTAAAAATAAATAAATAAATTAAAAGTTTATTTCGGAACAATAACACGATACAAGGTTAACGGGTAAAACGATGGAAGCTGCAAAAGTATAAACTGTAGCGCAGAAAAAAGCGAAGAAAAGCGTCTTATTTTCGTCAATTTTGACTTACGTAACAAAAGAAAAAATACGGTTCAATGATTTTTAATAATCTACCTGACGGACTAATAATATTGTTTTTGTCGTCTACCATAATAATTATTATTATTTCGATCCTCTGCTATCACACTGCAGGGCAACGGCCTCGCTTCTTTTTTTTTCATCTTTCGGTATTCGACAATGGGAATCTATGCCATTGTCTTGTAGTCTTAGGGGAATCACTAATGCCAATACACTCTAGTGACCACAAGAATTTTATGTCAATATTTCTGAGAGGTAGATCAGGTTCGGTAAAATAAGGGCAGCTTGAACTGTGACAGTGGCAGTAAGTAGTCACAGTTAGTATATTTTCTTGTTCCGCAGTACAGTCTTCTCCAAAGTTTCCTGATAATAACTCAAACACAAAGCATTTATTAAAACCATTATCTGTACAACATTGGACATAATTCCAAAATAAAACACGTTTGTTGTATGGGAGAGCCCCCCCTTAAATATTAATTTTATTCTTTTTTAAATATTTGTTGTTATAGCGCAACAGAAATAATCATCTGTGAAAATTTCAACGGTCTAGCTGTAACGGTTCATGAGATACAGTCTGGTGACAGACAGACGGACAGTGAAGTCTTAGTAATAGGGTCCCGTTTTCGCTCGATGTGTACGGAACCCTAGAAAATAAGGGTCAAAGCAACTCTCCGCCCTCGACATTATCAACCTAACTGTGGAGACTCAAAGTTAAAGACATCATAACTGCGAACGGACTGGAGTGGAGTTGATCATTCCAAACCGTAGATCTCTATATTTTGGTGAATTATCTCAGATATTGCGAATTATAGTAGAGTAGGCTTCAGGTAATTTCTTTGTCAGTTCATCATAACACTTGAAATTCTTACGTCCTTTGATTTCCTTATCCAATATCAACGTAGTCTACTCGATTATTGAGACTGATTTCCGACAGTTCGATTTAATATTCAACCGTGCAAGCTAATAAAGTCCCACGCACACATAGATTTACTTCCCAATTTCCCATGTCCTGTTATCCCTTATTCGTCTCTTTGAACACCCACGGGTCCGGTAGGGTCGTCTATTTGCGATATTTGGGGTTAATAAACTTAAGCGAAGTGTTCCGTAATTTTTGCCAATCTTTTAGGGGAAAGGTGTGATGGATTGCTAGTCTATCATCATCATCATCATCATCATGTTCTTGCCCTTGTTCAACTTGGGTCGGCGCTACCCGTGTTTTTATCTACATTCTCCCCTGTCAACCATCACGCTGTCATTTACTTTATGAAGTGAAAACTTCTGCTCGTTGAGCACTTTTTGGGTGAACAAAATCATGGAACTCGCGTGACCGTAGCGCTTCGTAGCACTCGTAGCCGATCCGCTACGGCGTAGCACCACTTAGGCGTGCACGGGGCGCAACCCGTAGCAGATATAGATAACTTAAGGGCATTACATTGCCCAATGACCCTGAATACCGTGTGTTTAAAGAAGTTTGTAGATGAATCCACTTGTGCGTTTTCAATATAAAAAATGTATGTTAAACTAAAGGTACTATAAAATAGATTGTGTTGTTTAAAATTTTAATAAACTTACTCAAATTTTATCAAAAAATCGTAACAAATAGGTCCTTTTCAACCTAAATTGAAAATTCTCTCTATAACGGCTCAATAACTCGGCATGAATTTTATACCAAAAAATACGTAATGACGTATTTAACAATTTGTGTTGATTTTTTTCTCTTATTTCTTTTTATATTTAAAAATATTTTATAAAAACCCGAAATAACGCGAAAAGCACTTTGTCACTCCCGCACTCGTCCCTCTCTCTCTCGTCGTTTCGTCGTAAGTTAGTACGGGGCAGCATGCGAAAGGTCATTGGGCAATGTAATGCCCTTAAGTTATCACCTCTATCGGCAGACGCCTTTTTTTCTTTTTTTTTTTCTAAGGCTTATTTTGTTTTTCATAGCAAGGATGTACGAATTTTATTCCTTCTCTCGCCACCATCTGGCTCTAGCTTTTTCCCTACTATTTTGGGGTCAACTTCCAGTCTAACCAGATGCAGCTGAATACCAGTATTTTACATGGAGCGACTGCCTATCTGACCTCCACAACCCATATAATACTGGGTAATACGATACAGACTTTTTGGGCCACTGACTACCTATAACAACTGCCAAAGATGGACACGGAGGAAACTCGGTATGTAAGGGTGGTCACCCATCCACAGACCAACCTAGGCAAGCACGGCTTAACCTAAAGATCGATCCGAGCGGCTGTTATTATTTTGCCACGAGCTCAATCAGCCGAAATAACTTTACATACTTATCTTAAAACATACTTAACCATCTGTTTTGTTTGACCACCCACTCATCTTGACAGAAAACGACCCAAAACTAGCTTTATCTCTACGACACAAAATCCACTTTCAAACAAATTCGTCCTACCACCCCCGGATGTAGAACCGTACCGAACCGTGCGTAAGAAACCCTTTGCAATGTTGCTTTTTTTAATTTTAAGGTTCCATTGTTCAAAGCGATCAAGCTTTATTTATGGGTAAGGGGTTTTTTTCAACCCTCAATTTCAACCTGTTTTAAAATTGGGGTGCAGTTTAAACCTGAATGTTTTGATACTTGATATGGTTGAGGTTGAAGGAGCGATGAATGATAATGAATTTGCATATCA
Source organism: Xestia ashworthii (assembly GCA_950022955.1). Taxonomy (NCBI): domain Eukaryota; kingdom Metazoa; phylum Arthropoda; class Insecta; order Lepidoptera; family Noctuidae; genus Xestia; species Xestia ashworthii. Next base: position 4,800,626 of record OX465575.1, read on the forward strand.
ATGTCCTGTAGTATTAGGTCGTAAAAAACCACTGACTACTTTAATAATGTTTAGGGTGTCAGGTTCCACTCTATGGATGTTCACACAAGTGTCATTCAGTCAATTGTGCTGTCGTGATTTCGTAATAAGTTCCTGGAGTGCGATTCACTAAGGCAAAACATCTTTACAACCGAGAAATCATCGTTGAAACATCAGATGCAAACTTATCGGTATTCTTGAGTTAAAACTGCGCGATCGTAGCGCCTCAACGATGTCGACGGCGCGACATAGAACTAAAATATGGTTCCGAATGTATGAAAAACGGTATTCACAAACACAAGACATCCTACACTTCGTCCACCACCACATCTATGACTTCGATTTTAACTGTCAAACAGTAAAGCTTGTAAATTGTAGATGATTCCTTGGTTGTAGACTATTAAAATGTAAGTAAAACAAGTTATTCTTTTAAACTAAAATGCTTAATATTGTTTTGTATATCGTATTACTTCCTGAAACGTATAAATGCCTGTTTTTAATGTTTTAGATGGCAGTTCGTCTTGCTTGTATGATTTTTTTGTTGGAAGAAGCTTAGCGTCAATATAATTTAGAAAAAAAGACGTCAGGCACATGTGAGACGTGGATCTTCTTACTACGGATATAAACTAGGTTGACTGTACAGTAGAGCTAATTACACAATTGGAAAAAGATATTTCTGGTGGCATAACAATGTTGAATCGTCGAGAAATTAGCAACCGAACCAAGGTATCACTACTAAATTAATATACTTAATATAAATTACCATACCTGCAGTGGAAAAATGCCTAAAACTTACTCTCTTTCCAGGTTATAGGCACTCTCGCATTTTTAGCTAGCGGGAGTTACCAAAAAATATGTGAGAATGCAAGAACCTATATCTGCAAGCATCTGCCTCGAGGGCTATAAGAACCATTAAAGATGCCATGAACCTCCCAGTTATAATTAAAAAGTACACATAAGATTTCCTCAAAATACAAAAAAAGGCAAATTCTCAAAGAAAAGTAAGTATTTTTTATTTTTTACCAAGCTACTATCAAGAATCAAACCATCTGGCTATTTATTTTTGTTAGATACTTAGATAATATTTTAAATTGTCTATCCTTATCGTCAATGTGGCGACACTTGGGGGAGGCCTATGTCCAGCAGTAGACGTCTTTCGGCTGAAATGATGATGATGATGATGATGATCCTTTACTTAGATTTTATGAGAAGTTCAATATTATTGTAAAATTAAATTCCTATTTAATGTATTTCAGGAGACTCCGGTTTTGCTCTTAGGCCATACATGATGGTTCCATGTAGCAACCATGAGCCTGGACCACGGGAAGCATACTATAATGTTCTACATGCCACTGCATAAAATACTGCATAACGAACCTTTGGATAAAGGCAGTTTTAGCTGGCTTTTGGTTCATCATGTTCTTCAATACGATTCAGAGATGGTGTGAAATTAAAGCCTGTTGTGTGTGACATAACATTTACAATCAAACAGAAGTTCCTCCAGCAGAATTGTTATCCGGTTACTACAACGAGAAAGTCAGAACTCTATCAGTGATTTGGACAGTGGACGTCTTGCTCGAGGTTGTCTAACTAATAGACTGACATGGACAAGTTAACACTAACAATAGACTTATCAATCAATCAAAAACTTTATTTCGAACAAGAGTCCATATGGATTAGTAGCGAGTACTTATGATATTACTAATATTCAGGTTATAAGACAGTTTGTTTATTAAATAGTGTATGTTAAATAGTATGGTGTATTGTTCATCATAAAATATAGAAAATGGATGTTTTTTAAACTTCTTATTGTAAAGATAAAATTAGTATTTATAGTCTAACAAAATAATATGTACCTAGGAAAAGTCATTTTAATAGAATTAATAATAAATAAAACAATCTTTTAACATGCATTTTATTTATTTATTAAATCTTGAATTGCACTACTTATTCTACCTAAAGCTTGAGCCACAGCCTGAAGGCCTTCTACTTGTCGGCTAATCACTTGGGCAATCAAGAGTTTTGCTTGCAACCAAAACTTTCTCCTCCCGTAATGGTATGGATTTTCAATTCTATTTCACTGATTTCTGGCCTCTATACCACTACCAGTGCACCCTCTCGTGGCTGCTATTAAGCTGTACTTCCTCTTATCTGCTCCTTTTTGTCCTCCCAGTACTGCAACACAAGTAAGAATTATATTATTTGAAGTATTCAATAAATAGAACACCTATTTTCTCAGGTTGAGTTGACTTTCTGTTGCAATTTGAAGCCTAGCCTAAAGTTACAGTACATGCCTGTAGTTAATACTACTTAAGTAATAAAGAACATACACAGGGGCTGCCAATGCAAAAGGATACTATACTGTAGACAGCTACCTACTTAATGCAACAGTGTACAAACACAAATACATATTATTACTAACCTTATACCACTGTGCCGATGTTTTCGTACACAGACTACCATCACTATTCAGGGCTGTTTTTATTTCGGACCATGCCTGACGACTGCAAATGCGAGCATGGCCCGTAGCTAAGCATGTTTGCTTTCCAAAAAGCTTACTAGCTTTTCCAGCTGGTTTAACGAAGGAGCTGCGTTGCGAGACACTAAAAAATAAATATTTGGTTACATAAATGTAGTTCCAGAAACTGTGCTGTATATTTAAATATAAATGTTGCTGTGTACTTACTTTCGGTAGGTTTAGAACCAAACGAAAACAAAGAACAAGTAGAACGCTATGCGATTGGGGTGCATAATTTTTTTCAGTCTACTTTAGGCACTTATAACCACTTGGAACTTTGGAATTTCGTATTTTGATAAAAAAACTATAATTGTTTTGAAATACATAACCTACAAATAACACAACAAATGTCAATCAAAGATTAGTATAATTTATTGCTATTATCAAAAATAATTATTTTCCAAGTTGAAAATGATATATTTAATTAAATATTCGTTGCATAATAAATATAACGTCTTATAGACGTATACGTATTGTGCAGTTGTATTAATTTATAATGACGAAATAACTTCAAAATAGGTATGTCGAGATTTTCTCGATTATACTCTAGATTAAACATAGCAACACTGTCATCGTCTTACTTTTCATCGATGAGGAGTAGATCGTCGACGAGCCTAAGTAGCTTACCGAATACGGATTTTATCAACGTTGTTTTCAAAAGCGATATTTACGATGTCACATCAGTGAACTCGTCGTTGTTAACATCTGTGAAGAGTCTGTTAGTGAATCGCATAGCTGTATAGTATTTTTAAGGTACAATTTTAAACGCGGCCGCAACTTTAAACCGCAGCGGCAATGCCGTCCAAATTACAACTATTAAAGAGCAGTTATTTTTATAATCATTTTCTCGAAAACTGCTCTACGGCTTTACGGGAGCAAAAACTGGATCTAGCCAGGTCTCATATTTGGGAAAATTCGTTTCCTCTATTTTCACCCGACCAGAGCTCGGTCGCCTAGGTACAACTGGCTTCTATGCCGCCCGTTATCGTTTTCAAAGAGTTACATAGTATAGGTGTTCAGAACAGATGGCTTTTATAAGGTATGGCATAGTGGTCATCGTAAATACGTTAAGGTAGAAAATGCTCTGAGGGCGTAGTGCGAGTTTTTTACCTACTAGATCGCGTGAACGTAAACGCAGATTTGTACGGTATTAGAGCAGCGCCATCTAGTGGAAACTCGATAGCACTGCTATCATTCCATACAAATCTGAGTTTACGTTAACGCGATCGAGTTGGAAGAAAAACTCGCACTATGCCCTCTGGACTTTTTCATTGCAAACGATGGGGCGGTCGTTTCTTTTAGGGAAAAAGGTCTTATGAATATTTGGCCGGGCGCTGTGCTCCTTAAATTACGACTGTTGTGGGGTAGATGAGATACCCCTTATTGCCTCAGCTTTCAATTTTCATGGAAACAAACACAGAAGGCTAACCCAACTTTTACTTCTTAGAATCAGGGGGTCTCTAAGCACGAAACCCGTAGTTTCGGCCGAAGTTACGTGCGTTTCCTACTCCGTATTACTTACGGACGTAAGATTCGTTTGGGACCTGAACTAAAAATGAATGACAACTCGATTTGTCATCTGTCCTTACTCCCGAAGGATGACGCAGTCTAGACCGTGCCGGGTCCGAGGCGAGTGTCGGCCGTAGCACAATCCATTGTCCATTGCTCGGTAGCGGCTCGGAAGCGTGAGTGTGTCCAAGTGTGCATACAAAATTTCACGGTCAACACTCGGCTTGGACCCAGACCCAACACGGTCTAGTGTGCGTCAAGCTATATTTAAGTGCTCCAAAAGTAGCCACTTAAATCTCTCATCTCATCCATATCGGATCGATTTTACGAGCTCATTAACATTAGTCAGAGCCAGGCTGTTAGTTTTACTGAGAAAAACTTGGTGACTCACCTACTTGTATTGTATTTTTATTATGAATATTATGATGATGTTATTATAAATACATTAAAGTAAACAATACCTGCTTGATAAGCTAGTACACCTTATTTATATCTTAGTCCAAAGGATTTTGAAAGAAAATCGGAATCCATGCTTACTGGGAATATTTCTGCAGATCTAGACTGAGGTAACTTGACTTTTTGTCTAAATATAATTCGTAAAACCTGTTCAGAATGTAAATTTCCAAAACTAAAACTGGTATGTCCATAATAGTTTAATAAATCACAGCTCTCAAAGAATTTTATCTCACAAAGATACAAAAACTCACTCACGAAATACTTGTGCGAGACAAAACAATAATATCCTATTGTATAGAACCAATTGCGAACGATGGATAAATTACTCATGTAACCTAGCAAAACCGCTATGTGTGTGAATGTGTTTTACGAATGTGTACCTTTTGTATGTGTTTGTGAATGACTGACGCACATGTGGTAATGTTTAGGAAGATTTGGAATCTTGAGATAAGTTGTCTTGAGAACAATGTTCAATCGGGGACCGGGGTTCATGCTAGTGGAAATGGGAATTGGTATTAAAGTAGCAATAAATTAATGGAAATAATTAACACCATTTTATTTTCATCAATTTATTTAATTACTGGATATTATAAAACAAAGTCTCCCGCCGCGTCTGACTGTCCCTATGTATGCTTAGATCTTTAAAACTACGCTACGGATTTTGATGCGGGTTTTAATAGATAGAGTGATTCAAGAGGAAGGTTACAGTACAGTATATAATTTTACGCGGGCGAAGCCGCGGCATCGGCTAGTATTCAATATAGTGAAGATAAATAACATGGTCCGTACAATCACAGCGTTAATTGAAAATCTCACGATGCTTCCCAAATATAATTAAAATTACAAAAACATGAAACATTTTCCTCCCTTTCAAAAAACACGAGGGGGAAAATGAAAAGATTATTTTTTGCTGCCATTCTGTGTTTCTGTTTGACGGTTATTCAACATTCGAAATGGTATGAAATTCAATTCGGAATCTGGCTTTGAACGTGAATTCATTTGAATGTGATCATTGTGATCAACAATTTTCGTTGCTTGTGGTGGGTGGGAAGTTACTTATATGTATAAGCTTTTCTGAAGTGTTGCTTCTGTTTTTTATACTAGGGACCTCCATTTGATGTCGACGTGATGTGTTTGTCAATATGAGGCTGGAGTGTAGCTTTAGGGGTGCTACGGCGCGAAGACGAGGACTAAGAAAAATTTAGCCAAAATGGTGTTATTTTCGCAAATCGTTTATTTTCTCGATTCTATCGTATAAAACACCTAAATATAAGGTTAAAAGTGTCTCGGTGTTTTTTGTCTCCGACTAACCGCTTGTCGTATAGACGATATTGAAGGGATCCATAATTATGTTAGGTTAGAACTGTGACCAACTACTTCGAAATTGGTCGCGAAATTTTTGTCTTTTTTCCTAGTCTTTTTTTCGTGAACTGACCAAATATGATGGAAAATGTGGGGTTACCGGTGATAGAAATGTCGAATATATACAGCTTTATACCAATATTTTATTCCCTGACCTGCACATCCCACAGCAAACTCAACGGCAAGTTTAGTGTAGGCTTATAATTTGAAAGCTATGTTGTAAATTCTTGTCATGATTTTGTTTGAAATATGTTCAGGAAAATATTTTGTTTGCAAAGTTTCTGTGCTAAAAGTTATTTTTCCTTGTTTTTGTCCTTGCTCCCCTCGATTGATTGAGAACAAAAAGCTTCGTTTAATGAAACCTTGATAACAAAACCACACGAACGGAAGCTGTCGATGTTTCTCATTTTTTTCTTCAAAAAAGGGTAGGTACTAACTTGACTGACAAAACACGTGACAAATTTTCCCTGACAAATGTTTTGTGGGTAAGTTCACACTTTTACGGCGATCCTCGGAGCACAAATAAAAAAAATCGTACCCACACCCCAACGATTGTTTCTTTCTTTGCGTAACACGCTTTCGATCATATGCCGAAGGATTTAAAAGGAAACTCGTAATTCAGAGGAAACAGGTTATACGGGTTGAAAGGGCACACCTACGTGAAAATGGTTTACGGGTTCACTACATCAGTCTACGTGGCCCGAAGAATTCCCAAACTTAAGTGACAGTGGGCAGGGCACATTGCTCGCAGAACGGATGGCCGATGGGGCCGATAAGTTCTTGAGAGGCGACCGCGAACCGGAAGACGTTGCGTTAGAAAACCTCCACTTAGGTGAACCGATGACCTGGTGAAGGCTGCTAGAATCCGCTGGATGCGAGTCGGTCGGGATCGGTGACCGATCAATGTGGCGACACTTGGGGGACATAGGCTTCTATGTCCAGCAGTATCTTTCGGCTGAAACGTTGATGATAACTGGGCCTTTACCCTTTTTTTTTGACAACTTTTTTTTGTCACTGAATACAGGTACAAAAGTACATAAATGTCGTATCAATTAGTACTACAGTACCCCTTTCCTCCACGTCGGATTACTATAGGTACTTGTGTGTGACTATTTGAGGGTGTAGCTTTTAGCTGAACTAGCTAAGTGCCTTTTAATGAATTGATGATTCGGTTAGAGCCGTGAGAGCGTTAGTGGAGTCATGTCGCTTTTAATGATGTTGATGTTGCTGAAAAATAATCATCGTTTCGTCTTTTTCCGTTGTTTTGTACACTGCCTGCTAGTTGTATACGTGATCATTTTGCCAGGCCGCTACAGATTTTCATTAAAAATGGAAATTCATGCGGTTATACCATTTTCATTAAAGAAACGTGAAAAAACCGTTTCATTCAACAATAACATACTAAAAAGACGAATTTACACATTTCTTTCCTTACTTCTTATAGTGCCAAACATTTTTTTTCTTTTGTATCGCAGTTTATGCTGTGGTAAAAATTGAAGCAAATCTGTAAGATAAAAGTAGCAGCTTACTTCTCAGGCGTCACCATTTGTACATTCAAGTACCAATCTCAATTTTAAACTACCACCGAATAAACATAAATACATATATCTATCTCAAGACAAACAATCTCGTGTGCATTTCGCAATGTACACACTCGTCTGGTGATTCGATTACGTTAGTCGGCGGCGCCGCGCCGCCGCGCCGTCAGCTGTGAGCTCTCGGCCTTCGCACTTTCGCAGAATAATGACGGACACCGGCGAGGGCGGACGTGTACGTCGCGCTACCGATATGAGAGGGGGGAATATGTACGATTTGATTTAGTTTCTTTATTTATTGCCAAAAACAATTGACAGGTTTTTTTTGCAAAAAATCATACAAATGTTGATGAGTTATTGCTGTTACGAATTCATCATCTACCTAGCCTTTTCCCAACTATGTTGGGGTCAGCTTCCAGTCTAAGCGGATGCAGTTGAATACCAGTTTTTACATGGAGCGACTAAATTGCTTAAGACGCCTGCGGAGCATGCCTATTTCATACAAACGTAATACCAAAATAATTTGTAAATGAAACATATTCCTAAGGTAGTGTGTATTTATTTCGATTGAATTACAGAATATCTAGGTTCCTAAATATATATATTTTGATTAGACACTGATTTTAACAAGAGTTATAAGAAAAATAAGTTTTCTATAGAAATTTTAAATTCCCCATATCTCGTCTTTGTATCATTGTCCTCTCAAAAAATACATTTGGGAACATAGATATTCTGTAATCCAATCGAAATAAATACACACTACCTTAAGAATATGTTTGATTTTCACATTATTTTGGTATTACGTTTGTATGAAAAACGCATGCTCCGCCGGCCCCTTAATAACTTAATTATGCTGTTTTGAATTACGTTTTGTTCCAAATGCGTAGCTTAAAGAAATACTCGTACCGTGCAACTTCGAAGTAATACATTTACCTACGCTAAGTATAAAACAGTATCCTCTCTAATACATAAGATTCTCTTTCGTTATTAAACTCCATAAAGTATAATTAAAATGCCACATATTCCTTTATTATTACTATAAAATAAGGAAGGAGGAAAATTAAAATGTTTCGCCGTTTCGCTCGGTTTTGCAAAACGTGATTCAATCATCCTGTACAGATTACCTGACGGCCTGCCTTATTTTTCATTAGATAGGGATGTTATAATTTAAAAATAAACTTCATTTTACAAGCTGAAAATATAAGGCTGTTGTAAACTTCCTTTTTTGCTATCTCTGTTTGCATATGATTTGTCTAAAAAGCACGAAATCTCGTTCAATTAATATCTTTCTCAATGTATGTCTATCTCGTATACTTTATTATTCCCTTTATTCAATTTTTTAACAATTTTTTTTATATTTTTAAATATTAACATAAAAAATATATATAAAAACATTTAAAAATATAAAAAAATAGTTAAAAATACTTTATTATTATTATTGCCTGTACTTTTTTAACTTCTTTTTTTAATGTTTATAAAATTCGAGGCAAAAGCTTCCCCTATTATTTAAAACCAAACCATTAACTACTGAAGGTTTCCAATTATGGTGTAGAACAAAAAAATATATCGCAATGACGGGGAGAACAAGTGCCTTTCGGATTCGTTAAGGGTCTTTTTACACCCTTTATTTAGGTTCATAATGGTGTACTGAATACATGGTAACCGTTACTGCGCCTGCGCCGGTATCCCATCTACCCTCTAGAGCTGCAAGCATCGTCATGGGCGCTGTAGAATACTTCGGCAGAAATGCGCTCAAGATCTCATCGTAAACCAGAATGTTTTATTTAAAGTTAATTTTGTATTGTTACAGCGCTATGGGAGGAGCAGGAGGCGCCAGAGTACGACATCGACACGGAGGACGAGCGGTGGCTCAAACAGCAACGGCATCCCGAGCTCACAGGTATACAATACATATGAGTATGTGAACACTTTGCTCGTACCTAACTTTTTCTCAGAACACTGCCCCAACGTCATTTCCACTAATATATTTGTTTTGAGTAGTTTTGTGTAGGGGACTGTGTCAATGACAAGCAAACTATTGCCATCAACACCTATACAATCAATTCAGTATATGATTCTAAACCTCTGCTACTTTTCTTCAACCCTTGGCCACCCAATGCTGAGTGTATGTCTCTTCCAAATCTCTCTATTTTTGGCGGATGTGTGTCATGCCTATCCAGTTTCTTCCCGCCACTTTAATGAGATCTTCTGTCCACCTAGTCGGTTGTCTTCCCACATTCCTCCGTCTCGTCCGAGGTCTCCACTCACAGCATTTTGTTCCCCCATCTTCCGTTCAATCTCACTTCCACTTTCTTTTTACTACCACACCTCGCACACATTCTAAACCTTCCTGCATCGAAATTTAATCGACCATTACAAAAAAAAAACTGCTGTACCTACCATAAATTCTGACCGTGTTTAACAATTGTATGATACAGCAGATTTTACCTGGTTCAAGCAATATTATGGCAATATTCTGCTGTATTTGTAAATCAAAATCTAACGGGTCTTATGTGACCCATGAAGTCCTTGTAAATTGGTTTGTAGCGGTCTGTCTTGAACCACCGACCTACAAACGGTTAGCGACAGCTTAGAATTCAATCTAGGGGGCCGCCTCCACCACGAGCGAGAGACTCGCGGCGATATTATCGTCCTTGCCACATTTTCTATACACTCTCTTTTGGGTTGTCTCCACGAGCGAGAGAATCGCGGCGATATTTTCGTATAGAAATACGTTGAATCGCCGCGATTCGCTCGCTCATGGAGGCGGCCCCTTAGAGTGCAATTTATCGTCATCATGGTATTAACTATGACCTCGTTCTATTGATCCTAGCGATGGACGACAAAGGACTTCTTCATAGAACTAATAACCGGTTTTTCATGGTATTAAGCAAAGAATCTTTATAAAATACTAGCTAACGTCTCGCGGTTTCACCCGCGTAGTTCCCGTTCCCGTGGGAGTACGGGGATAAAATTTATGTGGGTGTAATAATGCCTATGTTACTCAGAGTAAATGTAGCTTTCCAATGGTGAAAGAATTTTTGAAATCGGCACAGTAGTTTTTGAGTTTGTATTGTATTGTACAACGGGCTGGTGTCCGCAACTCCACGTCAAAGCGCGTATTTTGCGTAGTTTTTGAGTTTATTCATTGCAAACATACACACACACACACAGACACAAAAATACAATTTTTTCCTCTTTATAATATTAGTGTAGATGTGTTCAGATACAACGAAATTTAGAACACAAATTTTGTTAGGATATAAGTAGGATACTTTTAACCCCATTTATACGATTACCGGGGATAATTTCCGATTACCACGCGGGCTAATAAATGACCGATTGGTGTACGGTGTGTGACCGTGTGAATTGACGGATGTTTTTCAACTAGCTGTTGCCCCCGACTTCATTGGTGTGGATTTTTTATGTGTACGTATGAGTAAAAAAAAGTGTATTATTCCACACTGCAAAAAAAGTGTATGATTCCACACTGTCCCATATTTCATTCCGATCCGTTCAACCGTTCTGGCGTGATTGAGTAACGAACATACATCCAGCCAAACTTTCCCATTTGTAATAGACTTCAATCTCTAATCCTTTACCAGTTTTGAGTGGGTAGTGCCTAACTTGGTGGCAGAGTCTTTATGCCGCCCATGGACCTCGGACTTGCCTTTACATGCCGTCGAGAAATTATCTCGCAGTCATGCTGATTTCCTCACAATGTTTTCCTTCACCAAAGATTCGATTTGATGGTGACTTTTTTTTATTTGTCTCTAATGACATCGCCATTACTTTTAAGCATACCGAAAACCTTAGCAACTATTTCTAACAAGACTTCCGTTTACTTCCAGAGCTAAAGTTCGAACAAATGATGGACAAGCTAGAAAAGAGCTCGGGCCAAACGGTGGTGACCCTCAACGAGGCGAAGCTGCTGCTGGAGAGGAACGATGATCTCGTCATCGCTGTCTACGACTATTGGCTCAACAAGCGGCTCAATACGGTAGTAAAATATGTAATAATCACTTTATAATTATACTAGCTGACCCACGCAACTTCGTCTGAGTCACAAAGATCACAAAATAATAAATATTCCCCGTTTTTGCTACATTTTTCATTTATGCTCCGATCCTATTCGTCGTAGCGTGATGTTATGTAGCCTATAAGCTTCCTTGATAAATGGACTATTCAACACAAAAATATGATTTCAATTCCAACCAGTAGTTCCTGAGATTAGCGCGTTCAATCAAACAAACAAACAAACTATTCAGCTTTATAATATTAGCAGAGATTATCCCACTGCTGGGACATCTTTATGTGAGAAGGTATAGGCCTACGTGGTCTTCGTCGTTGAAAGCCAAGCTTAATAATTGCAGTAACTGTGATCAAGTGCATCCTGCCTAGATTCAAACTTACGACCTGAGTGAAGCCAGAAAGTTTGGGCCTACTACAACTGTTAGCTTACCGAATATGGAAATAGTACCAGTGGTTGTGGCAATGCCTTTGGACAACTTTATGTCCAGCAGTGTGCTGACATCTCCTAGAAAGCTAGCCGAGTAGTATTTATTAAAAAAAAAAAATAACTTGAAAATTTTGGTACTTGGACCTCCAATATCTCTGGAACTAGAATGTTCCCAGGTATGGTCCGTAATGACGGGGAGAACAAGTACCTTTCGGCTTCGTTAATGGTATTTTACACCAATCATGCTTGCTTGAGTTTGAACAATACAATTTGTAAACAACCAATCAAATCCTATCCTATCTTTGCTACATTTTTGGTTACCATGAGGTTATGACATACATAAAGACTTTTTAATGGAAAAACACTGTCTCCCAAGTCACAGGTGAAAACCTAGTTTGGGAGCCAGGGGACCTATCTGTGTACATAATCTGTATGTTGTTAAGATGTCTGTAACAATGTTGTCATTGTAATGAAATAAAGAATTTTATTATTATATTATCTTGTAATTCACCTACAAGGCTACAAGGAACTCGCTAAATTTACTAACATAGGTATAAGTTATCTTTTTGTTTTTTTTACTAACCCATAATTATGGATGTTGCTTATCCGAATTAAAGATTATTTTATTTTATATCAACAATTCACATTTTAATAGAATAATGTATATGTTGCAGCAACACGCGTTGATCCTGTCGGTTAAAACTGAGAACAGGCCGGGACAGTCGTCCAACAACCCCTATTTAGCGTTCAGACGGCGAACGGAAAAGATGCAGACCAGGAAGAACAGGTAACATTGATCAAAACCATTCCACCATCTTTTTTCTTTCATCGGGAGTCCAGAGGTCTGGACGACAAAGTCATCATCATCATCATCATCATCATCTGCCCAGCCTTTTCCCAACTAGGTACGTTGGGGCCGGCTTCCAGTCTAACCGGATGCAGCTGAATACCAGTATTTTACATTTAGCGACTGCCTATCTGACCTCCACAACCCAGTTAACACTGTGTAATACGATACCACGTGGTAAGATTGGTTGTCAGACTTTTTGGGCCACTGACTACCTGTAACCACTGCCAAAGATGGACAAATGACAGCCGGGACCAACAGCTTAAGGGGCCGGCGGAGCATGCGTTTTTCATACAAACGTAATACCAAAATAATATGAAAATCAAACATTCTTAAGGTATTGTGTGTTTATTTCGACTGAATTACACAATTTCTAGGTTCCCAAATATATATTTTGAATGGACACTGTTTTAAACAAGAGTTATGGGAAAAAGAAAATTTCTATAGGAATTTTAAATTCCTCATATCTCGTCTTTATATCATTATCCTTCCAAAATATGCATTTGGGAACATAGATATTCTGTAACTTTATCGAAATAAATATACACTATCTTATGAATAAGTTTTATTTACAAATGATTTTGGTATTACGTTTGTATGAAATTCGCATGCTCCGCAGGCCTCTTAAGAACAAAGTATGGGTGATAAATAGGTTTTCATTATCACCCATACCTTGTCGATGTTCCTCACGTTCGCACGAAGTGCTTTGCCACTTCGTTTATTATGCGCACAGCGGAGGAGTGGAACAGTTTAGATGACAAATAAAAAACCGAATTAGTTCGTCAGATCCAAAAAATATTGGATACATATTTTTTTCTTTTTTCACGTAAACAAAAAATGAAAAGTAGGTATACAGTGCGTGGAAAACTCGTGTGACGTCACATTTGAGTATTTTTTTATCGAAAAGTGATGTCACAAGCAGCCATGCGCGTCACGATCTTTGACGCGTTTTATCTTCGTCAATTTTTCGATAATCTAACTGACGGACTTAACAGAATCATATTTTTTAGTGAGAACTGAGAAGTGCCTTTAAATGAAGGTTTCCCCAAAATGTCCGTGAAAAACTTATCTGAATTTTTACAAAATTTTTCATTTTCACCCAATTTTTCCGATAATCTAACTGACGGACTAAACAAAACAAATCATCCCTATTGTTAAAGTGAGTGTCTATTAATCCATTCATGGAAAAACTTATATAAATCACTCTTTCACCAACGTTTCCTACCAATTCTAGAAAAAACGACGAGAGTTCATACGAGAAGATGCTGAAACTCCGGCGGGATCTGGCGCGAGCGCTGAACCTGCTCGAGCTGGTCGCGCGGCGGGAGAGCGCCAAGCGAGAGCTCGTGCGCCTCACCGCGCTCATCGCCGAGCGACGCTACGCCGCCGGGGACTTCGCCAACCAGCTGCTGCCGGACCCACCACCAAGGTATATCACTGCTCCACAACCTAACCAGTGGCGAAGGATCCATTCAACTCGATTCCTACCGGCCTCCCTTTGAAAAATTGCACAATCAGTATTCTAAAGACAAATAATAAAATCGCATTAAAAATAAAAATATGTACTCCGGTTTACCTCTTATACTAATTGACCCTTCGCTACTGCAACCTACCACTTATCTACTGAGACACGGATCTTCTCTTAGTTAGAGAGAGTAGACAGTACATTAAGGCCCGTTTTCTATAACTTACGTGTAACTGTCAGTTAATATACCTACGGCTCGTAGCTATCGGTGTTTCTTTAAGGTGAAAGCGTGAGGGTAGTCCGCGATATTCAAATTTTCTTTCGTTTTTTGCAATTTGCAGGCCAGTGGTAGGTTGTATGTTGATAAAAATATAAGACCATAAAACTTTTTTATATCTAAATGCTGTACGCAGAAGCTGTTGGTGAACCTATGTTAATAAATAAATAAATAAAATATCAAACAAAGTTAGCTTCAAATATCCTATCAGCATCATATCACGTCGTCACTTAATTCATAGAAAAAAATCAAAGAAAGCTTTTTTGTGACGTTTTGCTTCTAACCGTCTGTAAGCTAAATGTCAAACTGACAGAGATAGCAAGCTACCGATACCGGTTAGTAAGTTATTTAAAACGGCCGTTAGTAAGAAGGAGTACGTACAGTCCACTCAGAGTAGTCAACTACCGAACCAACTATCCAGGTGGTACGAGGAACACGGAAAAGCGACTGCCTATCTGACCTCTACAACCCAGTTAGCACTGGGTAATAGGATACTACTTGGTAAGACTGGTTGTCAGACGTTTTTGGGTCACTGACTACCTGTAACGACTGTCAAAGATTTAGAAATGACAGCCGGGACCAACAGATTAACGTGCTTTTCGAGGAGGAAACTCGGTATTCACCCATCCACAAATCAACCTAGGCACGGCTTAACCACGTGCTCTTCAGCATCGAATGGCACGCTCAATATAATAAATATGTGCTAATAACGTTAAAATGATATCCACAGACCTACGTACGCAGCCGTGCCGCTGTCATCGTCTACGTTCCGTCGCGAGGCTTACGTCCCGCACTACCCGCCCCGCCCGCCGCCCACGCCTGTCGACCAGCCCCGACAGGTACCTACAGACCGACAATATACACACTCTATACTAATACTAGCCTTAGGTCTAAGACTTAGGGTTCAGAATACATGGGTAAATATTCAATGGAGACCAAATTTCTTACAGCGTGCAGAACTGCCCTCGCATCTGGAGTTGGCGTTTGTTGAATAGGCTTGTCAACTGAAAAAAATATAATTAGTCCGTCAGTTAGATTGTTAACAAAAACTTGACCCGTATTTTTTTTATTTTGTTACATAAACCAAATTTGACGAAGATACAACGCTTTTAAAATAGTCTTATACACGCCTTGGTATAAGTTTTAGTGCGTTCTGACGTCACGAGCCCCCTGACTCCCGAGTTTGAATGCTTTTTATCTTTGTCAATATTCATTGATTTATAAAACACAAAATGCGTGTCCATTATTTTCCATAATGTAACTGACAGACTAAATAGATTTGCATGTTTTCAATCTTATAACTATATACGTAAGGGTGAAAATTGGTAGCCCAGTAATCTCGGTAATACATACGCCTCTTTCCCACTGCAGCAGTGGCGAAGGTTTGATAAAACCCGATTCCTACCGGATTATCTTTAAAAAATATTGTATGAGACTTGGTCTATTTGGTATTTATTCGTGTTTCCTCATTTTCTGGAAGCCTGATCAGTAAATCAATTTGAGGGCAGATACGTCCCAAAGTAGGAAGTTTAGATAAGATCTTTCCTATTCCACTCACTATACTTGTACGGAGAGGGAATAAAAATATATATAAAAAATCAGGCAGACAATTTCTAACAAAACTTTAGAAACGACATTACAGAGGCAACTTTTATGTATGCGTGTTTGTTTGCCTCGAAGTATGCTAAGTTAAATGAATTATAAATAGCTCTCTATGTACAATTTGGTTCACGTTTTATTCTGCAGATTTGTAATGAACTTAACAGCAATTAGGATGGAGTTGAAAATAGTGCGCATAAAATCAAAGTATATATTTCTAGTTGGCCAGTTACAGGCACTTTTGAACTGTCGAAACAAAGATGAACATTAAATGTATAGCTAAAGTCCCAGTCACAAGACATGAAAACTGTGACAGTACTTTAGTTGCCCATTCCCTAGCGTAGATCTCTATGGAGAAGAACGGGCAAGACACTCCACGGATACTTTTCTTAATCAAAATATTATTACAAAATCTTGGTTACATCATTCATGTTGAGACGGTATATTATGTGAGAACAATGTAGCAAGATGTGTTCCTTAAAATTGTAATAATATAATATTATTCCCTGGAGTCAGTGTGTTTTCAACTCAATTCTCTTGGTTTTCAATTTATAAATGAGCTAAACTGCCATTGTTTAACTATTGTGTCTCGCTAACAGATGAAAGTTTAATTTCACACTCTGAAAGAATAAAACGTGTCCCAATATATACAAGAGCTTAAAAAAAACTCGCGACCATTACCTCCTAAGACGAAAGTGTCGAACGTAGAACATTAGACACTAGACATGAAAGCGAGTAAGATATCATGATAGTCTGTTGCCTTCCAGCGAGAAAAGCGTCCGTACAAGAGACGGAAACACAGGCATCCCGCCGTCGGCTCCGCGCAGGGGCTGCGAGGTACGTATCTTACTATACGAGGACCTGCGTCTGCGCATCGCAGCTGCCGAACTATATGGGATAGAAGTGAAAGTGTGCATTCATTTTTATGCATTAAGAGCCTCAATACTCAATACAATCTAAATGTGTACTTAAATATAACAGTTGGTATGTTAAGGTGGATGCTCCAGGGTAGCCCGCGAAATTCAAATTTTCTTACGTTTTTTGCAATTTGGCTAGGTTGTATATTGTTCGCGACTGTAAGACTGTGTAGTTACAGAATTACAATCATCAAAATCATCAATACAATCCTCTAAGTTCATATAAGTCGAGGAACGCGATAAGTCGTTACTTTTACCTTCATACATTTTACCACTGGCCTACAAATTGCAAAAAAACGTAAGAAAATTTGAATTTCGCAGGCTACCCTGACGCTTTCACCTTAATCAAAACAGCGAATTTTTTGACAGCTATTTGCGATGTTGCCAACTTTCTGTATAAATGCTCACAAGTTTTGCAACATTTTTTCTTTTGTGTTGCGGGGTCCTAATATTCATTGGGGTGTTCCTCAGAGCTCAACAAACTGGTTTTTATGTTAAAGGGACACACCAAACTTCTGTCCCGTATGATCGGGTCCGGTTAGGCATAAGACTTTTTTTCGGATTCGCTCGGATATAGTACGCAAGTAGTGATACTTTTTTGTTGCAAGGTATCTTCATATTTATTCGAAAAAAATCTGTACAAAAATCATGTTCCCTTTTCTCTTTAATCCAATTTCACAACAGAGAAATAGTTTGTGTTTCCTGTGTCAATCTCTTGTACTGGATAATGTCTTTATCCCAAAGTTATGATGTCCTTGAGACGCCATGTGTTTTAGACCATCTTACATCCCAAGAATACAGATGATGTAGCTAGCCAAACTGTTATCACGCTCGGGAAAACTTCACCGCAAATCATTAAAGCGCGTATCCAGAAAGTTGGCAACGTCGCAAATAGCTGTCAAATATTTACCTATTACAATTAATTTGGTAATATTACTGTATGGAAATAAGAAATATGGCTAACTACTGAACTAGAGCAAATTAGTAGTAAATTGCAATCAAACACTGAATTTGATGTAAGTAACCGTTTTAGGCGTAAAAAAGGCATTTGGAAAGTTTCCAAATAGTTTTTTTTTACACCCAACACTGATTATAATCAATATTCTAGTTCGCTAGTTAGCCACATTTATTATTTGCATACAGTAATATTTAGAAATTAATTAAAACATTTAAATATTTGACAGGTATTTGCGAGGTTCCCAACTTTCTGAATACGCCCTCTTCAAGGCGTTTAAACGATAAACTAGACGTATTTGAGAATGATAGCCCGCGAAATTCAAATTTTCTTATTTCTTTTGCAATTTGTATCTCATATGGTCACGAATTATATTTTAATCAACATACGACCTAACGCTGACCAGCAAATTGCAAAAAAACGTAAGTAAATTTGAATTTCGCGGCGTTCACTGGGGGTTTCCCCCTTAAATCAGCATTTTATCTCAGTCATTATTAAAAGATTAGTGAAGCAAGCTGGTTTTAATGATAGAATGATAAAAACTTCCTTCACTCTACGTTTCGGGGTGATACATGGTAATATTCGTGTTGTAGGTGTGGTCCCAATAAAATTATGTGAATCTAGGGTGTAAAACATCTCTTCACGAAGCCGAAAGGCACTTGTTCTCCCCATCATTGCGATCATTTTTTTGTTCTACACCTTACCTGGGAACCTTCTAGTTACGGAGATATGGGGGGTCAAAGTTACAACTTTTTGACAAGTTTTTTTTTTAAATGCAAGTTTTTTTTTTTTTAACATTTTAACTTTTAACATCTCCACGACCCCCGTACTATTCAATCCATCCATCAGCACAATGTTTTAAGTGCGTTACATTGAGTTCTACCACAAAAAATGATTTATAACCTCAAAAAAAAAAGTTGTTTCTCAGCAATATTTTTTGCGTAAAGTTACTTAGTTTGATGTACAGAATGCTTGGTTAACGGCTTTGTGATGAGGTGGTTTACACCCTGTATACCAATATTTTAAAAAAGGTAAAATGTGTTGTACTGGATAATCTTCGGAAATACAGCTCCGATTTCGAAAATTCTTTCTCTAACAGGAAGTTACACTATCCTCGATTGTCATAGGCTACGTTTAAAACGTCACCGTTGGTGAATATCTGATTCCGTAACTATAACACTATCTTATCGCTTTCATCACTGCGTGACTTTCGTAAATTTATTTTTCTCCTTTTAAACACAGATCGTGTGTGCTTTCAAAATGTTCAACACAATCATATTGTTGCTGTGTGAGAATGGACTGGATTACATTATTTAAAGGAAGGCGCTTTTTTTTTAAAGGGGTAGCAATTTTACTCTTTCTTAGGCTAGAAACAAAGACCTGAATGAAATCGTAAAAAATCCATAGACAAAAAAAGATATAGAATAAACATGAAGGTGCGTTGTGCACACACATTGATTCATATTTGTCTATATCAGAACCTCTAAATGTGGTGTTCACTAGAAACACTAGTTAGGGTTTAGAATAAAACCACCAATTTATCAGTAAGTGGATGAACTACTTTAGGGGTCGGTGTGCTCGCTGCCCGGGACAAGTGGAGTCTAGTCGACTCACGGAATCTTAATGGTTCCGTGTGCTCACGCTATGTTTATTAGTATATCTCATCTATAAAGCCACATTATCCCCCATTGACATCTATTAAATTCAAACCCCCCTTTTCGACACAATTATTGGTTCATATTACTCCATATCATTCAGTAGGACAGCACGAATATCCCAGTATCACCCACTACCAACGCATCAACATAACCTTGTGCCGCTATATCCACAGACTCCGGCGTGTACACATCCTCGGAGGAGGAAGGAAGCACTCGCGCCGAGGCCGCCACTCCGCCCGACGACGGACCCTTCGCCTTCCGACGCAAGCCCGGATGCTTCTACGAAATGGTGAGCTAGTTTTATTTATTACACGTAATCCTAAAGGTCTAAGCCCAGTTACACGACTCCGCAGCTCCGCTACCACCCAACAAAAAGAATATAATTCAAATATGAGCTTTATGTATTGCTTTTTTTTTAATTAGGTATGTCAATTTAGTTCGTTCGCACTTGTTTCATGATAATTAAAAAAAGAAAAAATATGTATATATAATATAAGTGTAATATGTCATATGTGTGTATATGTATGTATTTATTTATTGTATATATGTAAATGGTACACCACAGGCTACCTGCAGTATTGTCTCATTTGTCTCTCCTTCCCCTTTAAATCGTTCCAAAGGTTGTCTTTAAAACATCGCTTTTAGCGATAAGACCGCCCATTGTGTCACCCCTTGTAAAATGATTATATTTTTATTTGTATTTATATTTTTTATGGTGTACATAATAAAGAGTATTCTATTCTATTCTATTTATATATACTTTGCTCACTATACTGCGCTCCGTTGCTCTTCGGTAGACCCCAAGGCGGAACTTTTGCAATTAGTTGAGTGACTGACCTAGTCACGCCTGAGAACCGTTGTTTAGGACGAGCAGGAAAAACACATCGATGAGTTTGGGCTTCAAGGAGATTTGCATATCTCCCTTGATTAGCGTCTTCATCGACCAGTAGCATTATTTTGTAGTATAGTTATCATTGTAATTTATTTAAAACTTGGTATAGAACTTGGGTGGCATATTAAAAAAATGTTTATATCTCCTAAGCTCTATTTAATCATTGCGTTTATATAAGTTGGCGGGCAAAAAAAAATACCCTAATCTGAATAACTTCTCGGTGAATTGACTTACGACTTAGGTGCAATAATAAAAAAAATATATTTTGTTATGCTCTATCCAAATAATAAGTTTATTTGGGTTGGCAAGGCATGGTGCAGCGGTAGTGTGGCTCTCTTACGTTCTTAGGGTCTCTGGTTCGAATCCCGGGGCAAATGTTTGTCTGATAGGCATAGACATTTTTTCCCCGAGTCATGGAACTAGATGGTGATATTTATTTATTTAAACTCACATACGCAAACAGCCAGACTCGGAACAACTATATATTATAGGCCATACAAATATTTTGTTCGATACTGCGATACTCACCGGAGCAGTCAATCACTCAGCACGTGTCGCCAATTCTCCCGCATCTTACTTTCGAGAGTAATGAAAAAAAACCTATGTTATTTAGTGTGTAATGTAGTTTTTACTGTTTGCAGCCCACGTCGACGCTGTACGGCGATCCTCTGGATCCAGATGATCCATCTAAGGAAGGAATGTTTAACCACGAGGTCGATGAGAGGTATAGGTAAGTGTACACAAAGCTTTTTTATTCCACAATCCTCAGTAATGAAGGACCGATTAAAGAAGATATTAGTTCAATATTAGATTATACAACAAGTGAAAAGAGGGGATTTAATTCGACGAACTAAGTTAGATTCTAGAGTAGAATCCTGAGCGCAACGAGGGATACAAGAACCGAGATGATTTTTTTTTCACTAGATGTGTAGTTGTTTTTTACCATTGACTGCGGCAAAATAAATAGAAGTAAAGTTTTCATTTTTCTCGTGGATTAATAATAACAACCAAACGGGTCAATCTTCAAGGTCTGTGGATGGGTGACCACTAATTCATTACATA
This sequence comes from Xestia ashworthii, assembly GCA_950022955.1. Lineage (NCBI taxonomy): Eukaryota > Metazoa > Arthropoda > Insecta > Lepidoptera > Noctuidae > Xestia > Xestia ashworthii. Next base: position 4,822,155 of record OX465575.1, read on the forward strand.
CAATAAAGATTCCTCCGTGCATCGGAAAGTACGTAAAGCCCTTGGTCAATCTCTCAAAGCAGTTTTTAAAATTCAGTGTTATATTGTTGTCGGCACGTTTTATTGTTCCAAATTCAAAATGTTTTTATTCACTCAGTGTGTAAAAGAGCGTTTTATTAATTGTTATCGATGAATAAAATGCCCTTTTTCGAGTGGCAATGGTAAAAAATGTTGTTTGTTATCCCCAGGTACACGCTAACGTCGCTGCGCTCGGGCTGCGTGGGCTTCGCGCGGCGCCGGGTGACGCGCGGCGGGCGAGTAGCGCTGGACCGTACGCGCACTCCGCTAGACCAGCTGCTCACCAGCCTGCCCTACAGCTTCCCCGACTCGCAGCACTACCGCCAGCAGAAGGATGAGGAGGTAACACACACTGAACACTTTTTTCTCATCATCATCTTCCTAGCCTTTTCCAAACTATGTTGGGGTCGGCTTGCAGTCTAACCGGATGCAGCTGTATACCTGTATTTTACATGGAGCGACTGCCTATGTGCCCTCCACAACCCAGTTAGTACTGGGTAATACGGTACCCCTTGGTAAGACTGGTTGTCAGATTTTTTGGGCCACTGACTACCTGTAACGACTGCCAAAGATTTGCAAATGACAACCGGGATCAACTACTTAACGTGCTTTCCGAGGCACGGAGGAAAGCCGGTATGTAACACTTTTTTTTGGCATGAGGGTAGGCAAATAAATAGAAAAAGCCACTAGCTCTATCCTTATACAGGGTATAAGGGACAGCCCTCCACCAACTGACATTCAGCTCCTTATTCCGATTTTTATCGTTTTTTCAGTTAATATTCCTTTATTTCAATGTAAAATTACATTCTCTGTATGCAGCATTCCATTTACGTAAATAATACGGCTACGATAAAAAAAGAACAAAAACTCAAGAACGACGCATGAAATCAGCTGTTCACTTTCTGCCTAGCTACAGAATTTATCGTCGTCGCGCTTGCCGATCGCTATGTGCGTTTTGCCACGGTAACGACACATTGCGTATGAGGAAATAAAACAAATCAACCCTAACGCCGTAAATATCATAATCAACAAATGTATTTTAACAAAAACTTGTCAATTTCAGGTGGAACTTGAAACAAAAGCGCACAGAACGCCTAAAGAAATGTCCAGAGACTACCACACAACCGGAAAGTATCCATGGCGACACGCGTTCAGGAAACATCTTTCCCGCAACCCCGACCTCTGGACAACCACAGACGAGATCAAGCCATCCGACATCAAACAAGAACCGACCGACAAATCTGACAGATTGGTTGAATCGGACGTCCTACCCAACCTCACTGACAGATCGGATCTACCCGACGTTATTCAAGACAGTGTTAAAAGTGATATTAGATTAAGTGCCAGGACTTTAGACGGTGTAGTGAGAGATAATCTTGAGAGGGTCATGAGGAAACGGGCTTGGAGCGGATGCTCGGATAGCAGTTATGATTCGGATGAGAGTTTGCAGCCTGTGGAGAAGGAGTTTGAGCAGTTCATCAATGAAGTTAATAAAAAATGGTAAGTTTGTGATCTTTATTCAATAGGAATGATTCCTGATGCTTTCAAACTTGGCCAAAAAATCGACAAGGTCAAAACTTAGGTTAAATTCGTGGATGGGCGGTATTCGTCCATGGGGGGCGACGGGGGGCGGTTTTTCCAAAATCAGTTTTTTGGCCATAACTTTTTCCTATGGAAAATTTTTGAACCGTTTAACATTTTTGTCATTCCGAGTAAAAATATGGTCAATTTTTTGATGCAACCCCTAACTTAGGAAAGGGGTTGATATTTCCAAAATGTTTATCTCTGAAACGGTAAACATTTTTACGCAATTATTTTGGTTTTAAAGCAAATTGTTTACTCTACGCTTTTACTTTTAAAGTTTATCGATAAAACATACTAGATTCGAAATAAAAAATTATAACTGAAAAATTGACGGTGTTTCCATGCTAAACTGTTATGGGAGGATTTAAAAAGGATAAACTTTCCATTAAAGTACAACGATTCTAAAGTTCATGAGTTTTGTAGATGTTACACATAAATACAAAGCTTTTTTACAAATTTGTAATAATCGTACGACCACGGTTTACGAGGTTGTAACTCTTTAAAGTAATTTTTATGTAAATTAGAAAATAGGACGCCATTAGCACAAGCAGTGCAAGTACGTAGAATTCGATAAGACCAATTTTGAATTGGCGAAATGAGTTTTTGACTCCTTTTATCGAGAATAACTGTCAAATTTATCTAATCGAGTCCTATGGAATCCTACGTACTTGCACTGAAGGTTGGATAAATTGTCACGGATGACGTCAAAGTTGACATTTCACGTTTCGTTAACAGTAAAAGTGTATTTTGTAAATGTTTTTTAAAAAAGACTGATATGAAAGAGAAAGAAGTAAATGATGCTGTGACGTCTAACAGGGGAGAATGGCAGAAGAAAACGTATTGCGCCGACCCCAAATAAATGATGTTTTTTTTTACATAATTCTGTTATTTTTATTTCATTTTTACAAATTCATATACTTTTGGTGTGAATAAATGTGCACAATAATTTACTGCTGATTACTATGCAATTATTAAAATTAAAAAAACGTTATCTATACTAATATTATAAAGCAGAAGAGTTTGTTTGTTTGTTTGTTTGGTTGAACGCGCTAATCTCCGGAACTACTGGCTCGAATTGAAAAATTCTTTTTGCGTTGGATAGTCCATGTATCGAGGAAGGCTATAGGCTATATAACATCACGCTATGACCAATAGGAGCGGAGCAGCAATAAGAAATGTTGCAAGCGGGAACAAAGCAGTTTAAACTTCCGTTGAGTAGGCGATGCGTTGCGATATCAAAACGTCACGCGAACGAAGTCGCGGGCAGAAGCTATGAGGCTATAATTTATCTTGGAAACTTGAACACCTGATGCAGAACCGCAACAGACCAGCTAAACTATAAGAGATACAAAAATGCCACCATAGCAAAAATTGTTCTACATGATGAGCATTTTCTGCTGAGAATATAACTTTGAAGATCTGGAACATCTGATGTGGAACTCCAAGAGCCCAGCTACACCATAACACATATAGGAATGACGTCTTAGCAAAACTTGTTCAATTTTATGAGCACTCTCTGTTGGTTTATAAAAATCGAAGATCTGGAACACCTGTTGTGGAACTCCAAGAGCCCAGCTACACCATAACACATATAGGAATGACGTCTTAGCAAAAGTAGTTCAATCTGATGAGCACTTTCTGTTGACTTATAAAAATCGAAGATCTCGGACACCTGTTGTAGAATTAATTTCTTTTTCCAGTTATCTTCGTGACTCGGTAGCCTACCCGGTAACGCAGGGGAGCAGTTACTTAGATTTCAATTGATCAGGTATCTTCACAACAAAACTATAACCATGCCTAGAAAGAGGTCAAATCTTTCCCAATGTTCCAAAGGAGCTTAAAGATTGAGGATCATAAGATCCCAAGAATCTATCGAAGAGAGTCAGGAGAGACTTGATGCTGTTCGAGAACATCAGGCTGCAACTTGCTCCGTGGAAACCTCTTCGGATCGCGAAGCACGCCTGCGTTCTCAGCGTATTTCTACATCCAGGTCTCTAGAGACCAGTGAAGAATAGATGCGCGACTGACCGCTAATCGTGAACGTCATGCATTGTCTTGCGAGTCGGAGCCGTTCACGGATAGAGAATTGCGCTTGAGTTTCAAGCGTATCTACGCATCGACTACTAGATCTCTAGAGACAAGTAGGGAACGTGATGCGCGACTGACCGCTGATCGTGAACGTCACGCATTGTCTCGCGAGTCGGAGACGTTCACGGATAGAGAATTGCGCTTGAGTTCTCAGCGTATCTACGCATAGCTTCTTCTAGATCTTTAGAGACAAGTGCGGAACGTGATGTGCGACTGTCCGCTGATCGTGAGCGAATCCGAATTTTTTACCGATACAGAATCAGGCTTGAGTTTTCAGCGTATTCGCACATCTACTAACAGGTCTTTTGAAACGAGTGATGAACGTGATGCGTGATGCGCGATGCACGTTCATTGAACGAACGTTTGAATCGACGTCGACATTCTCTGAACAGAATGTCGATATCATCTGAAAAACCGGATGTGTCTCAAGATATAGCCGTAGGGCATGGCGACCTGCCGTGTCGACGGCGCGTTCGTGTTCCACGTGCGCCTCAAAGAGATGTCAGCATAAAGGGAGGGGCCCGCAAAGGTCGAAGCCTGCCGGGGCTGCGGGACTATTCGAAAGAGATACCGTGGCCCTGGAACGTAAAGGGCGAGGAAGGAACATGGATGGGTTTTAGTCAGTAAAAATCTGACACTCCCTCCCGCTCCACCCAGAGTTGGAGAAGTTATTTGATTATTTCCCAACCGAAAAAAAAGGGCATGGCGACCTTCCTTGGGTTGATAAGGCACGGAGTGCATTTACGTCTCCTATGATTGAATACGCCACATATTCCGCCATCGGAGGTATGGCTAAAAATTGTACTTTTTGTGAAGCTGTTAAATAGCAAAAAGAAACAAATGGTATGTGTTGCTCAGGTGGGAAAGATCCGTTATTTTCCCGTCCCCGGGTTCTTAGGTCCATGTTCACCGAAAAGATAACAGCCTGATTATCTAAAACAGCTGTTTAAAACACATTTTTGTATGGTAATATGTCACAGTGACAGCTGTTTTTAGCTAATCAGGCTGTTATCTTTTCGGTGAACATGGACCTTAGAATTCGACATCAGACGTTTCAGATCTTCGACGACCCCGTTGTCGCTGGCATAAGCAACAGGATCCGCGTACGAAGTCGCGGGCAGAAGCTAGTGTTTATATAAAAATGGACTGCATTTTTATAAACATAACGTGTTTTTAATTTCGTGGAATGGAACGTGAAGCGACGCCAAAAAGCGCGCCAAGTTACAGACAGCAGTTGTTTAAAAAAATTGTCCTAAAAGTCTTGCTAGCTGGCATGAGGTGTGTAGGCCAAAGGAGTCACGACGACATTTGTGACACAGTGGGTGTGTAATGTAAAATGAGAGCGTAGCGAGCGCTCGTCATGGAGTCGTAGCTAGTTCTAATTCAAAATTTGCTTATATCTCGAAAACGGTGCGTCTTATCGAAAAAAAATTGCTCCCTTAGTGAAAAAATATAAATATACAAATGCAAATATGGGTGAAACCTTCTTTGAAATCTACCTCCTCCTGCGGCTTGCTGAAGGGATTTTTTTGTGTCGTTTACCCTATTTAATTAATCAAAAAATTCGCTTTGCAGGTTACATTTCCGACCGAAAACCCCGCCCTTAGCACCGGCGCTAGAGTCGCAAGCGGACGTACCGGAGAGTTCGGATCAGTTGCGGGTCGCGCTAGACACGCCTATCTCCGTAGTACTGCGGTCCTGTGCCGACAGCGACCCCTTCACCACGTCACAGTTCACACTATCCGACCTGTACCCCGACCTCACCGGGAACTGTTCCGCCATGCACGACACCAGCGGGGATGATCTGCTCACCGACAACTTTACGGGTCAGTTATACTATAATACCATCTATTAACAGTGCGTCAAAGTTGAATGAGGATTTTCAGTCACTATTTCCTTCACTTTTGCGATGTTAACTTCAGTTGCAGACGTTGATGGCCTACCAGAGCGAGGCAAATCTTCCATCACATCTCGACCGCTTTTGAACGCTTTGTACCACTCATAAGCACGTGTTTTTGATAAAGTCGATTCACCGTAAGCCTTCTGTAACATTTTCAGTGACTCCGAACACGAAATTTCATTGGCGATGCAAAATTTAAGACAAACTCTTTGTTCGATGTTTTTCTTTTTGTCCATAATAAAATTCGCTATACACACTAGATATTATGATATAACTAAAAACAGCACTGTATTAAATATAAATAACAGATGAAATTCAAACTGCGCGCCAAAATGGAAAACAGTTGTGCCAATCTAACAATAACAAAAAAAAAACAAATATTTGAATTTGGAACCATAAACCAAATCGTCCATTCCCGATACTTTTTTGACTGAATGTATAAGATTTTCCCCCATTCTAGGTCTGACAGAAGCGCAAGTGGAAAGCATACTCTCGGAGACGGACCTGAAAGCGTTGGCCGAGGAAGACGACAAGAAGATCGCCATCACCGACGACATACTGGACGAGCTCGTCAACAACGTGGACGCTAAGGATTCTTTTTTATTGCACGGCCAGAGTTCGGACGGGCGTGCCGACTCTGGCCCGACGAAGAGAAAGGTACACAACTCATTTTTCTAAAACCGAATCTCGGCTTCATAGCAACCTCCCCTGCGGCTCGGCTGTTAATTCCGCCTCGAATGCAATAGCAAACTTTCCCTACTTAGATCAAAATGTACTTTAAATATCTCTCAAACATATTATTGCTGTCATTGATAGAAAACATTGAAATAGGTTAGAAGTGTAGATGTTCTTGCTCACGAATGTTGGTCTTAATAGGCTTGTGTCCTAAAAAAATCTAATTAGTAATACGGGTCAAATATTTTTTTATCTAACTGACGGCAGTTAGATAAAAAAATATTTGACCCGTATTTTTTCTTTTGTTACATAAACCAAAATTGACGAAGATACGACGCTTTTAAAATTCGCAATACGTCACGCCATGCTATAGTTTTTAGTGCGTTGTGACGTCACGAGCCCCCACTCCCGAGTTTTGATGCGTTTTATCTTTGTCAGTACTCAGTGATTTACAAAAACAAAAAATACGTGTCCATTATTTTCCAATACTCTAACTGACGGACTAAATAGATTTGCAATTTATTGATGGTGGAAACTAGCCTATTGCGTGCGTGAAACTCAAACGTATTTATTACAAACTAGATCTCCACCGCTTTTTGCCAGATGTTTTTGAATTGGATTATTAGTTCCTGAGGTTATAATAGTCTCAAATTATCGCAACTCGAAGCGTTTATTATAAATCGAACCATTACAGGCTAGATTACTTTTGTGTAGTCAGAAACAAGCTGATACACGAACTAACATTGAAATACCTCCAGTTACAAAAGGGACTTTCAGTGTTTAGTTCAGAATTTAGATTTTTTCAGAACAAGTAAAATGTAATTGTCTTTTAGCTACAGTCCCAGGCATAAGACATAAAAACTGTGAAAGTACTGTAGTTGCCTATTCCCTAGCGTAGATCTCTATGGAGAAGAACGGGCAAGAAACTCCATGGACACTCTTAATAAGAGTATTGTAACAAAGCTGTTATTTTCATTGTACCTTTATTTTCCAGGCGGACGCGTTTGGTTCGACAGTCGTGAACGTAACGAACGCGGATAAAGAGCCGATATACGTAGACATGATCAAGACCGTACCGCCGCCGCCGATCAAGATAGAAACGCCCAAACCCAAAGAAGAGCCTAAGAAGGTCGCCGCCACCACACCCGTACCCTCTACCAACATTATAGTAGAAGAAGTCAACGAAGTACCAACTATTAAGATTGAGAAGAAACGAAAAGAGGATACTATCGAAGAGGTTCAACTGCCTCATGGAGTTCAGCTGAAGACTGTGCAGACGAAACATTCGCCGCTGAAGAAACATATTATAACGTCGGCGGGACATAGGAGGGCTAGCGATGTTGCTATCGTGACGTCAGTTCCGGCGGATACGCCCGTTCAGACCTCGCAGCCGCAGATTGTTACTGTTGCTGTCTCTGATAGTTTGAAGGTATGTGGGATCTATTTGTTTTAATGCCTTGCTATCATACAGTATGGGGTCCTGAATTTGATTTGTTGGCAAGTTCTCATTGGACTTTTGTTTCGTGTAGTGCCTTTTCCCAATTGCCGTTTACGGTCGGAAATCTAGAGCCACGACACGAATTTCTCCTATTGTCAGAGCGGGTTAGGCTCTCGGAGTGGCTTATCAATGAATCGGGCCTCTCATTTCTTCTGCCATTCTTCGCGGTTCCGTGCTTCCCATCCAGTAGTTATCAGCTATTTTGACAGCATCGTCCATGAGATTTGAAAAGGCAAATTTAAATTTATTTATTTCGTGAACATAAGTAAACATAGGTGGTAAAAATAGGTACATAAAATTCAGAAACTAAATATGTTCCGCCGGCAGGCATACAAAATGTTTATCAAATTTCATGAAATTAAATTAAATCAAAACATTTAAAATCAAAATCAAAATCAAAGCATTTATTTCAAGTAGGCCAGTTACAGGCACTTTTGAATTGTCGAAACAAAAATGAACATTTAAAGTAGCTACAGTCCCAGTCACAAGACATAAAAACTGTGAAAGTACTGTAGTTGCCCATTCCCTAGCGTAGATCTCTATGGAGAAGAACGGGCAAGAAACTCCATGGACACTCTTTTAAATCAAAATATTGTTACAAAATCTTGGTTACATCATTCATGTTGAGATGGTATATTATGTGAGAACAATGTAGCAAGATGTGCACGTTAAAAGTGTCCATAGCAAAACAAAAATAAAATACAACTCAAAAACAAAATAATTCAAATAAACCATGGCGACTAAGAGATGACCAGTCACAACTGACAGCGCCCGTTCACGAACATGACGCATGGATCAGCACCATTCAGCTCAACCATTTTGAAGGGAACTAAATGGTCCGACACACGCGCCACCATCAGCGAGACATTTGAGAGAGCATGACATACTCTCAACCGCCAGGGCACATTCAAGTCAAGAACTGCCGTAGGTTTCCAGTGAATGATAGCTTACTAGTACATAGTACTCACACAATATAGGCTATGCGATTATATAATACTAACATTGAATCTATACAATGCAAAGATAAGTTTGTACAATCTTCAGCAGCTCCAACAATACCATTTAATGCTATCATTTTTTGCGCCCCTGTCCATGTGGAGCAGGACCAGCATTAAGCCAAGCATTTTTATCAGCGATATAATCGCTCAACTTGTAATATGCTTGTTTACATAGTGTGCGTTTAACGCATGTTTTAAATTTCGTCTCATTCAGTTCAAGAATACTTTGTGGAATTTTATTATAGCATCTCAAACAGTACCCCATGAAAGATGAGTCTACTTTAGCGAGTCTAAAGCCTGGCTGAACTAGTTGGTCCCTATTTCTAGTACTGTAATTGTGTCTGTCACCTCTTTTACCAAAAAGATGCAGATTTTTTCTGACGTACATTATGTTTTCGTAGATGTATTGGCAATGAACCGTCATGATGCCAATATCCTTAAATAGTTCCCTTAGAGAATCGCGCCTACGAAGATTATATATGGCTCTGATGGCTCTTTTCTGCAGAATAAATATAGACTCAACATCAGCAGCCCGTCCCCATAGCAAAATACCGTAAGACATTATACTATGGAAGTAACTAAAATAGACCAGTCTAGCGGTATCTACATCAGTGAATTGACGGATTTTTCTAATGGCATATGCTGCTGAACTTAAGCGCCCCGCAAGCGATGTTAAATGAGAACCCCATTGTAGCCTTGAATCAAGCGTAAGCCCCAGGAAAACAGTTTTATCTACGAATTCGAGTTTCTCTTTATTCAATATTATCTCACAATCACTACTTTTGACATTCGGTAATGAAAATCTTATGCATTTAGTTTTCTTTTCATTCAATACCAAATTGTTTGCTGTGAACCAATTTTGGACCTGAAGTAGGGCATTATTCACTTCATCTAGATTTTGGGCCCGTCTATTTATCTTAAAAATTAGGGAAGTGTCATCAGCAAATAGCACCATATTTTGTGGTTGGTTTTTCAATAAATAGGGTAGATCATTTATATAGACTTGAAAAAGGAAAGGACCCAATATTGAGCCTTGCGGAACCCCCATTTTTACTTTCAAACCCTGTGAATTGACACCATTTATTTGAACATGTTGTTTTCTATCACTCAAATAAGATTTTACCAGGCTAAGTGCAAGTTTACCTAGTCCGTAATGCTCCAGTTTCAAAAGTAATGTGTCGTGATTTACGCAGTCAAAAGCTTTGGAGAGGTCACAGAAAATTCCTATTGCGTCTTGGGACTCTTCCCACGCAGCAAAAACTTGCTTTAATAAGGTTACACCGGCGTCAGTTGTACAACGTCCCTTGGTGAAACCATACAGTTGATTATGTAAGATTCTGTTGGTGTTAAAATGATTGAGCATTTGATTAAGCATTACTTTTTCAAAAACCTTGCTAAAAACTGGTAACACGGATACAGGTCTATAATTATTGGCATCTTTACTGTCCCCGGATTTGAAAAGAGGTATGACTTCAATGAATCAAATCAAAATCAAAATCAAAATCAAAGCATTTATTTCAAGTAGGCCAATAACAGGCACTTTTGAATTGTCGAAACAAAGATGAAAATTAAATGTAGCTACAGTCCCAGTCACAAGACATAAAAACTGTGAAAGTACTGTAGTTGCCCATTCCCTAAATGACATCAATGAATACAAATTCAATCCAAACAAATAAAATTACATGAAATTAAATTAAATAAAAACTATTAAAATCAATAAATACCAATAAACCAGAAGTCACGAAATAACAAATTAAATTTTTTGCACAAAATGTCAGCTGTCAATATTAAAAAAAAAAACCATGCTTAAGGGGTTTCATCTTTTTGGCCGGATTTTTTTCCACCATTTTGTTTTTATTTTTCAAAGTAGCGGCCACGCATCATCATCTTCCTGTCGTTGTCCCATGTTACTTGAGGTCTGCGCAACACGTTTTCTTCCATTTTACTCTGTCAAACGTCACGCACTCCTTTATCTTTCATATAATTCCTCACACAATCCTGGATGGATTACAAAGTACTCGAAATACTGGAGATAACAAATTTAATTCAAAGGAAACATTCCTTTATTTTTAAAAAGAAACAAATCTGCATTCACAGGTTTTTGAAACTAGCTTGTCACACTAAAATTGACGATGTTTCCTTGCAAAACTTTTTACAAATTTTCAATAGTCGGACGCTCACAGTTTACGAGGTTTAACTGTTTAAAGTAATTTTATAAAAATTGGAAAATAGCACGCCATTTGCACACATTGAAAAATTTGCCAATTTGAGAAGTGTATTTTGTACATGTTTTTTACATAAATATAATTTTATTTTTACAAATCCAATTGAAATTATTTTATTTTTACATATTGCAGATTAACATACAATAAATTGCCATTTTTGGAACTTTTTTCTTTTTTTGTATTGGAACGTGAAGCGACGCCAAAAAGCGCGCCAAGCCATCTGTTTGTCAGCCGTCAGCGTTAGTCATCGTTTGTTGCCCTTACAGACTGCAGTTGTTTGAAAAACAAAATGTCCTAAAAGTCTTGCTAGCCGGCCATGAGGAGCGTAGGCTGAAGGGGATAAGGGGATTGACGACGACATTTGTGACAGAAAGTGGGTGTGTAATGTAAAATGAGAGCGTAGCGAGCGCGCGTCATGGACTCGTAGTTGGTTCTATTTCTAAATTTGCTTATATCTCGAAAACGGTGCGTCCTATCACAAAAAGTAATTAAAAATTTGCCCCCCCTTAATCACCACCCTGATATAAAGAGTATATACCTCCTCTTGCGGCTTGCCGAAGGGATTTTTTTACTCCAGGTGTCATTGAAAAATTCCACCCTGTGTAGCTAGAGGCTAAAGGTGTTAACGTTTGATTGCAGGTCCGGCTGCAGAACCACCTGCTGTCGTCCGGGTCAGGCGTGCTGGTGGGCAACGGGCCGGTGCCGTTCGGCGGCGTGGTGCGGCCGCTAGTGTCCCTACAGCACAAGCACGTGCTGCACGCGCCCGCGCCGCTCGTGCTGGGCGTGCCCGGGCCCGGCGCCGGCGCCTCCAAGCTCAAGGTGCTGCACGCGCACCCGCTCACACAGTCACAGCGGTGTGCGCTGCTGGCACAGAACCGTGCGCTGCAGCTGCCGGCCGTCGTGTCGCTAGCCGCGCTCGACACCAAGCCGGCGCTGCTGAAGGTGCCGCAGCTGTTCGAGCTCAAGGGCAAGGGCCCGCACCTCGTCAACGTACTGCGCCAGCCGCAGCCGCAGCCCGGGCCCGAGCGGCGCCGCGTGAGCCTCAGCCTGGACCCGCGCCTCGTGCGGCCCGTGCGCCACCCGCTGCAGCTCAAGGGCAAGCCGCAGCTGTCGCAGGTGTCCGTGGCCTTCGCCGCCCCCGCCGCGCTCAAGCGCCGCCCCGCCGCCCCCGCCCCCGCCGCGCCCTCCACGTCGGCCGCGCCGCCCGCCCCGCCCCGCGCCGCCCGCCCCGACCGCCCGGACCGCCCTGACCGCCCTGACGAGCCGCCCAGTAACGGCGCCGTGCGGCGACGGCCGGACTCGCTGCCCATGCAGGTCACGTGACGGTGTGGACCGATCACTCAAATTACAATAACCGCATTACCGTGTATCATATACTTGTATGTGTAATATTTACTTAATAATTTGGTTCGCTGGCCCGCTGGCCGGACCAGTCGAGCAGTCGAGCAGTCGAGCGGGCGATCCCATATAGTTTAGTATTATTTTGTGTTTGTACCATTAATTTATTGTTAGACATTGTATATAATGATGTTCAGTCTCCAGTACTTCAGGATACGCTTGTGGCTCTCGATGGCACCGCGTTATATACCCATGTACTGAATACTCAAGCAAGCATATATTCCATTTTGTGTTCAACCGACATGTGACATTAGCCGATACCAAATATGCGATGATTGTATAACTAAAATAACTCTTTTGATCGATGTAAACGTCTGGCAACACTGTACTTGCTAATTCCTGCGTGTTGCCATTATAATAAAAATACTACTTTATAGTTAATCGACGCGGCTTAATCCCGGCTTCCCTTAGAAGGCATAGTAAGTTAAATTAGTTCAGAGTTTGAAGTGAGCATGTGTCCCACGCTGGGCGCCAATTGAGAATATACAGGCTGTGATTGATATAACTAGAAATTGAACTCTCATCACTTCAAGAAGGCCCCGTTCTCAGTATGTCGTGACGACAGATAATCGTGTAGTTTTAAGTGTCGTGGCTTGTGTATTTAAAAGGAGGTCGTCCACGACTTTTTCCAACTAAAAACCAACGACAAATTAATCGTCACGACATACTGGGAACGGGGCCGAATCCTTACACATTTCTTTTACCTCTATCAGTATCAACTCGACAGAATCTTTTTTGTATTTTGAATAAACTCAGTTTCATACACAGTGATGCTAAATTAGAGATGAAATAACTGTGTTACTTTTGTAATAGTGCTAACAAGCCGACTGAGACACAAAAAGTTTGACCTCCCGCAGACACGGGTCAGCGTACACTGAGTATAATTGCTGACAGATGAGATTGCAAAAGCGGTCATTGACCCGCATAGATTTCTTCAAGTTCTTAACTTTGAAATCCAAAAATAAGCCTGTTAGTCTTGAATCGTCATCTAATCGTGATCTTCAACCTTTTTTTAATGATAAACTGTTTTGTGTGTGGTTTAGGTTCGTACAAAGACATACATGCTGACCCACGCAACTTCATCTGCGTCACATAAGAGAGAAAAACGAAAGGGAAAAAAATCCCCGTTTTGCAACATTTTTCATTCCTGCTCCGTTCCTAATAGTCGTAGCGTGATGTTATATCTCTCAAAACTCTTCTGCTTTATAATATTAGTATAGATTTTATGGAAAGGGCAATGACCGCTATTGCGATTTTTACTGACATCAACTATAGTAAAACTTAAGATATGTTTTCATTGATAAGTAACTAAATTTTAACTAAAATAGAGTTGGAAGTTGCGTGCACGAGATAATAATCCATTGTGACGTCAGATACTCGATTTTCAGCTCCATTTCAATTACAATGAGGTTAATTTAGCTACTCGGTGTGTTCTGATTCTGAGACTACTCTGCATTATAAACCTGACTGAATAGCATCACAATCAGCAGTTGTCTAAACTGTTGGCTAATATGCCACGTCTCGCAGCTATCGGTGTTTCTATAAACAAAGTTAGCTAGAAATATCCTATCCGCGTCACCAAATTTCAAAGTGATATAGATAGCAACCTACTGATACCTGCTAGTAAGTTACTGGGAATGGCCGTAAGTGGATCGGTCGGCTAGCACTATACGGGTGTAAACCACCTCATCACAAAGCCGTTAACCAAGCATTCTGTACATCAAACTAAGTAACTTTACGCAAAAAATATTGCTGGGAAACAACTTTTTTTTGTTGAGGTTATAAATCATGTTTTGTGGTAGAACTCAATGTAACGCACTTAAAACATTGTGCTGATGTATGGATTGAATAGTATGGGGGTCGTGGAGGTGTTAAAAGTTAAAATGTTACAAAAAAAACTTGTATTTGAAAAAAAACTTGTCGAAAAGTAGGAACTTTGACCCCCAATATCTCCGTAACTAGAAGGTTCCCAGGTATGGAGTAGAACAAAAAAATGATCGCAATGATGGTGAGAACAAATGCCTTTCGGCTTCGTGAAGATGTGTTTTACACCCTATATACAGGTTGCGTCGCGCGGTCGCGTCGCATGGTGAATACTGCTCAACTCTTTCGTTCTGATCATTCAACTGCTGAAATGTGTAACATAAATGCACACCTCTGCTTATACTATTTTATATAATACGGGACGATTACAGTAAAGTGATGATTTATAATATCTGTAAAAGTAATCGCTATGATTTGATAATGTAATTGCTATGATGATAATATTGTAGATTATTAGGAAGGAGAGTGTCCATTCAGATGATTAGAAATAAACGTGTAGAGACACGTAGTAGGTAGATAGAAATAAAACAAATAATTCGCGCCTTGTTCGTTTTTTAATGTGGCAACATTGTGAGTTGTGTTCCGTGCTCGGCTCGCTGGCCAAGTGTTGCCATACTCGCCATGCTAGATCACGAAACACAATATTTGTGTTGATTCTCAGTGTTAATATAGTTTCTTTTTCTGGATACAAATATATAAAGATACATTTTGTCCGTTCAATTCACCTGTTGTTAGAATTCGCAAAAAAAAATGTTATTACCTAAATATCGTGTATTTGAATGTTGTGTATAAACATTGGGGTTTAACCTAGCTATGCTATTTGAGAATGAACTGTTTGGTGTGTTGCGCAAGTGTCCTGTTGTCTCAATCATTATAAAAAACGCAAGTGAGCGCGTTTTTCATGGCAGCTCATTGGACCAATGGGCTGTTAGGAAAAAGAGCTCGCAACAAAAAAAGTAACGGTTTAACTATGTCTATACATATATAATTAGTAAGTATCATATACTGTACAAAAAGGCTGCAAATTTGGGAAAAAAATGTAAAAAAAAAATCCAAAGGCCTCATGTTGTCGTTGGGGCCGATAACATACGCTTAGTAAAGTGGATAGGATGATGTACCTCATAAGTTTCTGAATTCTAGTTTAGGCGTTCCCTACGTGATCTTGTTTCTCTTCCGACGAAGTTTACAATGCCCACGTACGTTTGTTGTAAATATTATTTAGTGTAACATACAATATCATAGCTGTCAACATACAAATGTCAAGTACGAGTCACACCGACCGGAAATTGAGCTGAATAAAGCGACCATTCTGTTTCAAACCCTACTTTTATTTGTTCCTACCTCTAAACCCTAAAGGTGAACGCACATTTATCAGAGCCGAAGGAAGCAAATGAATCGAATTTTAGAATTACTTGTATGAACTCCTACGAAACCTTGCATACCTACTTATCTGCGCCGAATCGAACAAATAGAAAAAAAAAAATGTATGAGAAAATGTTTCTTTCCGCGCTGTTTCTGAGACTACTGCAAAAATAATCTTATGACAATTCCACTGCATAAACATGCAGCACACTTTTATGCATTACACTGCACAAATTAAATAAACGTTAAAACAATCAATGCTCGACAATGCTCGAGCTTGCAAGATGCGTGTTCGAGTGTGCGTTCTACTTCTACCTCCCCTCCCGCGCTCCTTTCCTTTGACAAAAGGGCGACAATAAGGTAGATGCCACACCAATCAATGAGGGTTTTCTGAAATGACAAAACCACAAGGTAGCAGCACTGGCGTAAGGTCCAAACATCTATCAAAATACACGAGTCTCTTGTAGCTTACGATTATTTTTTCATTTAATTATCTTTTAATGCCTCAGTGTTGTGCTGCTTAGGTTACCTTTTTTAATGTGGCCGCATAAGTTACCGTTTAGTAAGTTTTTTTCCCTGTACCACTGACTTGCAGTAAGAAGCATATTATTATTGTCAGTTAAGGGGCCGGCGGAGCGTGCGTCGTTCATACAAATGTAATACCAAAATAATTCGTTAACCAAACATATTCTTCAGAAAATGTGTAGTTATTTATTTCGATTGGATTACAAATAATATCTAGATTTCCAAATAAACAATTTTGAAAGGACAATGATATTTAGACGAGATATGAGGAATTTAAAATTTCTATAGAAAACTTATTTTTCTTATAACTCTTGTTTAAATCAATGTCCATTCATAATATATATTTGGGAACCTAGACATTATGTAATCCAATCGAAATAAATACACACTTCCTTAAGAATATGTTTAGTTTACGAATTATTTTGGTATTACGTTTGTATGAACGACGCACGCTCCGCCGGCCCCTTAAGCTACTTTTCTTTGTCCGTAATCCATATGTATCACAGTCCAAATACGATGAAATTTCGGTAAAAGGTTTCACCAGCATAATTTGTTTATACCAGGCGCCTACGTAGCGACCTCTGGTGTCAGATAAAATCCGAAAAACCCTCATTGATATATTTTTTAAGTTCTCAAAGATTTTGTATGGCAATAGCACGCTGTGACGTCACTGTTTGGTCAACTCAACTATTTATTGATTTCAAAGCAACTAAAAATCTAATTTGGCAATTAATTAAAAATAGATATCGGGTTTTCAGGCACAAAATAAAGTTAAGAAGAGATTTGTGTCTTGGAATGATTGTTTTATGGTGTCATCTATCTTATTACCACGTCCCAATACACCATATTGAACACGTCTGCCAACGATGGATTTTAGCATCGAACTGGTCACTCGCACTCGCCTGGCTACCCAGAGCATTTTCAACGGAGGAGATCGCATGCCGCCTGCATCGCCGCTCGGGTCGATCTTTAGGTTAAGCCATGCTTGCCTAGGTTGGTCTGTGGATGGGTGACCACCCATTTTATACAGAGCTTCCTCCGTGCCTCGGAAAACACGTTAAGCAGTTGGTCCCGGCTGTCATTTGTAGATCTTTGACAGTCTTTACAGGTAGTCAGTGGCCCAAAAAGTCGGACAACCGGTACAAGGGGTACCTATCGCATTACCCAGTGCTAACCGGGTTGTGGAGGTCAGGTAGGCAGTCGGTCCATGTAAAATACTGGTATTCAGCTGCATTCGGTTAGACTGGAAGCCGACCCAACAACATAGTTGGGAAAAGGCTTATAGGCAGATGATAAATTTGTCGCAATTTGTTGCAAAGTCACAGATTTGAATGAAATCTTGTGAAGTCATCGGTCTAGCTCTGGGACTATACTTATTGAACTCATAATATCTTCTAAACTAAGACCCCATTGAATCTGTGACTTGGCGGCAAAGGGCTATGAGCACAAATGTATGGACTCCTGACTCTGGTCTTGGGACCCAATAGATTTATATAGTTTAGCGTTAGAAAGGTATATTCTCATAGAGCACGAATAGGTATGGCGCTTGACCTGATATGTTGTGCAATCGGAGTACGCGTATCATTTTGAGATACGAGTATCTTAAGTGTTTTTTAACCCACTGAACCAATATTAATGATTTAGATCTTAATGAAAAATATATTTATACTTTTCTCTTTAGTGTTAAAGTGTAGGTACATAAAGCATAAACATTTTTTTTCGGATATCATATCATCAAATGACCCCTACCGATCGGAAGGGAATGTCAGACTTTTACTGACTGAAACCCATTCATGTTCCTTCTTTAGCCCTTTGTGTTTCAGGGCCGCGGTATCTCTTTCGAACAGTCCTGCAGCCAAACCGACAGGCATCGGCCCTAGCGGACCCCTTTCTTTTTGCTGACATCTTTTTGAGGCGCGCGTGGAACACGAACGCGTTAGTACTGGGTATTACGATACCCCTTGGTAAGACTGGTTGTCAGACTTTTTGGGCCACTGACTTCCTGTAACGACTGTCAAAGATCTACAAATGACGGCCGGGACCAACAGCTTAACGTGTCACGGAGAAAGCTCGGTATGTAGGTAAGGGTGGTCAGCCATCCACAGACCAACCTGAAGATCGACCCGAGCGGCTGATATTATTTAGGCCTAAGCTCCTAAAAATCCTTAACTAAACAAAACTAACACTCCAGCTTAGTAATCAGTACACAATACGTATTTTATTGATTTCTGGCGTACTATCCGAGATACAGAAAACACATGTTTTCTAAGCCGATATCTCGAATCGGACAACAAATCCAATTGTAACTCACAATAATAATCAAAAAAAAGGGGGGGGGGGGGGTAAAGGTTTTTACCTTTTGAAAAGACCTATCCATCGATGTGCGATTCAAGTACATTGGTCTAAGGACCAAAACGCCCGAACCCCTTTCGACAATTTTTTTTTTGACCCTGATGGTGGCCAAGCCAGTGTCAATCACACGACCATACGCGACTATGCAGCAGTTCGGTGTACGCTGACCCTAGTAAGTCAATGGTCATCTTTCAACCGGATTTGAACATTTGACAAGCTGTACATTGGTGACTAGCTTCTATGTTGGCGCTATCTTTGATGGAGTTCCAGGAAGTGCCTCATTTTAACATTTGCCGCCCGTAATTTTGTTGAAAACAAGCGAAATGAGCTCGTTTTATTTTTCACCCCGCCTCGCTTAGGTACAATAAATAATTCATCCAGAAGCTATCTATCTTGAAGTTTGTACCCTTTCATTTCAAATTTGTTTCGGATTAATGAGATCGGATTAATTGCCATGCAACACAACAAAGGCGACAGAGAGCCTCCCTGAAATACGCCACGATTGACAGTAGCCGCTGCGTAGTCCCTTGGTTCAGTCAAGGATTCGTTGGTTTCACGGGCTGTAATCACACTTGCCATGTAGGCAAAGTAATTTCAAGGAAAGCCTGATCAAGGCGGTCATTTGTAAATATTAAGGATTCTCAGAAATCAATTTTGTGATAGGGTCAGGTGGGCAACAGTGAACCACAAAAAATTCAAAGTTGTGTCATGTACTCAAATTAAAAGTTTTCGTTTTCTTTTTTCATACATACCATTTAGTGTCTAATAGACTTAAGGTTTCTTTACAAAATTAAGCTCAAAAACTGATAGGTTAGACATTACCAAGTGTTTTTTAAAAAATGGGAATTGGTTCACTGTGTACACGCTTTGGTACACACTGATCCATGATGAAGTTCACAGTGAACCACCGTTGGACACAGTGAACCATATCAGAATAAAACGAAGATAAGTTATATTTTAACTGGACTAATTCGGGTAAATCGGTCATCAATCAAAAATGCGTCATTAAAACAAAGTTTTTTCATTCATTCAAGAAGGTTTATTGCTTAGAATGTCAAGAAAAAACAAAAAATAGAATTATAACTTAATCAGGATAACATACACAGCACATGTATTTAGAAATAATTGTTAAGTTGGTATACAAAACCTTTAAATTTCTGTAGAACAGTAACATAAAATATAATATTCTAAAAAATACAATCAATGCGGTTTTTATTAATTGAGATCTATGTTATCAACTTATCATCTATCCTCTAGAATCAGTCTGAAAGTTGCGTTTACAGCCTCAATAAAAAAAAATCCTAATAGTTATTAAAAAAAAAAAAAAAAATAAGAATTAAGAATTATAATAAAAATAAAAAATTATTAAAAATAATTTGTTTTGCCATTTGGTATGCCACTTGATGACTTGACGAACTTCCTTTGCCCCGAGCCCTTATAACATTAAGGCGCATTGTTCAATGTAATCTTTTAACACTAGTTCCTGGTCCTGGGAAAATACTGCATTGACTTCGTAATTAGGAACTAAGTTAGTGTTTTCATCCGACTGGATTTTTTTAGCGTACCTCCGTAGCGTAGGATATGCCAAGTGACAATCTTTAGCGGCCCTGCGTATGCTTGCACCATATCATCCTTGCTATGCCCCCCAATCTTTCTTTTCACTGCCTTAGTTCGACCCATCCTGAAGCAAAAAAAGTTGTTATCTATTTAACTAATTTGATGTTGAACTTTGGTACACCATGAACCATCAAGCGGTACACACTGAACCACGGTTCACTGTGTACCCTGCAATACTGAGTCACTGTGTACCACCTACGTTATTTGACATTTGATGTTGAAAAAAGGCAATTGATCAAGGAATATGATTAAAACATAATAACCATATTATTGCTAGATAGTGACTTTACATGTATATAAAATTCGGTACGAAAAGCTCAGAAAACACGACTTTGAAAAAGAAAAGCAAAACTTACCTATTTTTTACTTTTCGCGCGGGAAAACACAAATCGTCCCACCACACGACCGCTTACAACGGGCGCTCGCCCTCAAGTGGGGAGTGAGGGAGACGTAACGAAACACGTTGTTACGTGTCGGTTCCATGATCCGGTAACTTCTAGTTTTGAATATAATAATACCGATTCTCTGTGTACCACTGGCTCACTGTAGCCCACCTGACCCTACACTATCGAAGGCCTTCTTTTAATCTATCCACTCCACGCAATAGTCAAATTATTTTGCGACTGTTGTACCAGTCCTCTTAATTTTATTTATTTGATTGTAGGTAAACACTAGATGACCCTTGTTACTCTGATAGATAAAAAAGTTATCTAAATATTAATAGAACTAAAATGGTATTACTTATTTTAGTTCTATCAATATTTAGATAACTTTTCCTTGCACAGTTAAGGATTCCGTAGTAAGGATGAATATTTCGTGTCCATTATTGCCGGTGAAAACTAGCCAGCACATCAAACTACTACAATCTGTCAAATGTCTTTACTAGATTTTCAACTTTATCGTTAAAGCAAAAGATTGTTGGAAAATATTGTGTCAGTTTCAGGTAGTTTAATGCGCTGGCGGCATCTATACCTTTTTTGAAACGAATAAAACACATTTTACAGAAAGAATGCTTTTATTTTCCATTAAAAACTATATATACAACATTAGTGGTAGCACTCCTCCCGTCGTTTTTCTAAAAAAATAATCCAGAGCATACATCTTTGGAAAAAAACTAATGTAATAAGAATAATCGTGGTTTTTAAATAAAAACTTGTTGGTCTGAAACATACTAACAGACAGATTTAAATTATACTAGACGTCATCGGACGAACATCGAAACAGTTCAATAATGCTAAGGCGCTGACTCCACGAGCGAGAGAATCGCGGCGATATTATCGTCCTTGCCACGTTTTTCTATACACTCTCTTTTGGGCCGTCTCCACGAGCGAGAGAATCGCTGCGATATTTTCGTATAGAAATACGTCAAATCGCCGCGATTCTCTCGCTCGTGGAGTCAGCGCCTAAGATGTGAAATGCACAGCAACTTTTTTTTTCTAATTCAATATCCTAATTATAAATAATCTCCGGTTTAGAATAATTATTTTGTCTTGCGAGTACTCTTTTCATTGCTTATTGCCAATTCTTTCGAAACAACAGCTTATTTTTCTATGCAAAACTACGAAATGACGTAACACGAAACAGCGTATTGCTGCGAAACGGCGTATCGATGGACGTGTTTCGGTTGCCGTCATTTGAATGCCCCTAATTCATTATCGTAGTTAAGAAAACCGACTTCGAATATTCGTTGTTAAACGTCAGAATTTTCATATTTTGGAGCTTATAACGTCTAAAAGCACTAATTAACAAAATTATCTAAGACGACTTGCGCCAGAAGTTATGGAAAAGGTGTCTCACGCGTGTACAAGAGGATTCAAAACTGCTTTCTATAAATGGTAGATTAGTAGGCAACGGCTGAATGTGGAGTGTCTTGCTTATAGTGTGTCTTTTTCACAGTTATTTTGCTTCCATTGTAGTGATCTTAATTCTCATGATGCTAAGGTTGCTGACAGAGGAGAAAAATAATTGTGAAAGGATTGTATCGCAGGATTTTTCTACCATAGACAAAAAAAGCATTTTTATTTGATTTTCAAAACAGAATAAGTATTTACGTCTTATGAGTTCAACATGAGCTTAGTTTTACCTTTTTTTGAGTTGTCTATCGGCAACTAAAAGGCGTAAAATCTCATATTAACGCCCACAAAATCAACCTATACGATTACAATTGGGACTAAATCGTACATAATGGGTTTAGATATCAGCCCATTATTTAATTCACTATGATTGGTAAGTAAATGTAATTTCGTTTCTTTTTTTTGGTCAAAAATATTTTTTTGAAAAAGGATATCAGTACAAGTTTAAAGCTAAAAGGTGCGAAGAATAACTAAGATTATTTTAAAAAATCATCCTAAGGGAAATTAAATTAGAAGTAGGTAAGTTTTAGTCGATAATCTGACTATCTTTTGTTGAAAATTTCGTACAAGCGTAGTTTAACAAAAATCGCTCAAAATGATGAGACACTTCATTGGTCAGATTGGGTCTAAGCGGTGGAAGCACCATCTTCAATCAGCTTTGACCAGTCTTCCCCATTCGATGGTACCTACACCAAAGTTAGCAACATAATATGCAATATTATGAAAAACCATGCTTGCAAGTAATTACTTGCAATTTTTATTAAAAAATCGAAGAATATGAAAATACTAGATGTTTCCCGCAACTCAAGTTTAATTTGTCCAACTACGTTTTATTTCTAATGTTGGATTTTTTTACAAGTTCACGGTGCTTGTCAAAATATTTTTGTTTTTTTATTTTTTTGGGAAAATTACTCATTAGGTATCATTCGGCCAGGTCATTTTAGTTGTAAATCGCTCAACCTTGGTTCTCAGTATGAAAATAACCGGCAGTTTTTTTCTTCTTTGTTTTTTTTTTTTATTATCAGTCAAAATTAAAACAAATAAAAGTGAATGCTGTATTTACAGAAAATGGCCGAAACGTTTTTGTCATAGGCAAAAGTACCTATGATCTGTTTTTTTACTCGGAATTTGAAAAAAACTGTTATTGCTATTGTTCATCAATGAAAATTTTATTAATCAATTAAATTAAATACGTTCGTACGCTCTCAGTTAATTACACTTTTCTTATAAAAATACTAAAAAAAGTTGCAGGAAAACATCTAGTATTTTTGTTCTTATAACTTAAATTACGAAGCGAATATTATCCCATTTTTAGTAATGTATCATAAATATCTTTTTAGTATTTATTTTGGATATTACGTTCGAATATTTGGAAAAAGTCTTAAGTTTGCTTAATATAGATATACTTATAGGTATTTATAAAATGGCTATATTGAGTTTGGGTGAACTCATACTACTTTTATTTCTTTTCTTTTCAATATTAGTTTTTTTAAATGAACATAATACAAATTGTTATAAAACAATGTTTTTTTTTTTAAATCAATGAGTAATGATGAAAAGGGGACTTGAAATAGAGAGAAACAAAATATTTACGCGAATATTTTTATTTCAGTTAGTTAACATTCGCGCAATAATAGATTAAGACGACATTTTTATCACATTTACAATTTTTAATACATTTCTTTGTCAATATTTTGATCCTTTACATAATTTATTTAAGCCAACTTTTCAGGCATATATAAGGGCAGGCATATTTGATTGATTTACATTTGTTAAAAGCATGCCAATGTAACGTCGACCACTCTGTGACCTCTGTCTCAGCATTGGGAACGTTGAATATGCTATTATAATCAAACGGATACGGATACCAACTTTATTAGCAAACCATCACGTATACGAATTCTTATGAAACATCTCGGTTTACTAAAATGAGTTGCTACAATTTTCGCGTGGTTAAAACTCCATCGATTATATTACTAACTCTTTAAGATACTTATACATTTCAAGTAATTTCAAAGCTACTATATTTTGTGATTGCACACATGTTCTGCTATTTAGAAGAGCTTTTAATAAAAAAAATTGTCAAAATTTGTATAAGTACATATAATTATTTCACATGACGACGATGGAAATTTGAAATGGTGACATTGAACTTGCTTATAAATACAGGGTTATTTGTAAAACACCAACAACCTCGCAGGAGTAGATTAATGGGCCCGCAAGGGCCGGGCTGCCGGGGCTGCGGGACTGTTCGAAAGAGATACCGCGGCCCCGGAACGTAAAGGGCGAGGAAGGAACATGGATGGGTTTTAGTCAGTAAAAGTCTGACACTCCCTCCTGCTCCGCCCAGTGGGATAATGTCCCATCCGAAAAAAAAGGAGTAGATTACTAACATCATAAACAATTTGTTCTATGACTTTTCCGAAAACAGACAAAAAAAATCAACTCTCCATACATGTCCGAACAGCTGATCGAGTTTTGTATGAAAAGTCGATTTTGTTTTTTGCCTGTTTTCGAAAAAGTCGTAGAACAAATGTTGTTGTTTATGATGTTAGTAGCGAAGCTTAAAAAAAGTAAACAAATAATTATCGCTGGACATTACATACAGCGCCATCTAGTGCCACACTGCCTTCCATAACGTGTGGTTAGTTGCCTAACCTGGTGTCAGAGTTCGTGCCACATTAAGCAACGAGGCTAGACACCATAGTTGATACAGATAAATGAACTAAAAAGTTATTAAACCGGTAAAACCTTACAATTTATACATTCATCGGTTGGTGCTTTAATAGCCTTTTAAAAGTTGGAAGTTATTTCCATGGAATAGTAGGCGAGCATTTTGTCAGCAATCGTGTGCAAATCCTGACTCTATGGCTGCTATTGAGAAATTCCTGATTGCAAAACCAAACAACACTTTTCCCAACTCGGGAATCCAGCCCACGACCTCAATCCTCAGCAGTTGTGTGTCAACAAATCCCACAACGCTCATATCCCTAACACGAGGTTAGTTGACACACCAATCAATTGACATAAGAGCTGTCAAAACGCTGTTCTGTCATAGATTTTGTATGCCAATAGCACGCTGTGACGTCACTGTTTAGTCAACTCAATGACTCAACAATTTATTGATTTCAAAGCAACTAAAAATCTAATTTGGCAATTAATTGAAAATAAAACGGGTTTTCAGGCCCAAAATAACGTTTATTTTAGAGATTGGTATCTTGGAAATTTGGAATTATTGTTTTTTTTGGGACAAGCCCGCCACACTACTCCCAAACCACTAACTCCTGAAAGCCAGAATCAATAGTGGCGAAGTCCCAGAGAATGAATTAACTGTCTTGGATCCCGCAACGAAATTAATCAGAAAGTATAGCGGAGGAGTACGAAAAAACCGTAATTTCCACTTCCCTTCCTATCAGCAGGAGACAACAAAACAAGGCCAATAGGCACAAAGGGACGTTTTCAACTGTATTATTCTTTTATGGTGTCATCAACCCCTATTTCAAATTTCCACCGCCGATGAGTTCACCCAAAATCGCTTGCTAATCAAAATTGTCACGTATACGACCAGCAATTTGATAGGAAACGTACGTTTTCGCGTATCCTGAGTAAGGCCAAGTATATTTGTATAAACACTATCATGTAAGTAAGCTGTGTCCTGTAGCTTTTGTAAAATTAACCATGGTTTTTCTTTCCTGAATAATTTTGATTTTTAATATGATTCCAACTAAAAATGCCATTTAAAAGTTGGTACTAACGGAACTGCATATTTTATACACCTTTAGGGTGAGCCCAAAAGGACTTTAGGCTGATGCTCCTGGGTAGGAATGACGTTCAAGGTCAAAAACATTCCTAGACATTTATGAACTTGGAGGGTTGTATTGATGATTTTGATTCTGTAACTACATACGTCTTACAGTCGCGAACAATATTTCATCAACATACAATCTAGCACTAGCCTGCAAATTGCAAAAAAACGTAAGAACATTTGTATTTTGCGATGAGTTATGAGTCGCTTAATTTGTCTGGTTTGCCACTCGACGCCGTAAAATGAGTGCCAACTATGTATGAAACTGAATTTCGCAACTCATAAAATCACACTCATTTGGCCACACCCTAAGATGCATAATATACAGAATTACTTGAAAACCCTAGCCCGACTTGGGAACAGAATCCACGAACGCATGCTCATGCGCAAAACTTGTGTCTTGATAAATCAATTCGTGAGATTTATTTTACAAAAAGCTACAGAATTTAACTATTTGTAGAAAGCTTTTCTTCTACTACAAAGTTTTGGGGGTAAGTCTTGCGTTCAATATTTTTTAGCCCAGTTTTAATTTAAACAAAACTCACATTATGAACGGACTCGTTTTTTTTTTAAATAAAGCTATATCTTGGAGGTTTCATTTAGAATTCAATAAGGTTTTTACTAGGCCAGCTTCCAACAAAATACGATACTTAGATGGCACTGTACATGACCAATGTTAAAAAAAAATAGTTTGGCTGAATGGAGCCTGCATTCATCAGCCTGCATCTTCCAAACGTGTTCCTTCCTTTGTGTGCGTTCGTTCCATTTGCGTTTTTGTTACTTTGTTTTACTTTTTTCATTTCGACTATAATTTCTATAAAATACGACCTGGAACCGAATATTTGGACACCGACATCTGCTGCCCGTAAAAACTCGATTTGGCGCGTTGACTTTTTGGGTGAACAAAAATCATGGAACTAGCGTGACCGTCACCTAACGCTTTGTAGCCGATCCGCTACGGCGTAGCATCACATAGGCGTGCGCGAGCACAACCCGTACTTGATATAGATTATTTAGTTTTCACTTCTATCGGCCGTCCCAAAAGCATGTTTTTTTTACACTAAGTCATGTACAGCCCATCTATAGTTAAGTTTAGTCTTAGTGGAAGAATAGTTTAGTTTTAGTGGAAGTTGGCCTCTAACATCTCATAGTTTATAGTGGTACTGAAAGAATAAAAACTCGCGATGTCTTTACGAGAGTCAATGGAGTTGATTACTAATTTGAATCCAGTTTAGTTAATTGGTTATAGAAAAACTGTCAGCTGGTACTGAGAATCGATTTTAACTGACATACGGTTTACAGTGTATGGCAGTGGACTGCAAGATTTTGAACAAAACTGAGCTAAAAACTATGAATTCCGCTATAAAATCAACTTACGTATAGACGATACAACAATATATAAGTTTACAACCATTATTTACCTGAATCAAAACATTTATTATATCACATTTTTAACATATTAAGAAACCTGGCCGATTCTTCGTTATGTTTGTTTCTTTATACAAAATTACTTTCTTTTTTTATTTATTTCATAAATACATTGACTAATTTGGAGTGTGTTCAGACTGTGTAGCAACTGTTAGGCAACTGTATATTTTTCTTAAAGGAGCAACGATTATTTATGAATATAATTATGTGAAAAAAACTCTTCAACAAAACACACACTTCTCAACAAATTATACGATACTTCTTTAGTAAAAAAACTTAATTAATATCTTATAATAAAAATCTCTAATAAAAACTCAGTGTTGCTTATTCCCTCTCTGGCACTTACTAGACCGAACTGTTCTGAATGCTATTTCAAACACGTAATGTTGAAATTCACTTGCCAAGTTTTTTCTCAGTTGTGAAGAAGAGCGACTAAGCAGCGTCAGCCAATCAGGGCCCAGTAATCAGAAGCCGACCAATCCGAACACACTCTTTGTTCAAGGGCGGGTACATTTTGAAACTTAAAAGCACGTAACGCATACCTGTCAACTTGCACAAGTGTATTCTTGTAGCTTGCATGCCATTGTGACAATCACTAAAGTATTTATCCCTGTATTTTATAACCGACTTTTAGAAATAGGAAGAGGCTAGTATCTTTTTCTAAATAATACCACTTTACAAATCAAATTTCATGAACGCAAACACTCCGCATCACCCGCAATCGGACATGAAAATTGCAGCGTGACGTCACGCTGCATTTTGCGAAGGATCGCAGATTAAAAAAAAAACGGTGAAATTTAAACTATTATTATTTGCGAGTACGCGCATTAAATGCAGTTTTACCATACACGTTTAGTTTGAATGACAATGCATGGTTAGCTAATTTGACATCATTCTAACTCCAATATGGCGGGGACTTCAAAGATGGCGGGCTAGTTTATTTTTTATGCACCTCCATGATATGGGTTACAATTAAAAGCGTTTGCTGAGAAGACTACGAAAAACAATGGTGGACACCTTTATTTAAAAAAATGTATTTTTACTATAGTCTTGATACAATGGCATGCATCTTGCAGTCTTGTGCGAGTCACAAGTGTATTACATCTCAACGCTCAGTTTCAAAAGGGGTTAGGTGCGAAGGCTAGAATTCCAACTACATTGAAATTACACAAACTATGTACACTTAACCATACCTAGCCTTAGGAAAGAAATTAACAAGTTTTCTTTAATTTTTAAACAAATCTAACGTCTAACTAAATAAAAATTCGGGCTGTTGACATTTTACGCGACTTTTCCGCGCGATTCTCTCTCGATGTACACCCAGACTTTAGAAAGGGCGAAATACCTAATAATGCGAAGTGCGAGTTCCACTGTCAAACAAATATCAACCTTGCTTTTCTAAAAATAAGGTCGACGATCAATAAACAGAGGTGAGCATCTCAGTCAACTCGCTCTCTCGGTTTTAAAGTTTTATTTTATTTTAATATCTGTTTGTCAGTGGGAAATGTGGTTACAATTCTATCGGTAAAATCGAAGAAGAAAAAAGGGCATTAAAAATGTTCTTACCTCGAGAAAAGTGCTGTTTCATAATCCAACGATACTTACATTTTTCAATCCCTTCTTTCAGATCGATAATACAAATAGTCTAGTTTTGATCGCACCTGTGATTAATCGCATAAGACAAAGCTATGAAATGTCGAACACAGCTTCTTCAATCGTACATTTTTATATCCTATTACATTTATAGCAAGTATCAAGTATTATTGAACACTATACATTTAGTCTTTGAACATACGACGGTATAAGGAAAGGGGGTTCCATAATAATATTATACGAATTTCCATATTTCTTGTACAAAATGTATTTCTTCATATAATTCACAGTAAATGCGAGACAACACAAACTTAAAAACTATTCGTTGAATTTACAGTATTTTCATTAACTAAACTAAGTCGCACGAAAAAGTCGCAGCGACCAATCGCATGTTTTGCAACAACCCTAAAATGATACTATATTTTAAAAATTCACAATTGTCTAACTAACGACATCTTATAAGCTAACTTTCAATATCTAACGCATTATTAATTTTTATTTTTAATGCAATTCATTCGTCCAATCACTCAACGCTACGTCATAATATTTTTTGTTTTGTATTTTTTTAATTTATTTTTAACACCTAATCAGAATTATTCATAAGAATCGTCATATACATAAAGTAAGCTTGTTTTATCGTAGAGTATCGATATCGTATAGAATAATAATTTATCGACACTTCAACAGTGAGGGTAGTAGTGACATTGGCATGCATCGATAATGACGTTTAATGTTCGGTATCATTCGTGTTTTACGAAGTTCGCCGATGTCACTGCATCTACATTGTACGATAATTTTTGGGGCCAGCCAGAAATAGGGAAAAAATACTATAATAATCTAGACAGGCCCTAATACCTACAAAATATACACTTACATTTAAATTATTTAAAACAAAAATCTCACCATTTTACAAACAACAGTCATTATCGTCAACCAACAGGAGAGCTAAAATTTTTGTAATTTTTTAGTTTTTTTTTTTAGTTTAGTCACTTCTGGTTGGTTGTCGATTTTATGTCGAAATATTTGTATATCAGTGTCAGATTGGAGCAGAATTATTCCCAGTTAAAATAAGTAAAAATTTACACATGGGAAAATGAACAAGTTAAAATTTCTCACTTGCAGGTAGTTGGATTATTTTGTTGTAAAACCATCGCGTTTAGATATCGACACCGTTGAGTTTTGCTATATAAGTTTGAAAAAAAAAATGGCCGCCAAAAACTGACACTGACACAAACAATTTCAAGCCCATTCATCCCCAGGGTGGGTGACGGCGTCAATGGCCGTTTTATTAGTATAGCTAGCAACCCCGCACCTAGATCCCGCCATATTGAATTCAAGACACACGATTTCGGCTCTTAAAATCAAATAAGAACGCCACAACCACGCGCATTTATTTACAAAAGTGTTATAGTGAATTAATTTACATACAGCGCTTTAAAGTTCTTTTGACGCTTGAATCTCTGTTGGTTATATGAAAAATTAGATGGCGACATTAGTTACAAACGCGCCAAAAGAACCATGACAGCGCTATATTCTTTGAAATCTTTTTTTAAACGCCAACTGCGACATCCATTCGAAATTCGAACAGAAAACCGTGTATCTCCAAAAAAAAAGAAGAGAGAAAAAAAAACAAGTGACAGGTTAAATTACTGATTAAAAGAAAGGTTTTAACCGTAGGTACACTACACTATTGAGGTCCGATAGTTGTTGCTTGAGGAACGTCGACACACGAAGCGCTACCGCGGACGGGGCGGACGTCACTTAGCCAGGTGACCGTTGCCCATCGCCGGCTCGACGACCTGCAAACGTTCGACCAGTTCAGCGCACAGCCGTGTGTCGTCGTTCCTAATGAGGCTGCAAGGGTTCACGCACAGCAATGGGACGAGAAAATACTCAAATATAGAAAATTGATAAGCTTTAAAACTCTCCTCGGTTTTAGAAAGTCTGCGAGTAACTAGTATGCCATTGTGAACATTCATCTATCTGAGACTGTGACCACCTCTACCTCTAATAGCCGTATTATTTTAGAGTGAGTAAGAGACGGACCATCTTGTTTAGCTCATCTCTTTCCCACATTTTTATAATACCGCTATAAAAGGTGGTGCACCACACAATGTTGTAATGAAACAATGACATACTTTTTGTTTATTAGCAAATCAATTGCGTAAAATATTTCTAGTAACAAAAGAATTAATTTTGACACTTCACATCCAATGCCTCGAGTAGGTTACCGAGACATGGACGTTGATGAACTGTCAAAATAAATGCTATTGTCATTAGATGTGTTTTAAGGCAATTAAACTGCTGTCAAATGAAATCTCATGTTAAATGATACGATTGGCTGATGACCAACATGTAACGTGTCATTTGACATTAGATCAGATCATATTTTAGACTTTCCAAAACCGAGGTGTCTGTCTGAAAACACTGATTTATGCAGGTCGGATTTTAGCAAATCATAATAGAGAAACGGAAAAATACTAAAATAGAATCTCAGACAGTACTCAGGAAAAAAACAAAAAAAAATGTCCCACCGCTGTGTGTTTGTTTATACACATTTACAACTCGGATAGTCGTAGAAACTAGCACCCTAATTACGTCATACACTCGTAATGACAGTTCCTTTCATTGTGACATGAATATTTTTCTACAACAGAAATAAATCAGTGAAAACGCAGTGCACACATATGCAGAACAGTGCTTTAAAATGTCTCGGCAAGAAAAAACATAATTGGTACTTAATTTAAAAAAAAAGAACTGTCAAAATGACAGGTCCTGTCATTTCGAGTGTATTCGAAATTCGAGTGCTGTTCTTTACAAATCCGAAGTGCTATGTGCCTCCCGCCACCAGGGTTTTAAAAAGCGAGGGTAACCCAGCGAATAATGTGCGTTTGCAACCCAAAAATGGGGCTTTTTCAAAGTAGAGAGGTCTTGTTTTTGAAAAAGCCTTGAGCCCCAGGAGGTAACGGTATACACAGCTGCGCGCAAAAGCTATTATTTAGCTGTTACATTTAGACATCGATCAGTTTTGAAGCTAAGTTTTATTTTTAATAATGATATAAGTAGTTCAAAATTGCAAGTATTTTACTGGTTGACGATATTGCAGTTTATGTAAAGGTTAAAATATCAAGCAAAAATAGTATACTTTATTAAAGTGAAATCTTTAATACTTTATTGTTTTGCTTGTTACTTATTCCATTATAAAAAAAAATAGCCCAAAACTGTAAAAAAAAATGCCGGCAGACATTGTCAAGTGTTGTTCAGTCTTTCGGCTGAAAAAAAAAGTCAGCAACCACATAAACGTTGCCAGCTATAAAAAATACACAAAATTACAATTCCTTTTACATGACAGTAAAAAATATGACCGTCTTCAGTTTAGTAAAGAAAAATTGCAAAAAAAATGCTTCATCAGATACATCACGTAAAGAAAAACAGAAATCAGAGACTACTAAAAAAGCAAAAACATAAGAAATCATCCTTTTTATTAAGTACAAAAAATAAAAACAATTCATTAACATAAATATAACAGCTAAATAATAGTGAAAATAAAAGGTGCTCTTTGACATACGAGTGTAATGAGGAAAATGTCAAGCCACATCATCATGCATTTATATTACTTATTAAATAACAATATTAGTTTAATTATAGTTTGTATTACTCTAACCAATAAACACTGTACACTGTTATAAGCTCGTTACA
Source organism: Xestia ashworthii (assembly GCA_950022955.1). Lineage (NCBI taxonomy): Eukaryota > Metazoa > Arthropoda > Insecta > Lepidoptera > Noctuidae > Xestia > Xestia ashworthii. The sequence goes on from OX465575.1 coordinate 4,854,636, forward strand.
AGCCATAACTATTGGTTCAGCGGTTTTTAAGAAACTTGCGTGACCTCCTTTTCAAAACGGTTTAAAATGTCATACGAGGAAGATATTCATGACAACGTATTCAATGTTTATTTGTAAGAGCATAAAAATATAATTTGAATACGTCAACTTCTTTTTCAAGGCTTTTGTAAAAGTAATTATTATTGATGGTGTGTGAAAAACCGTCATAAAGCATGATGTTCAGTTTGAGTAGTGATATTATTAGTAAAATTTTTTGGCCATCACCAATCCGTTTCAAAAAAGTTTACGAAAGCCTTTTTTCTGTTCGTCTTGTTAAAATGTATTTCGTTGCAATTTTTCTTGCTTTTATAATCATTTGTGTCCTGGTTTTAAACTTAAATAAAATGCAAAACACGTCAAATTACGAAATCATACCTTTTAATTAAATAAAATCATTTTGAAAACATAATAAATTCGATAGATTCAACTTATGCCAACAGTTATGCTAGTTTACAAAAATAATTATGAAATTCGTAATGGTAATCTCAGTTTTGAATGCCTAGACAAAATTCAACACTGCAACAATATTTCTTTTTTTTTTTAATTTTGCTAAGTATAGAAAGTTAACAACGACTGTTAATAAACGCAATTTATATTATTATTGAATTATAGTGTATTTTTTTGTAAACCAAGAAGAAAAGAAAAACTAATGCTTGCTGTCGTAACTGATTATTTTAAAATATTGATTATAAATAATGTAAATATTTAGACCAGACACTTTAGAGATTTTTTAAATTAGTTCAAATCAACGCTATCTGTGGTCACAACACAAAAGTACCCAATAAAAAGCGGGTAAAAAAAGAGGTCTAGGGTCGAATTCTGGCTAAACTACATAAAAATTAACAACAATCTTATAGTTAACACTGCGTCACACCATCAATATAATGTCATTCTGTCAGTTTTTATCAGAAAAAAAAAAAGATATTTAAAAGGACCTATGTACTTGAAATATTGCCAATATGCACTGACAATGCAACGCTTACAGTTATGAAATGATTATTCAAGAATTCGAATGGAATTTTCTAGGAAAGGAAAAATATACCCTTTGATTAGCCTCTAAAAACTATTGAAGAAATATGATAAAATATGGGGATTTTTAGAGACCTCGCGTATTACTCGGCCACAACCACGAACTTTAGTCGCTGAAGCTCCGACCAACCCGCGTAGCATGACCACCGTAGAAACTGTTTTTTTTTTGTCGACGGAAGGATCGACAAAATGACAGATTTCTTTAGTTTATCTGTCATTTTGTCGATTGTTCCGTCGAGAAAACCCGTTTCTTCGAAGAAAGATTAGTCACACGACTGTCAGGCCATAAGTCATGGTAGAGGCCGCTTACTGCGCGAGATCCTTAAGTTTCCTTTAAGAAAATTTGAAATATTCTGAATAATCATAACATTATTTTTCAGAAAAATCAATGTAACATTTTTATACAAAACTATTCTAATAAGCTATGAACATACAAAAATTAAAAATATTTCTTGTCATTAATTAGCAATGAACAAGATTACTTAAGTACTTTTGTTTTGGAAAATATATCAAAAATATAAGTTTATTTATTTACTTTCTACTACAGTTTAATGGTAACAACAATGGCACCATATTCAGATGTTTCATTTTATTTACAAAATTTACAAAAAAAAGTAACATACAATTGTTTTCGTAAATAGTATTTTTTTTTAATCAGAAATGTAAAGTTTAGATGTGTAAAGTCTGCCATAGGAGCTTTTATTTAAACTAATTGACATTTTCTATTTTTTTTTTTATACAATACCTACGAAAACATTTGTATAAAAAAACAACAATTCCGTAATACTTGGATTTAACTTTGAACTCGAAAGCTTAAGTTTTAAGGAACATTAAAGATAAACCCTGTATATATTTTTTTTTTACTTTTTGATCATTTTTGAGCAAGCATTTCTTTATTTACATATTTTTACAACTTAAAAGGAATATTTTTTTTATTAACAAGTCAACTTTTAGCTTAAGGAAAAACTATTTCTTTTTAATATAATTAAAGCTGAAATGGTAATGTGTTCAGATAGTTGCCTAAAATTAGTTTTATTTATTAGCAACCCGATAAATAACTATAAAATAAAATATACTCTGATGAAAAAACAAACATTTCAAAAATGTTTTATAAATGTTGGAAAAATATATGGTCCTTCATGGAATGTTATAATATTGAAAAATCACGTTTTTTTTTGTAAATAGTTACACATTTAACAGGCCTTAACCTCAATAACAAAATAAAAATACCACTCAAATGTGATGTTTTAACATAGTCAAAAATGTAAATATTATTTTTAAAATGTAAATATTTAAAAATATTGTAGTATATTTAGTCGTATATATGTATTAAATAGCTATCAAGCGAGATAGAATAGCAAAAAGCTAAACATGTTTTAACTATAGTAAATATTTACATTTAATGTATAAATATAGTATTTTGCCAGACATATTTAGGAAAAATAATAAAGTTTAAGATTGATTAAGTTTTAACAGCCTTTATTTCTATGTAGGTAAGTAGGCTTTCTGTAAAATAATTTTTATGCCCGTTTCGAATGGCACATAAAGACAAATGCGTCATATTATTGCAATGTTAGATTCTCAAGTGTGGGTTAGCCAAAAAAAAAGAATACATCTGTGCATTTTTATTTAGGCATTTATTGTTGCTTAGACTGGCTGAAATATTTTCTAGATTTAGTTACAACTCTGAGTTGATAGCTAAATATTTGATAAGTATTATTTTCTTATAATAATAAAACATTTTTTAATAAGTACATACTTTTTCATCAGATTTAAATGATTCTCAATTATATTAAGCTGGGTGGTATAAAATGTCTTTAAAAAAATAATTAGTCTCGTGTTCATTTAACTAAATTATATTCCCCAAATATGCTGAACAGTGTAAATATAAAATATATGTATTTTGGCCCTGTAAATATATTATATGTTGCAGTCCTATATAATTTGTACATAAGTTAGATATATAGCTCGTCAACAATGTATATTTAGTTTTAAATAGATGTTTTTTTTATATATTTGATTGCTAATTATGGTATTGCAGTGTAAATAGTTGCCGTATTGACAGTTTTGCTTACCTATTTTGGCAACTCTGTTCCTTTTTAGGGTAAACGGGAGACTGTGGTTTTAGCTACTATAAAAAAATATTTTTGCAAGAATAGTACATAACATTCCGCAAGAATTCCTCGAAGAGATAACGGTAGATTTAATGACTATTAAATAGTTTCTAAGATTGTAAACTTGTTAAAATAGCCTTTTAATGAAATTTAATCTTTCTTTTAGGAAGCAGCGTATGATACGGTTCTCAACTACACACTCAAATTTTACGAGCTATGTTTTTAATTTATGTTGAAAAGAAAGCAATTGTATTTACTGCTTCAGCCTGCTTGATCGTTAGGTCTCTGCAACTTCTATCGGTAATAGCATGGCAGATGCATTAAAAAGGAAAGGCAAAAAAACCTCAAATGTTTTTTTTTTCGTACTTTTCAAAATGAAACACAGCACACTACTTGGCAGTGGAAATGTCGTTTTAATTAAAATTTGATTTGAAAATTCGAATCTTCCTCATGTCGTTAAGTACTAAATTATAAAAAACCACAGCCCGTTCACCCATGTCTTTTAACTACTTAGCACAAAATTGATAAACACATTCAACAAAATACACAGTGATAGATATAACAAGGAACATCCTTAAGTTTAGTATTCATGAAACGAACAACTTTTACTATGGTACCCTATCACTGATACCAGTTTGGGAGCGTTCAAGTATTACGTAACGACTTTGGGGGAAGGGGGAAGGAGTTTGTAAAACGTTACGATGCGTTACAGGGGCGGGTTTGAACTACGCGTTATGTAACATTGCTTTTTTTAACCCTTTAGAACGGTCGCATAGAGAGAATCTGTCACGCATTTTTTAAAACATTGTTTTTTTTTTATTAAAATAAATAATAATAATAAAGTTAGAAATTAAAATTAAGTATAAGTTTAATAACCCACATATTTGTTACTGCTGTAATTATTGTGTTATGGAAGAGCGGGAACTCCTAACACAGGCAAAATTTGCTTAAAAGGAGTCCCTAAACACAACCACCCATTTTTGTAACAAATTTCGCGAATAAAATTTTTGTATTTTTCTCAAAAATGGGATTTTTTAATCAAAATTGGCCAAACTCGGTAATTACAGTTACAGAGGGGGGGGATTAAAAATCTCCATAAATTGCGTTACGTATTATTTGAACGCTCCCTTTGTCGAGTTATGCATTATGCTATGTTGATGGATGGAGAGGGTGGACGGTCAAAGAAAAGATGGATGGAAAGCGTGTAGAATGATATGAAAGAAATAAGAGCAAATGATGCAGTGACATCTGACATGGAAGAATGGAAATTTAATGGGGCAGGAAGGTGATGCTGACAATGAATGTCAAAAACAATGGTACAAACTACATACCAAGCGATTTTAAGTTCGCTAAGGAATTTTCAACATTCAGCTCATGGCAGATAATCCAAAATCTAACAGCACAACTCGGGACGAGTTGTGCTGTTAGATTTATGACGTTTCAAATATATCCAGTTTCGGTATTTGTATACTGTATACTACTGAGTTCACTGAGGCTAACCGCTTTTCAACCTTATTACTTAGAGCGTAAGTGTGAAAACTGAAATGTAGTAGAGATAAAGCAGCTAGTTCTTTTCAAGTGATTGCAGGGGTAGTCCCATACTAAAAGTTGTTTGTTCCCATGACCCTCTCTTAAAGTCTGTCCCTCGTTGATACTATTTTCAGTACTTATTTTATATAACTTTTAACACCTATTTAAGTCGACTTATTATGCTAAGTTCCAAGTCTCTTGTTGATCTGACATACGCCTTAAATCTACCAATTCCCTTAGTAAAAATTGCACATACTTTTTCTCGAATGCGAACACAACATGAAAAATAATTCAGAAGCTCGCTGTTAAGATTGGAAATCTATCGTCAGATACTTGTTTGCAGTAAAAAAACACTAAACGCATTCAGGTGTGAATTTATTTAAAACATCGTTATATTACAGTCATCTTCAAACAATTGATAGAAATAGAACGATATTGTTACTGCAATATAGGTATAAAGCATTTTTTTTTATAATATAAATACATATGTAATTCATATTTGCATATTGCAGCATGCACTACCTGACTACAACAAAGAAAGCAGTGAACAGGGAATCTCCAATAGAATTGCTTCATCTTCAAAACGACACAATACTATTGGTGATTGTATTTCTCAATTACCACTCCACTTGCATAGAAAACTTTAGTGAAAAGCCAGTCTCAAAGTTAAAATTACCTTATCTTAAATAACTTTTAAATTTTAGCTAAGTGTTCTGTTACAAGAGCAGCATTTGCAACTAAGTATTATCTGACAATAGACTCCAATCAACACACAAAACATAACCAATCAACAAATTGTATCTAGCGTTAAAACTACTTAACTACGAATATATTTGTGACACTATTCCGGTGGTGGCGGAGGCACGGGTGGAGGCGGCATGGCGGGTAGTGGAGGTTGAGGGGCCCGCGGCGGAGCCCTAGGCATCGGCGCCCGCGGCATAGGAGGCCTAGGCGCCGGCACACACTGCCGCGGATACATAAACCCCTCCATACCGTAATAATACCCGTCCATACCTAACCCGTAGTACAGCGGAGGGGGAGGTTGCACCATGAAATAAGGTAAGGGTTGTCTAAAAGGGGGAGGTACATTCCAGTTGCCTACCTTAGGGTGGTGTGGAGTTCCGTTGTGGCGCGCGACTTTCGCTGGCGGGCCGTGTTCGGGCGCCGGTGCTCGCTTGCGAGACGCGTCGAGTACGTCCCGAGAGATCTTGATCTTCAAGCTAGACGTCTGAGGGGGTGGAGGGGGCGCCGCTAATCTTTCCTTAGGAATCTTTATCTTCAGCCCCGGACTCGTAGACAACTTCTCTTTAGGAATAGTTATTCTTAAAGCCCCATCCTGCTGTTGGGGCACCTCCACAGACTGAGGAACGGGACTGTCTTTCCGTTTCTCTTTGTCCTTTTTATGTTTCTTCCGTTCTTCCTTAGATTTGTCCCGGTCTTTGTGTTTGTGTTTGTCCTTTTTTTTCTTTTCTTTCTTATGTCTGTGTTCCGATACTTCTTCTACGGGTGGAGGGGGTTCTACGACGGGCGGGGGAGGTACGACGGGCGCGGGGGGAGGTTCCACCGGCGGCTCGCGTTTCACTTCAGGCGATTTGCGCTCTGTTGCAACCGTGATAGGGGCCGGTTTGGCTAAACTTTCCTTTAGTAAGTTCGATACTAGTGTAGGATCAGTTTCTATGCCGTTGACCGGTCTAGCAGGCGCCTCAGGCTTTCGTTCAGGCCCTCTAGCTTTGATCGCGTTCCCTCTTTGCGAATCGCGAATAACATTCTCATATCCGGGCGTTTCGTCAATTTTCTTCACGACCGGTACAAGTTCAGGCTCGGAGTTAGACTGTTGGCGTTGTCTAGGTTTCTGCACTTCCTTCGAAGGGGGAGAAGAGAACGGGGAGAGTATTGCAGGAGGTTGCATTTCTCTTATAGCGGCTGAAGGGTCTGGCCGCTTTCTATGCGGACTAGGCGGCCTTTGCTCTTGAGTTTGTACGGGAGGTTGAGGTACTTGCGGTGCGGGAGGGGGGGTAGGCCTGACCTCTGGTTTAGGACGGTGAGGGGCCTGTTGGGGAGGCCTACGGGGCGCCTGAGCGGCCGCCGCGGTCGGCGTCGTCGCGTTCTCTGGAGAGAACAGCGAAGGAGGTCTTGTTCTTTGAGGAACCACTTCGGGTTGAACTGTAGGGGGCGGATGAGCTGGCGCTGGTGTTACAGTCGCAGAAGTTGCCGTGGCAGTGGCAGTTGATGGCCCAGGGATGGGAGGACGGTGGTGTCTATGTTCATGTGGTGGTTTCTGATGGTGAGGCTTATGTGGAGGCCAGGGATGGTGTTGTTTGTGGTGATGCTGGCCAGAGGGTCTTTGATGATGAGGTGGTGCTTGAGCATTCGGTTTCGGCTGAGGAGCCCCAGGTCTGGCTGCCTGCTGCTGCTGTTGTTGTTGCAAAGCCTGTTGTTGCCTTTGTCTCTCTCTCTCCTCCCGTCTTTCCCGTTCTTCCCTCTCCCTCTTTTCTCTGTACAGGGTGTAGTCAATTTTCTGCGGTTGTGGTTGAGGTGGTGGTGCCGCGGTTGTTGCTGGCACGTAACCGCCCGGGACTGGTTGACGTCTTCTTTCCCGCTCGTATTCTGTAAAGATGGTTTGATTTTAGAATTGGCGGATGTTTGATGTTTCCATCGTTCTTCTCTTTCACTAAACAAGATAGCGTTTATTGATGAATCTGGTGAACTTAAACTACATAATTATTCTAGTCGACAACATCAGTAGTAGGGGAGAATGGAGCCCCTTTTTAATTGAATTATTTGTTGTTTTAGCGGCAACAGAAATACTTACCGTGATAGCTATCACGGTTCATGAGATACAGCCTCGTGACTGACATACAGACGGACAGTGGAATCTTAATAATAGTCCCGTTTTTACCCTTTGGGTACGGAACCTTTAAAAATACAGCTGTGAACCTACTGCCGCCTTGACGGCTGAGCCACGAGAACTGCTACGCATGATGTTCGCGACCAATCTCCAACGGTGAAAAATGCCTAACGCATACCGCACCGTCCGGGGAGACAAGTTTGGTTATGTGGGGCTTACACCCACTAAAAACAGTCGAGCCTACAGTCTCCTTTATTACGCATAATGTGTAGGACCAATCTCTAAATTTCTCTTCCAGCCTCATCCAGGTCTTATCTCCGATAGGAACATAATAATTTTTAAGTTTATTTTTAAAGTTGTTGATTTCATCTTTTCTCTGGACGCTCTTAATGTGCACGTCTGTCTACATCGTTCTCACATATATGTATAATCACAACATGAATGATGTAACCAAGGTTTTGTAACAATATTTTGATTTAAAAGAGTGTCCATGGAGTTTCTTGCCCGTTCTTCTCCATAGAGATCTACGTTAGGGAATGGGCAACTACAGTACTTTCTCAAGTTATTATGCCTTGTGTCTGTAACTGTAGCTTTGATTTAGTTTTGTATTTTTGACATTCAAAAGTGCCGTAATGGTCTAATTGAAATAAATGATTTGAGTTTGAGTTTGATAATGAAACTTACCTTTATCAAATGACTTGTCGATTTCATCTGCACCCGTATGCTTCTTATCAAACGGTGAGTTCGCGACACCCGAGCCGGACGCATTCGGCACAAAGTGAGGAGAACTACCGTCCGCTGTGGACCATATAGTTTTGGTTAAAAAAAAATAATAATATCGCTATACATTATACACAGCGCCATCTAGTGCCACACTAAGCAACGAGGCTTGTGTCGTGGACACCAGATAGTTGATATACTACATAGATACTTTTTGTTTGTAAATACATAGTTATATACAGGAAAAGTTTTTAACCAGTGCGCAAATTTTGACATGATAAACTTGAATGTATTTTAATAGACACGTATTTTTTATTTTGATATGTGTTAGTAGTAAAAAATAAAGTTATCGCTTACGAGACTTATTTACCTATAAACTTATTTTATGGTCGCTTGCCAGTCGGGCGCCCGGTCGACCGACTCACGCGTCGACCGGTCGCCCAACCGGCAACCTGAGAGTGCCTGAGATCAGCTGAGTTTTGTAGGTGCGCTCGCTGGATGCGACGGCGCCGACGTAAACTTACCTACCTACGCGCTGACGGTTACTGACCGCCGTTTCGCGCTACTTTTTTAAGTTTAGGCTGTGATATGTTATTTGTAAACGTAATTCCAATTTTTCCTTCATACTTTCATGGGCTTAGGATACATCGTACGTCAGCAGCCAGCGCATTTTCATTCACAGTATTACAATTAAATTATGTCCATGTTATGCTTATTTTAAAATGGGACAAGATGGAAAAATTTGAAAAAAAAAAATTAAAACTAAAAATGGGAATGTGTTCTATTACTAACACTGAGCTACCAAAAAAAATTTAGGCAGTGGTTAAAAACTTTTCCTGTATAATAGATTGTAATTTACATTCAACATCAAATGAATTAACAAACAAATATGGCGTCGCAGGGCACATGACGTTCAATCAATCAGCGCGCGAGGTGCGTTCCGTGTTCACAATCTTTCGAGGGTTAACAATTTTACGGTGAAATCAACAACACGTTTGCTATATTCTTCCTTAACCAAGTCAGATAAGTAAATAAATTTTAACTCACCAGCTTTAACATTCATCATCTTCCTCTTGAGCCTGGAGGGGCATTTCTCGAAGATGAGCAGAAACTCGGCGGTAAGCTTCTCCAGTAGATCAGTCGTTACCGACCGGTCTACGTAGGAGAACCAATGACGGCCCTCGTTGGACTGAGGTATCTGTGCGTAGGTTAGGTTCAGACCTTACTTAGTAGCACTAGATAACGTCTAATAGAACATTTGTGTGAAATAAGATACTACCGAGCGCACTGAGGGTCTGCCACTTTTCACCCTTCAACATGATCTGCCTAGCCTTTTCTTTGGATGCAGCTGAATACCAGTATTTACATGAAGGGTGTAAAACACCTCTTCACGAAGCCGAAAGGCAGTTGTTCGCCCCATCATTGTGATATTTTTTTTTGTTCTACACCATACCTGGGAACCTTCTAGTTACGGAGATATGGGGGTCAAAGTTACAACTTTTTGACAAGTTTTTTTTGTAAGATTTTAACTTTTCAACACCTCCACGACCCCCGTACTATTCAATCCATCCATCAGCACAATGTTTTAAGTGCGTTACAGTGACTTCTACCACAAAACATGATTTATAACCTCAAAAAAAGTTGTTTCAAAGCAATATTTTTTGCGTAAAGTTACTTAGTTTGATGTACAGAATGCTTGGTTAACGGCTTTGTGATGAAGTGGTTTTTACACCCTGTATAGCAATTGCCTATCTGATCTCCACAACCCAGTCAGTACTGGGTAATACGATACCTCTTGATAAGATTGGTCGTCTGACTTTCACGCCACTGCCTACCTGTAACGGCTGTCAAAAATCTACAAATGACAGCCGGGACCAACGGCTTACGTGCTTTCCGAGGCACTGAGGAAACTCGTTATGTTATGGGTGGTCACCCAACCACAAACCAACCTAGGAAAGCATGGCTTAACCTAAAGATCAATCAGCTGTTATTATTTAGCCACGAACTCTCTTTTTCCAGGTATTAAGGTTGAAAAGTGGTTACCTTCAGTGAACTCAGAAGTACAATCAGAATTCGCTCTTCTTAGTAATTGGGTCGTGCAATCAGGCAAAAATTCAGCCTCCGTGGTTGCTTCTGAGAAATTCCTGGTTTTTTTAACCCAATAACAATTTGCTCGACCCGGGAATCGAACCACGGACCTCACGATTGCGACAACTACACCAACGAGGCCGTCAAACAGTTTTTTAAGTTGTGTAGTCGTGTTGTTGTGCATTGTTGTTTGTGTGTGTTTTTGTTGTGTGTGTGGTGTTTTTTGTTGAGTGTGTGGTGTTTTTTGTTGAGTGTGTGGTGTTTTTTGTTGAGTGTGTGTTGTTGTTGTGTGTATTGTTGTGGTTTTTTTTGTATTTTGTAACTAAATAAAATTTAAAATAACACAGTACAGTACTCACAGCCCAATTACTCCATTTGCTTGCTAAATGTATACAGAAACAGGCGACGACTGTGGGTCTGTACTGTAGACACATCGTCGTTAGATGCAGGCTGTTCGACGCCATAAAGTAAGAGGTCTGCGCGAGGTCCTTCGGCGCTAAGGATGAAGATATTGCTAATGATAATAAAAGATGGAAGGTTTTTGTTAGAGGATTTTGCGATTTTTTAACTTTATTTTCTTAGAAATAGAGTGTATTTTCGTATGCTCTGGTTGTCCGTGTCTTGTCACACAGTTATGAGTGTCCAGAGACGCTCCACTAAGTCAGACTTGGTCTAAACGTGTATGAAAACTTGATCACAATTAACTCAGCGTTTGCGATACATTATAATTGTCACCGAGTACTCGTAACCGACTAACCGACACCAGAGCATATGAAAATTAATAACCGTAATGAAACCCAAGAAAACGAAGTTATCATCGCTAGTGCATAGGGTACAATCATAAAGCTAATGGACTTTAGGGTATAAGCAGATCAAAAGTAATGTTTATTTCTAGCTCTTAACAATTTGTACAATTTAAATTCAACATCGAGTATGTGGATTTTACTGAAATTAATATAATTATGAGAACAAAATGACAATAGAAGCAGCAGATGCAATGTGACATGTCTGGCGGTAATAACGCCTACAAAAAATTTAAATAGTTTGCGTAATTCGCATAGAAAGAGATTTGAATGTAAAGGCCATAGGTTCATAAAACCTATATTACCGATGGCTGGTATCAATACAAACAAGTTTTGTATGAGGCAAAATGTTCTAAAGTGTTACATTTCCTAGTTATGAGCTATGAAAGTAACAAGTCCATTCACTGATGAATCTTCAGCACAACTTTGATACCTTATACATCGGAACCGTGACATTTTAGTAAGAACACTTTGTCTCATACAAAACTTGTTTGTATTGATACTAACTATCAATTTATCGTAGGTTTTATACGTGGCCGCAACTATGGCTGAAGTCAGGCCCGCCAGGCTTCATATAAAATTTTTCGGAACCCTTTACAAGCTCAATAAGATAAATACCACGTATTTTGGCTGTTGTGTTAATACTCTTAGGTCCATGTTCACCAAAAAGATGACAGTCTGATTATCTAAAACAGCTGTTTAAAACGCATTTTTGTATGGGACCATGTCACAGTGACAGCTGTTTTTAGATAACCAGACGGTTATCTTTTCGGTGAACATGGACCTTAGACGAGACAAATCATTGCAAACTCAAAAGTTAATTATATGATTTCCGATCCTATTCTTATTTTGTTCTCGCATAAAACAAAGTGTCGTCACTCATAAATTTATCACTTTTAGTCGTCTGTGGCGCCATGTCATTAACAACTTACAATTATTGGCACATTTTCAACATGTCTGCAGAATTAGTTTATTTTCCTTTGTGATAGATATTTGTTTATTCTAGACTTTTATTTTAGACGGCCTTTCAAGATAGCTTTGGAAAGCTTAGCTTAGTTCTCATAGAAATTGCTCATGTAAAAAATGTCATGTCAAAAAGTATACATATTATATATAACTATGTATAAATCAACTATCTGGTGTCCACGACACAGGCCTTGCTTGTTGCACTAGATGGCGCTGTGTGTAATGTCCAGCGATCTTTATTTTTAAAATTTTCTTCTCCTGCTTAGAATAGAAATTAATTCGGATACAATTATGTTAGTGTAATATTATGTAGCTTATTAATTACTTATTTCCTGCGCTAGCCTCAAATTAATACTCTTTATTTCTCTTATTAAAAAGGGGTAGTGACGGGACCTCTTTTAAATGAATTTTTGAAATGTTTTTTTTTTTCTTTTTTTTTCTGCAATCAGGAAATTTGTAAAAAAAAATGGTAAATGAATGACGACCTTTGTCCTTAAAGCATAGTTTTTACTCGCAAAGCTACCTACAATGTACTTTTAAAATGATTTATTTAAAACCAAGGTATGAGCAGCAGAATACATGAAAGTGCAAAAACTATCATTTGTGGTAAGTATGGTAACCATATTGCAGCAATTTTATGGACGTGATTAGGGGTGACACTCAAACAATAATTTCATGTTTTTTCCACATACCTGTAGTATATTTTCTTATTGTAGTAGGTAGGTAATACATTGCCTGTAGATTTGCGGCATATTTTTTTGCCGGCAGTTAAGTTCGGTTGCGGCTAACGGAAACGGTAACGGTTTTGTCTAGTTTTTAGTACAACGTGTGGCTTCCATACTTTGTGTGGGAATTTATAATAAAAAGAGTGTATTTTTAGTTTTGGAGTTTTATTCTACTGGATAGGGATTGGTGGATTCGAATATTTGAGAAATGGAGGTGAATTGAGACCAAAATTTTAGCAAGGGATTTTAATTTTTTATAATTTTTCGTGTTAAAAACTACAGGGGTATGTTAGAGAAGATTTCAACAAAACAGTAGAGGGGAAAATTAATAATTTAATTTTTTCCTGAATAAAATATTTTATTTTCATTTTTTTTTTACAATTACATTTTTTCACGTTGCCAATATTTACAATAAAATATTCAAAGAATGGAAGTCAAACGCTGCATTCGCACAAAATAATAAGTGACATGAAATTGTTCAAAACATACTTTTCAAAAAATTCCAAAAATTATACATACAGCAAAAGAACTAAGTACACAGGTAATCCACTCAAGTGAACCATTGACAATCTCTTAAACACCACAGATGTCTATACCTGCAAACCTAACTCCTTTCCTATATTCATATACAGTCCTTACACAGATATTATACTCTATGACACCAGCAATGACAGTTCGCGAACTCTGACACATTGATCGACGGCGTACGAGTTTGTATACTTTGTGCTTTTTTAAGTGAAAACTTCTATAGGCGCGTTGAGCACTTTTTGGGTGAAAAAAAAATCATGAAATTCGCGTGACCATTACCTAACGCTTCGTAGCATTCGAAGCCGATCTGCTACGGCGTAGCACCACTCAGGCGTGCGCGGGGCACAACCCGTAGTAGTGCTACGACTAATTCACAAGTTACTTAGTTTTCACTTCTATTTGCAGTTCCCAAAGATAGCCCCGCATTTTTTTTGTATCGATCAAAGTTTCGTGACACTTTTTTGTCGAAAATAAACATCACTGTTATTTTGACTGACTTACCAATGCCAGTAACCTTATACTAACAAAGATAAAGTTCATTGTGATTTTTGCATCACCTTACGTCACATAGGTACAATGATCGTGAAAGAACTGTACATTTTATTCAAAATTACATAATACTAAGATACATACAAACACGCGACTAAAAACAAAACCGCCCCGAAACCATCCTACAGCCGTTCAAAAAGCCCGAACGAGCCGACTACACACACGCGTACAGTCGCGTCGCTCGCACATAACGCATCGGTCTTGTCGCACGTATTTGTCGCAAGACGTCATCAGACAATAGGACACCTGTCTCACCTTTGACAAGGTGGCATGTCCGAACCACGTGCGTGTGTGGGTGGTCGATTGCGACATCGAACCCTAATGTCTGTAGGAGGACATTCTCGTTGAAAACTAGGTCCTGCGCCTGTAACAATGAAAAAAAAATTAGAAACATCATCCCTTCGTTACAAGTGTTCAAGAAAAGAATAAAGGAACATTTTCTGTCAGGATGATTTTAGTTTGTAAATAGTGTTCTATATGTAAGTGTTTCTATATATACTTGTATATTTATATTGTATGTATTAGTTTAGTGTATAAGTTAATTTAAGTTTTTAACTCTATTGTTTGTGCACATAAGTTATCCACTCCTGCAAATCTCTCAACACAAGTATGGTTTGCTGTAAGAAAACCCAATTCTGGGTTAAGCTCGCCGTTGTACATAAGCTATACATATTCAAATTTTCTGTATATTTTTCTTTATTATTTTTGTGTGCAATAAAGAATAACAATAGGCTAGTTTCCACCATCAATAAATTGCAAATCTATTTAGTCCGTCAGTTAGAGTATTGGAAAATAATGGACACGTATTTTTTGTTTTTGTAAATCAACGAATATTGACAAAGATAAAACGCATCAAAACTCGGGAGTGGGGGCTCGTGACGTCAGAACTCACTAAAAATGATACCAACAGTGACGTATTGAGAATTTTAAAAGCGTCGTATCTTCGTCAATTTTGGTTTATGTAACAAAAGAAAAATACGAGTCGAATATTTTTTGATAATCTAAGTGACGGACTAATTAGATTTTTTCAGTTAACAAGCACTTCTTGCCCTTATCCCAATTCATTCGGAGTCGGCGCAGCATGTCTTCATCTTCCATACTTATCTATTACTCGTCATCTCATCAGACACCTCCTTTCTAGCCATATCATCCATCCATCGTTTCTTTGCTCTCCCTCTACTCTTTCTTACACCCATCCACATTCATACTCAGAACTTTCCTCACGACATTTTCCTCATTCCTCCGCATCACATGCTTATACCACGACAACCGATTACCACACAACTTTTCAGTTACAGACTTCCTCTTATGTAGAGTCAGATATTATTGTAAAGATATGAAGTAAGACAACACGCGTGTTTCTGGGAAGAGTAATGCTGTTTTCCCATTCTATTTGGGTTCTTCTTCCATTCTCCCTTGTCCGAAAATCCATGCATCTTTCATTTGGCCTTTCTCTCCCTCTCCATCCGTCAACATTCATGTCCATCAATCTTTTAGTCACATGGCCCACATTTCGCCAGTTTTGTTTATGCCCCATGAAATAGGGATCCATTTGCCATTAACTTACTTGGCTTACTTCAAGGTTAGCTGCCGTTAAAATATTCAATAATTTACAAATTGGACTGAGAATCAGAAATTATTGATAATCAAAGTTACAAGACACGGCCCCAAAACGCCCAACACTCAGTCATTCTTAGGTTTCACATAGGAAGAGTTAGAGCAACAAACTCTTTAGCAATAAAGTTCATTATCCTTCATCCTATGTTATCAATATGTATTTATACATAATTATATTTGTAATCATGTTCTCGAAAACGGCTCTAATGATTTCGATTACAGTTGCAATATAGCAACGATAACAACCATCATTTAGGCGGAGATATGCTATTATCAACATTATATGATCACTGACCCGGAACTACTGATTGTAGACTATAATATATTATCGCTGTTTACTGGCAGGACGAATTCTGGATTTGTGATCGGTTTGTGAAAATACGCATAATATTGTAAATAGAGTAAATACCGTTAGATTATAATTATCTCGCGAGATTGTAAACTCTCGAAAGACTGTGTACCTGTCCCTGATTGGTCGGTCTAGATTATATAGTAGGCCGTTCTGTTTGTTTCTTTGGTTAATCACAGATTAATTTTACTTCCACCACAATTTCATATAACTAATTCTAAAGTGAGTTATTTTCAACACGAAATCATTTTACAATCACCAAAACACTTCTTTTACATTCGACAACAAACGAATTAACAAACAAATATGGCGGCGCGGGGCACACGTTCAACCAATCAGCGCACGAAAGTTTACGTTAACATTTACAAGTTTTACAACCTAAGATTTTGCGACAGCTCACCGCTTACCTACTCTAAGTATACCTACAGGATAATATGACGTCACGTTCATAGCGTGTTGATACTCATTCAACGCAAGTAACGCAACACTAACACGGCTGATTACTAAGTAACACGCACTACGTATTGGATAACACAGGCTTCCCATATGACACGGAAAAAAAAACTGTGCTTTTAGAAAAGTAGTTGTAGAAGACATGCTATTGACCTGGCCTACCCGCGTAGCATGACCGCCGTGCAAAAAGGTTTTGTCGAAGAATAATCTACAAAATGACAGACGAAGAAAATAAATATGTCATTTTGTCGATACTTTCTTCTAAGTAACTCGTTTCTACAGTGGTCTAGCTGAAGGATCGATTCGCACACCATATTTGTACGCCTCCTGGCATAACATAGCGCTCTGTTTATCAAATATAAGATCTGGGCCTCGATTCTGCTATTACAATAGTGTCAGAGTATTCGATCATTGATTTCATAATGATCAAGTTCTGTCAAATTTCGACAAGTTTGTTAATTCTACTATCATAATGACGCCATTATGACTTCTCAATGAACAACCATTGACACTCCATTGAAAGAAATGTCATAGAATATTAATCTCGTTTAACACAATTTTATTACGAGACCATTGACCGACCATTGTGAATTTAGCAGATTACGAACTTTAAGCAAAATGACAATGGGATGAGAATGGAATCGTGTTGGAGTGACGAATTTATTAAAATAGCAGAATTAGGCCCCTGTACGTTTTATTTTACCTAATTTAACCAATAAATTATGATTTGATTTGATCGAAAATCTGCACGTAGTGGTAAAGATTTGTAAGTTAGGTAGTTGGTAGCAGATCTGACTGTACTATGTGCGTAATTTGAAAATAGGTATACTTTTAAATTCTTATTAAAATTGAAATTGTAGACCCGAAGTTACTGAAGGAATAATTGTAGGCCTTTACGCACTGGGCATCCGTGTCAGGAATGCAATGTCTCGATTTTGTTGGCTAAATAAATAAATAACATCTCGAGTCAAGATCTCGTGGGAAGACAGAAACAATATTTTAATAAGGTAGGTAGACGAAGTCTTGATCGAAATCGAGATCTCGACAGTTTGCCGAGCGAGATCGCAAATGTTCGGCCATCTTGGCACGCGCAGTTGTCAATATGTATGTACACGAGATTACATATCCTACACGTGGATAACAGACTTGGAACATTGAATGAAGTAAAATAATATTTACCTGTTCTTGGTATTGTTCCGGCGCCAGAGTTGTGAGATTTTCACCTCGGTGGAGGCATACGTATGCCACTTTTATAACATATTCTAATTTCCTTGGCTGTTCCTCGACCTGAAAATGATAAATGCAAATAAAAATAATGAAATTTTATTTCACATAGGCCTAGACGGGCACTTATAAAACGTCAAAAAACGGCGCACGGTTCGAGTTGGGCGTTTCGAGAAGAACCGGCAAGAAACTCTCTCCCTGAGAATGACACGTGGAGGGGCGATACACGTGGAGGGGCGATACACGTGTTAGCTGTGTATCATACTTATACGCTGTACCAGTGGCGCAGGCTCCTAACAACTCCATTCCCACCGGCTTACCTTCAGAAGTTCAGAACACAACCACTCTCTACCTACCGTAATTGAAAAATTGCACAATCACTACTTCTTACAAGGATCACCAAACGCCTACTCGCATTTAATAAAAAAAAAATTACCTTTCAATAACGTTTTGCTATAAAATAACCCGCAGGCGCTATCGGCTTTTTGGCAGCTTAATTTCTAAGCAAAATAAACGTCATGACGTCACTAGCCAGCCCGCCATAGTATGGCTCTGGTAAGCCGAAGCAAACCGAGTTATTCAAAGATAAAGTAATAGAAAATGCGTGCGCGTGAGCGAGATGGAAAGAAATCGTTAACGCTCGTTGAATTTCGTAAAGAATCGGACATCATTCATGCTTGATGAATGACATTATTTTGTGCAGTAAACCGAATTTTATCGAGTTACGACAGGGGCAGAAAAAGAAAGTATGATAGGGGAAGAACGAGATAGTATTAGTAATGGTGGATTTCGTATTTGGTTATTTATTTGGATGTTTATTTTGTTGTTCACTTTTATTTTTCAAGTATGGTACCTCTGCATTTTTCTTTTTTTTTTTGTCATGGTTGCCAATTTCATTATTTTTGGGGTCGCTGATAATGAAAATTAGGTCAAAATGAAAATCTAAAATGACATTTTTTGGTTGTTTCTTCATGGGTGTTGTTTTCGTGGTATTTGAGGTCGCTGATAATGAAAATCTAAGATGGCGCCGATGAAAAATTTCAGTTTTTTCTTCATGGGTGTCGTTTTCGTAGTTTTTGGGGTCGCTGATAATAAATAAGAGTTCAAAATGAAAATCAAAGATGGCGCCGACGAAAAATTTCGGTTTTCTCTTCATGGGTGTCGTTTTCGTGGTTTTTGGGGTCGCTGATAATGAAAATGAGGTCAAAATGAAAATCCAAGATGGCGCCGATGAAAAATTTCAGTTTTTTCTTCATGGGTGTCGTTTTCGTGATTTTTGGGGTCGCCGATAATGAAAATGAGGTCAAAATGAAAATCCAAGATAGCGCCAACGATAAATTTTGGTTTTTTCTTCATGGGTGTCGTTTTCAAGGTTTTTGGGGTCGCTGATAATGAAAATGAGATCAAAATGAAAATCTAAGATGGCGCCAATGAAAAATTACAGTTTTTTCTTCATGGGTGTCGTTTTCGTGGTTTTTGGGGTCGCTGATGATAAAAAAGAGGTCAAAATGAAAATCAAAGATGGCACCGACGAAAAATTTTGGTTTTTTCTTCATAGGTGTCGTTTTCGTGGTTTTTGGGGTCGCTGATAATGAAAATGAGGTCAAAACAAACATCAAAAAGTCAAGTCAAAAAAAAAATCATTCTCATTTTTTTTCTCGGCTTACCCTGACTCTTTTTTCACCCTTCGCCACTGCGCTGTACGTATAATACTTGGTTGCACGTACAATGGAAGTCCCCATTGTACGTGCAACCAAGTCTTATACGTACGTATCGCGCATGAATTCGCCGCTAGGGGCGCTCGTGTAGAGTAAGGACTTCCGAAATGTCAGATATCAGTGTTCGTGGTGCGTACCTACTTTTTTTTTGTGAAAAAAATAACCATGTATACCGACCTGTCGGGGTTTTTTTAAATTTTATGTAACTTTATCCAACCATCCTCACAAACTTTCGCGTTTATAATATTAGTAGGATTGGAACGATAATTGAGCGAAAACGGATAACATCTGGTGCTTATGTTGACTAAACGTCTCCCGCGTATGCCTCGTGTTGGTAATTGATGTAGAATTCATTCTTCTAGGTCTCAAGCAATTAGTGTTTTGAGACAAAGTTAAGCCCAAAAGAAATTAAGAAAACCTTATCAGCAGACCAAACAATCGAATGTAACATTTGCGAAATCACGCGGCTGTTGAGTTTAGTAAATCTATATTAAGCTGGGTACCATATGCCTCGGTGACAATAAAACCAGCATTCATATGCTGGAATCTTATTCTATGGAGACTCCGTACTACACCAGACCAGCTCCAAGCAGGGTGTTACCGAATTATAAACCAAACATACTTCTTGAATCATCATAGCCTAGCCTTTTCCCAACTACGAGTAGGTATATTGGGGTCGCTGAGTCCCAGTATTTTAGATGGAGCGACTGCTTATCTAACCTCCACAACCCAGTTAATACTGGATAATACGATACCCCTTGAAAAGACTGGTTGTTAGACTTTTTTTGGGCCACTGACTACCTGTAACGACTGTCAAAGATCTACAAATGGCAGCCGGCACCAAACGCTTAACGTACTTTCCGAGGCACGGAGGAAACTCTGTACTTATGTAGTGGGTGGTCACCCATCGGCTGGTCGACCTAGGTAAGCTCGGCTTAACCTAAAGATCGACCAGAGCGGCTGTTATTATTTTGCCACGAGTTCCTCACTTCTTGAATACTATAATTAATTTCGTCCGTCCGTGCCGTGAGACCGTTCAAACTATTCGTGTCAGTTGACAAACATTAGATTATAGAAATAGGTCGTTCTGCGTAGACTACGTCTGTCGAATCAAGGTCGTATGTGACAGTGATTAATTTAGTAATGTTTTGGTATTTGGTAGAAGCTCAACGAAGTTTTTTTGTTATTTACATTTTTACCCAAAAAGGAACATCCGTTCTATGTTCGTGTGTAGTTTTTGAAGTGAAAACTTCTTTAGGTGCGTTGAGCACTTTTTGGGTGAACAAAAATCATGGAACTCGCGTCATCGTCACCGAACGCTTGCAAAGAACGGTTAGTCAAAATCAACCTTACACAATAGGCTTGTTAACTGAAAAAATTTAATTAGTCCGTCACTTGATTATCAAAAAATATTTGACCCGTATTTTTTCTTTTGTCACATAAACCAAAATTGACGAAGATACGACGCTTTTAAAATTCCCAATACGTCACTGTTTGGTATCATTCTTAGTGAGTACTGACGTCACGAGCCCCCACTCCCGAGTTTTGATGCGTTTTATCTTTGTCAATATTCGTTGATTTACAAAAACAAAAAATATGTGTCCATTATTTTCCAATACTCTAACTGACGGACTAAATATATTTGCAATTTATTGATGGTGGAAACTAGCCTATTAAGATAAAGTTTATTTTGGATTACGAATGTTTTTTTTTTTTACTCCGATTTCTCCGTGGTAACTGCGCCGATTTACGTGATTGTTTTTTTTAATTTGGTCGAGGAAGAACGCATGGAGTTCTCGTTAAGGACTGAATTCGTTCTCTCCGTCTCCGGACAAAACAACAACTGCACCTGGGTCAGCTTTAATAATATCATATCTCTCAATTATCAATACCGATTGGCTAACAGCGAAATTGATATCCTGGCAGGCGAGCGAGTTTTCTTTTATTTTTAAACGTGAAGTTTAGTACTCTTCTTGAAATCTTTCGATCGCACGTGGAAAGGGGCCGACATTTAGGTAACCTAACAAATTTACATACAGTTTTTATAACATCAAAGTTACTGAAATAGTTTGCTTGCGTGAGGCACGTTTTTTACCGGTCGACGGTCTGGCAAATTTTGGCACGGTTATTCCTTTATGAAAATTACTCGGAAAGTTACCGTAGTTAACAAAAGAATTAGCTACACTACGGGATACAATCCCTGATTCTTTTTACCTAGTTCGCAACATGTTTTTCCGAGAAATGGCTCGTAAAGGATCTTTGCGTTTGAATAACATTGACAGGTAGGCACTACTGGTAAAAAAAAGTGTGAAATTGCGCCAAAAAACCGTTGTACAGGGGTATTTTGGCGCATGACCAGAATCGGAACTCCATCTGGTTACTTCACAAACCAATTTCATAAATGTAACCAATAGCGCCCCTCGACGTTATTTGGCAATCCGTCAATCATATAGGATATTTTTCTGATGTTCTTTATTTAAATAATAATGTAATCTACTTTATGTTTGTTATAAAAGTGAAAGTTTGAATATTAAAGGTGTCTCAATCACACAAAAACGGCTGATACTTTGTATCCCGTGTTACGCTCTAATGGGATGATTTCAGATCTCCACGCGGGTAAAACCGCCGTCTAAAGCTAGTAAATAAACAAATTTACGTACCTTTGCGGCGAGGAACAGCGCTGCAGCGGCTATAGCGTTCCTGTGGAACTGTGTGAATGAATGGAAGGCGTAGAACCTGTGCATATAAACTATCGCAGTGTTGATACATAGTTGAGAGCTGTGGGTGGCTGGTTAAGGAATTATTCGTCAAAGAATTGGCTGAAAATTTACACAACAATATAAATTAGTCGAGTCATGTGCTTGAAGAACATTTTCGAATACAAACACTAGGCTTGGGCCTTCGAAACACTTATTGGCGGATAGAGTTAAGTTTTGATCGAACGGTCGCCAAAGTTGGGCCGTCCAAAAACGCGTCGGGCTGACGATATCGTCATAATCACGGGATACACTTGAATTAGGAACGCCTCGGTGTCGAGAAGTATGGCAAAAGAAAGGGGAGACCACACAGTAGTTGGTGATTTCGGGCTGAAATGGTAATGAAGACCCGTATTGTTCCACTGAAGGGGAAAGGCGTCTCCTATATCTTTCCACTTCTAAAAGTATATTGATCTAATCTACTAACTCAATGGATACCACTTAATAACAAGCGACATCGCGGCAAGCCCAGACAAAGATAGTGTCAGGATTAGCTAAACCCCTTCAACAAAGGCTGGTTCTATAATTGTCTTTCATTTGGTTCTATTATCGTCTTTCATTATCTCATAATCAGTCTATTCTGTTGATGTTCCCATTGCCGGGACACAGGACTCTTTGTGAGTGGCCCTAATCCACCATGAGGGCTCACCGCACTGGGTGTTACCTGTCTTCGATGTCTTAGTTCTAGGACGCGTCGGTTTTCTCACGATAATTTTCATTAGTTTTGAGAGCATAAAGCAAGTTATTATTAGACGAAAAGTGAAGTATCATGCTACGTTTTACCATTTCCATTTCAGTCATCTTGACTTGCCTTGCCAAGCAAAATTGAAGTGGGGAGATGTTGGCGAAATAGTAAACCACACTTCTAATGTATGACAATATCGTGTGTTCGTAATCGAACTCTTCAGAAATTGCTTTACCGATTTTTACGATTTGGTAAGTCTGTTTTTTATTCCCCTAGCCTAGGGGAATTTTTTATTCCATCACGCGGATGAAACCGCGGGGCGCAGCTAGTATCACTATATTGCTGAAAACTGTATTAAAATCCGTTGCGTAGTTTAAAACAGCGACAGCGACTTTATTTTATACTATGTAAAGAAGATGTTCGTCTTCTTTTCTGTATGAGAAAGGGTTTTTGCCGTGCTTTTAAGTTACTATATAGTTTGGAAGTCATCATAAATATAATCCACACATTTAAAGCATTTGCGGATACGTCGTCAATATTAGCAACAGTGAAATCTCATATTTATGCCTGTATAATTTCACCAACACCTTTTAAATCGGAACACAGCAATGCTGCTTGGCGACACGAATTGGTAACACGTTAAGACTGACCCGGAACCCTGCCCTTTCATGTGAAACTTTTCATAAAGGAGTGAGCACACATAGAAGTCGAAAGGACTTGAACCCGTCCGAATGAAAATTAAGTGCAAAAACCGTTATTCTTACTATTCAGTTCTGATAAGACGATTCATATGCGCCGGACTAATCATCTGGCTAGCCAGTCCCAACTTTGTTGGGGTCGACTTCCAGTATAACCGGATGCAACAGCCTATCTGACCTTCACAGCCCGTTGGTCGGACTGGTTATCAGATTTTCGGGACACTGTCACAGATCTACAAATGATAGCTGAGTCCAACGGCTTATTGTGCTTTCCGAATGTAATGGGTGGTTACCATCAAAGGACCACACTAGGCAAGCACAGCTTAACCTAAAGATCGGCCCAAGCGAATGCAAAGCACGGATGTTGTAGCTCGATACTCGATACATCGCACTATTCGCTTTTACATTGAACATTATTTTTGACCCGCTTAAGCCTATTCCACATCTATTATTATGTGTGTGTGGTCACTCCATAATTTACATTTTGGGTACACAGGAAAAAATTGCGACGAAACTGCAACAAAATGGCGGCCACTTTCACAGAACGGTTAATCGATCCTTGGAATTCGGACTCGATGCAATTTCGGGGAAAAAACCGGTACTCAAATCCGGGAACATATTCGTGAAACGCGACGTGAATTTCGCGCTCTCATTGACCTCAATTCAACTCATGCGCGCCTTCGAAATATGAATCAGCCAATAAATGAACGCAGCGTCCGTCGTCAGGTCATACAAATGACATTTTGATATTATTTTAAGAGTATTGTAGCGGCGTGAAAATTAAATCGAATGATTATAAAGTGGAGTATGAAATGTTTGTAGGTAATTTATAATGAAATTCAAGGTTGGATTGGTATTAAATTCTTTACATTTCTTTCTAGTTGGCGCGTGTTTTACGATTTTATAGTACACTTTAATACTACAATGTTTTATTTTCCTTTCATGCGATCTTCTTAGATTTTTCCTAACCATGGTTGCCTGGTACATATATCGTAAACTTAACCTGAGAATTCGTACCACTGCCTTTTTTTGCTATCTTTATTCTTGGTAGAAGCCTTGTGAGAGTCTTTAAGAGGCCGGCGGAGCATGCGTATTTCATAAAAACTTACCAAAATAATTTGTAAATCATACATATTCTTAAAGTAGTGTGTATTAATTTCGATTGGATTACATAATATCTAGGTTCCCAAATATATATTTTGAATGGATATTGATTTAAACGAGAGTTATGAGAAAAATAAGTTTCTATAGAAATTTTAAATTCATCAAATCTCGTCTTTATATCATTGTCCTTTCAAAACATATATTTGGGAACCTAGATATTATGTAATCCAATCGAACTAAATACATACTTAAGAATATGTTTGATTTACAAATTATTTTGGTAAGTTGGTATGAAATACGCATGCTCCGCCGGCCCCTTAAGGCGGGATACTGACAATAGGAACGCCTACTACCTACATGAAATTTAAACCATTTTCCTGTCCCATCAACCACATGGTTAAGGGCGATTGTTTAGCTATCTTGTACGTTTTGCAAACAAACCGTAACTGTAGGGCTACTCTCTAATTCTGTCACGACAGGGGGGGCGTCCGAAACTAGCTTTATTGGTACTTAGAAATAAACCTACGCCCTAATATTTTCGAATTTATGGTTTTTTTTCACATCGGAAGTAAGGATAGATGACCAATCGAGTTGTCATTCATTTTTAGTTCAGGCCCCTAACTAATCTTAAGTCTGTAAAATAATACGAAGTAGGAAACGCCCGTAACTTCGGCCGAAACTACGGGTTTCATGCTTAGAGAGTAAACCCCTGGCCTAGGTCAGGGGTGGCCAATCTTTATCGTGCGTTTGGAGAATAAAGATGACTAAATTCCGTTACCATGATCAAAAACAACACGTGTAACCATGACTATCTACCTTTATTTTAATTTCTAAATAACTGTACATGACAAATTAAACAATACTATCGCCAGTGTAGGCGCGACACAATGAAGTCAAGGCAAAGAGAAGCTAACCTCTGTGCTAAAAAGACAATGACCGTATTTCCATAAAAGTGAATAAAAAAAGTAAAAAAAAAAAATACAAAAAAAACGCGGGAGATGGAAAAACGCTGCTGCACTACTGTTTATGCGTGGTAAATGCCTACAATTAAACGTGACATTAGTTTGTCATCAGATAGGAGTCGCTTCGTGTAAAATGGTGGTATTTAGCTGCATCCTGCTAGACTGGAAGCCGACACCAACATAGTTGCGAAAAGTTTTGGCAGATGATGATAATATCATGCTCTAGGGGTAAGATAAAAATATGTTGTACACCCATATTTTGCAAGTTATGTTAAGGCGCTTAGACGAGCTAAATTAGCAACTCTATTTGTGGTGGTTCAAACTTCGTTTGAAATGCTGTTAGAATAAAGTTCTAATCAGCTTGCACTACAAAGTGGTTGTTACGTCAGCCACTGCGGGCCAAATAGCGCGAAATGAGTGGTATCGATCGATTTACAAAAAAACTATTGATTGGATTAAAAAACTAAAACAGTATCATGCTAATATATTGCTTGTAAAATTATTTGCCAAAAAATCAGAATGATCGCATGCATATTAGTATGTTTTTTATTCTTTGAAAGATATTTTTAGAGGTAAGTTCGTGATTTCTTTTTATTTAGCCAAATTAATTGTATTATGTTTTCAAAACAATATCATGCTAGCATATATCCTGAAGAATATCATATATTTTTCTGGTCTTGTTTATAGCAGTGAATCATATACTTTTAGTAATTATAAAACTCGCGTTAGGTCGTGTAATCTTAAGTCATTGGATTGCCAGTCTGTTCAACCATAAATCCAAATTTCAGGATGTACGTACAAACGGCTCCAGGGTATACGGGAAATTGCTAATGAAAAATCTCAAAACTACCCGATTTGGGGGTCCAAAATCGAAATGATACTGGAGTGTTAGTAGAGCAACCCACTAGAGCCCAGCTAGACCATCATCTGCCTAGCTTGACCCAATATGTTGGCGTCAGCTTCCAGTTTAACCAGATGCAGCTGAATACCAGTATTTTACATGGAGCGACTGCCTATCTGACCTCTACATTTCTACAACCTAGTTAGTACTGGGTAATACGATACCACTTGGTAAGACTGGTTGTCAGACTTTTTGGGCCGCTGACTACTTGTAACGACTCAAACTCAAACTCAACTCAAACTCAAATCATTTATTTCAACTAGACCATTACGGCACTTTTGAATGTCGATAAAACGAAAAATAAAGCGAAGCTACAGTCACAGACACAAGGCATAATAACTTGAGAAAGTACTGTAGTTGCCCATTCCCTAACGTAGATCTCTATGGAGAAGAACGGGCAAGAAACTCCATGGACACTCTTTTCAATCAAAAATGTTGTTACAAAATCTTGGTTACATCTTTCATGTTGAGATTATACATATATGTGAGAACGATGTAGAAAGACGTGCACAATAAGAGCGTCCAGAGTAAAAATAAATAAATCAACAATTAAAAATAAAGCACCCAATTCAAATGATCCACGGCAGCTAAGAGATGACCAGTCCCGACTGACAGCGCCCGTTTACGAACATGACGCATGAATCAGCGCCATTCAATTCAACCATATTGAAGGGAACTAAATGACCCGACCCACCCGCCACCATCAGCCAGACATTTAAGCGAGCATGACATTCTCTCAGCCACCAAGGCATATTCAAGTCAATGAAACATAACTAAATGCAAATGGTAGCTTTACGGTACATGGTACTCACACATGTGTTATGCAATTATACAATACTAAGAGATGGAATCTATACAATGCAAGAATATTTTTACAATCTTCTGCAGCTACCACAATAATTGTCCAATAAGTTTGCATCTATGGTTGCGGAGCAGGACCAGCATTTAGCCAAGCATTTTTATCCTCAATGTAATCCCCCAGCTTATAATAAGCTTGCCTACATAGTGTGCTGACTGTCAGAGATGGACAAATGACAGCCGAGACAAACAGCTTAACGTGCTTTCCGAGGCGCGGAGGAAAGTCGGTATGTAAGGGTGTTCACCCATCCACAGATCAACCTAGGCAAGCACGGCTTAACCTAAAGATCGACCTCGAGAGGCTGTTGTTATTTAGGCACGAGCTGCTCGAGTCTAGCTAGACCAACGAGGAAGTAGGTAATTCATCGAGTTAGTAGACGATTTTTTTACAACTTTTTCGGTTAGCAACCAATGACGTGTCAAAAACCGGTATTTAAATACTTCTAACCTTTGAGGTGCTTACGTCAATCAAACGCGCTCGCATTTTTTTTAGGCCTCTACAAAACTGTGTCTCAGGAACATTCTAGAAAATGTACTATTGTAAGTAGGTACTGTTGGTGATGGGAGATAACTTTCACTAAGCGAAAGTTAGACTAAACCATGTAACTTACTTTCTAAAATGGGGTACAGTTACGCTATTTTGTTTTGGGGTTGTCTGTGTCGTATATGGACAATAGGCATGACAACACTATCAAAAAATTACAAATATATTTAGTCCATCAGTCAGATTTTTGAAAAATAATGGACACGTTTTTTTGCCGATGCCCGCGGCTTCGCCCGCGTAAAATTATTTATACTAAAACCTTCCTCTTGAATCACTCTATCTATTAAAAAACTCCGCATCAAAATCCGTTGCGTAGCTTTAAAGATCTAAGCATACATAGGGACAGTGAATATTGACAAAGATAGAACGCATCAAACTCGGGGAGTGGGGCTCGTGACGTCAGAACTAGCTAAAAATTATACTTAGGCGTGACGTATTGGGAATTTTAAAAGCGTCGTATCTTCGTCAATTTTGATTTACGTAACAAAAGAAAACGGGTCAAATATTTTTTAATAATCTACCTGACGGACTAATTACATTTTTTTATCTTCGGGATTGTCCCAGATTTTCTGGATAGCGCATTTCCTCGTGGCAATTATTATTTTATGGTGTGTTTAGTAGTTTTATTATGTTTGTATGTTTAACAAATGAACATTGCCCGGTTTAATTCAATTAGATAAGCATCTATGGAAAATCACCAAAGGTCACAGGACCCCCTCAGTTTATAATTAATCAAAACCCTGTCGCAACTAGCGATCGATCTAGCTGTCAAGAAAATAACGGCATTTGATCAAGGAAACAACTAATGTGGTACATAACTTTACATAATAATATCTCTGCGAATAAACTGATTAATTGCGGTACTTAAGGATAAGGACCACAGCAGATTTGCTGCTTTTAGTTAATGCGTTTTGAGCAACAATCTGCGATCGGATCGCAAAAGCAAAATTTGCTAAAAATTACTTTGACTTTGCTCCGATGCTGGATCATTTTTTGACGACTATGCGACTGACCGCAATCTAAACATTCTGCAATAGAATACAATACTTTATTGTACAACCAAATTCAGTATGAGCTCTCTGAGCATTAGAAAGTGATTTTTTATTGGTTTTTTATCTCTCGGCACTGGATTTTCAATGTATTGTCTTTTTCATAGCCTTTATTTTGTCTCACTGCTGGGCAAATGCCTCCCCTTTCTCCCGATAAAAAAATGATAAAACCAACAAGCGATTGTTACGCTAAAACAAGCATAATCTGCGAAAATCCTAATCCTAAGCGACATTGAACAAACCATAAAACAATTATACTTGCAACAAGGAAATCCGTGATAGATACTAACTACTAAACGCCATACATTTTGTAATTGACTGCACTATTTCAATCTATGACTCAGACATTTTTCCCTGTAACTGTTATGTCGCGCTTTGCAGTAGCAAAATAAATACCTATAACGAATTTATCTTGGTGATTCATACGTTCTTGTATTGTATTGTATGCACAGTTGAATCATAATAAAGATTTGTATTATTTTTGTTAATAAGTAAGCAGGTACTTTGGTATCTTTTTGTTATGCTAGTGTTGTTTACGTCAAGAAGCATTTTGATTTCAAATCATTGCGATAAGAATTTTGTTTTTTTGGTACTGTAGTGTTATGTTCAGCTTTTTGGAGTTTTCAGAAAACTTGAGGCTTTATTACACCCCTGATGTTTTAAACAGTTTTAACAGACTATAGATATTCACTATAGGTGGGTAGCTGAGTGTTTGCCTAACGCACTCTGGATAGACTAGCGGCACTACCTACCAAATGGGGGCGTCCATTAATTCCGTGAGGCAATTTTCGCTCCCTTGGTGAGATGTCGTGAGATTGACTTGACCCCCTTACCCCCCCGCCCCTCTAATCTCGCGCGAGATTTATGAAAATGCGTATTAGTAAAGCGTAAATAGGGTCGTTGCACCGGTTGGCGGCCTTTTAGTCGCCTTCCCAACTTTGCTCTATGAAATTAGTATGATATGTCCATAATTCAGGTTCTTATTGTTTCTGCAGGTGTAGCAGATATCGTCAAGTTATTTTTGGACATAAGTATTGGAGGACTATTCTAACAGTTTTTTTTAAAATAAATAATTACCTAAAATTTACTCAAAATGCCGGTTGACGGCCACTTTTTTCAGTTCGCGGCCACCCTAGAGTTAGTTTTCGGCCGCCAGTTTTACATACAATTATTACGTACACTTTCCGCCAAATTAGTGGTCCTATCATACTTTTCCACATATGCTCTTACTCTTAAACATACACACACCACATATTCCACAGTCATGTATTCTTAAAAAGCATGTTCTCTTCAATATTCGTCCCTTTCATGTGCTCTAACTTAACCTTGCCTTACACTATTCTAACATTTCTTATTTCCACAAGAGTTGTTAATCATATCTGGGGTCACGCACTACTATCTCGTCATTCTAATCTCTACAGGATTTTACCTTCTCCTCCCCACTCACCTTCATAATTTGTACAACAATTCTTTCCTCTGTCCTTTCTTCTTTCCCTCCTTTCTTTCCTTATTCGAAACTCCTAACCTCTAGGTCTATCTATCTATCTATCATGGGGGTTTAGGTTTCCGCACTTAGTCCTTGAAATGGACCATTGTGCGTGAGCCATGGTGGCCGATTACTCCAACCAGCCCACCTCCCTCCAGAAGCAGATTATACTTCCCGGTCTCCTCAGGACATCTGCAAGTGATCCTGGTGTTCCCAGGGTCTCCTCGCAAATCTTGGTAACGCCGGCAACGAGCAGTGTCCAGTGATGGTCCCCGCCACCAGACGCAGGCTATCTCTGTCCAGGCGCAGAAGGCGCCTGGTCAGCTTTGAATCCAAGGATGGCATAGCTTCCTTGGAATGCCTACAACCTGGTGCCGAGGCCCACCATTTCTCTGCTTGTAATCGGGTGTGATCCTTTAACCAGTTCCTCAGCTGCTTGAAGGGAATGGGCACAATGGGTTCGGGTCCGTAGGGTTTTGTGCTGGATCCTCTTCTGGCAAGTTCGTCAGCCGCATCATTGCCGAGTGATCCACTGTGTCCTCTAATCCATTGCAGCGTTACCGTGTTGTGATTCAACACCGTGATTCGTTCTAGGGCCTTGTAGCATTCTAGCATTAGTCTCGACGTGATCTGGTTACACTTTAGGGATTGAAGGACTGAGGCACTGTCGGAGAGTAAACGAATGTTGGTATCCGTAACCTCCCTGGCCTCTATAGCATGTGCTGCTTGGATAATGCCTACACACTCTGCTTGGTAGACAGAGTTGAGGTCGTCGGAGAACACCCCGACGCCTGTCCCATCGTTGGTTTTTGATCCATCAGTGTAGATTATTAGCTCTTTTGTGCCTGAATAGTCGCACAACTCCTCTATGAGCTCTATATTGTAGTGTTTTTTGAAGCAGTGAGTTTTCAGAGTTCTGTCGATAGGTGATGCCATCATTGGTTGTTCTTTGATTGCACCTTCTTTGATCCGTGTATGTTTTATTCTAAAGTCGTTACTTAGGGTGCCGGCTAACTCGAGTCTGAAAATCGCCACGGCCGCCTCCTCTCTTACGACGAGGTGTAGGGGTGGTAGCCCCAGCATCACCTGTAGGGCAGCAGTTGGTGATGTTCTCATGCTGCCGGTGATTGCCACGCAGGCAAATCTTTGTAGTTTCTCAAGGTCCTTTTGGGTCGTACTTAGGTTGGTCCTGGGCCACCATAATAAAGAACCGTATGTGATAATTGGTCGGATAACTGTGGTGTATAGCCAGTAGGTGATTTTGGGGCTTAGGCCCCAGTTTCTCCCGAGGAGTCTCTTGAATTGCCAGAGGGATATACTGGCTTTTGTGATGATGTAATCCGTGTGTTTTGCCCAGTTAAGCTGTTTGTCCAAATAGATACCCAGGTATTTGGTGTCAGTCGACAAGCTTAGGGTTGTCCCAAAGAAGCTTGGTAGTTGCAACGTTGCCAGCTTCCTTTTCTTTGTGAAGAGGACGAGTTCGGTTTTGGTGGGGTTCACTGCTAGTTTGTGTTCCTTGCACCAGTCTTCTACTATCCTTAGAGCCTGGCACATAAGGTTGCATAGTGTTTTTTCATGTGTGCCGTTTATTATTATAGTCAGGTCGTCGGCATAGCCCACCGTGTAGTAGCCTCTGCTATTGAGGCGGTTGATGAGGCTATCTACTACGAGGTTCCACAGTAGTGGTGAGAGGACTCCACCTTGGGGGCAGCCCTTCGCCACTAAGGCTCTAGTGGTGTCGTTTACCGTAACTTGAACCGCTCTCAGTCGGAGCATATTTGTGATCCAGCCTCGCAGGGTTGGGTCCACCCCGTGTTTCTCGAGGGCTGCGATGATGCTATGGTCAGATATCGGCCTTCTAATTTTCATATGATTTTCAGAGGGCCGCGAACCAGATTTGTTTTGTTTGCATGTGTTAGTTTGCGGCCACATGATACGAAGTAGCTATAAATCCGTATAAAATTACATTTTGGCGGCCGTGAACTAACTATATCATTTAAACCAACACCAACAATAAAAAAATGTTGCACAAAGCGAAGCTTTATTTACATTACTATTAAGAAAGAAAGCCAACTTATTTCATTCAATGAGCTAGTGCCGCGGCCACCCGGCCGTATACCAACTCTACTAAAAAAAAATTGTTTTGGTTGGCGGCCCCCAAAAAAAACTGGTATTAAAGTGATTTACTCCCAAAACAAATGAAAAATAACATGAAACAAACAACTATGATAACTCAAAAACAATCACACTAGTAATAAGTAATCGTTAACTTGAAATACTTACTTTTAAAGCGGGACTTGATCGCTAATTTTTTCGCAGTTTTGCGTATCTATGAGCGCTGACAGCGCAACTGGCAAAATTGACGATTTAATTCCGGCACATGGATGAGGGTAACCGACCAATTTGAATAAGCATTACATTCTGTAACTATCCATCATTTTAAAGTGCCACAACGCGTTGGCAAAAGTGAGATAGAATTCTTATTATTGCAATATTTATACGGTTGGTCCTCTAAGAGGCCGCGAAACAACGCAGGGCCGCGATCCAGCGTAATGACCCTACGTAAACTGTGTAACATTTGGACATATCTTAGTGGAGAAAAATATTTATTTTATTAAACCCAGTTTTTCGCTATGCGGTTAGCGGGAAAAATACGTGATATTTGCCGAGAGTTCTCTGCCTCGTGAGATTGGGTGAGATTCCCTCTCCCTCTAAACGCCTCATAAATAATATACGCCCCCTAACTTGCTGACTATTAGGTACCATGGGCATCGGCATGGTACCGACAAATAGTACCTATTGAGAAAAAGACAGAATTTACAAAGGTCCCTCTTAATGTCAGCCAATCTTAGCCTGATGAGTCAAACTTGTCCCTAAATCAGACATGACCTATGCATAATGGAATGTAGTATTAAATTATTAATTACTTAATGAATTTCTTGAATCATTTTCCAATATTAGAATTGTTATTGTGGAAATGTTGCAGCATAATTACAAACCTTGTGTAACACGGATACAATACCAAGTTCAGTAGTAATAATTTTTAACTTTTCAACAATACTACAAAGCAACAACAATCTTCTAAAGGGAAAATAATAACTATCGTCGGACATTATCTACACATAGCACCATCTAGTGCCACACTAAGCAACCAGGCTTGTGTCCTGGACACCAGATAGCTGATTTACTACTATACATACTTATTGTTTGTAAATACATATAAGTATACATAATATTATTAGGTTATTATACATACATAATTATATATTATTATAAAACAGTCTCCCGCCGCGTCTGTCTGTCCCTATGTATGCTTACATCTTTAAAACTACGCAACGGATTTTGATGCGGGTTTTTTTAATAGATAGAGTGATTCAAGAGGAAGGTTTTAGTACCTATATAATTTTACGCGGGCGAAGCCGCGGGCATCGGCTAGTTATACATATAAACAACCATGACTCGGAAAAACGTGACAAATGTACCCCACCCCCTTATTTATGAAGGTCTGGCTCAACTCGTGGTATGCCGCGTGATAGCTCGCGATAAGGGGTGGCACCGGCCGGCCGGGCGGGGGACGCCGAAATTATCGGACAGCCCGAAATACCCACACGTGACCAACTCGTCAACAATGATAAACAATTGACTCGCGAAATAACGCAAAACTACTGATGCAAAAAGTTTTTATTTCAAAGCCAAACTTTTTTTTAAACATATAATTCATTGTCTGTGGTTTGTTACCTGTCCCTTTAAGACTTACCTGTACCAAAGTAGCTTGGTAGTATCTTCCTACTATTCAATTATTCTACTGAGTTTTGGGTAAAAGTCGGATACTACCTGCCTACATATTGTCAATTCCTTTTCCTTACATAACATTAACAAGAATTTGTGTCGTATGCCACAGCTAAAAACGCGATTAATGAAAAATCAAGCGGTTAAAACAGTGGCCCGGGTAACTAGTCGGGCCATAATAACGAATCGATTGACACGTTATTCACCAAAATTGTATGAATAGTTTAGGCGCTACGGAGGAACACAGATAGCCTGTTAAAATCATAACCCTTGTTTTTGGCTTCGCCGTAATCGGGACAGAGGCTGATTGCAGTTGCACATGTAACGTCGGAGGAATTGCAGAACGAAAATATTATTTATTTTGATTTTCATTGACTAGGTAGTCCCAAATGGGCCGTGGTGATGTGGTACGAGTTGCCGACTTACTCATACTGAGGAGAATTGATTAACAAAATCTCTAGCAACAATAGAAGGAGGCATCAAACATGTAGTTTTCTAAATACAAAGGCGATTCCTTCTCACGTGTTTGCATGATATAATAAACTAGTTATGCTATTCAAAAACTTCCACATTTTAAACTTATGTAAGTTCCAGTCTCATAAATAAACAAAATAACACGTGATTTCATCTTAAACACGTCATTGACTATGACATTATGTAAAGTGCAATAGAACAGTCACAGGTCACCAACCTTTTTACATGCTATCATCATGATTGTTAACATCTCAGCTGATATCCTACGTATTTGATATGTTGTGTGGGATGTGGGTGGCTGCTACATCAATAATATTATGTATTAGTTTCCTATAATTGCTGCCAGTTAAGATCACAGTAATTGCCCTTTCCCTAATATCTTCTCGTATGAACCAATTCAAATGAACCATGAACAGATGTGACGTTATGCCGAATATCGTCACCTTTCGGTACCTTTTTTGTAAAAAAAGAAGGTAAGTACCTATAAAGAAAAGAGCAAAAATATTATCTGGCCCCATTCATTGTTATTTATTGCACAACATTGTGAATGTGTCTCAAAAAGCGATAGGGAAACATTTTATTACGCATGAATTATCTTACTATAGTGGTGTTTGGTGGTGGGCACAATAAGACACATTACAGACCAAACTACATCATCATCTGCCTAGCCTTTTCCCAACTATATCGGAGTTAGCTTCCAGTCTAACCAGATGCAGCTGAATACCAGGATTTTACAAGGACTGCCTAACTGTCCCCACAACCCAGTTAATACTGGGTAATACAATACCCCTTTGTAAGGCAGGTTGTCTGACTTTAGGGCCACTGACTAGCTGTAACAACTGTCATAGATCTACAAATGACAGACAGAACCAACGGTTTAACATACTTCATTATGTAATGTGTGGTCCGTCACTCATCCACAAACCAACCTAGAAGAGTTACAATTAACGCATCAAACCTCTACTGCACCGCTAACGAAATTTAAATGCTAGCGTGCTAATTAACAACAAGTCCTAGTGTTGGATGTCCTTTGTATACTGGTATTAAGCTGCATCCTTTAAGTAGCACCCAACATAGACATACCAAAGATTGGACTTTAAACTGCTCTGAGGCAATATTGAAGCAACTTTGGCATTGGACAGGTATACCCTGTACTGCCTTACTGAATGGCTAATCTTTATAGTAACTACAGCATTAACTGTTCTCATTGTTAGGCCAGGCATTTGAAATCTAATGTACTATCGACTTTCAAAACTTGATTCACAGCTTGAATTGTTGATTTGCGAGTTCAAGCCATTACAAAAATGCGAAATAAACGCAAGTGAATGATTTGCAAAGCAGATAAATACATACAATATTAGTTTTATCATATTATTAAAGAAAATGATCATAAAACAAATAAAAACGCATATTTCAGCTGTTGGCTTTGGTCTGATAAGCAGACCTCTGTGTTTAGTATCAGATTACTCAAGATACATGCATTGAAATATTATCAAATTGGATCATCTCCTGATATTGTATCAGGCTAACAAGCTAGAGGTTGTTTCATAGATTTTGGGTATGTAGTTATCTAGTTGTCTTTTTTCAGATTTTACAACCACCAATCCTCACTGGGCCCGTGTGGTGGATTATAGCCCAATCCCTCTCAGTGTTCATTATAATGGTTCTATCTAACAGTGAATATAATTAGAAACATGAACAGTCATAAAAGTCTACCCTGACACGGCTAAATACTTTAATATGGTATAGTACCACAGTTGGGTGCACAATAGACAATCTCTTTTTGTTTTACTATCTAACTTTTAGACAAAGGTCACAAAATTATGACAGTAAAACGGTCTTGAAGATGTAATCTACACATCTTGACCAAATTATCATGAATAAATAGATTCTCAATGTAAAACATAAACAAGGCCAGTTATTTAATCAATGAGGGTCAGGGCAAAAGCCTTGGCATTCACAATGCAAGGTCTCACATACAATAGGCATAAATTGAGTAAAAAATGCTGAGTTTTGTTGTAAAAACCTGTAACTTTCCGATGTCATTGGGTTGGTCAAACTGAGCACTTCAAATCATCATCTGGCTAGTTTTTCGCAACTATGTTGGGGATGGCTTCCAGTATGATCGAATACAGCTGAATACGAGGCTTAATCTGAGACAAGGATGGAATAAGATGAAATGTTGCTCTGATCTCAAGTGTATTAGGTTAAGAGCAAGAGGATTTTGATGAGATGTCCAATATTAGGTGGAGTATTCGAGACGTCTAATCTACTGCCTCTTTTTTTTTTTCGGGTGGGACATCATCAAATGACTTCTCCCACTCTGGGCGGAGCGGGAGGGAGTGTCAGACTCTTAGTGACTAAAACCCATCCATGTTCCTTCCTCGCCCTTTATGTTCCGGGGCCATGGTATCTCTTTCGAACAGTCCCGCAACCCCAGAAGGCTTCGGCCCTTGCGGGCCTCTTCACTTTGCTGACATAGGCGCGCGTGGAACACGAACGCGCCGTCGACATAGCCTGTTGTCATAAGACGGACGGACGGACGAATTAGCCCATAGCTAACCCACCACAGGCCCGCGGTCATCTACTGCCTAGCCTTTTCTTAACTATTTTAGGGTTGGTTTCTAATCTCAATAGATTCAGCAGAATGCTTAATTTTTCATGAAGTGAGTGCCTTCTCTAATCTTGTAGTTTAGTTTCAGTGGAATATATGATTTCTCTTTTTTTATTCCCGTATTTTTGTCTATCTTTTACAAAACTGGGGTCCAAATGTAGTTGAAAATCAGCTAACTTTTAGCAGTGATATCTTTGTTAAATTCATTTGGACTTTGAAAGTATGTTTCAGTTCAGAGAGTAATGCTTACGACTGTTGCATCATACATTTTGGCTTGGACAAGAAGAGAAAGTGGACTAAATTGCTGTTTTATAATTGGGTTTATCCTTAAGTACTTGTAATGACTGTAGTTTTTTTTAATGAGTTGGCTATATGACCTCTTTTCACAACATATAGAGTTTTTTTTACATTAGACCTGTTATCATCATGAATGCTCACCAAGTTGAAATGTTGGGTATTTCCCAGTAAATAATTTAATAGATATACAGGTTGAAGTTTAACAGGAAAAAATAACATTACATTGTGGTTATGACTGCATCTTTGTCTCTAATAAATAATAAATGTAGTTTATTGTGTTTTATTCTTGATTTTCCTACAGACATTACTGTATTATGAATTATGGCGCCATTGATTTGCTGACACTAGCAAGATACAAAATGATATATTTAGAAGAGTTTGATTGTGCATTTTTTCATGTTTTAAAGTAAATAATGATCAAGATAAGGAGTAAATACGTCAATTTTCGGGTTAAAGTGGAAGAAATTACGCATGTTATCTATGTTTATGAGTTGTGTACCAGGAAAACATGATAAGGTGAAGATCACGACCAATTTACGTAGAAAAGCGCGCCACGCGCGTGTTCAATGTAAAAATCGTTCGTATCGAGTAAATTTAGCTCGGGCATGCAGGTCGATCACTCGCACGGGCTCTACGTCACCCGCGCAAGCGTCCCGTCGATTCACAGCTGTAGGATCAGTGACCTCGGAAAAAAACCACGCTATCATGCGTGACCCTAACCTAAATACAAACATTTCACACATTTTAGGTCCTTTCATACATATTATAACTGTCTTACCTGTAGAAAACGAGCCGTTACTCACTGTCAGGCGGGAAATCCCACACTACCGAGCGAAAGTGGCCACAATGACGCCGCGAGCCAGTCGAAGTTTCGTCATCTTTTCACTTTATTTCACCGTCACAACACTTTTTAAACACTTCTTTATGCATTTAAACGCACGCTAACGATAATTACACAAATAAAAACACATTTTGTTAGCGTGTTTTACGCACTTTTAGCACATGACTCGACAAAAACATTGAGCTGAAAACACCACATTTTGAAAAAGGATACACTTGAAGCCTCTGTCCCATATCCTGTATTAAATTTGCGGCCTGCTGCCGATATGCCAATTCTTTATCTGCATCTAAACCGCATTTTCTGCTTGGAGAACTCAGTAATTGTTCTTTTGTAAAATACCATTTTTCTTGCCCTCCAGCCATTGAACGGATGTTCCGACTGCGCGCGAGAAAGCACGACGGAGAGCAGAGCTCCGTCTAAGTGCGTGAGTGGGAAAGGGATAGCGCTATGACAGCGGCGACCGGACGTAGACCACGTTAACATTTGAGAGATTTAAAACTAATAATTTAACATTTTGAATGTACAACACTGATATAAATCACTAAATATAAACTAAAAATTAAATACGTTTTTTAAAACAACAAATTAATTATATAACGATTGTCAAAATTTCGTCTCAACATAAATTCTTGATAGGTATTCTCAAACGGACGCCATTGTAAAACTTGGTGGTTAACGCAGTGAGGTCTCCGGTGACAGAATGTGGATCTGCAACAATCACAGGTATGTTTCACTTTATCACTATGTGTTATTTTATAGTATAGACATTTCTCTTTCTTTTGTGCATATTTTTAATGTGGTTTATTAACTTTTGAACGATAATTTTCTACTTTAAAAATACGGACCTAAATACTCTGTCACACCGTGCAAATGGCCGACCCACCACTGTTTACAATACACTTTACTATATCTTTGGTGAAAAAACTTAAGTTTATAACATAAGTTACCACTAATGATGCCATAATTAGTTAATTAATTATTTAGAGAATGTAGTGTGGTCAGTATTCTCGAAATATTGGTAATTAATTAATGAGAATGAGTATTGACAATGTACTATCGACTCGATGAAGTGAAATTTTGCGCGGCTACGTGGATTTGCACTAATGCGACGAAAACAAGAAAATATTTTTTTGTTTTGCCTTAATTACGTAATACTTTTAATGATAGGTGTTTTTATTTTGTTGTAAACATATTTCTGTATTGTGTATATTTATTTATTTAGTCTTTCACCGTAAAATACTCTTGTTTCAATAACAAATATGTTTTCGTTTAGAAGTGAAAATACGAACAAGCTCAATGCTCATAACATTAGGATTACCGAACGTAAGTTTAACTTGTGATAAGAAATTGTAGAGGCATAATAATTTCGGCGCTTCTTATCATGACTTAATGAAAAATAGAAGTATACGTCTACATCGTGGGGCTTTAGTAGGTAGGTACCTACCTAGTAATACCATGCCGGTATTACCTTGTAGAAT
Source organism: Xestia ashworthii (assembly GCA_950022955.1). Lineage (NCBI taxonomy): Eukaryota > Metazoa > Arthropoda > Insecta > Lepidoptera > Noctuidae > Xestia > Xestia ashworthii. Next base: position 4,894,472 of record OX465575.1, read on the forward strand.
TTTTATTTTTCAGGGCTTATTGTTTCTGTAACGCCGATTTTGTTTGTAATTTGCTAGTAACGTTTTATTTCACTATTTATTAAATTTTACAAATAATTGCTACCTACTACAATTTCGCGGTGTACATAATTTCCCAAATTCCAAAAAGGGTAAGGGTCAAAAAACTTATTCCGTCCATTCTTTTTTTTCAGTTAATCCGTCAACGTCAGGTATGTCGTCGCAGCCTCCTCGCAAGGTCCATCTGCCTCAAGTCAGGATGCTCAGTCGTGGAGGTCGGATGTCTTCCGGCATTCGGATCACAACAAATGTCAAGTCTATCAAACCGCCAGATCCTGTTCTTGTGAAGAAACAGGAAGAAGATGAGCTCAGAGCTCAGGTAGGTGTTATTTTATAAAGTTTGTTGATTTTTTGTCTGTTGTAATTGGGGTTGCCAACTGTTGTTTGTTAAGAGTTGCTATCGCATAAATATCAGCATGAATAAAAAAACGTAAGTATAAAATCTGAGGGCTCGATAGGCCCTCATGGCTCTGTCTGCTTTAATGCGCAGAATACAGAGTAGTGGTTAAATTGATTTATTTCCGACCACTACTACTACTAGTGAAAACCGCGACGAGTTAATTCGCCGGTTGGTACTTCTACCTCGCATGGCCTACCCTTTTTTTTCGGATGGGAAATCAAATGACTCCTCCCGCTCTGGGCGGAGCGTCAGAGTGTCAGACTTTACTAAATAAAACCCATCCATGTTCCTTCAACGCCCTTTGTGTTCCGTGGCCACGGTATCTCTTTCGAACAGTCCCGCAGCCCCGGCAGGCTTCGGCACTTGCGGGCCCCTTCCTTTTTGGTGACATCTCTTTAAGGCGCGAGTGGAACACGAACGCACCGTCGACACGGCCTGTCGTCATAAGACGGACGGACGGCGAGCGAGCCCATAGCTCACCGTCCACAGGCCCGCGGCGGCTGGGACTTTTGAACTTTCCCTAGAATATCTCTTTGTACGAACCATAACAAGTGAACCGTGTATCGTCTTTCAGCAACTATTATTTATATTACCATAACTAACTCCAGTGGCGAGGGCTTCATACAACTCGAAACCTACCGGCTTCCCCTTCGGAACAACCACTGTACTGGAGTTTACCATTGCCAAAATTAAAACAATGTAGGTAATTGAGTTAGGACGTGAAAGCCCAAACATGATAAAAGTGCAAATGGTTCTATGTTTGGTTTTTTCAAACATTATTAAAAATATGCACCGGACTGGCTTACCTGTTACAAAAATTTACCCTTTGCTAATGCTAACTACCCATCTTTTTCTCATCCACAGCTCCAACAAGAAATAGTCTCCCGTTCCCAAGTATGTGCGTACAAGAGCTACGAATGCCCCCTACCCGTGCTGTCAGAGCGGCAGTACTGCTACCGGCACATCGTGCGCGACCCAACGGCACCGTTTCGCCAGTGCGCACATACGTACGGGAATGGAGAACGCTGCACTATGCCGGCTCCCAGCGAGTCTAGGGATCATAGGGATGTCGGGTGAGTTGAATCTATCAAAATATTTGATTTCACATTATGTATAGGGTGTAAAAACCTCTTAAAGAAGCCGAAAGACACTAAGACTTGTTCTCCCTGTTATTGCAATATTTTTTTTGTTCTACACCATACCAGGGTGCCAATTCTGTAACTTAACGTTCAGCAACACGCCATTGACACTCTATCGACACACTACAGACATTATGTATATATATTATTATTATTGAAAATTTGGTATTCTGCAAAAACTTCAATGGCGTTTCAGCGGTGTCTCAGTAGTGTGTCGATAGTGTGGCAGTTCGATAGACACAACTGTCAAATACACTCAAAATATTCACAGACTACCGTAACTTTGGCCATCATGATGGCAATGACAGATTATAGTGGAGCAGAATACCGATTATTACAATAGTCTTGCTATGGCGTTTCAATGGCACTACAGTCGTAAGTCAATGACCATACCAAATGTCAATGATTAGCCTATTGAGACCACTATTGACAAGTTGGTTATTTTACAGAATTGGGCCTCTGCAGGGAACCTTCTAGTTACAGACATAATAGGTAATAATAAATGATTGTTTGTTTCCAGACTATGCTACGAGCATGCCCGCGCGGCGCTGTACTCCCGCCAGCGCAGTGCGGCCGCTCCGCCACCCATCACTACCACCGAGACTCTGCTCCACCAGCTGCAGCATTATGTCAAGTGAGTTTGATCTTATTCAACATCTTTCTAGCCTTTGCCAACTATGTTGGGGTCGGCTTCCAGTCTCACCGTGTGCAGCTGAATACCAGTATTTTACATGGAGCGACTGCCTTTCTGACCTCCACAACCCAGTTAATACTGGGTTATACGATACCATTTGGTAAGACAGGTTGTCAGATGTTTTTTTGGGTTACTGACTATCTGTAATGACTATCAAAGATCTACTTCTTACTAATAAAATATTTATAAATGCTAAAGTTTGTGAGGACAGACATATGGATGTTTGTAACTCTTTCACGCGGAAACTACTGATCGCATTTCGATGAAATTTTGCACGTAGATATACAACGTGTAACAGAAAGGGTATAGTCATATGAAAGGGTGTGCTACAGACCATCAAACTGAACAACTTTCTCCATGGGACCACCATCGTAATCGCGAAAAAATTTTCAACGGCCCCATACTAAATTCCAATACCTACTCGACCAAATGTATGAAACTGCAGATTATTTTTTTACGATTAAGATAGTGGTCCCATAGAGAAAGTTGTTCAGTTTGATGGTCTGTAGCACAACCTTTCATATGACTATACCCTTTTTGTTACACGTTGTAGAGTAAACTCTGTAATTTCAGGTTAAGGCTTAAACTATCATTCAGTTTAAACTGTTACAAATAAATAATAAAAACAGATAATTAACAAAATGATTGTTAAATATTCCAGACTGGAACGTCCGCGGAGTTCGTCCTGTGCGTCTTCAGTGTCGGTGGTGAGCGACCCAGCTGAACAAGAACCGATCGAACCTCAGGCTGTTGACCCGTTTAGTGAGTATCCGTCTATGTTTTCATACAAGGTGTAAACCACCTCATCACGAAGCCGTCAACCAAGCATTCTGTACATCAAACTAAGTAATTTGACGTAAAACTTATCGCTGGGAATCAACTTTTCTTTTTGGGTTGAAAAATCATTTTTTGTGGTATAACTCAATTTGACGCACTCAAAGCCTTGTGCTGATGGATGGATAGAATAGTACGGGCGTCGTAGAAATGGTTAAAGTAAAAATCCTACAATAAAAACTTGTGTTTAAATGAGTATTGACAAAGATAAAACGCTTCAAAACTAGGGGGCTCGTGACGTCAGAACGCACTAAAAATTATAACACGGCGTGACGTATTGCGAATTTTTAAAGAGTCGTATCTTCGTCAATTTTGGTTTACGTTACAAAAGAAAAGAAAAAATACGGGTCAATTTGATTTTGACAATCTAGGCTAAACAAAACAAAACATAAAAACATGTATTTGTTTTCTCGCTCCCACCTCACCTGCGCATCGCCGTCGCCTGCGTTTCGTAATGTTGCCTTACCCTTGATGTTAATGTACTCTATCCAAATTCCAGAACAAATCGACGGCATATCAGTAAACAACGCTTTTTCCACCACCCTGATGGAGTGTGCCAGCTGTAGCGACTCTGACGGCGAGTCCATAGACCTGGGAGTGGACGGCGACTGTCGAGCTGGAGACCACGAGGACCTGTCTGATGCTGAAGACGCTCCTTGTGAGGAGATGCCGTTGTGGTGAGAATCTGTTAACCAGTGGTTACCAACCTTTCTTGGACCAAGGACCACTTTGGTGTCTTTGTTGCTAGCAGTGGCCATACGGTCCAAAATGTATGGAACTGTTGATTTATTTTTCGTGATTCAGGCGGTGCATTCCGAGATAGGAAATAATCACTCACAGCGTTCACATCAATATTTTGCGTTCCGATTTAGTTTTCACGATTATGACAGCTAAGATCTGTCATTAGGTCATTTGACAGCGCTCACGGTGATACGTTAACGTAACGGGTTTATGGACGTTCAAATCGTTTACAGCCTATCTCGGAACGCGGCCAGGGTTTGGTGCCATAGTAAAAGTTGTTCATAATAATGATTACATACATCTTACCATACATTTTGTCGAGTTAATGCGAACATAATATTGTAGGGAACAGCAGATATGTTTATCGCGATTCAGTGCAATAGTAAAAGTTGTTCATAATGAAGAGTACAATGACCGGTTGAAGTTTATGTATATCGTCCGAAAACACAGTGTATAGATCAACTATCAGGTGTCCACGACACAAGCCTCGTTGCTTAGTGTGCTACTAGATGGCGCTGTGTGTAATATCCAGCTATATTTATTTATAATTTGACTATAATAATCATAATAGTTATTAAAATCTCCAGGAGAGCAGGTGTCTACACAGCGGAGGAAGCAGTAGGAGTTGCCAACAACGTACTGAAGTACTTGCAGACGTCTTACATCGATCAGATGACTCGTCTCCGAGTACTGCTGCAGACTGCCCGGCTATTGTATCTCAGAGAACTGAAGGCAGAGAGAGAGCAGTACTGTGAGTTTTACGTTCATACATCACTGTCACTACATATTGTTACATCGGACCTACTAGAACATACGAGAAAGCAAGTGATTACAGTATGTGTACGTTAGAATTTCGAGAGCTTTCTGTTATTATTAGTTTTAAAGTTAAGTAGGTACAAACTCGCGACCTCTTTATAAAAAGACATTAGAATTTCGACCGTACGCCTAGGGCATACGGTTCATATTTGTTTGTGTTGTACAAGTAGCTAGTAATAATAATTACCTACTACTTACCTACTGTTTTTTATGACCCTTTAGAATATTCGTGGTTATTCTGGTGTGTCTGTTGGCGAGTATAAATAGACCGCTCAGGGCCGCGACAGTCAGTCTTGTTTTGGCTACACAGCGAAGCGAATCGAAGTGAACTTGAAGTGCGATATCTAAGCGAATAGTGATCAGTAGTGCATTGTAGTGTACTTGTGATTAAGTTTAAATGGTTTTGTGATTAATAAAGTTTATTGTGTTGTTTAATCGGTAGTAATTAATTTATCTCGTAACAATATTATAAAACAAAGTGTCTCACCGTGTCTGACTGTCCCTATGTATGCTTAGATCTTTAAAACTTCGCAACGGATTTTGATGCGGGTTTTTAAATAGATAGAGTGATTCTAGAGGAAGGTTTTAGTATATAATTCATGATCTGCCTAGCCTTTTCCCAACTATGTTGGGGTCGGCTTCCAGTCTAACCGGATGCAACTGAATACCAGTATTTTACATTGAGTGACTGCCTATCTGACCTCCACAACCCAGTTAGAACTGTTTAATACGATACCACTTTGTAAGACTGGTGTCAGAATTTTGGGGCCACTGACTACCTGTAACGACTGTCAAAGATGGACAAATGACAGCCGGGACCAACTGCTTAACGTGCTTTTCGAGGCACGGAGGAAACTGTATGTAAGGGTGGTATTAAATTAAATTATTTGTTCCTCAGAAAATCAAAAAATTATCAAATAGAACAATTTGTATTTACAATAAAATCTAATTAAAATAATCAATACGCATCAACAACAATTCACTTATTTAAACAAATAATATAATAATAAAATCCCGTAGTATCACTCGGAATCCCTGGAATATCCATATTAACATCAAAGTTTGCGGTCAATGAACCTAAATAGCTCTACACTGCTAATGACATATGACACAAAAATAACAAACAAAGATCTTATAAATCATTAGTTTAATGATACATTTGTAACATCCACAGGCAGTATAAACGCACAAGCCCGCAGCGGTCCGCTCACAGTTGATGAGAAGCGACAACTTCGCAAACTGAAGGCGTTCGCTAGCTACCACAAGAATCATGGCCACGACGCTGTGTTGGCGCGCAAATTACATCATAAGAGAGCCAAGGTATGTACACTAGCATCATCATCATCATTTCAGCCGAAATACGTCCACTGCTGGACATAGGCCTCCCCCAAGTGTCGACACATTGACCGGTCCCTTGCGAATCGGATCCGCCGGATTCCCACAACCCTCACCAGGTCATCGCTCCACCTAGTGGGAGGTCTTCCAAAGTATAACGTCTTCCGGTTCGCGGTCGTTACTCCAGAACTTCTCTATCGGCCATCTGTTGGGTTATGTATAGCCCAGTGGAAATTAACATTAAAGCGCAAAGCTTGATGTAGTTCTGCATTTTTTGATATGTTGTATAGATAAGTTAGGGTGTAAGGAATCCAAATTTGCAACTTTGAAAAACTTGTGCTCGCTACACACCACGTGATAAGCTGCGAAATTTGTATATTTGTATAAAATTAATCAAATTTGCAACAATTTAAGCCCAACAGCAACTCTATAAACCTTACTATGGACTAAGATGTGGACCTTAAAAGATGCTCAATTGTTCTCGGCAATTTTAAGTCCAAAGCAAATTATTGGCAAATCGCTTGTCTCATGAGAAAAGTCATCAATAAAAGTCGCAGTACATTTAATTATTTTTTATGTAAGCATAAAACGAAGTTTCTGAGACTAATATTTCACTCATAATCCTGCAAACAGGAAAAGAAGGTAAACATGGATTTTGAAGAGAATAAAAAGGCTTTAGCACAATATTTTGAGTGCGTCACATTGAGTTTTACCGTAAAACTTGATTTTTCATTCTCATTTTTGTTTTCCCAGCAATAATTTTTGCTAGGATTGCGTAAGGTTACTTAGTTTGATGTACAGAATGTTTTGTTGACGGCTTTGTGGAGAATGTGTATGAGTAGAGATAGACTATAGAAACGAATGGATGGACTGTGGCAAGAAAATAAATGTCTAAGGAGATAAAGAGTAATATACAAGTATAGGGGAGGAAGACATGCTGCGACGGGCTTATTCGTCAACTGGCGACTGTGAGTCACGTGAGTGCTTGCGAGTTGGTACCTTCCAGTTTTAATTTATTTCTTTGTCGTCAACTCGCACGCACGTTATAAAGTACAGTCAAACGCAAACGGATTAAAATAAATAAAAATAAGAAAACAAGCTTTGCTCGTTTAAATATATTATTTGATTATACATTTAATAAGAAGTTTACGTGACGTTTATGTGACGTAAAATACGTCAGATGTACAGTCTAGTTGACTGTATATCTGAAGTATTTTACGTCACATAAACGTCACGTAAACTAACTAATGTGACCTGTACATCTGACGTATTTTACGTCACATTTACAAGGTCGCGCGAGTTGATGACTACAAAAACATATAAAATTGGAAGGTGCCAACTCACAGCACTCGCGAGTTTCACAGTCGTTCGTTGACGAATAAGCCCTACGAACCTAAATGAATTTGAATAAGGGCAAGAGAATAATGGGTAATAATATGTTGTTATTTTTGTCGACAGCTTAACGACCCGTGCCCAAACCGTCCGATCCCGTCGCATGGTCGCTGCACGTTCTCGGAGGGCGGAGTGCGATGTCCCTCTCACGTACTGCCGGCCGCCAAGCACTGCCTCAAGCACATACTGCATGATAGGCACCAGGTAACTACATCTACAACATACATTATACAACAACTGGAGCCCAGTGGTGGCGGCCCCGACTTACGAACAGTAAGTCGTGGGTTCGAACCCAGACAGGCGCATTACTTGTGTAATTTATTTCATCACCACTGCTCTCAAAAACGGTGAAGGAAAACATCGTGAGGAAACCGGCATGTCCTAGAACCAAAAATTCGCAGACTTGTGACATCTGCCAACCCGCACTGGGCCCGCGTGGTGGATTATAGCCCATACACAAAATACGCGCTTTGACGTGGAGTTGCGGACACCAGCCCGTTACACAATACAATATACAACAAGTGAAAAAAAAAAGGAATTTAATTCGAGGATTTTGTATTCGAGGAGGAAAAGGATTTTCATTCAAGTTAGTCCCTCGAATTGATTTCCTTTTTTTTTTTTCGGGATCCATCCCGAGAGCAGCGAAGGATTTTAGAGTAGAATCCCGAGCGTAGCAAGGGATTGCATCAAAATCATCAATACAACCCATCAAGTTCATGTAACTCGATTGAATGACTTACCTACATACGTTTTACAGTCGCGAATCATATTTTAGCCAACATACAACCTAGCACTGGCCAGCAAATTGCAAAAAAACGTTAGAAAATTTTAATTTCGGGCTACCCTGGAAAAAACCATTCGTCATTTTGGCGACCAAAAGTACTAGGCTAGCATTAATTTAAGGTGTTGTTAACTCAAACGAGGTAGGCAGAGTAGAGTAGTAAAAAGTATTTAATAAGGAGATAGTTGGTAGGAAAAGTGCTATGCAACTCATGGCCGGGCACAGCTAGTTTTTGACGTGATAACGACTTATAAATCGATGAAAACTGAAATGTATAGTGGTTCCCTTTATAATGTAGGCAAGGAATAAGGAAGGATTTTTCGAAATTCAACCCCTAAGGGAGTAAAATAGGGGATGAAAGTTTGTATGAAAGTCCGTCAATTCTAAAGTTAGGATCTTGAAACTTTGTGTTTAGGCTGACGTTTGAAAAGTAATTAATACGTGTCTCAGCGTTTTTTGTAATTCCACCCCCAAAGGTTAAAAAAGGGATAAAGTAGTGTATGAAAAGTCCTTAATTTTCGAAGTTAAAATCACTTTTATTACCTAGGCGTATGGTTGGTTGGAGATTAACGCAACGGTGTTGTTAGAGTTTCAATCATTAAGGGGGTGAAAATGTGAACGAAGTGTTGTTTTTTAAGTTTAAATCACTAATATCATGAAAAATTACGTTATCACGTAAAATTATCGTCCGTAAACTGACTTTACAGGCAACCATTGTTTTTTATAAATACTCGTAAGAGTGAAAGCGTAAATAAATATCTGTTTGTAATGTTCCAGGTGTTATTCCACCCATGCGGCGATAGTCGCGGTGTAGCGTCGTGTCAGGAGCCGATCCCTAAGCTCCCGCTGGCGTCGTCAGCTTGTCGCTACCACACCGACCCGCCTGTCTACACCGTCTTTACACTGAAGGTGACTATTTACAAGGGCAAAATCCTTAAAGATGCCGAAAGGCAATTGTTCTTCCTGTCATTGCGATCATTTCTTTTGTTCTGGTGACTAGAAGGTATGGTTATATGGTATACCTTTTATAATACTGTTACGAGCTGGGTATGAGATAAATTAATTACTACCGATTAAACAACACAATAACTTTATTAATCACAAAACAATTAAAACTTAATCACAAGTACACTACAATACACTACTGTTCACTGTTCGCTTAGATATCGCACTTCAAGTTCACTTCGATTCGCTTCGTTGTGTAGCCAAAACAAGACTGACTGTCGCGGCCCTGAGCGGTCTATTTATACTCGCCAACAGACACACCAGAATAACCTCGAATATTCTAGAGGGTCATAAAAAACACTAACAAAGGAACAGTAGGTAAGTAATAAAAGTAGTAGGTAATGAATATTATGAGTGTCTTAGAAGAAGCTGCTAGGCAATCTATGTCTACAAGGTGTCGTGATGAGTCTGTTTTCACCCTGTATTCAACATTTTCACCCTGTATACAACATTTCACCCTCTATGTAACATGATCACCCTGTATACAACATGTTCACCCTCTATATAACATTTTCATCCTGTATACAACATTTTCACCCTCTATACAACATTTTCACCCTGTATACAACATTTTCGCCCTGTATACAACATTTTCACCCTCTATACAACATTTTCATATTCAGTACAACATTTTCACCCTTTATACAACATTTTCACCCTGTATACAACATTTTCACCCTGTATACAACATTTTCGCCCTGTATACAACATTTTCACCCTGTATACAACATTTTCACCCTGCATACAACATTTTCACTATGTATACAACATTTTCACCCTCTATACAACATTTTCATCTTCTGTACAACATTTTCACCCTTTATACAACATTTTTACCCACTATACAACATTTTCACCCTGTATACAACATTTTCTCCCTGCATACAACATTTTCTAAACACCTACCCTATTCTATACAGAAAGATGAGTCAGACAGCGAATCGGAGCCCCAATCGTCTTCCGGCGACTCAGAAGTAAGACTCGAGGAACAAGAACTAGGCGAACTTGCAGAAGCGCTGTCGACCGGTGATCGTGTGTTAGTGGAACCGGTGGAAACTGGACAGGATATGGAGGTGAGGCATATAATGTGTTTTCTTTATTTATTACTTGTTTATTTTAATAACAGCCGCTCGGGCCGATCTTTAGGTTAAGCCGTGCAAGCCTAGGTTGGTCTGTGGATGGGTGACTACCCATTACATACCGAGTTTCCTCCGTGCCTCGGAAAGCACGTTAAGCTGTCAGTTGGTCCCGGCTGTCATTTGTACATCTTTGACAGTCGTTACAGGTAGTCAGAAGCCGAAAGTGAAATAAAGTCTTACCAAATGGTATCATATTACCCAGTTCTAACTGGGTTGTGGAGGTCAGATAAGCAGTCACTCAATGTAAAATACTGGTATTCAGCTGCATCCGGTTAAACTGGAAGCCGATCCCAACATAATTTGGGAAAAGGCTAGGTTAGGTTAGGTTGAATATCTCCTGCGTACTTAACTAGTCTCTGTTAATTCGTTCTAGTAAGACTTGTATTAAATGCTAAAAAACTTATTTCTCATTTTTTGTTTCCAGGTGTCCCTACCGCCTTTCCCAGCGGATGACTTGACGGATGAATGACAAATAGCTGATCTGGTCTACCAGATGTATGACGACATGGAGCAGTAAATCCTGGAGACAGGGGTTTGCAGCAGTGAAGATAAAGAACAGTGATTTAAGTGATGGAGTGGGAAATTGAAGATGGTACCTGGGTGTAAATATGGCATATGGAGTCTAACCGGCCAGGCATTTACTTCCGCCCTCTTCTAAGAGTTCCACGGTTTTATCTACACTAATATAGTGAAGAGGAAAGAATAAATTTTTTTTGCTTGTTACGGTTTAACTCAAGAACTGCTCAACTGATTTTAAAAATTCTATTATAGGCGATGATGATGAATCGCGTTTAAAGAGCATGGTGTTAGTGAAAAGACCGTGAAACTCCATTTGTTATGTTAACGCCCAGATACCGAAAAAATTTGATTGAACAACAGATATTGAAGCCTCAAAATAGTGTAACAAGTGATTGGAATAATATTGTGAGTGTAAAAACTAAATATAGTGCAAAACAGTGATTTTAAAACTCCTTGAGTGGAATAAAGACATTTTGTGTTACAAAACAGTGGTAATATTGTATCAAACTATCTTGAATCTGTTCTAGAGTCTCCTAATATACATTTTCTTAAGAAAAATACAATCATTAATAGCATTTATAACTGTACTGTGTAAAGTTGACTTTGAGAACGATTTATTAGCATAGGCATGGTTTAAATTGGCAAGGAAATCTGTGACATACTTTGTGCATACTGTTATCTCATTAGATTACATAGTGAAAAAAATTACTGTAGCACACTAGCTAATGAGACCAATTTGTGGTTGGTTGATGCCAATAGGCTAGTCCCTAAGACATAGGACCAACTGGCGACATGTAGGTGTCTCGAAGTGTTGCAATCGTATTCCCATAAGAAAATCACTTTTGAAAATAAATAAGTACATACCTACTTTGCTATACAGGCTGGGTACGGTAAATGGGGCAGCAAGGGAAACTAATTTAACCGTTGCAGCTACACGAAAATAGTCTTAGGAGACTATCCATAATTGATTGTGAAATAAAAAACGTTTTGAGTAAAATAACAACGTTTTCCCCCCGTAGGGTAGAAAACGTATATTTAGGTTCCAGCCGAAGCTTGACCCACTACATTATTGTGAGATAACCTCTTGGATTTTACGTGTGGCAACACTGGTTTACCATTGGGCACCCTACTATACCGAGAGCGTGACGTCACTTCCTAGCCACTCGGTCGATCGCAGCGGCGGTGCAGGCGCTTGCGCTTCTTCAGTACTCACAAGCCAGCAAGGATGTTAAATCCTAGTGGGTCAAGCTTCGGCTGGAACCTAAATATACGTTTTCTACCCTACGGGGGGAAAACGTTGTTATTTAGGTGTCCGAGCCTTCGCTTGACCCACTACATTATTGTGAGAAGTGTTTATTTTCTGCTGGCGCTGCGATTGTACAGGGGGAGCCTAATGCTGTGACAGACATTCCAATGAAACACACAAAGACCAAAATCACAAGTCTTTAATGTTCGGAATGTTATATTTCGAGTGAACAAAAAACAGGTTAACTTTCGACTAACCAAAATAGTTCAATGTTTTAACTTAGTATAACTCAGTAAACAAAATTAACAAAATTTGTAATGAGACTTCTTCATCACAACGGTAAATCTTCTAACTAATTATAAGTATTATGATTCTACTTATTCATAGAACAAAAATTAGGAACGATTAAGAGATCACTTTAATTATAAATCACAATGGCGAAAAGCAATTAGCAATAATATTAGCATCAACGTTTTGCCTACTTCGACGACTTTTGGTTTCCTTAAAGTAGTGCTTTAGGAAAGTATCTCTACTTTTCCAGTTACCTCGTTTTATTACTTCGTCCAAATCTAGGTTGTAGTTTCTCCAGTTTGCACTATTTACTGCAGATCGAAAACTGCCGGGTGAATCGTAAATATGGGCATCCTTTAAAACCGTTCGGATCCATCCTGCTATGACTGTGCGAGAGGCAGGACCGACTTTACTTCGTGTCGTAATAAAAAGGCTACACAAGTTATCTCGACTTGATCTACGAGATTCTGACACGGTTATCAGGATACAAATCCAATGTACTAGATCAAATTTTTGATCTTCATTATGAGATAGTTTCCAGCCAGACTGACGAAAGGTTGCACAGTCAGTCTTCGAACCGAACTTGGGCCATAGAATTAAGTGATTGTCTACTTCCTCAAGGCCTTCTGAGCTGATGTCGAGGAGAGTAAGGTCATGGATTCTCCTTCCAGTGGCGAGGAGAAGAAGAACAGCTACGTGCCGCGACACTTGGAACAAACTACTACTGTCAATAGTGTAACTACGGAGGTAATTAATAAGATCAGTAACTTCCCAAGTATTGGGTTTTCTGGAAGGAGGTTTACTGAGGGTGATGGCTTTTAGGGCTTGACGAACTAGTTGATGGCTACTGAGCTCATTTGTTCTCGTAGGATTTGCAAACATTGCGACCACTGATTTGTGAACCGCTATAGTACTGGGGGCGAGTTTAACATCTGAGTGTAGATGACAAATGAATTTTGCAAGATCACTGGCTTCTGGATTGGTTGTGTCACAATGTTGCTTAGACCATTGCCGCCATCTATCCCACGCGGGTTTGTATGTCTTTAAAGTTGACTTACGCCAGGACGATTCTAAAAGCTTTTTGTCCTTTTCAGGCCAGGAAGAAACTATATTGGACCAGCCTGAATTTTCCAGACCTGCAAAGACAGACGGTTTACTGCCACTGGTGCCCGGCCCGTGGTTAGGTCTATCAGGTGTTTCCTGACGTTCCAGATCATCATTGGAGGGCATAAAGCTCGTTGCCTCAGCTCGGCTTTCCAAAAGGTCTTCTCCCATTTGGGTACTACAAATAGGTAGACTCCTTTGCTCTTTCCGAGGTGGCGCAGGACGCGAGGCACTAGGGCTGGTGGAGGGAAGATCCAACCGAGTCTGAAGTTCCACGGTCGGCTGAAAGCATCCACGAACACACAATGTTGATCCTCCGCGTTTTCGCTGACATAGCTCGTTACTACGGCAGATCGTTTGCTTGCAAATAGATCTATTGTTGGTGTGCCGAATTTCCTGAATATGACTTTCAGAATGTCTTCTGATAACGTCCATTCTGGCGAGTCGTTGTCCCTTGAAAGACTGTCTGCGATGAGGTTGTATCGACCCGGTAGATAACGAGCTATGAGGTGTATTCGCCATCTCTCCGCAAGCTGGAAACTTTGAAATGTCGTCTGTAGGAGTCTCAAAGACTTGGTGCCTCCTTCCTTCGTTATGTACGATACAACTGTTTTGTTGTCCGTCTGTACCATAACTGTTTGTCCGCGAATTTGCCAGCCTTTTATTTTCAATACTTCCAGGATGGTCCACAGCTCTTTTTGATTGCTGTGCCATTTGAGTTGCTTTTGATTCCAGAGCCCACTCATGTTTTGTCCGTTTACTGAAGCTCCCCAGCCGAGAGCTGCTGCGTCCGTGCTTACGAAGGTAGTCGGGTCTTCGTGATGTATCGGCGACTGTCGCGTGATATTTGTTCTCCACCACTCCAGTGCCTCTTTCACCGATTCCGGTAAGCAATGGCGGTTGTAGCGGTCTTTCTTTGTCAGCTTGTTCGCTTCTATCTGAATTCTTCGGTTGTGAAGACGCCCATACGGCACGACGCAAGAAGCGAAGTTGATATTGCCTAACAAGACTTTTGCAGATTGCCAAGTCCAATGTCCTTTTTGAAGTGTATCTTCTATTATGCTTAGGTTTTTCATGATCTTGTTGTCTGTAAGACTTTTGGTGTTGTGATATGTGTCCCAGGTTAGTCCTAGATATTCCACGCTGTTGGTTGGTCGTAATACAGATTTTTCTGGATTTATGCACCAACCTAGTTTTATGAGCTGATTTACAACGGAGTAGGTTTGAGTCTGTAGAACATCTGGATCCGTATGCATTAGGAGAAAGTCGTCCAAGTAAACTATCATACGAATTGATTTCTTTCTGAAATAGTTAGCAAGCCAGTTAGTAACATTAGCGAATGTACAAGGAGCTGTTGATAAACCAAAAGGCAGACAGGTCATCTCATATGTAACACCAGCGTATACTAATGCTAAATATCTTTGATGAGATTTCGCAATTGGAATATGGAAATATGCCTGGGATAGGTCAATTTTAGTCATATAATCGCCAATATTAAGACATCCCGGAATTTTATGTTGGTTTATGAGTCTAAATTTAGGTGCACGTAAATAAAGGTTTAAATTTCTGAGGTCAAAGATCGGTCTATTAGATCCGTCTGCTTTCTTTCGTAAGAACATAAATGATAAGAAACCTGTTTTAGTTTGACATGCGCGTAATGCACCAATTTGTTTTAATTTACCGATTTCTTCAGACATGTCTGTCGAAGATCTGGTTTCATATCGGGCGCAAGTGTCTTTATCCAACCTAAAATTCGGGGGACGTCGTACAAATGGGATTCTATATCCAGATATAATTGATAAGATACAACGTGGAGCACCGAGTGCCTCCCATTCTGTGAGTTTATGACTAACCTGTCCTGCCTGAAAATTATTGCTTTTTCCCCTCATATCCTCCTTTATTTTTTGCAGGTTGCCGCTGCTGCTGGTTAAAGCTACGCGTTGACTTTTCTGGAATTCGGCGGTTTTGTTTCCGAAATGTCGATCTTTGCTTAAATCCTTGTCTACCTTTATGCTTAGAGTTTGCAGGCGGATTCGGTCTTTTGAATTTTCCAGGGAACACCTTTGGTACTCCTCCTTGTTCTTTTATTAAATCAGACAGCTGGGATTCAGCGAAAAGGTGAGTACTAGATGGTGGAATAGCGTGTAGCAGTTCACTGATTGTTTTATTTTGAGGTTTGTATAAAGCTCGCCTTTGTTCTATGGTTTCGGCTCTTTTTCCACACGTATATTGCAGCAGGGAGTCTGATATTTTTCTAAACGGCGATTTTTCTTTGTTTAGAAAATTCTTACTAAGATAATTTTTCACATCAGGTGGAGCACTAGCATACGTTTCCTCAAATGCTATTCGCTGCTGTAATAGGCCGTGGGTTATGGCTCCCAGACACAGGTCGGTTTTTTCCAGGGTAGACACTAATTGCCATGGAGGAGTTACTGTTGCTAAGTGTCCATTAACTTTAAGTGATGTGAACACAGGCGATGCCTGAAACATCTTTTGTACCTCTGCGTAACGGATGTTGTGCCAACCGTCGGTGTCAAATTTTTGGCATTTCATACCTGTTTCGACCATTTTGGCGGATGCTTTGCTAAGTTTCGCTTCACTTTCCTTAGTTTCAGGTGCGAAATCAAGCAGGGGTTCGTCATGATCTTTTGGCTCTTCGTCCTCCGCCAGGGGTGGTGCAGTCCAGGAGTCTTCAATGTTTGAACCCCTTTCACGAGCTTCAGAGTCGTCTTCGGAGCTTGCCAGACTACGGCTTGTAGAATCTTTAGGTGCTGGGGAATGTTCTGGCGTGTGACGGGTTAGGCCATACGTGATTTCACACAGCCTACCCAGAATCTCGTTTTGTTGCCGCATATACTCCGACAGGGACTCAGCAGAATGACTATCATCTGCGAGTCTTTGTCTCTTTCGGTGCTGCACAGGGTCCGGCGTTTGCTGTCGCTTGGAGGCAGCAGAAGTGCTCGAGGCGATGGATGCGTTTTCCTCGTTCGCTTCCGATTTCAGAATATCAGATGCCTCTTTGCGTGATATTAAGTGTTTCTTCAACCCTGGGAGCATAGTTTCAAACTTATTTTGTGGCCCGTTAGGGTGGACTTTCACCATTATGGATAGAGGCTGGTAAATGAGAGCTAAGCCAATTGGCCACTCTAAAAGTTTTCTTTTTACAGCCTTGTATCGGCGTTCACTGAATGTTTTTTCACAACCGAAGACTCTGGCAAGGCGGAGCGTTGGCACGGCAAAACGTAGACGCGCCTCAGTGTCGGGAGTGAGAGTTTCGCCGAAGAGGTCTTTTGGTGTAACGCTCTTGACCACCCAGTCCTTCCAACCATTAGGATACAGAGCTTCTAATGTGTGTATGAGCGCATGAAAATGAGTTTCATCTGCAGGCGGGGGCTGCCAGTCTATCAGCTCTCTCATAGTCGTTGTCATCTGCAGACAAACGAAGAGCATAAGCGGAATGTAGACAGCAAACGAGCGGAAGCGTCGTTGTTAGCAGTCAGCCGTCTGAACAGACGACGTCGTCTGTTGGCACCGGCGACATGTCGGCTGCCCGTGTCGTCTGAACAGCCGACGTCGTCTGTTAGCACAGGCGACATGTCGGCTGCCCATGTGGAATTAACAACCAGACGACAATGTATGTATATTGCGATGAAAACTAGGGCTTTCCTAGTAAATCGCGATAAGGTTGTATGCGCTTCTGTTATAGAAAGCATAAAGCGAGCATGGGGCTTTCCCGTTCATAAAGCGCAATCAAGAAGCAAGCATGGGGCTTTCCCAAGCATAAAGCGCAATCAAACATTAAGAAACAGGGCTTTCCTGTTATGAACAGAAATACGTTCATAATTGGAGCTTACCTTAATAAGTTTGTGTAGATTCGCACTTTAAATAACTATTTTTCTTGTTCACTTCTAGTCACAGGTGTTTACACGT
The DNA here is from genome assembly GCA_950022955.1 of Xestia ashworthii. Classification (NCBI taxonomy): domain Eukaryota; kingdom Metazoa; phylum Arthropoda; class Insecta; order Lepidoptera; family Noctuidae; genus Xestia; species Xestia ashworthii. The sequence continues at coordinate 4,911,895 of OX465575.1, forward strand.
CAAAAATCCAAGACGTACTGAAGAAGCGCAAGCGCCTGCACCGCCGCTGCGATCGACCGAGTGGCTAGGAAGTGACGTCACGCTCTCGGTATAGTAGGGTGCCCAATGGTAAACCAGTGTTGCCACACGTAAAATCCAAGAGGTTATCTCACAATAATGTAGTGGGTCAAGCGAAGGCTCGGACACCTAAATGGCCAATTTCTTGCCAACTGTAATTTTTTTTTCGAAAATCTGTGAATGGAGATCAAAATATCACGAAAAAATGTGGATAGTCTGCTAAGACCTTTTTCTTGTAGCTACAACGGTTACGGTAGTTCCCCTTACTGACAAGTTTACCGCATGCGCCCTGTATAAATAAAGACTAAAAAGAAAGTAGTAACAAAGGTACTATAAATAGTGAGGATTGAACAAAAGTGAGAAATTAGAAGGGTACTAGAATCTTCTACAGTTTAAAGATTTCATATGATATATGAGTGTAATTATTGTCTGTAGATATACATTATGTAAAGATTTGGAAAAGAAAAATGAATGTCATCTGGAGGGTCCACTGCTCACAATACAGGGCGTAAACAACCTCATCACGAAGCCGTCAACCAAGCATTCTGTACATCATACTAAGTAACTTTACACAAAAATGATTGCTTTATTTGTGTACCTTAAAAAATAGCATTTGAAAAAAAAAAAACTGAAAAAGTTGGAACTTTGACCTCCAATATCCCGGTAACTAGAAGGTTCCCAGGTATGTAAAAATATCGTAGTGACGGGGAGAAAAAGTGCCTTTCGGCTTTAAGGGTCTATTTATACCCTTTATGTACGAAGGGATGGCACAGGTGTGACCGTGTGACTTGAAACGGGGATGGGCACGAATGTGTTAAGAAACTGAAGAAAAGCATAGAACCTCTGTATAATGACTGTGATATGGACAGTAGGCGTTATAGGTAGAAAGTAGAAGAATAGAGAATTAAGGAAGAAGAAGACATGCAGCGCCAACCCCAAAGACAAGAGACGACGATTTGGTTATAATGTATTATAAAGCTGAACGCAGTCCCCGCAATCGTTCCTGTCGCCGCACACCTCGCAACACAGAACATTAATCGAGACATTAATTCTCTCTCTCTCTATCCAGCGAAGTTGATGAAGTCACCAGCTGCAGCTTGGAAAGTTTTGCCGCTTCTGGTAGGTACTGCGGCGACTGCGGTGCGGATGAGTGTGCGAGATTGCATAGAACTTCATACTAAGAATTCGAATGCGGGGACTGCGGCGCGTGCGGTGCAGCCAGGTCCGCATTCACCTTAAATGACCTTCATGTGTAATAATGTGCTTTTTTGACATTGCATGAATGACTTTTTCCTTGAAACTTGTTCACAACATGTACAATATTATAATAAACATGTTTTATACCTCGTTGTAAACGCGGGGTTATAAGGGAGAAGTTATACAAAGCGGACAGGGCGCGCGCCGCTTTGGATATTTCGTTCCAGAGTCGCCATACATTTTATCTACAGTGACTCTGGCTTTGTATAACTTCTCCCTTGGTTTATTATTGTCTTGGGCCTCCATGACCGAGCGAATTGCGGCAATTCAACGTATTACTTAACAAAAATATCGCCGCGATTCTCTCACTCCTGGAGACGGCCCAAAAGATAGTGTATAAAAAAACGTGGCAAGGACGATTATATCGCCGCGATCGAGGCGGGCCATAAGTATATCTTTTAGTAATAAATATGTCTTATGTACCAAAAACTGAGTATTGTTTGTGTGTGTATAATAATAAGATAAGAACATACATAATTATGTGAACTTAGCAAGTATTTTGTGCATTTTGCTGCAGATATTCGCTTAAAATAAAGCATCGGTTAAAAGCATGTTGTATTTTTTATGTAACACATATTATAAGTTACAATAAAAACTATTTCTGTTGATGTTCTAGTCCAGAAAATCTTCATAATATTAGTGGATTCCTACATACTTACATAGTAATATGATAATTTGTCGATCTGAATGTTCCAAATAGATGCCAAATAAAAAGCATTCCCAGTATTTGACTTGTTTTATTTTATTTGTGGATAAAATAAGGAATTAGTATATCAAGAGGAAGATTGAAAGTTGCGCCAGTTACAGAAAAGTTGAAAGGGAATCGACAGTCTCGGTACGGACATGATTTTGATGAGGAAGTATGAATCGTGATGTGACTAAAAGAGTGTGAATGTAAATGTTGATGGGTGGAGAGGGAGAGGAAGATCAAAGAAAAGATGAATGGATTGTTTGATTGACCGCCGCTTGGCATGGCGTACGTATCGTACAGCCTGGTTTCAGAGCAGCAAACGTATGAGATATGAATCCTACTAATATTATAAACGCGAAAGTTTGTGAGTATATGGATGTATGGATGTTTGTTACCGTAAAATGGGGTGAATAGAAACAAAACTGGAATGGATTTTAAAGTTGAATTCACATAATACGGTACCAACAAGTACTCTATTGTGTTAACTTAATTATACTTAACTATAAAGGTACCTTGTTGGCAATATACAATATAAGTTCAGCGATAAAATCGCTTTTAAAGTTTTGTTTCCATTCACCCCTGCATTTCTATTCACCCCGTTTTACCCGGTACTCATTCACGCAAAAACTACTGAACGGATTTGGAAGAAATTTAGCACACATGTAGATTATAACCTGGATTAACACAGGATACTTTTTATCTCGGTAGTAAGATTCACGCCGGCGAAGCCGCTGGCAGAAGCTAGTTGTAAATATGAAAACTATCAAATTAAAAACGTCCTCCCGTAATCTGCAGACAAAAATCCCAGGGGTGAGATTAAAAACCTAGGAAGTCTTTTTTTTTAAAGATATTTCTGGCAGCGACCACTGAGCATGTAGGCCAAAACCTACTGGGGGAGCATAGCATGACGAACTGTGCAAGTACCTACTCCAACACCACAAGCCCAATGGTAGCTTGATGAGCTGGGGTTTTTACCTTTATATATTTGGGTTCAAAAAACCAAGGTTACCGACGTAGCCCGGAGAATTGCCAAACTTAAGTGGCAGTGGGCAGGACACAATGCTTGCAGAACAGATGGCCGATGGGGAGTTCTGGAGTGGCGACCGCGAACCAGAAGACGTTGCGTTAGAAGACCTCCCACTAGGTTTACCGATGACCTGGTGAAGGTTGCGGAAACCGGCTGGATGCGAGTCGCACGGGACCGGTCAATGTGGTGACACTTGGGGGAGGCCTAAGTCCAGGGCCAGCAGTCTCGACAGAGATAACGACAAAATCGCTAACTTTCGATAGCGGATTACTAATGAATAAATTCGGTTGCAATAATTATGCTTACACAAAACGCGTCTAGGATGTACAGACTTTCATTATTCGCAAGCATCATTATTGCAACCGAATTTATTTGTTAGTAATCAGCGATCGAAAGTTAGCGATTTTGTCGTTATCTCTGTCGATACTGTCGGCCCAGCTGTGAACGTCTTTCGGTAAAATGATGATTTGATTATTGCGAGTTCGATCCCCGCACGAACAATTATTTGTATAGCATTCCGGGTCTGGCTGTTTGTATTTGTGGGTTTAAATGTTCGTAAACGCAACCACAATAAAGGTGCCTTTCCGAGACGGGCTGCAGACCGCAAACTGAAAGCGACACCACTTGTTTCTATGAAACTCTAATATCGCTGTGGGCCGCGGCCGCAGGTCGCATTGTCGCCGCGGTCGGATTCAATTTCATAGAGATTCATAGAAACAAGTGCTGTCGCTTGCAGTTTGCGGTTGTAGTGTGCGGTCTGCAGCCCGTCTCGGAAACGCACCTTAAAGGAGATATTTCTAGTGTGTGGCAGTTTTTTTTTATTTCCCCAAGCTACTTATTTCTTTCAAACAAGGTCCGGAAATCAGGGCGGATTGACATTGGAAGTGATAATTTCACTTCCAAACACGTTTAATTCAGATAAGGATTATTTTGTTTGCCTGGCTTCGAGTTTTGGTGGCAAACTTAGGTGACCCCTATCGTCCTGGCCACAGCTCACGGCCTACGCGAATCGCGGCGCGCCTTGCGGAGCGATTCGCTGTGGTATGCCACAGCTCGACTAAGTATTAGCAACCGCGGCCCGGCGGCGGCGTCAGCGGTGGACGTATTTAAATGCCCCTATCAAAAGTGGCAGGGTATTGATTTGAAATAAGTGCGTTAGCTCAAGATATCATTCAGTCAAGAATAGGAGCGCACCCAGTTAACCAGAAAAGAAGAGAACATGGCGAATTTCACACTCTGTATCATGAATATAGGACATTTCTCGATAAGTTTTTTGAATAAGTATAAGTACGAGGGCAAGCATAGAAACTTTTTATAATATAAGTACTCGGACATGTTAATTTCAAGTTTTTTTTTTAGTGTTAGGCTGGACGCGCGATAAAAACAAAATTATTTGTTTCGGTCGCGCGATGCAGAGTCCGTCCACCGATGACGCCGCGCGTTCCGCTCCCGCCTCGATACTCGCTCATTTGTTTCATTCGCGCGTCTCTACCTGTGCCGCCAGGTCTCGCAACCGCTAGCTGTATGTTGTCTACCATTTGTTTTCGCCGCTCACCGCTTGTCGCGCCGCTCGAAGCTGAGGCCCTACTCTCTAACGTTTCGTCCATACGGACGGATCTATCCGCGACTCTCACACGCACTCGTCTCGTTTGTAGACGTGCGCGAGAGAGACGCGGATAGATCCGTCCGTATGGACGAAACGTTGGGGCCTCTGTGGCCAGGACGTAAGGTTGAGCGCAGACTTGAGTCACAACAGTTTTAAGACAGACTATTGCTAAAGGGTATAAATAAGTAGTCTGTCTCGCTCGCACTGTAGGGCAATAGTTTATCTTAAAACTGTCGTAAAATACAACAATTTTTGAAGTCATATAGCCAGGGCCAATAAATAATGAATATAGGTCATCTTTTAAATCCGTAAGTCCTTTATAGGTGTCGTACAGAGGGGGAGATGGTAGCATTTTTAACCCAATGAACGAAACAAACAAGCTACATAGGTACCAATAGGTTCCTTGTAGGTAATGCAAGGACTAGGAATAGTAATACTCTCTCTAATTTACAACTCCCAAATCTTTACAGGACGGGAACTATGGGAGGGTAGTTTGTATGAAAAACCTAAATTCCTGATCTGACTTACTAATCATAGGTAATATTTGTTAAAAAGAAACCAAAGAATAAATCTGATTGCGTGATCGAAACAACTCGAACCTCAGCATGTACTTACTTCTTATATTAAAGATTTTCGAAAATTAAGTCCTTACAGGAGCTCGTGGCAAAATAATAACAGCCGCTCGGGTCGATCTTTAGGGTAAGCCGTACATATTGAGTTTCCTCAGTGCCTCGGACAGCATGTTGATTTTAATCTGTTGGTCCCGGCTGTCATTGTCCATCTTTGACAGTTATTACAGGTAGTGGCCCACAAAGTCTGACAATAGTCTTACTAAGTGGTATCGTATTTCCCAGTATTAAATGGGTTGTGGAGGTCAGATAGGCAGTCGCTCCATGTAAAATACTGGTATTCAGCTGCATCCGGTTAGACTGGAAGCCGACCCCAACTTAGTTGGGAAAAGGCTTGACAGAATCAGATGATGAAGTCCTTACAGGAGGGTTAGGTTAGGTCAGAATAGTCTGTTTACTTTCTGTTGACCAAAACCCAATATTCGACGAGTGATTTTTCTAACGAAACTATACAAACGTGGTGGGTATCAATATAAAAAAGGAAAAATAAAACGAATTGCAGTCATGTAAAAATAATTGTATTATAAACAGAACAGCTGAGCTTACAAAAAACAATTATTACATAATAAGATAAATTAATGGAATTTAATTGTCAAGGAATGTTTTAGTACTTACTAGCAATATATAAATATAATTAGATTTTTCGTTACACAAGTTTCTTAATTTCTGATAGGTACTGTAAAATGTAAACCTTTAAGCTCGTTTGCAATTGCACCAACAATCACTAAATATCATATCAAATGTATTCACATAATTTTATCCTTGTCATCTTCAAAGGACTGTCAGAAAAACAAATATGTTTTTTTATTGGCGTTCATTGTATTTAGTGAGGAAACCAGTATGCCTGAGAGATATTTCTCGACAGCATGTAATGCCGAGTGAGGCCTATGGGCGGCATAAAACGGACACCAGGTTAGGCACTAGCCACACGTTAGAGAAAAAAAAGGTTCCGACGAAGAACCTCCTCCTTTTTGAAGTCGGTTAAAAAGTGATTTCTGGTGCAACCGGGTAACATTATTTTTCAGCATTTAATTCTACATTCAATTCTTTAAATTAAAATAGGGTAGAATTTACATGTCAATGCAAGCTTGCAGTACGAAAATGTGAGCAAACATTCTTGCTTTTAAACCCATAGTTTTCCAAAATTGTGCATTTTTATTGAGCAATGTATTTTGGCCAGTATTGTGGAAGTACCATTTTCTTATGTTTTGTACGTTTGTAAAAGCTAGGGTTTTCCAGCAAATAATATTTCCAAGAAAAATATTCTTTCGTTCGTCACTAATACAACAGGAATAAATAAAAAAAGTTAAATCTTACATATTTTTTAATCAGTCGTTTAGGGCCGTGTCCGGAAAATTACGTATTTAAATTTCGATCTTTTAAATATATATGTATTTTACTTCATAATTATATAAAAACAATACTTTAAGGATGTTCAACATTTTGCTAGAAAATAATAAGGCAATGTCAATGTCATAAAATTCTGAAACATTATTATTATTTATAACATATTGGGTACTTCATTCAGAAATGTACATATCACGAAGAAATCAAAGATATTATAACAATTTCTAGAGTTGCTTAAGTAAAAAAGTATCAACATACATTTTTCTATCTAAAAACTAAAATGGGCAACACACATCAGAATGAAATCTACACATTTGTATTTGTTGTATTTATGAATTTAGATATATTTTTTAATCATGAAATTCTCCATATTTTTCCTAGTCTAAGCTACTCGACCGATTTTCTTTTAATTTTCCACAAAAGAGGTATAGATAGTAGGGCCAATTTAGATCACATTTGACACTGTTACTTAGACACTTGTTGTTGTTACTTTTTTGCCATTATTACAATAAATATTTCGTAATAAAAAATCTAACTTCGAAAAATTCAATAAATAAATTTACTCCAGCCGCTACAAGGTTCCGTTGTTGTATTTTGTTGAAATGTCAAATGTGATCTAATATCTGGGCCCTAAAGTAACTTACTTTTTTTCAAGAAAATTATTGTTTACATTAAAACTCTTTATAAATTAATGATATTTACATAATTTTCCACACACGACGCCGTGATAGCCTCCGTCCATTTATCTGGAACTCGAATCATTTCTTCTTCTTCATTTGCTTGGCTTTCTTCTTTTCTTCGCGTTTGATTTCTTTCTCTTTTATCGATTTGTAGAGTTTGTAGCCGAAGAATACTGGAAAAGTGAGGAAAGCACATAATTAGTTATTTAAAAAACATATCTACTTATTTGAAGATGTTTTTTATTAAGAGTGGTAGTTATTGTTGCCTCATTGGACCAGTCCAACGACATCCGACGTATATCTAGATATAAAATTGAATAAAAATTGTATTTGAATTGAACGAAGATAGATAGATAATTATATGGTAAAAAAGACAGGGAAAAATCCCACCCAAAATACAGTCAGGGACGTTGATTTATTTAGGAGGAAGCGTCAGGAAATTATTTTTTTCTTACGTTTTATTGCAATTTGCAGGTCAGTGATGATTTTAATGATTAAAATGCAAATTCCAAAAATCCTAAAAAAAAACTTGTGGGCTTCCCAGGAGCTTCCCTCTTAAGTAATTTGCAGTCATCTATCTAATACTACTGACAAAGATCAGCAGTTGTGATTAGAATATAATTATAAATATACTATAGTCGAGTAGATATTCAATTTATTACTCTGACTACACATTACATTAGACCGATACACATGGCGGGCAAAAAATGCACAATAAATTGGACCACATAAGTTTCTCGTCGCGTAAAACGTTCATTGGATTAAACAGTGGCTACTCTGACATCCGGCAGAGTACTTGTTTGTAAAATATA